>CP032245.1:15021302-16517135 GCA_005610355.1 Gossypioides kirkii
AAAAGTAATCTAAAGAGACGAAGAATAAGGAAATCAAGTTAAGACTTGAGTCGTTAAATCAATTTCAACAAGGATTTCAATTTGGCCCTCTTCTTCCAAAAAAGAAAAGAAGTCATAAACTAACGGACTAGCATCGAAGTACTAAAAAAAACAAAACGAAACCAACTAGTATACGGCAACGAACTATTACAAATTATACTGCATGTCCTTCAAAGGATATTTCTTGGCACGATATGTGTCTTTCATAACTAAGTTAGGTCAGGGGGATTTTTCGATAAAGGAAATTTGAATTTAATTTGTACAAAAACTTTTAAGGAATCGATGTTGTTTCAATTTCTCACCACACCAAAATTCCAGTTCCACATTATTGAATGAACTTAACGTTTAAAAATTGATATTTGTTTAAATTAAACAATGTGAAACAATATAGTACTCGATTGAGATGGTTATCAAGTTCAATGCTATAAAATTAAAAATAATGGCTTATAAAATCATAGTGTATTAAGTAATGGCTTCTCTAGAACCATTTAATTTTCGTACAACTAAAATTAATTTAACTCGACTTAAATTTAACGACAGACAATAATGAAGCTTCCGAAACAATATTGAAAATAAAGACAAAAGAACAATATTGAGCACATCACGTCTGTAACCTGTTGTTAGTTGAAGCAATCCTATATCATTAAGCAGACGGAGATGGTGAATCGATCATGCCATGCAGTTGTTCCATGTTTCGATGCTCTTCGCTATAATTGAAGTTGGGTTTAGTTCTTTGAATAGAGGATTCTCGAGAGTCCTCTTTACTAATGCTGCGTGGCAAACTTTTCCCAACGCAACAAGTTCGCTGCAACACTTGTTAGAGATACTCCTGTCTCGAAAATACTCGTGAAAGTTTCTTGAACACAGGGCCAACCCATTTTAGTTTCACAATTATTTTCCTTAATAATCTGGTCGTTCTCCTTCGTAGCCATTACTACCACGCAAGTTAAGAATAAAACCACTAGGATGGAATAAACATTAAGGCTTGCCATATTGTGTGAATTTGATGTTTCTACTTGATTTTGTTCGTAAAATTAATTTCGAACAAGAATAGAAGGGGAAAAAACCTGCATTTATAGGAAGTGTTATGACCACATGGAAATAGAATACGTTGCAACAAAATAAAGCATTTAATGTTTCAGTTAATAAGCATTAATTTTAATTAACACAAATCTACATATTAATTCAACACACACATCTGTGCTTCCTTTTTCCTATTCTTAAATTTCATTAAATGGATAACGAAAATAAGTTCAATAAAGATGGTTATGTCGTAATTGTGGTTCTGCATTGAAACTAGGAATGTACTATTACATCCACTACAAACCAAAAAGTAGCACCATAATATACAGGAAATATCATATGAATAAAGCAACGTGAGCACTTGCATTACAGGCACACATATTTGTTATGTGTGTCATCCTAATTTTCTAACTTTTGTAGTTATATATGTTCTAGTCATGGTGACGGTTAAAAATGCACGTCTATCTCCAAATCGAATGAGCTATACTAGATTTCTCTACTGGTGATATGTATGTGTAACAATATTGAAATAATTATGCGAAGCGTAAAATCATAAAATCTTTTTGTTGTTAAAAACTTTTTATCGCACTTATCACGTTTTAAAAAGGAAAATGACAACTAAATGATTGAAATTCAAAATTAATTCATCCCAAATATTTCCTGCTTTGGAAATAGGCCAATGTTTCTCTTTATCATGGGACTACAAATCGATTATTGTATTCTTTGTTTGACATTGTCTTTTTGGTGAACGCGTTGTCACTCAAGTTCACTAAATTAAGGAAGACAACTTTGAGTGAAATAACTAGTGAACTTGTCCAACGAAAAATTCTCTTATAGAGTTAAATTGGAAACAACTGATGATTTTACGTTTCTACAACACTCTGACAGGATTGCCCGAATATGGATAGGTTTTACTTTTTTTGTAATTTGACAATTTTTATAGTGAGAATGTAGGACGTATGTCTCGGACACATTTGGAGGAAAATGCCCGATCATATTCAAGAAAAGTAATCTAAAGAACGAAGATAAGGAAATCAAGTTAAGAGTTTGAGTCGTTAAATCAATTTCAACAAGGATTTTAATATTGGCCCCTTCTCCCAAAAGGAACAAGAAGTCATAACTAACGGACTAGCATCGAAGTACTAAAAACACAAAATGAAGCCAACTAGTATATGGACAACGAACTATTACAAATTATACTGCATGTCCTTCGAAGGATATTTCTTGATACGATATGTGTCTTTTCATAACTAAGTTAGGTCAAGGATTTTTTTCGATAAAGGAAATTTGAATTTAATTTGTACAAAAACTTTTAAGGAATCAATGTTGTTTTAATTTCTCACCACACCAAAAATTCCAGTTCCACATTATTGCATTAACTTAACGTTTAAAATATTGATATTTGTTTCAATTTAAACAATATGAAACAATATATAGTACTCGATTTGAGATGGTTATCAAGTTCCAATGCTATAAAATTAAAAATAATGGCCTTATAAAATCATAGTGTATTAAGTAATGGCTTCTCTAGAACCATTTAATTTTTGTACAACTAAAATTTATTTAACTCGACTTAAATTTAACGACAGACAATAATGAACCGTCCGGAACAATTTTGAAAATAAAGACAAAAGAACAATATTGAGCACATCACGTCCTATAACCTATTGTTAGTTGAAGCAATCCTATATCTTTAAGCAGACGGAGATGGTGAATCGATCAATGCCTTGTAGATGTTCCATGTTTCGATGCTTTTCGCTATAATAGAAGTTGGGTTTAGTTCTTTGAATAGAGGATTCTCAAGAGTCCTCTTTAAAAATTCTGCGTGGCAAACTTTTCCCAACGCAACAAGTTTGCTGCAACACTTGTTAGAGATACTACCTGTCTCAAAAATACTCATGAAAGTTTCTTGAACACAGGGCCAACCCATTTTAGTTTCACAATTATTTTCCTTAATAATCTGGTCATTCTCCTTCGTAGCCATTACTGCCACGCAAGTTAAGAATAAAACCACTAGGACGGAATAAACATTAAGGTTGACATATTGTGTGAATTTGATGTTTCTACTTGAATTTGGTCCGTAAAATTAATTTCGAACAAGATTAGAAGGGGAAAAAACCTACATTTATAGGAAGTGTTATGACCACATGGAACTAGAATACGTTGCAACAAAATGAAGCCTTTACTATTTCAATTTAGTAAGCCTTAATTTTAGTTATCAGAAATATACATATCATTTCAATCACACACATCTGTGCTTCCTTTTTCCTATTCGTAAATTTCATTAAATGGATAACGAAAATAAGGTTCAATAAAGATGGTTATGTTGTAATTGTGTTTCTGCATTGAAACTAGGAATGTACTATTACATCCACTACAAACCAAAAACTAGCACCATAATATGCAGGAAATATCATATGAATAAAGCAACGTGAGCACTTGCATTACAGGCACACATATTTGTTATGTGTGTCATCCTATTTTTCTAACTTTTTGTAGTTATATATGTTCTAGTCAGGGTGACGGATAAAAATGCACGTCTATATCCAAATCGAATGAGCTATACTAGATTTCTCTACTGGTGATAAGTATGTGCCACAATATTGAAATAATTATGCAAAGCGTAAAATCATAAAAAAATTTGTTGTTAAAAACTTCTTATCACATTTATCACTTTTAAAAAGGAAAATGACAACTAAATGATTGAAATTCAAAATTAATTCATCCCAAATATTCCTGCTTTGGAAATAGGCCAATGTTTTTCTTTACTATGAGACTACAAATCGATTATTTTATTCTTTGTTCGACGTTGTCTTTTTTTGTGAACGCGTTGTCACTCAAGTTTACTAAACTAAGGACGGCAACTTTGAGTGAAATAACTAATCGAACTTGTCCAACGACAACTTCTCTTATAGAGTTAAATTGGAAACAACAAATGATTTTACGTTTCTACAACACTCCGGCAGGCATTGCCCGAATTACGGATAGGTTTTATTTTTCTGTAAATTTGACAATTTTTATAGTGAGAATGTAGGACGTATGTCTCGGACTCATTTGTAGGAAAATGCCTGATCATATTAAAGAAAAGTAATCTAAAGCACGGAGAATAAGGAAATCAAGTTAAGACTTTGAGTCGTTAAATCAATTTCAACAAGGATTTAAATATTGGCCCACTTCTCCCAAAAAGAACAAGAAGTCATAACTAACGGACTAGCATCGAAGTACTACAAACACAAAACGAAACCAACTAGTATATGGGCAACGAACTATTACAAATTATATTGCAGGTCCTTCGAAGGATATTTCATAGCACGATATGTGTCTTTTCATAACTAAGTTAGGCCAAGGTTTCTTTCGATAAAGGAAATTTGAATTTAATTAGTACAAAAACTTTTAAGGAATCGATGTTTTTTCAATTTCTCACCACACCAAAAATTCCAGTTCCACATTATTGCAAAGAACTTAACGTTTAAAATATTTATTTTTGTTTCAATTTAAATAATGTGAAACAATATATAGTACTCGATTTGAGATGGTTATCAAGTTCCAATGCTATAAAATTAAAAATAATGGCCATATAAAATCATATTGTATTAAGAAATGGTTTCTCTAGAACAATTCAATTTTCGTACAACTAAAATTAATTTAACTCGACTTAAATTTAAAGATAGACAATAATGAAGCTTTCGGAACAATGTTGAAAATAAAGACAGAAGAACAATAGTGAGCACATCACGTCCTGTAACCTGTGGTTAGTTGAAGCAATCCAATATCATTAAGCAGACAGAGATGGTGAATCTATCAGTGCCATGCAGTTGTTTCATGTTTCGATGCTCTTCGCTATAATTGTAGTTGGGTTTAGTTCTTCGAATAGAGGATCCTCGAGAGTCCTCTTTACTGCGTGGCAAACTTTTCCCAACGCAACAAGTTCGCTGTAACACTTCTTAGAGATACTTCCTGTCTCGAAAATACTAGTGAAAGTTTCTTGAACACAGGGCCAACCCATTTTAGTTTCACAATTATTTTCCTTAATAATCTGGTCGTTCTCCTTCGTAGCCATTACTGCCACGCAAGTTAAGAATAAAACCACTAGGACGGAATAAACATTAAGGCTTGCCATATTGTGTGAATTTGATGTTTCTACTTGAATTCGGCTCGTAAAATTAATTTCAAACAAGATTAGAAGGGGAAAAAACCTGCATTCATAGGAAGTGTTATGACCACATGGAACTAGAATGCGTTGCAACAAAACAAAGCATTTAATGTTTCAATTTAATAAACATTAATTTTAATTAACACAAATCTACATATTAATTGAAATAAACACATCTGTGCTTCCTTTTTCCTATTCTTAAATTTCATTAAATGGATAACGAAAATAAGGTTCAATAAAGATTGTTATGTCGTAATTGTGTTTCTGCATTGAAACTAGGAATGTACTATTACATCCACTACAAACCAAAAACTAGCAACATAATATGCAGGAAATATCATATGAATAAAGCAACGTGAGCACTTGCATTACAGGAACACATATTTGTTATGTGTGTCTTCCTATTTTTCTAACTTTTTGTAGTTATATATGTTCTAGTCATGGCGACAGTTAAAAATGCACATCTATCTCCAAATCGAATGAGCTATACTAGATTTCTCTACTAGTGATATGTATATGCCACAATGTTGAAATAATTATGCGAAGCATAATATCATAAAATCTTTTTGTTCTTAAAAACTTTTTGTCACACTTATCACGCTTTAAAATGGAAAATGACAAGTAAATGATTGAAATTCAAAATTAATTCATCCCAAATATTTCTTGCTTCTGAAATAACCCAATGTTTCTCTTTATCATGAGACTACAAATCGATTATTTTATTCTTTGTTCGACGTTGTCTTTTTTGGTTAACGCGTTGTTACTCAAGTTTACTAAAATAAGGACGACAACTTTGAGTGATATAACTAATGGAACTTGTCCAACGACAAATTCTCTTATAGAGTTAAATTGGAAACAGCAATTGATTTTACGTTTCTTTAACACTCTCGCAGGCATTGCCTGAATAACGGATAGGTTTTATTTTTTATGTAAATTTGACAATTTTTGTAGTGAGAATGTAGGACGTATGTCTCGGACACATTTGGAGGAAAACTCCCGATCATATTAAAGAAAAGTAATCTAAAGAACGAAGAATAAGGAAATCAAGTTAAGACTTTTAGTCGTTAAATCAATTTCAACAAGGATTTCAATATTGGCCCTCTTCTCCCAAAAAGAACAAGAAGTCATAACTAACGGACTAGCATCGAAGTACTAAAAACACAAAACGAAACCAACTAGTATACGGGCAACGAACTATTACAAATTATACTGCATGTCCTTCGAAGGATATTTCATGGCATGATATGTGTCTTTTCATAACTAAATTAGGTCATGGTTTTCTTTCGATAAACGAAACTTGAATTTAATCTGTACAAAAACTGTTAAGGAATTGATGTTGTTTCAATTTCTCACCACACCAAAAATTCCAGTTCCACATTTTTGCAATGAACTTAACGTTTAAAATATTGATTTTTGTTTCAATTTAAACAATGTGAAACAATATATATTACTCGATTTGAGATGGTTATCAAGTTCCAATGCTATAAAATTAAAAATAATGGCCTTATAAAATCATAGTGTATTAAGTAATGGCTTCTCTAGAACCATTTAATTTTCGCACAACTAAAATTAATTTAACTCAAGTTAAATTTAACGATAGACAATAATGAAGCTTTCAGAACAATATTGAAAATAAAGACAAAAGAACAATATTGAGCACATCACGTCCTGTAACATGTGTTAGTTGAAGCAATCCTATATCATTAAGCAGACGGAGATGGTGAAACGATCAATGCCAAGCAGTTCTTCCATGTTTCGATGCTCTTCGCTATAATTGTAGTTGGGTTTAGTTCTTTGAATAAAGGATTCTCGAGACTCCTCTTTACTAATGCTGCGTGGCAAACTTTTCCCAACACAACAAGTTCGCTGCAACACTTGTTAGAGATACTTCCTGTCTCAAAAATAGTCGTGAAAGTTTATTGAACACAGGGCCAACCCATTTTACTTTCATAATTATTTTCCATAATAATTTGGTCGTTCTCCTTCGCAGCCATTACTGCCACACAAGTTATGAATAAAACTACTAGGACGGAATAAACATTAAGCCTTGCCATATTGTGTGAATTTGATGTTTCTACTTGAATTTGGTTCATAAAATTAATTTCAAACAATATTAAAAGGGGAAAAAACCTGCATTTATAGGAAGTGTTATGACCACATGGAACTAGAATGCGTTGCAACAAAATAAAGCATTTAATGTTTCAATTTAATAAGCATTAATTTTAATTAACACAAATCTACAGATTAATTCAAACACACACATCTGTGCTTCCTTTTTGCTATTCTTAAAACTCATTAAATGGATAACGAAAATAAGGTTCAATAAAGATGGTTATGTCATAATGGTGTTTCTGCATTGATACTAGGAATGTACTATTACATCCACTACAAACCAAAAACTATCAACATAATATACAGGAAATATCATATGAATAAAGCAACGTGAGCACTTGCATTACAAGAACACATATTTGTTATGTGTGTCGTCCTATTTTTCTAACTTTTTGTAGTTATATATGTTCTAGTCATGGCGACGGTTAAAAATGCACGTCTATCCCCAAATCGAATGAGCTATACTAGATTTCTCTACTAGTGATATGTATATGCCACAATGTTGAAATAATTATGCGAAGCATAATATCATAAAATCTTTTTGTTCTAAAAAACTTTTTGTCACACTTATCACGCTTTAAAATGGAAAATGACAAGTAAATGATTGAAATTCAAAATTAATTCATCCCAAATATTTCTTGCTTCTGAAATAACCCAATGTTTCTCTTTATCATGAGACTACAAATCGATTATTTTATTCTTTGTTCGACGTTGTCTTTTTTGGTTAACGCGTTGTTACTCAAGTTTACTAAAATAAGGACGACAACTTTGAGTGATATAACTAATGGAACTTGTCCAACGACAAATTCTCTTATAGAGTTAAATTGGAAACAGCAATTGATTTTATGTTTCTTTAACACTCTCGCAGGCATTGCCTGAATAACGGATAGGTTTTATTTTTTATGTAAATTTGACAATTTTTGTAGTAAGAATGTAGGACGTATGTCTCGGACACATTTGGAGGAAAACGCCCGATCATATTAAAGAAAAGTAATCTAAAGAACGAAGAATAAGGAAATCAAGTTAAGACTTTTAGTCGTGAAATCAATTTCAACAAGGATTTCAATATTGGCCCTCTTCTCCCAAAAAGAACAAGAAGTCATAACTAACGGACTAGCATCGAAGTACTAAAAACACAAAACGAAACCAACTAGTATACGGGCAACGAACTATTACAAATTATACTGCATGTCCTTCGAAGGATATTTCATGGCATGATATGTGTCTTTTCATAACTAAATTAGGTCATGGTTTTCTTTCGATAAACGAAACTTGAATTTAATCTGTACAAAAACTGTTAAGGAATTGATGTTGTTTCAATTTCTCACCACACCAAAAATTCCAGTTTCACATTATTGTAGTGAACTTAACGTTTAAAATATTGATTTTTGTTTTAATTTAAACAATGTGAAACAATATATATTACTCGATTTGAGATGGTTATCAAGTTCCAATGCTATAAAATTAAAAATAATGGCCTTATAAAATCATAGTGTATTAAGTAATGGCTTCTCTAGAACCATTTAAATTTCGCACAACTAAAATTAATTTAACTCAAGTTAAATTTAACGATAGACAATAATGAAGCTTCCAGAACAATATTGAAAATAAAGACAAAAGAACAATATTGAGCACATCACGTCCTGTAACATGTGTTAGTTGAAGCAATCCTATATCATTAAGCAGACGGAGATGGTGAAACGATCAATGCCAAGCAGTTCTTCCATGTTTCGATGCTCTTCGCTATAATTGTAGTTGGGTTTAGTTCTTTGAATAGAGGATTCTCGAGACTCCTCTTTACTAATGCTGCGTGGCAAACTTTTCCCAACACAACAAGTTCGCTGCAACACTTGTTAGAGATACTTCCTGTCTCAAAAGTAGTCGTGAAAGTTTATTGAACACAGGGCCAACCCATTTTTCTTTCATAATTATTTTCCATAATAATTTGGTCGTTCTCCTTCGCAGCCATTACTGCCACACAAGGTATGAATAAAACCACTAGGACGGAATAAACATTAAGCCTTGCCATATTGTGTGAATTTGATGTTTCTACTTGAATTCGGTTCATAAAATTAATTTCAAACAAGATTAAAAGGGGAAAAAACCTGCATTTATAGGAAGTGTTATGACCACATGGAACTAGAATGCGTTGCAACAAAATAAAGCATTTAATGTTTCAATTTAATAAGCATTAATTTTAATTAACACAAATCTACAGATTAATTCAAACACACACATCTGTGCTTCCTTTTTGCTATTCTTAAAATTCAATAAATGGATAGCGAAAATAAGGTTCAATAAAGATGGTTATGTCATAATGGTGTTTCTGCATTGAAACTAGGAATGTACTATTACATCCACTACAAACCAAAAACTATCAACATAATATACAGGAAATATCATATGAATAAAGCAACGTGAGCACTTGCATTACAAGAACACATATTTGTTATGTGTGTCGTCCTATTTTTCTAACTTTTTGTAGTTATATATGTTCTAGTCATGGCGACGATTAAAAATGCACGTCTATCTCCAAATCGAATGAGCTATACTAGATTTCTCTACTAGTGATATGTATATGCCACAATGTTGAAATAATTATGCGAAGCGTAATATCATAAAATCTTTTTGTTGTTAAAAACTTTTTGTCGCACTTATCACGTTTTGAAAAGGAAAATGACAAGTAAATGATTGAAATTCAAAATTAATTCATCCCAAATATTTCTTGCTTCTAAAATAACCCAATGTTTCTCTTTATCATGAGACTACAAATAGATTATAGATTATTTTATTCCTTGTTCGACGTTGTCTTTTTTGGTGAACGCGTTGTCACTCAAGTTTACTAAAGTAAGGACGACAACTTTGAGTGATATAACTAATGGAACTTGTCCAACGACAAATTCTCTTATAGAGTTAAATTGGAAACAACAATTGATTTTACGTTTCTTCAACACTCTCGCAAGCATTGCCTGAATAACGGATAGGTTTTATTTTTTTATGTAAATTTGACAATTTTTGTAGTGAGAATGTATGACGTATGTCTCAGACACATTTGGAGGAAAATGCCCGATCATATTAAAGAAAAGTAATCTAAACAATGAACAATAAGGAAATCAAGTTAAGACGTTTAGTCGTTAAATCAAGTTCAACAAGGATTTCAATATTGGCCCTCTTCTCCCAAAAAGAACAAGAAGTCATAACTAACGGACTAGCATCGAAGTACAAAAAACACAAAACGAAACCAACTAGTATACGGGTATCGAACTATTACAAATTATACTACACGTCCTTCGAAGGATATTTCATGGCACGATATGTGTCTGTTCATAACTAAGTTAGGTCAAGGTTTTCTTTCGATAAAGGAAATTTGAATTTAATTTGTACAAAAACTTTTAAGGAATCGATGTTGTTTCCATTTCTCACCACTCCAAAAATTCCAGTTCCACATTATTGCAATGCACTTAACGTTTAAAATATTGATTTTTGTTTCAATTTAAACAATGTGAAACAATATATAGTACTCGATTTGAGATGGTTATCAAGTTCCAATGCTATAAAATTAAAAATAATGGCCTTATAAAATCATAGTGTATTAAGTAATGGCTTCCCTAGAATCATTCAATTTCCGCACAACTAAAATTAATTTAACGCAACTTAAATTTAACGATAGACAATAATGAAGCTTCCAGAACAATATTGAAAATAAAGTCAAAAGAAAAATATTGAGCACATCACGTCCTATAACATGTTGTTAGTTGAAGCAATCCTATATCATTAAGTAGACGGAGATGGTGAATTGATCAATGCCATGCAGATGTTCAATGTTTCGATGCTCTTCGCTATAATTGAAGTTGGGTTTAGTTCTTTGAATAGAGGATTCTCGAGAGTCCTCTTTACTAATGCTGCGTGGCAAACATTACCCAACACAACAAGTTCGCTGCAACACTTGTTAGAAATACTCCCTGTCTCGAAAATACTCTTCAAAGTTTCTTGAACACAGGGCCATCCCATTTTAGTTTCACAATTATTTTCCTTAATAATCTGGTCGTTCTCCTTCGTAGCCATTACTGCCATGCAAGTTAAGAATAAAACCACTAGGACACAATAAACATTACGGTTTGCCATATTGTGTGAATTTGATGTTTCTACTTGAATTTGATTCGTAAAATTAATTTCAATCGAGATTAGAAGGGGAAAAAACCTGCATTTATAGGAAGTGTTATGACCACATGGAACTGGAACACATTGCAACAAAGTAAAGCATTTAATGTTTCTATTTCATAAGCAGTAATTTTAATTAACACAAATCTACATATTAATTCAAACAGACACATCTATGCTTCCTTTTTCTTATTCTTAAATTTCATTAAATGGATAACGAAAATGAGGTCTAATAAAGATGGTTATGCGTAATTGTGTTTCTACATTGAAACTAGGAATGTACTATTACATCCATTACAAACCAAAAACTAGCACCATAATATCCAGGAAATATCATATGAATAATGCAACGTGAGCACTAGCATTACAAGCACACATATTTGTCATGTGTGCCGTCCTATTTTTCTAACCTTTTGTAGTTATATATGTTCTAGTCATGGTGACAGTTAAATATGCACGTCTATCTCCAATTCGAATAAGCTATACTAGATTTCTCTACTGGTGATATGTATGTGCCACAATATTGAAATAATTATGCGAAGCGTAAAATCATAAAATCTTTTTGTTGTTAAAAACTTTTTATCTCTCTTATCACGTTTTAAAAAGGAAAATGAAAATTAAATGATTGAAATTCAAAATTAATTCATCCCAAATATATCCTGCTTTGGAAATAGGGCCAATGTTTCTCTTTATCATGAGACTACAAATCGATTATTGTATTCTTTGTTCGACGTTGTCTTTTTTGGTGAACGCGTTGTCACTCAAGTTCACTAAACTAAGGATGACAACTTTGAGTGAAATAACTAACGGAACTTGTCCAAGGACAAATTCTCTTATAGAGTTAAGTTGCAAACAACAAATAATTTTACGTTTCAACAACACTCTGGTAGGCATTGCCCGAATTAGGGATAGGTATTATTATTTGTTATGTAAATTTGACAACATCTATAGTGAGAATGTAGGACGTATGTCTCGGACACATTTGGAGGAAAATGCTTGATCATATAAAAGAAAAGTAATCTAAAGAACGAAGAATAAGGAAATCAAGTTGAGACTTTGAGTCGTTAAATCAATTTCAACAAGGATCTCAATATTGGCCCCCTTCTCCCAAAAAGAACAAGAAGTCATAACTAAGGGAGTACCAAAAACACAAAAATACGAGCAACGAACTATTACAAATTATACTGCATGTCCTTCGAAGGATATTTTTCGCACGATATGTGTCTTTTCATAACTAAGTTAGGTCAAGGTTTTTTTTCGATTAAGGAAATTTGAATTTAATTTGTACAAAAACTTGTAAGGAATCGATGTTGTTTCAATTTCTCACGACACCAAAAATTCCAGTTCCACATTATTGCAATGAACTTAACGTTTAAAATATTGATATTTGTTTCAATTTAAACAATGTGAAACAATATATAGTACTCGATTTGAGATGGTTATCAAGTTCCAATGTTATAAAATTAAAAATAATGGCCTTATAAAATCGTAGTGTATTAAGCAATGGCTTCTCTAGAACCATTTAATTTTTGTACAACTAAAATTAATTTACCTCGACTTAAATTTAACGAAAAACAATAATTAAGCTTCCGAAACAATATTGAAAATAAAGACAAAAGAACAATATTTAGCACATCACGTCTTGTAACCTATTGTTAGTTGAAGCAATCCTATATCATTAAGCAGATGGAGATGGTGGATAGATCAATGCCATAAAGTTATTCCATGTTTCGATGCTCTTCGCTATAATTGTAGTTGGGTTTAGTTCTTTGAATAGAGGATTCTCGAGAGTCCTCTTTACTATTGCTACAAGGTAAACTTTTCCCAATGCAACAAGTTCGCTGCAACACTTCTTAGAGACACTTCCTGTCTCGAAAATACTTGTGAAAGTTTCTTGAACACAGGGCCAACCCATTTTAGTTTCACAATTATTTTCCTTAATAATCTGGTCGTTCTCCTTCGTAGCCATTACTGCCACGCAAGTTACAAATAAAACCACTAGGACACAATAAACATTAAGGCTTGCCATATTGTGTGAATTTGATGTTTCTACTTGAATTTGGTTCGTAAAATTAATTTCGAACAAGATTAGAAGGGGAAAAAACCTGCATTTATAGGAAGTGTTATGACCACATGGAACTAGAATGCGTTGCAACAAAATAAAGCATTTAATGTTTCAATTTAATAAGCATTAATTTTAATTAACACAAATCTATATATTAACTCAAACACACACATCTGTGCTTCCTTTTTCCTATTCTTAAATTTCATTAAATGGATAATGAAAATAAGGTTCAATAAAGATGGTTATGTCGTAATTGTGTTTCTGCATTGAAACTAGGAATGTACTATTACATCCACTACAAACCAAAAACTAGCTACATAATATGCAGGAAATATCATATGAATAAAGAAACGTGAGCGCTTGCATTACAAGAACACATATTTGTTATGTGTGTCGTCCTATTTTCTAACTTTTTGTAGTTATAAATGTCCTAGTCATGGTGACGGTTAAAAATGCATGTCTATCTCCAAATCGAATGAGTTATACTAGATTTCTCTACTAATGATATGTATGTGCCACAATATTGAAATAATTATGCAATGCGTAAAATCATAAAATCTTTTTGTTGTTAACTTGATTTAAATTTAACGACACACAATAATGAGGCAATCCTATATCATTAAGCAGACGGAGATGGGGAATTGATCAATGCCATGCAGTTGTTCCATGTTTCGTTGCTCTTCGCTGTAATTGTAGTTGGGTTTTGTTTTTTTAATAGAGGGTTCTCAAGAGTCTCTTTACTAATGCTGTGTGCAAACTTTTCCCAATGCAACAAGTTCACTAGAACACTTGTTAGAAATACTCCCTGTCTCGAAAATACACTTGAAAGTTTCTTGAATACAGGGCCAACCCATTTTAGTTTCACAATTATTTTCCTCAATAATATGGTCGTTCTCTTTCGTAGCCATTACGGCCACGCAAGTTAAGAACAAAACCACTAGGACAGAATAAACATTAAGGTTTGCCATATTGACTGAATTTGATGTTTCTACATGAATTTCGTTCGTCAAATTAATTTTGAACAAGATTAGAAGGGGAAAAACATGCATTTATAAGAGTGTAATGATCACATGGAACTAGAATGCGTTGCAACAAAATAAAGCATTTAATGTTTTTATTTAATAAGCATTAATTTTATTAACACAAATCTAAATATTAATTCAAAAACACTGATCTATGCTTCCTTTTTCCTATTCTTAAATTTCATTAAATGGATAACGAAAATAAGGTTGAATAAAGATGGTTATGTCGTAATTGTGTTTTGGCATTGAAACTAGGAATGTACTATTACATCCACTACAAACCAAAAACTAGCACCATAATATGCAGGAAATATCATATGAATAAAGCAACATGAGCGCTTGCATTACAAGCACACATATTTGTTATGTGTGTCGTCCTATTTTTCTATCGTTTCGTAGATATATATGTTCTAGTCATGGTGATGATTGAAAATGCACGTCTATCTCCAAATCGAATGAGCTATACTAGATTTCTCTACTAGTGATATGTATGTGCCACAATATTGAAATAGTTATGCAATGCGTAAAATCATAAAATCTTTTTGTTGTTAAAAACTTTTTATCGCACTTATCATGTTTTAAAAAGGAAAATGACAAGTAAATTATTGAAATTCAAAATTAATTCATCCCAAATATTTCTTGCTCTAGAAATAGGCCAATTTTTCTCTTCATCATGAGACTACAAATCGATTATTGTATTCTTTGTTCGACATTGTCTTTTTTGGTGAACGCGTTGTCACTCATGTTCACTAAACTAAGGACGACTACTTTGAGTGAAATAAGTAATGGAACTTGTCCAACGACAAAATCTCTTATAGAGTTAAACTGGAAACAATAAATGATTTTCTGTTTCTACAACACTCTGGCAGGAATTGCCCGAATTACGGATAGGTTTTATTTTTTATTTAAATTTGACAATTTTCGTAGGGAGAATGTAGGACGTATGTCTCGGACACATTTGGAGGAAAATGCTCGATCATATTAAAGAAAAGTAATCTAAAGAACGAAGAATAAGGAAATCAAGTTGAGACTTTGAGTCGTTAAATTAATTTCAACAAGGATCTCAATATTGGCCCTCTTCTCCCAAAAAGAACAAGAAGTCATAACTAAGGGACTAGCATCGAAGTACTAAACACAAAACGAAACCAACTAGTATACGAGCAACGAACTATTACAAATTATATTTCATGTCCTTCGAAGGGTATTTTTTCGCACGATATGTGTCTTTTCATAACTAAGTTAGGTCAAGGTTTTTTTTCGATTAAGGGAATCTGAATTTAATATGTACAAAAACTTTTAAGGAATCGATGTTGTTTCAATTTCTCACGGCACCAAAAATTCCAGTTCCACATTATTGCAATGAACTTAACGTTTAAAATATTGATATTTATTTCAATTTAAACAATATGAAATAGTATATAGTACTCGATTTGAGATGGTTATCAAGTTCCAATGCTATAAAATTAAAAATAATGGCCTTATAAAATAATAGTGTATTAAGTAATGGCTTCTCTTGAACCATTTAATTTTCGTACAACTAAAATTAATTTAACTCCACTTAAATTTAATGATAGACAATAATGAAGCTTCCAAAACAATATTGAAAATAAAGACAAAAGAACTATATTGAGTACACCACATCCTGTTACATGTTGTTAGTTGAAGCAATCCTATATCATTAAGCAGACGGAGATGGTGAATCGATCAATGCCATGCAGTTGTTCCATGTTTCGTTGCTCTCCGCTATAATTGTAGTTGGGTTTAGTTCTTTGAATAGAGGATTCTCGAGAGTCCTCCTTACTAATGCTACGTGGCAAAATTTTCCCAACGCAACAAGTTCATAGCAACCCTTGTTAGAGATACTTCCTGTCTCGAAAATACTCGTGAAAGTTTCTTAAACACAGGGCCAACCCATTTTAGTTTCACAATTATTTTCCTTAATAATCTGGTCGTCCTCCTTCGTAACCATTACTGCCACACAAGCTACGAATAAAACCACTAGGACGGAATAAACATTAAGGTTTGCCATATTGTGTGAATTTGATGTTTCTACTTGAATTTGGTTCGTAAAATTAATTTCGAACAAGATTAGAAGGGGAAAAAACCTGCATTTATAGGAAGTGTTATGACCACATGGAACTAGAATGCGTTGCAACAAAATAAAGCATTTAATGTTTCAATTTAATAAGCATTAATTTTAATTAACACAAATCTATATATTAACTCAAACACACACATCTGTGCTTCCTTTTTCCTATTCTTAAATTTCATTAAATGGATAATGAAAATAAGGTTCAATAAAGATGGTTATGTCGTAATTGTGTTTCTGCATTGAAACTAGGAATGTACTATTACATCCACTACAAACCAAAAACTAGCTACATAATATGCAGGAAATATCATATGAATAAAGAAACGTGAGCGCTTGCATTACAAGAACACATATTTGTTATGTGTGTCGTCCTATTTTCTAACTTTTTGTAGTTATAAATGTCCTAGTCATGGTGACGGTTAAAAATGCATGTCTATCTCCAAATCGAATGAGTTATACTAGATTTCTCTACTAATGATATGTATGTGCCACAATATTGAAATAATTATGCGTAGCGTAAAATCATAAAATCTTTTTGTTGTTAAAAACTTTTTATCGCACTTATCACATTTTCAAAAGGAAAATGACAAGTAAATTATTGAAATTCAAAATTAATTCATCCCAAATATTTCTTGCTCTAGAAATAGGCGAATGTTTCTCTTCATCACGAGACTATAAATCGATTATTGTATTCTTTGTTCGCCGTTGTCTTTTTTGTGAACGCGTTGTCACTCATGTTCACTAAACTAAGGACGACAACTTTGAGTGAAATAACTAATGGAACTTGTCCAACGAAAAATTCTCTTATATAGTTAAATTGGAAACATCAAATGATTTTACGTTTCTACAACACTCTGGCAGGCAGTGTCCGAATTATGAATAGGTTTTATTTTTTATTTAAATTTGACAATTTTTATAGTGAGAATGTAGAACTTTTGTCTCGGACACATTTGGAGGAACATGCCCGATCATATTAAAGAAAAGTAATCTAAAGAATGAAGAATAAGGAAATCAAGTTAAGACTTTGAGTCGTTAAATCAATTTCAACAAGGATTTCAATATTTGCCCTCTTCTGCCAAAAAGAAGAAGTCATAACTAATGGACTAGCATCGTAGTACTAAAAAACACAAAATGAAACCAACTAGTATACGAGCAACGAAATATTACAAATTATAATGCATGTTTTTCGAAGGATATTTCTTGGCACGATATGTGTCTTTTCATAACTTAGTTAGGTCAAGGTTTTTTTCGTTAAATGAAATTTGAATTGAAATGGTATAGAAACTTTTAAGCAATCAAAATTGTTCCAATTCCTCACCTTACCAAAAATTCCAATTCCACATTATTCGAATGAACTTAACGTTTATAACATTGATATTTGTTTCAATTTAAACAATGTGAAACAATATATAGTACTCAATTTGAGATGGCTATCGAGTTCCAGTGCTATAAAATTACAAAAAAGGGCCTTATAAAATCATAGTGTATTAAGTAATGGCTTCTCTAGAACCATTTAATTTTCGTGCAACTAAAATTAATTTAACTTGATTTAAATTTAACGACACACAATAATGAGGCAATCCTATATCATTAAGCAGACGGAGATGGGGAATTGATCAATGCCATGCAGTTGTTCCATGTTTCGTTGCTCTTCGCTGTAATTGTAGTTGGGTTTTGTTTTTTTAATAGAGGGTTCTCAAGAGTCTCTTTACTAATGCTGTGTGCAAACTTTTCCCAATGCAACAAGTTCACTAGAACACTTGTTAGAAATACTCCCTGTCTCGAAAATACACTTGAAAGTTTCTTGAATACAGGGCCAACCCATTTTAGTTTCACAATTATTTTCCTCAATAATATGGTCGTTCTCTTTCGTAGCCATTACGGCCACGCAAGTTAAGAACAAAACCACTAGGACAGAATAAACATTAAGGTTTGCCATATTGACTGAATTTGATGTTTCTACATGAATTTCGTTCGTCAAATTAATTTTGAACAAGATTAGAAGGGGAAAAACATGCATTTATAAGAGTGTAATGATCACATGGAACTAGAATGCGTTGCAACAAAATAAAGCATTTAATGTTTTTATTTAATAAGCATTAATTTTATTAACACAAATCTAAATATTAATTCAAAAACACTGATCTATGCTTCCTTTTTCCTATTCTTAAATTTCATGAAATGGATAACGAAAATAAGGTTGAATAAAGATGGTTATGTCGTAATTGTGTTTTGGCATTGAAACTAGGAATGTACTATTACATCCACTACAAACCAAAAACTAGCACCATAATATGCAGGAAATATCATATGAATAAAGCAACATGAGCGCTTGCATTACAAGCACACATATTTGTTATGTGTGTCGTCCTATTTTTCTATCGTTTCGTAGATATATATGTTCTAGTCATGGTGATGATTGAAAATGCACGTCTATCTCCAAATCGAATGAGCTATACTAGATTTCTCTACTAGTGATATGTATGTGCCACAATATTGAAATAATTATGCGCAGCATAAAATCATAAAATCTTTTTGTTGTTAAAAACTTTTTATCGCACTTATCATGTTTTAAAAAGGAAAATGACAACTAAATGACTGAAATTCAAAATTTATTCATCCCAAATATTTCTTGCTTCAGAAATAGGCCAATGTTTCTCTTTATCATGAGACTACAAATCGATTATTGAATTCTTTGTTCGACGTTGTCTTTTTTGGTGAACACATTGTCACTCAAGTTTACTAAACTTACAATAGCAACTTTGAGTGAAATAACTAATGGAACTTGTCCAACGACAAATTCTCTTATAAAGTTAAATTGGAAACAACAAATGATTTTACATTTGTACAACACTCTGGCAGGCATTGCCCGAATTACGTATATGTTTAATTCTTTTAATATAAATTTAACAATTTTTATAGTGAGAATGTAGGACGTATGTCTCGGACACATCTGGCGGAAAATGCCCGATCATATTAAAGAAAAGTAATCTAAAGAATGAAGAATAAGGAAATCAAGTTAAGACTTTGAGTCGTTAAATCAATTTCAACAAGGATTTCAATATTGGCCCTCTTCTCCCAAAAAGAACAAGAAGTCATAACTAACGGACTAGCATCGAAGTACTAAAAACACAAAACGAAACCAACTAGTACACGGGCAACAAATTATACTGCATGTCCTTCGAAGGATATTTCTTGGCAGGATATGTGTCTGTTCATAACTAAGTTAGGTCAAGGTTTTTTTCGGTAAAGGAAATTTGAATTTAATTTATACAGAAACTTTTAAGGAATCGATGTTGTTTCAATTTCTTACTACACCAAAAATTCCAGTTCCACATTATTGCGATGAACTTAATGTTTAAAATATTGATATTTGTTTCAATTTAAATAATGTGGAACAATATATAGTACTCGATTTGGGATGGTTATCAAGTTCCATTGCTATAAAATTAAAAATAATGTCCTTATAAAATCATAGTGTATTAAGTAATGGCTTCTCTAGAGCCATTTAATTTTCGCACAACTAAAATTAATTTAACTCGACTTAAATTTAACGACTGACAATACTGAAGCTTCTGGAACAATATTGAAAATAAAGACAAAAGAACAATATTGAGCACATCACGTCTTGTAAACTGTTGTTAGTTGAAGCAATCCTATATCATTAAGCAGACAGAGATGGTGAATCGATCAATGCCATGCAGTTGTTCCCCGTTTTGATGCTTTTCGTTATAATTGTAGTTGGGTTTAGTTCTTTGAATAGAGGATTCCTGAGAGTCCTCTTTACTAATGTTGCGTGGCAAACTTTTCCCAACACAACAAGTTTGCTGCAACACTTGTTAGAGATATTCCCTGTCTCAAAAAATAGTCCTGAAAGTTTCTTGAACACAGGGCCAACCCATTTTAGTTTCGCAACAATTTTCCTTAATAATCTGGTCGTTCTCCTTCATAGCCATTACTGCCACGCAAGTTAAGAATAAAACCACTAGGACGGAATAAATATTAAGGCTTACCATATTGTGTGAATTTGATGTTTCTACTTGAATTTGGTTCGTAAAATTAATTTCGAACAATATTAGAAGGGGAAAATGACAACTAAATGATTGAAATTCAAAATTAATTCATCCCAAATATTTCCTGCTTTGGAAATAGGCCAATGTTTCTCTTTATCATGAGACTACAAATTGATTATTGTATTCTTTGTTCGACGTTGTCGTTTTTGGTGAACGTGTTGTCACTCAAGTTTACTAATCTAAGGACGACCACTTTGAGTGAAATAACTATTGGAACTTGTTCAACGAAAAATTCTCTTATAAAGTTAAATTGGAAACAACAAATGATTTTACGTTTCTACAACACTCTGGTAGCCATTGCCCGAATTACGGATAATTTTTATTTTTTTATGTAAATTTGACAATTTTTATAGTGAGAATGTACGACATATGTCTCAGACACATTTGGAGGAAAATGCCCGATTATATTAAAGAAAAGTAATCTAAAGAACGAAGAATAAGGAAATCAAGTTAAGACTTTGAGTCGTTAAATCAATTTCAACAAGGATTTCAATATTGGCCCTCTTCTCCCAAAAAGAACATGAAGTCATAACTAAGTGACTAGCATCGAAGTACTAAAAACACAAAACGAAACCAACTAGTATACGGGCAACGAACTATTACATGTCGAAACGTTTTTAAAACGAAGTTTCGAAAAATCATTTTAAATTTGGAAAATGGGATTCGCCACTAATCTTTTATTTAGGTGTGATTGGATTACCATAAAACGTTTAAAATACGTTAAAAAAATGTTAGTCTTCGAAATCCAAAAAAATGGGTTCGGGAGTCAGTTACGCATGAGAAAGGATTAGCACCCTCATACGCCCAAAATTGGTACCGTATTGATTATTTTCGATAAACTTTAAAAGCTCGAATAAAGCTTAAGATACGATCCTCAAATGTATGAGCTATGCTTTAGAAACCGATTTTGTTTGGAAATTCCGCTATTTCGAAGTGATCGAGGAAGAAAGTTGCGTCCAGTGAGTTAGGACACAATATTTCAAGATCCAGAAATAACGAACTTTCCTTTGTAAAAACCCTTTTTTAAATTTTGGAAAAGGATGTTCGATTATCTCGATTTGAAGAAAGGTTGCACCTAGTAAGTTAAGGCGCAAATTTCGGAATCGAAGATAAGGAAACATTGCCTCGATTAAGGATATTCCATTATTTTGATTTGAAGAAAAATTGAACCTAGTAAGTTAAGGCACAAACTTTCGAAACTCAAAATAAAAGAATATTGCCTCGATATTAGAGTTTTTATGAAAGTAATTTTGAAAACAAATATGCCAGTTTAATATGAATGGGTAGTTAATAACGGATATTAAATAACACGAAGTAAAAGTAATTAAGCAGATAAATGTAAGGAAAAATCAAAAATCAAAAATATAAAATACGAGTGCATAATAATTAAAGTTAAATGCAAATACTGATGTGGAAGAAAAATGATGCAATCAGGGTTGAAAATGAGACTTTTTCGATACTCGGGGACAAAATGGTAATTTTGAGACTCTCGAGGGTAAAATGGTAATTTTGGAAAAAAATTTGGGGTGAAAAATGACACTTTAGACATCCGAGGGTAAAATGGTAATTTTTGGAAAAATCGAGATCAAAAACAAAATTTTTGGACATCCAAGAGTAAAATTGTAATTTTTGAAAGTTTCGAGGTCAAAAAAGGAATTTTGGAAGTTTGGGGGTAAAAATGTAATTTTTGGAAGTTTCGGGGTCAAAAATGGATTTTTTAATTTTAGGGGTAAAAATGTAATTTTTTTAAGTTTGGGGGTACAAATGTAATTTTTAGAAGTTTCAAGGCCAAAATATAATTTCTGGATAGTTTAAGGACCTTTAAGACAATAAAACCAAAAATAGGTGACACGTGGCAGTCCCTCAAGCATCCTGAAGTCAAAGGACCAATTTGAAAATCATGAAAAATCCCTGGGCGAATTTTGTAATTAAACAGAACTTGATTTGAGGATTAAATTGAAACAAATTAAAAGTAATAGGGACCATTTACAGAAATAAGACAAATTAATGACTTGTGGCAGCTCCTGATGCTTTCAAAAGGTCAAGGGACTAAATTGAAAAGCATTAAAATTTATTGGGCCAATTTTAAAATAATTAAAAGTTTAAAACGGACTAAATTGAAACAATCAAAAAATACGGAAGGATCAAATGCATAAATAATCCATTTTTCAAAAACACGCGGATCCTAGGTCGGGTCGGATTGGATCGGGTCGGTCCATGGGTCAAGTATGAAACGACGTCGTTTTGGCCTCTAAAATCAGACATCAAAACAACGCCGTTTGGATGAGAGTATATAAGTCACATTTTTGCTTCAAAATTTCATTTGGCTACCATTTTAACAAAAAAAAGAGAGCAAACCCACAAACCCTTTTTTCTCCATTCTTTCTCAAGCAGACCTAAGTCCGGCCACCATTAGCCAACCACCGGCCGCCGTCTATCCCGCGCGTGAGCGCGCGTCATCGTCTCTCTTGGCCTCGCACATCCGTCCGTCCACACCTCTGCCACCGCAGGTCCTCCCACGCGCCGACCGGAGTTAAAATCTTTATTCATTTTTTATTTCTTTTTTATATTTCATTATAAACCCAGATCTGAAATTCTGGGAATTTAAAGCATTTTATTTTCTTTTAAAAAAAACTCCTTTTTTTTGTTTAAAACACTTGATTTTTCCTTTTTTGAAACCCCTTTCATTTCATTTATTTTCGATTCTGTTAATCCCTTTTTTAAGAGCTTTAAAACATTTTCTGTGTTTTTCTTTGCAGGTTCACGAACGGGGTGCCACGACGACGGTGTTAGGCTCCGGTCCGGCTCCGACTGAAGTCGATCGGTTCAAGATAAGTCTTCAAATTTCATTTATTATTGAAATATTTATTATTATTATCAAATATATTTAGTGTACTTAATGCATGTTTAAAAAAGATAAATGAAATTAATGATTTAATATATAAAGGTAAATGTGTTTCAAAATGTTTGAAAAAAAAATTTAAAACCATAAATGACAGTAGTGCTATGAATTTAATAGGTGCATTAACACATTAATAACAAATGTTTGAAAACTGATTAGATTAATATAGCAGCAATTAATAATCAATGCATGTATTAACTATACCTTGAAGGTATTGAATGCTTGATACTGTTTTGAAGCCTTCTAGTACTAAATACTCTTCTCTGTATTAGTGCTAAACCTGCCTATGTATTCTATTCCGAAAGAAGAACTGTCTTGGTATTGATTTGTTTTTGAGTGTTCGAAAGAGTTTGTGATTGTATTGATTTTTTCAAAAGGGTTCGTCCCCATTACAAGATTTTGAAACTGGCTTTATAGCCATCAATACAATGATTCTATTTTGTTTTATATAACTAAATGTATGTCTTGTTTCTTCTTTTTGCAGGTTCGGCTATGGTGGCTTGTTGGCAGTGGCGGTGACAGTAGCAGAAGCAAGTTCAAGCTGGAGGTGGAGATGGTGGCAAGTTTCTGCTAACGTGGCGATCCCTGAGTGCTTGAGGTGGACGACAGCAGTGCAAGTGGGGATTGCCAGTTTTTGACTTTTAGGCTTAGACTTAGGTCAATTAGGCTTGTATTTGGGCCATTTGTACTTGGACATGTAATGGGACTCTAGAACAAATTGCTTTTTTTTTTAATTTGAAAATAAATTTAAATTTAAATTCCAATTTAAAATAAATTTAAATTTAAAATAAATTTAAAAGGGCCTGGTCAAAATTGGTCTTCAACATTACAAATTATACTGCATGTCCTTCGAAGGATATTTCTTGGCATGATATGTGTCTTTTCATAACTAAGTTAGGTCACGGTTTTTTTCGATAAAGGAAAATTTAATTTAATTTGTACAAAAACTTTTAAGCAATCGGTGTTGTTTCAATTTCTCACCGCACCAAAAATTCCAGCTCCACATTATTGCAATGAACTTAACGTTTAAAATATTGATATTTGTTTCAATTTAAACAATGTGAAACAATATATAGTACTCGAATTGAGATGGCTATCAAGTTCCAATGCTATAAAATTAAAAATAATGGCCTTATAAAATCATAGTGTATTAAGTAATGGCTTCTCCAGAACCATTTAATTTTCGTACAAGAAAAATTAATTTAACTCGACTTAAATTTAACGACACACAATAATGAAGCTTATGGAACAATATTGAAAATAAAGGCAAAAGAACAATATTGAGCACATCACGTCTTGTAACCTGTTGTTAGTTGAAGCAATCCTATATCGTTAAGCAGACGGAGATGGTGAATCGATCAATGCCATGCAGTTGTTCCATGTTTCGATGCTCTTCGTTATTATTGTAGTTGGGTTTAGTTCTTTGAATAGTGGATTCTCGAGAGTCCTCTTTACTATTGTTGCGTGGCAAACTTTTCCCAATGCAACAA
The DNA here is from genome assembly GCA_005610355.1 of Gossypioides kirkii. Taxonomy (NCBI): domain Eukaryota; kingdom Viridiplantae; phylum Streptophyta; class Magnoliopsida; order Malvales; family Malvaceae; genus Gossypioides; species Gossypioides kirkii. The sequence continues at coordinate 15,046,435 of CP032245.1, forward strand.
GTTCGTGGAAACACTTGTTAAAGATACTCCTTGTCTCGAAAATAGTCGTGAAAGTTTCTTGAACACAAGACCAACCCATTTTAGTTTCACAACTATATTCCTTAATAGTCTGGTCATTGTCCTTCGTAGCCATTACTGCCACGCAAGTTAAGAATAAAACCACTAGGACGCAATAAACATTAAGGCTTGGCATATTGTGTGAATTTGATGTTTCTACTTGAATTTGGTTCGTAAAATTAATTTCGAACAAGATTATAAGGGGAAAAAACCTGCATTTATTGGAAGTGTTATGACCACATGGAACTAGAAAGCGTTGCAACAAAATAAAGCTGTTAATGTTTCAATTTAATAAGCATTAATTTTAATTAACACAAATCTAGATATTAATTCAAACACAAGCATCTGTGCTTCCTTTTTCCTATTCATAAATTTCATTAAATGGATAATGAAAATAAGGTTCAATAAAGATGGTTATGTCGTACTTTTGTTTTTGCATTGAAACTAGGAATGTACTATTACATCCACTACAAACCAAAAACTAGCACCATAATATGCAGGAAATACCATATGAATAAAGCAACGTGAGCACTTGCATTACAGGCACACATAATTGTTATGTATGTTCTAACTTTCTGTAGTTATATATGTTCTAGTCATGGTGATGCCTAAAAGTGCACGACTATCTCCAAATCGAATGAGCTATACTAGATTTCTCCATTGGTGATATGTATGTGCCACAATATTGAAATAATTATGCGAAGCGTAAAATCATAAAATCTTTTTGTTGTTAAAAACTTTTTATCGCTCTTATCACGTTTTAAAAAGGAAAATGACAACTAAATGATTGAAATTCAAAATTAATTCATCCCAAATATTTCTTGCTTCTGAAATAACCCAATGTTTCTCTTTATCATGTGACTACAAATCGATTATTGTATTCTTTGTTCGACGTTGTCTTTTTTGGTGAACGCGTTGTCACTCAAGTTTACTAAAGTAAGGACAACAACTTTGAGTGATATAACTAATGGAACTTGTCCAACGACAAATTCGCTTATAGAGTTAAATTGGAAACAAAAATTGATTTTACGTTTCTACAACACTCTGGCAAGCATTGCCCGAATTACGGAGAGGTTTTATTTTTTTATGTAAATTTGACAATTTTTATAGTGAGAATGTACGACGTATGTCTCAGACACATTTGGAGGAAAATGCCCGATTATATTAAAGAAAAGTATTCTAAAGAATGAAGAATAAGGAAATCAAGTTAAGACTTTGAGTCGTTAAATCAATTTCAACAAGGATTTCAATATTGGCCCTCTTCTCCCAAAAAGAACATGAAGTCATAACTAAGTGACTAGCATCGAAGTACTAAAAACACAAAACGAAACCAACTAGTATACGGGCAACGAACTATTACAAATTATACTGCATGTCCTTCGAAGGATGTTTCTTGGCACGATATGTGTCTTTTCAGAACTAAGTTAGGTCAAGGTTTTTTTTCGATAAAGGAAATTTGAATTTAATTTGTACAAAAACTTTTAAGGAATCGATGTTGTTTCAATTTCTCACCACACCAAAAATTCCAGTTCCACATTATTGCAATGAACTTAACGTTTCAAATATTGATATTTGTTTCAATTTAAACAATGTGAAATAATATATAGTATTCGATTTGAGATGGGTATCAAGTTCCAATGCTATAAAATTAAAAATAATGGCCTTATAAAATCATTGTGTATTAAGTAATGGCTTCTCTAGAACCATTTAATTTTCGTGCGACTAAAATTAATTTAACTCGACTTAAATTTAACGAAAGACAATAATGAAGCTTCTGGAACAATATTGAAAATAAAGGCAAAAGAACAATATTGAGCACATCACGTCTTGTAACCTGTTGTTAGTTGAAGCAATCCTATATCGTTAAGCAGACGGAGATGGTGAATCGATCAATGCCATGCAGTTGTTCCATGTTTCGATGCTCTTCGCTATTATTGTAGTTGGGTTTAGTTCTTTGAATAGAGGATTCTCGAGAGTCCTCTTTAATATTGCTGCGTGGCAAACTTTTCCCAATGCAACAAGTTCGCGGAAACACTTGTTAGAGATACTCCTTGTCTCGAAAATTCTCGTTAAATTTTCTTGAACACAGGACCAACCCATTTTAGTTTCACAATTATATTCCTTAATAGTCTGGTCGTTGTCCGTCGCAGCCATTACTGACACGCAAGTTAAGAATAAAACCACTAGGACGCAATAAACATTAAGGCTTGGCATATTGTGTGAATTTGATGTTTCTACTTGAATTTGGTTCGTAAAATTAATTTCGAACAAGATTATAAGGGGAAAAACCTGCATTTGTAGGAAGTGTTATGACCACATGGAACTAGAAAGCGTTGCAACAAAATAAAGCTGTTAATGTTTCAATTTAATAAGCATTAATTTTAATTAAAACAAATCTAGATATTAATTCAAACACACGCATCTGTGCTTCCTTTTTCCTATTCATAAATTTCATTAAATGGATAATGAAAATAAGGTTCAATAAAGATGGTTATGTCGTAATTTTGTTTTTGCATTGAAACTAGGAATGTACTATTACATCCACTACAAACCAAAAACTAGCACCATAATATGCAGGAAATACCATATGAATCAAGCAACATGAGCACTTGCATTACAAGCACACATATTTGTTATGTATGTTCTAACTTTTTGTAGTTATATATGTTCTAGTCATGGTGATGCCTAAAAGTGCACGTCTATCTCCAAATCGAATGAGCTATACTAGATTTCTCCACTGGTGATATGTATGTGCCACAATATTGAAATAATTATGCGAAGCGTAAAATCATAAAATCTTTTTGTTGTTAAAAACTTTTTATCGCACTTATCACGTTTTAAAAAGGAAAATGACAACTAAATGATTGAAATTCAAAATTAATTCATCCCAAATATTTCTTGCTTCTGAAATAACCCAATGTTTCTCTTTATCATGAGACTACAAATCGATTATTGTATTCTTTGTTCGATGTTGTGTTTTTTGGTGAATGCGTTGCCACTCAAGTTTACTAAAGTAAGGACAACAACTTTGAGTGATATAACTAATGGAACTTGTCTGACGACAAATTCTCTTATAGAGTTAAATTGGAAACAACAATTGATTTTACGTTTCTACAACACTCTGGCAAGCATTGCCCGAATTACGGAGAGGTTTTATTTTTTTATGTAAATTTGACAATTTTTATAGTGAGAATGTACGACGTATGTCTCAGACACATTTGGAGGAAAATGCCCGATCATATTAAAGAAAAGTAACCTAAAGAACGAAGAATAAGGAAATCAAGTTAAGACTTTGAGTCGTTAAATCAATTTCAACAAGGATTTCAATATTGGCCCTCTTCTCCCAAAAAGAACATGAAGTCATAACTAAGTGACTAGCATCGAAGTACTAAAAACACAAAACGAAACCAACTAGTATACGGGCAACGAATTATTACAAATTATACTGCATGTCCTTCGAAGGATGTTTCTTGGCACGATATGTGTCTTTTCATAACTAAGTTAGGTCAAGGTTTTTTTTTATAAAGGAAATTTGAATTTAATTTGTACAAAAACTTTTAAGGAATCGATGTTGTTTCAATTTATCACCACACCAAAAATTCCAGTTCCACATTCTTGCGATGAACTTAATGTTTAAAATATTGATATTTGTTTCAATTTAAACAATGTGGAACAATATATAGTACTCGATTTGGGATGGTTATCAAGTTCCATTGCTATAAAATTAAAAATAATGTCCTTATAAAATCATAGTGTATTAAGTAATGGCTTCTCTAGAGCCATTTAATTTTCGCACAACTAAAATTAATTTAACTCGACTTAAATTTAACGACTGACAATACTGAAGCTTCTGGAACAATATTGAAAATAAAGACAAAAGAACAATATTGAGCACATCACGTCTTGTAAACTGTTGTTAGTTGAAGCAATCCTATATCATTAAGCAGACAGAGATGGTGAATCGATCAATGCCATGCAGTTGTTCCCCGTTTTGATGCTTTTCGTTATAATTGTAGTTGGGTTTAGTTCTTTGAATAGAGGATTCCTGAGAGTCCTCTTTACTAATGTTGCGTGGCAAACTTTTCCCAACACAACAAGTTTGCTGCAACACTTGTTAGAGATACTCCCTGTCTCTAAAATACTCATGAAAGTTTCTTGAACACAGGGCCAACCCATTTTAGTTTCACAATTATTTTCCTTAATAATCTGGTCGTTCTCCTTCGTAGCCATTACTGCCAAGCAAGTTAAGAATAAAACAACTAGGACTAAGTAAAAATTAAGGCTTGCCATATTGTGTGACTTTGATGTTTCTACTTGAATTTGGTACGTAAAATTAATTTCGAACAAGATTAGAAGGGGAAAAACCCTGCATTTATAGAAAGTGTTATGACCATGTGGAACTAGAATGCGTTGCAAAAAAATAAAGCATTTAATGTTTCAATTTAATAAGCATTAATTTTAATTAACACAAATCTACATATTAATTCAAACACACACATCTGCGCTTCCCTTTTCATATTCTTATATTTCATTAAATGGATAACGAAAATAAGGTTCAATAAAGATGGTATGTCGTAATTGTGTTTCGACATTAAAACTAGGAATGTACTATTACATCCACTACAAACCAAAAACAAGCACCTTAATATGCAGGAAATATCATATGAATAAAGCAACGTGAGCACTTGCATTACAGGCACACATATTTGTTATGTGTGTCGTCCTATTTTCTAACTTTTTGTAGTTATATATGTTCTAGTCGTGGTGACGGTTAAAAATGCACGTCTATCTCCAAATCGAATGTGCTGTACTAGATTTCTCTATTGGTCATATGTATGTGCCACAATATTGAAATAATTATGCGAAGCGTAAAATCGTAAAATCTTTTTGTTTTAAAAACTTTTTCTCGCACTTATCACGTTTTAAAAAGGAAAATGACAACTAAATGTTTGAAATTCAAAATTAATTCATCCCAAATATTTCCTGCTTTGGAAATAGGCCAATGTTTCTCTTTATCATGAGACTACAAATCGATTATTGTATTATTTGTTCGACATTGTCGTTTTTGGTGAACGCGTTGTCACTCAAGTTCATTGAACTATGGACGACAACTTTGAGCGAAATAACTAGTGGAACTTGTCCAACGACAAATTCTCTTATAGAGTCAAATTGTGAACAGCAAATGATTTTACATTTCTACAACACTCTCGCAGGCATTGCTCGAATTATGGATAGGTTTTATTTTCTTATGTAAATTTGACAATTTTTATTATGAGAATGTAGGACGTATGTCTCGGAGTACTAAAAACACAAAATGAAACCAACTAGTATACGAGCAAAGAACGATTACAAATTATCCTGCATGTCCTTCGAAGGATATTTCTAAGCACGATATGTGTCTTTTCATAACTAAGTTAGGTCAAGGTTTTTTTTCGACAAAGGAAATTTGAATTTAATTTGTATAAAAACTTTTAAGGAATCGGTGTTGTTTCAATTTCTCACCACACCAAAAATTCCAGTTCCACATTATTGCAATGAACTTAACGTTTAAAATATTGATATTTGTTTCAATGTAAACAATGTGAAACAATATATAGTACTCAATTTGAGATGGTTATCAAGTTCCAATGCTATAAAATTAAAAATAATGGCCTTATAAAATCATAGTGATTAAGTAATGGCTTCTCTAGAACCATGTAATTTTCATAGAACTAAAATTAATTTAACTCGACTTAAATTTAACGACAGACAATAATGAAGCTTCCAGAACAATATTGAAAATGAAGACAGAAGAACAATATTAAGCACATCACGTCCTGTAACCTATTATTAGTTGATGCAATCCTATATCATTAAGTAGACGGAGATGGTGAATCTACCAATGCCATGCAATTGTTCCATGTTTCGATGCTCTTCGCTATAATTGTAGTTGGGTTTAGTTCTTTGAATAGAGGATTCTCGAAAACCCTCTTTACTAATGCTGTGTGGCAAACTTTTCCCAACGCAACAAGTTCGTTGCAACAGTTGTTAGAGATTCTCCCTATCTCGAAAATACTCATGAAAGTTTCTTGAACACAGGGCCAACCCATTTAGTTTCACAATTATATTCCTAAAAAATTTGGTCGTTCTCCTTCATAGCCATTATTGCCACGCAAGTTAAGAATAAAACCACTAGGATGGAATAAACATTAAGGCTCGCCATATTGTGTGAATTTGATGTTTCTACTTGAATTTGGTTCGTAAAATTAATTTTGAACACGATTAGAAGGGGAAAAAACCTGCATTTATAGGAAGTGTTATGACCACATGGAACTAGAAAGCATTGCAACAAAATAAAGCATTTAATGTTTCAATTTAATAAGCATTAATTTTAATTAACACAAATCTACATATTAATTCAAACACACACATCAGTGCTTCCTTTTTCCTATTCTTAAATTTCAGTAAATGGATAATGAAAATATGGTTGAATAAAGATGGCTATGTCGTAATTGTGTTTCTGCATTGAAACTAGGAATGAACTATTACATCCACTACAAACCAAAAACTAGCACCAAAATATGCAGGAAATATCCTATGAATAAAGCAACGTGAGCACTTGCATTACAGGCACACATATTTGTTATGTGTATCATCCTATTTTTCTAACTTTTTGTAGTTATATATGTTCTAGTCATGGTGAAGGTTAAAAATGCACGTTTATCTCCAAATCGAATGAGCTATACTAGATTTCTCTACTGGTGATATGTATGTGCCACAATATTGAAATAATTATGCGAAGCGTAAAATCATAAAATCCTTTTATTGTTAAAAACTTATTATCGCACTTATCACGTTTTAAAAAGGAAAATGACAACTAAATGATTGGAATTCAAAATTTGTTCATCCCGAATATTTCCTGCTTTGGAAATTGTATTCTTTATTCGACGTTGTCTTTTTTGGTGATCGCGTAGTCACTCAACTTCACTAAACTAAGGACGACAACCTTAGGTGAAATAACTAATGGAACTTGTCCAACGACAAACTCTATTATAGAGTTAAATTGGAAACAACTAATGATTTTACATTTCTACAACACTCTGGCAGGTATTGCCTGAATTACGGATAGGTTTTATTTTTTTATGTAAATATGACAATTTTTATAGTGAGAATGTACGATGTATGTCTCAGACACATCTGGAGGAAATAGCCGATCATATTAAAGAAAAGTAATCTAAAGAACGAAGAATAAGGAAATCAAGTTAAGAATTTGATTCTTTAAATCAATTTCAACAAGGATTTCAATATTGGCCCTCTTCTCCCAAAAAGAACAAGAAGTCATAACTAACGGACTAGCATCGAAGTACTAAAAACACAAAACGAAACCAGCTAGTATACGGGCTACGAAATATTACAAATTATACTACATGTCCTTCAAAGGATATTTCTTGGCACGATATGTGTCTTTTCGTAACTAAGTTAGGTCAATGTTTTTTTCAATAAAGGAAATTTTAATTTAATTTTGTACAAAAATTTTTAAGGAATCGATATTGTTTCAATTTCTCACCACACCAAAAATTCCAATTCCACATTATTGCAATGAATTTAACGTTTAAAATATTGATATTTGTTTCAATTGAAACAATGTGAAACAATTTATAGTACTCGATTTGAGATGGTTATCAAGTTCCAATGCTATAAAATTAAAAATAATGGCCTTATAAAATCATAGTGTATTAAGTAATGGCCTCTCTAGAACCATTTAATTTTTGTACAACTAAAATTAATTTAATTCGACTTAAATTTAACGACAGACAATAATGAAGCTTCCGGAACAATGTTGAAAATAAAGACAAAAGAAAAATATTGAGCACATCACGTCTTGTAACCTATTGTTAGTTGAAGCAATCCTATATCATTAAGCAGACGGAGATAGTGAATCGATCAATGCCATGCAGTTGTTCCATGTTTCGATGCTCTTCGTTATTATTGTAGTTGGGTTTAGTTTTTTGAATAGAGGATTCTTGAGAGTACTCTTTAGTAATGCTGCGTGGCAAACTTTTCCCAACGTAACAAGTTCGCTGCAACACTTGTTAGAGATACTCCTGTCTCGAAAATACTCGTGAAAGTTTCTTCAACACAGGGCCAACCCATTTTAGTTTCACAATTATTTTCCTTAATAATTTGGTCGTTCTCCTTCGTAGCCATTACTGCCACGCAAGTGAAGAATAAAACCACTAGGACGGAATAAGCATTAAGGCTTGCCATATTGTGTGAATTTGATGTTTCTACTTGAATTTGGTTCATAAAATTAATTTCGAACAAGATTAGAAGGGGAAAAAACCTGCATTTATAGGAAGTGTTATGGCCACATGGAACTAGAATGCGTTGCAACAAAATAAAGCATTTAATGTTTCAATTTAATAAGTGTTGCAGCCCAATTTTGATCGGGACCAAACTAAATCCATTTTAAATTTATTTTAAATTTATATTTAAATTTAAAATTATTCTAAATTTAAATAAACAAAGTCCAAAATTATAGGCTCAAATATATGTTTACTATCATTTATGATTAAAGATTTTTTTTAACCCCATCGATTTCAATGTATGCATTAATACATGCATTCAATGCCCCCCACTGTTGTCATTTATTTCTTCTTATTTTCAAAACTTATTTAATAAATAGTATCAATAATAATCAATAATAATAATACTATTCTTAATAGTAATAATAATAATAATAAGGCAGTCGAAAAGTCTTACCACGATCCGATCCACTGCCGTCGACACTGTGAATAGAGGCCCGAAATCCGTCCATCTTCACGAGCAGCCCCATACACAGGAATCTTTCAAAACATGTTTGGATAATCATAGAAAAAGCAAAACTGTGAACAGATCCAAGTTTAGATTTCGATTTCAAAAAAAATAAATGGCTCGGAATAAAAAATATATTCGATTTCTTTAAAAAAATGGAATAAAAAGGAAGTGAGAAAAACCTAGAAACAAATTTGAAAAAGAAAAAGAGGGCTTTAAAAAGAAAAATTAAAACCGGTTTAACAAGGTTTAAAGGGATTTCTTTTAAAAAAAAGGGGAGAAAGGATTCAATCTTTTAAGATTTACAGAGATCTGGACTAGATCTGTTAGATCTATACCCAGATCGGCTTTTAAAAGAAAAGGGGGAAGTTTGTGTACCTAAATGGTGGTGCGTGGAGACCAATGCACGGGGGCGGGCGATTGTGTGTGTGAAAACCAGCGTAGGAGAGATCGGCCGACGACGAAACTATGGTGGTGGACTAGTCGGACATGGGGGGCTTTTGGAGAGAAAAAGAAAAGCAAAGGTTCTTTTTTTTTTTGTTTTAAAAATGGCTGAAAATGATTCTAAGAAACAAAATTTTGACTTAAACATATATCTGGAAACGACGCCATTTTGGAGGTTGAGTTTCAGCCCCAAAACGACGTCGTTTTGATTACAACCCAACCCGATCTAATCCATGAACCTTAGGATCCGCGTGTTTTCAAAAAAATAGTATATTTATGCATTTGGTCCTATCGCTTTTTAAATTTACAATCTCATCCTTTTGAACTTTTAATTAATTATAAATTCACCCTTTAATTTTATTTCATTTTCAATTTGGTCCTCTAACCCTTTTGAAGCCTAGGAAGCTGCCACGTGTCCTAGATTTGGCTTATTTATGCAATTGATCCCTCCTTTTCTATTTTTGTTTTAATTTCATCCTTAAATCAAGTTTTGTTTTGTTTTTAAATTGGCCCAAAAATTTTAAATGATTTTCAAATTAGTCCTTTGACTACAAAATGCCTGAGAAGCTGCCACGTGTCACCCTTTTTTTGGTTTTATTACCTAGAAGGTCCTTGAACTGTCTAAAAATCATATTTTAACCCTTAAACTTTCCAAAAATTACATTTTGACCCCTGAACTTTCCAAAATTTATATTATTACCCTCAAACTTCATAAAAATTACCATTTTACCTCGAATTTCCAAAAATTCCATTTTTTACCCCAAACTTTCCCAAAATTACCATTCTACTCCCGAACGTCCAAAAATTCCATTTTTCCCCCTGAACTTCCCAAAAATTACCATTTTACACCCAAACTTCCAAGAATTCTATTTTTGACCCCGAACTTTCCCAAAATTACCATTTTACCCCCAAATGTTTAAAAATTTCATTTTTGACTCCAAACTTTCCAAATATTACCATTTTATCCTCAGACTTCCAAAAATTCCATTTTTGACCCCGAACTTTCCCAAAATTACCATTTTACCCCTAAACATCCAAAAAATTTATTTTTGACCTCATACTTTCCCAAAATTACCAGTTTACCCTTAAACTTCCAATAATTCCATTTTTAACCCTAAACTTTCCCAAAATTACCATTTTACCCCCGAATGTCCAAAAATTCTATTTTTTACCTTGAACTTCCTAAAAATTACCATTTTACCCCTAGCATCGAAAAATTGCATTTAATCCTGGCTGCTTTGTTTCTTTTCCTTTCTTTCCAACATACATACTTAGATTTTATTTAATATGCTTTTGAATTTTGTATTTTTGATTTTTGTGCATGTAATTATCTGCCTAATTATTTTTCTCTTCGTGTTATTTAATCATCGTTATTAATCGTTCATATTTCCCGCATTTGTTTTTACTTTCTTATAAACCTTTGAAATCGAGGCAATATCCTTTTCGTGTGTAAACTGTAGAAAATCATGCCCTAATGTGTCGAGTGTGATTTTTTCGTATAATTCATGCGAATTGAATATCCTCTTCCAAGTTTTTTATGCTTGTTAACTTCGAGATTCTGAGAATGTCCTGCCCTAACGTGTTGGTCATGACTTTAATTCTCCACGAAAGTCGAAGTAAACGGGCATTTAATCTTCAAATCTTTTAAGTCATATGCCCGAGGATTGTATTTTAAACTCAATGCAAAATTTCGAGTTCTCAAAAAATATATGTATACAAATAACTTCAAAACAAAAATGAGGCAATGTCCGTTAGTGTGAAAACTTTGAAAAAAACCATGCCCTAATGTGTTGGGTGTGACTTTCGTATAATTCACATGATCGAACATCCTCTTTAAAAAAGTCCTTCAAAACGTCCTTCAATTTCAAAAGTTTGAGAACGTAGTGCCCTAATGTGTTGGACACGACTTCCAGTTCTCTTAAAAATTTGAAACACACTGATGATTTTCCTCAAATAGTATTTTCTTTTGAAATCATGCAAAGTTTTCTACGAAAAATATCGTATTTTAAATTTTACTTGAGTTTTCAAAGTTTTAACAAACCAAGACCCGAAAGTAATCAATGTGGTACCAATTTTGGGCGAATGAGGATGCTAATCCTTCCTCATGCATAATCGACTCCTGAACCTGTTTCCTAGATTTCGAAGACCAAAATATTTTCAAAACGGATTTTAAACATTTTGTGGTGATCCAATCACACCATATAGAAAAAGATTGGTGGCGACTCCCATTTTTTTATTTTCAAATATTGTTTGAAACTTGTTTGTTTTCCCCGAAAATAGACGTTTCGAAATAAGCATTAATTTTAATTAACACATATCTACATATTAATTCGAACACACACATCTGTGCTTCCTCTTACCTATTCTTAAATTCCATTAAATGGATAACGAAAATAAGTTTCAATAAAGATGGTTATGTCGTAATTGTGTTTCTGCATTGAAACTCGGAATGTACTATTACATCCACTACAAACCAAAAACTAGCAGCATAATATGCAGGAAATATCATATGAATAAAGCAGCGTGAGCACTTGCATTATAGGTACACATATTTGTTATGTGTGTCGTCCTATTTTCTAACTTTTTGAAGTTATATATGTTATAGTCATGGTGACGGCTAAAAATGGACGTCTATCTCCAAATCGAATGAGCTATACTAGATTTCTCTACTAGTGATATGTATGTGCGACAATATTGAAATAATTATGCGAAGCGTAAAATCATAAAATCTTTTTGTTGTTAAAAACTTGTTATCGCACTTATCACGTTTTAAAAAGGAAAATGACAACTAAATGATTGAAATTCAAAATTAATTCATCCCAAATATTTCCTGCTTTGGAAATAGGCAAATGTTTCTCTTTATCATGGGACTACAAATCGATTATTGTATTCTCTGTTGGACGTTGTCTTTTTTCGTGAACACGTTGTCACTCAGGTTTGCTAAACTAAGGACGACAACTTTGAGTGAAATAACTAATGGAACTTGTCCAACGATAAATTCTCTTATAGAGTTAAATTGGAAACAACAAATGATTTTACGTCTCTACAACACACTGGAAGGGATTGCCCGAATTACGGACAGGTTTTGTTTTTTATGTAAATTTGACAATTTTTATAGTGAGAATGTAGGACGTATGTCTCAGACACATTTGGAGGAAAATGCCCGATCATATTAAAGAAAAGTAATTCAAAGAACGAATAATAAGGAAATCAAGTTAAGACTTTGAGTCGTTAAATCAATTTCAACAAGGATTTCAATATTGGCCGTCTTCTTCAAAAAGAAAAAGATGTCAAAACTAACGGACTAGCATCGAAGTACTAAAAACACAAAATCAAACCAACTAGTATACTGCCAATGAACTATTACAAATTTTAGTGCTTGTCCTTCGAAGGATATTTCTTGGCATGATATGTGTCTTTTCATACCTAAGTTAGGTCAAGGTTTTTTTCCATTAAACGAAATTTGAATTTAAATCGTACAAAAACTTTTAAGGAATCCATATTGTTTCAATTTCTCACCACACCAAAAATTCCAATTCAATTTAAACAATGTGAAACAATATATATTACTCGATTTGAGATGGTTATCAAGTTCCAATGCTATAAAATTAAAAATAATGGCCTTATAAAATCATAGTGTATTAAGCAATGGCTTCTCAAGAACCATTTAATTTTCGTATAGCTAAAATTAATTTAACTCGACTTAAATTTAACGACAGACAATAATGAAGCTTTCGGAAAAATATTGAAAATAAAGACAAAAGAACAATATTGAGCACATCATGTCTTGTAACCTATGGGTAGTTGAAGCAATCCGATATCATTAAGCAGGCGAAGATGGTGAATCAATCAATGCCATGCAGATGTTCCATGTTTCAATGCTCTTCGTTATAATTGTAGTTGGGTTTAGATCTTTGAATAGAGGATTCTCGAGAGTCCTCTTTACTAATGCTACGTGGCAAACTTTTTCCAACGCAACAAGTTCGCTGCAACAATTGTTAGAAATACTCCTTGTCACGAAAATACTCGTGAAAGTTTCTTGAACACAGGGCCAACCCATTTTAGTTTCACAATTATTTTCCTTAATAATCTGGTCATTCTCCTTCGTAGCCATTAATGCCACGCAAGATAGGAATAAAACAACTAGGACGGAATAAACATTAAGGTTTGCCTTATTGTTTGAATTTGATGTTTCTACTTGAATTTGGCTAGTAAAATTTATTTCGAACAAGATTAGAAGGGGAAAAACCCTGCTTTTATAGGAAGTGTTATGACCACATGGAACTAGAATGCGTTGCAACAAAATAAGGCATTTAATGTTTCTATTTAATAAGAAATAATTTTAATTAACACAAATCTACATATTAATTCAAACACACACATCTATGCTTCCTTTTTCCTATTCTTAAATTTCATTAAATGGATAACGAAAATAAGGTTCAATAAAGATGGTTATGTCGTAATTATGTTTTTGCATTGAAACTAGGTATGTACTATTGCATCCACTACAAACCAAAAACTAGCACCATAATATGCAGGAAATATCATATGAATAAAGCAACGTGAGCGGTTGCATTACAAGCACACATATTTGTTATATGTGTCGACCTATTTTTCTAATGTTTTGAAGTTATATATGTTCTAGTCATGGTAACGGTTAAAAATGCACCTCTATCTCCAAATCGAATGAGCAATACTAGATTTCTCTACTGGTGATATGTATGTGCCACAATATTGAAATAATTATGCGAAGCGTAAAATCATAAAATCTTTTTGTTCTTAAAAACTTTTTCCCGCACTTATCACGTTTTAAAAAGGAAAATGACAACTAAATGATTGAAATTCAAAATTAATTCATCCCAAATATTTCCTGCTTTGGAAATAGGCCAATGTTTCTCTTTATCATGAGACTACAAATCGATTATTGTATTCTTTGTTCGACGTTGTCTTTTTTGGTGAACGCGTTGTCACTCAAGTTCACTAAACTAAGGACAGCAACTTTGAGTGAAATAACTAATGGAACTTGTCCAACGATAAATTCTCTTATAGAGTTAAATTGCAAACAACAAATAATTTTACGTTTCAACAACACTCTGGCAGGCATTGCCCGAATTACGAATAGGTATTTTTTTATGTAAATTTGACAATTTTTATAGTGAGAATGTAGGACGTATGTCTCGAACACATTTGGAGGAAAATATCCAATCATATTAAAGAAAAGTAATCTAAAGATCGAAGAATAAGGAAATCAAGTTAAGACTTTGAGTCGTTAAATCAATTTCAACAAGGATTTCAATATTGGCCCTCTTCTCCTAAGAAGAACAAGAAGTCATAACTAACGGACTAGCATCGAAGTACTAAAAACACAAAACAAAACCAACTAGTATACAAGGAATGAACTATTACTAATTATACTGCATGTCCTTCGAAGGATATTTCTTGGCACGATATGTGTCTTTTCATAACTAAGTTAGGTCAAGGTTTTTTTAGATAAAGGAAATCTGAATTTAATTTGTACAAAAACTTTTAAGGAATCGATGTTGTTTCAATTTCTCACCACACCAAAAATTCCAGTTCCACATTATTGCAATGAACTTAACGTTTAAAATATTGATATTTGTTTCAATTTAAACAATGTGAAACAATATATAGTACTTGATTTGAGATGGTTATCAAGTTCCAATGCTATAAAATTAAAAATAATGGCCTTATAAAATCGTGGTGTATTAAGTATTGGCTTCTCTAGAGCCATTTAATTTTCGTACAACTAAAATTTATTTAACTGGACTTAAATTTAACGACAGACAATAATGAAGCTTTTGGAAGAATATTGAAAAGAAAGACAAAAGAACAATATTGAGCACATCACATCCCGTAACCTGTTGTTAGTTGAAGCAATCCTATATTATTAAGCAAATGGAGATGGTGAATAGATCAATGCCATGCAGTTGTTCCATGTTTCGATGCTTTTCGCTATAATTATAGTTGGGTTTAGTTATTTAAATATAGGATTATCAATAGTCCTCTTTAGTAATGCTGCGTGGCAAACTTTTCCCAACGCAGCAAGTTCGCTTCAACATTTGTTAGAACTACACCCTGTCTCGAAACTACATGTGAAAGTTTCTTGAACACAAGGCCAACCCATTTTGGTTTCACAATTATTTTCCTTAATAATATGGTCGTTCTCCTTCGTAGCCGTTACTACCACACAAGTTAAGAATAAAACCACTAGGACGGAATAAACATTAAGGTTTGCCATATTGTGTGAATTTGATGTTTCTACTTGAATTTGGTTCGTAAAATTAATTTCGAACAACATTAGAAGTGGAAAAAACCTGCATTTATGGGAAGTGTCATCACCACATGGAACTAGAATGCGTTGCAACAAAATAAAGCTTTTAATGTTTCTGTTTAATAAGCATTAATTTTAAGTAACACAAATCTACATATTAATTCAAACATCCTTTTTCCTATTCTTAAATTTCATTAAATGGATAATGAAAATAAGGTTCAATAAAGATGGTTATGTCGTAATTGTGTTTCTGCATTGAAACTAGGAACATACTATTACATCCACTACAAACCAAAAACTAGCAGCATAATATGCAGGAAATATCATATGAATAAAGCAACGTGAGCGCTTGCATTACAAGCACACATATTTGTTATGTGTGTCGCCCAATTTTTCTAACATTTTCTAGTTATATATGTTCTAGTCATGGTGACGATTAAAAATGCACGTCTATCTCCAAATCGAATGAGCTATGACTGGTGATATGTTTGTGCCACAATTTTGAAATAATTATGCGAAGCGTAAAATCATACAATCTTTTTGTTGTTAGAAACTTTTTATCGTACTTATCACGTTTTAAAAAGGAAAATGACAACTAAATGATTGAAATTCAAAATTAATTAATCCCAAATATTTCCTGCTTTGGAAATAGGCCAATGTTTCTCTTTATGATAAGACTACAAATCGATTATTGTATTCTTTGTTCTACGTTGTCCTTTTTGGTGAACGCGTTGTCATTCAAGTTTACTAAACTAAGAACGACAACTTTCAATGAAATAACTAATGAAACTTGTCCAACGACAAATTCTCTTATAGAGTCAAATTTGAAACAACAAATGATTTTACGTTTCAATAACTCTCTGGCAGCCATCGCTCGAATTACGGATAGATTTTATTTTTTTATGTAAATTTGACAATTTTTATAGTGAGAATGTACGTCGTATGTCTTTGACACATTTGGAGGAAAATGCCCGGTCATATTAAAGAAAAGTAATCTAAAGATCGAAGAATAAGGAAATCAAGTTAAGATTGAGTCGTTAGATCAATTTCAACAAGGATCTCAATATTGGCCCTCTTCTCCCAAAAAAAACAAGAAGTCATAACTAACGGACTAGCATCGAATTACTAAAAACACAAAACGAAACCAACTAGTATACAGGCAACGAACTATTAGAAATTATACTGCATGTCCTTCGAAGGATATTTCTTGGCACGATATGTGTCTTTTCATAACTAAGTTAGGTCAAGGTTTTTTTTCGTTAACGGAAATTTGAATTTAATTGTATAAAAACTTTTAAGGAATCGATATTGTTTCAATTTCTCACTACACAAAAAATTCTAGTTCCACATTATTGCAATGATCTTAATGTTTATAATTTTGATATTTGTTTCAATTTTAACAATGTGAAACAATATATAGTACTTGATTTGAGATGGTTATCAAGTTCCAATGCTATAAAATTAAAAATAATGGCCTTATAAAATCATAGTGTATTAAGTATTGGCTTCTCTAGAACCATTTAATTTTTGTACAACTAAAATTTATTTAATTGGACTTAAATTTAATGACAGACAATAATGAAGCTTTTGGAACAATGTTGAAAATAAAGACAAAAGAACAATATTGGGCACATCACATCCCGTAACCTGTTGTTAGTTGAAGCAATCCTATATCATTAAGCAAACGGAGATGGTGACTAGATCAATGCCATGCAGTTGTTCCATGTTTCGATGCTCTTCGCTATAATTATAGTTGGGTTTAGTTCTTTAAATATAGGTTTATCAACAGTCCTCTTTAGTAATGTTGCGTGGCAAACTTTTCCCAACGCAGCAAGTTCGCTTCAACACTTGTTAGAAATACACCCTGTCTCGAAAATACATGTGAAACTTTCTTGAACACAAGGCCAACCCATTTTAGTTTCACAATTATTTTCCTTAATAATCTGATCGTTCTCCTTCATAGCCATTACTGCCACGCAAGTTAAGAATAAAACCACTAGGACAGAATAAACATTAAGGTTTGCCATATTGTGTGAATTTGATGTTTCTACATGAATTTGGTTCGTAAAATTAATTTCGAACAACATTAGAAGTGGAAAAAACCTGCATTTATGGGAAGTGTTATGACCACATGGAACTAGAATGCGTTGCAACAAAATAAAGCATTTAATGTTTCTGTTTAATAAGCATTAATTTTAATTAACACAAATCCACATATTAATTCAAACACACACATCTCTTCTTCCTTTTTCCTATTCTTAAATTTCATTAAATTGATAACGAAAATAAGGTTCAATAAAGATGGTTATGTCGTAATTGTGTTTCTGCATTGAAACTAGGAACGTACTATTACATCCACTACAAACCAAAAACTAGCACCATAATATGCAGGAAATATCATATGAATAAAGCAACGTGAGCGCTTGCATTACAAGCACACATATTTGTTATGTGTGTCGTCCAATTTTTCTAACGTTTTGTAGTTATATATGTTCTAGTCATGGTGACGATTAAAAATGCACGTCTATCTCCAAATCGAATGAGCTATGACTGGTGATATGTTTGTGCCACAATTTTGAAATAATTATGCGAAGCGTAAAATCATACAATCTTTTTGTTGTTAAAAACTTTTTATCGTACTTATCACGTTTTAAAAAGGAAAATGACAGCTAAATGATTGAAATTCAAAATTAATTAATCCCAAATATTTCCTGCTTTGGAAATAGGCCAATGTTTCTCTTTATGATAAGACTACAAATTGATTATTGTATTCTTTGTTCTACGTTGTCTTTTTTGGTGAACGCATTGTCATTCAGGTTTACTAAACTAAGAACGACAACTTTCAGTGAAATAACTAATGGAACTTGTCCAACGACAAATACTCTTATGGAGTCAAATTTGAAACAACAAATGATTTTACATTTCAATAACTCTCTGGCAGGCATTGCTCGAATTACGGATAGATTTTATTTTTTTTATGTAAATTTGACAATTTTTATAGTGAGAATGTAGGTCGTATGTCTCTAACACATTTGGAGGAAAATGCCAGATCGTATTAAAGAAAAGTAATCTAAATATCGAAGAATAAGGAAATCAAGTTAAGACTTTGAGTCGTAAAATCAATTTCAACAAGGATCTCAATATTGGCCCTCTTCTCCCAAAAAAAATAAGAAGTCATAACTAACGGACTAGCATCGAATTACTAAAAACACAAAACGAAAGCAACTAGTATACAAGCAACGAACTATTACAAATTATTCTGCATGTCCTTCGAAGGATATTTCTTGGCACGATATGTGTCTTTTCATAACTAACTTAGGTCAAGGTTTTTTTTTCATTAACGGAAATTTGAATTTAATTGTATAAAAACTTTTAAGGAATCGATACTGTTTCAATTTCTCACCACACCAAAAATTCCAGTTCCACGTTATTGCAATGATCTTAATGTTTATAATATTGATATTTGTTTCAATTTTAGCAATGTGAAATAATATATAGTACTCGATTTGAGATGGTTATCGAGTTCCAATGCTATAAAATTAAAAATAATTGCCTTGTAAAATCATAGTGTATTAAGCAATGGCTTCTCTAAAACCATTTAATTTTCGTACAACTAAAATTAATTTAACTCGACTTAAATTTAACGACAGACAATAATGAAGCTTCCGGAACAATATATAAAATAAAGACAAAAGAACAATATTCAGCACATATCGTCTTGTAACCTGTTGTTAGTTGAAGCAATCCTATATCATTAAGCAAACAGAGATGGTGAATCGATCAATGCCATGCAGTTGTTCCATGTTTCGATGCACTTCACTATAATTGAAGTTGGGTTTAGTTCATTGAATAGAGGATTCTCGAGAGTCCTCCTCACTAATGCTACGTGGCAAACTTTTCCCAACGCAACAAGTTCGCTGCAACACTTGTTAGAGATACTCCCTATCTCGAAAATACTCGTGAAAGTTTCTTGAACACAGGGCCAACCCATTCTAGTTTCGCAATTATTTTTCTTAATAATCTGGCCATTCTCCTTCGTAGCCATTTCTGTCACGCAAGTTACGAATAAAACCACTAGAACGGAATAAACATTAAGGTTTGCCATATTGTGTGAATTTGATGTTTCTACGTGAATTTGATTCGTAAAATTAATTTCGAACAACATTAGAAGTGGAAAAAACCTGCATTTATAGGAAGTGCTATGACCACATGGAACTAGAATGCGTTGCAACAAAATAAAGCATTTAATGTTTTCGTTTAATAAGCATTAATTTTAATTAACACAAATCTACATATTAATTCAAACACACACATCATTGATTCCTTTTTCCTATTCTTAAATTTCATTAAATGGACAACGAAAATAAGGTCAATAAAGATGGTTATGTCGTAATTGTGTTTCTGCATTGAAACTAGGAATGTACTATTACATCCACTACAAACCAAAAACTAGCACCATAATATGCAGGAAATATCATATTAATAAAGCAACGTGAGCACTTGCAGTACAAGCACACATATTTGTTATGTGTGTTGTCCTATTTTTCTAACGTTTTGTAGTTATATATGTTCTAGTCATGGTGACGGTTAAAAATGCACGACTATTCCAAATCGAATGAGCTATACTAGATTTTTCTACTGGTGATATGTATGTGCCACAATATTGAAATAATTATGCGAAACGTAAAATCATAAAATCTTTTTGTTGTTAAAGATTTTTTATCGCACTTATCACGTTTTAAAAGGAAAATGACAACTAAATGATTGAAATTCAAAATTAATTCATTCCAAACTTTTCCTGCTTTGGAAATTGGCCAATGTTTCTCTTTATCATGAGACTACAAATCGATTATTGTATTCTTTGTTCAACGTTGTCTTTTTTGGTGAACGTTGTCACTCAAGTTTACTAAACTAAGAACGACAACTTTGAGTGAAATAACTAATGGAACTTGTCCAATGATAAATTCTTTTATAGAGTTAAATTGGAAACAACAAATGATTTTACGTTTCAACAACTCTCTGGCAGGCATTGCCTGAATTACGGATAGGTTTTATTTTTTTATGTAAATTTGACAATTTTTATAGCGAGAATGTAGGACGTATTTCTCGGACACATTTGGAGGAAAATGTCTAATCATATTAAAGAAAAGTAATCTAAAGAACGAAGAATAAGGAAATCAAGTTAAGACATTGAGTCTTTAAATCAATTTCAACAAGGAGCTCAATATTGGCCCGCTTCTCCCAAAAAAACAAGAAGTCATAACTAACGGACTAGCATCGAAGTACTAAAAACAAAAATCGAAACCAACTAGGATACGGGCAACGAACTATTACAAATTATACTGCATGTCCTTTGAAGGATATTTCTTGGCACGATATGTGTCTTTTCATAACTAAGTTATTTTTTTTTGTTAACGGAAATTTGAATTTAATTGTATAAAAACTTTTAAGGAATCGATATTGTTTCAATTTCTCACCACAACAAAAATTCTAGTTCCACGTTATTGCAATAATCTTAATGTTTATAATATTGATATTTGTTTCAATTTTAACAATGTGAAACAATATATAGTACTCGATTTGAGATGGTTATCGAGTTCCAATGCTATAAAATTGAAAATAATTGCCTTATAAAATCATAGTGTATTAAGCGATGGCTTCTCTAGAACCACTTAATTTTCGTACAACTAAAATTAATTTAACTCAACTTAAATTTAACGACAGAAAATAATGAAGCTTCCGGAACAATATTGAAAATAAAGACAAAAGAACAATATTCAGCACATATCGTCTTGTAACCTGTCATTAGTTGATTCAATCCTATATCATTAAGCAGACGGAGATGGTGAATCGATCAATGCCATGCAGACGTTCCATGTTTCGATGCTCTTCGCAACGCAACAAGTTCGCTGCAACACTTGTTATTGATACTCCCTGTCTCGAAAATACTGCTGAAAGTTTCTTCAACACAAGGCCAACCCATTTTAGTTTCACAATTATTTTCCTTAATAATATGGCCGTTCTCCTTCGCAGCCATTACTGCCACGCAAGTTAAGAATAAAACCACTAGGATGGAATAAACATTAAGGTTTGCCATATTGTGTAAATTTGATGTTTCTACTTGAAATTGGTTCGTAAAATTAATTTCTAACAAGATTAGAAGGGGAAAAAACCGACATTTGTAGGAAGTGTTTTGACCTCATGGAACTAGAATGCGTTCCAACAAAATAAAGCATTAATGTTTCAATTTAATAAATTTTAATTTTAATTAACACAAATCTACATATTAATTCAAGCACACACATCTGTTCTTCCTTTTTCCTATTCTTAAATTTCATTAAATGGATAACGAAAATAAGGTTCAATAAAGATGGTTATGTCGTAATTGTGTTTCTGCATTGAAACTAGGAATGTACTGTTATATCCACTACAAACCAAAAACTAGCACCATAATATGCAGGAAATATCATATGAATAAAGCAACGTGGGCACTTGCATTACAGGCAGACATATTTGTTATGTGTGTCGTTCTATTTTTCTAACTTTTTGTAGTTATATATGTTCTAGTCATGGTGACGGTTAAAAATGCACGTCTATCTCTAAATCGAATGAGCTATACTAGATTTCTCTACCAGTGATATGTATGTGCCACAATATTGAAATAATTGCACAAAGCGTGAAATCATAAAATCTTTTTGTTGTTAAAAACTTTTTATCGCACTTATCACGTTTTAAAAAGGAAAATGACAACTAACTTTTACTAACGAAGGATACTTCTTGGCACGATATGTGTCTTTTCATAACTAAGTTAGGTCATGGTTTTTTTTATAAAGGAAATTTGAGTTTAATTTGTACAAAAACTTTTAAGGAATCGATGTTGTTTCAATTTCTCACCACACCAAAAATTCAAGTTCCACATTATTGCAAAGAACTTAACGTTTAAAATATTGATATTTGTTTCAATTTCAACAATGTGAAACAATATATAGTACTCGATTTGAGATGGTTATCAAGTTCGAATGCTATAAAATTAAAAATAATTGCCTTATAAAATCATAGTGTATTAAGTAATGGCCTCTCTAGAAGCATTTAATTTTCGTGCAACTAAAATTAATTTATCTCGACTTAAATTTAATGACAGACAATAATAAAGCTTACGGAACAATGTTGAAAATAAAGAGAAAAGAACAATATTGAGCACATCCCGTCTTGAAGCCTGTTGTTAGTTCAAGAAATCCTATATCATTAAGCAGACGGAGATGGTGAATCGATCAATGCCATGCATTTAACCCATGTTTCGATGCTCTTCGCTATAATTGTAGTTGGGTTTAGTTCTTTGAATAGAGGATTCTCGAGAGTCCTCTTTACTAATGCTGCGTGGCAAACTTTTCCCAACGCAAGAAGTTCGCTGCAACACTTGTTAGAGATACTCCCTGTCTCGAAAATATTCGTGAAAGTTTCTTGAACACAGGGCCAACCCATTTTAGTTTCACAATTATTTTCCTTAATAATCTGGTCGTTCTCCTTCATAGCCATTACTGCCACCCAAGTTAAGAATAAAACCACAAGGATGGAATAAACATTAAGGTTTGCCATATTGTGTGAATTTGATGTTTTTACTTTAATCTGGTTCGTAAAATTAATTTCGAACAAGATTAGAAAGGGAAAAACCTGCATTTATAGGAAGTGTTAAGACCACATGGAACTAGAATGCGTTGCAACAAAATAAAGCATTTAATGTTTCAATTTAATAAGCGTTAATTTTAATTAACACAAATCTACATATTAATTCAAACACACACATCTGTGCTTCCTTTTTCCTATTCTTAAATTTCATTAAATGGATAACGAAAATAAGGTTCAATAAAGATGGTTATGTCATAATTGTGTTTCTACATTGAAACTAGGAATGTAAAATTACATCCACTACAAACCAAAAACTAGCACCATAATATGCAGGAAATATCATATTAATAAAGCAACTTGAGCACTTGCATTACAAGCACACATATTTGTTATGCGTGTCGTCCTATTTTTCTAACGTTTTGTAGTTATATATGTTCTAGTCATGGTGATGGTTAAAAATGCACGACTATCTCCAAATCGAATGAGCTATACTAGATTTCTCTACTGGTGATATGTATGTGCCACAATATTGAAATAATTATGCGAAACGTAAAATCATAAAATCTTTTTGTTGTTAAAGACTTTTTATCGCACTTATCACGTTTTAAAAAGGAAAATGACAACTAAATGATTGAAATTCAAAATTAATTCATCCCAAATATTTCCTGCTTTGGAAATAGGCCAATGTTTCTCTTTATCATGAGACTACAAATTGATTATTGTATTCTTTGTTCGACATTGTCTTTTTTTGTGAACGCATTGTCACTCAAGTTCACTAAATTAAGGACGACAACTTTGAGTGAAATAACTAATGGAACTTGTCCAACGATAAATTCTCTTATAGGGTTAAATTGGAAACAACAAATGATTTTATGTTTCTACAACACTCTAGCAGGCATTGCCTGAATTATGGATATGTTTTATTTTTTTATGTAAATTTGAAATTTTTATAGTAAGAATGTAGGACTTATGTCTCAGACACATATGGAGGAAAATGCCCGATCATATTAAAAAAAAGTAATCAAAAGAAAGAACAATAAGGAAATCAAGTTAAGACTTTGAGTCATTAAATCAATTTCAACAAGGATTTCAATATTGGCCCTCTTCTCCCAAAAAGGACAAGAAGTCATAACTAACAGAGCAGAGTGAGCCAATAAAAACCTGATTCGAGGACCTTATGTGCAGTACGAATTCCACTATAGTGTCCTCCTGTCGGTCCAGAGTGACAATGCTCCAAAATTTTATTCCCTTCGACATTCGAAACACATCTTCGAATTACTTGATCTGCACACACACGAAAAAGAAAAGGATCTTCCCAAAAATAATTCTTCACATCAGCAAAGAATCGCTTCTTTTGATGATGAGTAAAATCTTTTGGTAAAGTGTTAGCAACTAAATAATTCGCAATGTTTGCAAACTAAGGACCATCAGAATCACTTACTACCAAGAGTCGTTCTTCAGGAAACGAGTCATCTATCATACCTTCATTAAGCTTCTCAAGATGAGGATTTTCGAGTCCTGAGAGATGATCAGCTGCAAGATTTTCAGCTTCTTTCTTATCCCTAATCTCCAAATCAAATTCCTGCAGTAATAAAACCCAACGAATAAGTTGAGGTTTCGCATCTGGTTTAGCAAGAAGGTAGCGAAGAGCAGAATGGTTAGTGTAAACAATAACTTTAGATAATATTAAATAAGATCTAAATTTATCAAATGCAAAAACCACAGCTAACAATTCTTTTTCAGTAGTAGTGTAATTCGCTTGAGCATCTGTCAAAGTCTTGCTAGCATAATAAATCGGTTGAAAGTGCTTGTCTCTTCGCTGTCCAAGAACTACACCAACTGCAAAATCACTTGCATCACACATTAGTTCAAAGGGTAAATTCCAATCAGGTGCAGCAATAATAATCGAAGCATTAATTAATTTTTCCTTAAGAATGTTAAATGCCTTTAAACAATCCTGACTGAAATTAAATGGCACATATTTTTCTAATAAATTCATTAAAGGCTTTGCTATTTTAGAAAAATCCCTAATAAATCTTCTATAAAACCCAGCATGTCCTAGGAAACTTCTAATAGCCTTAACCGAATTAGGAGAAGGTAATTTTTCAATAGTTTCAATTTTCTCTTTATAAACCTCAATCCCTCTACTAGAAATTTTATGACCTAAAACAATTCCCTCTTTAACCATGAAGTGACACTTTTCCCAATTAAGCACAAGGTTTGTTTCTTCACATCTCATTAGAACACGTTTTAAAATTTTAAGGCATTAATGGAAAGAATTACCGAATACCGAGAAATCATCCATAAATACCTCCGTAATATCTTCCACGAGTTCATCAAAAATAGCCATCATACATCGCTGAAAAGTAACATGAGCATTACATAATCCAAAAGGCATTCTTCGGTAAGCAAACGTACCATATGGACATGTAGATGTCATTTTTTCTTGATCCTCAGAAGCTATCAGGATTTGAAAGTAGCCAGAAAGTCCATCCAAGAAGCAATAGTACTTGTTGCCAGCTAACCTCTCTAACATTTGATCAACAAACGGTAGAGGAAAGTGGCCTTTCCTTGTAGCATCATTCAACTTCCTGTAATCAATACAAACTCTCCATCTCGTGACTGTTCTTGTCGGAATTAACTCATTTTTTTGGTTATCCACAACAGTCATGCCTCCTTTTTTTGGAACCACCTGCATAGGACTTACCCAAGTACTATCAGAAATAGGATAAATAACTCCAGCATCTAAAAGTTTAATTACCTCAGCCTTAATAACTTCTTTCATATTGGGATTTAATCTCCTTTGAGCCTGCACATAAGGTTTATATTCATCTTCCATTAAAATTTTATGAGTACAAAAAGAAGGACTAATTCCTTTAATGTCAGAAATTTTCCAAGCCATTGCTCGTTTATGTTCCCTTAGCACCTGCAATAATTCCTCTTTCTCATTCGGCTTTAAATCTGAAGCAATAATTACCGGCAATGTAGAATTATTCCCTAAAAATGCATACTCCAAATGATCGGGTAATTGCTTCAGTTCCAATTTAGGAGGTTCTTCAATAGAGGGTTTCAACCTCAATTCTATACTTACCTCAATGGTCTCAAATTTTTTTGTCTCATTGGGGACTTATTAGCATCTATATCATTTTTTATCTCATTAATCACAGAATTATCTCCGTCGATCTCCCCTCCTTGAACAAGGCACAATTCCAAAGTGTCTTATGAACAATTTCCTGTAATGAATTTTGAACAGCATTATCAGTAAAATCAACAAAATAACAGGAATCATCTTGCTCTTGAGAAAATCGCATGGCATTATAAATCTGAAAAATAATTTCATCATCACCTACCCTAAGCACAAGTTTACCACTACCCACATCAATAATAGCTCTAGCAGTGGCTAAAAAAGGTCTTCCTAAAATCAAAGGTACTTCAACATCCTCATCCATGTCAAGTATAACAAAGTCAACAGGGAAAATAAATTT
Organism: Gossypioides kirkii; assembly: GCA_005610355.1. Taxonomy (NCBI): domain Eukaryota; kingdom Viridiplantae; phylum Streptophyta; class Magnoliopsida; order Malvales; family Malvaceae; genus Gossypioides; species Gossypioides kirkii. Next base: position 15,073,132 of record CP032245.1, read on the forward strand.
ATCTACTTTTAGAAGCACATCTTCAATAATTCCCTTAGGATATTTAACAGATCTGTCAGCTAAATGAATACTCATCCTAGTGGGTTTAGGTTCCCCAAGACCAAGTTGCTTGAACATTTTATAAGGAATAAATTAATACTAGCACCCAAATCAGTCAATGCTTTTTCAATATTTAAACTACCAATAAAACAAGGGATAGTAAAACTCCTTGGATCTTTCAGATTAGTAGGCAATTTATTTTGGAGAATAGCTGAGCACTCGCCATTAAGCTCCATAGTGGACAACTCCTCTAACTTCCTTTTATTTGTCAGCAGCTCTTTTAAAAATTTTGCATAAGTGGGCATCTGCGAAAGAGCTTCAACAAAAGGTAAGTTAATATGTAATTGTTTAAAAAGATTAAGAAATTTACCGAATTGTTCATCCTTGCAGTCTTTCTTCAACTTTGCTGGATAAGGAATTGATGGTTTATATTCTTTAAGCACTGGTACCTGAATTTCCTTAGTTTTTGTTACCTCATCATCTTTCTCATCGGATTTTTGCTTCAATTTCTTTTCCGGTTCAACCAACTCTTTCCCACTCCTCAATGTAATTTCTTTTGCATGTTCCTTTGGGTTTGGTTCAGTGTTGCTAGGTAAACTACCGGGCTGTCTTTCTGAAATCATTTTAGCAAGCTATCCGATTTGATTTTCAAGACCATGAATAGATGCCTATTGATTTTTTTAACTTGTCTCATTACTTTGAAATCTTGCTTCAGAAGTCGAAATAAAATTAGCAAGCATATCTTCAAGGTTAGACTTTTTTTCTTCTTGATGTGGCTGATGAAAACCTGAAGGAATTTGTGATTTTTGATTTCCTTGACCACCCCATGAAAAATTTGGGTGACTTCTCCAACCTGCATTATAAGTATTATTATAAGGGTTATTTTGAGGTTTAAAATTATTACTTAAAAAGTTTGCTTGCTCATGGAGATATTCCGAACTCATCATTCCCGCTCATTTTGATTGCACTGCATCACCGGATGTACCTGCTTTGAAAAATTCAAACCATCAATTTTTTTAATAAGAGTTTCAACCTGATGAGCCAACATAGAAACAACATCAACATCATAAATCCCTGCTGCCTTCACAGGTTTTACTCTTGTAACTTGCCACTGATAATTATTTAATGCTACCTCCTCAATAAATTCTTGGGCTTCTTCCGGTGTCTTATTATTTAAAGTTCCTCCAGCTGCTGAATCAACCATCTGTCTAGTCGAGGGATTCAAACCATTGTAAAAAGTTTGAAGTTGGGCCACAATGGTAACCCATGATGAGGACACCTTCTCAATAGATCTTTGAACCTCTCCCATTCTTCATAAAGTGTCTTAGTATCAAATTGAGCAAAAAAAGAGATGTCATTCCTCAACTTAGCTGTCTTAGCCGGTGGAAAATATTTTAATAAGAACTTCTCAGTCATTTAATCCCAAGTAGTGATAGAACCTCGTGGTAAAGCATTTAACCACATTTTTGCCTTGTTCCTCAACGAAAACGGGAACAACCGTAAGTGTATGGCATCATTAGTAACACCATTAATTTTAAAAGTATCGCAAATCTCGAGAAAATTAGCCAAATGAGCATTTGATCTTCATCCTGCAAACCATCAAACTGAACATATTGTTGTACCATTTGAATTATACTCGGCTTGATTTCAAAATTATTCACATTAACATTCGGCCTAACAATACTCGTTTCAGCCCCAATCAGAGTAGGATTAGCATAATTATACAAAGTTCGACGAACAAGAGGATCAGGGAGAGTAGGAGGAACCTGGTTATTTCGATTATCACCCATCTCCACAATAATATCCTTTTCCTTTTTACTTTCTACTAAAGTTTTCTGACTTTGCTTAGCTTCTCCAACCTCTTTACGATTTTTGCGAGCAGTTTTTTCAAGTTCAGAGTCGTGAAGAAGTGGTCTCGACAGGTTTCCTCTAATCATAAACCAAAAGAACCTATCAAAAACAAATAAGAGGGAAAAAATTAAATTAGAAAAATTAAATTAAAAATGCAAATAATAAAATAAAAATAAATAATACAAAAAATGGCTAAAGTAATAGAAATAAAGTTTTCCTAATATTTCAGTCCTCGACAACGGTGCCAAAAACTTGATGCAGTCGAAAATAACTAAAAATATGACTAAGGATAGTGCACCTATCAATTAATAGTATAGTTACGGTGAGCATAGATATCGTTCCCATGAAGACTAGAAGTACTAGTAATAGCTATCTTTCTATTATCTAACCGATCGAATAAAGTGATTGTTTAAACTAATTTAACTAAATTAATAAACTAAAAGTACGACAAAGATTAAAATAAGAAATAATAAGTAGTAGTTTTATACCAAGAAGCAAACAATACCTAGGAAAGACTCCACCTAGATTTTATCTGCCATTATCATTCTGAATTAAGCAATTTATTCACTTAGTATTTTGTTCCGTAGAAATCCCTAAATTATGCTAATACCTCTATTGAAGCATAAAAGCAACCAACTCTAGGTTGATTAATTGAAATTTCTTTCTAATTAAAACCCCAATTATCGCATTAATTCGATCTATGGATTCCCCTTTTAGTGATTTGACTCTAATCCGATAGATTTATGTTGTCCTATTTCTAGGATTGCATGCAACTCCACTCAATTATGCTAGATATACTCTTAAACAGGGTCTATTCCTCCTCTTATTTAAGCACATCAAATAAGAGTTAATATATCAAGAATACTAAATTAAGAATTAAGCACACATAATTAAGAACAAAATCTAAGTATTTATTGCGTGAAATCAGAAATCAAATGACAGAATTCATCCTAGGGTTCATCTCCTCTAGGTATTTAGGAATTTAGTTCATGCTAATAAATGGAAACATCTCAAAGACAATATAACCACAAGATAAAGAAAAACTCATAATAAAAACAAAAGGATCTAGAAAGAGGTCTTCAATCTTTGTGGAGATCTGCTTCAAAGACCGCTTCTGTGGTGTTTCTTCAATTGTTTCCTTCAATAATCTCTAATGGCTAGGGTTTGGGGAATGGAGGATTTTGTAGAAAATTAGAAGTGTCTTCTCATATCACTTTATCCCCTATTTATAATACTTAAAAAAACTCTAGTTGGATCTAAATTAAATTTTAAAAAGATAATTTGAATTAAATCTAAATAATAATTCCCTAATTGGATCCAAATTAAACTCTAAATTATAAAGTCTAAAAGATAAATATAAATAATATAATAATAATCCTAAATATTAATCCTAAAAAATAAATTTTAAATTTGAATAAAGTTTATGTCCAATAAATCTCTTCCTAACTCTTCCACATTCACACTTTTGCCCAAAATTTTCCTTTTTATCTTCGATTTAGTCCATGGCCATGTGTCCAGCTCGTGTGGCTCCTAAAATCTGCTTTTTTTGTCCGGTTTTCTCTTGTTTTTCTCTCCTTTCACTCCCAAATGCTTTCCTAAGTATAGAAACATGAATTTAAAGGATTATGAACATAAAATTCATTATTTTAAAAAGATTAATCATCCAAAAACGCATTAAGAATGAGGCTAAAACATGTTACTTTTGGCACTTATCAATACTCACTGCAACACTTGAACACAAGGCCAACCCGTTTTAGTTTCACAATTATTTTCCTTAACAATCTGGTCATTCTCCTTTGTAGCCATTACTGCCAGGCAAGTTAAGAATAAAACCACTAGGACGGAATAGACATTAAGGCTAGCCATATTGTGTGAATTTGATGTTTCTACTTGTATTTGGTTCATAAAATTAATTTCGAACAGGATTAGAAGGGGACAAAACTTGCATTTATAGGAAGTGTTATGACCACATGGAACTAGAATGCGTTGCAACAAAATAAAACATTTAATGTTGCAGTTTAATAAGCATTAATTTTAATTAACACAAATCTACCTATTAATTCAAACACACACATCTATGCTTCGTTTTTCCTATTCTTAAATTTCATTAAATGGATAACGAAAATAAGGTTCAATAAAGATGGTTATGTCGCAATTGTGTTTCTGCATTGAAACTAGGAATGTACTATTACATCCACTACAAACCAAAAGCTAGCACCATAATATGCAGGAAATATCATATGAGTAAAGAAACGTGAGCACTTGCATTACAGGCACACATATTCGTTATGTGATTCGTCCTATTTTTCTAACTTTTTGTAGGTATATAAGTTCTAGTCATGGTGACGGTTAAAAATGCACATCTATCTCCAAATCGAATGAGCTATACTAGATTTCTCTACTGGTGATATGTATGTGCCACAATATTGAAATAATTATGCGAAGCGTAAAGTCATAAAATATTTTTGTTGTTAAAAACTTTTTATCGCACTTATCACGTTTTAAAAAGGAAAATGACAAATAAATGATTGAAATTCAAAATTAATTCATCCCAAATATTTCCTACTTTGGAAATAGGCCAATGTTTCTCTTTATCATGAGACTACAAATCGATTATTGTATTTTTCGTTCGATGTTGTCTTTTTTTATTAACGCGTTGTCACTCAAGTTCACTAAACTAAGGACGAGAACTTTGACTGAAATAACTAATGGAAGTTGTCCAACGACAAATTCTCTTATAGAGTTAAATTGGAAACAACAAATGTTTTTACTTTTCTACAACACTCTGGCAGGCATTGACCGAATTACGGATAGGTTTTTTTTTTAAGTAAATTTGACAATTTTTATAGTGAGAATGTAGGACGTATGTCTCGGACACATTTGGAGGAAAATGCCCAATCATATTAAAGAAAAGTAATCTAAAGAACGAAGAATAAGGAATTCAAGTTAAGACTTTGAGTTGTTAAATCAATTTCAACAAGGATTTCAAAATTGGCCCACTTCTCTAAAAAAGAACAAGAAATCAAAACTAACAGACTAGCATCGAAGTACTAAAAACACAAAACAAAACCAACTAGTATACGAGAAACGAACAATTACAAATTATACTGCATGACCTTCGATGGATATTTCTTGGCACGATATCTGTCTTTTAATAACTAAGTTAGGTCAAGGTTTTTTTTCGATAAAGGAAATTTGAATTTAATTTGTACAAAAACTTTTAAGGAATCGATGTTGCTTCAATTTCTCACCACACCAACAATTCCAATTCCACATTATTGCAATGAACTTAATGTTTAAAATATTGATATTTCTTTCAATTTAAACAATGTGAAACAATATATAGTACTCGATTTGAGATGGTTATCAAGTTCCAATGCTATAAAATTAAAAATAATGGCCTTATAAAATCATAGTGTATTAAGTAATGGCTTCTCTAGAACCATTTAATTGTCATACAACTAAAATTAATTTAACTCGACTTAAATTTAACAACAGACAATAATGAAGCCTCCGGAACAATATTTAAAATAAAGACAAAAGAACAATATTGAGCACATCAGGTCTTGTAACGTATTGTTAGTTGAAGCAATCCTATATCATTAAGCAGACGGATATGGTGAATCGATCGATGCCATGCAGTTTTTCCATGTTTCGATGCTCTTCGCTATAATTGAAGTTGGGTTTAGTTCTTTGAATAGAGGATTCTCAAGAGTCCTCTTTACTAATGCTGCGTGGAAAACTTTTCCCGATGCAACAAGTTCGCTGCAACAGTTATTAGAAATACTCCTTGTCTCGAAAATACTTGTGAAAGTTTCTTGAACACAGGGCCAACCCATTTTAGTTTCACAATTATTTTCCTTAATCATCTGGTCGTTCTCCTTCGTTGCCATTACTGCCATGGAAGTTAAGAATAAAACCACTAGGACGGAATAAACATTAAGGCTTGCCATATTGTGTGATTTTGATGTTTCTACTTGCATTTGGTTCGTAAAATTAGTTTTGGACAAGATTAGAAGGGGAAAAAACCTGCATTTATAGGAAGTGTTATGACCACATGGAACTAGAATGCATTGCAACAAAATAAAGAATTTAATGTTTCAATTTAATAAGTATTAATTTTAATTAACACAAATCTACATATTAATTCAAACACACACATCTGTGCTTCCATTTTCCTATTCTTAAATTTCATTAAATGGATAACAAAAATAAGGTTCAATAAAGATGGTTATGTTGTAATTGTGTTTCTGCTTTAAAACTAGGAATGTACTATTACATCCACTACAAACGAAAAACTACCAACATAATATGCAGGAAATATCATATGAATAAAGCAACGTGAGCACTTGCATTATAGGCACACATATTTGTTATGTGTGTCATCCTATTTTTCTAACTCTTTGTAGTTATATATGCTCTAGTCATGGTGACGGTTAAAAATGCATGTATATCTCCAAATCGAATGAGCTATACTAGATTTTTGTACTGGTGATATGTATGTGCCACAATATTGAAAAAATTATGCGAAGCGTAAAATCATAAAATATTTTTGTTGTTAAAATTATTTTATCGCACTTATCACGTTTTAAAAAGTAAAATGAGAACTAAATGATTGAAATTTAAAATTAATTTATCCCAAATATTTCCTGCTTTGGAAATAGGCCAATGTTTCTCTTTATTATGGGATTACAAATCTATTATTGTATTCTTTGTTCGACGTTGTCTTTTTTGGTGAACGCATTGTCACTCAAGTTCACAAAACTAAGGGCAACAACTTTGAGTGAAATAACTAATGGAACTTGTCCAACGACAAATTCTCTTATAGAGTTAAATTGGAAATAACAAATGATTTTACGTTTCTACAACACTCTCGAAGCCATTGCCCGAATTACGGATAGGTTTTTTTTTTATGTAAATTTGACAATTTTTATAGTGAGAATGTAGGACGTATGTCTCGGACAGATTTGGAGAAAAATGCCCAATCATATTAAAGAAAAGTAATCTAAATAACGAAGAATAAGGAAATTAGGTTAAGACTTTGAGTCGTTAAATCAATTTCAACAAGTATTTCAATATTGGCCCTCTTCTCCAAAAAGAAGAAGAAGTCATAACTAACGGACTAGCATCGAACTACTAAAAGTGCAAAATGAAACCAACTAGTATACGGGCAACGAACTATTACAAATTATAGTGCATGTCCTTCGAAAGATATTTCTTGGCAAGATATGTGTCTTTTCATAGCTAAGTTAGGTCAAGGTTTTTTTTCGTTAAATGAAATTTGAATTTAAATGGTATTAAAACTTTTAAGCAATCGATATTTTATCAATTCCTCACCTCACCAAAAATTCAAGTTCCCCATTATTGCAATGAACTTAACGTTTATAACATTGCTATTTGTTTCAAGTTAAACAATGTGAAACAATATATAGTACTCGATTTGAGATGGTTATCGAGTTCCAATGCTATAAATTACAAAAAATGGCCTTATAAAATCATAGTGTATTAAGCAATGGCTTTTCTAAAACCATTTAATTTTCGTACAACTAAAATTAATTTAACTCGACTTAAATTTAACAACACGAAATAATGAAGCTTCCTGAACAAAATTGAAAATAAAGACAAAAGAACAATTTTGAGCACATCACATCTTGTAACCTATTGTTAGTTGAAGCAATCCTATACCATTAAGTAGACGGAGATGGTGAGTCGATCAATGCCACGTAGTTGTTCCATGTTTCGATGCTCTTTGCTATAATTGTAGTTGGATTTAGTTCTTTGAATAGAGGATTCTCGAGAGTCCTCTTTACTAATGCTGCATGGTAAACTTTTCCCAACGCAAGAAGTTCGCTGCAAAACTTGTTAGAAATACTCCTTGTCTCGAAAATACTCGTGAAACTTTCTTGAACACAGGGCTAACCCATTTTAGTTTCACAATTATTTTCCTTAATAATCTGGTCGTTCTCCTTCATAGCCATTACTGACATGCAAGTTAAGAATAAAACAACTAAGAAGGATTAAACATTAAGGCTTGCCATATTGTGTGAATTTGATGTTTCTACTTGATTTTGGTTTGTAAAATTAATTTTGAATAAGATTAGAAGGGGAAAAAACCTGTATTTATAGGAAGTGTTATGACCATATGGAAATAGAATGCGTTGCAACAAAATAAAACATTTAATGTTTCAATTTAATAAGCATTAATTTTAATCAACGCAAATCTACATATTAATTCAAACACACACATCTATGCTTCATTTTTCCTATTCTTAAATTTCATTAAATGGATAACAAAAATAAGGTTCAATAAAGATGGTTATGTCGTAATTGTGTTTCTGCATTGAAACTAGGAATGTACTATTACATCCACTGCAAACCAAAAGCTAGCACCATAATATGCTGGAAATATCATATGAATAAAGCAACGTGAGCACTTGCATTACAGGCGCACATATTTGTTATGTGTGTCGTCCTATTGTTCTAACTTTTTGTAGGTATATATGTTCTAGTCATGGTGACGGTTAAAAATGCACGTCTATCTCCCAATCGAATGAGCTATACTAGATTTTTCTACTGGTGATATGTATATGCCACAATGTTGAAATAATTATACGAAGCGTAATATCATAAAATCTTTTTGTTGTTAAAAACTTTTTTTCTCGCTTATCACGTTTTAAAAAAGAAAAAGACAAGTAAATGATTGAAATTCAAAATTAATTCATCCAAAATATTTCTTACTTTTGAAATAACCCAATGTTTCTTCTTATCATGAGACTACAAATCGATTATTGTATTCTTTGTTCGACGTTGTCTTTTTTAGTGAACGCGTTGTCACTCAAGTTTACTAAAGTAAGGACAACAACTTTGAGTGAAATAACTAATTGAACTTGACCAACGAAAAATTCTCTTATAGAGTTAAATTGGAAACAATAATTGATTTTTCGTTTCTACAACACTCTGGCAGGCATTGCCCAAATTACGGATAGGTTTTCTTTTCTTAGGTAAATTTGGCAATTTTTATAGTGAAAATGTAGGACGTATGTCTCGGACACATTTGGATGAAAATGCCCGATCATATTTAAGAAAAGTAATCTTAAGAATGAAGAATAAGGAAATCAAGTTAAGACATTGAGTCATTAAATCAATTTCAACAAGGATTTCAATATTGGCCCTCTTCTTCCAAAAATAAGAAGAAGTCATAACTAAAGGACTAGCATCGAAGTACTAAAAATGCAAAATGAAACCAACTAGTATAGGGGCAACGAATAATAACAAATTATAGTGCATGTCCTTCGAAGGATATTTCTTGGCACGATATGTGTCTTTTCATAACTAAGTTAGGTCAAGGTTTTTTTTCGTTAAAGGAAATTTGAATTTAAATTGTATAAAAACTTTTAAGAAATCGATATTGTTTCAATTTCTAACCACACGAAAAATTCCAGTTCCACATTGTTGCAATGAACTTAACGTTTATAATATTGTTATTTTTTTCAATTTAAACAATGTGAAACATTATATAGTACTCGATTTGAGATGGTTATCGAGTTCCAATGCTATAAAATAAAAAATAATGGCCTTATAAAATCATAATGTATTAAGTAATGGCTTCTCTAGGACCATTTAATTTTTGTACAACTAAAATTAATTTAACTCGACCTAAATTTATAGGATGTGTTATGACCCCATGGAACTACAATGCGTTGCAACAAAATAAAACATTTAATTTTACAATTTAATAAGCATTAATTTTAATTAACGCAAATCTACATATTAATGCAAACACACACATCTATGCTTCCTTTTTCCTATTCTTAAGTTTCATTAAATGGATAACAAAAATAAGGTTCAATAATGATGGCTATGTCGTAATTGTGCTTTTCCATTGAAACTACTATTACATCCACTACGAACCAAAAACTAGCACCATAATATGCAGGAAATATCATATGAATAAAGCAACGTGAGCACTTGCATTACAGGCACACATATTCATTATGTGTGTCGTCCTATTTTTTTAACTTTTTATAGTTATATATGTTCTAGTCATGGCGACGGTTAAAAATGTACGTCCATCTCCAAATCGAATGAGCTATACTAGATTTCTTTACTAGTGATATGTATATGCGATAATGTTGAAATAATTATGCGAAGCGTAATATCATAAAATCTTTTTGTTGTTAAAAACTTTTTGTCGCACTTATTCAATTCTAAAAACGAAAATGACAAGTAAATGATTGAAATTCAAAATTAATTCATCCCAAATATTTCTTGCTTCTAAAATAAGCCAATGTTTCTCTATATCATGAGACTACAAATCGATTATTGTATTCTTTGTTCGATGTTGACGTTTTTGGTGAAGGCGTTGTCACTCATGTTTACTAAAGTAAGGACGACAACTTTGAGTGAAATAAAGAATTGAACTTGTCCAACGACAAATTCTCTTATAGAGTTAAATTGGAAACAAAAAATGATTTTACGTTTCTACAACACTCTCACAAGCATTACCCAAATTACGAATAGGTTTTATTTTCTTATGTAAATTTGACAATTTTTATAGTGAGAATGTAGGTCATATGTCTCGGACACATTTGGAGGAAAATGCCCGATCATATTAAAGAAAAGTAATCTAAAGAACGAAGAATAAGGAAATCAAGTTAAGACATTGAGTCGTTAAATTAATTTCAACAATGATTTCAATATCGGCCCTCTTCTCCCAAAAGAAGAAGTCATAACTAACGAACTAGCATCGAAGTACTAGAATCAATATTGTAATGAACATAACGTTTATAATATTGATATTTTTTTGAATTTAAACAATGTGAAATAGTATATAGTACTCGATTTGAGATGGTTATCGAGTTCCAATGCTATAAAATTAAAAATAATGGTCTTATAAAACCATAGTGTATTAAGAAGTGGCTTCTCTTGAACCATTTAATTTTCGTACAACTAAATTTAATTTAACTCGACTTAAATTTAATAACACACAATAATGAAGCTTTTGGAACAATATTGAAAATAAAGACAAAAGAACAATTTTGAGCACATCACGTCTTGCAACCTATTGTTAGTCTATATCATTAAACATACGAATGTGGTGAATCGATCAATGCCATGCAGTTGTTCCATGTTTCGATGCTCTTCATTGTAATTGTAGTTGGGTTTAGTTCTTTGAATAGAGGATTCTCGAGAGTTCTCTTTACCAATGCTGTGTGGCAAACTTTTCCCAACGCAACAAGTTCGTTGCTGCACTTGTTAGAGATACTCCCTGTCTCGAAAATACTTGTGAAAGTTTCTTGAACACAGGGCCAACCCATTTTAGTTTCACAATTATTTTCCTTAATAACCTGGTCGTTCTCCTTCGTAGCCGTTATTGCCACCCAAGTTAAGAATAAAAACAAAATAGACATTAAGGCTTGCGATATTGTGTGAATTTGATGTTTCTTCTTGAATTTGGTTAGTAAAACTAATTTCGAACAAGATTAGAAGGGGAAAAAACCTGCATTTATATGTAGTGTTATGACCACATGGAACTAGAATGCGATGAAACAAAATAAAACATTTATTGTTTCAGTTTAATAAGCATTAATTTTAATTAACACAAATCTACATATTAATTCAAACACACACATCTATGCTTCCTTTTTCCTATTCTTAAATTTCATTAAATAGATAATGAAGATAAGGTTCAATAAATATGGTTATGTCATAATTGTGTCTCTGAATTGAAACTAGGAATGTACTATTACATCCACTACAAACCAAAAACTAGCACTATAATATGCAAGAAATATCATATGAATAAAGCAACATGAGCATTGGCATTACAGGCACACATATTCGTTATGTGTGTCGTACTTTTTTTCTAACTTTTGTAGTTCTATATGTTCTAGTCATGGTGACGGTTAAAAATGCATGTCTATCTCCAAATCAAATGAACTATACTAGATTTCTCTACCGGTGATACGTATGTGCCACAATGTTGAAATAATTATGCGAAGCGTAAAATCATAAAATCTTTTTGTTGTTAAAAACTTTTTATCGCACTTATCATGTTTTAAAAAGGAAAATGACAACTAAATGATTGAAATTCAAAATTAATTCAGCCCAAATATTTATTGCTTTGGAAATAAGCAAATGTTTCTCTTTATCATGTGACTACAAATCGATTATTGTATTCTTTGTTTGACGTTGTCTTTTTTGGTGAACGCATTGTCACTCAAGTTTACTAAACTAAGGACGACAGCTTTGAGTGAAATAACTAATGGAACTTGTCCAACGACAAATTCTCTTATAGATTTAAATTGGAAACAACAAATGATTTTACGTTTCTACAACACTCTCACAGGCATTGGCCAAATTACGGATAGGTTTTATTTTTTATGTAAATTTGACAATTTTTATAGTGAGAATGTAGAATGTTAAGGGAAATTTGAATTTTAATTGTATAAAAACTTTTAAGGAATAGATATTGTTTCAATTTCTCACCACAAACAAAACTTCCAGTTCCACATTATTGCAATAAACTTAAAGTTGATAATTATGATATTTTCTTCAATTTAAACAATGTGAAACAATATATGGTACTCGATTTGAGATGCCTATCGAGTTCCAATGCTATAAAATTTAAAATAAAGGCCTTATAAAATCATAGTGTATTAAGTTTAATGACTCATTTAATTTTCGTACAACTAAAATTAATTTAACTAGAGTTAAATTTAATGACTCACAATAATGAAGATTCCGAAACAATATTGAAAATAAAGACAAAAGAACAATTTTGAGCACATCACGTCTTGTAACCTATTGTTAGTTGAAGCAATCCTATAACATTAAGCAGATGGAGATGGTGAATCGATCAATGCCATGCAGTTGTTCCATGTTTCGATGCTCTTCACTATAATTGTAGTTGGGTTTAGTTCTTTGAATAGAGGATTCTCAAGAGTCATCTTTACTAATTCTGCGTGGCAAACTTTTCCCAACGCAACAAGTTCACTGCAACACTTGTTAGAAATACTCATTGTCTCTAAAATACTCGTGAAAGTTTCTTGAACACAGGGCCAACCCATTTTAGTTTCACAATTATTTTCCTTAATAACCTGGTCGTTCTCCTTCGTAGCCGTTATTGCCACCCAAGTTAAGAATAAAAACAAAATAGACATTAAGGCTTGCGATATTGTGTGAATTTGATGTTTCTTCTTGAATTTGGTTAGTAAAACTAATTTCGAACAAGATTAGAAGGGGAAAAAACCTGCATTTATATGTAGTGTTATGACCACATGGAACTAGAATGCGATGAAACAAAATAAAACATTTATTGTTTCAGTTTAATAAGCATTAATTTTAATTAACACAAATCTACATATTAATTCAAACACACACATCTATGCTTCCTTTTTCCTATTCTTAAATTTCATTAAATAGATAATGAAGATAAGGTTCAATAAATATGGTTATGTCATAATTGTGTCTCTGAATTGAAACTAGGAATGTACTATTACATCCACTACAAACCAAAAACTAGCACTATAATATGCAAGAAATATCATATGAATAAAGCAACATGAGCATTGGCATTACAGGCACACATATTCGTTATGTGTGTCGTACTTTTTTTCTAACTTTTGTAGTTCTATATGTTCTAGTCATGGTGACGGTTAAAAATGCATGTCTATCTCCAAATCAAATGAACTATACTAGATTTCTCTACCGGTGATACGTATGTGCCACAATGTTGAAATAATTATGCGAAGCGTAAAATCATAAAATCTTTTTGTTGTTAAAAACTTTTTATCGCACTTATCATGTTTTAAAAAGGAAAATGACAACTAAATGATTGAAATTCAAAATTAATTCAGCCCAAATATTTATTGCTTTGGAAATAAGCAAATGTTTCTCTTTATCATGTGACTACAAATCGATTATTGTATTCTTTGTTTGACGTTGTCTTTTTTGGTGAACGCATTGTCACTCAAGTTTACTAAACTAAGGACGACAGCTTTGAGTGAAATAACTAATGGAACTTGTCCAACGACAAATTCTCTTATAGATTTAAATTGGAAACAACAAATGATTTTACGTTTCTACAACACTCTCACAGGCATTGGCCAAATTACGGATAGGTTTTATTTTTTATGTAAATTTGACAATTTTTATAGTGAGAATGTAGAATGTTAAGGGAAATTTGAATTTTAATTGTATAAAAACTTTTAAGGAATAGATATTGTTTCAATTTCTCACCACAAACAAAACTTCCAGTTCCACATTATTGCAATAAACTTAAAGTTGATAATTATGATATTTTCTTCAATTTAAACAATGTGAAACAATATATGGTACTCGATTTGAGATGCCTATCGAGTTCCAATGCTATAAAATTTAAAATAAAGGCCTTATAAAATCATAGTGTATTAAGTTTAATGACTCATTTAATTTTCGTACAACTAAAATTAATTTAACTAGAGTTAAATTTAATGACTCACAATAATGAAGATTCCGAAACAATATTGAAAATAAAGACAAAAGAACAATTTTGAGCACATCACGTCTTGTAACCTATTGTTAGTTGAAGCAATCCTATAACATTAAGCAGATGGAGATGGTGAATCGATCAATGCCATGCAGTTGTTCCATGTTTCGATGCTCTTCACTATAATTGTAGTTGGGTTTAGTTCTTTGAATAGAGGATTCTCAAGAGTCATCTTTACTAATTCTGCGTGGCAAACTTTTCCCAACGCAACAAGTTCACTGCAACACTTGTTAGAAATACTCATTGTCTCTAAAATACTCGTGAAAGTTTCTTGAACACAGGGCCAACCCATTTTAGTTTCACAATTATTTTCCTTAATAATCTGGTCGTTCTCTTTCGTAGCCATTACTGCCACGCAAGTTAAGAATAAAACCACTAGGACGGAATAAACATTAAGGCTTGCCATATTGTGTGAATTTGTTCGTAAAATTAATTTCGAAACAAGATTAGAAGGGGAAAAAACATGAATTTATACGAAGTGTTATGACCACATGCAACTAGAATGCGTTGCAACAAAATAAAACATTTAATGTTTCAGTTTAATAAGCATTATTTTTAATTACCACAAATCTACATATTAATTCAAACACACACATCTATGCTTCCTTTTTCCTATTCTTATATTTCATTAAATGGATAACGAAAATAAGGTTCAATAAAGATGGTTATGTCGTAATTGTGTTTCTGCATTGAAACTACGAATGTACTATTACATCCACTACAACCAATAACTAGCACTATAATATGCAGGAAATATCATATGAATAAAGCAACGTAAGCACTAGCATTACAGGCACACATATTCGTTATGTGTGTCATCCTATTTTTCTAAATTTTTGTAGTTCTATATGTTCTAGTCATGGGGACGGTTAAAAATGGACGTTTATCTCCAAATCGAATGAGCTATACTAGATTTCTTTATTGGTGATATGTATGTGCCACAATGATTGAAATTCAAAATTAATTCATCCCAAACATTTCCTGCTTCGGAAATAAGCCAATGTTTCTCTTTATCATGAGACTACAAATCGATTATTGTATTCTTTGTTCGACGTTGTCTTTTTTTGTGAATGCGTTGTCACTCAAGTTTACTAAACTAAGGACGACAGCTTTGAGTGAAGTAGCTAATGGAACTTGTCCAATGACAAATTCTCTTATAAAGTTAAATTGGAAACAACAAATGATTTTACGTTTCTACAACACTCTCGCAGGCATTGGCCAAATTATGTATAGGTTTTATTTCTTTATGTAAATTTGACAATTTTTATAGTGAGAATGTAGGACGTATGTCTCGAACACATTTGGAGGAAATTACTCGATCATATTGAAGAAAAGTAATCTAAAGAACGAAGAATAAGTAAATTAAGTTAAGAGTTTGAGTCGTTGAATCAATTTCAGCAATGATTTCAATACTGGCCCTCTTGTCCCAAAAAGATGAAGTCATAACTAACGGACTAGCATCAAAGTACTAAAAATGCAAAACGAAACCAGCTAGTATACGAGTAACGAACTATTACAAATTATAGTGCATGTCTCACGAAGGATATTTCTTGGCACGATATGTGTCTTTTCATAACTAAGTTAGGTCAAGGTTTTTTTTCGTTAAAGGAAATTTGAATTTAAATTGTATAAAAACTTTTAAGTAGTCAATATTGTTTTAATTTCTCACCATACCATAAATTCCAGTTCCACATTACTACAATGAACTTAACGTTTATAATATTGATATTTGTTTTAATTTAAGCAATGTGAAACTATATATAGTACTCGATTTGAGATGGTTATCGAGTTCCAATGTTGTAAGATTAAAAATAATGGCCGTATAAAATCATAGTGTATTAAGTAATGGCTTCTCTAGAACCATTTATTATCCCTAAAACTACAATTAATTTAACTTGACTTAAATTTAACGACACACAATAATGAAGATTCCGGAACAATATTGAAAATAAAGACAGCAGAACAATTTTGAGCACATCACGTCTTGTAACCTATTATTAGTTGAAGCATCCTATATCATTAAGCAGACGGAGATGGTGAATTGATTAATGCCATGCAGTTGTTCCATGTTTCGATGCTCTTCCCTATAATTGTAGTTGGGTTTAATTCTTTGAATAGAGGATACTCGAGAGTCCTCTTTACTAATACTGCGTGGTAAACTTTTCCCAACGCAACAAGTTCACTACAACACTTGTTAGAAATACTCCCTGTATCGAAAATACTCGTGAAAGTTTCTTGAACACAGGGCCAACCCATTTTAGTTTCACAATTATCTTCCTTAATAATCTGGTTGTTCTCCTTCGTAGCCATTACTGCCATGCAAGTTAAGAATAAAACCACTAGGACGGAATAAACATTAAGGCTTCCATATTGTGTGAATTTGACGTTTCTACTTGAATTTGGTTCGTAAAATTAATTTTGAACAAGATTAGAAGGGGAAAAAACCTTCATTTATTGGAAGGGTTATGACCACATGGAACTAGAATGCGTTGAAACAAAATAAAACATTTAATGTTTCAGTTTAATAAGCATTAATTTTAATTAACACAAATCTACATATTAATTCAAACACACACATCTATGCTTCCTTTTTCCTGTTCTCAAATTTCTTTAAATGGATAACGAAAATAAGGGTCCATAAAGAGGGTTATGTCGTAACTATGTTTTTGCATTAAAACTAGGAATGTTCTATTACATCCACTACAAACCAAAAACTAGCCCCATAATATGCGGGAAATATCATATGAAGAAAGCAACGTGAGCACTTGCATTATAGGCACTCATATTCGTTATGTGTGTTGTCCTCTTTTTCTAACTTTTTGTAGTTATATATGTTCTAGTAATGGTGACGGTTAAAAATGCACGTCTATCTCCAAATTGAATGAGCTATACTAGATTTCTCTACTAGTGATATGTATGTGCCACAATGTTGAAATAATTATCGAAGCATAAAATCATAAAAGCTTTTTGTTGTTAAAACCTTTTATCGCACTTATCACATTTTAAAATGGAAAATGACAGCCAAATGATTGAAATTCAAAATTAATTCATCCCAAATATTTCCTGCTTTGGAAATAAGCCAATGTTTCTCTTTATCATAAAACTACAAATCGATTATTGTATTCTTTGTTTGACGTTGTCTTTTTTCGTGATTGCATTCTCACTCAAGTTTACTAAACTTAGTACGACAACTTTTAGTGTAATAACTAATGGAACTTGTCCAACGACAATTTCTCTTATAGAGTTAAATTGGAAACAACAAATGATTTTACGTTTCTACAACAATCTCGCAGGCATTGCCCAAACTACGAATAGGTTTTATTTTTTTTATGTAAATTTGACAATTTTTATATTGAGAATGTAGGACGTATGTTTCAGACACATTTGGAGGAAAATGCCCGATAATATTAAAGAAAAGTAATCTAAAGAATGAAGGATAAGGAAATTGAGTTAAGACTTTGAGTCGTTAAATCAATTGAAACAAGGATTTCAATATTCGCCCTCTTCTCCAAAAAAAAAGAAGAAGTCAAAACTAACGGACTAGCATCGAAGTACTAAAAATGCAAATTGAAACCAAATAGTATAGGGGCAAGGAACTATTACAAATTATAGTGCATGCCCTTCGAAGGATATTTCTTGGCACGATATATGTCTTTTCATAACTAAGTTAGGTCAAGGTTTTTTTTCATTAAAGGAAATTTGAATTTAAATTGTATAAAAGCTTTTAAGGAATCGATATTGTTTCAATTTCTCACCACACCAAAAATTCTAGTTCCACATTATTACAGTAAACTTAACGTTTATAATATTGATATTTTTTTCAATTTAAACAATGTGAAACAATATATAGTACTCGATTTTAGATGGTTATCGAGTTCCGATGCTATAAAATTAAAACTAAAGAGTTTATAAAATCATAGAGTATTAAGTAATGGCTTCTCTAGAACCATTTAATTTTCGTACAACTAAAATTATTTTAACTCAACTTAAATTTAACGACACACAATAATGAAGCTTCCGGAACAATATTGAAAATAAAGACAAAAGAACAATTTTGAGCACATCATGTCTTGTAGCCTATTGTCAGTTGAAGCAATCCTATATCATTAAGCAGACAGAGATGGTGAATCGATCAATGCCATGGAGTTGTTCCATGTTTCGATGCTCTTCACTATTGTCGAAACATTTTTTTATGAAACAAGTCTCGAGAAATATTTTTAATGATAAAAAATTGGGAGTTGCCACCAATCCTTTTATTTGGTGTGATTGGATAACCACAAAACATTTAAAAAATCCATCTTGAAAAAATTATTCTGGTCTTCGAAATTCGGAAAACGGGTTCGGGAGTCGGTTACGTGTGAGGAAGGATTAGCACCCTCACATGCCTGAAATTGGTACCACATCGACTATATTCAGGTCTTGTTTGTTAAAACTTTGAAATCCTGAGCAAAGTTTAAAATACGATCTTTTTACACATAACTTATTTCGCATGATTTTCAAAAATCAAATTTGAAGAAAAATGCCCGTGTGTATCGAATTTGTCGGAGAATTGAAGTCGTGTCCAACACGTTAGGGCACGATGTTCTCGGATTTCAAATTTGGAGGACATTTTGAAAGGTTTTAAAGAGGATATTCGATCGCGCGAATTATACGATAAATCAAACCCAGCATGTTAGGACATAATATTTTGAAGCTTTCACACGAAAGGATATTGCCTTGTTTTTTTGGTTTAAAATTATTTGTATATTTTTTGAAAACTTGAAATCTAGAGTGAAGTTTAAAATGCGATCCTTGTACACATAACTTTTGTCCCATGATTTTCAAAAATTGAATTTGAAGAAAAATGCCCGTGTGTTTCGAATTTCTCGGGGAATTGAAGTCGTGTCCAACACGTTAGGGCACGATATTCTCAAAATTTCAAAATTGAAGGACATTTAAAAGGTTTAAAGAGGATATTCAATCGTGTGAATTATACAAAAAATCACACCCAGTACGTTAGAGTATAATTTTTCGAAATTTTCACACGAATGGATATTGCCTCGATTTTAAAATTATTTGTATTTTTGAACAGAAAACAATTTTAGTTTAAAAAAATGAGTGCATAAATTAAATACGAATGAGCAATTAATGGAAAAATTAAATGACACAAAAAGAACAATTATACGAAAAAATAAATATATAGAAATTAAGCATAAAATTGATAAAATACGAAATACAAAAAAATACGAATCGAAATCATCGAAACAACAAGATTAATTTCAAATACGAAGAAAAAAATAACTTAATTATATATACAAAGAAAAGAAGAAAAAGAAACTAAAAAAGGGTCGAAAAATGAAGTTTCGGTGAATTTGAGGTCAAAATGTAATTTTAGGAAGTTTTGGGGTCAAATTGTGATTTTAGGAAGTTTAGGTGTCAAAATATGATTTTGTGAAAGTTTAAGGGTGAAAATGTTATTTTGGGAAAGTTTAGGGTTAAAATATGATTTTGTGAAAGTTTAGGGGTTAAAATATAATTTTTAGATAAAATAGGGGCTTTATGCACAAAACACCGAAAAATTTGGACACGCGGCAGCTTCCTAGGCTTCCAAAAATCAAAGGATTAAACTGAAATGAAAATAAAATTAAAAGGGGATTTTTAAAATAAATTTAAAAATGTTAAAAGGATAAAATTATAAAAGTTAAAAAAGCGGAAGGACTAGGGGTATAAATATCCCCTGGTAAAAAACACGCAGACCCTAAGTGGGTTCGAATCGGGTCACGGGTTTGGTCGTCTGAACGACGCCGTTTTGGCCATGGTTTGGCCTCTCTAAAATGACGCTGTTTGCCCCTTTGTATATAAGTTAAAAAATAACCTTTTAAAATTTCATTTTATTCATTTTTAAAAAAAAAAATTATTTTTCTCTATTTTCTCTCACTCTCTCTCAAAGCTCCCACGGCTGGACCTAGGGCTCGGCCCTCCTTCGTCGCTGGTCCGTCGCCTCCCGCCGTCACGCACCTCCTTCGCAGCTCAGGTAAGTAAGAAAAACCTCTTTTTTCTTTTTAAAACTGATCTGGGTATAGATCTAAACAGATCTAACCCAGATCTTCGTAAAAACTTTAAAAAAGATCGAATCTACTCCTGTTTTATTTTTCAAATCTGTTCTTTCTCTTTTTAAAAAAAAAACAAATTGTTTTGAATTTTAGTCTGTTTAGAAAAATCTGAAATGGGGTTTTTTTTCCAATTTTTTAAATTTGTTCTTTTTTTTACTATTATTTATTTTTTTATTATTCTAACATGTGTTTTGGACAAAAAATCGAGCATTGAATCCCTCACAAACGGAGGAACTCCATTCACGACCTCGTCAACGACGATCCGGATCCAGGTACGCCCGTCAGTCTTCCTCTTTATTTTATTTATTATTTGAAACGTTTTTTGAAATAAATAATAATAATGATAACGTAAATAAGTATATTAATATATATTAAATCGTTTCAAATAGTTAAAAAATATATATAAATGGAGATTAAATGAAATATATTAATAATTAATATGCATTTAAAATATATACCTTGATAATACTGAATATGTGAATGCTTGGTATTTGCTTTGACTTCTGATATTAATTGCTTCATAAGTTTCTATTGATTTTTTAATGCTTCGGTTATCTGTATTTCGAATGCTTGTGTATTGATTTCAAAATGTTAGAAGGTGACTTGTATTGATTTCGAAAATGGTCTGTAAAAAATTACAACTAATTTTAATTTCGGCTTTACAACCTTCAATACAATCATTTTATTTTGTCTTCTTGCCATTAAACTAATGTCTTTTCTTCTTTGCAGGTACCAGTGGTGTTGGTGCAAGTCGTGGCAAGCTGCTGGTGACGGTGTTGACGTGGCAGGAACTGAGTGGAAGGGTAGGGGTGGCAGCAGTGCAAATGGTCTGCTTAGGGTTTCTAAATTTTTGTATTTTTTAGGCTTTAGTCATGTAACTGGGCTTGTATTTTGGGCTTTAGGGTATTTGTGCTTAAAATTTGTAAAGGGACATTAATAATAAATTTTAATTTAAATTTTTTTTTTTTTTTAAGGTTTGTTTCTTTTTGGCCTGAATGTTGGGCCCGATCAAAACTGGGCCCCAACACCTGGCCCTCTTTGCTCGTTCTTGCACAGCAGGAATAAATCAAAGACCAAAAGGAGGCCCAATTTTGCCAGGTCTCTTTTCTTCTACGCACTTTCTTTAATCAGCCCACCCTTCGCTTTATCAGTCGTTCAGCTTCACTGCATCCGCTTCTCTACATCTTTGGTGTTGTGATTCCATCTTGCCCTAAGGCAATTTCAAAAAGACAAAAGTTGCTACTGTAACTTCATTCAACTCACTTGCAACTTCAAGGAGATTGAGATCTGTCATCGTAGTCTTTGATTCAATCCAGTGACACTTCAGGTGTGTTGTGGCTTCATCTCTTGGTCTACTTCTCTGTATCTCATCAGGAAGATGACCGTTTTATTACTTCGACCCACTTCTCTGTATCTCATCAGGGAGATATGGGTTTGAAGCTTCACTCACATTGAACTTTGCTTCATTTGATTTTGGTCTACTTCTCTGTATCTCATCAGGAAGATGACCGCTTCATTTATTTAATCCACTTCTTTGTATCTCATCAGGAAGGCGGATTCGGTCCACTTCTCTGTATCTCATCAGGAAGATGACCACTTTATTCTTTGACCCACTTCTCTGTATCTCATCAAGAAGATAGGGTTTGAAGTCTCATTCGTATTGAGCTTCACTTTATTGATTTGGTCCACTTCTCTGTATCTCATCAGGCAGATGACCGCCTCATTGTTTCAATCCACTTCTTTGTATCTCATGAAAAGACAAATTTGGTCCACTTCTCTATATCTCATCAGAAAGGCGGATTTGGTCCACTTCTCTGTATCTTATTAGGAATATGACCAATTTATTGCTTTGACCCACTTATTTGTATCTCATCAAGAAAATGGGGGTGTGAAGTTTCACTCACACTGAGCTTTGCTTCATTAATTTGATCCACTTCTCTGTATCTCATCAGGAAGACGGATTTGGTCTACTCCTCTGTATCTCATCAGGAGGATGAATTTGGTCTACTTCTCTGTATCTCATCAGGAAGATGAACTTTTTATTACTTTGACCCACTTCTCTGTATCTCATCAGGAAGATGGGGGTTTGAAGTTTCACTCACATTGAGCTTTGCTTCATTGATTTGGTCTACATCTCTGTATCTTATCAGGAAGATGACTGCCTCATTGATTTAATCCACCTCTCTGTATCTCATTAAGAAGATGAATTTGGTTCACTTCTCTGCATCTCGTTAGGAAGATGACCGCCTTATTTCTTCGACCAACTTCTCTGTATCTCATCAAGAAGATGGAAGAGTGAAGTTTTACTCACATTTAGCTTTAGTTCATTAACTTGATCCACTTCTTTGTATCTCATCAAGAAGATGGATTTGGTCTACTTCTTTGTATCTCATCAGGAAGATGACCACTTTATTACTTCGACCCACTTCTCTGTATCTCATCGGGAAGATGGAGTTTCGAAGTTTCACTCATATTGAACTTCTCATTATTGTTTTGGTCTGCTTCTCTGTATCTCTAAGAATATGACCTTTTGAAGTTTCACTCTTCCTTATGATCAAGGTAAGACATTGTGTGCTTTAATTTTCCCCATGATTGGGGTCAGGTACTAGTATGTCTTCGATCTACCCTCTAATCAGGGTAAAAGATCGAATGTTTCAATCTGCCTCGCAGTCAGGGTAAGATATTGGTGCCTTCAATCGTCACAGCTTCAACCTGCTCCTCTTCAACTTCAGGGTATAAGATTTGCCTTTGTGGTCTCAACCTTTCCCTTCATGCTCTAGGGTATCAGCTCCAATGTTTCCTTGGTTCATCTCGCCATTTTGCAGGAATGTGACCTGTAAAGTATGCTTCTATAGACCTCTATGTAGGTCCAGATTATTTAGGATGCCATGATCAGAATGAATCAAAAGCTCCTAACTAAATGAATGTGCATGATGAATGTCTATTCATTTATTATTATTATTTGGGTTGACAAGGTCTGTCGTTTGTCCCAAATGCTATTGTAGGTGCGCTGTCCTGTCTCCTTCTAGGCTTAGCTTGAACTGCTTGTTTTCAAGTTTGTTTTCCAATTGGTGGTCCTGTTTAAGGCCCCTGTACCATTTAGGAAATTCCAGAGTAATGCTCATGGATTTTTGTATGATTCATATTGTTTGTTCATTATCCATTATTTTCAATGCAAGATGCTTGAACGAGATTATGATAGAATAAGGCCGAAATTTATTGAAGACACAATTCAAAAGAAAGGATTAAAGATGGAAAATATTAGTCAAAAATTGCCAAGTATACAACAAAAGACAATTAGATGCCCCGGATATCGCAGGATGAGCTTGTTTGAGCCGACTTGCTAAGAATCACTCTAAGCTTGGATATGTGTCTAGAAGACCTAGAGTGCCTTGTTGATGCTTCAAGCTATAAGTTTCCTCCGTCTTGTTACATTTGAGAGAAATTATCACTTTGAAACCATTTTTCACTTCGAATTTGAGTCACACTTTGCGGGTTTTCAACTCAAAATCCCTTTTGGTTTCAAGATGCCCTTTGCGGGTTTCCATCTTGATCTTCTTTTTTTTTTCAATACGCCTTATGCGGGTTTTCATCTCGATTTTTTTTAAACGAAATATTTTTTCACTAAGTTCAGGTTGACAGGGTTGTGCAGATCTTTTTCGTCCATTTCTATTAGAATGAGAGCTCCCATTGAGAAAGCTTTCTTTACCATATAAGGCCCTTCCCAATTGGGCATCAATTTCCCTCGAAAGTCTTTATGTATGGGAAGTATCTTTTTCAGAACTAGATCTCCCTCATGGAATTTTCTAGGGTGGAACTTTTTGTTATAAGCTTGCATCATTCTTTTCCGGTACATCATACCATGGCAGATAGCTCTTAATCTCTTTTCTTCGATTAAATTCAGCTGATCATTATTGTAAATCTATCAGGACTCTAAGAGAAGGTATTTCAACCTCGATAGAAGTTTTGATTGAAGTTCTATAAGAAAAGAGGACAAACGGTAATTTTTTGTGCCAGTCTCTATAGGTCTCGATCATTTTTGCAATGATCTTCTTGATGTTTTTATTAGCTGCCTCTACAACTCCATTCATTTTTGGGCGATAGGGAGATGAATTGTGATGCTTGATTTTGAATTGCTCGCAAACCTCCACTAGTGTGCTATTATTAAAATTCATGGCATTGTTGGATATGATCTTTTCTGGCATCCCATATCAGCAGATGATCTCCTTTTTCCAGAACTTGCTAACTGCAGACTTCGTGACGTTGGCGTAAGAAGCATCTTCTACCCACTTCGTAAAGTAGTTGATAACTACGTAGATAAATCTATGACCATTAGAAGCCTTTGGAGAAATTGGACCAATGACAACCATGCCTCATATAGAGAAAGGCCACGGAGAAGTCATGACATGAAGGTGTGATGGAGGTACATGAATCTTATCTCCATAGATCTAACATTTATGGCACCTCTGAGCATAATTGATGCAATCCTCTTCCATGGTGGACCAGTAATACCTAATTCTCATTATCTGCGTGGCCATTGTGAAACCATTGGCGTGTGTCCCACAAATGCCTTTGTGAACTTCTTCTAAGATCTTTCTAGCTTCAACTATATCGACACATCTTAGCAACACCTGATCCTTTCTTCTTTTGTACAAGATTTCCCCATCTAGGACATTTTCATTTGTAAACCTTCTTAATGTCCTTTTGTCATTTTCAGAAGCTTGCTCGGGATACTTGCGATCTCTTATATACTGGGGAATATCTTGATACCATGGGCGGTCATCCTTTTCTTCTTCTTCTTCTTCTTCAATATCATAACAATGACCCGGAGCCTCATAGATGCTCATTTGAATAGGCTTTATATCTTCTGGTCTGTTTACTTTAATCATCAAGGCCAAAGTGGCCAGAGCATCAACCATCTTATTTTCTTCTCGTGGGAGATAATGGAATGTAACATCATCAAACTCCTTGGTTAACTCGAGAACCAACTTTCGGTAATCAATTAGCTTGGAATCTCTCATTTCCCATTCTCCTTTGAGTTGATAGATTACTAGTGCAGAGTCTCCATATATCTCCAAAACTTTGATCCCCCGTTCTACGGTTGCACGGATTCCCATGATACATGCTTCATAATCTGCCATGTTATTTGTGCAATCAAAATCGAGTTTATTGGTGAAAGGATAGTGGTCTCCTTCTGGTGATACCAAAACTGCCCCAACTCCATTACCTGTGGCATTTGAAGCTCTATCAAAATTTAATCTCCAAGGACGTTCCACTGTGGTTCCCTCTTCAGTGGTTGCAACATACATTAAGTTCTCGCTTGGGAAGTTAAAGTTTATTGGCTCATAGTCCTCTAAAGCCCTTCTAGCTAGGAAGTTTACTATCGCACTCCCTTTTACTACTTTTTGATTGACATAGACTATGTCAAATTCAGAAAGTAAGATTTGCCACCTAGCCAAACTTCCATTCAATGCAGTCGGTTCCATTATGTATTTTAGAGGATCTAGTTTTGGCTAAACAGAGAAGTTAACAGTAATTAGATCTCATAGAATTTTATTGCGGTGACAATTTATCTACCAGTTACCTTGTAGTCACATTTAGTGTTTGCCAACTTGCCAAATTAAGGATCCCCCTACTCCTTTATAATTGTTTTACTTCTTTAATTTTCTTAATTTACATTCATAAGACATCTTTAACATTCATTTCATCTTCTATTAAATTGCTCTGACAATTTGTACTACAGTTTTACAATATTTGCGTTGACAATTTTAACTCTTTTATTTGTGCAATCTTGACTTAATTGCACTGACATTACTCCTAACAATTCTTCTTATTTTAACTACTTTTGCTTTGACAAATTAAGCAAAAAGAACACTATCCTCAAGGGATCGATATCCGACAGACTCACATCCATCTATTTTACTTGTATTGACAGTGTCTGCTTGCACATTATTACTGTGACGTTTATAGCACGATCAGGCTCCTTTAAAACCATTTAATTTTCGTACAGCTAATATTAATTTAACTCAACTTAAATTTTACGACACACTATAATGAAGCTTTCGAAATAATATTAAAAATAAAGACAAAAGAACAATTTTGAGAACATCACGTCTTGTAACCTATTGTTAGTTAAAGCAAACCTATATCATTAAGTAGACGAAGATGGTGAATTGATCAATGCCATGCAGTTGGTCCATGTTTCGATGCTCTTCACTATAATTGTCATTAGGTTTAGTTCTTTGAATAGAGAGTTCTTTGAATAGAGGATTCTCGAGAGTCCTCTTTACTAATGCTGCGTGGTAAACTTTTCCTAATGCAACAAGTTCGCTGCAACACTTGTTAGAAATACTCCCTATCTCGAAAATACTCATGAATGTTTCTTGAACAAAGTGCCAATCAATTTTAGTTTGACAATTATTTTCCTCAACAATATGGTCGTTCTCCTTCGTAGCCATTACTGCCGTGCAAGTTAAGAATAAAAGCACTAGGACGGAATAAACATTAAGGCTTGCCATATTGTGTGAATTTGATGTTTCTACTTGAATTTGGTTCGTAAAATTAAATTTGAACAAGATTAACAGGGGAAGAAACCTACATTTATAGGAAGTGTTATGACCACAGGGAACTAGAATGCGTTGCAACAAAATAAAATTCTCTTATAGAGTTAACCTACATTAAGGCTTGCCAATGTTTCTCTTTATCATGGGACTACAATTCGATTATTGTTTTCTTTGTTCGACATTGCCTTTTTTGGTGAACACATTGTCACCCAGGTTTACTAAACTATGGACAACAGCTTTGAGTGAAATAACTAATGGGACTTGTCCAATGACAAATTCTCTTATAGAGTTAAATTGGAAACAAGAAATGATTTTACATTTTTACAACACTCTCGCCGGCATTGCCCAAATGATGGATAGGTTTTATTTTTTTATGTAAATTTGACATTTTTTATTGAGAGAATGTAGGACGTATGTCTCGGACACATTTGAAGAAAAATGCCCGATTATGTTAAAGAAAAGTAATCAAAAGAACCAAGAATAAGGAAATTAAGTTAAGATTTTGAGTCGATAAATAAATTTCAACAAGGATTTCAATATTTGCCCTCTTCTCCCAAAAGAAGAAGAAGTCATAACTAACGAACTAGCATCGAAGTACTAAAAATGAATTGAAACCAACTAGTATACGAGTAACGAACTATTACAAATTATAGTGCATTTCCTTCGAAGGATATTTCTTTCCACAATATGTGTCTTTTCATAACTAAGAGAGGTCAAGGTTTTATTTAGTTAAAGGAAATATGAATTTAAATTGTATAAAACTTTCAAGGAATCAATATTGTTTCAATTTTTCACCACATAAAAAATTCCTGTTCCACATTATTGCAATGAACTTAACGTTTAAATATTAATATTTGTTTCAATTTAAACAATGAGAAATAATATATAGTACTCGATTTGAAATGGTTATCGAGTTCCAATGCTTTAAAATTAAAATTAATGGCCTGTATAAAACCATAGTGGATTAAGTAATGGATTCTCCAGAACCATTTAATTTTTGTACAACTAAAATTAATTTAACTTGAATTAAATTTAACAACACACTATAATGAAGCTTCCAGAACAATATTGAAAATAAAGACAAGAGAATTGTTTTGAGCACATCACGTCCTGTAAACTATTGTTAGTTGAAGTAATCCTATATCATTAAGCACACGGAGATGGAGAATCGATCAATGCAATGCAGGTGTTCCATGTTTCAATGCTCTTCACTATAATTGTCGTTAGGTTTAGCTCTTTGAGTAGAGGACTCTCAAGAGTCCTCTTTACTAATGTTGCATGGCAAACTTTTCCCAAACAAACAAGTTCATTGCAACACTTGTTAGAAATACTCACTATCTCGAAAATACTCGTGAAAGCTTCTTGAATGGAAGTTAAGAATAAAATCATTAGGACGGAATAAAAATTAAGGCTCATGATCGCACTATAAACGTCACAGCAATTTGTGCAAGAGTACACTACCGATGCAAGTGTAGTAGACAGGTTTTAAACAATTAGATATCGATCCCATAAAGATGGCTGCTTATGTTTATAACTATCGATGCAAAAGAAGCTAAAACAAAAGAGATTGTGATGAATAATGTCGGAGCAAATTAATAAGAGAATGAAGTAAAGGTTTGAGAATAATTTATCGAAGCAATTTAAGAAAATTTTAAGAAGAAAAAACAGTGATAATGAGATGGGGTTTCTTGACTTGAAAAGTTGGCAAACAACTAAATGTGATCACACGGTAACTAATAGATAACTTGTCACTGCAATTAGGCTCAATGAATCTTACCAACCTCGACTTCCTTATTTATCAAAGACTTAAATACTCACACTAACCACACCTTCCAATGCTGACAATGCAAAATATTCAAGAACAAGTGGACAAAATTCCTTCAATCCTCAAGCAACTTCCGTTGACTTGCTTATTACTTAATTTGTCACTGCACTTTCCAGTGACAGTGATTGCATTCACACTTTCGTGGTCAAACAATTAAATCCAAAGATAAACAATGAAAGGAAGATTGAAACAGATATCATACTTAATTTGAAATTAAATTGTACTTCCATACAAATTCAATTAATTAAAATTCATTAGCGTTTAAAGAGAGAATAAAAGAATGAATTGAAGCATCCTATTCCAAGTTTACTAGAACCATTCGTTACACTCCTCTTGCATCGCAATTAAGCATGCTCCTCGTCAAGAGCAGATTTGTCTTCTCATCACAGTCAGGTCGCCCTCAATGAAGTTAAGCTACCATGGAAACAAGCTTAAGAAAATGTTGAAGAGAAAGTTTTTATGCGTCAAAAATATGGAAGATGAAGCTTCAAGAAGATCTTCTCTAATCAGTATTTATCAACCATTGCCAAGTACAGGTGTCCTTTCTTTTAGATCCAAATTTGTCTAACTATATGAGTTGGTTATACTAGCTGTACACTTATGCAGATTTGGTGTGTTCATCAGACAATTTTCTGTTGTGGCGACATTTCTGGGCGCAAATTTGGATTCTATTTTGCGGTAACAATCTTGGATACCTTCATGCGTTGATGTTTCTGGACAGACTCTTGCACTGACATCTTTGGATGCAATACTGAACACTAATTGTGGTGACATTAGAAACAAAAACAGGATGAATTTAAAGAAAATTAAACATAGCATCACTGAGTTAGAAAATGCAGTTACTAAGTTAAAAATGCTAAAAATGCATGCTAAAAAATGATAAAATGGGAACAAATTACAACCTAAGAAAGGAGAAATCAATGATCTTTTCTAATGCTATCACACCCCCAAACTTGAATTTTTACTTGTCTTTAAGTAAATAAAGCTAGTAAAGTCATAGCAAAAGGTTTTGTCAAAGAAATAGCCATTCTAGCAACTTGAATCTTCTGAAATCCTAATGTATGAATTACATCACATGACAGAATATTGCGCTGACAATTTATAGGTATGAAAAACTAAAATTACAATTTCATCAATGCTAGCATCATGTTTTAACTCTTAAATTTATTCTACCAAAACAACATTTATTGTACACTAATATAAATATATTGCTTTTTCTTTCTTCTTCTTTTTTTTAATAAGTGACTGAGGGATGTCGTTACATTACTATACCCTTGTTCCTGGGAAGTAACGATGGGATGCAACAAATCCCTAGGAGTATGTAATTGCACCGACACACACTCTTGTAGTGACAGCCTTTGGTTAGATTACTTTTTCTAACACTTGCATTGGAGTGTTCCCCCTTGACAGTTCACAATACACCCACATTGGA
Organism: Gossypioides kirkii; assembly: GCA_005610355.1. Classification (NCBI taxonomy): domain Eukaryota; kingdom Viridiplantae; phylum Streptophyta; class Magnoliopsida; order Malvales; family Malvaceae; genus Gossypioides; species Gossypioides kirkii. The sequence goes on from CP032245.1 coordinate 15,103,463, forward strand.
GTGTCTTTTATTTATAACTATACTTATATACAAGTAGCTGTAAATTGAAAATTTATTCAAGATTCAAATAATGATACTACTCATTCATTACTAATGCAATCTCAACCATTCATCAAAAAATAGAGATAAAACACTCAATCACATTTATCCAACTCATTCATTAGCATTTCACGTGATTCAAGAATTAAGCATCGAATTAAAAAAATTGTAATCACATTTCCCATAATATTGCATGCTTTCATTGAATTTAAAAGGACAATTTTTTTCAAATGTGGGTGCAATTGCATTTCCAATCCATATACATTCCCTCCGAAACTTAAAGTCTGCATTGTTTGCAATGCACGGACATTAATGTACAAATATATATATGGAAATGCAATGAGAAATGCAGATGCAGTGGCAATAAAAAAATGGAGGGATAAAAGAAATGTGATGATAATGATATTACAACTACATTATATGCATGAAATCTAACTAAGTGCTGAAAAATAAAAACTAGCTCAGTGTGTTGCAGCCGAAGATGTGACTGCATGGGTTTTCTTCTTCTTCTTCTTCTTGCATTATTCCTTGCAATTCTTTTTATCCTTGGCGCGTTGGCTTAGCCGGATCCTCGGATTGCTCCTCCAAATCAGGTTGTGCCTCGACTTCATCGACCGTGAGGTTAGAAGAGTGTATCTAAGCAAGTGGTGCCATATAAGGCACTATGGCTAGAGGATTGGAATCTTCATTACTGATCGTCACGGCCTCCGCCTGACTTGTATCAGGTGGCACCAAGTCTTCAACAATTGCACCCACAACCTCGGGTGCGACAACAAATTCCTCAAATGAATTTGTCACTACAGTAGGTTCTTCCTTTCTTCCTTCTTTTCCTTCCTCCACTCGTTCTTTTTCTTCTTCTTTCTCCTCATCAATCTTCACAGCCTCCAAAGGTGTATTTCCTCCCTCAACATTAGCCTCCTTCTCAGCCATATTAGCATCTAGGCTTGTATAAAAATCGTCTTCGAACAGGTTGGCAAAATTTTGAAAGCAGTCTTCAACATCCTTCGAGTTCACCTCTCGGTCATCATCAGAGATGTAGACCATCTGTGGAGATATGACTAAACGATCCCTTTCCTCTGAGGCAACCCTTTTAGTTGAAGGCCTAGCTTCCTTGATAATTGGAGGGAACACCGAAACTCTGGTAGAGTTGTTTTGCTGAGATTACGCAATGTCGTCATAATAACACTATTCCATGCCCTTATGTAGGCATAGAATAGATTTTGTGATCGCTCCATATCTTTAATTGCACTGACAATTTTGATCTCCAGAATATTGATTTTATCCGCAATCTGTTCTACCTCTCTAACCTTATGCCATAACTGAGGGTCTATGGCGACATGAGTTTGCTTTTCCTCTTTTGTTGTTTTGCCTTTCCCTTTCTTGGTTTCAACCTCTTTCATAACAGGAGTATCCTTCTCCTTGGTCATGCATTCAATAGATACATCGTTAATTGGCCCTTTGTTGTCCAACAATTCCTCTCCTTCACGAGGCACCAAGCCTCGTTGTCGGCAGAATTGCATGATAAGTGAAGGGAATGTTAGGATGCCTGTTTGCCTTGCTGCACAGTCAGCAATATCTTGGTGCAAAATTGGACCAACATCAATATGTCTCCCCCTAATTATCGAATGGATTAAACACATTCAATCCAAGGTAACTGTTGTGATATGGGTAGAAGGCATTAGACGGTAGTTTATGAAATGGAACCAAACCTTACTCTGTACAGTGAGGAAGCGGTGGTGCATGGTATAGTTGTTTGGATTATTACCTGTCCAAATTGCTCCATCAATACACAGGTCCTGCAGCAGGATGTCAGTGCCTTCTTTAGTGAGTTGCTCGAGGAAGGCGATGTGCTTGTCTTCTTCAACATCGATGTTGTATAGAGCATTGATATGGGGAGCACTAGAAGGCACCAACCCTTCTCTAATAAATATAAATTCTTGGTCTTTGCCGGTTAAATTGACATAAAATTCCCTTACGGGGGACGGTAAGTATCCCTCAAGATGACTACAAAAGGTTTCCCACCCTATTCGCGTAATGGTGTTGTGAACTTGCTTCTCTAGGTTTAAATATGGCGACAGCTGGAAGCCCTATTTTGGGTGGCAGTTACGCTTCAACATGTTGTAATGGAAGCGGTCTTTTGCAGCTTTAGTTAAAAACAACACTGGCTCTTTTGTCGGTGGCTGTTCTGTATCACGCACCATTGCAGCGGAGGATTCTATAGAGGATTTGGATTTGGAAGGAGTTTTGGCACCTTGTGTTCTAGCCATGTCTTTGGGATACAATGAAATAAAACAAAACAGGAAAATAAGAGCTAGAGGAGAAAAATTTGTAGTAACTAAGGAGGTGTTGTTTGTGAGGAACACCGTCGGCACAGTAGGGCTCTTTATAAGGAATGAAACATAAAGGTGAAGAGACGTGTTCTTTGCCACTGTAGAGATAGTACATTGAGTCTGCATCTAATAAATGCAGTGACTTGGATTGTCCTTTTTCAAAACAATTCGACGGTTGGGGAGAAGGTGAATGAAGTGTTGTGATTTCTTTCCTAAAACGTTACGCTGTACGATGAGTCAGTAGAAAATTACGTTGAAAATGAGATTTTCATGCGTAAACAAAAGTAAAAACTTTATTCCTGCAAAAGATTAATAAATAGAACTGAAACATAAGTAAAACAACTAAAAGTAAATAACACAAATGTGATGAAAAGTTAGAAAAATGTGACCAAGTTAATGGTCTCTTTCTGATTGTGATCATCCGGACTGAGGTAGTGCTTTAACCTTTGTCCATTCAATTTGAATTGGTGCCCATCATTAAGGTCTTTAATTGTGACCGCACCATGAGGAAATGCTTCAACAACCTCGAATGGACTAGACCATCTTGAGCGTTATTTACCTGGATGCAGTTTTAGTCGCAAATTAAATAAAAGCACCATCTTACCTGTAGTAAATTGTTATTGCAAAATAACATTGTCATGCCATCTCTTGGTTTTTTCCTTATATATTGTAGCATTTTCATATGCATTGCATGGAATCTCCTCTAACTCAGTAATGTCCAGCAACCTCTTTTGTCTAGCAGTGTCATAATTCATGTTCACTTGCTTAATTGCCCACATGGCTTTATGCTCAAGTTCCACGGGCAAGTGACATGATTTACCAAACACCAGTTGATATGGTGACATTTCTAATGGCATTTTATATGCTGTGCGAAGCACCCACAATGCATCATTAAGCCTTGAAGACCAATCCTTCCTCGATGGGTTTACCACTTTTTCAAGGATATTCTTAATTTGGCAATTGGAAACTTCAGTTTGGCCGTTTGGTTACGGGTGATATGTAGTCGCCATTCGATGCTTAACGCCATAAATCTTCAATACAGTTGCAACTTGATTGCAATGGAAGTGAGTGTCTTGATCACTAATTAATGCTTTAGGTGTGCCGAAACAAGTGAGTATGTATGTGTGGAAAATTTTTAGCACTGTCCTAGCATCGTCTTTTGGAACAACAATTGCTTCCACCCACTTGGACACATAATCTACAGCGACTGGGATGTAAGCATTACCAAAAGAACTTGGAAATGGCCTCATGAAATCCATACCCCAAACATCAAAGAGCTAAACCCTCATAATAGGTTGTTGTAGCATCTCATTCCATCGAGATATCGATCTTGTGTGCTGACATTTATCACATTATTGCACAAAATTATGGGCATCTCTAAACAAGGAAGGCCAATAGAATCCTGATTGAAGGACTTTTGCAGCAGTCCTCACACCACCAAAATGACCTCCATAGGGAGCATCATGGCAATGCTTCAGAATAGGAAGCATTTCTTCTTTCGAAACACAGCGTCGAATAATATTGTCGTTGCATACCTTGAATAGGTATGGCTCATTCTAGTAGTATTTTGTGATGTCGTGAAGAAACCTTTCCTTTTTGTGGCCTATTGCACTCAATGGTAACCTTCCACATACCAAGTAGCTTACGATATCCGCATACCATGGGATGCATAGACAGCAAAAAATTTCTCATCTAGAAATGCGTTGAAAATCTGTTATGTATTTCCATCTTCATTCATACTTTCAGATGAGATAAGTGATCTACTACTTGGTTCTCTGATCCTTTGTGGTCCTTAATCTTAATGTCAAATTCTTGTAATAATAGGATCTAACAAATTAGTCTCGGTTTTACATCTTTTTTAGCAAAGATGTACCTCAATGCAAAATGATCAGTATAAACTGTAACTTTTGTGTTGACAAGATATGCACGAAATTTTTTGAAAGCAAAAATAACTGCCAACAGCTCATTTCTGTGGTTGTATAATTGACCTGTGCTTCAGTAAGAGCTTTGCTAGCATAATATATTTCATGAAATACCTTTTCTTTGCGTTGACCTTGCACGACACCCACTACATAATCACTTTCATCACACATAAACTCAAATGGTTGTGACCAATCCGGTGCAACGACAATAGATGCCTTCACTAGTTGCTACTTAATTTGCATAAATGCATCCAGACATCAGCATCAAACGGAAATTTTTTACTTTGCTCCAACAAGGAGCAGAGAGGTTTTGAAATCTTAGAAAAATCATGGTGAATCGTCGATAGAAGCTCGCATGGTCAAGAAAACTCCTAATACCTTTTACATTGGTGGGTGGGGGTAACTTCTCAATGATCTCAACTTTTTCTTTGTCCACTTCAGTGCCCTGACAGGAGATACGATGACCAAGGACAATGCCTTTTGTTACCATGAAGTGGCATTTCTCCCAATTCAGCACTAGATTTGTATCCTCACATTACTTTAGAACTCTAGCTAAATTATCAACGCATTTATGAAAAGTATTACCATAGACAGATCATCCATAAATACCTCTAATGAGTCTTCAATCATATCTAAGAAGATTGCCATCATGCATCTTTGAAATGTGGTCGGTGAATTGCATAGACAAAATGGCATTTGGCGAAAGGCAAAGGTACCAAAAGGAGAAGTGAAAGTCATCTTCACTTGGTCCTCCAGTGCAATTGCTATTTGATTGTAGCCAAAATGGCTATCGAGAAAACAATAATAAGATTTACTAGCAAGCCTGTCCAACATTTAATCAATGAAGGGAAGTGGAAAATGATCCTTCTTTGTGGCTGCATTCAAACGGCGATAGTCCATGCATACTTACCAGCCTGTAGGAATGTGAGTAGGGATTAATTCATCTTTTTCGTTACTTATCACTATGATACCACTCTTCTTTGGGACACATTGGACTAGGCTCACCCATGTACTATCAGAAATTCAGAAGATGATGCTCGAATCCAACCACTTAATGATCTCCTTTTTAACAACTTCCTTCATTTTTTCATTTATTCTTCTTTGCTGTACTGCTTTCCCTCTTCTTCCAATCGGATCTTGTTCATGCAAAAAGAGGGATTGATGCCTCTAATATCTGCAATACTCTAGGCAATAGGACGCTTGTGTTGCTTTAGTATTTGGACTAATTTTTCTTCCTGACTTGCGTCGAGAGTTGAAGAGACAATTACTGGTAGGGTGTCATTCTCACCAAGGAAAACATACTTCAAATGGGTAGGCAACGGTTTCAACTTCAAGGTAGGAGCTTCTTCAATAGATGGCTTAAATACATGAGTCGTTCTATTGGTCAAATCCAGAGATTCCATCTGTCATCCGCGCCTAAGCTTAACATTATTTGCTTCAACCTTGTAGTCACAGTCACTTAGAAAATCTTCTTCAATTGTCACCACAAATTCTTCAATGGCTTCTATGCTACGCTCATTAAATTCTTCCTCAATTAATTATCCAACATATCGATGTGGTGACATTCCTCTTTATTTCTACAGGGAATTGCTTCAAAAATACTAAAGGTGACATGTTTGTCGTTATGTCACATTATAAATTCACCTTTGAACACGTCGATAAGAGTACGGCCAATAGCAAGAAATGGGCATCCCAAGATTATGAGTACCTTTTTATCAGCCTGACAATCAAGGATAATAAAATCCACTAGGAACACAAACTTATTTACTTGAACTAGAACATCTTTAATTTGCCCTTCAGGTTGCGCTAATAATCTATCTGCCAGTTGGAATGTCACTGTAGTGGGCTTCATGTGACCAATCCCTTTGAAATGTTGATAATGGCATGAGATTGATACTTGCTCCTAAATCACAAAGAGCTTTTCCTAAGTAATGATTTCTAATGGAACATGGAATTGTAAAACTGCCAAGAGCCTTTAACTTTGGTGGCAATTTATTTGTCAAGACTGCACTACATCCCCCTATGAGCATAATTGTCTCAATATTGGTCAACTTCTTCTTGGATAGGAGCTCCTTCATGAATTTCCCATAGCTAGGTATCTGTACGAGAGCATCCACAAGAGGTATGTTGACATGCAATTATTTTAATGTGACCAGAAACTTTTGATATTCTCTATCATTTTCCTTCTCCTTAAATATTTGTGGAAATGGAAAAGGTATTGATACATCAGGTTGTCATAACAAAATCGGTTGTGTCGACATCGGTATTTGTGTCGATAATTTTGTTGGTCTAATGGTAGGCATGGGAGTAACAACTGGTGGCTCCTCTTTTTTTGGTTAATCTATTTCTTCTCCAGATACAACTTTTTCTTCTTGATTTGCTTCACTTGCATCGGTAGGTGCTATATTAGAGCTACTAATTGGTTCAACAGTTTGCTTTCCACTCCTAAGAGTGATAGTCTTACAATGCTCCTTTCCTCTTGATCTAGGGTTCTCTGTGTCACTCAGTAAAGCACTTGGTGGTCTTGTGCTCATATTTGAAGCTAGTTGTCCAATTTGTGCTTCCAATGATCGAATGGAAGAGGACTTTCCTTGCACAATAGCTACTGTCCTCGTGATATGTTCACACATTAAGGATTCAAGGGCTACTAATGGATCAGCTCGTGGTTGGGAATACTATTGTTGCTGTTGTTGTCCTTGCATATGTAGATTTGGCATTAAAGATTGTTATGACTGCACACGAATGTGTGGTTGCAATTGATCTTGATGCACATGCATCTGAGGACTTGGGTTAAAATTTTACTGCCACTGACTATAATTCCCTTGTCAAAAATTTCCTTGGTTCGAGGAATTGTCATATCTAAATGTGGTTGCATTTTGATTCCCACTAGGATCTTGGTTTCGAGCTGAGCTGTTGTAGGAATTACCATAATAATTTCCTCTGATATTAGTAACATAAAATGCATTCTCTGCATGCTGTGGACAATCTTCATAGCTATGTTGTCGCCACAAATTTCGCAGCAAAATGTTTGGATATCCATTTGTTGGACAACTTGGATGGGAGCAACTTGACTTGTCCGCTTCATGTTCTTTATCATATTTGTTAACAAAGATATATGTGCACTCAGAGCTGATATAATGTCTAACTCAAAAACTCCAGGGTTTGTTTTGACTTGAGCAGCTCAAGAGATTGGATATTGGTAGTCATTCTAAGTGATCCTCTCTAAAATTCTCACAACTTCACCATAAGTGCAGTCCAACAAAGGACCATTCGCAGTTGCATTGACAAGATTTCTTATTTGCGTATTCAACCCATTGTAAAAGATCTCTATCTACGTTTCCTGCTGAATTCCATGCATGGGACAGCGTCGAAGCAAGGATTTGTAGCGCTCCCATGTTGTATGCAGATTCTTGTCATCAAGCTGATGTTATGCAGTGATATCATTTCTAAGCTTAGCATTTTTTGTTGGTGGATTGAAACGTAAAACAAACTGAGTTGCAAGTGCATTCCATGATGTAATCGATCCAACAGGTAATTCAAGGAACCTAGTTCGAGCCCATCCTTGTAATGAGTATGAAAACAGTTGCATTCGCAAAGCATCATCAAGAACACCCTATTACCTGAAAGAAGCACAAATCAATAGAAAAGGTTTAATATGCTCTCTTGCATCTTCATGTGGTAATCCAGCATATTGCCTATTAGAATTTAACATTTGTAACATTACTGGTTTTAGCTCAAAATTTCTAGCTTGAATTGTTGGTCGAACAACACCTGGCTGTAAATCATCCAAAATCGGAACAACAAAATCTTGGATGGTTCAATTTTGCAATTGATCTTCTTGTGGTGGTGGTGGATTATTGATAACTTGTGGTTGTATTAAAGGATTCATAGGTGGTAGTGGTGGTATTTCAGTATTGATTCCTGGGAAAGCTATATTTCTTTGCTCTTGTCGCCTCCTTTTAATAGTTCGATCAATCTCCGGATCTAAGTTAACAATATTTTCAAAATTTCTCCTGGCCATAAACTCCTAAATGAACAAGTGAAAACAGTAACAACAATAAAACAAATCAATACAAATAAAGATTAAGAAATTAAAATAAATGCAGAGACAAATATAAACATCAAACAATGCCATCCCCGACAATGACGCCAAAACTTGATCGCGCTATGAACGTCACAGTAATTTTTGCAAGCGTACACTGTCGATGCAAATATAGAAGATAGGTTTTAAACTATCAGATATCGATCCCACAGAGATGGCTGCTTATGTTTATAATTATCGATGCAAAAGAAGTTAAAACAAAAGAGATTGTGATGAATAATGTCGGAGCAAATTAATAAGAAAATGAAGTAAAGGTTTGAGAAAATTTTGTCGAAGCAATTTAAGAAAATTTTAAGAAGTAAAAACAGTGATAATGAGATGGGGTTCCTTGACTTGAAAAGTTGGCAAACAGCTAAATGTGATCTCAAGGTAACTAATAGATAAATTGTCACAACAATTAGGCTCAATGAATCTTACCAACCTCGACTTCCCTGTTTATCAAAGACTTAAATACTCACACTAACCACACCTTCTAGTGCTGGCAATGCAAAATATTCAAGAAGATGTGGACAGAATTCCTTCAATCCTCAAGCAACTTTCATTGACTTGCTTGCACCTTCCAGTGACAGTAACTGTAATAACACTTTCGTGGTCAAACAATTAAATCCAAAGATAAACAATGAAAGGAAGATTGAAATATATCATACTTGATCTAAAATTAAATTGTACTTCCATACAAATTCAATTAATCAAAAATCATCAGCGTTTAAAGAGAGAATAAAAGAATGAATTGAAGCATCTTATTCCTAGTCTACTGGAACAATTCCCTTACACTACTTTTCCGTTGCAATTAAGCATGCTCCTCGTCAGGAGTAGATTTGCCTTCTCGACACAGTCAGAACGCCCTCAATGAAGTTAAGCTGCCACGAAAGCAAGCTTAAGAAAATGCTGAAGAGAAAGTTTTTATACGTCAAAAATATGGAAGATGAAGCTTCAAGATCCTCTCTCATCAGTATTTATCAACCATTGCCAAGTACAGGTGACCTTTCTTTTAGATCCAACTTCCTTTAGCTGTACAAGTTGGTTATACCAGTTGTACACTCACGTAGATCTGGTGTGTTCATCAGACAGTTGTCGGTTGTGGCGACATTTTTGGGTGCAAATTTGGATTCTATTTTGCTGTGACAATCCTAGATACCTTCATGCGTTGATCTTCCCGAACAGACTCTTGCACTGACATCTTTGGATGCAATACTGAACATTAATTGTGGTGACATTAGTAGCAAAAACAGGATGAAATTAAAGAAAATTAAACCTAGAATCATTGAGTTAGAAAATGCAGTAACTAAGTTAAAAATGCTAAAAATGCGTGCTAAAAATATGATAAAATGGGAACAAATTACAACCTAAGTAAGGAGAAATCAATGGTCTTTTCTAATGCTATCAGCTTGCCATATTGTGTGAATTTGATTTCACTACCTGTATTTGGTTCGTAAAATTAATTTCGAACAAGATTAGCAGGAGAAAAAAGCTGCATTTATAGGAACTGTTACAACCACATGGTACTAGAATGTGTTGCAACAAAATAAAACATTTAATGTTTCACTTTAATTAGCATTAATTTTAATTAACACAAATCTACATATTAATTCAAACACACACATCTATGCTTCCTTTATTCTATTCTTAAATTGCATTAATTGGATACCAAAAATAAGGTTAAATAAATATGGTTATGTTGTAATTGTGTTTCTGTATTGAAACTAGGAGTGTACTATTACATCCACTACAAACCAAAAACGAGGACCATAATATGGAGTAAATATCATATGAATAAAGCAACGTCAGCACTTGCATTATAGGTACACATATTCGTTATGTGTGTCATCCTATTTTTCTAACTTTTTTTAGTTATATATGTTCTAGTCATGGTGACGGTTAAAAATGCACGTCTATCACCAAATTAAATGAGCTATACAAGATTTCTCTACTAGTGATATGTATGTGCCACAATGTTGAAATAATATGCGAAGTGTAAAATCATAAAATCTTTTTGTTGTTAAACACTTTGTATCACACTTATCATGTTTTAAAAAGGAAAATGACAACTAAGTGATTGAAATTCAAAATTAATTCATCCCAAATATTTCCTGCTTTGGAAATAGGCCAATGTTTCGCTTTCTCATAAGAGTACAAATCCATTATTATATTCTTTGTTCGATGTTGTCTTTTTTGGTGAACGCGTTGTCACTCAAGTTTGTTAAACTAAGGACAACAAATTTGAGTGAAATAACTAATGGAACTTGTCCAACGACAAATTCTCTTATATAGTTAAATTGGAAACAACAAATGATTTTACATTTCTACAACACTCTCGCATGAATTACTCAAATTATGGATAGGTTTTATTTTTTTATGTAAATTTAACATTTTTTATAGTTCGAATGTAGGATGCATGTCTTAGAGACATTTCGAACAAGATTACCAGGGGAAAAAACTTGCACTGAAACTAGGAATGTACTATTGCATCCACTACGAAGAAAAAACTAGCACCATAATTTGGAGGAAATATCATATGAATAAAGAAACATGAGCACTTGCATTACAGACACACATATTCATTATGTGTGTCGTCCTATTTTTCTAACTTTTTGTAATTGTATATGTTCTAGTCATGGCGATAGTTAAAAATGCTTGTATATCTCCAAATTGGATGAGCTATACCAGATTTCTCTACTATTGATATGTATGTGCCACAATATTGAAATAATTATGCGAAGCATAAAATTATAAAATCTTTTTGTTGTTAAAATCTTTTTATCAAACTTATAACATTTTAAAAAGGAAAATGACAACTAAATGATTTAAATTCAAAATTAATTCATCCCAAATATTTCATGCTTTGAAAATAAGCCAATGTTTCTCTTTATCATGGTACTACACTTCGATTATTATATTCTTTGTTCGACGTTGACTTTTTTTGTGAACGCATTGTCACCCAAGTTTACTAAACTAAGGACGACAGCTTTGAGTGAAATAACTAATGGAACTTGTCCAATGGCAAATTCTCTTATACAGTTAAATTGGAAACAACAAATGATTTTACATTTCTACAACACCCTCGGAGGCATTGCCCAAATTATGGATAGGTTTTATTTTTTTATGTAAATTTGACATTTTTATAGTGAGAATCTAGGACGTATGTAATGCCTAATCATGTTAAAGAAAAGTAACCTAAAGAACAAAGAATAAGGAAATCAAGTTAAGACTTTGAGTGGTTAAATCAATTTCAACAAGGATTTCAATATTGGCCCTCTTCTCCCAAAAAGAAGAAGAAGTCATAACTAACGGACTAGCATCGAAGTATTGAAAATGGAAAATGAAACCTACTTTTATATAGACAATGAACTATTACAAATTATAGTGCATGTCCTTCGAAGGATATTTCTAGGCACGATATATGTCTTTTCATAACTAAGAGAGGTCAAGGTTTTTTCCCGTTAAAGGAAATTTGAATTTAAATTGTATAAAAACTTTCAAGGAATAGATATTGTTTCAATTTCTCACCACACCAAAAATTCTAATTCTACATTATTTCAATGAACTTAACATTTATAATATTGATATTTGTTTCAATTTAAACAATGTGAAACAATATATAGTACTCGATTTGAGGTGGTTATCGAATTCCAAAGCTATAAAATTAAAAATAATGGCCTGTATAAAATCATAGTGTATTAAATGCTGGCATCTCTAGAACCATTTAATTTTCATATTACTAAAATTAATTTAACTCGACTTAAATTTAACAACACACTATATTGAACCTTCCAGAATAATATTGAAAATAGAAACAAAAGAACAACTTTGAGCACATCACTTCTTGTAACCTATTGTTAGTTGAAGCAATCCTATATCATTAAGCATATGGAGATGGTGAATCAATCAATGCAATGCAGTTGTTCCCCGTTTTGATGCTCTTCGCTATAATTTTCATTGGGTTTAGTTCTCTGAATAGAGGATTTCCGAGAGTCCTCTTTACTAATGCTGTGTGGCAAACTTTTCCTAACGCAACAAGTTCGCTGCAACACCCATTAGAAATACTCCCTGTCTCGAAAATGCTCGTGAAAGCTTCTTGAACATAGGGCCAACCCATTTTAGTTTCACAATTATTTTCCTTAATAATCTGGTCGTTCTCCTTCATAGCCATTACTTCCACGCAAGTTAAGAATAAAACCACTAAGACGGAATAAACATTAAGGCTTGCTATATTGTGTGAATTTAATGTTACTACTTGAATTTGGTTCGTAAAATTAATTTCGAACAAGATTAGTAGCGGAAAAAACCTGAATTTATAGGAAGTGTTATGACCACATGGAACTAAAACGCGTTGCAACAAAAAAAAACATTTAATGTTTCAGTTTAGTTAGCATTAATTTTAATGAACACAAATATACATATTAATTCAAACACACACATCTTTTCTTCATTTTTCCTATTCTTAAATTGCATTAAATGGATAACGAAAATAAAGTTCAATAAAGATGATCATGTCGTAATTGTTTTCCTGCATTCAAACTAGGATTGCACTATTACATCAACTACAAACCAAAACCTAGCACCATAATATAGAGGAAATATCATATGAATAAAGCAACGTGAGCACTTGCATTACAGGCACACATATTCGTTATGTGTGTCATCCTTTTTTTTCTAAATTTTTGTAGTTGTATATGTTCTAGTCATGGTGACGGTTAAAAATGCACATGTATCTCCAAATTGAATGAGCTATACTACATTTCTCTACTAGTGATATGTATGTGCCACAATGTTGAAATAATTATGTGAAGTGTAAAATCATAAAATCTTTTTGTTGTTAAAAGCCTTTTATTACACTTATCACGTTTTAAAAAGGAAAATGACAACTAAATGATTGAAATTCAAAATTAATTCATCCCAAATATTTCCTGATTTGGGAATAAGCTAATGTTTCTCTTTATCATGGGACTGCAATTCGATTATTGTATTCGTTGTTAGACGTTGACTTTTTAGGTGAACGTGTTGTCACCCAAGTTTACTGAACTAAGGATGGCAGCTTTGAGTGAAATAACTAATGGAACTTGTGTAATGACTAATTCTCTTATAGAGTTAAGTTGGAAACAACAAATGATTTTACATTTCTACAACACTCTCACAGGCATTACCCAAATTATGTATAGGTTTTATTTTTTTATGTAAATTTGACATTTTTTTATAGTGAGAATCTAGGACGTATGTCTTGGACACATTTGGAGGAAAATGCCCGATCATGTTAAAGAAAAGTAATCTAAAGAAAGAAGAATAAGGAAATCAAGTTAAGACTTTGAGTTGTTTAATCAATTTAAACAAGGATTTGAATATTGGCCCTCGTCTCCCAAAAAGAAGAAGAAGTCATAACTAACGGACTAGCATCGAAGTATTGAAAACGAAAAATGAAACCAACTTGTATACGGGCAACGAACTATTACAAATTATAGTGCATGTCAGATAACATTAGAAAGAACCATTGATTTCTCCTTACTTATAGTATAATTTGTTCTCATTTAATCATCTTTAGCATACATTTTTAGTATTTTTAACTTAGTTATTACATTTTCTAACTTAATCAGGCTTAGCCTAATTTCCTTTAAATTTATCATGTTTTTACTACTGATGTCGCTGCATTAGTCTATTTAGTATTACGCCCAGAAATGTCACTGCTAGAACCTATCTAGAAGTATCAATGCATGTAGGTGTCCAGAGTTGTCACTACATAATAGGATCCAAATTTGCTCCTAGAACTGTCGCTGCACCTGACAGCTATCTGGTTAACACACTAAAAATGTGTGAGTTGTACAGTTGGTATAACCAACTTGTACAGCCAGAGAATGTTAGAACTAGCAGGTAGGACACCTGTACTGTGAAATTGTTGTTAAATACTGAAGAGAAGGAGACAGAAAGGGGATTCTTCTTGGCTGTTCAGTAGATTAAATTTCTTCTTCAACATTCTTTTCAAGCTTTCATCCATGGCAGCTTAAATTCCTGAGGGCAACTGATCTGGTCTGTAACGTCATAGCAATGTACAAGCGCACACACATCGAAGCAAGTATAGTTGATAGAACAATTCTATCAGATATCGATCCTACAAGGATTGGGTTCTTGATGTCAATATGTCGAAGCAATTAAAACTAAGATTAAAGATAATGTGAGTAAAGATGTCAGCACAATTCAATCAGATCTACAGACTAAAATAGTCAAAATTGTCAATGTAATAAAGGTTAATTGTTAGTGCAACTGAAAGTAAATCAAATTGTTGTTGGAAGGTTTGGAAATTTAAATGCAGAAAAATAAAAGTGTGATCAAGTGCAAAGGTCTGAAGTGGATTGCTGATTTTTACTAAGTCACAAAGCAAGATGTGTCGATAAGGTTTTGAATAGATGAACTGTCGCAGCAATTGAATTCCAATGAAATCTTACCAATAACAATTCTTCGTTTAGTCAAGACTCAAGCACCCTCAATTACCCAACCTATCGATGTGAACAACATTGTGCACTCAAGAACAAGTTATCAAAATCTCTTCTAATCCCAAGCAACTCTCGCTATCTTGCTTGTTAACCTAACTTGTCACCGCATCTCTCGATGTCGATAGACTACAAAGACACTCTCGTGTTTGATGCAATTAGATCCAAGAATAAACATGTGAAAAGAATTAAATAAGAATCAAAGTAATTCTAACAATGAAAGATACTCTCGTATTCATTCAAATGTCAATAATAGTTCATCATCATAAGAGGAGAAGAGTTAACAAATAAATCGGAGCATACTATCTCTAGGCTACTCGGATTATTCCCCTAACTGCTCCACTTGCACAGCATCGAGCACTCCTCGTTAGGAGTTGTTGATCGTCGACTTCGTTAGCTCGCCGTTCTCCAACTTAAAATCTCCAAAAACACAAAGTAATTGCAAATTTAATTCCTTCAACTCTTGATGATTACTTCCACCTTTTCCCTTCTATTTATAGGCTTCAGAATTGTAGATTTCCTCCCACTCATTCTCAGATTCAGATCCGATTTGCAGCTGTCAAAGTCTGTTACAGTACAGCTATGTACTCACACAGTGTTGGTGTATTCTTCATAGATCTGAAGGTTATCACTAAATTGCTGGGCGCGATCTGAAATCCTCAATTGTGGCAACAACGTGTGAATTTCTTGCGCTGGTGCTTCCAGTTGTATTTGCAGCTTGATTTCACTCATCCAAGAATAGGTTTCTATGCGACGACATCACTGGTCTCACTTTCAAGCTGATCTTGTGGTTACATTCTTCTTCCAGTTGAGATCCTGCGCTGGCAATTCTAAGATGCAATTTATAGGCTATTTGCAGCGACATTAGTACATAAAAGAGATAAAAATAACAAGAATTTAAACCAATCAATAATGAGTTAGAAAATATAAAAAGCTAGGAATGAAATGTCTAATATGCATACTAAATATGGCATAGAAGAGACAATTAATACATAAATTTAGGAAGAAATTAGGTGTCATTTGTGATGCTATCAGTAACTTGACATTGACGAGAAGGCAGTCTTGCTCCTGACGAGGAGCATCCTAAGTGTGATCTAAGAGGAGTGTAAGAGAGCGATTCAAGTAAACTAGGAATAGGATAGTTCAATTTTTTCTATTATTTCTCTTGCTTAACACTGATAAGTCTTGATAATTTGAGTTGTATGGAAGTACAATTTCATTTCAGATTTGAATGATATCTATTTCAATCTTTCCTTTACTATTTATCTTTGGATTTAATTGTTTGACCACGAAAGTGTGATTACAGTCACTGTCACAGGAAAGTGTAGCAACAAAATTAAGTTAACAAGCAAGACAATGGAAGTTGCATGAGGATCGAAGGAATCCAGTCCACTTGTTCTTGAGTTTATTGCATTGCTAACACTGAAAGGTGTGGTTAGTGTGATTATTTAAGTCTTTGATATACAGGGAAGTTAAGGTTGGTAAGATTTCATTGTGCTTATATGTAGCGATAATTTATCTGTTATTAACCTTATGATCACATTTAGTTTTGTGCCAACTCTTCAACTCAGGAAACCCTTTTTTAATATCATTACTTTACTTCTTAATTTTTTCAATATTTCTTTGACAAATTAATCTCATTCTTTTACTGCATTTCTTATTTTATTGCTTCGACACTTAACATCACAATCTCTCTTGTTTTAAATTTCCATTGAATTGACAACTATAAACACAAACAACCATCCTTGTGGGATCGATATCCGATAGACTTACATCTATCTATTATACTTGCATCGACAGTGTTCGCTTGCACAAATTGCTGTGACATTCATAGCGCAATCAAGTTTTGGCGCTATTGCTGGGGATGGCGTTTGTTTGATGTTTATTATTGTATTTGCAATTATTCTTTATTTTCTAATCTTTACTTGTTACTAACTTGTTTTTGTTTTTGGTCAACTATTTTTCAATTTTCTTTTTAAGTGTTTATGACCAGGAGCAATCCTGAGTTGGCTTAAATCCTAAAATTGAGCGCACTATTAAAAGGAGAAAACAAGAACAAAGAAACATGGCTCTGCCAGGAAACAATGCAGCCATACCACCATTGCCGCCACAGAATCTTGATATACCTCCTAGACAACCACAAAACATTAATAATCTGCCGTTGCCGCAAGATGATCATATACAAAATAGACTTATTCAAGACTTTGTTGTCCTTTTGTTGGATAACTTGTAGCTAGGAGTTGTTCGACCAGCTATTCAAGATGAAAATTTTGAATTAAAGCCGGTCATGTTCCAGATGCTGAATTCTAATGTGCAGTATGCTGGGCTGCTTCATGAAGATGTGAGAGAGAACCTTAAATCCTTCCTACTGATTTGTGCTTCTTTTAGTCAACATGGCGTTCTTAATAACTCCTTGAAGATGCAACTATTTCTTTACTCATTGCAAGGACGGGCTCGTACCTAGTTCCTTGGATTTCTTATTGGATCGGTTACATCATGAAATGTGCTTGCAACTTAGTTCATTTTGCGATTTAATCCACCAACAATGAATGCTCGACTTAGGAATGATATTACTGCGTATCATCAACTGGATGATGAAAATTTGCACATTACATGGGAGCGTTACAAAACTTTGCTTCGACGCTGCCCCATGCATGGAATTCAACAGGAGACGCAGATTAAAATTTTTTACAACTGTTAAATGCACAGACAAGAAATCTTCTCGACGCATTTGCGAATGGTCCTTTGTTGGATTGCACTTATGATGAAGCTGTAAGAAATTTAGAGAGGATCGCTCAGAATGACTACCAATATCCTATCTCTCGTGCTGCACAAGTCAAAGCAAATCCGATAGTTATTGAATTAGATGCTATATCAGCTCCGAGTCCACAAGTATCTTCGTTAGCAAATATGATAAAGAACATGAAGGGGACCAGTGAAGTTGCGCCCATTCAAGTTGCCCAACAAATGGATGTCCCTATATTTTGTTGCAAAAATTATAGCGACAATCATAACTACGAGGATTGTCCTCAGCATGCCGAGAACACTTTCTATGTTAATAATATTTGAGGAAATTCTTATTGTAACTCCTATAATAACTCTGCTCAAAATCAATAGCCTTGGGGAAGTCAAAATGCGACGACTATTAGATATGACAATTCCTCTTGTTAAGGCAATTTTCGACAAGGGAATTACAATCAGCAATAGTAAAATTTCAATGAGAGTCCTCAGATGCATGCACATCAAGATCAGTTGCAATCACACATTTGTGTGCAGCCACAACAATCTTCAATGTCACATCTAAATATGCAAGGATAACAACAGCAACAGCAGTATTCATAACCACGAGCTGATCCATTAGCAGCCCTTGAAGCCTTGATGCGTGAGGATATAACGTGAACAGAAGCTATTGTGCAAGGAAAATTCTCTTCCATCCAATCATTAGAAGAATAGTTAGGGTAACTAGCTTCAAATTTGAGCACAATACCAAGATGTGCTTTACTCAATGACACCGAGAATCCAAATCAAAAAGAGAAGGAGCATTGCAAAGCTATTACTCTTCGGAGTGGAAAACAAACTACCGAGCCAGCTACCAGCCCTAATGTAACACCTATAGACACAAGTGAAGCAGATCAAGGGGAAAGAATTGTATATGAAGAAGTTATAGAAGAATCAATGAAAGAGGTTCTACCAATTGTTACTCCTATGCCTACTATCAAACTGACAAAATTGTCGACATAACTATCGACGTTGACACAACCGATTTTGTCACGACAACCAGATGTATCAATACCTTTGCCATTTCCACAGTGATTCAAAGAGAAGGAGAATGATAGAGAGTATCAAAAGTTTTTGATCACATTGAAACAATTGCATTTAATATACCTCTTGTGGATGCTCTCGTATAAATTCCTAACTATAGGAAATTCATTAAGGAGCTCCTATCCAAGAAGAAGTTGATCGATAATGAGACAATTAAGCTCATAGAGGGATGCAGCGCAATCCTGACAAATAAATTACCACCAAAGATGAAGGATCCTGGCAATTTTACAATTCCTTGTTCCATTGGAAATTATTACTTCGAAAAAGCTCTATGTGATTTAGGAGCATGAATCAACCTCATGCCATTGTCAATGTCTAGAAAATTGGGGATTGGTCACATTAAGCCTATTGCAGTGACATTGCAGTTGGCAGATAGATCATTAGCAAAACTTAAGGAACAAATTAAAGACGTCCTCGTCAGCGTAAATAAGTTGTGTTCCCAGCAGACTTTATTATCCTTGATTGTGAAGTAGATAAAGAGGTTCCCATAATCTTGGGACGCCTATTCCTTGCCATTGGCGACACTCTTATCGACGTATTCAAAGGTGAACTAATAATGCAACATAATGATGAACATGTCACATTCAGTGTTTTCAAAGCAAGTCCCTATAAAAACAGAGAACAATGTCACCACATTGATGTGCTAGATGAATTAATTGAAGAGGAATTTAGTGAGCTCAGCACAACAATCTAAGAAGAATTTACGGTGACAACAGAAGAAGATTTTCTAGTTGATTATGACTGCAAGGTTGAGGCAAATAATGTTAAGCTTAAGCACGGATGGAAAATGGAATCTTTAGCTTTGATAACTAGAACAACTCTAGTATTTAAGTCATTTATTAAGGAAGCTCCTACTCTAGAGTTGAAGCCTTTGCCTACCCATTTGAATTATGTTTTCCTTGGTAAGAATGATAGACTGCCAGTAATTGTCTCTGCAACTCTCATCGCAAGTCTGGGGGAAAAATTAATCTATATACTAAAGCAACACAAGCGTGTGATTACCTGGAGTACTACGGATTAGAGGCATTAGCCCCTCTTTCTGCATGCACAAAATCCGGTTAGAAGATAAGGGAAAGCAGTCCATTAAACATTAAAGAAGATTAAATGAAAAAATGAAGAAGGTTGTTAAAAAGGAAATAATTAAGTGGTTTGATGCGAGCATTATCTACCCAATTTTGATAGCATGTGGGTAAGCCCAGTCCAATGTAGAGTGGTGTCACGGTGGTATGTAATGACAAGGATGAACTAATCCCTACTCGCATTACTACGGGCTGGCAAGTGTGCACGGACTATCGTCGTTTGAATGCAACCACAAAGAAGGATCACTTCCCACTTCCCTTCATTGATCAAATGCTGGACAAGCTTGTTGAAAAAGCCTATTATTTCTTTCTGGATGGCTATTCTGGCTACAATCAGATAGTGATTACGCCAGAGGATCAAGCAAAAATGACCTTTACTTGTCCTTTTGGCACTTTTGCCTTCCGCCGAATGCTATTTGGTCTTTACAATGCACCGGCCACATTTCAAAGGTGCATGATGGAAATCTTCTCAGACATGATTGAAGACTCTATGGAAGTATTTATGGATGATTTTTTTGTCTATGGCAATACTTTTGATATATGCGTTGACAATTTGGCCAGAGTTCTAAAGCGATGTGAGGACACAAATCTAGTGTTGAATTGGGAGAAATGCCATTTCATGGTAACAGAAGGCATTGTTCTTGGTCATCGAATTTTGTGTCAGGGCATTGAAGTGGATAAATCAAAAGTTAAAATTATTGAGAAGTTACCCCCGCTAACCAATGTAAAAGGTATTTTGAGTTTTCTCGGTCATGTAGGTTTTTATCGAAGATTTATCCGCGATTTCTCTAAAATTACAAAACCTCTCTTCTCCTTGTTAGAGCAAAATAAAAAAATTTTGTTTGAGGATGCATGCCTGGATGCATTTATGCAAATAAAGAAACAGCTTGTGAAGGCACCTATTGTCGTTGCACCAGGCTGGTAGCAACCATTTGAAGTAATGAGTGATGCGAGTGATTATGCAGTGGGTGTCGTGTTAGGAAAATGCAAAGAAAGAGTGTTTCAAGCGATATACTATGCCAGCAAAACTCTCACTGAAGCGCAGATTAATTATACAACCATAGAGAAGGAGTTGTTAGCAGCAGTATTTGCCTTCGAAAAATTTTGATCATATCTTGCCGGCACAAAGGTTACGATGTTCACTGATCATTTTGCGTTGAGGTACCTCTTTGCAAAGAATGATGCCAAACCAAGTTTGATACGATGGATCCTATTATTACAAGAATTTGACATAGAGATAAAGGATCGTAAAGGATCGATGAACCAAGTGGCAGATCACTTGTCCCGTTTGGAAGTAGGAAGTGAAGATGGAAATACATTCCAAATTTTTGACGCATTTCCTGACGAGAAATTGTTTGCTATCAACGCATCCCCATGGTATGCAAATGTAGTCAATTACTTGGTATGTGGAAGGTTACCCTTGGGTGTAATAGGTCACAAGAAGGAAAGGTTTCTTCGCGACATTGAGAAATATTACTAGAATAAGCGATACCTATTCAAGGTATGCAACGACAATATTATTAGACGCTGTGTTCCAGAAGAAAAAATGTTTTCAATCTTGAAGCATTGCCATGATGCCCCTTATGGAGATCATTTTGGGGCGAAAGAACTTCTGCTAAGGTGCTTCAATCAGGATTTTATTGTCCTTCATTGTTTAAAGATGCCCATAATTTTGTGCAACAATGTGACAAATGTCAGCACACTGGATCAATATCTCGACACAATGGGATGTTGCAACAACCAATTATAGAGGTTGAGCTCTTTCATGTCTGGGGTATGGATTTTATGGGACCATTTCCAAGTTCATTTTGAAATGTTTATATAGAAGTTGCTATTAACTATGTGTCAAAATGGGTGGAGGCCGTTGCTATCCCAAAGGATGATGCTAGGACAGTGTTGAAATTTTTCCACAAGCACATACTCACTCGTTTCGGCACACCTAAGGCATTGATTACTGATCAAGGCACTCACTTGGAATGATTGGTCTTCTAGGCTGGATGATGCGTTATGGGTGTTATGCACAGCATATAAAACTCCACTTGGAATGTCGCCATATCAACTTGTGTTTGGTAAAGCATGTCACTTGCTTGTGGAATTAGAACATAAAGTCATGTGGGCAATCAAGAAAGTGAACATGGACTATGAAGCTGATGGAAAGAAAAGGACATTACTGAACTAGAGGAAATTCGACGCAATGCTTATGAAAATGCCGCAATCTATAAGGAAAAGACTAAGTGTTGGCACGATAAAATTATTTTGCAGCGACAATTTACTATAGGTCAACTGGTGCAATTATTTAATTCGCGACTAAAATTGCACCGAGGTAAATTGCACTCACGATAGTCTAGTCCATTCGAGGTTGTCGAAGCATTTCCTCATGGTGCGGTCACAATTAAAGACATAAATGATGGACACAAATTTAAGGTGAAACGCCAACAGCTGAAGCATTACTTCAGCCATAATGATCACAAACAGAAGGAGACCATTAACCGAGTCACATTTTTCTAACGTCTCTTTACATTTTTGTTATGTACTTTTAGTTTAATTGTTATGTTTTACTTATCTTCCTTAGTATTTTTACAAGAATAAAGTCCTTTCATTTGTCGATGAACGAAAAACTCCTTGTCGATGCAACTTATCTGCTGACTCATAACAAAATTGAAATAGATCAGGAAATAAATCGTGACATTTCAAGCACCTATTCCCCAACCGTTGGATCGGTTGAAAAGGGCAATCTGAGTGGACGCATTTATTGGATGTAGACTGACTATCCACTTTCTGCACTGTAAAAGAGCACGACTCTCCATCTCCACTTTTCGTTCCCTATAAAGTAATCTACTATGCCAACGGTGTTACTCAGAAAAACCTCCATTGCTACTGAAACTTTTCTTCAAAGCTCTCATTTTTTGCTACCTTTGCTACTGATCGCGTTTGTAACGTCACATGCAAGCAGACACACGTTGATGCAAGTATAGTTGATAGAACAATTCTATCAACAATTCTATCAGATATCAATCCTACAACGAATGGATTCTTAATGTTTATATGTCGAAGCAATTAATACCAAAATTAGATGAAATGTGAGTAAAGATGTAAGAGCAATTAAGTTAGATCTACACACTAAAACTGTTAATATTGTCAATGCAATCAATGTTAATTGTCAGAGCAACTGAAAGTAAATCAAAATGTGTTGAAGTGTTGAGTATTTAAATGCAGAAATGTAAAATGTGATCAAGTTTAAAGGATCGAAGTGGACCACTGATTCCGCTAAGTCGTAACGTAGGATGCGTCGACAAGTTATTGGGTAGATGAATTGTCGCATCAATAACGCTACAATGAATTCTTACCAATAACAGATCTCCGTTTAATCAAGACTCAAGTACCCACAATCACCCCTCCTCTCGGTGTGAGTAATGTTGTGCACTCAAGAACAAGTGATCAGAACCTCTTCTAATCCCAAGCAACTCTCGTCGTCTTATTTGTTAACCTAACTTGTCACTACATCTCTCGAAGTCGGTAGACTACAAAGGCACTCTCGTGTTTGATGCAGTTAGATCCAAGAATAAATAGATACAAAGCATTAAATAAGAATAAAAGTAATCTAACAATGAAAGATACTCTTGTACTCATTCAAATGTCATTAGAATCCATCAGCATAAAAGAGGGATTAACGAATTCAATCAAAGCTTACTATCTCTAGACTACTAGGACTACTCCTTAACAGCTCCTCTTGCATTGCATCGAGCACCTCTCGTCAGAAGTGGTTGGTCCTTTGCTCTATCAGTTCACCGTTCCAGCTTAAATCCCAAAAAAACACAGTAATTGCGGTATTTAATTCCTCCACCTCTTGATGATTTCTTCCATCCTCTTTCTTCTATTTATAGCCTTCAAAAGTTACAGGTTTCGTCCCCTCCATTCTCAGATCCAGATCTAGTTTTTGTAGCTTTCAAAGTTAGTTACAGTACAGCTGTGCACTCACACATATTTGATGTTTTCTTCAGAGATCTACAGGCTTTCGCTGCATTGCTAGGCACAATCTGAAATCTTTAATTGTGGCGACAACTTGTGATTTTCCTGCACTAGTGCTTCTAGGTGTGATTTCAGCTTGAATTCACTCATTTGAAATTCAGGTTCTGTGTGGCGACATCTGTGGTCGCAATTCCATGCTGATTTTATAGCTGCATTCTTTTTCCAGCATTGATCTTCCGAGCTATGTTCCTACGCTGACAATTCTAAGGTGTAATATATCAGCTATTTGTGACTACATTAGTACAAAAAGAGATAAAAATAACAAGAATTTAAACTAAACTACAATGAATTAGAAAATATAAAAACTAAGTATGAAATGCTTATAATGCATGCTAAATAAGATACAAAAGAGATAATTAAAACACTAATTTAAGGAGAAATTATATGTCATTTGTAATGCTATCACACCCCCAAACTTGAGTTTTTACTTGTCCTCAAGTAAACAAAAATTAGCAAAATCACAATCAAATATGTTATCGCAATCATTATTCTCACAACTTGAATTTTCTGAAATCCTAATGCATAAATTGTATTTATATGATAGAATAATGTGCCGACAATTTATAGGCATGAACAATTAAAAACTGCAACTTCATAAATGTTAGTATCATGCATTGAATCCTAATCTTCCTTGAACCAATACAGCATTTATAAAAAAAATTTCTTTTTCTTCCTTTTTTCTCATTTTTTTTTCAAGTGCCTGAGAGATGTCATTACATTACTCTACCTTTGTTCCTGGGCAATAATGATGGGGTGCAACAAACCCGCAAGAGGTATGTAATTGCGCCGACATACACTCTTGCAGTGAAAGCCTTTGGCTAGATGATTTACCTAAACTTGCAGCGGAGTGTTCTCCCTTGAAAAGTCACAATGCACTCACATGGAGTGTCTTTTATTCATGCAATGTCGTTGCAATTGGTCAGTTAGTTCAAGATTCAAACATTCACACTATCCATTCATTACTGAAGCAATTCCAATCATTCATTCAAAAATAGCAGACTCACTATTCATTCATATTCATCCAATTTACACATCAGCATCCAAGCAATTCAAGATTTACACATAAAAATAAAAATTGTTGGCACATTTCTGGTTGAAATTCTGCATATTTTCATTAACAAAAGAAACAAATAAAATTAAAAGATGTGGGTGTAATTGCATTTCCATTTCACAATATCCCCACAAACTTTGTGTTTGCATTGTCCCCAATATACTGACAATATTGTACAAAAATAATGGAAATGCAATGATAATGCAACTAACGAAACTAAAATGCAATGACAAAATAAAAATGCATGAAAACTATCTACAGAGAAATGTACCAACTTATTCCTCAGCAGTCGATGCAAAGGCTGCTTTTGTTTTCTTTTATTTCTTTCTTGAGCGCTCACCCTCTTCCTTGTGCTTTCACTTCTTGTCCTTGCGCCATTTCCTTTTATTATCCTTCAAACCAATCGGCTCAACAGATTGCTCCTCTTCAGTAGGTTGGATGGTGACTTCATTCGTAGTTACTTCTGATGGGTGGATTTCAGCTAATGGTGCCACGTAAGGCACAATTGCAAGAGAATTAGGCTTCTTAATGCTGCTCGTAACAACCTCGGCCCAGCTCGATTCAGGTAGAGCCTCGTCAGTACTCGATGCCCCCACACTCACAGGTGTGCTGACAATATCCTGAGTGATACTTGTCGGGGCATCTTCTTCCTTCTTCTCCTGCTCTGCCGTAGGGTCTTTCATGTCATTCTCTTATTCTTTTTATTTTTCTTCATTCTTCTTCTTCTGGCCATCTTCTTGTTCGGCACCTTCATCCTCAGGCTGCACCACTGCTTCTACACCCATGGGTACAAATGGGATGGTCACCTCTTCCTCTATAGCTGCATGCTCAGCCATGTTTGCACCAAGGTTGTTGGAAAACTCGTCTTCAAACAGACTGGCCATGGTCCGGTAGCAATCCTCCTTAGCATTAGAGTGCTCTTCTTGTTCTTCATCACCAGAGATATGAATCCTAGTTGGTGCTTAGGCAGGCCTACCATCAGGAGTAGGCTAATCAGAGGAGGAGGCTCGCATTGAGCGAAAAATATTAGGGAAGGCTGGAAAGTCTGGCAGCGGACTGGGACTTATGCTGCGTAATGCGACGATAATTGCTTCATTCCAGGCTTTTGTATACACAAAGAAGATATGCAGTCTATAGTCCATATCTTCTAGTACGCCTATAGTGTGGATTGTGCGCGTATCAATACGATCAATATGGACTCCCATAATAGTCAGTTTCTTTGCCACTTAGGGATCTATAGGCGCATTAGCTTGTTCTTCCTTCCCCTTGGCTTTATCTTTCTTCTTTGGTGCCTGTTTTGACACTGGTGTTTCTTGGCTGCGAGTCATCCTTTCAACTGATATGTCAGTTATGGGACTCTTGTTCTCTAAAACTTCCTCACCATCCCTAGGCACAATACCCTTCTGTTTGCAAAGCAACATTATCAAAGAAGGGAATGGGAGTATACCAGTTTGTTTTGCTGCGACTTCTGCTATTTGGTCGTGGAGGATTTCTCCAATGTCAATGTGACAGCCCTGTAGGATGGAGTACAGAAAACACATACGGTCTAGTGTCACTGTAGTACTATGTATGGATGACAGGATGCGACTGTTCACGAAGTGGAACCACACTTTGCTTAAGATTGTGAGATACCTCCTATGCATAGTGTAGTTATATAAACCATTACCTGTCCATGCAACACTATTAATTCAATGGTCCCTCACTATCTTATAGTTATTTCATTATCCAATCATTGCAAAAATAGAGAATGGTTGTTTACCCTATCAAGAATCGTAGCAACACAATGATTTGGTCAACATTCCATGGGATTAGCCCCTCCCTCACAAATACAAACTCTTGTTCAAAATCAACAAGGTTTGCATAAAACTCCTTGACTAATGTGGGGGAATATCTAGCAGGGTGTTCATAGAAGAACTTCTAACCAAGTTGGCTTATAGTTCTCGCAACTTGCTTCCCCAAGGTCTGATGCGGGGACAGTTGCAAACCTTTCTTTGGGTGGATATTCTACTTCAGCATAACATTTTGATAACGGTCTTTAACTGCAGTGGTAAAAAATAAGACCAGCCCTATGGATGGTGTCAGAGTTGTGGTCTGACCCACGGTGGTTGAAGTGGCAGGTGTGGTTTTAAAAGGAGTTTTGGAAGGATTCTTCGATGCTTTTGTTTTAGCCATGGTAACTGAAGAAAGAAGTTAGAAATACTTGTAGAGAAAATGCTAAACTTGTGAACGTAAGAGAAAAATAAAAGCAATGAAAGAAAGAAGATGTAGCAACAATGGCGACTGTGAGGAGAAAAGAAACCTGCAGCGGGGGTTTTATAACCTAACCTTGGCAAAAATTGTGATGATTGTAAAAGATTATGGGAAAACATTACGTCTATAGCCATTAAATGCCAGGCTACAGATCGTACCTTTTCATCTGATTGAACAGTTAGGAGAGGAAAGAAATCAACTGGAACGATTCTTGCTGAAATAACTTTACTGACTCATTGCAGAATGCGCCGACAAGTTGTGCTTCGATGCATCGACAAAAAATGTTTTTTATTTCCGCAAAGAATATCATACAAAACAAGTAAAAGTGAAACAAATAAAAGAAAATGTAAAAAAAAGGTCGACATTATTTAAATGTGACCAGATTGATGACTTCATTGGTTCCTTGACATCTGGGCTCACATAGTGTTTTAGCCGTTGGCCATTCACCTTGAATTGTTGTCCATCTTTCAGGTTTTCAATTGTCACCGCACCACTCTGGAATGCTTCGACAACTTTAAAAGGGCCTGACCATCTTGATCGCAATTTTAAATGAGAATTAAACAAAAGTACTAACTAACTAGGACTAAATTATCGATGCAAGATGATATCATCGTGCCATCTCTTGGTATTTTCCTTTTATATTGTGGCATTCTTATAAGCATGGCTGCGTATTTCTTCTAGTTCAGTGATGTCCAACAATCTTTTTCTTTTGACAGCATCATAATCCATTATTCACCTGCTTGATTAGCCACATGGCTTTACGGTCAAGCTCAACTGACAAGTGACAAGACTTACCAAATTCTAATTGATGCGACATTCCCAATGGTGTCTTATATGCAATGCGAAGCGCCCATAATGCATCATGCAGTCGCGAAGACCAATCCTTCATAGATGGGTTAACCACCTTCTCAATGATGCTTTTGATTTAACGATTGGATACTTCAGCTTGACCATTGGTTTGTGGGTGGTATGTAGTAGCCATACGATGCTTCACACCATATCTCTTCAATGCTATCGCCACTTGATGGTTGTAAAAATGAGTTCCTTGGTCACTTATTAGCGCTCGAGGTGCTCTAAATCTTGAAAGGATGTAAGTGTGGAAGAACTTGAACACCGTTCGAGCATCATCTTTTAGCACTACAATTGCCTCGATCCACTTGGAGACATAATCAATAGAAACTAAGATGTACACATTCCCAAAGGAGTTCGAGAATGGTTTCATGTAATTTATACCCCAAACGTTAAAGAGCTTTACTTCCATGATACGTTGTTGGAGCATTTCATTGCGTCGAGATATCGAGCCAGTGCATTGACATTTATCACAATGTTGAGCAAAGTTGTGGGCATCTAAAACAATGTCGGCCAATAGAATCCTGACTGTAAGACCTTTGCAGCAATCCTTACACCACCAAAGTTTCCTCAATAAGGAGCATCATGGCAATGTCGCAGGATTGAAGTTATTTCTTCTTCAGTTACATAACGACGGATAATGTTGTCGGCGCATACCTTGAATAGGTATGGCCCGCTCCAATGATATTTTTGTAGCGTCGTGCAAAAATCTGATCTTTTTGTAACCAGTGGCATTCAGTGGTAGCTTCCCACACACAAGTTAATTGACAACATCAACATACCATGGCGATGCGTCGACAAAGAATAGGTGCTCGTCTGGAAATGCTTCTACAACTTGGGACATCTGCCCATCTTCACTTCCAACTTCCAGTCGAGACAGGTGGTCAGCTACTTGATTTTTAGATCCCTTCCTATCTTTGATTTCAACATCGAATTCTTGAAGGAGTAGGATCCATCGAATCAATCTAGGTTTGACATCTTTTTTCGTAAAAAGGTATCTTAATGCAGAGTGGTTTGTGTACACTATAATCTTTGCGTCGACAAGGTATGAATGAAATTTGTCAAATGCAAAGACTACTCTTAGCAACTCCTTCTAAATGGTTGTATAATTAACCTACACTTCAGTTAGAATTTTACTAGCATAGTAAATAGAATGAAATATCTTTTCTTTATGTTGACCTAATATAGCTCCCACAGCAAAGTCACTTACGTCGCACATTAGTTCAAACGGTTGCATCCAGTCCGGTGTGACGACAATTGGGGCTTGTACCAACTATTTCTTTATAGTCATGAATGTGTCCAGACAGGCATCATCGAACATAAACTTTTTATTTTGCTCTAGCAATGAGCATAAAGGTTTAGCAATCTTGGAAAAATCACGGATAAATCTCCTATAAAACCCAGCATGTCCAAAAAAGCTTCTTATTCCCTTCACATTTGTTGGCAGTGGCAACTTCTCGATGATTTCGACCTTTACTTTATCTAACTCAATGCCCTAACATGATATGCGATGGCCGAGGACAATGCCTTCAGTTGCCATGAAGTGGCATTTCTCCCAACTCAGAACTAGATTTGTGTCCTCGCATCTCTTCAAAACGTTTTCTAGGTTGTCAATGCATTGGTCAAAATTTTGTCCATAAATAGAGAAATCATCCATGAATACCTCTAAAGAGTCCTCGATCATGTCTGAAAAGATCGCCATCATACACCTCTAAAATGTTACTGGCGCATTACACAATCCAAACAGCATACGTCGGAAGGAAAAGGTCCCAAATGGACATGTAAACGTAGTTTTTGCTTGATCTTCCGGTGCAATGGTAATTTGATTATACCCAGAGCAGCCATCTAGGAAACAATAATAATCTTTACTAGACAGCCTATCTAGCTTTTGGTCAATGAAAGGTAGTGGGAAATAGTCCTTCTTTGTGGTCGCATTTAATCGACGCTAGTCCAAGCATACTCGCCAGCCAGTCGTAATGCGAGTAGGGATTAACTCATTCTTATCATTGCTCACAACAATGAAACCACTTTTTTAGGCACACATTGAATGGGGCTAACCTAATTGCTCTCAGAAATGAGGTATATGATGCCCACGTCTAGCCACTTGATAATTCCTTTCTTCACTACTTCATTCATCTTTTCGTTGAGCCTTTGTTGTTGTTCAATAAATTGCTTCCCTTCATCTTCCAGCCTAATCTTGTGCATACAAAAAGAGGGACTAATACCTCTAATATCTATAATGCTCCAGGCTATTGCTCTTTTGTGCTCTTTCAAAATGGAGATGAGCTTATCTTCCTGCGTTGCGTCGAGGGATGCATTGACAATAACATGTAGTGTATCGTTGTCACTAAGAAAGACATACTTTAAAATGGGTCGGCAATGGCTTCAAATCCAAGGTAGGTGCATGCTCAGTAGATGGTTTAAACATAAGGATTGTCCTATTCGGCAAATCCAAAGATTCCAATTGTTAATTTTGTCTCAGCTCACAATTATTAACCTCCTCTTTGTGGTCACATTCAGCTAGGATTTCATCAACAGATGTAACTACATCTTCATCTAAGACGATTAAACTTCTTTCATTAAATTCCTCAAGAACTATCTCATCTAGCACGTCGATATGGTGGCATTGCTCTTTACTCTTGGACGGAGATGCCTCAAACACACTAAAGGTCACATGCTCATCGTTATGACGCATGACAAGTTCTCCATTGAACACGTAGATAAGCATGTCTCGTGGCCAAAAATGGTCGCCCAAGAATAATAGGCACCTCTTTTTCTACCTCACAGTCAAGGATTATGAAGTCGGCAAGAAACACGAGCTTATCAACCTGGACAAGAACAAAGGCATAAGATTAATACTTGCTCCCAAATCACATAAGGCTTTACCTAAATAATGATTCCCAATGGAGCATGGGATTGTGAAGCTACCAGGGTCTTTCATTTTTGGTGGCAACTTGTTAGTAAGCACAGCGTTGCACCCCTCTGTGAGCGCAATCATCTCGATTTCGAGTAATTTCTTCTCTTTTGACAACAACTCTTTCATAAATTTCTCATAGTTGGGTATCTACATAAGAGCATCAATAAGAGGTATGTTAATATGTAATTGTTTCAAAGTAGAAACAAACTTCTGATACTCTTTATCATGGACTTTCTCTTTAAATCTCTACGAAAATGGCAAAGGTATTGTAACATTGGGTTGTTGTGGAAAACTCGGTAGTGTCGACATCGGCAGTTGTGTCAACAACTTTGTTGGGCAAACTGTAGGCATAGATGGTACTATAGTTCGTTCTTCCTCATTTATTTTTGCTTCCTTTCCTTCATCTGCAACCTCTCCTTGTTGCTGTGGTTTAGATGAGTCGACATGGTCCTGGTTAGAACTGCTTGGTTCAGCTGTCTGCTTCCCACTTCTTAGCGTGATAGCCTTGCAATGCTCCTTCCCTCTCTACGTTGGGTTTTCAGTATCACTAGGTAGAGTACCTGGTGACCTTGCGCTTAGATTAGAAGCCAACTGTCCTAGTTGGGCTTCCAACACTCGGAAAGAAGAAGAATTACCTTGCACTATTGCTTCAGTTCGCGTAATATGCTCTCGTATCAACGCCTCAAGAGCAGTCATAGGGTCTGACTTTGGTTGAGAAAACTACTGCTATTGATGCTGATGATGCTATCCTTGTATATGTGGCAGCAGATACTACTATGGCTGTAATCGAGATTGTGATTACATCTGATCAGGTTGTGAATGTACTTGCGAATTCTGATCATAATTCTGTTGTTGGCTGTTATTGTAACTCCCTTGTCTATAACTCCCTTGATTTGAGGAATTTTCATATCTATATGCGGAAGCATTTTGATTCCCCCAAGGTTGTTGAGTTCGATTGTTGTATGAGTTACCATAAGAATTCCCTCGAATGTTATTGACATAGAAAGCATTTTCCACGTGTTGTGGGCAGTCCTCATAACTATGGTTGTCGTCACAAATTTCACAAGAAAATGTGGGCGTATCCACTTGTTGAGCCACTTAAATAGGAGCAGTGTCTGTAACGTCATAGCAATGTGCAAGCAGACACACGTTAATGCATGTATAGTTGATAAAACAATTATATCGGATATTGGTCCCACGAGGAATGGGTTCTTGATGATTATATGTCGAAGCAATTAATACCAAAATTAGATGAAATGTGAGATGTCAACGCAATTAAATCAGATCTACACACTAAAACTATTAATATTGTCAATGCAATCAATGTTAATTGTCAGAGCAATTGAAAGTAAATCAAAATCTATTGAAGTGTTGAGTATTTAAATGCAGAAATGTAGAATGTTGAAGTGTTGAGTATTTAAATGCGTCGACAAGGTATTGGATAGATAAATTGTCGCAGCAATAACACTCCAATGAATTCTTACCAATAACAGATCTTCGTTTAATCAAGACTCAAGTACCCACAATCACCTCACCTCTCAGTGTGAGTAACGTTGTGCACTCAAGAACAAGTGATCAGAATCTCTTTTAATCTCAAGCAACTCTCATCGTCTTACTTGTTAACCTAACTTGTCACCGCATCTGTCGATGTCGGTAGACTGCAAAGGCACTCTCATGTTTGATGCAGTTAAATCCAAGAATAAATAGATAAAAAACTTAAATAAGAATCAAAGTAATATAACAATGAAAGATACTCTCGTACTCATTCAAATGTCATTAGAATCCATCAGCATAAAAGAGGGATTAACGAATACAATCGAAGCTTACTATCTCTAGACCACTAGGACTACTCCTTAACCACTCCTCTTGTATTGCATTGA
Source organism: Gossypioides kirkii (assembly GCA_005610355.1). Lineage (NCBI taxonomy): Eukaryota > Viridiplantae > Streptophyta > Magnoliopsida > Malvales > Malvaceae > Gossypioides > Gossypioides kirkii. The sequence goes on from CP032245.1 coordinate 15,136,212, forward strand.
GCACCTCTCGTCAGAAGTGGTTACTTCTTTGCTCCATCAGTTCACCGTTCCAGCTTAAATCATAAAAACACACAGTAATTGCAGTATTTAATTCCTCAACCTCTTGATGATATCTTCCATCTTCTTTCTTCTATTTATAGCCTTCAAAAGTTGCAGGTTTTGCCCCCTCCATTCTCAAATCCAGATCTAGTTTTTGCAGCTACCAAAGTTAGTTACAGTATAGCTGTGCACTCACGCATATTTGATGTTTTCTTCAGAGATCTGTAGGTTGTCGCTACATTGCTAGGCACAATCTAAAATCATTAATTGTGGCGACAACTTGTGATTTTCCTACGCTGGTGCTTTCAGGTGTGATTTCAGCTTGAATTCACTCATTTGAAGTTCAAGTTCTGTGCAGCGACATCTCTGGTCGCAATTCCAAGCTGATTTTATGGCTACATTCTTCTTCCAACATCCGAGCTAAGTTCTTGTGCTGACAATTTTAAGGCACAATATATTGACTGTTTGTGGCGACATTAGTATAGAAAGAGATAAAAATAACAAGAATTTAAACTAAACTATAATGAGTTAGAAAATATAAAAACTAAGTATGAAATGCTTATAATGCATGCTAAATAAGATACAACAAAGACTGTTAAAACACCAATTTAAGGAGAAAATATATGTCATTTGTAATGCTATCAACTACCAAAAAGATATGGCCAGAACTCGAAGCGCAAAAACACCATCAAAATCTACTGCAAAACCCTCCTCCGTCGTTATGGTGTGAGAAACAAAGCATCACCCATCTAGGAACTAGTAGTGTTTCTGACCAAGGCTGCGAAGGACCGCTTCCAAGACAACATTCGGAAGCGCAATTGTTATCCTGAGCAGGGTTTTCAGCTATCGAAGCATCAAGACCTAGGGAGCCAAGTCAATAAAACTATTATGAGAATGGATTAGGAAACCTTTTGCACCCATCTTGGGGGCTATTCACCATCTCTTGTAAGAGAGTTCTACTCAAACCTGACTGACAACGAACAAGAGTTCGTCTTCGTTCATGAAGGGTTGGTACCTTGGGATGCCTCCCACATTAATGCTCTCTACAACATCACCGTGGAAGAGGACGAGCACATGGCCTTCCTAGAAGAGGTCACAGAGGAGAGGGTTGACATTTTGATGCAAGACCTCTACATCGAAGCATCGGTGTGGACGGGCAACAATCCGAACAACTACACCATACACCGTTGCTTCCTAACATTACACCGTAAGGTCTGGTTTCACTTCACTAACTGTCGTCTCATGCCTTTTACTCACAGCACAAAAGTCACTTTGGATCGGATATGTTTAATCCACTCGATCTCAAGGGGAGACAAATTGATGTAGGTGCAATGTTGCACCAAGAAATTACGGACTGTACTGCTAGGTAGATGGATATTTTGGCGTTCCTTTCATTAATCATGTAATTGTGTCAACAACGAGGAGTGATGTATCGTGAGGGAGAAGAAATGTTGGACAACAAAGGACCTATTAATGATGCTTCCATTGAGTGCATGACTTAGGGAAAGGACACTTCTGTTATGAAGGAAGCTAAAGCTAAGAAGTGGAAAGTCAAGGCAAAGATTGAAGAAAAAAAAGGCTAATATCACAACAGATCCCACTTTATGGTGAAAGGTCTAAGAGGTAGAAAAGATTGCTAACACAATTAACATTCAAAAAATAAAACTTGTCTACGCAATCGAGGATATGGAGAGGTCGCAGAACCTATTCTATGCCTATACTAGGGCATGGAATAGTGCCATTGTCACTTACGGCACCATATGAGCAAAGCGCCTCTACTAGAGTTCCCTGTCTTCCCTCCAATCATCAGAGAAGCTACGCCTTCAACTGCGGAGGCTACATCAGAAGGAAAGGACCAATCAGTAGCCAATCAGTAGCATCTCCACAGATGGTCCATATACTGCCTCCAAAACATTGCAAACCTATTTGAGGATGATTTTTCTACCAGCCCAGAGGCTACTATGGCTAAGAAGGAGGCTAATTTTGATGAAGGTAACACGCCATTAGAACTTGTGGAGACAGAAGAGGAAGAAAAATAAGAAAGAAGAGAAGGACTTGATGTAGCGACAAATTCGGTTGAGTAATTTGTCACTGCACTTGAAGTTGTAGGTGCATCTTTGGATGATTTGGTGCCACCTGATGTGAGTCAGGTGGAGGCTGTGACTGTTAGTAATGAGGATTACAATCCTCTAGCCATGGTACTTTATACTGCACCGCTTGCTGAAATTCACCCATCTGGAGTCACGTTCGATGATGCCGAGGCGCAGCCTGAAGATGAGGAACAATCCAAAGATCCGACTAAGCCAAAGGAATGAAAGAGGAAGTGTGCCAAAGACAAGAAGCACTACAAGGAGGAGCGCAAGTGCAAGAAGAAGAAGACCCATGCAGCACATTGAGTTAGTATTTTTTTTTGGTACTTAGTTTAGTTTTCATGCATATCATGTAGTTGTCATCACATTTCGTTTGTCATTGTATTTTTCTTGTCATTGCATCTTCATTGTCATTGCATTTCCATATATATTTGTAAATTAATGACAATGCATTAGGGACAATGCAGACTTTAAGTTTAGGGGGAATGTATATTGGTTGGCAATACAAATGCACTCGTATTTTAAAAATTTGTCCTTTTGAGTTTAATGAAAGCATGCAAAGTTATTGAAAATGTGCTTGAAATTGTTTTTCATTTGATGCTTAATTCTTGAATCATGTGAACTGCTAATGAATGAGTTGGATGAATGTGATTAAATGTTGTATCTTCAATTTTTGGATGAATGATTTAGATTGCATTAGTAATGGATGAATAGTATCATTGTTTGAATCTTGAATAAATTTTCCATTTACAGTTACTTGTATATAAGTATATTTATAAATAAAATACACTCCAATGTGGGTGTATTGTGAACTGTCAAGGGGGAACACTTCAATGCAAGTGTTTGAAAAAGTAATCTAGCCAAAGGCCATCACAGCAAGAGTGTGTGTCGGCGCAATTACATACTCCTTGGGGGTTTGTTGCACCCCATCGTTACTTCCTAGGAACAAAAGTATAATAATGTAATGACATCCCTCAGTCACATAAAAAAAGAGAAAAAGAAAAAAAGGGAAAAGAAGAAATATATATGTATATACTACTATACAATAAATGTTGTTTTGGCAGAAAGAATTTAAGATTTAAAGTATGATACTAGCGTTAATGAAGTTGCAATTTTAATTATTCATACCTGTAAATTGTTGGTGCAATATTCTGCCATTTGAATGTAATTCATGCATTAAGATTTCAGATGATTCAAGTTGCTAGAATGGTCATTGCCTTGATAATTTTTTTTGCTATAGCCATGCTAGTTTTTGTTTACTTGAGGACAAGTAAAAACTCAAGTTTGGGGGTGTGATAGCATTAGAAAGAACCATTTATTTCTCCTTACTTATAGTATAATTTGTTCCCAATTGATCATCTTTAGCATATATTTTTAGTATTTTTAACTTAGTTATTACATTTTCTAACTTAATGAAGCTTAGCCTAATTTCCTTTAACTTTATCATGTTTTTACTATTGATGTCGCTGCATTAGTCTGTTTAGTATTGCGCCCAGAAATGTCACTGTAGGAACCTGTCCAGAATCAATGCATGAAGGTGTCCAGTGTTGTCGCTTCATAAAAGGATCCAAATTTGCGCCTAGAACTGTCGCTGCACCTGACAGCTATCTGGTTAACAGACCAGAAATGTGTCAGTTGTACAGCTGGTATAAACAACTTGTACAGCTAGAGGATGTTAGATCTGGAAGGCAGGACACATGTACTGTGAAATTGCTGTTAAATACTGAAGACAAGGAGAGAGAAAGGGGATTCTTCTTGGCTTTTTGGCAAATTAAATTTCTTCTTCAACATTTTTTCAAGCTTGCATCCATGGCAGCTTAAATTCCTGAGGGCAACCTAACGTTGACGAGAAGGCAGTCCTGCTCCTGACGAGGAGCATCCTAAGTACGATCCAAGAGGAGTGTAACAGAGTGATTCAAGTAAACTAGGAATAGGATACTTCAATTTATTCTATTATTTCTCTTGCTTAACGCTGATAAGTTTCGATAATTTGAGTTGTATGGAAGTACAATTTCATTTCAAATCTGAATGATATCTATTTCAATCTTTCCTTTACTAATTATCTTTGGATTTAATTGTATGACAATGGAAGTGTGATTGCAGTCACTATCACAGGAAAGTGTAGCGACAAATTAAATTAACAAGCAAGATAACGGAAGTTGCTTGAGGATCGAAGGAATTTAGTCCACTTGTTCTTGAGTTTATTGCATTGCCAACTCTATGAGGTGTGATTAGTGTGATTATTTAAGTCTTTGATAATCAGGGAAGTTAAAGTTGGTAAGATTTCATTATGCTTATTTGTAGCGACAATTTATCTGTTATTAACCTTGCGATCACATTTAGCTTTATGCCAAGTCTTCAACTAGGAAACCCCATTTTAGTATCATTACTTTACTTCATAATTTTTTCAATATTGCTTCAACAAATAAATCTCATTCTTTTACTACATTTCTTATTTTATTGCTTTGACAATTAAAATCACAATCTCTCTTGTTTTAAATTTTCATTGCATTGACAACTATAAACACAAACAACCATCCCTGTGCAATTGATATCCGATAGACTTACATCTATCTATTATACTTGCATCGACAGTGTTCGCTTGTACAAATTGTTGTGACGTTCGTAACGTGATCAATATCCTTCGAAGGATATTTCTTGGCACGATATCTATCTTTTCATAACTAAGAGAGGTCGGGGTTTTTTTTTCGTTAAAGGAAATTTGAATTTAAAATGTATAAAAACTTTCAAGGAATCGATATTGTTTCAATTTCTCACTAAACTAAAAATTTTAGTTCCACATTATTGCAATGAACTTAACATTTATAATATTGATATTTGTTTCAATTTAAACAGTGTGAAACAATATATAGTACTCAATTTGAGGTGGCTATCAACTTCCAATGCTATAAAATTAAAAATAATGGCCTATATGAAATCATAGTGTATTAAGCAATGGCTTCTCTAGAACAATTTAATTTTCATACAATAAAAATTACTTTAACTCGACTTAAATTTAAGGACACACTATAATGAAGCTTCCGCGACAATATTGAAAATAAAGACAAAGAACAATTTTGAGCACATGACGTCTTGTAACCTATTGTTAGTTGAAACAATCGTATAACATTAAGCAGAAGAAGATGGTGAATCGATCAATGCAATGCAGTTGTTCCATGTTTTGATGCTCTTCGCTATAATTGTCATTGGGTTTAGTTCTCTGAATAGAGGATTCTCAAGTGTCCTCTTTACTAATGCTGCGTGGCAAACTTTTCCCAATGAAACAAGTTTGCTGCAACACTTGTTACAAATACTCTTTATCTCTAAAATGCTCGTGAAAGCTTCTAGAACACAAGGCCAACCCATTTTAGTTTCACAATGATTTTTCTTAATAATCTAATCGTTCTCCTTCGTAGCCATTACTGCCACGCAAGTTAAGAATAAAATCACTAGGATGGAATAAACATGAAGGCTTGCCATATTGTGTGAATTTGATGTTACTACTTGAATTTGGTTCGTAAAATTATCTTTGAACCAGATTAATAGGGGAAAAAACCTGCATTTATATGAATTGTTATGACCACATGGAACTAGAATGCGTTGCAACAGAATAAAACATTTATTGTTTCAATTCAATTAGCATTAATATTAATTAACACAAATCTACATATTAATTCAAACACACACATCTATGCTTCCTTTTTCCTATTCTTAAATTGCATTAAATGGATAACGAAAATAAGGTTCAATAAACATGGTTATGTCGTAATTGTGTTTCAATATTTAAACTAGGAATGTACTATTACATCCACTACAAACCAAAAACTAGCTACATAATATGGAGGAAATATCATATGATTAAAGCAACGTGAGCACTTGCATTACAGGCACACATATTCATTTTGTGTGTCGTCCTATTTTTCTAACTTTTTGTAGTTGTATATGTTCTAGTCATGGTGACGGTTAATAATGCACGTGTATCTCCAAATTGAATGAGCTATACTAGATTTCTCTACTAGTGATATATATGCCACAATGTTGAAATAATTATACGAAGCGTAAAATCATAAAATCTTTTTATTGTTAAAATTTTTTTATCAAACTTTTCACGTTTTAAAAAGGAAAATGACAACTAAATGATTGAAATTCAAAATTAATTCATCCCAAATATTTCCTGCTTCGGAAATAAGCCAATGTTTCTTTTTATCATGGGACTACAATTCAATTATTGTATTCTTTGTTCGACTTTGGCTTTTCTGGTGAACACGTTGTTACCCAAATATAGTAAACTGGGGACGACAGCTTTGAGTGAAATAACTAATGGAACTTGTCCAACGACAAATTCTCTTATAGAATTAAATTGGAAACAACAAATGATTTTACATTTCTACAACACTCTCGCAGGCATTGCCCAAATTATGGATAGGTTTTATTTTTTTATGTAAATTTGATATTTTTTTTATAGTTAGAATGTAGGACTGATAGCATTAGAAAAGACCATTAATTCCTCCTTGTTTAAAGTATAATTTGTTCCCATTATATTATGTTTAGCATATATTTTTAGCATTTTATATTTAGTAATTGTATTTTCTAAGTCAGTGATGTTTGGTTTAATTTTCTTTAATTTTGCCTTACTTTTGCTAGTAATGTCACCACATTTAGTGTTCAGTTTTGCGTCTAAAGATGTCAATGCAGGAATCTATCCCAAAAGATCAACACAGGAAGATGTCCAAGGTTGTCACCGCAATTTAGAATCTAGAATTGCATCCAAACCTGTCGCTACACGAATATATCCAGAAGTACCAGTGCTTGAGAATATCGAAGTTGTCGCAGCGAATTAAAATATAAATTTGCGTCTAGAAATGTCATGACAACCTTTAACTGCTTGCTGGATGCACCAAATCTGCATGAATATATAGTTGGATTAACTAACTTGTACAGCTGTAAGGAAGTTAGATCTAAAGAAGAAGGACACCTGTAATTGGCATTGAAGAGAAATATTGATAGAGAAAAGAAGAGAAAAAAAAGGGAAAAGCTGGTGACCAAAAATTAATTCAAGTTTTCATTTTTTCTCTAAGTTTGCTTCCATGGCAGCTTAGGTTCTTGGAGGGTGAATTGACTGTAACGAAAAGGCAATTCCTACTCCTAACGAGGAGTTTTCCTAAGTGCAACACAAGAGGAGCATTAGGGAAGAGTTCTAGTAGGCTAGGAATATAATGCTTCAATTTGTTCTTTATTTCCTCTTAAACGCTGATAAATTCTATTGAAGTTAAATGTGTATGGAAGTACCTTTTAATTTTAGATCTAATATGATTTCTGTTAAATCTTCTCTTATCTGTTTATCTTAGGATTTAATTACTTGAACATAGAAGAGCTATTGCAGTTACTGACACTGAAAAGTGCAGTGACAAATTAAATTAATAAGCAGGACAACCAAAGTTGCTTGGGGAAGGAAGGAATTCTGACCACTTGTTCTTGAATGGAAAGCATTGCCAACACTGGAAGGTGTGGTTAATATGTGTATTTGGGTCTTTGATAAACGGTGAAGTAGAAATTGGTAAGATCTCATTAAGCTAAATTGTGGTGACAATTTATCTATTATTCACCTTGTGTTCACATTTAGAAGTTGCCAATTTGTCAAGTCAGGGATCCCCCATTCTATTTTCAATGTTCTTACTTCTTCATTTCGCTTAAATTGCATCGACAAATTATATTCAATTTTCTCTACATTTCTTATCAATTTGCTTTGACATATTTTATTACAGTTTGGCAAGACTAACAGTTTAGTTCATTTATTTCTGCACTCCTTATTTTAATTGTGTTGACATTATTCATATAGTTTCTCTTATATTAATTGCATTTGAATCAACAATTATAAACACAAACAGCCATCTCTGTGGGATCGATATCTGATAGTTTTAAACCTATCAACTATACTTACATCGACAAGTGTTCACTTGCACAATTGTTGTGATGTTCAGAGCGCGATCAAGGACGCATGTCTCGGACACATACGGAGGAAAATGTCCGATCATGCTAAAGAAAAGTAATCTAAATAATGAAGAATCAGGAAATCAAGTTAAGACTTTGAGTCAATAAGTAAATTTCATCAAGGATTTAAATATTGGCCCATTTCTCCCAAAAAGAAGAAAAAGTCATAACTAACGGACTAGCATCGAAGTACTAAAAACAGAAAATGAAACCAACTAGTATACGGGTAACGAACTATTACAAATTATAGTGCATGTCCTTCGAAGGATATTTCTTGGCATAATATGTGTCTTTTCATAACTAAGAGAGGTCAAGGTTTTTTTTCGTTAAAGGAAATTTGAATTTAAATTGTATAAAAACTTTCAAGGAATCGATATTGTTTCAATTTCTCACCACACCGAAAATTCCAATTCCACATTATTGCAATGAACTTAAAGTTTATAATATTGATATTTGTTTCAATTTAAACAATGTGAAACAATATATCGTACTCGATTTGAGATGGTTATCGAATTCCAATGCTATAAAATTAAAAATAATGGCTTGTATAAAATTATAGTGTATTAAGTAATGGCTTCTCTAGAACCATTTAATTTTCATACAACTAAAATTAATTTAACTCGACTTAATTTTAACGACACACTATAATAAAGCTTCCAGAAAAATATTGAAAATAAAGACAAAAGAACAATTTGGAGCACATCACGTCTTGTAACATATTGTTCGTTGAAGCAATCCTATATCATTAAGCAGACGAAGATGGTGAATCGGTCAATGCAATGTAGTTGTTCCATGTTTTGTTGCTCTTCGCTATAATTGTCGTTGGGTTTAGTTCTTAGAATAAAGGATTCTCGAGAGTCCTCTTTACTAATGCTGCGTGGCAAACTCTCCCAACGCAACAAGTTCACTGTAACACTTGTTAGAAATACTTCCTATCTTGAAAAATACTCGTGAAAGCTTCTTGAACACAGGGCCAACCCATTTTAGTTTCAGAATTATTTTCCTTAATAATCTGGTCATTCTTCTTCGTAACCATTATTGCCACACAAGTTAAGAATAAAGCCACTAGGACAAAAAACATTAGCGCTTGCTATATTGTGTGAATTTGATGTTACTAATTGAATTTGGTTTTTAAAATTAATTTCGAACAAGATTAGTAGGGAAAAAACATGCATTTACAGGAAGTGTTATGACCACATGGAACTAGAATGCGTTGCAACAAAATAAAACATTTAATGTTTCAGTTTAATTAGCATTAATTTTAATTAACACTAATGTTTCAGTTTAATTAGCATTAATTTTAATTAGCACAAATCTACACATTAATTCAAACACACACATATATGCTTCCTTTTTCCTATTCTTAAATTGCATTAAATGGATAACAAAAATAAGGTTCAATAAAGATGGTTATGTCGTAATTATTTTTCTGCATTGAAACTAGGAATGTACTATTACATCCACTACAAACCAAAAACAAGCACCATAATAAGGAAGAAATATCATATGAATAAAACAAAGTGAGCACTTGCATTACAGGAACACATATTCGTTATGTGTGTCATCCTATTTTTCTAACTTTTTGTAGTTGCATATGTTCTAGTCATGGTGAAGGTTAAAAATACACTTGTATCTCCAAGTTTACGAAACTAGGGACGATAGGTTTGAGTGAAATAACTAATGGAACTTGTCCAATGACAAATTCTCTTATAGAGTTAAATTGGAAACAACAAATGATTTTACATTTCTACAACACTCTCACAGGCATTGCCCAAATTATGGATAGGTTTTATTTTTTTTAATGTAAATTTGGTACGTTTTATAGTTAGACTGTCGGAGACATGTCTCGGACACATATGGAGGAAAATGCCCGATCATGCTAAAGAAAAGTAATCTAAATAACGAAGAATAAGGAAATCAAGTTAAGACCTTGAGTCGATAAATAAATTTCATCAAGGATTTAAATATTGGCCCTCTTCTCCAAAAAAGAAGAAGAAGTCATAATTAACGGACTAGATCGAAGTACTAAAAACAGAAAATGAAACCAACTAGTATACGGGCAATGAACTATTATAAATTATAGTGCATGTCCTTTGAAGGATATTTCTTGGCACGATATGTGTCTTTTCATAACTAAGAGAGATCAAGGTTTTTTTTTTGTTAAAGGAAATTTGAATTTAAATTATATAAGAACTTTCAAAGAATTGATATTGTTTCAATTTCTCACCACACCAAAAATTCCAATTCCACATTATTGCAATGAACTTAAATTTTATAATATTGATATTTGTTTCAATTTAAACAATGTGAAACAATATATAGTACTCGATTTGAGATGGTTATCGAGTTCCAATGCTAGAAAATTAAAAATAATGGCTTGTATAAAATCATAGTGTATTAAGTAATGGCTTCTCTAGAACCATTTAATTTTCGTATTATAAAAATTAATTTAACTCGACTTAAATTTAACGACACACCATAATGAAGCTTCCGAAAAAATATTGTAAATAAACACAAAAGAACAATTTGGAGCACATCACATCTTCTAACCTATTGCTAGTTGAAGCAATCCTATATCATTAAGCAAAAGGAGATGGTGAATCAATCAATGCAATGCAGTTGTTCCATGTTTCATTGCTCTTCGCTATAATTGTCGTTAGGTTTAGTTCTTTGAATAGAGGATTCTCGAGAGGATTCTCTACTAATGCTACATGGCAAACTTTTCCCAACGCAACAAGCTCACTACAACTCATGTTAAAAATAGTCCCTATATTGAAAATACTAGTGAAAGCTTCTTGAACACAAGGCCAACCCATTTTAGTTTCACAATAATTTTCCTTCATAATCCGGTCGTTCTCCTTCGTAGCCATTACTGCCATGCAAGTTAAGAATAAAACCACTAGGACGGAAAAAACATTAGCGCTTGTCATATTGTGTGAATTTGATGTTACTAATTGAATTTGGTACGTAAAATTAATTTCGAAAAAGATTAGCAGGGGAAAAATCTACATTTATAGGAAGTGTTATGACCACATGGAACTAGAATACGTTGCAACAAAATAAAACATTTAATGTTTCAGTTTAATTAGTACTAATTTTAATTAACACAAATCTACATATTAATTCAAACATACACATCTATGCTTCATTTTTCCTATTCTTAAATTGAATTAAATGGATAATAAAAATAAGGTTCAATAAAGATGGTTTTGTCGTAATTGTGTTTCTGCATTGAAACTAGGAATGTACTATTACATCCACTACAAACCAAAAACTAGCACCATATATGGAGGAAATATCATATGAATAAAGCAACGTAACATTTGCATTATAGGCACACATATTTGTTATGTGTGTCATCCTATTTTTCTAACTTTTTGTAGTTGTATATGTTCTAGTCATGGTGAAGGTTAAAAATGCACGTGTATCTCCAAATTGAATGAGCTATACTAGATTTCTCTACTAGTGATATGTATGTGCCACAATATTGAAATAATCATGCGAAGCGTAAAATCATAAAATCTTTTTTTTGTTAAAAACTATTTATCACACTTATCTCATTTTAAAAAGGAAAATGACAACTAAATGATTGAAATTCCAAATTAATTCATCCCAAATATTTCCTGCTTTGGAAATAAGCTAATGTTTCTCTTTATCATGGGACTACAATTCGATTATTATATTCTTTGTTTGACTTTGACTTTTTTGGTGAATGCGTTGTTACCCAAGTTTACTAAACTAAGGACGGCAGCTTTGAGTGAAATAACTAATGGAACTTGTCCAACAACAAATTCATTTATAGAGTTAAATTGGAAACAACAAATGATTTTACATTTCTACAACACTCTCGCAGGCATTGCCCAAATTATGGATAGGTTTTATTTTTTTATATAAATTTGACAATTTTTTATAGTTAGAATGTAAGACGCATGTCTCAGACACATTCTGGAGGGAAATGCCCGATCATGCTAAAGAAAAGTAATCTAAAGAACGAAGAATAAGGAAATCAAGTTAATACTTTGAGTCGATAAATAAATTTCATTAAGGATTTCAATATTGGCCCTCTTCTCCAAAAAAAAAAGAAGTCATAACTAACAGACTAACATTGAAGTACTGAAAACAAAAAATGAAACCAACTACTATACGGGCAACGAACTATTTCAAATTATAGTGCATATCCTTCGAAGGATATTTCTAGGCACAATATGTGTCTTTTCATAACTAAGAGAGGTCAAGGTTTTTTTTCGTTAAAGGAAATTTGAATTTATATTGTATAAAAACTTTCAAGGAAACGATATTGTTTCAATTTCTCACCACACCAAAAATTCCAGTTCCACATTATTGCAATGAACTTAACGTTTATAATATTGATATTTTTTTCAATTTAAAAAATGTCAAACAATATATAGTACTCGATTTGAGGTGGTTATCGAGTCTCAATGCCATAAAATAAAAAATAATGGCCTGTATAATATCATAGTGTATTAAGTAATGGCGTCTCTAGAACCATTTAATTTTCGTACAACCAAAAATAATTTAACTCGACTTAAATTTAACGACACGCTATAATGAAGCTTCTGGAACAATATTCAAAATAATGACAAAAAAAAAATTTTGAGCACATCATATCTTGTAACCTATTGATGTGTTGTCGGGAACACCAAATATAACCTATTCCGAAAATTTTAAAAAAGTAACAGTAAGGGATGTAGTGTTTAATACTCAGGGACTGAAGTGTCGTAAAGAATCTGGAGTGTTGTAAAGAATCTTGTCTGTCGAGATCCTGGGTGAAATCTTGCCGAGGAAAAGTGTCGAAATCTAGAGAAAATAAGAAAGACAAAATTATAAGAAATAGAAAATTGAGGTGTCGAAATAAAATAAATTGCATAAAAATAAATTTAGTCGAAGGAAAAAAGGTTTTATAAATATTGAGAGATCCAGCCTCCGATTATCTTGATTCTTCCTCGGTTCAATCATAGCCTTTGGATGGTTCTTCTCATGCCCGAATAAGAAAGTTATAGTGGAAGAGGACGCCTACGACCACCAACTCCAGATCTAATTTTTACTTTAGAGGAACCTGACTCTAGCCAACCGTCGCTCCAATGGGACCGTCTTACACTAGATCATCCTTTCCTAACGACGAATGTCACGCCGTTTTGTCTTTTTGGCTCGGCAACCTTTGACGCAGTAAGTTAGCGAACTGACTGTGCAATATCCTCAAAACACACAAAGCGGTCATCTTTGCATAAGATGAAAAGATTACTTTTATAGGGATTTTGGACAGAAGCGTCGATTCTGTAATTCAGAGAATTGATAAATACTCGGGCGATCCTCGTTTTTTCTGGACATAAGGAATTTATTAACATGCAAGAAAAAAACTAAAACTAAAAAAAATAAAAATAAAAATAAAATTGGGTTGCCTCCCAACAAGTGCTTGTTTAACGTCGCTAGCTTGACGTCCAAACTAGTATTAGGGTCATTTCAACTGAATTTTTTTTATCGTATTAGCTTGGAAATTTGGTGTCTGCACAACAGAAGGTAGAATTTTAGTGTTTATCAACAAATTCGCAAATAGGTTAGGAATCAAAATTATCATCGAACAATGTTTCAAGTTCACTTTCATGAAGTGACTCAAAAGTTTCTTCTACTACGGATTCAATTATGTCAACACGATTTACGTTCAAAATTTCACTAGGGTTACTAATAGCATTGTAAACGTTAAATTTCATGATCTCCCCATCAAACTCCATTGTGAGGGTTCCACTACGCATGTCAATCTTAGTACTTGCGGTACTAAGGAAAGGTCGCCCCAACAAGATGTCCGAAGACCCAGTAGCGTTATCATCTTCCATTTTCACCACATAAAAATCTAAAGGAAAGATAAGTTCGTTGACTTTCAACAATACATTCTCAATGATTCCTTCGGGATGCACAATAAACCTGTCTGCCAATTGGATTATAACACCTGTTTTCTTTTAAAAAAACTCATGTTAAGTGATTCATAAATAGAAAAAAGCATTATATTTATAGAGGTTCCTAAATCATACATAGCTTTTTTAATTCTTAAGTGGCCTATTTTGCATGGTATTGCAAACATGCTCCTATCTTTACATTTTGCTGGCATCATTTGCTGCAACACCGTAAATACATTCTCACCAACCTAAAACTTTTCATTTCCAATCAATTTTCGCCTGTTGGTGCAAAGCTCTTTAAGGAACTTGGCATATCGTAAGATTTGTTTTATGGCATCCAACAATGGTATGTTGATCTCGACGTTTCTAAATGTTTCGAGGATCTATTTTTCCTCTTTACCTTTTCGATGTTAGTTCAATTGTCTTGGAAATGGAGGTTGAATTATGGGCAATGAAGGTTTCGACCGGACCTGTTCGTTACTCTGCTGCTTTTCTTGGGCAGAATCTTGACTAAGAATTATACCAAGATTTGGTTCCAGTACTCTCCCACTTCGTAACATCACTGTATTCACGTTTTGTCTTGGGTTAGGTTCCATTTGTGATGGTAGCCTACCCTGTTCGCTTAATTTCTCAATTGAAGTGGCCAACTCTTTTATAGATGCCTTTGTTTTCTGTTGTAAATAAAGGATATTAGCTGCTAATTTATTTACCATGGCTTCTACAAGTACCTGAATTTTGTGTTTTTTTGTGAGAACCGATTTTGGTATGGCCAGTTATAACGTGGTTCGCCCCATAGCTCAAGTTAGGGTGGTCTTTCCACCCTAGGCTGTATGTATTTGCGTAAGGATCATATTTTCTTTGGGGTGGTCTAGGAAAGTTTCCCACAACATCCGAATGGGCCATAGTATCATCATATAAACTATGGCATGCGTCAGTTGTATGTTCGGGTTCCGCACAAATTTCACATAGTCGGGTTGTTCCTATTTTTACTGCAAAAAAAAGAGCTCATAAGATTAGGAAGTCTGTCAACTTTATCTTTTAAATTTGAAATACTTAGCTTGTGAACCCTTCGAGTAGGTTCAAGATTGGCTCAGAATTGCTAAGTGTTTGCAACCATTGTGGATATCAAGTCCCTTACTTGTTGGGGAGTCATATTAACCAATGTTCCTCCACTAGTGGCATCTATCATATTCATCTCCATACGTTTCAGGACCTCATAGAAATATAGTAGAAGAGACTGCTCTGTTATCCCATGTTGTGGGCAACTTGCACACAACTTTTTAAATCACTCCCAATAGTCGTAAAGAGACTCCACATCCTTTTACCTAATCCCAACAATTTATATTGGAAGAGGACGCCTACGACCACTAGCTCCAAATAAAATTTTGACTTTAGAAGAACCTGACTCTAGCCAACCGTCGCTCCAATAGGACCGTCTTACACTAGATTATCTTTTCCCAATGAAGAATGCTACGTCATTTTGTCTCTTTGGCTCGGCAACCTCTAACATAGTAAGTTAGCGAACCAATTGTGTAATCTCCTCAAAACACACAAAGCGGTCGTCTTTGCATAAGATGAAAAGAATACTTTTGTAGAGATTTTGGACGAAAGCGTCGATCTCGTAATTCAGATAATTGATGAATACTCAAGCGAGAAGAGTTAAGCGCGGGTTCTAAGTCTCATGAACTTTAGAAGAACATTTGATAACCTTTGGCTAGAAGGGTTTTTATTTGCTCATGTTTTTGGGAGAGAACACAAGATAATAAAAATAGAGCTTTTTATTTGATGCAATCGAAACTAACTAAAAATATGACTAGGGCAAGAGCACCTATCAATTAATAGTATAGTTACGGTGAGCACAGATATCGTTCCCAAGAGGACTAAAAGTATTAGTAGTAGTTGTCTTCCCATTATTTAACCGATCGAATAGAGTGATTGTTTTAAAAATAAATTAATAAACCAAGATGACGACAAAGAATAAATCAAGAAATAACAATTGTTTAATACCAAGAAGCAAAACAATACATAGGAAATACTCCACCTAGATTTCATCTGCCATTATCATTCTGAATAAAGCAATTTATTCACTTAGTATTTTGATCCATAGAAATCCCTAAATAACGCTAATACCTCTATTCAAGCATAAAAACAACTAACTCTAGGTTGATTAATTAAAATTTCTTTCTAATTAAAACCCCTATTGTCGCATCAATTCGATCTATGGATTCCCTTATTAGATTTGACTCTAATCTAGTCGATTTATGTCATCCTATTTCTAGGATTGCATGAAACTCCACTCAATTATGCTAGATCTACTCTTAAACAAGGTCTATTCCTCCTCTAAATTAAGCATATCAAACAAGAATTAATATCCCAAAAATACTAAATCAAGAAGTAAGCACATACAATTGAGAATAAAATCTAAGTATTTATTGCGTAAAATCAAAAATCAAACAACAAAATTTATCATAGAGTTCATCTCCCTTAGGTATCTAGGAATTTAGTTCATGCTAACGAAGGAAAACATCTCAAAGACAGTATAACCGCAAGATGAAGAAAAACACATAATAAAATTAAAAGAAATTAGAAAGAGGTCTTCAATCTTCGTGGAAATCTTTCGAAGATGGCTTCTCTGGTGTTTCTTTAGTTGTTTTCTTAAATAATCTCTGACGACTTACTCCCCTCTTCTCATATCTCGTATATATAAGTCTTAAAATGCCCAGAAACACTAAAAATTGCATTTTTCCTGCAGTTTGGAGTGCAAATCATGAAATTCACATGCCCCGGTAGATGCCCATGTGTTAGCCTGTGTGGCTCACACGGTCGTGTGTCCAGATCGTGTGGCACGGGTACAGCCCGTGTGTCACCTATTCCTTGAGCAAATCTTCGGGTTTTCACTGGGTTTTCACTCGGTTTTCGCTTCTTTTGCTCCCAAATGCTCTCCTAAGTATAAAAACATGAATTTAAAGGATTAGGAGCATAAAATTCACCAATTTACATCAAAACGCATAAAGAATGGGAGTAAAATATGTTAGTTTTTTCACTTATTATTATTATTGAAACTAGGGTATTTGATAGATGGAGGATTTTTTAGTGAATGGGAAGTGAATAATTCAATCACTCCCTCCTATATTTTTAGTACATAGAAATCCCTAGTTGAATCCAATCTAAATTCTAAAAGATAATTAGAATTAAATCTAAACATTAATTCTCTAATTGGATCCAATTTAAACTCTAAAAGATAAAGCTAAAAATATAAATATGAATTAAATAAAAACAATATCCCAAAAATTAATCATAATAAAAATTAAATTAAATTAAATTAAATCAAGTTATTTTGCCCCATAAAAACTCTCTTCGAGTCTTCCACCCTTTCACAACTTCTCTCTTTCTTTTCCAAAATTATGCTTTTTGCCCTAATTCTTCATTTTTCTTCAATTTAGTCCTTACAAAATAAAAAGATCACCAACAGCCCAAATTAATAGAATCATACTCACAAAATATATATAATTAATACCCAGAAGTATGTTATTTTTAAGCATTATCATATTCCCCCTACTTAGCCCATGCTTGCCCTCAAGTATGATCCCTAATCCACTAAGTAATTTAAATTTTACCATAAAAAATAACATTCCAAAGTTCTACGAACAATTAGGCTTGATGCTTATGAAAATAGAGAGAACCTTTAGCTTGTTGTAGGCAAAATCAAAAATGTAACCCAATTAAAACATATAACAATTAAATCGTCTTAAATTATTTCATGAAAGTTAGGTAATTTACCAAACTTACCAAGACACCTATTTGTTCACCTTTTCTCCAAATTTAAACTATGTGAAATAATATATAGTACTCAGTTTAAGGTGGTTATCGAATTTGTAATAGCCCGGTTTTCAGTAGTGTTAGAAACAGTGGTTTCAAGACCACAACTCCGATGAGTCGAGCTAAAAATTTATTTATTTTAATATTTCTAATGTCATTACCATTGCATTAAAAATTTGGATAAGAAATTTTAATGTCTAGATAGTGAATTGAGTAGAAAGGAATAAATCGTAAAAGGTACTAAAGTAAAGTTGATAAGTTAGAAGGACTAAATGATCAAATTACCCTAATTGATTTTAGTGGGTGCTTTATCATGGGAAATATTAGAAGTGAATATGATTAATTAAAGCTAAACAAGTGATTAACAAATTTAATTAAGAAATTCTTAAAATTTACCATTTTGCCATTAAGTACTTAAGTGAATATTTAGAAGAAAAGAACTAGGAAACTAGGGTGCCATTAAGAAAAGTTGATTTTAATGGGTGCTTTATCATGGGAAATTCTCATCTTTTTCATCTTCTTATTCCACGGCAAGAACTAGGAAACTAGGGTTTGAAGTTCAAAACTTTGAGCCTTAATTTGGGTAAGCAAACGATGCCCGTTTTTAGTAATTTTTTTTTGTTTTTGAGTCTGTGTTAACTTAATCTAGCTAATCTAAGGACTAATTTGTGAATTTTTCAAATGTTATAAAACATGCCATTATTGAATATGCTTGTTCTTGAAAGATATGGATAGATTTGTATGCTTGGTGAATAGATTCAATGATTTTGTATAGTAATTTTGGATGAAATTAGGGTTTAAGGACTAAAATGCAAAAATGATGAAATTACATGTGCTTGGAATGAAATAGTTGTTTGGAGAGTGTGAGGAATACCTCCTTTGATGTTCTTCTGTGGTTGTTTGAATAGAAAATGGTTAATTTGCATGTTTTATGCTTAAGGACTAAATTGAATAAAAGTAAAAGGTTTGGGGTAAAATCATATTTTTCCCAAAAAGGTTCAAATTATGTTAAATGGCTTGATGGTGTGATTTAATTTGAGAAATTGGATGATTTTTGGATGTAGACTACAATCGTCACACTGATCGTGGGAAAGAGAAATTAGGAGAATAGTCCCTTGAGCCCAACCATAACTGCAGTCCAGTCCGGTAAGTTCGTAATGTTTAATTCTTACTTGTAACTACTTATAACTGCCTTTTGTATGGTTGTTGATGATTGGAGCGACAACTTGAAGTTATGAAAGATGGAAACGATAGAAGAAAAGTTATCGGCCTTATGCCAAAGTTAATGGTCCAATGATCGAGGTCCTGTATTTGTTACAGATTCTTTACAGTATCATGAGTCACTATAAGGTGAATAGAATCCAAGAATGGATTACAGGCCTTACGATGGTTGAGATTTATGCCTGATTGCATTTTCTCGTCTGAACAACATCGTAGGGAACAGCTATACTGTATCGATGGTTGTGAGTAGCATCATATACTGGTAACAGGCATGACCTTTAGGTTAATAGGGAGTAAAACGAGAATCATGACCTTTGGGTCAATAGGGAGTAAAATGAGCATTATGACCTTTGGGTCAACAGGGAGTAAAATGAATAACGAACACTGAAGTATAGACCTGTATTGGCTTGACGAAATTACAGATTTGTTCACTACATGTTATTCGGTAAATTGATGTACCTTTCGAACTTATTAAGCTATGAAGCTTACTAGTGAAATTGTTGTTGTTTTGTAAATTCCATTTTGCGACTTGAAGATCGGACCATCTTGAAGACATCACACTATCCTGAGAGCTCATTCGGTAGTTTTTACATCACTCGATTTTATTGCATGTACTAGGATGAAATCATTTCGTACTTCTTGTATAAACTATTTAAGTTTCATGTTATGAACTTTAGATAAATTTTTAACAAGTTTCTCAATTAGTCCAATGTGATCTACCCACGCTATAAGATGTATGAAATGCCTTGAACTATGTTTGATGTATTATCATGTTGAATTATGAGGTTATGAAATGATGAATGGTTGATGAACTTGAGTTTAAGCATAATTATTTGAATTTTGTATACTTGTTTAGGTAGATCCCATACATGTATCGGTAGAAGTACAGGGTAGGAGAGAGGTTATATTCTAACTTGTATTGTATCGATAGTACCAATTGAAGTATCGGTAGTTCTACTTACTAAGGTATCGGTAGTTGGGATACTTGTATCGGTAGAAATGTAGGGTTAGACTTCTTAGCTCTTTGGAGTTTTTGGTGTTTGTAGAGTAAGACTTGTATCGGTAGAAGTGAGACTTGTTTCGGTAGAACTGATACTTGTATCGGCAGAAAAATGCACTATTCCTAAACTAGTTACTGACTTGACAACTATCGATACTTGTCTAACAAATACTAGTAGAAGTCTCCAAAGATCTCAAAATGACCTTTTTTCCCTTGTTGAATAGTGATTATAACTAATTGTTAATTTCTGACGTAATGGTTGCATTTATTTGATAATATGAGATTAAATGACATGATTTAAAAGAAGAATAGTGATTGATGAAAAGAGTGACACCGGGGCCTTAATCAATGATAGTTTTTGGGTTTTGAGTGTTACATTTAGTGGTATTAGAGATTTTGATTTAGTCGTTTCTTGGATTGTATTGATTGTGTTTAATAATTTAGAAGTACATGTCATATGAACCTATTATAGTGTAATATGGATGGATCTGATCTAACCATAGTTATTTTGCAAATAATCACAGGATGCCTGACTCGAAAAGAGATGAAACTAACGAGGTAAACAGTAATGTACGAGCCGATGATTTTGGGACTAGTCACAGTGCCTCGATATTACCGATGATAGAAAGAGAAGCAAAGAACATGTTCCTCGGATTAATGGGAAAGTGGTTTTTGGAGTTTATGGGAAACAATCCGATGGCACCACCTCTTCCACCCCTGTTACGCAGCCAGCTGCCCAACCGGTAGCACCTCCTGTTAGGCCTCCACCTCCTCCAATGGTGGAACAGAGGCATTGCATACCGACGGACAGGGTTAGAAAGTACGAAGTTGAAGACTGCTGGGGAAGCGTAGAAGATGATCCCTCCAAAGCTTAATACTGGTTGGAAAACACACTGAAAGTCTTAAATGAGATGGCTTGTACTCTAGAAGATTATGTGAGGAGTGTTACCTCATTACTGAAAGACGAGGCATACAACTGGTGGGTAATGATTGTAGCAGTAATGTTTGAAAATTTAGTTACCTGGGAATTCTTTCAAACAGAGTTCAAAAAGAAATATGTAAGCAAACGGTACCTAGATAAAAAGAAGGAATTTTTAGAACTGAGACAAGGAAGCAAAATAGTTTCAGAGTATGAACGAGAATTTGTACAACTAAGTATGTATGCTCGGGAGATCGTATCGACAGATGAGGCAATGTGCATTCGTTTTGAAGACGGACTGAATGATAAGATCAAAATGATGGTAGGCGGTTCTGAAATTCGATCGTTTGTGGTTCTAGCAGATAGAGCTTAAAAGATTGAAGAAATCTACAATAGCAAGAGACAGAGAGAAAAGAGGTTTCAGGAGTTGGGAAAGAAGAATATCATCAGGACTTTCTTTATGCCACCGTCGAATAAACTCAGAGAAAATGAAGCTCGCGGATCAATCTATCCTGGATTTCTAAGCAGGAGCAAATTAGGACCCCCAGACTCTAAATTTCAGAATCGTCTGGCAACCAGAATTAATTCACGGTAACTTGGTATTTTATTAACTAATGCACATACATACTTATTTAATTAAATAATCTCTTAACATATTCCTATGTTAATTCAAACAATTACTTAATTTAACAAGCAAGTAAAAGATCAAGTGAAGTAACAACATAACTTTATACTGAAACAATTTAATAACAAAAATCCTATAAGTTATGCAAGGCTAATGTACTATTTAATACCGTCGGTAATTTAACATTTAGCTACCTTAGAAGATTAAACATGCAAAAATTAAATACTATGTCTATTAATCATAATTTCAATACGGTTAATGATTAATTCATTAGTTATCTCTCAAATGTAATGTAAGTATAACATAAACAATATTTTATTTAATTAAACAAAACAACAAGGCCTATAACAACACAAACATGATTTTTAATAAATTAAGCAATTAACACAATTAATCCAACAATAAATAATATTAAGTCATTTTAATTAAATAAAAAATAGCAAAATAACTAGTATTCATCAAAACAACAACAAGAAATTAAAAGAGAAAAGGGACAAGAAACAAATCCAGTAGTTTTCTAAAGTTACTAGCACGTTCCTCTTCATTTCTTCTCGTTCTTGTCAAATCGAGATTTCTGATGAACACTCAAATAATGCCACTCGAAGGCTGAAGAAACCCTCTTTCTCAAGAGGGGGAAATTCACAAAGGAAAGAAGGGAATGAGACGGAAAACTAGAGAGAACGTTGAGAGAGAAGAGAATAGATGTGTGGATGAATTGAGTGATGAAAATGAGTAGCAAAGGGGGGTATTTATAGGAAGTGTGATAGGTTTAGTTTAAGGTTAGTATATATAGGTTAACGTAGGTACTATGTGTCACGACACACTCTCTAGTATCCATTTGTTCGCTACGTAGACTCCCTCATGTCACAACAAACTAATCAGTATCGAAATTTTGTGCAAATAATATAGCATGACTCCTTTTTCATAACATCATGAGCGTCTGTCGCATCATCAATGGACTCTAAGGTATATTGGTTTCTTTGTCGCAACATAGGCAAACTACGTCGCGACAAACACGTCAATTTTGCCTAAGTTAACCTAAAATGAAAACATAACAAATTCAGTATGTTAATATATATATATAAGTAAAAAATACTTATTAGTGTTTGCCAAAATTGTTTGGCAAAGCAGTCAGTGTGCATTCTAGCATTTTGGAATAGTTTGTTCTGTCGTTGTTAGTCCAACAGTCGTCATGCCAAGCTATCCTTTGGCGTTTATCTCTTTCCCAAAATTTTCCTTTTCGTCCTCCATTTCTCATCGCCATTTCCTTTCTTCGGTCATATTTGTCGATGAAGAGTATAAATTTAGGCCACCACTTGATCTTGGGACTGCTTTCATTATTGGGCCACTTACAGAAATTGTAAGCCCGATTGTGGTGCCCTAATAGTTATTCAATTACTTTGTTCAGTAAGAACGGTTCTCTAAATGGATTTTCTCTTAATTGCATTGGTATTACTATGGTTGTTTCCTTCTATTCAAAACCGACATCACATATTCCCACGAATGATGGTTCATGAAACCATCACAAGGATTGGATTCTTCATGAACTTGTTTCTTTCATCTGTGAGGATATAATTATTTTAACATTCGAAGACTGAGGCGCTAGCTTAGAAATGTAGATCTCATCGGTTATCTGAAGTATATGGAAAATTCCAATATTCTTGATTTCTTTAGGGCTCTATTTTAACATAAAGATATTGTACATTATGGTCATTTCCCATTCAAAACCTAGTTCTTAAACCATTGAGTTTTCAATCGTCAATATTTCTTCTATGTGTCTGTCCCTATCGGTGATTAATTGAACATATATGCTCGATAGGTGGAGACCATCACTTTTATCTAAATGGATCACTTCCCATTGGATTGAGGTTAATTTTCAATTTTCAAATTATGTTCAAATGCCTCTTCCAATGTCGGCTTGTCAATATGCTTGATGGTTTGGCCCACAAATTCCTCAGAGGTTTCTTTGTTCTATTCAATACATGGCTTCCCTCTTGTTCTCATTCTTTTCGTTCGGGTTCTGCATGTAATATTTCAAAAGATTCGTTACTATGTCAGTCGAAGATCGGGATCACTCCTCGAAGTTGACTTAACTCGAGCATCAATAACCTCTGATTTTCTTGGATCACCCAATATTCATAGTATCCATCTTCATAAATGTCATCATCGTAATTATACTCCTCATCTCAACACATGTAATAATAGTTATCCATGGCATGAAAATGATGTGAGAATGTTGGATAAGAGTAATTAACCTAAAAAACAAAAAAAAATTGTTAGTATTTGTTAATTCGTAACGATATTCTAAAAAATTCCTAATTATTCAAATGACAATGTAAAAACAAAAATCACTAAAAGTGTTACCTCCCCAGCAATAGCGCCAACAACTTGATCGCCTCCGAACGTACTCTCGTTTAATGTGTATTTTAGGGTTTTCGTAAGTATACGAGTCAGGTTGTAATATAGATTGTTACAACGAAAAATTGGTAGTATTTTGAGGATCGTATCCAAAAGAGGCAAAGCGGTAGTGATTTAGATCCCTGACAGGAAAAGAAGTAATTAGTACTATTTTTAGGGTTTATAGTACGAAATAAAATAAAAGAGTTGTGATTTGAAAAGCTTAAAATAAAATAAAGCAAGGGGAAAGAGATAGGAAATTTGATAAATAGATTTTGGAAGATTAGGTCGCTTCAGTATGGATTCTTCAACCATCGGGTTTGGGGATTTTGCTTCAATCAACTAGTCGCTACCCTAACAGGATCTTCCAATCTTCCACCAACATAACGAGTCAATAGAGACTAGTCTAAACTAGTTTGGGGTAAAGGTGTTCACGAATGGGTAATACCTATTTTCGGTTCATTCTCACCTATATGACTTTTTAGGGTTGTCAGACTAGTGCTTGTTTCACGTTTTTCATTTCCTAAATAGTTGATCCGATTGAAAATCCCTGTATACAACAACTAAATAATCATACTTCCACTCCCTAATCCCCCATAATAGGATTAGTTCCTCATGGTTTCTTCAAACATCATAAAAACAATAATAGAATTTAACATAAAATTGAATCAATGAAGTAAAAGAAACTTGAATTGTATAGCAATTTTTTGGGAAATAATTCCATAATCGTTTATGCGAAGTTACAAATCTTGTTTCCAAAATGGTAAAGAAAATAACAAATGAAATTGAAACTAAAGCTAAAAAGTGTGTAAAACCCTAGTGCTAAAGGTCCTATTTATAGCCTTGGACGGTCGTTTTCCTCAACCCTAGGTCAGCTGATGTTCCTCATGTTTAAGTGGAATTGTAAAGACCGAAATGCCCTTCACTCAGTTTCAGGAGTGGATGTCGCGACACACAGGAGCCGTGTCTTGACAAAGAGGTCAGTCCACTCCATTTCGAGTAATCGTATAGGAGTTGTCACGATATAGGTAATGTATGTTGCGACAAAGAAGTCAGCTTCGATATTTTTCAAGTCTAGTTCCTTTGTTGCGATGTAGAGCAGTCTGTGTTGTGAAAAAGTGATCAACTTCTTACTTATTTGACTTCTAAAGGTATCCTTCTGATCGGCCGATTAATGTCACAAAAATATTGGGCAAGCGTACACTGTCGATGTAAGTATAGTAGACAGATATGAGTTTGTCAGATATCGATCCCATGAGGATGGTTGCCTTTAGTTTATCAATGCCAATGTAATAACAGATAAAAATGAGATATATTGTGAGAATAGTTTTCAGAGGAATAACTTGAAAATAAAGATGAAATATGATAATGATAAAATGGGATCCCAACATGATTTTACAATAGAATACTAAGTGCTCACAAGGTATAAAAGGATAGCTGAATGTCGATACAATAATTTGCAATGAATATCTTACCAAGCTTAACTTCTATATTTGACCTAAGATTTAAACATGCACATTAACCACACCTTCCAATGATGGTAATGGAGCACAATTAAGAACAAGTGGATTAAATCCCTCTAATCCTCAAGCAACTTCCGTTGTCATGCTTGTTAGCTTGAACTGTCGCTGAACTTTCCAGTGACAGTGACCGTCATAACATTTTCACGCTAAAAAACATTCAAGCCCAAAGATTAAATAGTAGAAGAAAAGTTGAATAAAATAACATTTTACCTAGAAATCATGTGTACTTCCATGCAAACATGAAATATAAAAGTAGTCACCAGCGTTTAGAAAAGAAATGGAAAAGAAACAAGTGGAGAATACTATTCCTAAAAATCTCGACTTGATCTCTCAATTTCCTCTTGTGTCGTACTTAGGGCTCCTCATCAAAAGCTGATCTACATCCCTTTCACGTCGATTTACCCGTGAGAGACTTAAACCTCCATAGCCGAAATGCTTCAAAGGTAAGTTGAAGAAGAATATGCACCAAAAAGGACCCGCTTTGTCTCTTTCCTTGTGAGTATTTATATTCTTCCAAATTGTACAGGTGTCCTTTAATAAAAATCAAGTTGCCTTTGATCGTACAAGTTGGTTATAACAAACTGGACAGCTCACACATTTTTGTTCTTTCCGCATTGGAAGCTCCTTTGACAGTGTCAAAACATGACAAAATTAAGGATAAATAGGCTAAGGTCCATTGAGTTATAAAATGCAATTTACTAAACTGAAAATGTTAAAATATGTGCTACAAATAACTAAATGGGGACAAATTAACCAATAAGTGGAAAGAAAACATATGTTCTTTCTAGTACTATCACACCCCTAAACTTGAGTTTTACTTGTCCTCAAGTAAAACAAAAACTAGCAAGGTTACACAAGAATTCACTAAGGCAATTGATCATTCTAGCAACTTGAATCACCTAAACTCCTAATGAATGAGTCACATTCAGATGATAGAATATTGCATCGATAATACATAAGTATGAATGAATAAGATTGCAACTTCATCAAAGCCAACATCATGCCTCAAATCCTAAATTTTATCTACCAATACAGTATTTATTGTACAATACTAAGTATCTAGGAAGATCTTAAATATTTATCTCTTCTTTCTTTTTCTTTTTCTTCTCTTTTTTTTATTATTAATTTGTGAATAAGGGATATCGTTGTATTATTGTAACCTTGTTCCTAAGAAGTAACGATGGAGTGTAACAAACCCCCAAAGAGTATGTAATTGCTCCGACACATACTCATGCAGCGGTAGCCTTTGGCCAGATTCATTTTTCTAACGCTTACATTGGAGTGTTCCCTCTTTAATAGATGACAATACTCCCACATTGGAGTGTCTCTTATTTATAACTATATAAATATATATAAGCCGTTGTAAAAGGCTGATTCATTCAATATTCAAGGAATGCTACTAGTCATCCATTACTAATGCAACCTAAATCATTCATCAAAGAATTGAAGATACAACATTCAGTCAAATTTATCCAACTCATTCATTGATAATTCACATGATTCAATAATTAAGCATCGAATGTAACAAAAATTTTCAAACACATTTGCATTAACAAAAAATAAACCTTGCATGCTTCATTAACTACAAAAATTGAAATGTGAGTGCATTGCCAAACCCCATATGCATTCCCTCAAACTTAAAGTTTGCATTGTCCCCAATGCACTAACATTAAAATGCAATGACAATGTACAATAATAAAATAAAAATTACAACTACATGCAATGCATGAACATTATAGCTAAAAACTTAAAATAAACTAACTCAGTTTTCTTCAGCCATAGATGTCGCTGCATGATGCTTCTTCTTCCTCCTTTTTTTCTCCTCCTTCCTACGCTTTTTATCTTTGCAGCGCTTTCTATTTTTTTCTTTGGGCTTCGTATAGTCCTCAGATCGTTCCTTAGTTTTTGGCTTTCCCTCGGCATCATCAACTGCTTCTTGTGTAAGAGGGATCACCTTGAGTGGCCTGGTGTAGACCACTATCGCCAAAGAGTTATGGTGCTCCTCACTAAATTACTCTGCAGCTTCCGTCGATCTTGCTTCATATCGCTCCAAATTATCAGTAGTTACACCCACAATCTCGGGTGCAGTAATAGTATTCTCAGTAGATTCTTTTTCAGCATTTTCTTTCTCAACATTTTCTTCCTTGGCATCTTCTGATTCGACCTTCTCGTTCATATCTTCAACAAGGACTTCCTCCTCTCCAACAGCAACTTCCTCCTCAATAGCAGGTTCTTTTTAACCAGTAATGAAGCTACCCTCGAATAGGCTATCAATCCTTCGCAGGCACTCCTCAATGTCCCTTAATACCTCTTCTTTCTCATCATCATAGACATGCACAATGGGAGGGGATGTCACCGATCTATCTCGGTCCCCTAAGCCAGCATCTTCTGATGATAGTAAATAATCTCGGATGATTGGTGGAAACACTAGAAATTCTAGGACTTGGGCTGGGCTCAACTGACGTAATGCGGCTATAATAGAATTACTCCAGGTCTTGGTATAAACATTGAATAAATTTTGTGATCTATCCATATCCTCTATTGTAGAGGCAAGTTTGATCTGTTTATTGCTGATGGAATTAGCCAACTTCTCGATATCCTTCATTTTGTGTAGCAAGGTTTCTCTACAGTAAGGTTCATTCCCTTAGTTTCTACCTTGACTTTGCCCTTCCTTGTTTTGCTTGTCTCTATTTCCTTCACTATCGGTATATCTTTGCCACAAGTCATTCTTTCAATAGAAGCTTCATTGATAGGGCCCTTATTATGTAGGACTTCTTCCTCATCACTGGGCATGATCCCCTTCTACTGGCATAATAGCATCACCAACAATGGGAAAACCAAAATTTTAGTTTGCCTTGCGGCACAGTCAGTAATTTCCTGGTGGATTATTGCGCCGACATCAATCTTTTTGCCCTTGACAATGCACATTCTATCGAGGTTGACTGTGGAGTTGTGAGTAGATGACTATAGCCTACAATTGACAAAATGAAACCATATCTTGCTTTGTAGTGTCAGGAAGCATCGGTGCATTGTATAATTCTTCTGATGTGAACCCCTCCACACTGCTCCTTCAACAAATAAGTAAGTCCTTCGCCAACAAGTCTCTTTTATCATCTATGATATCCTCAATGAATTCGAAGTGTTCATCCATATCTACTTTAGTGTTGCACAGCTCATTGATTTTTTTAGCATCCCAAGGGATTAACCTTTCTCGGACAAAGATGAACTCTAACTCATAGTCATAAAGGTTAGCGTAAAACTCACATACTAATGAAGGAGAAAAGCTTCCAAGATGAGTGCAGAAAGCCTCCCACTTTAGCTTTGAGATGGTTTTGTAGATTTGCTTGCCCAAGTCTTGCTGCTACAAAAGGAGAATGCCTTGTTCTGGGCGGAAGTTTTGCTTTAAAATGTTTTCTTGAAATCGGTCCTTGGTCGCTTTCGTTAAAAAGGTCACCGGCTTCTTTTTCTCCGTTGGCATGGAGGGTTCCAGTTCACGAACTGCAGTTATAGAGGACGAGTGCTCTTTAACAGATTTGGCGGCTTTCTTAATTGATCCTCTAGTTCTTGTCATATTTTTGTGAGTAAAGAAGGTTTTAAGTTGTAAAGGTACGAGCTTTGGAAAAAGAAAGTGAATAAAAATGTCTGCTTTGTATTTGTTACAGTCGGCATAGTAGAGGGGGTTTATAGTGAGTGAAAGAAGAAGATTGAAAGGCGTGATTTTTTTTGTGCTTAAGTGAAGGGACATAAAGCTGGCGGGAATAAATGAATCCAATGAAAATTGCTCCTACTCAGACAAATTCGACGGCTAGGTAACTTTTGATCAAACGGTGGGGTCTGAAATCCTTGATATGCCCTCATTCTTAATGAGTCATAAGTGGTAGTACAGTTGTACGAATTGCATTGACAATAAAGTCCAAGTGCGTCGACAATGGTACCTAATTATTCTGTAAAAACAAGAAGTAAAACAAACTTGAACAAAAATAAAAATAAAATAAAATTACATAATAATAAATTCAATAAAAATTCAAAATTTTAGACCAATTTAATGGTCTCTGCCTGCTGTTGATCAATATTCCCAAAATAATGTTTCAACCGCTGTCCATTCACTTTGAACTGGTGTCCATCATGTAAGTCTCTTATTATGACAGCACCATGAGGAAATACTTCGACAACTTCCAAAAGGTCTAGACCAACGTGAGCGTAATTTACCCGGGTGCAATTTCAGCATAGAATTGAATAATAAAACTTGTTGACCAGTAATAAATTGTCGTTGCAAAATAATTCTATCATGTCATCATTTGGTCTTTTCCTTGTAAATTACAGCTTTTTCATAGGCATTTCACCTAATCTCCTCTAGTTTAGTGATATCCAACAACCTTTTTTTTCCAGCAGCTTCATAGTCCATGTACACTTGCTTAATTGCCCACATTACTTTATGCTCTAGTTCAACTGGCAAGTAACATGCTTTCCTAAAAACCAACTGATACGGCGACATCCCTAATGGAGTTTTGTATTTTGTCCATAATTCCCATAAAGAATCATCAAGTCTAGAAGACCAATCTTTCCTTGAAGGGTTCACAACCTTCTCAAGAATGTTCTCAATTTGTCGATTGGATACTTCGGCTTGTTCATTGGTTTGCGGATGATAAGTAGTATCCATTCTATGATTAACTCCATATCTCTTCTGTACGGTTACCACTTGGTTGCAATGAAAGTGTGTACCCTGATCACTGATCAAATGGTGTGCCAAAGCGGGTGAGTATATGCTTATGAAAAAATTTCAATACTGTCCTTGCATCATCCTTTGGGACTGAAACAACTTTAACCTACTTTGAAACGTAATCAATAGCTATTAAAATATAATGATTTCTAAATGAACTTAGAAATGGTCCCATAAAATCCATACCCTAAACATCGAACAATTCAACGTCCATAATCAATTGCTATAACATTTCATTGCATCGGGATATAGAACCAGTGCACTAGCACCTATAGCATTGATTCATAAAATTGTAAGCGTCCTTGAATAGTGAAGGCAAGTAGAATCCTGATTGGATAACCTTAGCAGTAGTTCTCATACCATCGAAATAGCCTCTACAAGGAGCATCATGACAGTGCTTCAGGATCGAAAGCATCTCCTCTTCTAGAACACAACACTGAATGATGTTGTCATTACATATCTTGAATAAATACGGCTCGTTCCAATGGTATTTTGCTACTTCATAAAGAAATGTTTCTTTTTTATGGCCTGTGACACCCAATCGAAGTTTTCCATACACTAGATAATTAACCAAATTCGCATACCAATGGGTTGCATCTACCGTAAATAACTTTTCATTTGGGAATATGTCGACAATTTGAAGTATGTTTCCATCTTCGCTGTTAACTTCCAATCGAGACAGATGGTCTGCAACTTGATTCTCTAAACCCTTGTGGTCTTTTATTTAGATGTCAAATTCTTGCACCAGTAAGATCCAGCGTATCAGTCATTGTTTTTCTTCCTTCTTCACAAAAAGATATCTCAACACCGAGTGATCAGTAAATACAGTAACCTTTACGCCGACAAGATATGAACGAAACTTGTCGAAAGTAAAGATTACAGCTAATAATTCTTTCTCTGTAGTGGTATAATTGATTTGAGCCTCTATAAGAGTTTTGCTAGCGTAATAGATGACGTGAAATATTTTTCCTTTGTGTTATCCTAGAACAGCACCCATAGTAAAGTCGCTTGCACCGTACATAACTTCAAAAGGTTGAGACTAATCTGATGCAACGGCAATAGGTGAATTTACTAGCTACTTCTTTATTTGAATGAATGCATCCAAACATGCATCGTCAAAGAGGAATTTTTTATTCTGTTTCAGCAATGAGCACAAGGGCTTCGCAATTTTTGAAAAATCTCTAATGAATCTTCGAATAAAACCTTGCATGCTCTAGAAAACTACGAATGCCTTTCACATTTGTCGATGGAGGTAATTTCTCAATGATTTCAACTTTAGCTTTTTCTACTTCAATGCCTTGACTAGAGATGTGATGGCCTAACACAATGCATTTAGTTGCCATGAAATGACATTTTTCCCAATTTAGGACAAGATGTGTGTCTTTACATCGCTTCAATACTTTATCCATATTGTCAGCGCAATGATTAAAATCATTCCCATAGATTGACAAATCATCCATAAAAACCTCTACAGAATCTTTAATCATATCTAAGAGTATTGCCATCAAGCACCTTTGAAATATGGTTGGTGCGTTGCAAAGACCAAAAGGCATATGGCGAAATGCAAAACTACCAAAGGGGCAGTTGAAAGTTGTTTTTGCCTGATCCTCCAACGCAATAGCAATTTGACTGTAGATAGAGTAGTCGTCTAAAAAGAAATAATAGGCCCTTCCAGCAAGCCTATCCAACATTTGGTCAATGAAAGGAAGTGGGAAATGGTTCTTCCTTGTGGCAGCATTAAGTTTATGATAATCCATACAGACTCTCCATCCCGTAGGAATGCATGTAGGAATTAACTCATCTTTGTCGTTGCTAACCATAGTGATGTCACTCTTTTTAGGTATGCATTGCACTAAACTTACCCAATTGCTGTCAGAAATAGGGTAAATATTCCAACATCAAACCATTTTATAGTTTCCTTCTTAACAACTTCCTTCATCTTCTCATTTAATCTTCTTTGTTGCTCAATCGATTGCTTGCTTTCATCTTCCAACTTGATCTTGTGCATGCAAAAAGATGGACTGATGCCTCGAATATCAGCAATACTCCAAGCAATAGCTCATTTACGTTGCTTAAGAATATAGACCAATTTCTCTTCTTGAGTCACATCTAGTGTTGCAGAGACAATAACTAGAAGAGTATTGTTATTACCAAGAAAGACGTATTTAAGATGAGCAGGTAGTGGTTTCAATTCCAGATTAGGAGCTTCTTCAATAGATGGCTTGAAAATTGGAGTTGTTCTGTTAGCTAAGTCTAAGGATTTAATTTGTCATCCATGCGTGAGTTCAATATTATTAGCTTCAACCATGCTATCACAATCAACTAAGAATTCATCATCAGAAGTCACTGCAAACGCCTCAGAAAGTAGTGTGCTTTGGTCATTGAATTCTTCTTCAATTAGGTCATCTAGCACATCAACAATATGACATTCTTCTTTATCCTTGCATTGAATAGATTCGAAAACACTGAAGGTAATGTGCTCATTATTAAGTTGCATGGTCAGTTCACCTTTGTAAACATTAATAAGAGTTCGTCCAGTAGCTAAAAATGGTCGTCCTAAGATTATGGGAACCTCCTTGTCTTCCTCGCAGTCAAGTATGATAAAATCAATCGGGAAAATGAATTTATCGACACGAACTAAGCTATCTTTGATTTTCCCTTCAGGTTGAGCCAAGGATTGATCTGCTAGTTGCAATGTCACTGCAGTAGGTTTCATGTGACCAATTCTCAACTTTCTAAAAGTAGATAGTAGCATTAGGTTAATGCTAGCTCCCAAGTCGCATAAAGCCTTGCTCCAATAATGGTTGCCAATTGAACATGGGATAGTAAAGCTCCCAGGATCTTTCATTTTGGGTGGAAACTTATTTGTCAAAATAGCACTACAGCCTTATGTGAGTGCAATAGTTTCAATATCACTAAGCTTCTTCTTCTTGGACAAGAGCTCCTTCATAAATTTCCCATAATTAGGAATTTGCACAAGAGAGTCCATTAAAGGGCTATTGACATGAAGTTGCTTCAGTGTGTCCAGGAACTTCTGATACTGCTTAGCATGCGCATTCTCCCTGAATCTTTATGGAACAGATAAAGTTGGAGATACATCTGATTGCGTCGACACCTTTGATTACGTCAAAATTTTCGAGGGTCGGACATTAGGCATACGAGTGACAATTTGTGGAACTTCTTTGTCTGGTATATCGACAAGCTCTTCAGATTTAACCTTCTCACTAGGGATCACTTCACCAGTATCTTGAGGTGCTATGCAGAGTCTGTAGTTGGTTCGCCAGTTTGTTTACCACTCTTGAGAGTGATAGCTTTGCAGTGTTCTTTTCCTTTCGGATTAGGATTTTTAGTGTCACTAAGTAGTGTGCCCAATGGTCGAATATTCAGATTTGAAGCAAGTTGTCCTAGTTGTGCCTCCAACACCCGAATAGAAAATGAATTCCCTTGCATAATAGCTTCCATGCGAGTAATATGCTCCCGCATTAAAGCTTCAAGAGCTACTAACGGATCAAAAGGAGAAGCTTGCGTGTACTGTTGTTGTCGATGTCCTTGAACATGCTGATTCTACATTGAAGAATGTTATGGCTTTGTCTGATTCTAGTGTGGATGCATTTGGCTTTGTTGTAGGTGCATCTGAGTATGTTGATTGTAGTTCTGGTGTTATTGATTGTAATTTCCTTGTCTTGGGTTATAATTACCTTGAGTAGATGTATTCCTATATTAGAATGTCGCAGCATTTTGTCCAGCATTCTAAGTTCCCCAAGACTATTGATTGCGTGCAGAATTATTATAAGAGTTGTCATAAGAATTGTTGTGGATGTTACTGACATAGAAGGCATTCTCTGCATGTTGTGGAAAATCTTCATAGCTATGGTTGTCACCGCAAATCTTACAACAAAAGGTAGGAACATCAATTTGTTGAGCGACTTGTATAAGTGCAATATCACTAGTCCTTTTCATATTTTTTATCATATTTGCTAAAGAAGAAACTTGAGCACTAAGTGCAGATATTACGTCTAATTCAATAACTCCTGGAGTAGCTTTTGCTTGTACAGCTCTAGAGATAGGATATTGATAATCATTCTGAGCAATTTTCTCAAGAATTCCAACAACATCATTATAAGTACAATCTAGCAAAGGATCATTGGCTGATGCGTTAACAACATTACTCATTTGTGAATTCAGCCCACTATAGAAAATCTCAATTTGTGTTTCCTATTAAATGTCGTGCATGAGGCAACGTTGAAGCAAAGATTTATAACATTCCAATGTAATGTGAAGATTCTCATCATCCAACTGATGATAAGCTGTAATATCATTTCGAAGACGAGCATTCATTGTCGCGGTTTAAAGCGCAGAACAAACTATGTTGCTAGTGCATTCCAAGAAGTAATTGAGCTGGCAGGTAGCCTAAGGAACCAAGTACGAGCTCTTCCCTGCAAGGAATAAGAAAATAACTGCATTGTTAAAGCATCATCAGGAGCGCCTTGTTAACTAAAGGAAGCACAAATCAATAAAAAAGATTTAAGATGTTCTCGTGCATCTTCATGTGGCAATCCCACATATTGCCCATTAGAATTCAACATTTGAAACATTACTGGCTTGAGTGCAAAATTCCCAACTTGGATTGCTGGCCTAACAACTCCCGGTTGTAAGTCATCCAAGACAGGAACTACAAAATCTTGTATAGTCCTGTTTTGTATTTGATCGTCTTGCAGCAACGGTGGGTCTGCAGCAGTTTGTGGCAGTATCGGGGGTATGGCTTCATTGTTTCTTGGTAAAGTCATATTCCTTTGTTCTTGAAGTCTCCTCCCAACAGTTCCTTCAATTTTTGGATCAAAATCAGCAATAGACTCTAAATTGCTTCAGGTCATAAAACACCTAAAATAAAATGTGAAAATAGCGACAAAAATAAAACAAGTTAGTAACAACTAAATATTAGATAATAAAAATAAATTGCAAAAACAAAAATAAACATTAAATGAACGAGATCCCCAGTAACAGCGTCAAAACTTGATCGACTGTTTAATGTCACAGCAATATTGTGCAAGCATACACTGTCGATGCAAGTATAGTAGACAGATATGAGTCTGTCGGATATCGATCCCACGAGGATGGTTGTCTTTAGTCTATCAATGTCAGTGTAATAATGATAAAAATGAGATAAATTGTGAGAATAGTTGTTGGAGCAATAACTTGAAAATAAAGATGAAATATGGTAATGATAAAATGGGATCCCCAACGTGATTTTTCAACAGAATACTAAGTGCTGACAAGTATAAAAGGATAAGTCATTGTCGATGCAATAATTTGCAACGAATATCTTACCAAGCTTAACTTCTATATTTGACCTAAGACTTAAACATGCACATTAACCACACCTTCCGATGATGGTAATGGAACACAATTAAGAACAAGTGGATTAAATGCCTCTAATCCTCAAGTAACTTCCGTTATCATGCTTGTTAACTTGAACTATCGCTGCATTTTCCAATAACAGTGACCGCCATAACATTTCCATGCTAAAAAGCATTCAAGCCCAAAGATTAAATAGTAGAAGAAAGTTGAATAAAATAACATTTTACCTAGAAATCATGTGTACTTCCATACAAACATGAAATATAAAAGTAATCACCAGCGTTTAGAAAAGAAATGGAAAAGAAACAAGTGGAGAATACTATTCCTAGACAATCTCGACTTTATCTCTCAATTTCCTCTTGTGTCGCACTTAGGGCTCCTCGTCAAGAGCTGATTTGCATCCCTTTCAAGTCGGTTCACTCATGAGAGACTTAAGCCTCCATAGCTTCAAAGGTAAGTTGAAGAAGAATATGCACCAAAAAGGACCCCTTTTTTCTCTTTCCTTATGAGTATTTATATTCTTCCAAATTGTACAAGTGTCCTTTCATAAAAATCAAGTTGCCTATGGTCATACAAGTTGGTTATACCAGACCGGACAGCTCACACATTTTTGTTCTAATCCGCATTGGAAGCTCCTTTGACAACTGTCCAGTGCAGCGACAGTCCTGGGTGCAATCTGGAAATACTCATGTAGCGACATCAGTGCCAAAACATAACAAAATTAAGGATAAATAGGTTAAGGTCCATTTAGTTATAAAATGCAATTTACTAAACTGAAAATGCTAAAATATGTGCTACAAATAACAAAATGAGGACAAATTAACCAATAAGTAGGGAGAAAACATATGTTCTTTCTTGTACTATCACCTTCACACTTACGAAGTATGTTAGCTAACCCTTAGGCTTCAATCGGCCTTAAAGACAACAAAAAGCACTATTTTGCACCTTTTACACAATTTATTCAAAAACAGAAAACTAAACTAAATCCTATGGAAATAAAAGGAAAATGTTTAATTTCAAGCTCTTAAAGTGTGAAAAGTAGTTCAACATGCTAGGTACAAATCTAGCAGATCAATCGTGCGGACTCCGATTGAAGATGACTCCTTCGATCCTTGCTTCGCTCCTTTGCTAATAGCTCCTCAAAGTGGTTAGCCAGAGGTGATCTCTAAGAGGCTTTTGCTTGCTAAAATTCAAAGGAAAGGAAGGATGATAGGCATTTGAAAAGAAAACAAGAGAGAATGAGAGAAATGGATAAGTGGGGGATGATTTGAGAAGTGGAAATGAGGGTTGTATTTATACGTGAAGAGGAGTGGTCGATTTACTAAAAATGGCGTGAAGGATCCCCCTTTTTTCTCTCTTTCTTGGCCGACCACTTATTATGGAATTTGGGTGCATGTTGTTGCTTGATTTAAGCATGCAATCATGCTAAAATCAAGCAAGGACTTGAACAAAGTCAAAGACAATTTTCATGGCTCAATTTTGATTTATTCTCAATTGTAGGGATTTCTGAAAAATATCCCAAACTCCTTCTTGGGCAGCCATTTGCTTGTGCCAAATTTGGACTTCTCTTCTCTTGAATTGGACGGTTTTGTTACCCAATTAAGCAGCCAGACTGATCTATTTTGCTTCCATAATTTAATTGGGTCAAATTAGCAATTTAATAACCCGAATTTATATGGACTTTTGTCGTCCAATGTGCATGAAATAATTTCATATCCAAGATTAACATTTAAGCAAAATTTATCAATTTATTAAATAATTACTTGAATTTAATATCATTTTTAAGTTAAAAGGTGATAAAAATCGATAGAAAAATCCTATATATTTTCGAGTTTACACCCCCATAAAGGGGTTAGTTCCTATGGCTTCTTGAGACATTATAAATTCAATGTAAATAATAAAAATGAAAATTGAATTGAAAATATAAGTAAAAGAAACATAGGGTTTTATATTAAGATCGTTTGGAAGAAATCCACAAGCGTTTATGCGCATCTACAAATCTTGTTTCCAAATAACAAGAACAAAATGAAATAATCTATCCAAAAACCTAAATTTATGAAGAAAGAAATGTCTAATGAAAATGGTCTATCCAAAATGAAGGCCCAAGAGGTCTATTTATAGCCTTCTGATGGCTGTGTTCCTCAAACCTAGGTCAATTGTCGTTCTCGAGTTTAATGATGCATTGTGTAGATCAAAACGCCCTTCACTCAGCGTGTTTTCCGCGTCCAAGAGTCGATGTCGCGACACTCAAGCTCAGTGTCATAACATGGTAGGCAGTGTACTCTTTTGGCGTGATTTCCAGGGCTTGTCGTGAAACTCTTATGCTGTGTCGCGACAATGAAGGCAAGTTCAGGTTTCTTCAAGCCTGGTCTTTATGTTGCGACATACTTAGTCCCGTGTCGTGACGTAGCGATCAGTCTTGGTATGGTTTGCCTTCTAGAGGTCTCCTGCACACTGACTAAGTGGATTAGTCAACCTTTAGGCCTCAATTGGCCATGAGGTCAATAAAAGACTCATTTTTGCACATTTTACACATCTTATTAACTTTTGTAAAACTTACTAAATCCTAATAAAAGGCTAATAATAATACTTAATTTCAAGCTCCTAAAGTGCGAAAACTAATGTAATCTGCTAGGTCAAATTATGACAAATCACGCACCTACCAATTCATCTAATAAATCTTCCATAACAGGAATGGAGAATTTATCCTTTACCATCAATTGCCTATAATATGTGCAGAGCTACTCTCTCTTTCTTTAGTAATAAATTCCTCATAATAGGAATGAGGAATTCATCTATATATAGTGTTGGAGAGGGGATTCCAAGCTTTCCAAATCTTATGAACATAGTGAGACCATATCCCCAACAGAAATTAGGTCAAGATGCCTTAGAACGTCCTGATTTTGCACAGTTGAATCGTGATGTAGGTGCGCAACATTGAATTCTGCACCACAATTCTTGGTCTTTTTGTATTTTTTAATTGCTTTTAACCTCTCTAAAATGCCCTAATCATCAATTACTCGTATTTTTTGATTGCTAGTATAAAAGTCTATTATTGACATATTTATACTAATATTACTGGTATAAAATGCAGAGTAATTAATTTCAAATATACCAACAAGTATTGTTGGGTGATGCAATCCTAATGTGTATTGCACTCTTAAGAAAAAATATAAATTCGAATATTGGAAATAACATTATTGGAATATATATTCATGAACCTTAAACATGAATTGTTAAATAGACATAAAAAATACTAATCTTAAATATGAATTTTTATATCTATGTTTAATGAATGGGTGATGAATTTAGTAATGGATATTTACTCATTAGTGAGTTTGTACTATATCTATGTTTTTTTTTTCATTTAGTATTAAAATAATATATAATTAAATCAATAAATTTTAATATCCAATAATAGTACAACTTTTTTGTTTTTATTTAATTTTTTTAAGAAATAGTTGGATATATTAATTTACTCATAATATTTTTAAAGAAAATAATTAATATGTGCAAATTTTGAGAGTTTCTATATCAAAAGGCGAAAATTGCGGGAAGAGGAAAACCATAACTACCAAACGGTAAAACCGTCCTTTTCCTTCTATTATTATCATCAAATAAAACTAACTTATTACTATCAAATGCTATAAATCCACCCATTTATCTATTCCATTTCCAATATAAAAAATTCTATTACATTTCTTTCAATTTTTTTTCTCCCCAGAATCAAACTGATCCTTTAGTTTTTATCATCAGTTTGTTTCAGAGGTTGTATCCTCAATTTCCAATTAACAATCTCGTCTCTCTTTTATTTTTCTGATTCATTTCTTCTCCTTTTTTTTTTTTTTGCAGGGTTTTTGATTTTTTAATCTTTCCTTCATCCTTTTTCGGATTTGGAAACAGGTTTGGAATTATGGGTTTTTTTTTTAATTTTCTTTTGTGTTTCGCCAATGTTTAATGAATAATAATAATTCAAAAAAATTCCCAGGAAAATTAGCACGGGAAATAGCAGAAAAAAAGAAGAAATAAAAAAATGTTGGGTGATTTCTTGAACAGATTGCTATTGTAAGTCATTGACCATTGCTTTTATTTTTGCGTTGATTTGATTTTTGGAATAAGATTGTAATCATGGTATAAATTCAGGTTGGTTTTTGGATATGCATATCCAGCATTTGAGTGCTTCAAAATGGTGGAGAAGAACAGGGTTGAGATTGAAGAACTCAGATTTTGGTGTAAATACTGGTATCAGAATATGGACCCTTCACATTGTCCCAATCAGAATATATTTTATTTGATTTAAAAAATAGTATTGATTTGTGGAACTCATGAACTTTGCAGGATCCTTGTGGCGTTTTTGACAATCCTTGAGAGGATAACCGACATATTCGTTTCCTGGTATAAAATGCAGTATAGGGTTATGGTTTTGTTTAACATTACAAATAGGGTTTAAAGGAATAACACATATGTGAATAATACTGAAGGTTGCCCATGTATGGCGAGATGAAGTTTGCATTCGTTATCTACCTATGGTATCCAAAATTCAAGGTAGTCACCGACTTCATTTCATTGATGATTGACCCCTTTTCCTTGTGCAAATCTTTAGACTCAAATCACAAATATATGGGAAGATGCAGGGAACCAATTTTGTGTACGATACCTTCGTGCGGCCATATGTGGCGAAACATGAAACAGAAGTGGATCGAAAGATCATGGAGCTGAGAGCTCGAGCATGGCACGTGTTTATGCATTACTGGTCAAACTGCTCAGAAATGGGATTGGCTAAATTCTTCGAAATGTTCCAATATTTAGCAGGCCAATCTGCAAGGCTCAATCAAGTTGCCAAGCAAGTCAATCATGTCGAAACCGTCCCTAAGGTAACCATCCCTACCACCATTTCTTAGCTTTGAAATGAAAACTATGTCAAATGCTTCAATGTTTCCTTTTCTGTAGAAATCTGATGATCGAAGTCTAAACATTCCACCGCCACCATCTCCAAATGGTTTACGGAGTCCGATGGCGAGGAACAAGGCTTGGAATTCAGCAGGGATAAACCGAGTCAACTCACCCAGGTTCAGTCAATCCCAAGAGGACACCAGCCCAACGGAGTACGAGTTCGACAACGATGATGACTCGATTCCGTATTCCCCAAGTAACTCCAGACTCCAACAGGCTCGTCTCAAGCTCCGCCGTGCCAAAACACAAAATTAATTTAATTTGTAATAAAACAAACCAAATTTGTAGGAAGAATTTTTGGTTTCTCGAATACCAAGTCCGAAATCCCACTCAATTTTTTTTTTTTTTGTACTCCGTATAATAATAATATATTATGTTTTTATTCAAAAAATGTTCATCGAGCTAGAAAGCTTTTTTTTGTTGTAAGCTTTGTCTCTTAGGCATAAGGTGCAAAAAATATAAAAAAATATGCTTCTATAAATGTATGCCCTTTTGTACGTATTACAATATATATAACATGCAATTCTTCTATTTACTTTCATTGTGGGTGGACGATATTCTATTTAAGTATATATACATGCAAAGTTGGAATGAATTGAGGTGAAGGATGTAAAAAATGCCAATGAAGAAAGCAGTAATAAGTGCAAGTCACAACCCAATGAGTCAGCTGTTGGATAATATGATGTAATTGAAGCTTGTATTTGAAAACTGAAAATCGAATTAACACACGGCTTTTGTATTCCTTCAGACTTGTTTTTTGTATATTACAAACGAAATCAACAAAACCTTTTTATAGACACTAGGCATTATACTTAAAAACTGAAAAATAAATTCTATTAAAGAAAAACATAAAAGATTTGACCCTTGGCCTTTCACCTACTAAAAACTCTTGATCTTTTATCTACTAAAAAACTCTTGATCTTTCACCTACTAACTATTAAATTAAAACTCACTTAAAATAGTCATTTAATGTTTATTCAACAAAACTCCCTCGTAAACTTAAATGCTTCTACCATCCATCATGCCAATCATCTTCTTGCATTTGTCGAGAAGTACTTTTGGTAACGGTTTTGTGAAGATATCCGCAACTCGATCCTGACTTGCCACATGCACCACTTTCACACTTCCCTCCTTCACATGATCTCGGATAAAGTGAAAACGAACGTCAATGTGTTTGCTTCTTTCATGGTTCACCGGGTTCTTTGCCAACTCAATTGCTGATTTGTTGTCAACTTGAATCACGGTTGCACCTAGTTGCTTTAACTCCATCTTGCTCAACAAATTTCTAAGCCATATCGCATGACATACACAACAAGATGCTGCCACATATTCAGCTTCACACGTCGAGAGCGTCACAATCGGTTGCTTCTTTGAAAACCAAGTAAACGCAGTATCTCCCATAAAGAACACATATCCCGTTGTGCTTTTCCGATCGTCTATGTCTCCGCACCAATCACTGTCGGAGTACCCAACTAATTTGTAATCTTCTGCTTTCGAGTAGAACAACCCAAGTGACACCGTTCCTTGGATGTATCGTAGGATTCGCTTTAACGCCTTCCAATGTGAATAAAATGGCTCCTCCATGAACCGACTTACAATGCCGACACTTAATGAAAGATCCGGCCTTGTGCATGTGAGATAGCGAAGGCTTCCTACCAAACTCCGGTATTTACTAGCATCAACACGTTCTCCTCCATCAAACTTAGAGAGTTTTGCACCTGGTTCCATTGGTGTTGATACCGGGTTGCAAATTTCCATCTTGTACTTCTTCAAAATCTCTTTTGCATGTCTCTTGTGATACAAAAATACCCGTGTCTACTTGTCTAATCTCCAAACCAAGAAAAACTTCATCAAGCCCAAATCTGTCATCTCAAATTCCCGTGTTATTGTGCCCTTAAATTTTTTTATCATCTCATCATTGTTACCCATAAAAATGAGGTCATCGACATAAAGAGCAACAAATAATACGTTACCTCCATTCTTCTTTAAGTAAAGGGCATGCTCGTAGGGACATTGCTTGAACCCATTCTCCTTGAAATATGTATCGATACGTGTATTCCATGCCCGCGGTGCTTGCTTCAACCCGTAAAGTGCCTTCTTCAATTTTAACACCTTCTTTTCTTCTCCGACTTTAATGTACCCGGGTGGTTATTCGATGTAGACATCTTCTTTGAGCACACCATTCAAGAATGCTGACTTGACATCCATTTGAAATATCGGCCATTTGAATTGAGCAGCCTGTGAAATGAGTAATCGGATTGTCTCCATTCTTGCAACAGGAGCAAAAACCTCGTCATAGTCGATTCCTGCCTTTTGCTTGTATCCCTTCGCAACAAGTCACGCCTTGTACCGTTCTATCTCCCCTTGAGCATTCATCTTTTTCTTGAACACCCACTTAACACTAATAGGCTGACTTTCTTTCGGCAATTCTGCTAGCTCCCATGTGTTTTTGCGGTTAATCGCCTTAATCTCCTCGTTCATAGCAGTTTGCCACTTCTTGTCTCGCAAAGCTTCTTCAAAGCTAATATTTTCAACCTCTGCCAATAGACATACAAGGTGTACCTCATTTTTCGAATTATACAAATCTTGCAAACTTCGCATTTTGGGTTATCGTGGTTCATCTTCATCATCAGTAATTTCAGAGTTTGTTGGTATGCTTGTTGATGCAGCAACTGATGATTTTCCAACTTCAATGATAACCTCTGTTGATTTGTTCCAGTCCCACTCGCTTGCTTCGTTTTGCTCAGACATCACGACTCACCATCACCTTCTTGCTTATCGGATCAAGTAGCTTGAACCCTTTTGTGTTCTCATCATACCCAATAAAAATATACCTTTTGCTTTTGTCTTCGAGCTTCGTTCTACGTTGATCCGGTACGTGTGCATAAGCTACACTTCCGAACACTTTTAAATGAGAAACTGTCGTCTTTTGTCCGCTCCATGCCTCTTGTGGTGTTTGATCTACCAACTTCACATGTGGACATCGATTTTGTACATAGATGGCACATTGCACGGCTTCTGCCCAGAATTCTTTTGGCATCTTCTTGCTCTTGACCATTGATCGAACCATGTCGAGAATGGTCCGATTCTTCCTCTCGGCCACACCATTTTGTTGAGGAGAGTATGGTGCGGTTAGAAATCTCCTTATGCCTTGCTCCTCGCAATACTCCATGAAAGCCGTCGATGTATACTCACCACCTCTATCAGATCGTATGGCTTTGATGTGTCTACCAGTTGCCTTCTCCACCATCACTTTGAACTTTTTGAAC
Organism: Gossypioides kirkii; assembly: GCA_005610355.1. Taxonomy (NCBI): domain Eukaryota; kingdom Viridiplantae; phylum Streptophyta; class Magnoliopsida; order Malvales; family Malvaceae; genus Gossypioides; species Gossypioides kirkii. The sequence goes on from CP032245.1 coordinate 15,180,048, forward strand.
ACTTCAAATGCCTCAGATTTTTCTTTCAAAAAATAAACCCAAGTTTTTCGTGAGAAATCATCGATAAAGGAAATGAAATACCTTTTACCACTGAAAGATTCGAGGGTGATTGGTCCACATATGTCGGTATGAACCAACTCAAGAGGATATTTAGCTCGATATTCTGCCTTCTTTTGAAATGAGGTTCTCGCTTGCTTGCCAAGCACACATTCTTCACAGAATTTGCCCTCATAATCCATGTCCGGTAGCCCGTGCACCATGTTCTTCTTTGCTAATTCTTTTAGACCACCATGATATAGGTGACCAAAGCGGAGATGCCACAGCGATGCCTTGTCTTCTACGTTGACTCGCAAATATTTTTCTCGCACGCTTCTCAAATTCAGTTTGTACATCCGATTTCTACTCATCTCGACTTGAGCAACTAGACGCCCTTGCTTGTCCTTCAAGTGTAACACCTGATCTTTCAAAAATACCGAATAACCTTTCTCCGTGAGTTACCCTATACTGAAAATGTTGGTCTTGAGGTCTGGTACGTAATAAACATCTTGGATTGACCCTATCAAGCCATTCTTTTGTAAGTAACAAACCATACCTTGGCCTTTGACCTTCACTTTTGATGCATCTCCAAACGACACATGACCATCTTCAATCTTTTGCATCTCTTTGAATAGGTACTCGTGACTGCACATATGGTTGCTTGCGCCCGAGTCGAGGTACCACAGAGTGTCATTGTTGAAGTTGACTTCATTTTGAGCTATCAAGAGAAGGCCTTCATTCGCTTCATCTTCCAAGGCTAGGTTGATAGTTTCTCCCACCTTTTTATCGGCTCGACAATCTTTTGCAAAATGCCCCACTTTACCACAATTATAACATTTGTCGGAGTTGCAATCCTTCGCGTAGTGACCATACTTGTAACACTTGTGGCACTCAATGTTGGAATAGTTTGATCGGTCGCCTCTTCCTCGACCGCGTCCTCTTCCATGCCATTTTGGTTGGCTTGACTGTCCTTTCTCCTTATAGTATCCTTCATGACTACCGCCTTGACCACTGTGACCATTTCCACGATCATCACGGCCACGCCCTCTGCCTCGAAAATTTTGAGAATAGAATACCTTTTCGTCTTTAATTGATGCCTTGGTTTTAAGAGCTTGCTCGAGTGTCTCCTCCTTCTTTTTCTTCTTACATTGTTCATGTGCCTCGAGAGAACAGGCAAGCTCGTCGACTGTGAGCGTTGCAAGGTCCTTTGACTCTTCTATCGCGCACACAACATTCTCAAAATTATCGGTTAATGACCTCAAAATCTTCTCCACAACTCGTGCATCGGTTAATGTTTCGCCATTCTGAATAAGTTGGTTCACCACAGCTTGTACACGTGTGATATAGTCAGATACACTTTCCGACTCCTTCATCTTCATGCTCCCCAACTTGCCACGAAGAGTTTGAAGACGCACTTGCTTGACCCGGTCGGCTCCTTTGAACACTTTTTTTAAAATGTCCCACGCTTCTTTTGAAGTAACTACACCGGCAATCTTCTCAAAGCCAGACTCGTCAACGGCTCGGAACAACATGTATAGTGCCGTCTTATCCTTCAATCGTGCCTCTTTCAACGTCTTGGTTTGAGCCACCATATATCCTGTGGTAGTTGTTGGTTCTTCGAAACCTTCTTCGACCACCTCCCATGCATCTTGAGATCCGAGAAGGGCTTTCATTTGTATGCTCCAGTTTTCGTAGTTCGCCTTCGTTAGTCGTGGTAGCGACATTTGACTCGTCACATTCGCCATTAGCTCTTGATACCAATTTGAAAATTGAAAATCGAATTAACACACGGCTTTTGTATTCCTTCAGACTTGTTTTTTGTATATTACAAACGAAATCAACAAAACCTTTTTATAGACACTAGGCACTATACTTAAAAACTGAAAAATAAATTCTATTAAAGAAAAACATAAAATATTTGACCCTTGGCCTTTCACCTACTAAAAACTCTTGATCTTTCATCTACTAAAAAACTCTTGATCTTTCACCTACTAACTACTAAATTAAAACTCACTTAAAATTGTCATTTAATGTTTATTCAACAGTATTTAATTAATGTGTTTAAAATGGATGAATTTAAGAAATCTAGTAGTTATTTAATTAGGATGTATAAATGTATTAGATTAAAGACTCACATTAATTACTTGTTACTTGACTAAGATGCATGAATGTATATAGAATTCAAAGGGTCACTTGGAATATATATATATATATATATATATTAGAATGGTTCATCAATTTTATTGGCGTAGTATTTACATCATATGAACTGGCTCACTTGTATTTGGCAAATTACTTTCAATGATAACATCGCTTATTTACTCAAGCATCTTGGAGAACAATTTATTTTACTTGATGGTAGTTGATCTAGTACTGATGGCTTGAAAATAGAAGATTTCATGTTCGACTATACAAAGCCATGCACAACAAAGTTTCCACTGGTGAGATTTCATAGATGTAATACCAGCATACAGATTTAATAGCGATTGGTCTCTTGGCGGATTATCTTTGTGGATTCTATTTTTCACTAGTTGCCTTTGCGAACCCTTATGCATCTATTTCCTTGAAAAGAAATCCTTGGGGATTCTTACTTGCGAACTTGTGAAAGATAACCCATAGATAATTCTCATAGCATACTTTGCACTAATAATTTCAGAGAATCAAACAAGATAGATCTGAGCAAACAATCTCTATTGCCTGGACTACTATTAGTAGCTTGTCCTAACGGACTCATATTCGCATTACGATCCTCATGGATTCATTTTTCAAATCCAAGTATGCAGATTCATGCTTTATGAAACATATCGACGGATTCATAAGGAAGACTTCATTACGGCTTAACAAAGAAAGTCTACTCATCTCAATCAAGTAAACAGATTTGGTGACCCGTCTCATCCTCTCTGTTTCGCAATAACAGATAATTCATTCTTTATGGTCTTCTTTTTGAAACAGATAACATGTAGGCAGATTCTTAAGAATGAATCCCCTATTTGCAGAATCATACATATGAGATAGTCTTGACGGACTATTATATCTTTCATATATGGACTCGCATAAATAGATACCTCGTTGTTGGCGAACTTATCAAGCGGATCTTATATTTAAAGACACATAGATGCATACATATATATATAAATTCACTTATGCGATTTTATCTCGCGAACCTCCACTAGAGTATGCCACATAGGCAAGTTGGGTAGATTCATAAGCGCAAACTGTTTGCGGACCTCCTTAGATCATGCCATAGCCATGGACTTGCATTCATTCATACATCCGGTAAAGGGCTCTCATACGTCCCATAAACGGCTCTCATATACTAGTGCGCACCTTTCTCCATACAATCCGCCGAACCTCCGTAAAGTCATATCAATAATATTCATTTTTTGTATAGTCCGCCCGAACTTTCGCCAATCCTCCTTGTTAACTCGAACACATAAGTGCTCCGTCGAAATGTCGGGATCATTAGTCAATTTCAATTTGCATTTACATGCCCTACCGGAGCCAAATAACATATTGTATACCCTTCACTGTCTTCCATCTCAATCACACTTCGATAACCTTTCATAATTTTGCATAATTCATACACATGCATTCCACCAATACTACTATTCATGCATGACACACATTATGCCAAATAATTCATCAATTCAACGTGGTTAAACTTATGACCAATCATGTACTTTCATATCTACATAATATGCATCACGATATAGCATCATTCAACCATAGAACAATTCTTCATTTGCATAACATTTCGTCAAACCTACTTAGCAAACGATACTGAAGGTAAACAAACAACTAGTTAAGTTTTGAGTTTTGGAACTCACCTAGATGTTGTCAACATGTCCATCCACTTAGCTTTTCCCTTGTTACATGTGCCTCCTTAGTCAACAAACATAACAACCATTTCAGAATTTCCAATGAAGATAATTCATCATCATAAGAATCATACTTTGCTTGCATGCAAAGGCAATTTAAACCATTATCCACAACCTCAACCAAAATAGAATAAATTTGAAGGATTACAAAAATCCTTAGCTTCATTCCTTTTCTTAAATTCGTTAACACGGGAAGGTTAATAAGCTTATCAACTTGATAAATTATTAGTTACATATGTACAAATTTTAGCTTCTTTCCTCCATGCAGATCATTCTTAATTTTCTTTCTTACAACCAAACTGATAGCATTACAAAGAACCATTGATTTCTCCCTACTTATTGTATAATCTGTTCCCATTTGGTCATCTTTAGCATACATTTTTAGTATTTTTAATTTAGTTATTGCATTTTCTAACTTAATGAAGCTCAACCTAATTTCCTTTGACTTTATGATATTTTTACTACTGATGTCGCTGCATTAGTCTGTTTAGCATTGCACCCAGAGATGTCGCTGCAAGAACCTGTCCAAAAGTATCGATACATGAATGTGTCCAGAGTTGCCGCTACATAAGAGGATCCAGAATTGCGCCCAGAACTGTCATAGCACCTGACAGCTGTCTAGTTAACACACCAAAAATGTGTGAGTTGTACAATTGGTATAACCAACTAGTACGACCAAAGACTGCTAGATTTGAAAGGAAGGACACTTGTACTATGACATTGTTGTTAAATACTAAAGAGAAGGAGAGAGAAGGGATCTTCTTGCTCGGACAGATTTGATTTTCTTCTTCAATCCATATTTTCATAAAGCTTGCATCATTGGCAGCTTAACTTCCTAAGGGCGACCTGACGTAGAAGAGAAGGCTAAACTGCTCTTGGCGAGGAGCATCCTAAGTGCGCTACAAGAAGAGAGTAAAGGAGCAATTTCAGTAGACTAGGAATAGAACGCCCCAATTGTTCTATTATTTCTCTTTCTTAAATACTGGTAATTCTTGTTATTTCAAGTTGTATGGAAGTACATTTGAATTTTAGAATTGAATGATATGTATTTCAATCTTGCCTTTACTGTTAATCTTTGGATTTAATTGTTCGACCAAGTGTGATTACAGTCATTATCACTGGAAGGTGCAGCGACAATTTAAGTTAACAAGCAAGATAACGAAAGTTGCTTGGGGATTGAAGGAATTTAATACACTTGTTCTTGAATATGTTGCATTGCCAACACTGGAAGATGTGGTTATTGAGCAAGTTTGATTTTTAGATCTAACAAGAGAGTCAAGTTTGGTAAGATTTTCATTATGGTTATTTGCAGCGACAAATTACCTAATATTTTAAACCTTGTAAGTCCCAATTAGTTTTCTACCAACTTTTCACGTTAGGAACCCCATTCCATTATCATTACTTTACTTCTTAAATTTTTCATTATTGCTTCGAGAAATTAATCTCATACATTTACTGCATTTACCTGTTCAATGCTCCGACAACTATACCTTAATTTATATTGTTTTATTTGTTTATTGCATCAACAATTATAAACACAAACATCCATCCTCATGGGATCAATATCCATTAGACTTACATCTATCTAGAGTTGCACAAGTCAAAGCAAATCCAGAGTTATTGAATTAGATGCTATATCCGCTTTGAGTGTACAGGTGTCTTCGCTAGCAAACATGATAAAGAACATGAAAGGGATTAGTGAAATTGCGCCATTCAAGTTGCTCAACAAATTGATGTCCCTACATTTTGTTGTGAAATTTGCGATGACAATTACAGTTATGAAGATTTTCACAACATATGAAAAATCCTTTCTACGTCAATAACATCCATGAAAATTCTTATGGTAATTACTGTAACAGTTCTGCAAGAAGTCAACAGCCTTGAGGAAGTCAGAATGCGACGAAATTCAGATATGAAAATTCATCTAGTCAAGGTAATTTTCGACAAGGGAATTACAATCAGCAGTAGCAAAATTTCAACCAGAATCCTCAGATGCATGCACATCAAGATCAGATGCAGCCGTACAATCGTGTGCAGCCACAACAATCTTCAATGCCACATCTAAATGCTCAAGGATAACAGCAGCAGCAGTACACACAACCACGAGCTGATCCTTTAGCAGCACTTGAAGCCCTGATGCGTGAACATATAATGTGAACAGAAGCCATTGTTCAAGGAAATTCATCTTCTATCCAAGCATTGGAAGCACAGTTAGGGCAACTAGCTTCCAATTTGAACACAAGACCACCAGGTGCTTTACTCAGTGATACAGAGAACCTAAGCTCAAAACGAAAGGAGCATTGCAAGGCTATCACTCTTCAGAGTGGGAAATAAATTGTTGAGCCAGCTATCTGCTCTGATGCAGCACTTGTCATCACTAGTGACATAAATCAGGGTGAGGAGGTTGCATTTGAAGAAGTTATAGAAGAACCAAATAAAGAGGCTTCACCAATTGTTACTCTCATGTCTACTATTAGACCAACAAAATTATCGACACAACTACCGATGTCGACACAACCAGCTATGTCAAGGTAACCTGATGTATCCATATCGTTGTCATTTCCATAGTGATTTAAAGAGAAAGAGCATGATAGATAATATCAGCAATTTCTGACCATACTAAAACAACTGCATGTCAATATCCCTCTTATGGATGCTCTAGTATAGATAATAAGACAATTGCACTCACAAAAGGATGCAGTGCAATCCTGACAAATAAGTTGTCACCTAAGATGAAAGACCCTAGAAGCTTTACAATCTTATGCTCGATTAGAAATCATTACTTGGGAAAAGCTCTATGTGATTTAGGCGTGAGTATCAACTTGATGCGGCTATCTACATCTAGAAAATTGAGGATCAGTCATATGAAGCCCACTACAGTGACATTATAATTGGTAGATAGATCATTAAGGTAACCTAAAGGACAAATTAAAGACATCCTAGTTTACGTATATAAGTTTCTGTTCACAGAGGATTTCAGTATCCTCGACTGCAAAGCAAATAAAGAGGTACCCATAATTTTAGGACGCCCATTCCTCACCATTAGACACACTCTCATCGACGTGTGTAAAGGCGAATTGACAAGGCGACATAATGATGAACACGTCACTTTCAGTGTGTTTGAGGCCATTCCCTACAAAGACAAAGAAGAATGTCACCACATTAATATGTTGGGCACATTAATTGAGAAGGAATTCAGTGAGTGAAGCACAGTAGTTCCAGAAGAATTTGCGGCGACATCGGATAAAGATTTTCTAGTTGACTATGAAAGCAAATCTAAAGCGTATAACATCAAGCTTAGGCGTGGATGGCAAATGGAATCTTTAGATTTTACCAATAGAACGGCTCCAGTGTTTAAGCCATCTATTAAAGAAGCTCCTACCTTGGAGTTGAAGCCACTGCCTACGCACTTGAAGTATGTTTTTCTTGGAAATAATAATACACTGCCAGTTATTGTCTCTGCAACCCTAGACGCAACTCAGGAAGAAAAGTTGATCCATATATTGAAGTAGCATAAGCGTGAGATTGCTTTGAGCATTACTGATATTAGAGGCATTAGTCCCTCTTTCTGCATGCATAAAATTCGGTTGGAAGATGAAGGAAAGTAATTAATTGAACAGCAAAGGAGATTAAATGAGAAAATGAATGAGGTGGTTAAAAAGGAAATTATTAAGTGGCTGGATGCGACCATTATCTACCTAATTTCTGATAGCACTTGGGTCAGCCCAGTTTAATGTGTCCCTAAGAAAAGTGGTATCACGGTGGTAAGTAATGACAAGGATGAGCTAATCCCTACTCGTATTCTTACAGGCTGGTGAGTGTGCATGCATTATCACCGATTGAATGCAGCCACAAAGAAGGATCACTTTCTACTCCCCTTTACCGATCAAATGCTAGACAAGCTTGCTGGAAAAGCCTACTATTGCTTCCTCGATGGTTATCTTAGCTATAATCAGATAGCTTTTGCATCAGAGGATCAAGCAAAAATGACTTTTACTTGTCCTTTTGGCACTTTTGCCTTCCGTCGAATGTCATTTGGTCTCTGCAATGCACCAGCCACATTTCAAAGGTGCATGATGGTAATATTTTCAGACTTGATCAAGGAATCATTAGTGGTATTTATGGATGATTTTTCTATTTATGGAAATACTTTTGATAAATGCGCTGACAACTTGGCCAAAGTTTTAAAGTGATGTGAGGACACAAATCTTGTGCTAAATTGGGAGAAATGTCACTTCATGGCAACAGAAGGCATTGTCATAGGTTATCACATTTTCTGTCAGGGCATTGAAGTGGATAAAATGAAGGTTGAAATTATTGAGAAGTTGCCTCCGCCAACTAATGTAAAGGGTATTCGAAGTTTTCTCGGACACGCAGGTTTTTATCGTAGATTTATTCGAGACTTCTCTTAAATTACGAAACCTCTCTGCTCGTTGTTGGAGCAAAATAAAAAATTCATGTTTGTTGATGTATGTGTGGATGCATTTATGCAAATAAAGAAGCAGCTCGTGTAGGTACCCATTGTCGTTGCACTAGATTGGTCGCAACCATTTGAAGTAATGTGTGATGCAAGTGATTTTGCAGTGGGTACAGTATTAGAACAATGCAAGGAAAGAGTATTTCACGCTATATATTACACCAGCAAGACTCTCACAGAAGCTCAGATTAATTACACAACCACAGAAAAAGAGGTGTTGGCTATAGTCTTTGTTTTCAAAAAATTTTGCTCATATCTTGTCGGTTTAAAAGTTACTATATTCACTGATCATTCCGCATTAAGATACCTTTTTGCAAAGAAAGATGATAAACCAATGTTGATACAATGGATCCTGCTACTAGAAGAGTTTGATATAGAGATAAAGGATTGAAAGGGGTCAAAAAACCAAGTGGCAGATTATTTGTCTCGTCTAGATGTGGGTAGTAAAGAAGGAAATACATTTCAAATTGTCGAAGCATTTCCTGATGAGAAGTTGTTTGTTGTCGACACAACCCCTTGGTATGTGGATGTGGTCAATTACATGGTATGTGGAAGGCTACCTCTGGGCGTAACAGGTCATAAGAAAGAAAGATTTCTTTGCGACATAGAAAAATATTACTAGAACGAGCGATATCTATTCAAGGAATGCAACGAAAATATAATTAGGCATTATGTTCTAGAGGAAGAAATGCTTTCAATCCTTAAGCATTGTCACAATGCTCCTTTTGGAGGTCATTTTGGTGGCATACAAACTGCTGCAAAGGTTCTTTAGTCAGGATTTTATTGGCCTTCATTATTTAAAGACGCCTACAACTTTGTGCACCAATGTGATAAATGTCAGCGCACCAGATCAATATCTCGACGTAAAGAGATGTTACAATAGCTAATAATAGAAGTTGAACTCTTTGACATTTGGGCTATGAACTTCATGGGACCATTTCCAAGTTTGTTTGGAAATGTTTATATCTTAGTTGTTGTTGACTATGTATCAAAGTGGGTGGAGTCCCAAAAGATGATGTAAGGATAATGCTAAAGTTTTTCCACAAGCATATCCTTACTCGCTTTGGCACGCCTAAGGCATTGATCAGTGACCAAGGCACTCACTTCCACTGCAATCAGGTAGCAATCGTAATTAAGCAGTATGGAGTTCACCATAGAATGGCGACCACATATCATCCGCAAACTAACGGGTAAGCTGAAGTCTTCAATCGATTGATCAAAAATATTCTCAAGAAGGTGGTGATTCCATCGAGGAAAGATTGGTCTTCTAGGCTTGATGGTGCATTATGGGCATTACGGATAGCGTACAAAACCCCGCTTGGGATGTCGCCGTATCAGCTTGTCTTTGGTAAAGCATGTCACTTGCCTGTGTAATTGGAACATAAAGTAATATGGGCAATCAAGCAAGTGAACATGGATTACGATGCTGCTGGGAAGAAAAGGTTGTTGGACATCATTGAACTTGAGGAAATTAGGCGCAATGCCTATGAAAATGCTGTAATATATAAGGAAAAGACTATGCGATAGCACGACAAAATTATTTTGCAGTGATAATTTACTGCAGGATAACAGGTGCTATTATTTAATTCTTGACTAAAATTGCACCCAGATAAATTGCGCTCACATTGGACTAGTCCATTTGAAGTTGTCGAAGCATTTCCTCATGGTACAGTCACAATTAAAGATATACATGATGGGAACAAATTTAAAGTGAATGGACAACGACTAAAGCATTATATTTGCCATGATGATCACAAACAGAAGGAGATCATTAATTTGGTCACATTTTTATAACCTCTCTTTACATTTTTAGCATTTAATTTTATTTTATTCAACTTTTGTTTCAATTTATCTTCCTCAGTATTTTTATAGGAATAAAGCTCTTTCTTTTGTTGACGCATGCAAAGCTCCTTGTCGATGCATCTTATCTGCTGACTCACCAGAAAATCGAAGCATATCAGGAAATAAATCATGATGTTTCATCCCATATTCCCCAACCGTTGGATCAGTTTGAAAAAGTGCAATCTGAGTGGACGCATTTATTGATTGTAGACCTATTGTCCTCTCTCTACAGCATAAATAAACATGCCTCTCCATCTACTCTTTTCATTCCCTATAAAGCAATCCCTTTTGTGTCGACTGTGTATTCAAAAACTTCCATTGTTATTCAAAATTTTCTTCAAGTTTCCACCTTTTATACTCTATTACTACCTTTACTACCAAAAAATATGGCCAGAACTTGAGGTGCTAAGACACCATCAAAATCTGTTGCGGAATCTTCATCTACCACTGTTGTTTGTGACACAGAGCATCACCCGTCCAAAGAACCTATATTGTTCCTTACAAAGGTAGCCAAGGATCGTTTTCAAGAGAATGTTGAAACGAAACTACCATCCTAAGCAAGGTTTTCAATTGTCGAAGCAACAGGATCTTGGGAAGTAAGTGTATAAAACCATCGCAAAGATGGGATGGGAAACTTTCTACCACCATCTTGGAAGCTACTCACCATCCCTGGTGCGAGAGTTTTATGTGAACCTCACTGACAATGAGTCAGAGTTCTTGTTTGTTCATGAAGGGTATGTACCTTGGGATGCTGCCCACATCAATGATCACTACAACATTACTGTGGACGAGGATGAACATATGGCATTCCTTAAGGAACTCACTGAGAATGGGGCTGATATTTTGGTGCGAGACCTCTCTGTTGAAGGAGTTGTGTAGACGGGCTCCAATCCAAACAATTACATAATGCACCGACGGTTTCTAACATTACAGAGAAAGGTTTGGTTTCATTTTATTAACTGTCGCCTGATGCCTTTTACCCATAGCACGACTGTAACTTTGGATCGGATGTGTCTGATACATTTGATCATTAAGGGACAAAAAATAGATATCGGTGCAATTTTGCACCAAGAAATTACGGATTGTGCTGCTAGGCAGACTAGTATTTTGGTGTTTCCCTTCTTGATTATGCAGTTATACCAGCAACGGAGAGTGGTACCTTGTAAGGAAGAGGAGATTTTGGACAACAAAGGACCCATCAATGAAGCCTCAATCGAGTGCATGACTCGTTGGAAAGACACTCCCACTGTAAAAGAGGCTGAGGCCAGAAAATGAAAAGGCAAGGCAAAAATAGAAGAACAGAGAACCAAGTAACCACAGATCCATCTTTATGGCATAAAGTAAAGGAAGTAGAGAAGATTGCGGACTCCATCAACATCAAGCAGATTAAACTTGTCACCACTATTGAAGATATGGAGACGTCTCAAAACTTATTCTATACCTATACCAGGGCATGGAATACTGCCGTTGTGACCACACTGAGACGAATGAGCAAGGCACTCTATCGAAATTTCCTATTTTCCCTCCGATCATCAGAGAAGCTGAGCCTTCAACTGAGGAGGCTAACTCCTGAGGAAGGGACCAATATGTGGCTTCCCCACAAATGGTGCATATTTCTAATGATGAAAGAGAGGTTGATTCGACGGAAGTAGAGGACTATCTAAGGAATATTGCGAGCTTATTTGAGGATGATTTTACTGCCAGTCCAGAGGCCACTGTCACTGAGGAAGAGGTCTCTACTAATGAAGAGAAAATGCCAGTAGAACATATGGAAACAGAGGAAGAAAAGGAGGATGAAAGAAAGGAAGGAAAAGATGTTGAGGCAGATTCAACTGAGGAATTTGTCCTCGCACCTACAGTTGTGAGTGCATCATCTGAAGATTTGACGCTACCTAAAGCGAGTTTGGTGGAATCTGTGACTACAATTAATGAGGATCACAACCCTCTAGTTATAGTGGTCTATACTGGACCACTCGCAGAGATCCACCCATCTGATGTTAATGTCAATGATGCCAGGGCTCAGCCCAATGCTGCGAAGCAATCCGAAGATCAAGCGAAGCCAAAAGAGAGAAAACAGAAGCGTGCCAAGGATAAGAAGCATAGCAAGGAAGAGCGAAAGCACAAGAAGAAGAAGCTCAATGCATCCACATCAACAGCTGCAGTGAATTGAGTTAGTTTTTATTTCAGTTTTTTGTTTTAGTTTTCATGCATATCATGTAGCTGTAATTTAATTGTCACCACATTCCTTTTGTCTTTACATTTTAATGTCACTGCATGTTCATTGTCATTGCATTTCCATGTGTCATTGTAAATTAACGTCAGTGCATTGGGGACAATGCAAACTTTAAGTTTGGGGGAATGTATATGGGAATGGAAATGCAATTGCACCCACATTATAAGAATTTTTCCTTTTGAGTTTAATGAAGCATGCATGGTTATTGAAAATATGCTTAAAATTTTTCATTTGATGCTTAATTCTTGAATAATATGAACATTTAATGAATGAGTTGGATGAATTTGATTGAATGTTGTATCTTCAATTCTTGGATGAATGACTTAGAGTGCATTAGTAATGGATGAATAATATCATTCTTTGAATCTTGAATGAATCTACCATTTACAGCTACTTGTATATAAGTATAGTGATAAATAAAAGACACTCCAATGTGGGTGTATTGTGAACTGTTAAGGGGGAACACTCTAATGCAAGTGTTAGAAAAAGTAATCTAGCCAAAGGCTATCACTATAAGAGTGTATGTCGGCATAGTTACACACTCCCTGGGGGTTTGTTGTACCCCATCGTTACTTCCCATGAACAAGAGTATAGTAATGCAACGACATCCCTCAGTCACATATAAAAAAAAGAAAAAGGAAAAGAAGAAAAAAATCTATATATAACTATACAATAATTGTTGTTTTGGTAGAAAGAATTTAGGATTCAAAGCATGATGCTAGCATTGATGAAGTTGCATTTTTTAATTATTCATACTTACGAATTGTCGGTGCAATATTCTGTCATTTGAATGTGATTCATTCATTAGGACTTTAAATGATTTAAGTTGCTAGAATGATCATTGCCTTGATAAAAGTTTTGCTATAACCGTACTAGTTTTTGTTTTACTTGAGGACAAGTAAAAACTCAAGTTTGGGGGTGTGATAGCATTAGAAAGAACCATTTATTTCTCCCTACTTATTGTATAATTTGTTCCCATTTGGTCATCTTTAGCATACATTTTTAGTATTTTTAATTTAGTTATTACATTTTCTAACTTAATGAAGCTCAACCTAATTTCCTCTAAATTTATGATATTTTTACTACTGATGTCGCTGCATTAGCCTGTTTAGCATTGCACCCAGAGATGTCACTGCAAGAACTATCCAGAAGTATCGATGCATGAATGTGTCCAAAGTTGTCGCTGCATAAGAGGATCCAAAATTGTGCCCAGAATTGTCGCAGCTCCTGACAACTGTCTAGTTAACACACCAAAAATGTGTGAGTTCTATAGCTGGTATAACCAACTAATACGGCCAGAGAATGCTAGATTTGAAAGGAAGGTCTCCTGTACTATGAAGTTGCTGTTAAATACTAAAGAGAATCAGAGAAAAGGGATCTTCTTGCTTGGCCAAATTTAATTTTCTTTTTCAATCAATATTTTCTTAAAGCTTGCATCCATGGCAGCTTAACTTCCCAAGGGCGACCTGACGCAGAAGAGAAGGCTGAACTGCTCCTGACGAGGAGCATCCTAAGTGCACTACAAGAGAAGAGTAAGGGAGCAATTTGAGTAGACTAGGAATAGAATGCCCCAATTGTTCTGTTTTTTCTCTTTCTTAAACGTTGGTAATTCTTGTTATTTCAAGTTATATGGAAGTACAATTGAATTTTAAAACTGAATGATATCTATTTTAATCTTGCCTTTACTGTTAATCTTTGGATTTAATTATTTGACCAAGGAAGTGTGATTGCATTCACTATCACTGGAAGGTGCAGCGACAAATTAAGTTAACAAGCAAGATAACGAAAGTTGCTTAGGGATTGAAAGAATTTAATCAACTTGTTCTTGAACATGTTGAATTGCCAACACTGGAAGGTATGGTTATTGTGCATATTTGAGTCTTAGATCTAATAAGAGAGTCAAGTTTGGTAAGATTTTCATTGTGTTTATTTGCAGCGATAAATTACCTGATATTTTAAACCTTGTGAGTCACACTTAGTTTTCTACCAACTTTTCACGTCAGGAACCCCATCCCATTATCATTGCTTTACTTCTTAAATTTTTCATTATTGCTTCGACAAATCAATCTCTTACTTTTACTGCATTTACCTATTCATTTCTCCGACAACTTTACCATAATTTATATTGTTTTATTTGTTTATTGCATCAACAACTATAGACACAAACATCCATCCTCATGGGATCGATATCCGATAGAATTACATCTATCTACTATACTTGCATCGATGGTGTACTCTTATTTACTGTGGCGTTCATAGCGCGATCACAAACCAACGAAGAAGATGAAGAAAGAATAGAAAAAAATGAAAGACTAACACCGCAGAATAATGTCTCTCCCTTATATAATACTCCCTCACTTCCTTCATCGATCTCAAATTCAACAACCAAGTGTACATTCATAATCATCATGTCTCCCACTAAGGTATATTCCTAGTTAAAACTTAACGGAACCAAGGTTTAAATCCACCCTTTTCACAACCAGTCCACCAATTCCTCTTATTTCCACTAGAACTCGCTCAATTTGTAAACTTTTCAAATTAATACCCAAAATAATTATTCCAACTTAAATTTGACATTTAAAGTGTGATAAAAACCTATGTCACAAGTATCTTCGATACATCAATTACTCGTTCGAGCTGAAACTATATATTTGTGTCAGGTTACCAGTTCAGGCTAAACCTTTAAAACAACATCAAATTACCAGTCCAAGCTAAACCTATGTCATATACATCTTCGAGTCTGCAACATGTCACACCCCAAGTTTGGCAGGTTCAAGGTTAAGGCGTGTAGTAGTGAAATAGTTTGTTTGGTGTAATGTAATTCACCCAGTTGTGTCTTCTGGCGAATACATGTGGGCGGTTAGGTAATTATAGTATGATTTTACACCAATTGTATAGTCCGCCCTATTTGTCTTAGTAATGTTCTAATTAGGATGTTAAGTGACCTAGTTAGAAACCATCTGGATTGACTGTCGTAATATTTATTATGCAAGATTCTCATTTATGTTTCTCTCTGAATCTGTAGGCCATTAAGTAGGGAAACTCTGAATTTAAGTGACATTTTTTGAGTTCCTGTAAGCAAGATTTGGTATATATATGTGTGAGAAGAGTTATAAAAAGGGTTTCTCTTCTTTCTTTAAAAATATTTCTCTCTGATTTTTTTTCTAGAACTAATTGGATTTCTTCCTCATTAACCTAGAAGCTAAAGTTTTTAGTTTAATATGTGGTCATTCCATCTCTAGGTAAGTATTATAGCTCTACATGTTAAGTTTTGAAGGAGTAACTCTATAAGTGGTGTATCAACAGTAACTTGTAAGTATAAGGCTTTGCATGGGGATTATCAATGCTTGAGATGGTAGTAATTTGTATATGAATGAGTTTTAATGGTGATTCTATGTTTTGTAAATAGTGGTTTTTGTTTATTCAAGAAGGATGTTTGAGTTTGGAGCTTCAAGCTATTGTAGGTGAGTATTAAGTGAGTCTCTATGCTAACTTTTGCATGTGTAGTGTTCAAATTAAAGTATACTCAAATGATAATTCTACTAATCGGTAAACATTAAAAGTATAGTAAGAATAAGATACATCATACAATTTTATGAATGAAGCTATGTTGGATTAGATTGTTGATGGATAGGAATTTAAGTATAGTTTGATATAGAAAGTAAGAATTTATCAGTTGTGTGAATGAATTAAGGTAAGTGATTGTTACTTCAATGCTCCTCTATGATGCCTTTAGTATGACAGTTATATTGCTAATCAGACTGGCAAGTTATGATATTAAAATAAGTGTAAGACCATAAGGTTTAGACCCATGGCATCGTATGATATGAAAACACTCATGCTATAGGCTCTGGTAAGATTAAAACTGGATTTGTAGATCACAATACATGAATGTGTGTAAGTCCATGTGGCTGAGACCCATGGAAAAATTATGTGATCGTATGAATATGTTTAAGGTGTAGCCTTCGATAATGTGTAAATCGAATTGGTAGATCATGATACATGAATTTATGTCTAAATCCATTAGGGAAAAAACCATGGCACCTTCTGTGAAAGTTCGTCGAGGTAATAAATACGTGATTCGGTATGTCTCCCTTGTGGCGTATTCTGCATGTTGCCCTTGTGACGTATTCAGTTTGGCTCTTTTGGTGTGTGATACATGAATGTGTGTAAGTCCATGTGGTTGAGACCCATGGCAAAATTATGTGATCGTATGAATGTTCATGGTGTAGCCTTCAATAATGTGTATATCGAATTGGTAGATCACGAAACATGAATTTATGTCTAAACCCATTAGAGAAAAAACCATCGCACCTTCTGTGAAAGTCTGTTGGGGCAGTAAACACATGATTCAGTATGTTGCCATTGTGGCATATTCTGTTTGGCTCTTCTGGTGTGCTCAACTAAGACTATATGGTAAAAGGTCATTTATCCACTCTTGTGGTAATTTCTGTATAAGTTTTGATAATGCGATGATAAGGTTAAGAAATGTCTGAAGTTAAGTGATTGAAGTAGATCTGTGTGGTAATTGAATAAGACTGATGATGATGTTCTTGAATAGAAATGTAAATCTATATGTTTATACAAGGGTAGCTGTCATGGTAATTTGTTATATTTGAATATGGGTGTATTCGTAGTTATGACAGACATAAGAAACTGTCAATTTGAGTTTGTCTGTGCTAATTAGTGTAAAAGTCTGAGTATTTGGTATCCATTGTATCGGAATGGTACTATGTCTTATTCTGAAATCTTATGGAATCTAATTTGTTTTGTCATCTTGGGTGGATTTGTATTGTGTTACAATGATTTGGATAAATCTCTATCAGTATAAGCATGTTTTAAGTTTGATTCAAAAAGTGATTTTATTTAGTAAATTGATGGTATTTAAGTCTGCGTGAGTATCCGCCCATCGTGTGTGTGTTTGCCAATGAACAATATTTATAAACAACTGATATGGTATAAGTGCGTGTAAGAAGAGATGGTCGGTGTGATATGGGCTTTGAAGGTATATTCTTATGAACAATACTTTTATGGCTATAGGAGGAAAGATGAGACTAAAGAAATGTTTGAAAGGTTTCAGATATATAAAGAGAATTGGTATGATTAAGAGTGTAGTAGTTGGCATGTAAGTATAAGTCTGAAACTGGGATTGTGTTCGCGAAAGCAAAAGTAAGTGATTAAGAAAGAGAAGTTGGCTCAGATGGTTATTCAAAAGTTATTGCGTATCTGCAACGATAATTTTGTATTTTCTCTCACTAAGTTCTCCTGAACTTAATTGTGTTATGTTTATGTTTCAAGTGTTAATGTGAAGAGATCGCGCTAAGAGGGACGACACCAAGATTACGTTAAGGAAGTGGCGTATCGGGTTATTATGCATATAGTGGTGTTGTGTCGTATTGTAGAGTTTCATTTTAATGAGTCTATATTTAACTAATGTTCATTTTGAAATGATGTAGTGGAAGTACTACTTAATATTTGTTTATAAATATTTTTGTTCTATTTTTCCTAAGTTTTGGTTTTTGAATAAAATTTAAAAGAATATGTTTAAATTAAGATGTAATCTGTCAACAGTTTTGTGAGTTTGGTTAAGTGTTCTGTGTAGTAACATTTGAGATTCAAATCCGACAAATAGGATTAGGTTAAGGGTGTTACACAAAAAATGATGGATCTTGGTAATCAATCCATACAAGTGTGCACAAAACCTTTATTAAGCTCACTCGAAAATTTTTAACTTATAATCTTTCTTTACAATTTAGTTAATATCTCACCTTTTGTACCAATTCTTAAACAATTCAATTTATAACTAAACTTACACATATTTATAATTCAAATACATAATAATTTAAATACAATTATACCATGTGAACTTACTTGGTCAGATAAGCAAACAAGTTGAAGTTGCAAGGACTAATCGATAATTTTGGCTTTTCCCCCATTATCTCCAAAATAATTCAGTTCAATTTATCAATTTCAAATATTTTATAACATCCTATTATATTCATGAATTTGTCCAATTTCATTTTTTGAATGCCCCTGAAGTTTTATATTTTATTAAATTTAGTCCCTAAAATCGAAATCACAATATCTTTCAATTTTGAGATTTGATTTCGAAACCGTTCTCAATCACATCCTTTTATGACCCTATGTTATCTAATATTACAGAAGTTTTACATCAACTTCAAATTTTATACACTTTAGATGTTATGAACAAAACTAACAATTAGACTTTACAACCTAGTCCTTTTTCACATCTAAGCTTAAAATCTATCAATTTAACACCAATTTCTTCAGGAATTCATTAATGAAAACTTTCAAAAACTTTAACAATTTTACAAATTGGTAAATATGCTATCTAAATGAATCTCTCGTAACCTCAAAAACATAAAAATTACAAGGAAATGACTAAATTGAACTAAACCAATTAAAGACCGAAAATTAAAACCCTTAATTTCGAATTCTTGGTTTCTTCTTCTTTTTCTACATTCAGGCATGGATGATGAAAAGAGATAATTCTCTTCCTTTCCACTTTTACTTTGTTTATTTTATACATTTAAAAATTATAATAATTTAATTATAAATATAATAATATTTTTTTACTAAAATATCTACCTATCATACACTACAATCTTTTCCAAATGGTTTATTTTTCATTTTAGACCTTAGTTTAATTGCTATATAAGTCGTTAAGCTTTTATCCAATTAAAAATCTATAGCGATAAAATTTTACAATTTAGTCTTTATACAATAATTAACTATCAATTCAGTAAAATTATTAAACCAAAATTTTTGTAACACCCCTTACCCGATCCGATCGTCGGGCTTGAGCAAGTAAGCATTACAACGAACTATACAAAATTTTGTATCAATTTAAAAATCCTTATTGTTATTAATACTATTATTATTTATTATTTTTTAAAAGCATTGGTAAATTCGATCTTTAGAAATAATTTGAATTAATTCGATTTTTAAAGAATTCTTGAAGATTGAGGAACTTCTACCGATACTTAAGTAGGTAAGTATTGGTAGAACTCAAGTGAATAAAGACTCGAAAAAAGCTAAAGAATTCTACTAATAGAACTGGACGTCCGATACAACTTTGGGTTCTATCGATACGACCTAACCTTTTACCGATACAACAAACTTTAGAGAGTAAAGTAGTTTTGGCTTGAGACTTCTATCGATACCCAAAACCAAACTACCGAAACTACCCTAGTACTACCAATACTAAAAGGACTTCTACCGAAACAAAACAAGTCAATAGTTAAAATCCATTTTCCCTATATTTCTATCGATACTCTGATGGGTTCTACGATACCAAAACTAACCATCAGAGTTCTACCGACACTGAGGTACATCTACCCAAACAAGCTAATAATTTCATGTCATTAACATTACCAAATAAAGTAGACATCATCAAATCATCAAATAACAATTTCCAAATGATGCTAAGGATTTTCACAACACTACAAACAAACAAAATACATGACATCCTCAAACATGACTCTACATTACACACATCTGACTCTTCCTAGGTACATACCAACTCAAAATAAAGCAAAACTCACCAACACTTGAGTGCGGGATCGTCTCTAGATGCTGAGTCATGTACAATTCAAAAAGCACCTAACCTGCGCACGATAAACAAATTGTACGCTGAGTATAACTCAGTGTTATTCTAATAATCTAAACATTAAAGCAATTATAAATACATTTAAAGATTTAATTTAATATTCGTTCATGCTATACCAATATCAATTCCATGATGTTATGGTCTTAAAGTCATAATTACATTATACATTTCACCAATATATGTGTACACATGTTAGAGTATCATTATACATGTTTACATCTCACTTTGATTCTCAATACACATTTCATAACATTTCCATGTCATATCCGTCATTTCCATTTCCATTATGCATATTATCATTGTACATGTTCATATCTCATTTCTTTGATTCTCAATACATATTTCATAACATTTCCATTTCATGTGTGCATAATGTTCATCATTTTTAGTTCCCTATTAACACGACTCAGTCTCTGACGGATACACGAATCCAACCAACACACCTATTTAGCAC
Source organism: Gossypioides kirkii (assembly GCA_005610355.1). Taxonomy (NCBI): domain Eukaryota; kingdom Viridiplantae; phylum Streptophyta; class Magnoliopsida; order Malvales; family Malvaceae; genus Gossypioides; species Gossypioides kirkii. The sequence continues at coordinate 15,200,598 of CP032245.1, forward strand.
CCAATGCCTCATCGGATAAATATGAAGTAATAATTAACCGCCTCCGAACATACTCCCGTTCGATATGTATTTTAGGGCTTTTGCAAGTGTACGAGTCTTGTTGTAATATAGTTTGTTACAACGAAACACTTTGGCAAGTATTCTGAGGAAAAAAGTTTTTGATTAAAGAACATAAAATAAAGGAAATAAAGCAAAGGAAAGAGATAGGAAAATTCAATAAACAGATTTGGGGAGATTAGTTCGCTTCAGTATGGGTTCTTCAATTATCGGCTTCGATATTTTTCCTCAAATAACTAGTCGATACCCTAGTAGGATCTTTCGATCTTCCACCAACATAACTAGTTAATAGAGACTACTTATCTCTCGATGTCACAGTCTAAATTGGTTTGGGGTAAAAATGTTCACGAATAGGCAATACCAATTTTGGGTTAATTCCCACCTAAATGACTTTCTAGTGTTCCCAGACCTATTGTTTGTTTCACGTTCTTTCTTTTCCAAACAGTTAATTTGATTGAAAATCCCTTTATACAACAATTAAATAATCATACTTTCACTCCCTAATCCCCCACAATGGGATTAGTTCTTCATGAGTTCTTTAAACATCATAAAATCAATAACATAAATGAACATGAAATTTAAGATTGAATAAATGAAGTGTAAGAAACTGGAATTTGTATCGCAATCTGTTAGGAATAAAATCCACAATCGTTTATGCAAAGTTACAAATCTCGTTTCCACAAAACACAAAATGAAATAACTAAATAAATTAAAAACTAAAACTAAGGATGTGTAAACCTAACTGCCAAAAGGCCCTATTTATAGCCTTGGATGGTCGTTTTCCAAAATCCTAAGTCAATTGTCGTTCCTCATGTTTAAGTGGCATTGTAAAGATCGAGACGTCCTTCACTTGGTGTTAATTCCACATCTAGGAGTCGATGTCGCGACACACAAGAGCTGTGTCGCGACAATGAATTCAGTTTGCTCTTTTAGGTAATTCTTTTAGGCATTGTATGACACACAGGAGCTGTGTCGCGACAATGAATTTAGTTTGCTCCTTTGGGTAATTCTTTTAGGCATTGTAGCAACACGGGTCGCGACACACCATGCCCGTGTTGCGACACACCATGCCCGTGTCGCGACATAGAAGTTAATCTTGATATTCTTCAGGTCTGGTCTCTTGTTGCGACACAAATAAGTTCGTGTCATGACATAGTGATCAGCTTCATAATTATTTTCCTTCTAAAGGTCTCCTGTACACTCACGAAGTTCATTAACTAACCGTTAGGCCTCAATCAGCCTTAAAGAAAATAAGAAGCACCATTTAGCACATTTTACACATTTTATTCCATAGAAGAAAACTAAACTAAATCCTATGAAAACAAAAGGAAAATACTTAATTTCAAGCTCCTAAAGTATGAATAGTTGTTCAATCTGCTAGCTACAAATCAAGTAGATCAATAATCGCACCCTGCGCTATAATAAAGTTGACACCCAGTGTCTCATTGGTTAAACTGAAGTAACTTAGCACCCAGTGCCTAATCGACTCATGGTTGAAGTAACGCTATACTCTTCCTATCATATGGCATGCCATTTATATTCGACTCAGCCCGAACAGTTAATAGGGTAATCATTTCAGTTTAATACCAATCAATATCTCAATTTTTTTCCTTTGATCACAATGTAAATGCATTTAAATTCAATTTAGTAATAATCATAAATTTTTCCCATATCACAACTTCATTTCATACATTTATACATAAAGGAATATACATTTTAATCCTCATACCATCAATTAATTCAACTCAACCCAATTGAATAGAAAAATCTTACCTCAATTACTTACCATGAGCAATAAATTAAATACGTGGCAATTCATAAATTAGTGTAGATTATAGAAACACCAATCGTATATTCCGAGCTACTCATTGACAACTTTGTCTTTGACCTTCCTTTTTTAGGAGTCCGGGTCAACGTTAGCTATGGAATTAAATACACAACATATTTCATCAAAACGTAACAAATTTTACTCTAACTAAATTTAACTCCCTATTTCTCATTTTTTACATTAATTTACCAAATTTCCAAATTTGGTCCTCACTACTTGGAATCAATAATTAATTTCACAAATTAGTTCCTTTTCACTTCTAACTCAAAATATATCAAATTTATCCTTAAAACTTTAAGCACTCAATAATGGTAGTATTCAAGATTTTTGACAATATCGAAAAATATGACATGGATCAGCTAGATTAAGGTATTAGGATTTCAAAAACATAAAAATTACTAGAAAATGACTAATTTAAGCTTACCAATTTGAAGATTGAACCTAGCAAAAGCCCTAATTTTCTTCAACTTTCTGCCCCTGCCTCTGCTTCGATTATTGGTCGAATGAATAAAGAAAGAAAATGTTTTATTTTCAACAACTCCCACTTGAAATTAATGTCAACCATTTCATTTCCTTTGTACTTTCTTTTATCAATCAACTAAAATTATTAAAATAATTATAAGCCACAATCTCCCAACTAACGACACTAATCAGCATTAAAAGAGTTATTTTCCATAATGGTCCTTCCTATTTATTTCAAATTAAAATCTTTTTATAAATTGTACTTTTATCACTTATGCAATTTAGTCCCCGTACCTAATTTAAACACTACGCAATTAAAATTACTTATTCGATAAGTAATTACTCTGTAAATTATTTGCGTAAATATTTTTATTAAATATTTAGGTTCAGCTCACAAATACGGAGTCTCGAAAATACACTTTTCGACACTCCTAAATTTAGGTCGTTACAACTATCCCACCTTAAAGAAATTTTGTCCTCGAAATTTATCTGAAAAGAGGTGGGGATATAGAGACCTCATTGTCTCTTCCAGTTCCCAAGTCGCTTCCTCAACTCTATGGCTACACCTTAATACTTTCACAAGTGAAATGTGTTTGTTACGCAACTCCTTCACCTTACAAGCTAAAATTTCTACGGGTTCTTCTTCGTAAGACAAATTGGGTTGGATCTCAACTTCTCCCGTAGTAATAAAATGCGACGGGTCTGAACGATATCTCTTAAGCATTTAAACATGAAAAACATCGTGTATCTTTTACAACTCTATCGGCAAGGCCAAATGATAAGGAACTAGTCCCACTCTTCCCATGATCTTATACGGCCCAATAAAACGTGGACTCAGTTTCCCTTTTCATCCAAATCTGAGGACTTTCTTCCACGGTGAAAATTTCAAGAACACTTTGTCACCAACAAAATATTTGATATCTCGGCATTTCAAGTTAGCGTATGATTTTTGTCTATAAAAGTTGCCTTCAATCTTTCCATAATCAACTTAACTGTATCCTCTGTCTCTTGAATCAACTCAGGATCGACTATCTTTCTTTCACATAATTCTGTCTAACAAACAGGTGTTCGGCATCTACAACCATATAAAGCTTCGTATGGAGCCATCTGAATGCTTAACTAAAAATTGTTATTATAAACAAACTCAGCTAGAGGTAGATAGCGTTCCCAACCTAATTCAAAGTCAATCACACAAGCTCGCAACATATCTTCTAAAATTTGAATAACACATTCAGATTATCCGTCCGTTTGAGGGTGAAAGGCTATGCTGAAGTTGAGTTTCGTACCAAGAGATTCATGCAACTGCTTCCAAAATCTCAAAGTGAATCGAGGATCTCAGTTAGAGATAATCGACAAATATATACCATGCAATTTAATAATTCCTCAGATGTAGACTTCTGCAAGTTTTGAAAGTGACTAGTTGGTTCTGATGGCTATAAAATGAGCTAATTTTGTAAGTCGATCAACTATTACCGACACTGCATTTTCCTTACTTGGAGATAACGACAATCCCGATACAAAATCCATCGTAATGTGCTCCCATTTCCATTCAGGAATTGAAATAGGCTGAAGGAATCCAGTGGGTACTTAATGTTCCATCTTAACTCGCTGATAAGTTAGACACTTAGCCATGAATTCAACTATCTCTCTTTTCATTCCAGGCCACCAATACAACTCTCGCAAGTTGCGATACATTTTTGTCCTGCTAGGGTGCAAGGCAAAAGGATTATCGTGAGCTTCGTGAAATCCGCAACATTAGGCACACAATTCGATTACAAAATCTCAAAAAATCTTGGTCATCATTGCTGAAATTTTCTATTGATCCATTCAGAACCATTTCTCTTTTTCTCAACAGTTTTGCGTTAGCAAATTGCACCTCTCTAATCTAATCAAAAAACACTGGTTTAACTCTTAATTCAGCCAACAAGCTACCATCATCACTAATACTGAGTTGAGCAAATATTGCTCCCAACTCAACTGCTGCATTTTTACTCAACGCATCAACTACGACGTTAGCTTTTCCAGGGTGGTAATTGATGATGCAATCATAATCCTTGAGAAGTTCCACCCAAAGATGCTGTCTCAAATTTAACTCATTCTGAGTTAGAAGGTAATTAAGACTTTAATGATCAGTAAATATGTGACATTTTTCACCATACAAATAATGTCTTTTGATCTTCAAATCAAACACCACCGCAGCTAGCTCTAAATCATGCACCGAATAATTACGCTCATGAGTTTTCAATTTGTGTGATGCATAAGCGATCACCTTCCGTCTTGCATTAAAACACAACCCAAACCATTCAAAGAAGCATCACTATAAACCATGAAATCTTTTCCAAATTTGGGTAAGGTTAGGACTGGCGCTTCAGTCAACATCTATTTTAATTTCTCGAAACTTTCTTGGTAACTATCATTCTAACTGAACTGACCATTCTTTTGTAATAGCTTCATCATTGGCATAGCTATCCTCGAAAATCCATCAACGAATCTTCGATAATAACTAGCTAAATCAAGGAAATTACGAACCTCTAACACATTTCTCAGTGCTTTGTACTGAACAACGACCTCAATCTTCTTCAGATCAACTCTGATTCCATCAGTCGAAATAACATGTCCCAAAAACACAACTTTCGATAACCAAAATTCGCACTTGCCCAATTTCCCAAATAACAGCTTCTCTCGCAACACTTGTATAATAATTCGGAGATGCTGCTCGTGCTTTGCTTCAGATTTTGAATATATCAAAATATAATCGATGAAGACTACCACAAATTGATCCAAGTAAGGCTGGAAAATATGATTCATTAGGCCCATGAATGCTGCCGGAGCATTTGTCAAACCGAAAAGCATCACCAAAAATTCATAATGGTCGTAACGCATACGAAATGTTGTTTTGAGGATGTCACTATCCTTTACTTTCAGTTGGTAGTAACTAGATCTCAGGTCAATCTTAAAGAAAATGGAAGCTCCTTTTAGTGTGTCAAACAAGTTATCAATTCGCAAAAGGGGTATTGATTCTTGATTGTCAACTTATTCAATTACGGATAATCTATACAAAGCTACATTGAACCATCTTTCTTTTTAACGAATAACATCGGAGCTCCCCAAGGCAATATACTAGGACAAATACAACCACAACCTAATAAATCTTGCAACTGAACTTTCAATTCCTTTAGCTTCGTTGGTGCTAAATGATAAGGAGATATCGACACCAGAGCCGAACCAGGAAACACTTTAATCACGAACTCAACTTCCCATTCTGGTGGTAATCTTGGTAACTCCTCGGGAAACACATCAGGAAATTTACAAATGACTCGAATCTTGCTAATTTGACTATCAACAACATCTAAGTTAATCACATAAGCCAAAAAGGCTTTACAACCTTGACTGAGTAGCTTATTAGCTCGAACCGACGTGTTGAACCATTTTTTCTTACCCTATTCACTTTAATCAAATTTTCATCAACACTCTGAATCACAAGCTTCTTTTTATGGCAGTCCAAAATCACCCTATACTTAGTAAGCAAATCCATACCCAAAATTAAATCGAAATCACTAAATGGCATAATCAATAGATCGACAAGAAAGGAAATATTCTAAATCTCTAATGGACACAGCCTACACACTCGATCAACCAACAATGACTACACTAAGGGACTTGACACAACCATGGATAACTTAGATATCTCTAATATTAAACTCCCTGATTTAATAAACTGGTGCAGAACATGATAAAAAGATACCTATAACCACATTTGTAACATCGCCCTCCTCACGAGTGCATACAACATAAGCTCGAGCTGGTACTCTAGCCTCTAATTAACAAGTAACTACATTACTTCCTCTTCTAGAACTTCTGAATTGTGGATACAGACTTTTGAATAGAAACAAGAGTAGTGGCATCGCCTCTCAAGCACTCTCGAGCGGTATGTTCCAATGATGCACAATGAAAATAGGCTCGAGTTAATTTCCAACATTCACCTCGGTGCTTTTTCTCGCAATGCTCGTAAGTTAAAATTTTATCATTTCGGGACAAACCTCGCACACTACCCACCGACACAGTCAACTATCAGTCTCGATTTCTGTCAAATTTGTCAGGCTTGAAAGTTGATTTCTAGCTGCCGCGAATATCTCTATTTTTCTTTGATTGCTGATGCAAATTAACAGTTTCAGTTCGCTTCCCAACAACACATGTAGTTTCAGTCTTTTTGTCGAGACGCAAAGCTTGTTCTACCATTTTAGCTTGCTCGACTAAATCAGAAAATTTTGAAATTTTATGAGACACCAACTGTACTTGAAGCTCATGATCAGCCTATAAATGTCACAGAAATTATGTGCAAGTGGACACTGTCGGTGCAAGTATAGTAGACAGAGATGAATCTATCGGATATCGATCTAAAGAATTGTTAAGAGTAATGTCAATGCAATTTAGTTAAGATTGCACAATTCAAAGAGTAAAACCTGTCAACGCAAATATAGCATAAAATGTCAGAGCAAATTAATAGAAAATGAATTGTTGTAGAAGATGTTGTGAATGTAAATTCAGTAAATTAAAAGAAATAAATATAGTGTAAAGAAATAGGGGGATCCCTGACTTCACAAGTTGGCAATGCTAAATGTGACTACAAGGTAACTGATAGCTGAATTGTCACCGCAATTAAGTTCTAATGAGATCTTACTTCTATCAACTTCTCTATTTAACAAAGACCCAAGTACTCACAATTACCACACCTTCCAGTGTTGGCAATGATTTTCACTTAAGAACAAGTGGCAAGTATTCCTTCTTGCCTCAAGCAACTTCCGTTGTCTTGCTTGTTAATCTAGCTTGTCACCGCACCTTCCAATGACTGTGACTGCAATCGCACTTCCGTGGTCAAAATAGTTAAATCCAAATATAAAAAGATGAGAAGAATTGAGTAGAAATCAAAATAGATCTAACATTAATAGATACTTCTGTATACAATTAAAAGTCAATAGAATTCATCAACATTCAAGAGGGATTAAAAGATAAATTGAAGTATCCTATTCCTAGTCTATTAGAATTCTCCCGTAATCGCTCCTCTTGCATCGCACATAGGCACTCCTTGTCAAGAGTAGTCACCTCATTGTTGCGTCAGTTTACCCTCTTGGGAATCAAGCTTCTATGGCAGCTGACTATGAGAAAAGATGAGAAAATTTGTGGAATTGAATTCTTCACAGCTTGATGTTGATCTCTTCTCACTTCCCTCTATTTATAATCATTCCACAACACAGGTCTATCCCTCTTCTCAGATCTAACTTCCCTTTTTGCAACTGTACAAGTTTGTTATTGCCAGCTATGCACTCACACAGATCTGGTTTGTGCATTAGGCAGTTGTAGATTGTCGCGACATCTCTGGACGCAAATTATGATTTAAATTTTCTGCGACAACTTGGCATTCTCCTGCGCTAGTGCTTCTAAATGTGTTAGCAACGTAAAATCCCTGATTAAATGTAGAAGCATTTATATGGTGACATCTTTAGCCATAATTCTAAATCAAACTTATGGCCGCAACTCTAAATGCTTTCCCATTCTGATCTTTTAAGGTGGATTTCTATGCTGACAATGTTAGATGCAAAACTGATACTCAATACAGCGACATTAGTAGCACAAAAGGAATAAAATTAAAGAAAGTAAGACCATACAATACTGATTTAGAAAATGCAAATACTAAGTGTGAAATACTGAAAATTTAGGCTAAATATGATACGAAAGGAACAAATTATACTCTAGTTCAGGGAGAAATTAAGTGTCATTTCTAATACTACCATGCCCCCAAACTTGAGTTTTTACTTTCCTCAAGTAAATAAAAGCTAGCAAAGTTATCTCCAAATTCTTGTCAACACAATCATCATTTTAGCAACTCATATTCTCTAGAATCCTAATGTATAAATTGCATTCATATGCTGGAATATTGCACCGACAATTTATAGGCATGAATAATCAGAATTGCAACTTCACTAATGCTAGCATCATGCTTTAAATCTCAAATCTTCTTAACCAATACAACATTTATTGTATAATAATATACATATATCTATATTTTTTTCTTCTTTTTATCAACTTTTCTTTCTTTATCTTTTTTTATGTGATTGAGAGATGTCATTGCATTACTATACTTTTGTTCCTGGGTAGTAACGATGGGGTGTGACAAACCCCCAAGGAGCATGTAATTATGCCGACACACACTCTTGCAGTGACAGCCTTTGGCTAGATAGTTTTTCTAACACTTGCAATGGAGTGTTCCCCCTTGTTAAGTCACAATGCACCCACATTGGAGTGTCTTTTATTAGTAGATATAATTATACACAAAGCTGCAAGAGGCAAGTTAATTCAAGATTCAAAGAATGATACTATTCATTTATTACTAATGCAATTTCAACCATTCATCCAAAAATAAAAGGATTCAACATTCAATCACATTCATAAATTCATACATTAGCATTCCAAATAATTCAAGATTAAAGCATCATATGAAAAAATTACGGTCACATTGTTCTTAACTATGCATACTTTCATTCACTAAAAAGACAAATATATTCTTAAACTTGTGGGTGTAATTGCATTTCCATTCCAAACTTCCCCCCAAACTTAATGTCTGTATTGTCCCCAATGCACTGACAATACTATACAAATATTAATAGAAATGTAACTACAATGCAAATGTGAGAACAATGAAAATGCAGTGACAATTAAAATGTAATGACAACTAGAGAAAATATATGCAACTGAGCAAGTGGTTGCTTTGGATTTATTTTTTTTCTTAGGGCGCTCCTCTTTGCTTTTCTTCTTTGCCTTTCATTTGCGCCTCTTCTCTTTTAGGTTCAACTGGTGGAGTTGATTGCTCCTCCATTACTAGTTGAGTGTCGACTTCATCGACAATCATGTCCACTAGATGGATCTCAACAAGCGATGTAAAATATGGCACTATAGCTAGAGGATTGGAATCCTCATTGTCGGATGTGACTGCCTTGACCCAGCTCACCCAAGATGGTGCCAATTGTTCAACAGATGCACCCACATTGGCGAGTGCGTCAACAAATTTCTCCGATAAATTTGTCGGGGCAATGTCTTCTTTTTTTTCTTCCTTCTCTTATTTTTCTTCTTCTTTTCTTTCTTCTTCTTTTGCTTCAATACCTACAGAAGCAATTGGTGTGTGCTCTTCCGCAGCAATAGCTGCTCTCTTCGCCATAGTGGCCCCCAAACTGTTCGATAGTTCATCTTCAAAGAGGCTGGCTATGTTTCGGAAGCAATCTTCCATTTCTTTGGATTACACCTCTTGATCCTCATCATCAGAGATGTGGATTCTATTTAGGGACTGGACGGACTGAGTTCTTCCTTCTAAAGCATGCTGCTCTGATGATGGAGTGGCTTTATCGATAATAAGAGGGAATTCAGGCATCAGATTTTGACTCAAACCTCTTAATGTGCTGACAATAGCAGTATTCCATGCCCTTGTATAGGCATAGAATAAGTTCTATCTGAACTACATCTCGTCAATTGCACCGACAAGTTTGATTTGTCTGCTACTCATCTGATCAACAAACTTTTCAATCTCATCAAGCTTCCTCCAAATTTGAGGATTTCTGGGCGCATGGGTTTTGGTGTCCCTCTTTTTTCCTTTCCCTTTTTCCTTCTTTTGTCATACCTCCTTAATCATAGGGGTCTCCTACCCCTTATCATCCTTTCCACCGAAAATCATTAATTGGCCCTTTGTTTTCCAAAGTCTCATCCCCTTCGCGAGGCAAAATGCCCTTCTGTTTACACAGCATTATTATCAGAGAAGGGAAAGGTAGGATACTTGTCTGTTTGGTGGTGGCTTCAGCGATTTCTTGATGTAGGATTACGTTGACATCAATTTGTTATCCTTGATTATAGAATGCAACAAGCACATTCTGCCTAGCGTTGCAGTCGTACTGTGGGTGGATGGCAAGAGATGACAGTTGATGAAATGAAACCACACCTTGCTTTGGATAGTGAGGTAGTGACAGTGCATCGTGTAATTGTTTGGATTGTTGTAAGTCCAAACTGTGCCATCGATGCATAAATCGTTCAGCAATAAATCAGCACCATCCTCCGTCAAGTTCTCCAAGAACTCGACATGCTCATCCTCTCCTTCAGCAATATAGAAGAGAGCATTGATGTGGTCAACGCTCTATGGAACCACCCCTTCACGAACGAATATAAACTCCTATTCAGGATCAACCAGTTTAGCATAAAACTCCCTTACCATGGAGGAAGAGTATCTTACCGGATGATCACAAAACTACTCCCAGCCCAATCGTGAAATGGTTCTAGTAACTTGCTTCCTCAATGTCAGATGCGAGGGCAACTGAAATCCTTGCTCAGGATGACAGTTCCTTTTCGACATCACTTCATGATAACAGTCCTTCACCACTTTTAATAAGAATAGGACAGGTTCTTTTGGTGGTGGTTGGTATTCATTTTTTACCATAACAACTGACGATTCAGTAGCGGATTTAGATGGGGCTTTCGCACCTCGAGTTCTCGTCATAACTACTGAAATAAAGAGAGTGAGAATAACTTGCAAAAAGATTGAAGGTTAAAGAAAAAGAAGAATACAGCAACAGTGGTGGCTGTAAGTGTGAAGCTTCAATCAACACAAAAAAGGGTGTTTTATAGAAGATGGAGGTGAAGAGACGTGATGATTGCTGCTGCTGTTGGGAGCACCTTGTGCCTGTAACCAATAAATGTCAGGACATAGATCTTACTTTTTTGGAGTGATCCAATAGTTGGGGAAAGAGGTGAATCAACCGGCGTGATTCTTTCCCGAAATGCTTCGCTGAGTCATCAATGAAATGCGTCGACAAGTTGTGCTTTTGTGTGCGTCGACAAAAAGGAGATCTTTTATTCCTGCAAAAACTAAAGAAACAAATTAAAGTAAAATAAAATACAAAAATTAACAGAAAAATTGTAATTACATCCTAAAAAAATGTGACCAGGTTAATGGTTTCGCTTTGTTCGTTGATGCCTAGGCTTCGGTAATGCTTCAATCATTGGCCATTTACTTTAAATTTGTGCCCGTTATTCAAATCCTTGATTGTCACCACACCATGTGGAAATGCTTCGACAACTTCAAAAGGTCTTGACCATTTTGAGCGCAATTTTCCTGGATGCAATTTTAAACGTTAGTTAAATAAAAGCACTAACTGACTAGAAGAAAATTGTCACCGTAAAATGATGTTGTCATGCCATCTTTTACTTTTTTCTTTGTAAATAGAAGCATTTTCATAAGCATTACGTCGAATTTCTTCCAGTTCTGAAATGTACAACAATCTTTTCTGTCTAGTAGCATCATAGTCCATGTTCACTCGCTTGATTGCCCACATGGCCTTATGTTCAAGTTTGACTGGTAAGTAACAGGATTTACCAAAAACTAGCTGATTTGGCGACATCCTTAATGGTGTTTTATATGTGGTGCAAAGCACCCACAATGCATCATTTAACCGCGAAGACCAATCTCATCGAGATGGGTTAACTAGCTTCGCAAGAATAGCCTTGATTTGCCAATTGGATACTTCCGTTTGTCCATTTGTTTGATGATGATATATGGTTGTCATGCATGTTTCACACTATAACGTTTTAAAGTTGTCACCACTTGATTGCAATGGAAGTGAGTGCCTTGGTCGCTTATTAATGCTCGAGGTGTTTCGAATCGTGTAAGGATATATGTGTGAAAGAACTTTAACACCGTCCGAGCATCATCCTTTGGAACAGCGATTGCTTCGATCCACTTGGAGACATAGTCAAGAGCAACCAGAATATACACATTCCCAAAAGAATTTGGAAATGGCCCCATAAAATCTATACCCCAAACATCAAATAAATCAACCTCTATGATAGGCTGTTGAACCATCTCGTTGCCTCGAGATATAGAACTGGTGCGCTGACATTTGTCGCACTATTGAGCAAAACTGTAGGAGTCTCGAAACAATGTTGGCTAGTAAAATCCTGATTGTAGGACCTTTGCAACTATCCTAACACCACCAAAATGGCCTCCATAAGGAGCATCATGGCAATGATTTAGGATAGATATCATTTCTTCCTCAAGAACGCAATGATGAATGATGTTGTCAGTGCATAACTTGAACAGGTATGGCTCATTCCAATGATACTTTGCAGCATCCCGAAGAAATCTAACCTTCCTATGACCCGTTGCACTCAATGGTAGCTTTTCACAAACTAGATAATTGACGACATCTGCATGTCATGAAGATACATCGATAAAGAATAATTTCTCATCTGAAAATGCGTCGATAATTTGTGACTTATTTCCATCCTCGCTTCCAGATTCCAAACGAGATAAGTGGTCTGCTACTTGGTTTTTCGATCCTTTCCTGTCCTTAATCTCAATATCAAATTCTTGTAATAAAAGGGTCCATCTAATCAACCTAGGTTTTGCATCTTTCTTAGCAAAAAGGTATCTCAATGTCGAATGATCAGTATACATTGTAATTTTTATGCCGACAAGATATGAACGGAACTTGTCAAATGCAAAAACTACTGTCAATAACTCCTTCTTAGTGGTTGTGTAATTCACCTCCGCTTCAGTTAGAGTCTTACTAGCATAATAGATTGAATGAAATACCTTATCTTTTTATTTCCCAAGCACAACACCCACAGCAAAGTCACTCGCATCACACATCACCTCGAACGGTTTTGACCAATCCGGTGTGATGACAATGGGTACCTGCACTAGCTACTGTTTAATTTTTAGGAATGCTTCCAAACAAGCTTCATCGAACAAAAAATTTCTATTTTGCTCCAACAAAGAGCAGAGTGGTTTTGCTATTTTGGAGAAGTCTCGGATAAATCGATTATAAAATTCGGCATGGCCGAGAAAACTCCTTATTCCCTTCACATTATTGGGTGAAGGTAGCTTTTCAATGATTTCCACCTTCACTTTATCCACTTCAATGCCCTGATAAGATATACGATGGCCAAGAACAATGCCTTCAGTTGCCATAAAATGGCATTTTTCCCAGTTTAATACCAAGTTGGTGTCCTCACATCGTTTAAACACTTTTGCTAAATTATCAGCGCATTTATGAAAATTGTGCCCATAAACAGAGAAATCATCCATAAATATCTCAAATGAATCCTCGATCATATCAGAGAAGAAGTCCATCATGCACCTCTAGAATGTAGCTGGGGCATTGCACAAACCAAATGGTATTCATTGGAAAGCAAAGGTTCCAAATGGGCAAGTAAAAGTCATTTTTGCTTGATCCTCCGGCACGATTATAATCTGATTGTACCCATAGTATCCATCAACAAAACAGTAATAGGCCTTACTAACTAGCCTATCCAACATTTGATCAATGAACAGAAGTGGGAAGTTGTCCTTCTTTGTGGTCACATTTAGACGACAATAATCCATACACACTCGCTAACCTGTAGCAATGTGAGTAGGGATTAGCTCATTTTTATCGTTACTTACCACCATGATGTCGTTTTTCTTAGGCACACATTGGATCAAACTCACCCATGTACTGTCTGTAGTTGGGTAGATTATGCTTGCGTCCAACTACTTAATGATCTCTTTCTTCACTACTTCCTTCATTTTCTCATTTAATCTTCGTTGTTGCTCAATTAACTGTTTCTCTTCATCTTCCAGCCTAATTTTATGCATGCAGAAAAAGGGGCTAATGCCTTTGATGTCTGTTATGCTCTAGGCTATGACTCTTTTATACTGCTTCAATATTCCGATTAATTTTTCTTGTTGGCTCGTGTTAAGACTTACGCTGACAATCACTGACAATGTATCATTGTCACCCAGGAAAACATATTTCAGCTGTGTTGGCAATGGCTTTAACTCTAAAGTCGGAGCTTCTTCAACCGATGGTTTAAAAATAGGAATCATCCTATTAGTCAGATCCAAAGATTCCAATTGCCAGCCATGTCTAAGCTCACAGACATTAGCCTCAACTTTGTGGTCACATTCAGGTAAGGCATTATCTTTCGATGTCACCACATATTCCTCTGGCACTGCTGAACTTCGTTCGTTAAATTCCTCTATAATTAACTCATCCAGAACATCAATGTGATGACATTGTTCCTTACTTCGTGATGAAGATGCTTCGAAAACACTGAAGGTTACATGTTCATCATTGTGACACATGATCAACTCGTCCTTGAAAACTTCTATGAGTGTGCGCCCCGTTGCAAGAAATGGGCACCCCAGAATGATGGGCACCTCCTTATCAGCTTCACAATCAAGTATGATGAAGTTGGCTGGGAACACAAACTTATCGACATGGACGAGAACATCTTTAATCTGTCCTTCAGGTTGTGCCAAAGATTTGTCCGCAAGTTGTAATGTCACTACAGTGGGCTTCATAGGACCAATTCTTAATTTCTTGAAAGTTGACAATGGCATAAGGTTAATACTAGCTCCTAATCACATAAAGCTTTACCTAAGTAATGGTTTCCAATGGGGCATGGAATTGTGAAACTGCCAGGATCTTTTTTTTTGTGGTAATTTATTTGTCAGTACAGCGCTACACCCTTCTGTGAGCTCAATCATCTCAATATCGGATAGCTTCTTCTTCTTTAATAGTAGCTTCTTCATGAATTTCCCACAGATAGGAATCTTCACAAGAGCATCAACTAGAGGTATATTAATATGTAATTATTTCAAGGTAAATACAAACTTTTGATAATCTCTGTCATGATCTTTCTCCTTGAATCTTTGTGGAAATGGCAAAGGTATGTTCACAGTGGATTGTTGTGATATAACCGGTTGTGTCAACATGGGCAGTTGCATCGACAACTTCGTAGGACGAATGGTCGGCATTGGTGTGACTACTGGTGGCTCATCCGTATTTACTTCTGTTGTATCTTCTTCAGATGCAACTTCTCTTTGTTGCTTTGGTTCATTTGAGTCGATAGGTGCTTGGTTGAAGCTGCTACTTTGTTCGGCAGTTTGCTTTCCACTCCGCAATGTAACAGCCTTGCAATGCTCCTTTCCTTTCTGATTTGGATTTTCAGTATCATTGGGCAAAGCACCTAGTGGTCGTGTGCTCATGTTAGAAGCCAGTTGTCCTAGTTGTGCTTCCAACGCTCGGATGGAAGATAAATTTCCTTGTACAATTGCTTCTGTTTTGGTAATATGCTCACGCATCAAAGCTTCAAGAGTAGCTAATGGATTTGATCTTGATTGAGAATATTGTTGTTACTGTTGCTGATGCTGTCCTTGCAAATTTGATAGTATAGTCTGTTGTGGTTGCATTCGAACTTGTGGTTACATCTGATTATATGACTACATCTGGTTCTGTGATCACATCTGGTCAGGCTGTGCATGCACTTGAGAATTATGATTATAATTCTGCTACTGTTGATCGTAACTCCCTTGTCTAAAATTATCTTGATTTGAGGAATTTCTATATCTGTATGTGGACGCATTCTGACTCCCCCAAGGTTGTTGAGTTCTACTTGAACTGTTATATGAGTTACCATATGAATTCCCTCGGATTTTATTGACATAAAATGCATTCTTAACATGTTGTGGACAATCCTCATAGCTATGGTTGTCACCGTAAATTTCACAAGAAAATATCGAGACATCCATTTGTTGGGCTACTTGAATAGGGGCAACATCACTCGTCCCCTTCATGTTCTTAATCATGTTTGCCAAAAAGGATACTTGTGCACTTAAGGCTAAAATGGCATCTAACTCAATAACTTCAGGATTTGTTTTCACCTAAGCAGAATGAGAAATTGGGTATTGATAATCATTTTGCGCAATTCTTTCCAAGATTCGCACAACTTCATTGTAAGTGCAATCCAACAAAGGACCATTAGCAGATGCATCGACAAGATTTCTTGTCTACGCATTTAATCCATTGTAGAAGATCTCGATTTGTGTCTCCTGTTGGATTTCTACATGGGACAACGTCTAAGCAGAGTTTTGTAACGTTCCCACGTAGCGTGCAAGTCTCATCATCCAGTTGATGGTATGCTGTAATATCATTCCTCAGTCTAACGTTCATTGTGGGTGGATTGAATCGCAGAACAAACTAAGTTGCTAGCGCATTCCATGAAGTAATAGATCCAGTCAGTAAACCTAAAAACCATGTACGTGCCCTTCCTTGTAAAGAGTAAGGGAACAACTGCATCTTCAAGGCGTCATTAGGAACACCGTGTTGACTGAAAGAAGCACATATAAGCAGAAAAGATTTAAGATGCTCCCTCGCATCTTCATGAGGCAAACCAGCATATTGCCCATTCGAGTTTCGCATTTGAAACATCACCGGTTTTAATTCAAAATTCCCATCTTATATTACTGGTCTAACAACCCCTGGTTGTAGATCATCGAGCACAAGAGCAACGAAGTCTGTAATTATCCTGTCTGGAATTTGCTCTCTTTGTGGAAGCATATTGTTGATTCCTTATGGCTGCACTTGAGGAACAATATTTTGTGGTAGCAAAGGTGGAAGATCGTTGTTATTTCCATCCATTTTTTTTACTCTTGTCTCTTCCTCCGAATTGTTCTTTCCATTTCTAGATCAAAACTAATAATGTTGTTAGGATTTCTCTTTATGGACATAAACACCTAAAAAGAATTTAAAAGAAAATCAAAAAAAGACTAGTTAATCAATAAAAGTTAGAAAAAGAATAGTAAATGTAACTTCAAAAATAAACATCAAACAAACGCCATCCCCGATAACGGCGCCAAAACTTGATCAGCCTGTAAACGTCATAAAAATTATGTGCAAGCGGACACTATCGATGCATGTATAGTAGATAAAGATGAATTTATCGGATATCGATCCCATGAGGATGGTGTTCTTGATGCTTAAATTTGTCGAAGCAATTAGAGTTTAAATGAAAAGAATTGTTAAGAGTAATGTCAACATAATTTAGTTAAGACTGAACAATTCAAAGAGTAAAATCTATCAATGCAAATGTAGCATAAAATTCAGAGCAAATTAATAGAAAATGAATTGTTGTAGAAGATGTTGCGAATGTAAATTCAGTAAATTAAAAGAAATAGATCAAGTGTAAAGAAATAGGGGGATCCCTGACTTCACAAGTTGGCAATGCTAAATGTGACTACAAGGTAATTGATAGATGAATTGTCACCGTAATTAAGTTCTAATGAGATCTTATTGATATCAATTTCTTTGTTTAACAAAGACCCAAGTACTCACAATCACCACACCTTCCAGTGTTGGTAATGCTTTGCACTTAAGAACAAGTGGCCAGAATTCCTTCTTGCCTCAAGCAACTTCCGTTGTCTTGCTTGTTAATCTAACTTGTCACCGCACCTTCCAATGACTGTGACTGCAATCACACTTCCGTGGTCAAAACAGTTAAATCTAAATATTAACAGATGAGAAGAATTGAGTAAAAATCAAAAATAAATACTTCTGTATACAATTAAAAGTCAATAGAATTCATCAACATTTAAGAGGGATTAAAAGATAAGGTGAAGTATGATATTCCTAGTCTACTAGAATTCTCCCATAATCGCTCCTCTTGCGTCGCACATAGGCACTCCTCGTCAGGAGTAGTCACCTCCTTGTTGCGTCAGTTTACCCTCCTAGGAATCAAGCTTCCACGGTAGCTGACTTTGAGAAAAGATGAGAAAATTTGTGGAATTGAATTCTTCACAGCTTGATGTTAATCTCCTCACTTTCCTCTATTTATAATCATTCCACAGCATAGGTCTATCCCTCTTCTTAGATCTAACTTCCCTTTTTGCAACTGTACAAGTTTGTTATTGCCAGCTATGCACTCACGCGTATCTGGTTTGTACATTAGGCAGTTGCAGATTGTCGTGACATGTCTGGACGCAAATTATGATTTAAATTTGTTACGACAACTTGGCATTCTCCTGCGCTAGTGCTTCTGAATGTGTTAGCAGCGTAAAATCCCTGATAAAATGTAAAAGGATTTATATGATGACATCTTTGGCCGTAATTCTATATCAAACTTGTGGCCGCAACTCTAAATGCTTTCCCATTCTGATCTTCTAAGGTGGATTTCTGCGCTAACTACTTTAGATGCAAAACTAATACTCAATACAGCGACATTAGTAGCACAAAAGGAATAAAATGAAAGAAAGTAAGACCATACAACACTGATTTAAAAAATGCAAATACTAAGTATGAAATGTTGAAAAAGTAGGCTAAATATGATACAAAAGGAACAAATAATACACTAATTCAAGGAGAAATTAAGTGTCATTTCTAATGCTATCTGCTTATCACGTAGCCCTTGAAGAAACCTATTGCAATTTTTAGCTTCGAAAGGAATAAATTCAGCGGCGTACTTACTGAGTCACAAAAAATCTCGTTCGTAGTTAACCACCGACATCTCGCTTTGCCTTAACAGTAAAAACTCTTGCTTTCTTTCTTCAAGGTATAACTCCTCTACATATTTCTTCTGGAACTCTCTTTAGAAGAACTCCCAATCCACTCACTCAACAAGTACGCGGCATGTTGTTGTTTGCCACCACGTGTACGCTTCTTCTTACAGTAGAGAAACAACACATATTACACATTCACGGGGGGTGCATTCAAGTTGTTGAAGAAAACACTTAGTCGATTCTACCAAACCTAAGCAGTTGAGGGATCAACCACTTTTAGACCTAAGAATTATGTAGCACTATATCTCCGTAACTCCTTGATCAGAGTTCGTCAAGTGCCAGGTACAGGTGCAATAGCAGGAGTAGTTCCCGCAACATGTTGAAAAGCATCAACTATAGCTCGGAGTAAATTTGAGTCACCTTGACCCTCGTCAAGGCCTCTATCTATGTTAGGTTGTTGGACACCCGCGGAATGAATGCTCGATGCCACCGACTCAGCTCTGATAGGATTATCAGTAAAATTATCACTAATATGGACTTCTTGGTCCACTATAAATGTTTGATTCTCCCAAAATCTTTCGTGCTATAAGATCGAAACAAATAATAAAATCAGCATCCAAATCCCGACTCATAATCAACTCAACTTGGCATGTACCTCTATACTTAATCCTAAGCTTGATTTAGTACGAGAAGTGGCTAAACATGTAGCTCTGATACCATTAAATGTAACACCATTTATCCGATCTGGTCGTTGGACCCGAGCAAGTAAGCGTTACAACAAACTTTACATAATTTTGTATCAATTTAAAAATCCTTATTGTTATTAATACTATTATTATTTATTATTTATTTTCATATTGTTTTTTTAAAACCATTGGTAAATTCGATCCTTAGAAATAATTCTAATTAATTCAATTTTTAAATAATTCTTGAAGACTAAGGAACTTTTATTGGTACTTAAGTGGGTAAGTATCGGTAGAACTCAAGTGAGTAAAGACTCAAAAAAAGCTACAGAATTTTATCTATAGAACTGGGCGTTTTATCGGTACAATTCTGGGTTCTACCAATACGACCTAACCTTCTACCGATACAACAAACTCTAGAGAGCAAAGTAGTTTTGGCATGGGACTTCTACCTATACTCAAAACCAAACTAGTGAAACTACCCTAGTGCTATCGATACTAAAAAGACTTCTACCGAAATAAAACAAGTCAGTAGCCAAAATCCATTTTCTCCTGTATTTCTATCGATACTCTGATGGGTACTAAAAGAAATGCATGGGGTACATCTATTGAAACAAGCTAATAATTTCAAGTCATAAACATTACCAAATAAAGCAGACATCATCAAATCATCAAATAACAATTTACAAATGATGCTAAGGATGTTCACAACACTACAAACTAACAAAATACATAACATCCTCAAACACGACTCTACATTACACACATTCGACTCTTCCTAAGTACATGTCAACTCAAAATAAAGCAAAGCTCACCAACACTTGAATGCGGGATCGTCTCTAGATGCTGAGTTGTGTACAATTCAAAAAGCACTTAACCTGCGCACGATAAACAAATTATACGTTGAGTATAACTCAGTAGTATTCCAATAATCTAAACATTAAAGCAATTATAAATACATTTAAAGATTTAATTTTATATTAGTTCATACTATACCAACATCAATTCCATGATGCACGTTCATAATAACATTAATTACATTATACATTTCACTAATATATGTATACACATGTCATAGTATCATTATACATGTCATAACATTTCCATGTCATATCCATAATTTCCATTTCCATTATGCATATTATCATTGCACATGTTCATATCTCATTTCTTTGATTCTCAATACATATTTCATAACATTTCCATTTCATGTGTGCATAATTTTCATAATTTTTAGTTTCCTATTAACACGACTCGATCTCTGACGGATACACGGATCCAACCAACACACCTATTTGGCACCCAGTGCCTCATCGGATAAATCCAAAGTAATAATCACACCTTGCGCTATAATAAAGTTGACACCCAGTGTCTCATCGATTAAATCGAAGTAACTTGGCACCTAGTGTCTCATCGACTCGTGGTTGAAGTAACCCTGTACGCTTTCTATCCTATGGCATGCCATCTATATCTGACTCAGCCCGAATAGTTAATAGGGTAATCATTTCAATTTAATACCAATTAATATCTCAATTTTTGCCTTTGATCACAACATAAATACATTTAAATTCAATTTAGTAATAATCATAATTTTTTTCCCATATCACAATTTCATTTCATACATTTATACATAAAAGAATATACATTTTACTCCTTATACCATCAATTGATTCAACTCAATCCAATTAAGTAGAAAAATCTTACCTCAATTACTTATCATGAGCAATTAATTAAATACGTGACAATTCATATATTAGTTTAGATTATAGAAACACCAACCCCATGTTTCGAGCTACTCGTCAACGACTTTGTCTTTACCCTTCCTTTTTGAGGAGTCCGGATCAACGTTAGCTACGGAATTAAATACACAACATATTTCATCAAAACACAACAAATTTTACTCTAACTGAATTTAACTCTTTATTTCTCATTTTTACATTAATTTACCAAATTTCCAAATTTGGTCCTTACTACTTGAAATCAATAATAATTTCACAAATTAGTCCCTTTTCACTTCTAACCCAAAATATATCAAATTTATCCTTAAAACTTTAAGTACTTGTATTCAATATCTTTGACAATATCGAAAAATACAACATGGGTCAGCTAATTAAGATATCAAGATTCCAAAAACATAAAAATTACAAAAAAAATGACTAATTTAAGCTTACCAATTTGAAGATTGAACCTAACAAAAGCCTTAAGTTTCTTCAACTTTCTCCCCCATTTGCTTCGATTGTTGGCAGAATGAATGA
The DNA here is from genome assembly GCA_005610355.1 of Gossypioides kirkii. NCBI lineage: Eukaryota > Viridiplantae > Streptophyta > Magnoliopsida > Malvales > Malvaceae > Gossypioides > Gossypioides kirkii. The sequence goes on from CP032245.1 coordinate 15,222,237, forward strand.
AAGAAAGAAAATGTTTTATTTTCAACAATTCCCACTTGAAATTAATCTCAACCATTTCATTTCCTTTTTACCTTCTTTTTTTTATAAATTAATCAACTAAAATTATTAAAACAATTATAGGGCGCAATCTCCCACCTAACGGCACTAATCAACATTAAGAGGGTTATTTTCCATAATGGTCCTTCCTATTTATTTCAAATTAAAATTCTTTTATAAATTTCATTTTTACCACTTACGCAATTTAGTCCCGTACCTAATTTAAACACTACATAATTAAAATTACTTATTTGATAAGCAATTATTTTGCAAACTATTACTGTAAATATTTATATTAAATATTTACAGGTTCGGTTCACAAATACGGAGTCTCGAAAATACACTTTTCAGCACTCCTAAATTAGGGTCGTTACACTTTTATACTAGTTTTGTAAAATATTAAATAATAAAATTTAAGGACTCGATTTACGAAAATGAGATTTCGAAACTATTATTTTCAACACCACTGAATATCGAACTGTTACATTGCTTCTTAAACTTCATTACTGCAAACTGTAGCTCAGGATCCCCTTCAATTATATTTGAAGTCAAGCTTTGATATCAATTGTTAAAGTATTGATTTTCTCTCTATCTAGATTGATGTTCAAACAAATGTTTCAATAGAACAAAGGCAATAAGAAATTAGAGAATGAGAGAAATAAACCCACAAATTTTGTTAACACAGTTAAAAAATAATCCTACTTTGCAGAGCCTCGTTTGATGAATGATTTATTCAACAATCGGTTTAATGACTTATTGGTTAAAACCCAATCTACTCTTTTACAAGAAATAATAATAACCACGATAGATAACCCAACTTGTTACAATAACTCACTCAAATAATCTTACTTACAATCAAATACAAACTTTCCAAGAAAGCCTATAAGTTGAGTGTGAAACGAAAACAAAAGCCTAACAAAAAAAAATGTAGCCTTTGCGCTCTCCAAAAGGCTTGTCGAACCAAGCATATGTGTTGTCTATTTATAGGCAAAATATGATAGCTTCCCTTAATAAATTTTGTGAAGATAAATTCATCAATTTAGTGCATAATGATCCATGACAATGACTTCCAATATTTATTCCAAAATAAAGCTTTAGCATCCAAGATAAATCAAGAACTTAATCATGAAATAAATAGCTTAAAGGATAACGACAAGAATAATTATATAAGCCTTATGTGATAAGACATGTCGATATTCAAATTTCTTTAATCAATCAAATTCGATCACCATGATTTAGCACGAGGTAAAATATGTTCTAATAATCATTTGTTTATAGATAAATCAATTATAGAGATCAAAGTAAAAAACACCACCATCTATTTTGACTTGAGTTGTTCAAGAATTATTATCAAAACTGTTGTCCAAAGATTTGCCTATATATTTGTTTAAACATGAAAGTGAACAAGAACAATTCAACAAGTTATTTGAACTTGAGACATCCACAATGGAACAACTAAAGTACCAATAATAATGAAGTATTAATTAATGTTTAATTATTATGCAAAGTTCATTTTATATTTTTTCTATGTGTGTTTGAGGAAGAAGTAGGGGTGTTCAAATTTTGGTTAAAACTGAATTAATCGATCGAATCAAACTAATTCGATTAATCGGTCGATTAATTGATCTAATTCGATTGGAGGTCGATTAATGGTTTTTTGAAAGTTCGTTTATCGGTTAATTCAGTTCGAACTTGAGTAATTAACTGAATTAACCGAACTTTTAAAAAATCAATATTATATATTACCAATTTGATTAATTTTTGTTAATTTCAGTTAATTTGATGAATTTTAATTTGGTTAATTCGGTTAAATGAATATTTTCAATTTATTTTTTGATATGTTTTATACTTGTTTTAACAAAAAAAATAAAAACATAAAAATTTCGGTTAATTCAGTTAATTGACCGAATTAACCGAAATAGTTCGATTCGATTAATTTTTTTGAAAAAAAATTTGATTCGATAAACCATTAAAAGTTTAAAAAATTTGATTAATGCTAGTTCGATTCGATTAATCGATCGATTAACCAATTGAACATATCTGGAAAGAATGTTGGTAAATTGGGCTAAGAGCCCAAAAGTAGAGGAAAACGAAGGCAAAATGAGGTTGTGTAAGCTTGGCTTGAGTTCACGGACCAAAATATGTGGAGTGAGGAGTGAGTGGGTAAGGCAACAAATATAAACCCTCCCGCCCCATCACTAACCAAACCCCAACTATCCACTTATTTTTCTTCTTATCCACTCCCCTCTCCTATTTCATTTCTCCTTCGCCCATATTCTCTTTCATTGCAAACTGTGAGTGAGTGAGAGAGATGGCTTGCTCAGCTACTTCATCGGCCGCGGCTCTCATCTCCTCTAAGCCAAGGGCTTTCTCCTCCAATTCCAAGCCCTTCTCCCAATCCCTTCCTCTCCCCAATCCATTCACTGGTCTCCCTGCCCCTCTCCTTTCTCGTCCCGCCTCCTTTTCCCTCTCCCGCGCCTCCCCTTCTCGCAAGTCTTTCGTCGTCAAAGCCACCGTATGTTTTTCTCTTCTCCATTTCGCTTTTTCTTTTCATGTTTCTACTAATTTTTTAATGGTTGAATTTAGACTGGAAAGGGAATGTGACATTTACTTTGTTTTAATTACTTTCTTTTATTAATATCAACAATTGGAAACATAATGTTTTATGATGTCTCTGGGCTTTAGTTATTTTTACAAAGGATTTTAGTATAATGTATTCAGAGTGTGGAATTTGGATCTGGTTTCGATTTTAATACAAAGATGGAAAAAATTAGTGTTGCCAAGGAATAGCGCCGTAAATGTGGGTCTTTGATTCCATTGTAAAGGCAAAATAGGAAGCCAAAGCTAACTCCATTTGGTGAGTTTTGTTGGGGGCTCCAAATGAAAATGGATATCTATATCATTTAGTTTTAAATGAATTAGTTTGTTTTCAATCAACATTTTATCAATTTGGAGGAAGGAAAAAGAAGAAAGAGGAGCAAATTATGTTAAGTGAAATTCAGAATAAGTTTTGAGATATGTTTATTCTGAAGGAATCCTGAATGTTTTGATGGTGAACTATTTCTTTATCCACATAATTTCTCATGTATGATTCGGTTTCATATTTGCGCATCTCTTTCAGAGTGACCTTCCACTGGTGGGAAATCCTGCCCCTGATTTTGAGGCTGAGGCTGTCTTTGACCAGGAGTTCATTAAGGTATCTTATGTGGATATTGTTCTCAAGTATAGGCACTTAAATAAAAATTTCCCTCTTTTATTATAATTACATATGTTTTTTTCCAATTCTATTCTGAACGATGCATTGTTCTTTCAGGTCAAGCTCTCTGAATACATTGGGAAGAAATATGTGATTCTCTTCTTTTACCCGTTGGACTTCACATTTGTTTGCCCCACAGGTGTCTTTCACTCTGAACAACTAGCCTAATAGTTTTCTATGATATTAGAGTCTCATTCTTACTTTCACCTCCTAAAATTCTTCCTGCTTGCAGAGATTACTGCTTTCAGTGACCGCTATGAAGAATTTGAGAAGCTAAACACTGAAATATTAGGTGTCTCTATTGACAGTGTGGTAAGTTCCTTGGTTTATAGCAAAAAATGTTTATACCTCTCTGCCTATAGTAAAGTTTAGTAGTTTCCTTCAAGCACGGAAGATTCTTAAAAGAATGCTTGTGTCTTCATTGTAGCGTTACGTAGTTTGCAGGTTCATTATTCTTAGACCCACTTCAATGATGATATAAGCAATGCAAAATTGCAAATCTCTATGACCATGTATCCTAAAAATTAGTCAAGCACACAAGGTAAAAGATAACTCGACCACCAAATGCAGCATAAATTTAAGGCAAAAAGACCCATCCAAAATAAAGACACCAAGTTGCCATTGTCCTTTCAAAGATGATATGGAATCTCAAGATTTAAATTCTAGTTTTAGGGTTTAGCCTTGGTTTGGTTTGAATTTGATGCTTTGGTTCAGATCTGGAATTAACAAGGAAAAGTAAGTCAAATTTCTAATTAAGAGTGAAAAGAAAAAGAATTAAAAAAATAAAAAAGAAGAAAGAAGGATTAAGGAAGAAGAATCCGGATTTGGAACGTAGTACATATAATTTGGTATTGAATGCAAATCCTAGATGCCAAATTGAAAAACCTGAAATCAATAAGAATCCAAACTAGAGTGAAATTAAAAAAAAAAAAGTAAACGAAATCAGAAATAAAAGAAAGAATTAGGGTGTGGAGAATTCAGCCGAGGATGAATTTTTTGGGGCTTGAATTGTCAAGTATATTCAGTCACCCTTTACAAAGACTCTTACTTTGACTCAAACTCTTCTGGAAAGTTGTAGAAATTTATAGAGATCCACGTTTCTATCTGGCCAAGCAATGGTGTTCTGAATACTATTTTCCTCATTAAGATACCTTGCTAACATACTGCACTATAAATTTCGTGAAGTAATTGTTTTATCTATATTCTTATGTTTTATACACTATATTTTATGTCTGCAAGTCTCAAAGATTTTTGTAGCCTTGATGAAATGCTACATCATGGTAGAAAGCATTTCAGATCGGAGAAAGAGAGGGGTTTAATAGGAAATGAAAATCAATGGAAAATGTTTGTGTTCTAGTTGCGAAAAAAATTCTGCAATCAACAACATATTAGTGATCTGCAACAATTAGTATATTTTACTTAAAACTATCTTAAAGTTAGTTTAATTTGACCGCTAGTGCTGCTTCCCTTCTTATCTATTATGCTTAGTTGGTTTTGCATGTTTGCAGTTGATGCTTTGCATCTTTATTTTTATCTTGGAATCTAGATAATATTTGTGTTTATCATAGCTTTGGTTATAGTTAATGTGCAGTATAACAAAGCATTAATACATTTCTAGTAGCAACTGTATTTGTAATTAGCTGATAATTTTTGCATTGTTGCATTGAAATTAATATTATGTTTTTTGCATTCAACGGAAACAAAACTTAAATCTCACCTTGTTGTGATGCAGTTCTCTCACCTTGCCTGGGTTCAAACAGATAGAAAGTCAGGTGGTCTTGGTGATTTGAAGTATCCTCTCGTATCTGATGTCACAAAGACAATTGCCAAATCCTATGGAGTGTTGATTCCTGATCAGGTTTGTTAACCTTGTGTTGTTAGCATCTAATGCTGATTTAGCAAAGCATCATTTATTCATTAAATTTTAGTACGTACCGTGCAAAGTAAAGGCTCATGAATATCACTTGTACGTACTTATATATCTATGTAGTCCTTAACCCTTAGGGTTTGATTCATTCATCAAAGTGCTTCCTTCGAATTGATTTTTCCTTCTTTTGGGGGTTAAATCTCTTTTTGGGCTCTGAACTTGATAACTTTTCCCACATTGGGGTTTAAACTTTTTTTGGTTCAAGTGTTCTCACTTTGGGGCTTGAACCTTTTTTTTGTCCAAGTTTGTCCTTGAAAACCCTAAATTTCAGGCCCAATACGCGAACAATTGCCAAGTTTAGTTATTAACTTGGACAAAAGGAAAAGTTCAAGCCCCAATGTGGGAACAATTGTCAAGTTCAGGGCTTAACATAGACCCAAAAAAAAGTTCAGGCCCTAAAGTAGAAAAAGTTGCCAAGTTCAGACCGTAAATAGTGATTTAACCCTTTTTTGGGGGTGGGGGGAGTTGTTTGGTAAACCTAGAAAATTATGATCAAATGTAAAGGGGAAAAAAACAATTGATAAGTAGAGATTCTAAAGTTTCTTTCTAGAACCATGACTTCTGGCTCACTCACTCTATCATCTTTAACTATACTTTCCCCCAAAGTGAGTACTTTGTTGTAAATATAATGTCTACCAATATTGTTCTTACAAATTCACTATGGATGTCAGGGAATTGCATTGAGAGGGCTTTTCATTATAGATAAAGAGGGAATTATCCAGCACTCAACTATCAACAATCTTGCTATTGGACGGAGTGTTGATGAAACAATGAGGACTCTCCAGGTACTTAATAATTTCCTAGACTGGTATTGCACTTGACTAAGTTCCATTTGGATGCATGGATCATGTGCCATCTATATGGCTCACTGTGAGCATCCAAATGGGTTCTAATGGTTGAAAATTAAGGTTTTGCGTGTTAAGTTCCCGTCCGGCATATAACGTCTTGTAACTGCTGTCCTGCAGGCCTTGCAGTATGTGCAGGAAAACCCAGATGAAGTATGCCCAGCTGGGTGGAAACCGGGAGAGAAATCCATGAAACCTGACCCTAAGCTCAGCAAGGATTACTTTGCAGCAATTTGAGGTATAGCCTAGAAGGCAGAAGGTATGTGTTGCATCCATTAGGATTGACTAAATGAGTTTTTGTTTTTCAATGTATCTTTTTTGTTCTAATGAATTGCTTAGTGTGGGGAAATAATCAAAGATTGATGTTTGGATTGTCTCTTTTGTATCTTCGAAGGCTGAAAAGCATAATAATCTTCCTGTCTGGACTGCCTGCATGATGATTTTTCTACTTTTTTTTTTTGTTAAAAGTAAAACCAGAAGCTCTTTGGATGGTGCTGACCATATTTGGGTTGATGCTAACAAAATCTTGATGTGGGATTTTACACGCATCTAATCAAAACTCCATAAGTTGGACCAACAACCAATCATGTGTCTCACGTTATATTCACCATTATTATATGGTGGGTTTTTATACAACATCCTATTTCTCCCCAAAAATGGGCATTATTATTTTTATATAAAAAAATTACAACATTTTTTTTTTTAAGTTTTCATTTTATGTTGGTTGTTAAGGGATTCTGCTATGTCCATTATTTGCATGGATTATGGCATTAATTAATTCTCTTTTATTCTCCATATCAATGGCACTTTCTAATGATACACAGTTGATTTTGTTCCAATAATTTTGCAATCATGCATCCTGACATTTGGGTTTTGTTTTTTAATTATTAGAACATGGTCTGCTTAATGTAACATATTAAGGGAAATATTGTAATTATGATTATTATGATTGGAATATTATGATGGTATATACTTCTGAAAAATGAATTAAGTTTATTAGTCAAAAATATTATAGTATATTATTTTAATTTTTAACTACTTTGTTATTTAGGCTAGCTAAATGGATTCAAGCTTAAATCAATTATCAAAATTAAAAATGAAAAATGATTTTTTTTTCATTACATGAAACTTTTAATTAAAATCAAAGGTTATAGTCAATCTAATAAAATTTAATAATATTAACTTTATGGAATAGTGGTTGAAGTTTTTGTCAAGTATTCACGGATTCAGTTCATGTTGCTTTCATTAATCGCCCTTAGTATTATATAAAAAATAACATAAAAATTTACCATAATTTTTATAAATTTTCATGATTACTTATAAAAATAAATAAAATCCAAATCGAAAATTTTAGGTTTTTATATAATGTACATAAGTTAAATATGGTATGAAATCTAAATCTAAATGTTCATATTCATATTCTCAAACATGAAATTAAAAGATATGCATATAATAATGAAAATGAATGAAGTTTGATGTTTAAAAGGGCTCAATGATGATCAAGTGTTGGTTATTTACATGACTATTGATCGAAATTTCATAAACTTTATCATATTCGAAAATGCTTTTTTTTTGTTTTTTTCAAACTGTTGCAGTACAAATGATATATTTTTAAAGTCAGTAATTTTCCTTTTCCATTAAAGTGCATATACCGAAAATTCAAGAGGAAATCCTTGATCATCAGAAATTTGCTCCAACAATTGGGGGGAAACGTTAAGGGTATGTTTGGGGAGAAATTTGTACGAGATTTCTTATATCAAGGATTTAAAAATTTTAAAAGTGAATTTATTTGTTTGGGTAATAAATAGGAGAAATTTAAAATTTTGTGAGTAATTTCAAAGGGTATTTTAATAGCTCAATTTACTTATTCAAATTTCATATAAATAAATAATTTTTCAAATTTTTTCGAAATTTTATTTAATTTAATATATATGGTCCCATAAGAAGATAGAAAAACTTAAACTTCAAAAATCATTTTTATTTAATTTATAATATATAATTTTAAATTTTATTTTATTAAAACTATTTATAAAATGTTACTAATATAATGATATTCATATTTAATATTTTAATATTATTTATTTTTAATATAATTATTCTTATTTTTAATTATTTTTTAATTTGTAAAATTTTAATAAATTAATTTTTCTATATCAATTATTTATCCAAACAAAACAATTACAAATCTTAGCTTTCAAAATTGATGAATTTTAAAATACTAATATTTTAAAATTCTTCATCCAAACACACTTCAATATTATTTCTAGCTTACATCCATTATTACTTTAATTAACCCAAAATGTACATAGCTCCAAGTGTTTGAATTTGATATAAAAGTTACTGCAAATCAGCTTATCAGCTACAATAATAGCTTGGTTGAGATGGGTTTGTTCCATGTATTTTTTTTAAAAAGTTATTTTCATTAATTTAAATATAAAATATTTAATTTTATGTTAAAAATTATAAATTAAATAAAAATAGAATTAGATATTTACAATTTTTAAGTTGTGAACCAAAAATCAAAGTCAGCCAAATACATTTAAACAATAATTGGATTGAAATTCATTAGTTAATAAAACCAAGTAAAAAAAATGAACTTAACACAATGGCAGGAATCTATTTTTAAGTTTGTGAACTATTGATAAATCCTAATGATAATAGTTTATAATATATCATCAAATAGAGTGGTAAATAAAGGGCATATTGATAACAATAATTAAACTAATAGATTTTTTTTTTTTAAATTACAAGGGGAAGGTTGTTGGGTGCATCCTTCCTTAATTAGGAATTAGGGAGATGAACCTTATTCAAAGGGAGGTGTATCACATATTTGGGGGATGAATCATTCACATCCATGTATGTTATTAATTCAATTTATATTTCTCAAGTTCATCCATTTATGGTGGATTTGTCTAAAAGCTATGAATGATGTCTTTTGAGAACCCCATTGCTCTACTGTAAATATGATGCTTTGGGAAGGCTTTTGGTAGAGAGAGTGAGAGAAAACAAGAAGCATCAAACACTCAATCCCAGGTGAGTTCACCAAGAGAGAAAAATAGAGAGAGAGAGAGAGCCACCATTGTGTGAGAATTGTAAACCATCCTAATTGGATGAGATATTGAATGTAATCCTACTCATATAATAGTAGAAGGCAAGTTTACACTGGACTAAAGTCCCACGATTTTTCCCATTTGGGTTTTTCGCATCAACAAAATTTTTGTGCGTTATTGTTCTCTTTAATTTTTCACATATTATTGCCCATTTCAATCACACAAAGAGGGAAATGAGTATTCTCTAACATACTCGGTTTTTCCCAATAGTGGTATCAAGAGCTATGTTGTAATAGCCGTCATTTATCTTGTGTCATTAAAATGGAGGGAAGTGTTACTCATGATGGTGACATGTTCAAAATCACCGCAGATAATTTCTCCTATTGGAAGCCAATGATGGAAGATCATCTTTATTACAAAGATTTGTATGAGCCAATTACAAATGACACAATGCCCGAAGGGAAGAATGAGAAAGAATGGGAGCTTTTAAATCGAAAGGCGGTAGCCATGATTCGCAAGTATGTTGATCAAAGTTTGTTCGAGCATGTGTCCACATACGTCAATGCCTACGAATTATGGACAAAATTAGAGTCCATGATCCAGAAGAAGACACCTCAGAATAAGGCTCACCTGGAGAGACGCTTGGTCAAGCTTGAGTACAAAGATGGCCAAAGCATGATTGAACATCTAAACACTTTTAAGGGGCTTGTGAATCAGCTAACCAAGATAGATATGAAGATTGATGATGAGTTGCAAGCCTTATTATTACTAAGCTCTTTACTAGAGAGCTGGGACACTCTTGTTGTTACTTTGAGCAACTCAACACTAGAAGGAAAGCTCACCACAAACACTGTTTCAGATAGTTTGATAAATGAAGAGGCTAAGAGGAAGGAACGAGGTTTACCTAGTCAATCAGAAGCCAATATGATGGAGAATCATGGAAGGAATAAGAACCGTGGAAGAAATAAGACTTGAGGCTATGACAAGTCTCGTGGGCGATCTAAATCTCGCTCCAAAATTATTTGTTACTATTGTGGCAAGCCCAATCACAAGAAGTCAGAGTGCCGAAATCTCAAAAGAGACTAGAAGAATGGAACAGTCAAATTCGACCAAATTGATCCAAAGAAAAAGGAAGAGAATAGCACATCTGCCATAGTTGCAAAGGAAGAAGAAGATGGAATCTTTCTATTTGGGGAAGTTAATTATCTTAACATTACTATGATGATTGCTCGTGGATTGTTGATTCGGGAGCTTCATTTCACGTAACCCCACATGGAGATTTTTTCTCAACATACCAAAGTGGTGATTTTGGTATGGTGAAAATGGGAAATCAAGTAACAAGCAAGATTGTGGGCATTGGCAATGTCATCATGAATACCAATACTGATTGTGAAATCATCTTAAAGGATGTCTTGCATATGCCAAATATGCGTCTTAATCTTATTTCAGCTGGAAAGCTAGATGATGCCGGTTATATGAATCATTTTGGTGGAGGAAAATGGAAACTCACTAAAAATAGCATGATCATCGGTAGAGGAAGCAAGCAAGGTTCCTTGTACATAACATAAGGAAAGTTACTTAAGGGAGAAGCCAATGTTGCCTATGATAACTCATGTTTGGAGCTATGGCATAAGAGGCTAGGGTACATGAGTGAAAAAGGATTACAAATCCTTGCCCGAAAAGAGCTTCTTCCAGAGGTGAAAGGTAAATCACTTGAGGCTTGCATTCATTGTTTAGCTGGAAAGCAACATAGAATATTATTTTCTCGAAGTAATCAACCACATAAAAGAAAACATGTTCTTGATTTAGTGCACACGGGTGTTTGTTCAATGACTGAAACATCTCTAGGCGGTGCTCTATATTTTGTCACCTTTACTGATAACCATTCAAGAAAAGTCTGGGCGTTCTTGTTGAAAACAAAAGACCAGGTACTTGAGGCATTCAAGGAATTCCATGCTAAGGTGGAACGTGAGACTAGAACAAAGCTAATAATGGAGGGAGTATTAAGGCCCTTTTGAAGCATATTGCAAGTCATATGGTATCAGGCTTGAAAAGACTCCACCCAAGACACCTCAATTAAATGGTGTGGCTGAGAGAATGAATCGAACCATAGAAGAAAGAGTTTGAAGCATGCTTTCAAATGCTAAATTGTCTATATCTTTTTTAGGAGAAGCAATGAAGACTACCATCATTATCATCAATCATTCTCCATCTAGTGCTTTGGATGCAGATACCCCAAAGCAGGTATGGACAAGGAATAAGGCGACATATCAACACTATAAGGTGTTTGGTTGTCGAGCTTTCATCCATATTTCTAATGATGAATGTTCCAAGCTTGATACAAAGATAAAATAGTGCATCTATCTTGGCACACCTCAAGATGAGTTAGGATACCGATTATGGGATCCGATGAAGAAAAAGATTGTTAGAAGTCGTGATTTTGTGTTCTTCGAGGACCAAACCATTGAAGATGCTAAGCAATCGGGGAGCCCTGTGTCTAAGGTCAATACTCATAGTTTTCATGATCCGCTACCAATGGTAAGACATGAAACTATTGAAGATAGAGATACTAAAAACTAGAATAGTGAGTCATCAATAGAGGAATCATCAACAGAAATAAATGAAGATCAGCTTGTTGAGACAAGTGAACCAGAAGTTACACCTCAACCAGAAGTGAGGAGATCGGTTCGTGAAAGGAGACCATCAAATAAATATCCTTCAAGTGAGTATGTGACAATTGTCAACAAGAGAGAGCCTCAAAGTTTTGATGATGCAATGAATGATGATCACAAAGAAGAATGGTTAAAAGCTATGCAAGAAGAAATGCAACTTTTGCATGATAACTAGACTTATGATCTTGTGGAGTTACACAGAGGAAGACGCGTTTTGAAAAAGAAATGGGTATACAAACTCAAAAATGAAAAGAACAACAAGAAGCCCAAGTACAAGGCTAGAATTATTGTCAAAGGTTGCAATTAGAAAAAGGGAATTGATTTGGAAGAATTTTTTTCGCTTGTGGTCAAGATGTCATCTATTCGAGTTATACTTGGTCTGGCTGCTAGTCTAGACTTAGACGTTGAACAAATTGATGTGAAAATGACTTTTCTCCATGGAAATTTAGAAGAGGAGATTTATATAGAGCAGTCGGAGGGGTTTATAGTGCTAGGAAAAGAAAACTTAGTGTGTTGACTCAAAAAGAGTCTATATGGTCTTAAACAGGCACCACGAAAATGGTACAAGAAGTTTGACACTTTTAAGACTCAACATCAGTTTAAAAAGACCTACACTAATTATTGTGTCTTTATGAAAAGGTATGATAGTGGAGACTTTATCATATTATTGCTTTACGCTGATGATATGTTATTTGTTGGGCAGGATAAGAAGAAAATTACAGCTCTTAAAAAGGCCTTAAGCAATTCCTTTGCCATGAAGGATTTGGGTCCAGCAAAACAAATCCTTGGAATTAATATCATTAAAAGTCGTTCCAAGAAGTTATTATGGCTATCTCAAGAACAATACATTGAGAAAGTTCTTCAAAGATTCAACATGCACAATTCTAAACCAATTAATGTTCCACTTGCTGGACATTTCAAGTTGAGCAGAAGTCAAAGTCCCACAAGTGAGTAAGAGAAAGAAGAAATGGAAAAAGTCCTTTATTTATTTGCAGTTGGGAGTCTTATATATACCATGATCTGTACCAGACCCGACATTGCCCATGTCGTTGGAATGGTGAGTCAATTCCTCTCTAATCTAGGTAAAGTCCACTAGGTGGCTGTGAAATGGTTTTTTCGGTATCTACGCGCCACATCAAAGAGATGTTTGTGTTTTGGAAAAAGGAACCCAAAACTTAGTGGTTACATGAATGCGGATATGGCTGGAGATGTTAACTCAAGAAAATCAACATCAAAGTATGTGACTATTTTTTCAGGGGGAGTTGTCTCTTGGCAATCAAAGCTCCAAAAATGTGTGGCATTATCAACCACTAAAGTAGAGTATATTGCAACAACTGAAGCATGCAAAGAGATGTTATGGGTGAAAAATTTTCTGCTAGAATTGGGCCACAAGCAGGAAAAGTATGTCCTTAAATGTGATAATCAAAGTGTTATTCATTTAGCTAAAAATTCAATCTATCGCTCGTAGACAAAACACATTGATATACATTATCATTGGATACGAGATGTATTAGAAGAAAAATTGCTTGAACTAAATAAAGTTCACACTGATGATAACTGGTCTGATATGATGACAAAGGTGATTTGAACCAAGAAGTTTGAAGAATGTTGTCAAGGATCCAATTTGCTTGTTCCCCTCAATTAAGTCAGGAAAGGGGAGATTTGTTGGGTGCATCCCTCCTTAATTGGTAATTAGGGAGATGAACCTTATTCAAAGGGAGGTGTATCACATGTTTGGGGATGAATCATCCACATCCATGTATGTTATTAACTCAATTTATTTTTCTCAAGTTCATCCGTTTATGGTGGATTTGTCTAAAAGCTATGAATGATGTCTTTTGGGAACCCCATTGCTCTACTATAAATATGATGCTTTAGGAAGGCTTTTGGTAGAGTAAGAGAGAACAAGAAGCATCAAACACTCAATCCCAAGTGAGTTCACCAAGAGAGAAAAATAGAGAAAGAGACACCATTGTGTGATAATTGTAAACCATCCTAATTGGATGATATATTGAATGTAATCCTACTCATATAATAGTAGAAGACAAGTTTGCACTAGACTAAAGTCCCGCGGTTTTTTCCATTTGGGTTTTTCACGTCAACAAATTTTTTGTGCGTTATTGTTCTCTTTAATTTTTCACATATTATTGTCCATTTCAATCACACAAAGAGGGAAAGAAGTATTCACTAACATACTCGATTTTTCCCAACAAAGGTAAAGCCCTAACAACAACGTGACTTGCGCGACTCGAACCCAGATCGCACCTGGAACAATGAACACTCTTGACCGTCAAGCCAATACACGGGGTTCAACTAATAAGTTTTTTTAATGTATGATATACTAAGAATAAACCTATATAAGATCAAATTCGAGTTGAACTTAGGTAATAGATGAACAATTTTTTGAACTTGGCAACATTACACAAGTTTCAAATTAGTGAACACTATATAGAAAACATTAATTAGGTATGTTGTGCAAACAAAAAATCAAACACACTAATAATAATAAAATAAAAATCATTTAATGAACTCAATTAAATAATTGATAAATTCTAAAACAAAACCAAAGTAACAAAATTGGCCAAATTAACATATCTTAAGTACATGCCAAATGAACTCAACAAGTGGTTCCAGTGGAAAAGAGGATGATATTCATCCTAGGAGACCCAGGTTCGAGCACCTGTGTGTGCAAGGTATGTGTGCGTTGTCAAAGGGTTAAGAAAAAAGTATGAACAGATACTACCATGTAATCATGCCAATATATTAAAAAAATACATGCCAAATACTATATTATTACAAGGATCTTTACGAATTAAGTGAAAATGCAAAACTCCAAGACAATGTTATTCTGACACGAACTAGCGTCCAACAATAACTTGCACACAAAAATTTTAACCGATATGTTTAGCTTACAAAAACTCAATGGTGATCTTCGCATTCTAGTTTAGCCACATGTTAAAGTTAATTAAAAGAAACGTTACAAAAGACACTTAAATTGTAACACCCAAAACCCGACACCGTAGTCGATTAGGATCCTGATGCCCTTCCGATCACCGACTGTAGTTTATCTCACATTACTGTTCCATTTAACCATATTTTAATAAAATATCATAATAAAGTCGAAAAAAATCATCAATTGAAAATCAACATAACTCAGAAGGGGCAAAATTATTATTTCCATAAATTTTAGAGACTTCTATCGATACCTGTTGGACAAGTATCAGTAGGAGTCAAGGTAGTGAGCAATTTTGAAACAGTGTAGACTTCTACTGATACTTGTGATAGATCTACCGATACATGTGTAACTTTTACCGAAAAAAATCATGCTTCTACCGAAACTAAAAACTCCAAAGAGCTAAGAAGTCCTACCCTGCAACTTCTACCGATACAAGCATTCACAAAACTATTGATACCTACTATGCAACTACTGATACAACCCAAGTTGATAAACAACCTCTCTCCTACCCTTTATTTGTACCGATAAATGCATGGGTTCTACCAAAACAAGTATATAGAATATCATGAAACATGTCAAAACACAAGTTTATCAACACCTAACATTCATAACTCAAAATGCATCAAACCAATGCATAATTCATACTTTCCAAGTTATTACATTATACTTCTAAGTCTAATTCTAACTTGAACAATCATACAATACAACTTTCAATATTTCATTTAAACATATCAAGTTCATCACAATCTCGAACGAGTAAAACAAAGATAACATCATCCTAGTACATGCCATATAACCAAGTGATGTAAGAACTACCGAACCATCTCCCGGATAGTGTGATGTGTTCGAGGTAATCCGATCTTCAACCAGCGAAAGTGAAATCTACAAAACAACAATACACAGGTAAGCTTTCTAGCCTAGTAAGTTCGCAAACAGTGTATCGTAGCTCAACATTATGCATTGTAATGACAATTAGCATTAGAGTTGCAAAACTACTTCTTTGGACGATCTTATGCTTCACAGATTTACAAGTCTTCCTTTTAACAATCTTATGCTCTACCAAGTCATAAGTCTTCCTTTTTAAACATAATCTCATGCTCATTTCCGAGTCATGAGTCTTCCTTTAAACATAATCTCATGCTCATTCTGAGTCATGAGTATTCCATTTATACATATTCTCATGCTCAACCCAAGACATAAATCTCCCATTAAATCATATAATTTAATCCATTTACACATATAAGTCCTTTTTGGGAAAATTATGGAATTATCCCTACACTTTGCATTTCTATTCAATTTAGTCCTTAGAGCCAAAACATGTAAAATAACCATATCTAAGTTTACCCATTACCAACCGAATATCCTAAGATAAAATCTCAACTCATTCATACAACTATTTCATCAAGGCATGTATTTTTACCATTTTCACAATCTAGTCCTTAAACTCTAAATTCATCAAAAATCACTTTTCAAACATGCTAAACCCAACTTCCAAGCTTTCAAATCTTCCATAAACATTCAAAAACAAGTTCATTCAACAATGGAAAAATTTACAACATTTGACAGAATCACAAATTATTCCTTATTTTAACTAGATTAAGCTGATACGGACTCAAACACATAAAAATTACTAAAAACGGGTGAGATTTGTTTACTCAAATAACAAAGTGAACAATGGAAACCCTAGTTTCCCAAGCTTGGCCGTATGAAGAAGAAGAAGAAATAAGATGATAATTTCCTCTTTTTCTCTTTTAAATTCAGTTATATGCTAAATGACACTTTTGTAATTTTTATGACTTCTATCATTAACTTAACTAATCTTTCTTAACCTTTAATTAAACTCACCATATACATCTAAGTGCCATTAAATTCCACTAACTAATTCTCTATTGACTAAATTGTTCATTTAGTCCCTTTATTTAGTCTAGCACTACTTTCACACTCTTTATTATTTAGTCTGTTTTACTTAATTAATTATCTAACCGTTAATAACGACATCGTGGATGCTAAAATAATAAATTTATGACTTGACTCGTCAAAGTTGTGATCCCGAAATCACTGCTTCTAACACCTTTGATAATCGGGCTGTTACATAAATATTGGCAACTATAATTGCATAAAACACTTTCCTAACAAACAATAATAACAATTTGTTTATTTATTAATATATCGGTGTGATTCTATGGTAGTATCTGTTTGTAATTTCTTAACCCTTTGACAACACACACACACCTTGTACACACAAGCACTCGAACCCGAGACCCCTAGGATGAACAACATCCTCTTTTCCACTAGAGCCACTTGTTGGGTTCACAATAATAACAATTTAACAATTTCCCACTACCCATTAATAAAACTCACATTAAATTTTTGTTCGAACTACATTCCGATACATGAGTATCCAACCATCATACCAAGCGATTGATGAAAAAGGTACAATGCATTTCTTATAACGATAACGATACTCTTGTGCATGTAGAGCACAACTTAACCAATCATCAGATTAAATGCGCAAAGCACAACAATAACAATATTTCAAGATGTTCAAGGCGATCTGCACAATACAATAAACAATATGGGGAGCCCTATATTCAATGACATGTAGACTTTTTACCAAATATTTAAAAATCATTTAAAATCGTTTTTATAAAAAGTTATAGAATATTCTCAACAATTTCACAAAATAATTTTAATACATTAAGCAACTAAATAATGTCTCTGTAATCAATACGTAATGAAATCTTGAATTTTAACACTACAAAGTTCTCCCTTTAATAAAAATATATATTCCTTTCTTTCCTTTACGAAAACCACCCCTCTCCCTATGTATTTTTCCTTAATAATTTTCTTTCCCTCTTTCTTGAGAGGAAGGCGTTAAAGGAGAGAGCTCCACTAAATATCACACGATTTCCTTAAAGAGAAAATAACAACAATAGTCCTTGATGAAAATTGTCACATAAACCCCTACACTTCATTCATCTAACTAACCAAATCCTAAACTTGTTGCCACTCAATTTAGCTTTCTTACAACTTAATCCCTTAGCTCACTTAAAAGTCCAATAATTAATAAAATTCTAAAATTTAATTCCTAGCTCTAAAAATAATTTTTTCAGTATTAAAAATCACTTTATAAAAAAATAAATTCTCGGTAAATCTTGCAGTATTTTTCTTGATTTTTTTGAAATATAACACAAAAATTTTTTAGGCGTAGCACTAGAAAGGAGACAAGTGGAGTATTCGCCTAAGCTTCCTTTAGGGGTGGTCACTTTCGTAACATATATGATTGGGATGAGGTTAAGATCGCCAAAGAGACACTTCTGTTCCCTTCTCATTCTAAGAAGAGGAAGCATCGTGAGTATTTATCTTGTGTTTTTGTTTACATTTATACTAATATTGTTTTGACAAATGTTTTTTTTTGTACAGGTCTGGACTCGGAAGGTGTGGCAACTAGCAAAGACCCTGTTACTAATGACATTGTACCCATTACATTAGGGAAGAAGGGTGGCATCCCTCTAAAACCCAATTAGATGCCTTAAGCACCTTTAACACTAAAGGACAAGCCTTCCATTCGACCTTCAGCCAAAAGGGGAGGAATAGCGTGGAAAAAGATTCCTCCCAAAACGAAGAGGGGTGTTATGGCCAAGGCTCCCTCCGGGAGTGCGGTTAAGGACAATTCAGTTAAGACCCCATCTAGAGGTGAAGGATCGAGCACCCCTGTTGCAATAGGTGAAGGGAAGACTAAAAATGCTAACACTCCTACTAATCCACCTATCGCTACTACCCAAGTGGTATATGTATGCCAGGCAACTCCCTTATTACCTCCTCCCGATAATTGATGGTTTCTCCTTATAACTTCATGTATTATGTCCGAGTGCGCATAACATAATACTTGTGTGCAGGTTTAGAAGACATTTTTATAGGGATAAAGATTGCTTATGAGATGTCCATGCGAACTATAATAGACCTGCATGACTCATCTAGTATTGCAGAAATAAGGATCAACACTGTCGAGGAAATAACGAAAGCTGCTAAGGGCAAATTGAAGGTTGCTGAGAAGAAGAACCACTTGATGGTGGTGATGGTCCACCTATTAGGGAGCCAACTAAAGATGTCGAAGGGGATGTAAATATTGTAAATTAACGCATATTTGTAATATATTTTTACATCAATATTTTTTTCTTAAATGACCTAAGTTTTATTGCTTCGTTGTTTGATATTCTTGATATGTGTTATAGATGGTGTTCATAATGGTAGCATAACATTGTGGTGGACTTTAACAATTACAATATAACTTTTGACCATACTTCATAAATTTTGAGTAGCCCGACTCTTGATCATCTTGCAATATGATTAATCATCCACTAGAATATTCAAGTTGTTTATTCCAAACTTTGTTGTAAACTTGAGCTAAGTAATGAGTGTTGGAATGTTCTCATGCATGAAATTATTAAACATGATTCTTTCTAGCAGACATTGTTGTTGCCATACACTGAAGAAATTTTGGCTAAGTCGAACATCTCTCAGAAAGTAAGAAAGATAATCCTACTCCCAAACATAAAGGGGAAGGCCTATGAAAGGTAATAAAATTGACCTTTCTCCCAAATGCATGGGGAGGCTTACGAAAGGTAATAAAATTGTGTCGTAAGCACTACCATAGGCCCTTATGACTAAAATTATGTGGGGAATATAGCACAAGTAGCATAATTTTATAAAGAGTGGTAGAAAAAGTAGTTATAGAAGAATGTTGAGAACTAAAATTTTATTGAGAAATGTAATGGTATATTATATATATAGCAAATTCTCTAAGAAAACAAGTATAGCAATAAAATAAGTAATCCTTAAGCAAAGCACGTAATATGTGCAATTGTTCTAATAAGCATACTCACTGTGTCATATTATCATAAGAAAAACATGTATATATGATAAGATATATGCAATTCCATTATCCATTTGTGTGGTATAATGTACATAAGAATTACCATGTTATGAAGAAAACTTAAAGTATAAGAACTTAAAAATCTTACGCGTAGAAGTTGTGTGCATTCCATGTTTGTGTGACATGAGTGTCATCCATTCATTCAAGTCTATATGTTCCAAATCCCAGTGATGCTGCCACTCGATAAGGTCACTCCCATGTAATAGACAATTTTGCATTTTGATTAGCTAGTTGGCTAGCTTCTGCATTCCGCATCACTAGGTCGCCTACTTGGTACTTCCTACTGTGGACTTTAAATTATAGTACTACGCCACCTACTAAGCTCAGATGGACAATCAGAGTGATGCTTGATCCTTGACCTCATCCAAGAAATCCAAGTTTTCTTGAAACATGACTTCATTGGCTTGATCAATATAGTGAACCACCCAATGCGTGTTGAGTTAATCTCGTCCAGTATCACAACTTCGATACCATAAATAAGGTTGAATGGGGTTTCTCCCATCCTTGTTAGAATGACACCGTGACGACAGTTATTGACTAGTCCTTTGAGGCGACACCGTGATGATGGTATACAGGTTCTACGAAGTAACACCTCAAAAAAGGTTTAAAGACTCTCGGAGTCAGTAAACACAAGGTAGTCTACCGGGATAATAAACATGAGGTTACATTGTGTAAGGCCATAGCTCAACTATGGCAACAAATTAAGTTTGTCAAAATGGTGAACTAGGAAAATGATATGGCAAGAAAAAGGGAAATCACCATAGGACTCGTGCGGTGAGTGGCATGATAGGATGAGTTGACGCCCAAGAACGAGGGTAAACGGGCTAGTAAGGGAATCCACCAAAGTATTATGGAAATGAGGAAATGGGTCTTTGAAGACTTAACAAGGTGGAGGTAATAGATGAGATACACTATTCTGGCATGTAGTATCCATCATTATTAGTTCGCTAGTGGTTGGCGGGGAATATAACCTTAGGTATAATCTGTGGGTCAATGAAGTAGATTCTTAGCCAAAAGTCTGAGTTGTAAGTTAACCAATGACTTATCGGAAAAGACAATGTCGTGTTAAGATCCTGTAACGCGGGGAAAAGTCATGGGAACCATCAATTGTGAAAGCTCGCGGAGGACTAATTTGAGTAGGAGTCTATCAAGACTATATATTAGAGAGGACCATGTGGGACTACCAAAGGTGGAGTTCGACAATGGATACATGGGCTAAAGGTAGTCTGTTGGGAACTGTTTATTGAAGTACCTTTAAGATTGATTCTAAGGTGAATCAGTACTTGAGGGTTGTAATAACAGTTGCAAGTTTGCCAAGAATAGAGGTAACAAGTCAATCAACCAAGTATCATATCCAGGTTCACAAATGAGAATTTAGAATAGGACATTAGTTAAGAAGAAGATGTCTAACATAGGCTAAGACAAAAAAAATAGGTTATCGTCGAATTAGTACAACAACTACCTATAGTGTTCAATATGGTCTATAGAGATTAAGGAAGGGATCTGTGGTTATAACGAATACTTGGATATTTTCCCATAGGTGACGTTAGTTCAATATGGAGAAAATGGGTGCCTGTGTTGAGGCAGATTCACGAGGGTTAACAGGAAGGACTGGAAACAACAGTAAATAAGGTCAGGGCCTATAAGAGAGTAAATGGACTAAGGTTGTAGTCAAGTCAAGTAGTTTTGCCCGTCAAAGTTAACTAAGAAAGAGAGCGAGAGGCATTGTCCACACCATGGGATTAGTGCATTCTCCTATTGAATCTAAGAAGTCGAACTTTGTGCATAAAACCTCACCTCCCTAAACTTGAAGTTGTATTCAATGAAAGTTTTATATGTAAACCTCACTAAGTTCTTCTGAACCTATAAAGTTTATTGCTTAGGTGTAGGGTAGATAAAAACTCAAAAATCAAGATGAGGGACCGAGCCAGACACCACCAAAGCGATGTTGGAGGTGATAGCTATATCATGTAAATAGAGGGGCACCCTTATAGGCCAAGCATATGGGTTTAAGTGATTACATTTGTAATTCAAATTTAATTAAAATCTATAATTGTTGTTGGATATCAAAATTGTAAGTATTTATCTAGTTCAGCACAAGTTTAATCTAGTTAGATATTGAAACTTGAACATTTAAGCATGTAATGTGATCAGAATCAAGAATACTACAAAGTCAATCAGGTCAATGTATCACCCGATACCCGAACCTAGTGATCAGGTCGGGTAAAAGGTGTTACAATTTCAATTTATTATTATGTTCTGTAACCCATTGTCCCGTACCTCGAAAGAGCATAGGTTGCTAAAATCGTAAAAATCTTAATGTAAAACTTAAGTTGCTAGGATTTGTCAAGTCAAAACATCAAGAACAAATTAGATGCAAAAAACGTAGTTGAATCTTTGAGCCTTGTGGTTTTGATCTTCCAAATTAATACAAATATTTTAGAGAATGCGATACTCTCTTTTCTTAAGATGGGATGTCAGAAAAATTGAGTATATGTAATTTGGGGATCATAACTCTAATATAACTTTTTCACATTACCCTTAATTTCTAATTAGTTCTTAATCAATTAGAAATTAGTTACACGAGTATTTACACATAGTTTGCCTATACTTTAATTTAATAACTACATCACAATAAGCTTTAATCATATTAGATCACATTTAATTTCAGTTAACCTTTTGAGATAGTAAATAATAATATGTAATTACTTTTATTATATATATCTATGACATCCATATTATCCAATAATCTCCCATTTGGACCACAAATATATACCAATTATCTTATTATTACATGTCACTATATAACATTTTGAGCTCAAAACTTTACTATCATAATCAAAAGGTATTTCAAATAATCTCGTCCATTAATTATGTCAACATAGAATCAATGCGGCTTTTGTTACATATATCGTAACTAAATTTATCTTTGATCACATATATTAACATAATCAAATTACATAGATCAAGTATAGATATGTCGCATGGAAATTATATACAATGTGATCTAAACATGTCTATTTTCAATTTGTCCACCTTAAACCTTAAGGGGGCTGTTTGCTGCTTTGGCATGTTAACATTCTAATGGAGGGATTCCTTAGAATGTGATTGATGGGAATGTAATTGCTAGGAAAGTTATTTTACAATGTTTGGCATACACTAAAAAATATTGATTAAAATCTTAAGATTGTAAGCTAACTTTACAAAATTGCCCTTATTAAAAAAAATATTATTAATGTATTTTAACATTTTTCAATAATTTTTGTTATTAATAAATATTTTAATTAAATATTTATTAATAATATTATTATTATTATTATTTTTCTATAACCTTTCTTATTAACAAATATTTGAATTAATCTACAAGGTATGATTTTCTCGCATTTTGGTCGAATTCATTATATGAATACATTTAATAAAAACAACTTGCATATTAGCTCAAGAGTGTGAATATGTAAATTTTGCAGATTTTTCCTCGTTACGTTGTTTATATAATTTATTTTTGTACTATTTTTTAAAAAAAATTAGTACTTTGATTTAGATATACAACTTTTTTTTTAATAGTTGTCAGATTTTTCATTTTTAATAGAGAAATTTTCATGTAAGCTTTGTTAGGGTGGCATGTCATATATCTTTCTTGGTAAGAAAACTAAGCATTGAACCAATTTAAAAATTGATTTTGCTAGTAGGCGGTGCCAATATTATTGTAGAAGTAGTAGGATATCATTTGTGAATAGGCTTGTTTTGCACACAATTACTTAATTCCATATGTTGACTTATGTTTTATATGCCAGAAAACAAAATTGCTTATAACAAAATAAAATATAGTTATTTATCTAGTAATTTTTAAAAAATAATTTGAAATAATGAATTGAGGTTGTAGAGACAAAAAAAAGTAAAACTAGTAACAACTACTTTTTTCTTTCTTTCTTTATGTTGAATAAGTTAATTAATACCCTAAACACATTAAAGAAAGTATTTGAGCAAATTCAACATAGTGTATTGTGGATAAATCAATTAATACCTTAATCATACTCTTTACCATATCATTAAATGTCCTATTGTCTTTTAGCAACACCATTCATAGTGGGCAAACTCGACATAGGGCATTGTGGGATGATACAACTTTCCTTTAAAAGTCTCACAAATGGTCTTAGGCATTGTTTATCAAACTGTCATATTTGTCATAATACTCATCACCACAATTAGATTTAACTCTTTAATTTGTTTTGTTGAGTTGGTTTTCAACTTCAACATTATAATTTTTTTTGACACATCAAAGAGTATGATTTCTCTTGAATGAGATAAAGATAAACATATCATGAAAATGTGTCTATTAATATTATGAAATATTTTTTACCATTCTAAGAAGTTTTAAGGAATGGTCTACAAGTATTTGTGTTTCCCTAAAGCCAAAATTATTTTTGGTGCCAAGAAGTTCTAGTTTCCTTTTGGCATTAAATATCCTGATATTTGTTTGTTTTCCCTTAATATAGTTTACACATCCAAAAAATCAAAGGGATCAAGAATATCGTCGGGAAAAAGTCTCTCAAGCCTTCTTTTAGGGATATAACAAAATCTCTTGTGTCATAATAAAGTTGAATTCTCAATGGTTAATTTGTGTTTCTTACCTATTACAATAGTATGTAAAGATTCGTTAAATGAAGTAATAGTAACAAATAAATATTGATAATCATAACATGATAAAGAACCGAAACCAACCAAATTTGGATTACGAAACAGACTAAATTTTCAATTTCCAAATGAACAAGAATAATCAAGTTGGTCCAATGTTAAAATGGAAAACAAATTCCACCTAAAAGTCAACACAATAAAAGTCTTATTCAAATCCAAATAAAATAATAATAATAATAATAATAATAATAATAATAATAATGATAATCTAAAAGTTCTTATTGCTTTAACTTCTATCGATTTACCAACTCCTACATAGATGTATATCTCACTGCATTTAGCTTTCGATAATTCTGATAACCTTGTATAGACATATCAAAATGAATTGTTGCACTAGAATCTATAACACTCCAGTTTTTAGTGGTGTCAGAAACAATTATTTCAGGATCACAACTCCGACTAGTCGAGTCGTAAATTTATTTATTTAAGCATTTATTATGTCATTAGCATCGTATTATGTTTTGGTTAAGAAATGTTTTCATTTAGATAGTTAATTAAATGAAAAGGACTAAATCATAAAAATACAAAATTGAGCTCTATTATTTAAATGCATTAAATAGCCCAAGGAAGTTAGGTGGAAGGGCTAAAATGGTTATTAGCCCATATGAGATGGCAGTGGATGGTTTGGGGCATGTGAAATGGCTAAATATTGGTTATTTTAACAAGAGTAAATATGTAAATTAATAAATGAAAGGATAATAAAGAAAACTAAAGGTAAATTAGTATCATCTTCTTCATTTTAGCAACTTTGAAAAGTAAACCCTAAAAGAACACTTGAGATATTCGACCAAGCTTAGTTCATCCAATTGGTAGGTGATTTCTCATTCGTTTTTAGTAATTTCTATGTTTTTGAGTCCGTATTAGCTTAACCTAGCTAACTCAGGGACTAATTTGTGAATTTTTCAAAAGTTAAATGTTTTACCATTGATGAATGAGCTTATTCTTGATAGTTTATGAAAGTTTTGGGTGTTTGGTTTTTAGATTGATTAGTTTTGTAAAGTGATTTTTGATTATTTTAAGGTTTGAGGATTAAATTACAAAAGTGGTAAAATACATGTCCTTGGTGTGAAATAAATTGTATGAATGAGTAGAGATTTTATCTTAGAGCATTTGGCTGGTATGGAATGAGTTTAGAATCATTATTTTGCATGTTCTGACCTTCAAGATTAAAATGAATAGAAATGTAAAGGTTAGGGGTAATTCCATAATTTTCCCAAAAGGATATATATGTGTAAATTGATTAAAATACATGATTTAATGGGAGGATTAATTTATTTGTTGTGATAGATTAAGATCGAGTAACAGATCATGGGAAGGGAAAAATCATATAATAGTCCCTGAAGTTCCACCTGAACTGCAATTTCGTCTAGTAAGTTCGTTTGTTAAATTTCATACTTGAACTACTATCTATTGCTTATTGTGGAGGTTCTTGAACCACTTGATGCGTATTAAAGGAAGACTCATTTCTCGAAATGAGCATGAGGGTATATTAAAGGAAGACTCATGTCTCGGAATGAGCATGAGATTATGTTAAAAAGGAATACTCGTGACTCGAGAAGAGAATGAGATTACGATTTAAGGAAGAATCATGACTCGGAAAGAGTATGAGGTTATGTTTTAAAGGAAGACTCGTGACTCGAGATGAGCATTAGATTACGTTTAAAGGAAGACTTATGACTTGGTTGATTTTTTTTGTTGCAAAGTTTAATATTGTACTGTGTTACAATGATTGCGAACTTACTGAGCTTAGAAGGCTTACATGTGCATTTGTTGTTGTTTTGTAGATTTTGTTTTGCTGGTTGAAGATCAAATTACCTCGAAGACATCACACTATCTTGGGAGCTCGTTCTCTAGTTTTACATCACTTGGTTATATGGCATGTACTAGGATGATGTTTGAGTTTGTTGATACTTCTCAAACACTTGAATTCATGACATCTTCCTAGTATCAACAAACTCAGACATCATCCTAGTACATGCCATATAACCAACTGATGTAAGAACTACCGAATAAGCTCCAAGATAGTGTAATGTCTTAAGGGTAATCCGATCTTCAACCAGCAAAACGAAATCTACAAAACAACAACAATACACATGTAAGCTTTCTAAGCTTAGTAAGTTCACACTCATTGTATCACAACACAATATTAAGCCTTGCGACGACATTTAACAACCGAGTCGTAAATCTTCCTTTTTAAACAATTTTATGCTATACCGAGTCATAAGTCTTCCTTTAAACATAATCTCATGCTCATTTCGAGTCACGAGTCTTTCATTTATACATAATCTCATGCTCGTCCCGAGACATAAGTCTTCCATTTATATATAATCTCATGCTCATCTCGAGACATGAGTCTTCCATTTATACATAATCTCATGCTCATCCCGAGACATAAGTCTTCCATTTACACCAAGTGATTAAATAACTTCCACATTCAGCAATAATTAGCAGTTCAAATATGAAATTTAACAAACGAACTTACAGGATTAATTTGTAGTAACAGCTCAAGTACAGGGACTACCTGTCAGTAAGACATCCAAAACTAGCTCCCGATTTTGTATAGCCCCTAATGACATGTCCTTTATGTCCCAATTATTTATGAAGTTCATATGTGTCATATACTATGTTAATTGCAATTAACTTTCAACATGTTATACCATTTCGAGCAAACATCCATACAATCCTTATTTATCAAACATAATATCGAATTAACTAACAATGTCATTTAGTTCAATTTACTATTTTTCATATATCAATCAAATTAATTCATTCGTAACATGAATAATAACTAACATAACACTTAATCATTTAAGCGTTTTGTTGTCACTTGTTTCAACTATATAATTTCATCACTTTAAATCTTGCTTCTCAATACAATTTCATTTTAATGTAATTCAATTCATCAATTTATTATTTACCAAGCAACAAATTTAAATACAACATACTTAAATTATTTCAATAATTTAAAAATAGAAACTAAATCAATTATCTTACTGTACGAACTTACCGGACTGATTTGCAGCTATCGTCAAACTACAGGGGATCTTGTGCAACTTTATTTTCTCCTCCGTTATCAACACATTCTTGATCAAACATAAAAATTTCATTTAATTAACTAATTCAAATAGTAAAATAAACTTATTTTATGCAGTTAAGCCCTTTTGACAATTTTACAAAATTACCCCCAATATTTTACTTTTATGCAATTTAGTCCCTAAGCCTTAAACATGCAAAATACCCTTTTTATTCCAATTTCAGCCCAGCCGAATATCCATGTGCCTTTCAACAGCCCACTTTTGTCATTATTTCACCTTAACTCCTTGCAAATTTTGTACTTTAACATTTTAGTCCTTAAACCATTAAAAACTACTTTACAAAATAATCAAATCCAACAACCAAACTTAATAAACTTCAACAAAATTTTCAAGAAACAACTCATTCATCAAATGACAAAATTTATAACATTTAATATATTCACAAATTAGTCTTTTGGTTAGCTGATTAAGCTCATACGAACTCAAAAATATAAAAATTACTAAAAGAAGGCATCAAACACTTACCATACATGTGATTTTAGCTAAGCCAAAGCTTGCTTTCCCTATAAAAATGGTGTTTCGGCTAAGAAAGAAGAAGATGAAGAAAGAAATGAATTTTTATCCCTTTTTGTTTAATTAAATTAGGTTTAATTTTATTAATTACTAATTTACCCTTTTAATTTCACATGAAATTCCAAACAAAAAATAAGTCAAAACTGTCCACTTACCTACCAATGGTCTAATTACCATCCAAGCACTTTACCTTTCCTTTTAAATTACCATTTAACACTTCCATCTTTGAATTTTCAACTTCTACAGCTTTTATAATTTAGTCCTTTTTACTTAATTTACTATCCAAACGTTAAAATTTCATAACCAAAATTTACTACTATACTAATGACCTCGTAAATATTAAATAATTAATATTTACGATATGATACATCAAAATTGTGGCCTCGAAACCACCATTCTCAATCACACTAAAAATAACTAATTAATAAATCCTCATTTTATTAGGATTTAATTGCAATTTACCAAAATCTAAAGAGTTTCACATCATTTCTATTATTAGGCCATTTAAAGAGGGTCCAATTTCATAATTGGTCCTTCAATTAAATTAAATTTCAATTAAACAAACTTGTTTACAATTAGTCTTAAACTAAATAGGACTAAATGAAAAAATTACCCAAAAGTTAGTGGATGGTAATCATGTCACCACCGCTTGGACTTTTTGACCACGATTTAATCACTATTTTGGTCCCTTTACTATTTTTAATTTATAGCAATTAATTTTTACCTCCTTTACAATTTACTCCTTTTTCCTTAATTAAACAATTATTCATCAAAATTACTCAACCAAACTTCAATTCACATAAAATAAGACTCTGTAAATATTTAATAAAAATATTTGCAGCCTTAATTTTAGAAACGAGGTCTCGATACCTCATTTTCTAAAACCACTTGATTTTTAAACCAAACGACTTATACTAACTTTAATTCAGTAATTAAAATTCTTCAATTCAAAATTCCATATAAAATTATTATTGACTTATTTAATTTAAATACTCATTATAAAAATTTTCTCTTCAGGTTCATGGTCCCGAAACCACTGAAAATGGGCTGTTACATGAGATATGTATCTTTACACTTTATGGCTATAAAATGAAATTTGGTTAAGAACTAGTGTGAATATGGAATTCTGCATACTTGTTTCAGTAGAACCCTTAATTGTATCGGTAGTAGTATAGGGTAGGAGAGAGGTTAGCCATTGACTTGCATTGTATCGATAGTATCATGATAAGTATCGATAGTTCTGTTCACAGTAGTATCGATAGAAGCATGAATTGTATAGGTAGAGCTATCACAAGTATGATAGAAATCTGCACTATTTCTGAGTTACTTACTGACTTGATTACTACCGATATCTGTCCAACAGGTATATGTAGAAGTCTTCAAAAATTATGGAAATGACATTTTTACTCTTACTGAATTGTGTTGATATTTAATTAATGATTTATGTTGTGTGTGGTGTATTACTTTATTAAAATATGATTAAATAAAATAATATTGATAGAAAATTTGCGATATATGACCGAACAGGCATCGGGCCCTAACCGACGACGGTTTCGAGTTTTGGGTGTTAGATTTAGTGGTATCAAAGCTAATGATTTAGCCGATTTTTGGATTGCAATGTGTGAAATTTAAAGTTTAGAAATACATGTCATATAAACCTGTGATAGTATGATATTGGTGAATCAAATCTAACCTTAGTTTTTGCAGATAATTGAAAATGTCCAACGAATGATACTAGAGCAAGTCATGGTGCACCAATATTACCGATGACAGAAAATGAATCCAAAAATACGTTCTTTGGTTTAATGGGGCAATAGTTCTCGGAATTCATAAGAAATAATCCAATGACACCGTAACCTCCACCTCCTATAGCATAGCCTATCGTAAGACCTGTAACACCGTCAGTACCACCTATCAAGTCTCTGCCTCCCCCAATGGTTGAACAAATGCGACGAGTCCCAACCGATATGGTGAGAAAGTATAGTGCAGAGGAATTTAAAGGTAGTATTGAGTATGATCCTTTCAGGGCTGAGTATTGGTTAAAGAACACGCAGAGAGTTCTCAATGAGATGGCTTATCCTCCTGAAGACTATCTGAGATATGTTGCGTCATTGTTAAAGGATGAAGCTTATAATTGGTGGACGACCCTACTACTTATAGTTTCTGAAAATGAAATTTATTGGGAATTCTTTCAGACTGAATTCAAAAAGAAATACATCAGCAAAAGGTACCTAGATCGAAAGAAGAAAGAGTTTCTAGAGTTGAAACAGGGAAACAGGTCAATTGCAAAATACGAGAGAGAATTTGTGCAACTCAATAAATATGCTCAGGAGATTGTGTCGACTAATGAAGATATGTGCATTCAGTTTAAAGATGGGCTGAATGATGAGATTAAAATGATAGTGGGTGGTTTAGAGCTGCGATCGTTTGTTGTTTTAACTGACCTTGCTCAGAAGATGGAAGAAATATATAACCATAAAAGACAGAGGGAAAAGAGGTTCTGAGAGTTCGATAAGAAGAGCTCTTCTAGACCTTTCTCAATATCGCTACCAAAGAAATTCAAAGAAAATGAGAATCAGGCAGCTGCAACATTTGGATTTTAGAGTTAGGGTAGATCAATGCAACTTGATTCGAGATTTCAGAATCGACCGGTAAATACTGTTGCTAGCATTCGTAATGTACCAAAACTTGCCTCTAAACATCGTAGAAAGTTTCATCTTGAAGAGTGCGCATTAAAGAAGAACCCATGTTTTAGATATGGAACCATCGATCATTTTATCTAATTTTGTTCAATGGCACCCGAGGCAAAAGAAGACAGAAGTGTGAAACCCCCAGTTACACCACAAAAGGGTAGACGACTTGGTCAAAACAGTGGTATGGCCGGAGATTGAAGTGAAGCAAAAGAAAGTGTAAACAGGTCTGAGAGTCGAGCACCTGAACGAACATATATTATCCGTGCCTGAGAGGAAGCTATCGTGCTTGATGTTGTTACTGGTATATTATTTGTTGAGTCAACTAAATTTAATGTGCAAGTTACAAACCCTTTGAGTTATACTGTCATAGCTAATCAGGTGTGTCGTAAATGTCTACTGAAAGTTCAATGTTGTGAATTTCCTAATAACTTGATGTTACTCCCCTTTTATGAATTTAATGTGATTCTGGGTATGGATTGTCTGACCAAGCATGATGCAATGGTTAGTTGCAAAAAGATATAGATTGATTTGAAATGTCCGATGGGTAAGTTGATTATAATTGAGCCCGATAAGTTGAATAGTGAAGTAAATGTGATTTCGGCTATGTCTGCACAAAAAATGATTCGTAAAGGGTGTGAGGCATTTTGAGCTTACATATTGGATACGTGGGAGTCAGGGACAGAGCTGAACCAGGTTCCAGTTGTAAATGAATACACAGATGTGTTTCTTGAGGAGTTACTGGGTTTATCGTCGATCAGGGAAGTAGAGTTTGGTATTGATTTATCATCGGGCACTGCTCCGATATCTATTCCACCCTATAGAATGGCACCAACTGAGTTAAAGGAATTGAAGGCACAGTTGGAAAAATTGCTAGACAGAGGTTTTATCCGTTTGAGTGTATCACCTTGAGGTGCATCAATGTTGTTTGTGAAGAAAAAGGATGGTTCGATGAGAATGTACATTGACTATCGACTACTGAACAAAGTCACAGTAAAGAATAAGTATTCGTTTCGTCGTATTGATGAGATATTTGACTAGTTGAAAGGTGCAACAGTATTTTCAAATATAGACCTAAGATCAAGTTATTATCAAATACGAGTCAAAGATTATGCCGTGCCGAAGACTACATTCAGAACTCGATACGGGCATTACGAATTTCTGGTGATGCCGTTTGGGTTGACTAATACTCCAACAGCATTCATGGATTTGATGAACAAAGTCTTTCAGCCCCTGTTTGATAGATTTGTAGTAGTATTTATTAATGATATACTGATCTATTCCAAGACAGAGTCAGAGCATACACAGTATTTGAGAGAAGTTTTGCAAATTTTACAGGAAAAATAGTTGTACGCGAAGTTTAAAAAATGCGAGTTTTGGCTTAGAGAGGTAGGACTTCTAGGTCATGTGGTATCTTCTGAAGGAATACGGGTTGACCCGAGTAAGGTTTCTGCTATTCTTAACTGGAAAGTCCCTAAGAATGTTTCTGAGGTACGCAATTTTCTGGGATTAGCAGGCTATTACCAATGATTCGTTAAAGATTTTTCCATTATAGCTTTACTAATGACAAAGTTACTCCAGAAGAATGTTCAATTTGTCTGGTCAAAAAACTGTCAACAGAGTTTTGATTAGTTGAAGAAAATGTTAACAAAGGCTTCAATTTTGAAACAGCCTGAGACAAGAAAGGAATTTGTCATTTACAGTGATGCGTCATTAAATAGGCAGGGATGTGTATTGATGCAAGTTGGAAAGGTGATAGCATATGCCTCCCGACAATTAAAGCCGCACGAGAGAAATTATCCAACTCATGATTTGGAGCTAGCTGTCATTGTCTTTGCATTGAAGATTTGGCGACATTATCTTCATGGTGAGAGATGTCATATATTCACATATCACAAAAGCCTGAAGTATTTGATGACTCAAAAAGAATTGAATTTGAGGCAACATCGATGGTTAGAATTACTGAAAGATTATGATTTGGTAATTGATTATCATCCAAAGAAGGCTAATGTTGTTGCTGATATTTTGAGCCGAAAATCATTGTTTGCACTGAGGGTGATGAATGCCAATTTGTCACTAAAGAGTGGTGGTTCTGTCACCGCTGAACTCAAGACGAGACTGCTATTTCTACATTGAATTTGAGAGTTGCAGAGAGATAACCCAAAGGTTATAGCTAAGAAAGAACAGGTGTAGAATGATGCCACTATTTGTTTTACTGTTGATGTTGATGGCATGTTGTATTTTCGAGGCATAGTATGTGTTCATGAATATTTCACCTTGAGACGAGATATTTTTACGGAAGCTCATAGCAACATTTAATCTATTCATCCGAGAAGTGTGAAAATGTATAATGACTTGAAGAAGATGTATTGGTGGCTTGGTATGAAGCGATAAATTTTTAAGTTTGTGACAAAATGTTTGGTGTGTCAACAGGTGAAAGCTGAACATCAAGTACCGTCTGGATTACTGCAGCCTATTTCCATTCCAGAATAGAAGTAGGAATGGATTGCCATGGATTTTGTTACAGGATTACCGGTGAGACCAAGGAAGAAAGATTCGATTTAGGTTATAGTCGACAGATTGACTAAGTCAACTCACTTTATTCCTGTTCGTGTAGATTATTCACTTGAGAAGCTGGTTTAATTGTACGTATCTGAGATTGTACGACTGCACAGGGTGTCAGTATCTATTATCTTTGATAGGGATCCACGTTTTACCTCGAGGTTTTGAGGTAAGCTGCATGAAGCTTTGGGAACCAAGTTGAATTTTAGCACCGCATATCATCCACAGATGGATGGTCAGTCCGAGCGGGTAATACAGATTCTGGAAGACATGTTATAGTGCTGTATACTTAAGTTCGAGGGTAGCTGGGAAAATTACTTACCATTAGTAGAGTTTGCTTATAATAACAGCCATTAGGCTAGCATTAAAATGGCACCGTTTGAGGCACTATATGGTAGAAAATGCAGAACAACTCTGTATTGGTCTGAGTTGAGCAAGCTTAAGTTGGTTGGGACTGATTTGATACACGAGACGGAAGACAAGGTTCGAGTAATCCGGGATTGTTTAAAAGTAGCATTTGATCGACAGAAGTCTTACGTCGATTTAAAGAGAAAGGATATAGAGTTTGTCGTCGGAGATCAAGGTTTTTTGAGAGTTTCACCTTGGAAGAAGGTGTTACGGTTTGGTCGAAAGGGAAAGTTGAGTCCGCGGTTTATTGGGCCGTATGAGATCCTTGAGAAAGTTAATCCTGTAGCTTATAAGTTAGATTTACCTCTAAAACTTGAAAAGATTCATAACGTATTTCATGTTTCGATGCTGAGACGGTACAGATCAGATCCTTCTCATGTGATTACACCTTGTGAGGTTGAGATACAATTAGATTTTTCGTATTCAGAGGAATCAGTTAGAATTCTAGCTCGTGAGGTGAAAGAGTTAAGAAATAAAAGAGTGTCACTGGTAAAAGTCTTGTGGAATCGACGCGGGTTGGAAGAAGCAACATGGGAGCTAGAGGCATCAATGAGGTGACAGTATCCCAACCTATTCACTGGTAAGAAATTTCGAGACAAAATTTCCTTAATGGTGGAGAGTTATAACAACCTGATTTTCAATGATGTCGGAAACAATAATTTCAGGAACACAACTCCGACAAGTCGAGTCGTAAATTTATTTATTTAAGTATTTATTATGTCATTAACATCGTATTAAATTTTGGTTAAAAAATTTTATTATTTAAATAGTTAATTAAATGAAAAGGATTAAATCGTAAAAAGTACGAAATTAGGCTCTATTAGTTAAATGCATTAAATAGCTCAATGAAGTTAGGTGGAAGGGCTAAAATGGTTATTAGCCCATATGAGATGGTAGTAGACAGTTTAGGGCATGTGAAATGACTAAATTTTGGTTATTTTAACAATGGTAAATATGTAAATTAATAAATGAAAGGATAATAAAGAAAACTAAAGGTAAATTAGTATCATCTTCTTCATTTTAGCAACTTTGAAAAGGAAACCCTAGAAGAACACTTGAGATATTCGGCCAAGCTTAGTTCATCCAATTGGTAGGTGATATCTCACTCGTTTTTAGTAATTTCTATGTTTTTGAGTCCGTATTAGCTTAACCTAGCTAACCCAGAGACTAATTTGTGAATCTATCAAAAGTTTAAATGTTTTACCATTGATGAATGAGTTTATTCTTGATAGTTTATGAAAGTTTTGGAAGCTTGGTTGTTAGATTGATTAGTTTTGTAAAGTATGATGATTTTAAGGTTTGAGGATTAAATTACAAAAGTGGTAAAATACATGTCCTTGGTGTGAAATAAATTATATGAATGAGTAGAGATTGTATCTTAGAGCATTCGGATGGTATGGATTGATTTTAGAATGGTTATTTTGCATGTTCTAACCTTAAGGAATAAAAATGCAAAGGTTAGAGGTAATTCCATAATTTTCTCAAAAGGATGTATATGTGTAAATTGATTAAATTACATGATTTAATGGGAGAATTGATTTTTTTTGTTGTGATAGATCAAGATCGAGACACAGATCGTGGGAAGAGGAAAATCATAGAATAGTCCTCGAAGTTCCAACTGAACTGCAATTTCTTCTGGTAAGTTCGTTTGTTAAATTTCATACTTGAATTGCTATCTATTGCTTATTGTGGAGGTTCTTGAACCACTTGATGCGTATTAAAGGAAGACTCATGTCTCGGAATAAGCATGAAGGTATATTAAAGGAGACTCATGTCTCGGGATGAGCATGAGATTATGTTAAAAAGGAAGACTCGTGACTCGAGAAGAGCATGAGATTATGATTTAAGGAAGACTCATGACTCGAAAAGAGTATGAGGTTATGTTCTAAAGGAAGACTTGTGACTCGAGATGGGCGTGAGATTGCATTTAAAGGAAGACTTATGGTTCGATTGATTATGTTATTGCAAAGTTTAATATTGTACTGTGTTACAATGACTGCGAACTTACTGAACTTAGAAGGCTTACCCCTGTGCATTTTTTTTTTTTGTAGATTTCATTTTGCTGGTTAAAGATCAGATTACCTCGAAGACATCACACTATCCTGGAAGCTCGTTCGATAGTTTTACATCACTTAGTTATATGACATGTACTAGGATGACGTTTGTCTTTTGTACAACTTATTTGAGTTTGTTTATACTTGTCAAGCCCTTGTTGAATGGTGAATTCTATTTTGTGTGTACTTGCTTAGTATTAAGTAGGCATCATACACTAAAATGAATGGAATATGTATTCATGGTACACTTGAGATATGTATCTTTGCACTCTATGGCTATACAATGAAATTTGGTTAAGAACGAGTGTGAATATGGAATTCTGCATACTTGTTTCGGTAGAACCCTTACTTGTATCGGTAGTAGTACAGGGTAGGAGAGAGGTTAGCCACTAACTTGCATTGTATCGGTAGTACCATGATAAGTATCGGTAGTTTTGTTCATAGTAGTATCGGTAGAAGCATGACTTGTATCGGTAAAGCTATCACAAGTATCGGTACAAATTTGCACTATTTCTGAGTTACTTACTGACTTGACTACTACCGATACTTATCCAATAGGTACCGATAGAAGTCTCCAAAAATTATGAAAGTGACATTTTTGCCCTTATTGAATTGTGTTGATATTTAATTAATGATTTATGTCGTGCATGGTGTATTACTTTATTAAAATATCATTAAATGAAATAATATTGAGAGAAATTTTACGATAGATGATCGGAAAGGCACTGGGCCCTCTAACTGGTGATAGTTTCGAGTTTTGGGTGTTACAGAATCTATCCACCAAGTGTGTCTAGGCATTGAATTCAAATTATCTCCCGACCAAACAAATTAAGAAATGCACCTTTCCTTGTATGCCAAGCAAGATAATTAGTACAATTCTTATTTTCATAATCTATCGGACCACAATAGAAACAATTATCTTTAGTTGGTTCCTTTTGTCGTTTCTTTTATAGTGTCGTATCCGCAACTTCCTTAGTTTTCTTTGTATACCTCATTGAAGCTAGATTTGTCAAGAATGTATTGATTTCAACCTGTTTGTTATTGACAAACTTCTTTTTAATGTTGGTCATGAATTCTTTAGTTGTGTTAACCTTATCGAATATAGTGCCCTTGAATGTTTCTAGAATGGTCTTGTTGGCCATGAATTCTTTAGTTGTGGTAACCTTATCGAACATAGTGCCCCTAAATTTTTCTAAAATGACATTCATAATCATCATACACATGTGATTTGATCTCTCCCATCTTCTTGTCTCTCTGTTTTTATCAAAAGTACTCTCTACGTAAGCAATGGAGGAGATTCAACCCATGACATAAAATCAAAATCTAAGACTTCAAGAACTATCATAAGATTCTCTTGTCATGATTTAAAGTTCGTATCATTTAACATAGGAATATTATTAACGCATGTAGTGATATTAATAGGTGTAATAATAACGGAATAACAAAAAAGCTCAGATAAGACTTTAAATAATAACCAAAATAATAAATTCAAATGATGGTAAACTCAATCTCAAGATATCATAAACAATATTAATATTATTTCATTGGACAAAATATTAACTTGAAAATGATATATTGGTGTAGTAATCTAACATTAACAATAAGAACATGTTGCACAACAAATTTTTCGTTGGGTCGATTTGTTGCTCACGTGTATAACAAAACAATCATTACGTGTTTATTACCATAATTACTTGTGTAGTTTTATTACAAAATTTTATATTTTAAAACAAAACAATTTCAGCAAAAGATGAGAATTTGACAACTTATTTTTAAAAAAAATATAAATATACAAATATACAAATATTTAATTTAAATTTTCTATAAGGTTAAAACTAAATTTTTTATCACTTTACTATTTTTGAAACAACCCAAAATAATATTATTTAAATGACGTAATGAAAAATTAAAAACCATATTCTTTCGACTTTTTTTTTTTAAACCTTAAACATTAACAATATGCTGAAGAGTCACGGCTAAATAACAAAACATAAAAATAAACTCATAAAATTAACTAGCAATAGATACGAGTTAAACATTAATCATATAATAATAGACCTATTTTCATGATGCATCAATCTAATTTCAATCCTTATTACCTCAAATATCCTTAATGTCCATCAAAACAAATTGTTGGTATCAATTCACACCTAATTAAATTAAGGTAAACAAAATTCGGTTCGATTCAAAAAAATAAAAATAATTTAAATTTCGAGTTAACCAAATCGAGATATTCGAGTTATTCGAATTAAATTTCACAATTCAAATAACTCGAATAATTCGAATAGCATATTGGTGTAGATGCCCTTTCAGTCCCTATGAACTTTGAAAATAAGTAAATTGGTCTCTCTTTCAACAAACATTACAAAATAATTCAAAATAATTTTTAAAATTACAAAATTTATATTTTAAAAAATTATATTTTTTCTAAAATAATAAATTTGAAATCTAATTAGTGATTCAAATTTATCATACTCAAGTATCTTTTTTTATTAATTTGCTTTGAAAATATTTTCAAATATATATAGTTTCAAATTTATGTGCTCTAGCATGAAATTATACTGTAACAATATTTTTATTTGACATATTTAATTTTTTTAATTTATCCTGAACAGTTTCACTCGATTCGATTTTACTCGAATTTCATTTTACTCTACTCGATTCGAAAAAAATTTAAATTGAGTTAGAATGATAAAATAGGACTTGTGAACTCGATTAACTTAATAATTCACTTAATTCGACTCGATTCAATCGAACGCTCACCCCTACATTAAACCATAAAATATTAAAATTATTAGCCTCAATTCATGTCCAATTAAGCATGCATATTTTATTTAATCCATGTTATAATAAAACTCTAAAAATTGGATTGATAATTAATCAAAATAAAAAAATTTCAACATCAAACTATAATCAAAGCACAAATTCAAAATATCAAATTCATAAAATTTAAGAACGAATTAATTTAAAAAATATAGAATAATTAATTCATTGTCAATGATTCGACATGACCAGGTAGAGATGCTACGTGTTAAATCATAAATATATGTTGCACAACTTAACTTTCCAATATATATTATGTCGAATCATTAATAGTAAAAACTAAATGCGGAAGCATACTTAAATCCTTTGATATGTTGAAATATTTGAGTCTTATGGTTTTGATATTTCAAATTAGCACACAAGTATTTTAGAGAATATAACCCTCTTTTTTTAAGATGTGATATAAGAAAAGTTACAAATGTTTAATTTGGGGACTATAACTTCAATATAACTTTTGTGCATTAGCATTTATTTCCAATTAGGTCACCATCAATAGAAATTAATTACACAAGTATCTATACATATTTTAATTTAATTTAATAAGTGAAACCTAATAAACCTTAATCATATTAGATCACTTTTAATTTTGCTAACATTTTATTATAGTAAATAATAATTTCACGTCAATATGGATGATGTTGAATCATAGTTTCATACAATCCCTTCTCATTTTTTACATATTGAAGTGGATTATTTTATTATAAAATTGTTTACTTTATTTTAATTATTCAATTATTTTGTTAGAAAACAATAAATGATATTAG
Organism: Gossypioides kirkii; assembly: GCA_005610355.1. Classification (NCBI taxonomy): domain Eukaryota; kingdom Viridiplantae; phylum Streptophyta; class Magnoliopsida; order Malvales; family Malvaceae; genus Gossypioides; species Gossypioides kirkii. The sequence goes on from CP032245.1 coordinate 15,261,519, forward strand.
ATATATTTAAATGATACGAAAAAGAAATATTCTTATGTTTAATTTTTATTTATTTTGATGAATTATAATAATAGAGTAAAGCTCGAATAACAATTGTGACTAATGCAACTCGAACTTAAGCTACATTTAAGGCGGTGAACACACTTAACCATGAAGCCATCATATGAAGTTCACCTATGTTTTTTTTTTTTTTTGAAATAATGTTTAATTTTTTGTAACACTCGAAATTTTTTATGTCATAGTTCGTGTCGTACCGCGAGATTAAGCTAACTTAAATCTCCATAAATAATCATCGCAATAATTATATTTTATTTATTAATTAAATGTGATAACAGGAAATCACCAGAAATAAAATTAAAATACGAATAGTTAAATAGCCTATGGGCTAAATTGTAGGAGAAAGTAAAGTGGCATGACAAATGTGAGGACAATACTTGAATTAAATATGAATGAAAAGGGACTAAAAGAGTATTTTGCTAGGCCCTTGTGAGTAAATAATCCAAAGCTATAATTAAGTTCGTGGAGAGCCATCATATAGGCCATAAATCTCCACTAATAAGGTTTAGATTAAATAATAGCCATTTGATGTCTTAATTAATTTAGTTTAATAAACAAAAGAAAGAGAAGAAGCTTTTAAGTCCCATCTCGCCCACAAGAAAAGGAAAGAAAAGAAAATATTCGTGAACTCATATGTTGGTCTGATGGTTAAGAGTGTTCACTGTCCCAGATGTGGCCTGGGTTCGAGTCGTGCTAGTCACGTTTATTATTCGAGCTTTGTCCTTAATGCTCCCAACTTCTAAAGTAAATTTGTAAAAGTAGTTGAATTGTATTGAAAGAATTAAATTATTATATCAACCCTTGTAAACTCCATGGAATCTAACTAAGTATAGTTGACATATCATATGGTACATCGTGCTATCGATATGTTATATGTTTTTGTGGGTTAGTGTCACACGCTCAAGAGTATCGTTCATATGTTGCACTTTGCACATTGATGTATAAGTGGTTTTTGTTGGAAATTTATAGATTGCAAATTAATGAATACTATTCAAATTAAAAGTGATAATTTATCATCTTTCAAATTTAATTGAAAAGTGATGATTTATCATCCAATGGATACATTTCCATGGGACAAGTCTCTTCCAAAAGGTATATCCAATATGAAAAGGGTTGTGCCTCTTCAATAAGTGCCCATTAAATTCATATAAATAGATGGGCTATGATGCTCACAAATTTACATTTCTTTTTACAATCAATTCCAATTTTCAGAAATTAGAGTAAGAGTTAGGAAATTCTGTGATTTTGCTAATCAAAGGAAATTGAAGACTTCGTTGTATCCCGAGAGGAAGTTTGTCGTAACCCTCTAGCAACTTTGTGTGGGCACAAATAGTTCTCTTTGGAAAGTGTCACACGTGCCTCGAAGTTTACTATTTAATTCAATATTGTCTCTGGATCTATCTTCTCTCAAAATCTCCAATAATCAAAGAGAATTATTTTGAAGATGGCAACGGAGGCTATCACCGCATTCAAAGTGATGAACCAAGAGTTTGTGAAACTTGATCGATTTGATGGCTCAAACTTCAATAGTTGGAAGGATAATATGTTGTTCCTTCTTATCGTCTTAAATGTGGCGTATGTTCTAGATCCAAACTTACAACCCGTGGAGGATCCCACCCCCAATGCAAATCTAGAGGAAATTGTAAAAGTAGCAGAACTCAAGAAGAAGCGTGAGGAAGGCAATTTCACATGTTGTGGACACATTCTCAACACCTTGTCCGATCGATTGTATGATCTTTACATGTCGATGCAATCTCCGGTGAAAATATAGAAAGCTCTTGAAGAGAAATATAACACCAAGCGGTAAGGTACCGATAAATTTTTAATGATGAAATGTTTTGAATTCAAAATGCTTGATAGTATCCAGATCATGGATCAAATCCATGAATTACAAGTCCTTGTAAGCAGACTTCGTGACTTGAAAGTTGTTATTCTAGAAATGTTACAAGTCGGGGCTATCATCTCAAAATTACCCTTGTCTTGGAACAATTATCGGAAGAAACTTCTACATATGGCAGAGGACTTCACTATGGAGAAAATACTTAGGCATTTGCGCATTGAAGAGGAAACTCGAAAGTGTGATGCAGTGTATCTTCCTCAAAGTTCTAAAGTGAACCATGTGAGTGAGTCTAAGAACTCTCAAAATGGTAAAAGAAAGGCCACATTCAAGACCAATGACATGCAAAACTAGAAGAAAAAATCTCGCAATTGCTATAATTACAATAAGAAAGGACACTACATTAAAGATTGTAAACTTCTCAAAAGGAAGCAAGATGCCACAACTTCCAAAGCCAATATGGTGGAGGATATGAACTTCGAGGCCATGGTTACAAAAGGGGTCGAGAATTTGGAGATTGGTATGATTATCAAACTCAACATAGTTATGATCGATAAGTCTCATAATTGGTGGCTTGACTCTGGTGCTACTGTCCATGTGTGTAATGATCGACAACAATTCAAGAATTATGAATTAGTGGCAAACCGTGAAGTGCTTATGGGCAACTATCAATCGGTTAAGGTGCTCGATCAAGAGACGGTGGAACTCAACTTCACATCTGGAAAGGAATTGACTTTTACCAATGTGTTACATGTTCCCAATGTGAGAAAGAATTTAGTGTTTATGAGTCTTCTGTGTAACAAGGGGTTCAAGGTTATCTTGGAATCCGATAAGTTTGTCTTACTTAAGGGTGATATATATGTAGGAAAAGGATATTGTAATGAGGGAATGTTCAAGTTGAGCATTGATATGAATAAAGTCAATTCTTCTACTTATATTGTTGAGTCTTATCCTTTGTGGCATGCGCATTTAGCACATTTTAATTTTAAAACTTTACAATATATGCAAAAGAATGGTTCTATCAATCTAAGTAATGATGAGTTTGTGGATAAATGTGAAATTTGTTTTCAATCAAAAATTACCAAGAAGCCATTTCCTAATAAGTGTGAAAGGAATTCTCAAGTGTTAGATTTAATTCATTAGGATGTTTGTGAATTAAATGAAACTCTACAAGAGGTGGAAAATGATATTTTATCACTTTTATAGATGACTTTTCTAGATTTACTTATGTGTATCTCATGAAAAATAAAGACAAGGCTTTTGATATGTTTAAATGTTTTAAAAACGAGGTTAAGAATTTGTTTAGTAAGAAAATCAAAGTTCTTCGTAGTGATAGAGGTGGTGAATATTTTTCAAATGAATTTAATGTATTTTGTGAGGAACAAGATGTGGTACATGAGTGTTCTGCGCCTTATACTCCACAACAAAATGGTTTGGCAGAAAGAAAGAACCATACTTTAGTGGATATGGTTAACTCAATGTTGTTAAATGCTAAACTTCCATATAATTTATTGGGTGAAGCATTATTGACTACATGTTATATCCTTAACAGAATACCATCAAAAAAATTCAAAGTATCTCCATATGAGTTATGGAAGGGTCGGATGTCAAACTTAAATTATTTCAAAGTCTGGGGGTGTTTGGCTTACTATAGAGTTCCTGACCAACGGAGAACAAAGTTAGGCCCAAGAGCCATTAAAGGTGCATTCGTTGGATATGCCCAACATTCTAAGGTATATCGTGTTCTTGACTTAGTGTCAAATACGATAATTGAAACAAGAGATGTTGTATTCATTAAAAATAAGTTTTTCAATGATTCAACGGATTCGGAAAAAGAATATCAACCAATGATCTCAAGTGATCAAACCAAAAAAAGTCTTTATGACAATAAGGATATGGAACCGAGAAAAAGTCAAAGAATCTAAAAAGTAAAGGATTTTGGTCTCGATTTTTTTTCCTCACGATCTCTAGCATTCCTTGTTGAGGGAAATAGAGAATCCTTAATTAAGAATATCCCCATAATATTTAATGTGGATGGTGATCCACAATCCTATGGTGAAGCCATGACTTCTAGGGATGCGGCATTTTGGAAAGAGGCGATCAATGATGAAATGGATTCAATATTGTCCAATAATACTTGAATTCTAGATGATCTTCCTCAAGGATCGAAGCCTATCGGGTGTAAATGGGTGTTTAAGAGGAAGAACACTCCAATAGGGAGTTCTCCAACCTTTAAGGCTAGGTTGGTGGCTAAAGGATTTAGGCAAAAGGAAGGTCTAGATTATTTTGACACCTATGCACCAATGGCTAGAATGACCTCCATTCGAATTCTTATAGCACTTGCATCCATCCATAAGTTACATGTACATCAAATGGATGTTAAGACAGCTTTTTTGAATGGTGATCTCGAAGAAGAAGTTTACATGGAGCAGCCAGAAGACTTTGTGCTTCTTGGGAATGAACACAAGGTGTGTAAGTTGAAAAAATCATTATATGGTTTTAAACAAGCCCCTAAACAGTGACATGAGAAATTTGATCCTGTTATTTTGTCATATATTTTTTACATAATGGTGCGGATAAATGTATTTACACTAAATTCACTGATAGGTACGGTATAATTATTTATCTCTATGTAGATGATTTGTTGATTTTTGGGACGAACATGGAAGGTGTTCGTGAGACCAAAGAGTATCTAGCCTCAAATTTTAAGATGAATGATCTCAACGAGGTAGATACAATTCTAGGTATAAAGGTGAAAAACCATGAAAGGGGCTTTGCATTAAGCCAATCTCACTACATCGAGAAAGTATTGGAGAAGTTCAAACACTTGAATATTAAGGATTCAAATACTCCATACGATTCGAACTTCAAATTAAGTGAGAATAATACCAGAGCTATAGCGCAACTTGAGTATGCTAACGTAATTGAAAGTCTAATGTATGCAATGCATTGCACTAGACCCGATATCGCATTTGTTGTGTGCAAATTGGCGAAATTTACAAATTGTCTTAGTACCAATCATTGGAAAGAAATTTCTAGGATTTTTGGTTATCTTAAGAAAACAAAAAATTTGGGATTATTCTATAGTGATTATCCTGCGGTACTAGAAGGTTACTCGGGTGCAAGTTAGATTACAAGTTTAAGTGACAATAAGTTCACATCTAGATGGATTTTTACGATCGGAGGTGGAGCCATTAGTTGGGCCTCCAAGAAACAAACTTTCATCTCACATTCAACTATGGAGGCTGAATTTATAGCCTTGGCGGCTACTGGAAAGGAAGTGGAATGGCTAAGAAATCTATTGCTAGATATAAAGTTGTAGCCACAAAGTAGGTTCGCCATTTCCGTATATTGTGATAGTGAATCCACCATGTCTCGAGAATACAATAAGGTGTATAATGAAAAGTCTAAACATATAAGTTTGAGACATGAGTATGTGAGACAATTGATTAGGACGGTGTGATAACTGTTACCTATGTTAAGTCAATTGACAATTTAACGGATCCACTAACAAAAGGTTTGTCAAGGGATTTAGTTAAAAGTACCACCACTAAGATAGGATTAAAACCATTCTAATTGTGTCATTGATAATGGAAACCCTACTTTTTTCTAGCTAAAAGTTAGTTTCAAGATCAAATGACAATGTGCACTAAAAAACATGATTTAGTGATTATATTTTGGGAGGATGAGTTTTACTCTTAATGGATGAACATTAATTGTCATGAAATCCACCTATATGGATATGAAGTGGTACTGCTTCAACGAGATTTTATCTATGGTTTTCTCTAGTACATGTTCATAAAACGGGATGAGCACATGACCATAACGGTGCTAAAACAAATTAAACTCTTACTCTGTTTCTTTACGATTATGTGTGAAATTTTTTTGGTATTGACTTTAAGAGTGATGGTTCAAGCGACTAGCCACCATTCACTTTTTTGATACTTTGAGAAGTTTGCACTAAAGAAAGGTTCAATCTGCAGACACCTTTCTTTATGCTTAATCGTTGTGTACTTATTTCTGAAATTAGCAATCTAGTGGAGGATTGTTGGAAATTTATAGATTGCAAATTAATGAGCACTATTCAAATTAAAAGTGATGATTCATCATCTTTCAAGTTTAATTGAAAAGTGATGATTTATCATCCAATGGATACATTTCCATGGGACAAGTCTCTTCCAACAGGTATGTCCAATATGAAAAGGGTTGTGCCTCTTCAACAAGTGCCCATTGAATTCAATAGATGGGCTATGATGCTCACAAATTTACATTTCTTTTTACAATCAATTTCAATTTTCAGAAATTAGAATAAGAGTTAGGGAATTCTGTGATTTTGCTAATCAAAAGAAATTTAAAACTTCATTGTATCCCGGGAGGACCTTTTTCGTAACCCTCTAGCAACTTTGTGTGGGGGCAAATAGTTCTCTTTGGAAAGCGTCACTCGTGCCTCGAAGTTTACTATTTAATTGAAAATCGTCTCCGGATCTATCTTCTCTCAAAATCTCCAACAGTTTTAAGTCACATATTATCGTGCACCAAAATATCGTTCATATGTTGCGCTTATGCGCCTATTGTTCTATTGTATCGTGGTGTACAAGTGTTTGTATACATATACTTAACTCGAGTGCCCGAAGTGATTAAAAACTTCATTGAAAGAAATCACCAATAAAAGAATTAAACTTGTATAAGCACATAAGGTTAAATATTAAAGATTGATACGAGATCTTCATAATAGTCTTTTTGTTATAATGTGGATATTGAATTAAAGTTAAGGATGATTGTATGTATTATTGTTCAAATAGACTAATGAAACTGTTAAGTGAGTTACGTCTTATAAATAAATGGAAGAATTAAGTTTTATCATTGTATTGTTGCAAACTAAATTGATATTAATTTTTTTAGATTTGTTAAAATTGAGCGTCGACAATGAAAAAATATTGTAAAGAAAATGAAAAGAGAAAAGAACAAACAGATTTTATGTGGAAATCCTTTCAAAAAAAATCACGTGCAAAAAAGAATAAAATTCACTAATGTCGAATTCAAATGATTACAAGAGGAGTCAACTACGTCTATTTATAAGTTGAAAATCTTTATTTTAATCAATAATTAATAGAAGTAATGTAGTAAGGTTTAAACACGTTATTCTAATCAATATCAAATAAAAAAAGTGTACTTCTATACATATTTTACTTGTGCAGTTTATACCTCAATTGCGACCCCAGTCTAGTTTTATACTTAATAGGGATCTGTGATAGGCTGCAGCCTTCACCCTCACAAATCTCCTTATCTTGCATTATATTTTATTTCTTTAACAAGAATTTTGGGTCACACAACTTTAACAAAATTGATGGTGTTACCACTAAGCTTTATATTGTTCAACACGTGATTATCGTTTTATGTGCGCAAGATAATCGAATCAAATCGAGATTACGAGAAAGGTTGCATCATTTGCTTAAAGTCACAACTATATCAATGTGAATATTTGCTCATATTTTGAGTTAATAATTAACAGTTTTTGGCATATACATAATAAGGGACATTATAAGGATTGTAGTTACATCTTGGTCATGTTATGATTTGTATATGGGTATATCTATAATTGGTCGATCATGAAATTAGATGCTTGAATGTTTTTAGTATATCCTATTGTTTGCTTGAAATGTAGTATGAAAATATGAATGGATAGATAACAACGAAAAAATAGCGTGTTGAGGTGAATTATTTTAAATAGTAAACTGAATATTAAACAAGTCTAAAACGACTTTTGAGCAAATTAAACGCCACTTAAATTCCTTTGTTGCAAGGAACAAAAACAAAGTACAATGATTTAATACACATTCTCTCCTAATGACTTAAAATTGAACAACTATTTCCTATATGGAGCCAAACTTTTTTTTTTTACTTGGTTTTTCACCCACCGTACAAGAAATAGCAAAAAGCAAATCCATCTTTGTTTGTATAACATAAATCTATATTGAGACAAAAGCTTAAAGAAATAATAATTGATATGAACAAAGAAAAAAGATTGTATGAAACAGAGATATTATCTATTTTCAATAGTTTTATGACACATCAACAATTTCATCTTAAATTTCAAGATTTTAATTGTAATTTGATTTTTTTCAGGATGAAAATGTTGAAATTAAGAATGAAAATACTGATGTTGCATAAAACTATTGGAAAAAGGACACAAATGACGTGGTGTCACTGTTTCATTCAATCCTTTTCCATAAACAAAAGCTAGTATTACTGAATAAATGCTGATTTCTACATCTTGTAACTACGCCTTTAGGGTTCCAAACTTCCAACAAAAGGCTCCACCCGGTGCTCTCCTACTTGTACGGTATTACAACCGTATACACCCTTCTATATACTTAGTAGGTAATATCCCCACCAAAAAAACTTATATATACGTAGCCCAGACAAGATGACATGTATCAGGTGGCAACTCCCGATTCAGGCATGTAACTAAGTCTATCCACTTCATCCCAGACTAATTTTGATGTTATTTCATCGTATTCCGGAACATATTCCTGTTAAACATAGAAAAACCATAGTCAATGCAACTTGGGATTTTTAGTATATTGATTTTTGGTATTGAATAGTAGGTTACCTCAAGTTGTCTGACCAATTGCTTAGCAGTCGGGGCAGAGATGATAATGCGACGTGAGATGGGCGAAATAAAGCCTTCATCTACGGCCTTATCGATGAAAGACAACAATGAATTGTAATATCCATCCACATTCAACAGCCCGACCTGCAAATATGGAACATCAAGTTTTAGACATATGACATTCAACTCCATTGTGTCTAAATTATAATAATCTTGGTTTGTCTAGTTGTCTAACATAAGACACACACCTTCATTTGACCAACATTTATATTTATTTTTCTAATATTTAATTAGTATGTTGTGAATCAATTCATCAAAGCATGAAGCACAAGCATCATTAGGTTATCGAATCTCATGTTATGACCCTTCCATGTGAATTCTATTGAAACACCACATGCATTGATTCTCAAGATTTTTTTTTCTTCCTAATCCTTCCCGATATTTATTTATCAAAAAAGTCCATGTCAACTTTGGTTTAAAGAAAAATCAAAGAGGGGAAAAGAACATGTTTCTTACAGGTTTGCGATGGATTCCAAGCTGAGCCCATGTAATAACTTCAAGTAGTTCTTCAAGGGTGCCATAGCCACCTGAGATTCAGTAACACATGGCATAAATTTACAAGCGAGTTTAAAGAAGGATTATGATGGAGTTCACAGGTGGGATGTGCAAAGGAGATTACCGGGGAGGGCAATGAAGGCATCAGCCTGTCGTGCCATTTCGGCTTTTCTTTGATGCATATCAGATACAGCTCTTACTTCTCCAACTGTTTCACCAGTAATCTGCAACACATGATCATTGTTCATTAAGATACATATATAACTGAAAGTTAGGGTATCATATTATCAGATTTCAAGGCTTCCGAATATTTTTACCTCTCTAGGCATCAAGGTCTTTGGGATTACACTGCAGAATCCAACAATCCATCACAGCATAAATCAGTATTAAATTTAACCATCCATATGGCAAAAAAAATATACAAAACTAGAGTTTTCGCCAAGGGAGAACCAAGACTGTGGACTGACAATGTAAGGACCAAAAGGGAATCAAACAAAACTGCTTAAAAAGGATCCTTGGAAACAAAGATTTAGATTCTATTAGTACATAGGAGATAGCCAAGTTCCAAAGGTCCATGTTGCCAACTCTTCAAACAAAGAGAGAAAACTTTCACAATGTGAACCTCAACTTTGTTTATTTCTAATAAAAGTGAGGGTACATCAGTTCTTCCATGGACTTAAAAATTAAACAAAAAGATCATTATTGATTTCCCATATCTTAAGATTAAAAGGTGAAAATAGTGAGGATTGACTTTTAAAACATTGGAAGGAGAGGGAGAGGGAGAGAGAGAGAGAGAGAGAACAAACCCTAGAACATGGCGCCCACCATCATGAACGGCCTGAGAAACAAGACCCATCAATCCCACGCTTCCACCTCCATACACCAAATCAATCCTTCTCTCCACCTTCACAAAACAAATCCACAAATGGAGAAAACAATTATAAGGTGGAGTGGAAGTAAATACAAATATTTTATTATTCTAGAAATGCCAAAGGGAAGAAGAGGGTGGAAGGACTCATGATATCAATGGTAGCACGTTTGTTTCCCTTGGGAAAAAGCATGAAATTATGATCATTATTGTTATAGTTTATTATAGTACTAGCATTTCATTTTCAGAGGGTTCTTCAAAAAAAAATGATCATGCAAGAAGGCTGCTCAACTGACAGTAAGGTTACAGCTAGCAAAATCTCTCTCTCTCTCTCTCTCTCTCTCTCTCTCTCTCTCATGCTAAATAAACATATAAACCCTAAACCTTCTCTCCGCTACAGCTAATCCCTCTCTACAACTATAATCATAAGCGCACGTCGTGGCCTTAATGGTTTCCAAGTTTCAACACTCCCCCCTGCACTTGACTAGAAACACAATATGTAATTCATTAAAAAATATATACCCAATCCATTTCTGGGATCTATAAACAAGATGAAATGAAAGTGCTTTCCTCATCTTTGGAAGATGATTTCACCAAGACGAAAGAACTCGTTTGAAACCAATGTTAAACTAGAATTTTAGTTTGAAATTATATTAAAATTCCAGGAAACATTCTGGACAACTTGAAACGAAGAAGAAAATCATTAATCCCGAGAAAGAGAAAGAGTTGAATGTTGAAAAGATTAAATTACCAGCTCTTTGCCTAACTCCACAGCAGCTTCTTGATAACTAGCTTTCTTCCCTGAACTGCTTCCACAAAACACGCAAATTCTTTCAAAACTTGACTTAATCTCTTCCATCTCCCTTTCTCGCCTTTCTTTCCAAACAATACTACGATGTTGTTGAAGAAGAAGAAGAAGGTTGAGAAATGAGAAGAAGATGAGTAGTACAACCCAGTCTATAGGTTTAAATAGAAAGGGGAAATCATAAATTGTTCCTTTCAGGGGTAGTGCCTGTCTTTAGCTAACTTAATTCGGAGATAAGAGGGATCATTATTATTGATTAATTAATTAATTGATATTAATAGGGAAATTGGAGAGCAGACGTGCTTTTCGTCATATCTCAGTTTCACACTCTCAGCCACTAGTTTTCCTCCACCTGGATATATGATACATAATCTGCAATTTTGCATTGATTCTCTTATATATTCATTCGTACAACAACTAATTGGCTAAAGAAAATCTGTGATATCTTATAAGGAGTCAACTTTTCATTTTAATTAATTTTAAAAGAAATTACATTCCAAACTATTTTACAAAGATTCAGCAATACTGTTTTAGGGAATAAAAGAATGGAGAGCAAAGCTGGATTTATATGTTATAAAATCAACTCACATGACCCATATTAATTTTGATTTATCAAACTTATAAAACATTTGTATATTAATTCATTTGAAGAGCAAAAAATTGATTTTCGTACATTAATCTAATAATTAAAATGTTTATTATTTTAAATATTATCTGAATTTTTATAATATTAATTATTATTTTTAATTAAAAAAATAAGCAATTAATATTATATGGCAAATGAAAACACCCTTTAGGAAGGGTCCATGTTTCTTCTACTTTCAACTGACAATTGTAATGATTATACTTTTGCTTGATTTATGCTTTTTGATTGATTGACGTGATGTTATAATAATAATAATAATATGCTTAATACCTCTTTTGCTCCCTCTACTATGACTAAATTATCACTTTAATACTTTATCAATTTGGCCTATGTATTTTCATCTTCTATAGTTGTTTGGTACCCCATTTGGAATTTTAGTTCAAACTTAGTCAACCGATGACACACTACCATCTGTCAAAATAGTAAAAAATTTGCTTTAAAATTCATAAAAAATCCCAGAACAATTTAAAACTTAAAAGATTATAAAAACTAAACATCATAATTTATTTTTGAAAATTATATACAAATATTTTAAAAATTATAAGTATTTGAGACTTTAAAAATTCGCCTGTTTAGAATTTAAGATTTTTTTAGAAATTTTGAAATCTTATAAAAATGAAAAAAAATCCCTAAATTTAAAAAAACCCCATAAAATTTTAAAATTTTCTAAAAAAATCTTAAATTAAAAATAAACAAACTTTTTAAATTTTACGGAATTTTTAAACTTTTTCTTGAAGATTTGGATACTTATAATTTTAAAGTATTTTTAATCATTTTCAAAATATATTGTTTTTATTATTGTTTAAAAAAAATTTAATTTTTAATGATTTTTTAGATTTTTTATATAAATAATCTAAAAATATTAATTAATGCTGAAAATAATTTGAAAGAAAATTTATAATGATCAGTTTGATAAGCGGTGTCGCCCAACCAGCGACACCACTCCTTTCTCCCTTAATCATTACCCAATCATCTAAGTTTTTTTTTAAAAAAAAGTTTTTTGTGTTACCATTGTGTTAGACGACACCCGTATGTATTTTTTGAAATACTCGTGAAAAATAAGAATATTCATGGTGGAAAAAAAATTTAATGGATGTCGTTGGTTTGTCAGGTGATACCGGTTCAATTTGTTAAAAAAGAATCGATCAATGATAAAAATAAATAAATCGGTGTCGCCTGACAAACCAACAACACCCACTAAAAAGTATTTTTTTCCATTTTTTTCTTCACTGTGAATATCCGTATTTTTCATGGGTATTTCGAAAAATATATACGGATATTACCTGACACAATGGCGACACCAAATTTAAATTTTTTTTGATGATTTGGTAATGATTAGAGGGAAAAAGGGAATAGTGCCACCGATTAGTTAGACGGCATCGATATTTACTGTAGCAAACGAGCTATTTTTGTATAATTTTTTGAGGTTATTTTCACAATTAATTAATATTTTTAGATTATTTATATAAAAACTAAAATTTTTTTAAGTTTTATTAAATTTTGTAAAAAAATTAAGTGAATTTTTTATTTTGTTCTTGATATGTGGTAATGTATAATTAGTTGGTTTATTTTTTAATAAAAATTTGAGTTAGAGTAATGGGCATTACAGAATTAAAATACATGAGCGAAATTGGTAACAAAAATAAAATATAAAGGCAAGTAAAGAAAAAAATAGTATAGATCTCAAAATGAGCAGCTCATCGGAGGAGAATTTTTTTTTTTTGAATTATAAGAAAAAAAAATTTAACAGTAACATAATTAACACGATTCAAACTCAAATTATATTTAAACCATGTTTTATATCAACACACAGGATTCACAAACTTTTTTTTTCAATTAAAAAACACCTCAAAACATATAAAAGAAAACTGTTACATGGAAGTAGTACTAAACTTTAGATAAGAAGCTTTCACCTTTCAATTTGCAAATAGACTATAACTCTTAATTACTCAAGGAATTTAATAAAGGAACCTAATTGCTTCAGTACTTAAGAGTGTACTGCATATATTTATAACTTAAATACTTTTTTTTAAATACTTAAAATGCATTAATAATTAATTGTCTTTTTATAATAAATACGAAAAATATATAGAGAAACAATTAAAGTGTTGTATATATATTTGAAAGTACAGTTAAAAGTATTTTTTATAAGAAAATTGATTTTACTAATTAAAATAATGTTATTTTGAAAATAATATGGAACACAAATATAATGAAAAAAACTTTAAATAAAAAAAAATTTATTTTAAAAAAAATCGAGACTCTTACCAATCTCTAAATTGGTCCCTGTTACAACATCACTTAAGTCACTTTTACGTTAATAGTTGCCAAAAAAAACCTTTGATAAAGCAATGAGAAAGCAGTTTTGTGATAATGTAATTCAAAGAAAGCATTGCTACCACTTTCCATTCCAACCTAAAAGTAGTGATGAGAGTCGAGCAACGACGGCTGTGATAACCCCCCTCTTATTCACACCCCTTTCTTAACCAATATTTTCTTTATTTTTAATACTTGAATATTTCAGTTTATTTTGATAAATCTTTATATTTAAATTTTTAATTTAATCATTAAAATTATAAGTATTTGTTATCAAATTTTATTATGTTTTATAGCAATAGTAATTAATTGTTGTTATTTTAAGGTCAATCTATTTACTCGCCTAGATAATATTTTTCTTTGTTCATTAATAAATCGACTAATTAAATTCATGTTTATATAATCAATTCGATCTCCCGATTGGATCGGGGGCAAACGCCTACTAAAAAATCGTTTGTATTTAAGAAAAAGTCGTTTGGATTTATCCATGATTTCTTTATTCCTTATTTCTAAAAAGAATCCTATCCCTATCTCTATTTCTAAAATCCTATTTTGAAAATTCAAATTATAGAATTAATATAATTATATAGGATTTGGTTTGTTTATTTTATTATTATTTATCATTTAAATTAATTTAAATATATATAAATTAAAATATATTAATAATATAGAATAATATATTAATAATATTAATAATATATAAATAAATATATAAAGAAAATATGCGTTATATATATAACTAATTATATACTTATACTTAATATATTATATAAAGTATAATGTCAAATTTTCATATTCTCGGGAAGTGGTGACATACGAGCACTTGATTCGATTTATTTTTTTATCTCCCATGAATTGTATGTTTGTAACAATAGGGACAGAATTTCTTCAATTCCAATCGACTGGCGTATTGTGTCGATTTTTTTGAGTAATATACTTGGAAATACCCGTTGATTCTTTATTAACGCCGTTTCAAACACAACTGGTACATTCTAAAATAATCGTTACTTGGGGCATCTTTTCTCTTGACCATGAACCTCCTTTGAGTTTTTAATTCACCCGACTTTTCTATTTTCCGATCAAAAGCGAAAAAGAAAGAAATGAAAAAAAAAAAGAAATAAAAGTTGCTAACTCAAAACCAAATCCTGAAAGATTTCGTTGAAATCAATATAGAAAATCAATATAGATTTATAGTAATAGTAAATAATAAGAATAAGTAATACAACAATTTCTAACTCTATTTAGAATCAAACCACAGTACGGTATTTTCTTTAAGTATCTTGTAGAATACTGTTGTTACAGCCACATCTCTCTTTTCACTCTACTAGTAATTTAATTGGAGCTTGAACTCAAGTTTCGGTGAGGTTAAATCCACTTTTTTCGTTCTACCTTCCTTATTTATTTTATCCAATTCTTATCTAATTCTAAAAAAACTAAAAAATAAAATAAAAAAGGAGGGGTGAGAGAGTAGTCACAGATATTTCGATCTAATCTTTTTCGCCCCGTCCCGTGATAATAACTAGAATTAAAAAAAAAAGGTATGTTAACGCATCCATGAAGAAACGATTGATCTCTATCAATAAACCCGCTAAAGAACCGAACCAGAGAGTACTTAGTACCGGTGCTACGGAAAGATATGTTTTTAGATCTCGCATTTAAAATCCTCATTCTTTATCGTATTACATTATGGTAATACATATATAATCACATGTATGTGTGGTTAAAGACCACTTGGATTTGTCTATTTGTACCCGGAATTCCTAATTCAAAATTCAAATTTAAATGTACAATGATTTGATAGATAAGATATTCCCTTTCTTAAAACAGCAAAACTAAATAAGTCCCTTTCCGCCTGAGAATTCCCGCTAAAAATATTCATTTATTATTCATTATATGGTTTTTATATGATATGAGATCAAAAAAAGGAAATGGAAAGATCATTTTTGTATATCAATAGATGAAATAAGGGTGTGGAACAAGACAGGGATTCTCTACAATGACATTGTAGGCCAATTGAAAGGGATGTAGCGCAGCTTAGTAGCGCGTTTGTTTTGGGTACAAAATGTCACGGATTCAAATCCTGTCATCCCTACCTATTACTTCTCCTTTGAGAGTAACGAATTAGTCGTTTTAGATTGATTAAAATTAAGCATACATAATCTATCATTTTCTCATATTATATATGATATATGATAGTATAGGTGTGCGCGATGTATTAGGATTATAAAATAAAAGAATCCTCTTTTTTACAGTCTTATTTATTAAGAAAGCGCTCCTAGTTCAATTCAATAGAACGTTGGTCTCCAAAACCCAATGTCGCAGGTTTAAATCCTACAGAGCGTGATTCCGCTCTTGTTAGGTCGAAAATTACACCGAGCTGAAAAAAATTGAACAGCCATTCGAATTTGACCTCCTTGGATTAAATAATTAAATAAATTAAAATTAAAAAATTTAAATTATAAATTAAAGGGGTCAGACAAAAAAAGGTATGTTAATTAATCCAAAAAATGTATGTTAATTAATCAAAGGTCCAACTGATCACCACGTCTGTATTGTAAATATGCGTTTACGAATAACCCAACCAAAGTAATAGGAATTAGACCTAAGACGATTCCAAATAGAAAAAATTCAATCATTTCAATTTATTTGAAAGGAGAAAAATAAATGTAATATCTATCCCTAAATATTAATTTCTATTGCCCATGAATATCAATACCTAATAATTGATAATTAACACGGTAAGGAGCTATAGAATATATGGAATAGGACAGAAAGCTTTGTTTTTATGAATTGTTCGTTCATTGAATTAATTTTCAAATAAGTCGTATCTTACTCAGACCAATAAATAAAGCTGAGATTATAGTTAAAGCCACTAGTAAAAAACCGAAATAACTAGTTATAGTAGGCATGAATGAGCTAAATGAAATATGTTCTTTTTATACACATGTTTATAAAGCACTTACCTAAGTTTCAACTTTTAAACGAGAGGGAGATAAGCAAAAATTTCAATTGAACTTATTATTTCAATTGGTATTTTTGCTTCATCAATCATTATAAACAATATTCATAAAAATAGAACGGCAGGACAAGAGTAAAAAAAAAACTAATCGATTCATCATCTTTGTAGTTAGGTCAAGAAAAAACCTTTGGATCTAATACAAGAATACAAGAAAGGCCGCCTCACAAATATTGATTAGTAGAATTTTTTTTTTATTCCTTGCTCTTTGTTTTATCTATATCTAATACTATCAACTACTCTTACTTGTTACTAGACGACTAAGCAATTCCTTAAAAAAAAAAAGAGGGCTTCCAACAAAAAACAAAACCTCTTGTGCAACTATGAAAAAAAGTCAATTTTTAGATTTCGCATCTAATTGACTTGCGGAAATATGATAATTTCCTTCATGAATTATTATAAATCAACTCGTTGGATTCACGGGTTACCTGATCTTCCGTTTCTAGGCCCAAGCCAATACCTCTAGGAATTTGAGGAATTTTCTATTGCGTGATACCTAGTTATATATCGACAAGCAATAAGAAGAAAGAAATTATCTAGCACTTCACGTCGATATACTATTTGAAATTGTGTTGCTGTGTCAGAAGAATGATCGCTATACTGATTCGGTATACTCTATACCTTTGGTACAATGTTGACGATCTCACAAAGATTGAGTTTCGATGAATTCCCGTTTACTGATCCCATCTTTTACGGAATCGATCCCCTACAAGAATATGTGGAGCTCGGCATGTCTGAAAGCACAGGAGAACGTTCTTTTGCTGATATTATTACCAGTATTTGATACTGGGTCATTCATAGTATTACTATACCTTCCCTATTCATCACAGGTTGGTTATTCGTCAGCACAAGTTTTTCTTATGATGTGTTTGGAAGCCCTCGTCCAAATGAGTATTTTACAGAGAGACGACAAGGAATTCCATTAATAACTAGCCGTTTTGATTCTTTGGAACAACTCGATGAATTTAGTAGATCTTTTTAGGAGGACCCAATGACCATAGATCGAACCTATCTAATTTTTACAGTGCGATGGTTGGCTGTTCACGGACTAGCTGTAACTACCATTTCTTTTTTGGGGTCAATATCTGCAATGCAGTTCATCCAACTATAAACCTAATTCAAATTAATTATAGAGCTATGACACAATCAAACCCGAACGAACAAAATGTTGAATTGAACCGTACCAGTCTCTATTAGGGGTTATTACTCATTTTTGTACTTGATGTTTTATTTTCCAATTATTTCTTCAATTAAGAAAAAAAAGAGTAGTAGAATAGTAAATAGTAGTAGGAATTCCCTTATCCCATTCGAAAGGATTGTATCTCATAATTATCTATGATTGTTTATGTCTTTAGCATGACCACTTGATGAAATGCAGAGGGAAGCGGGATAAATGGCCGATACTACTAGAAGGATTCTTCTTTGGATAATAGGTACGGTAACTGGTATTCCTGTGATCGGTTTAATAGGTATTTTCTTTTATGGTTCATATTCTGGATTGGGTTCGCCCCTGTAATATGGATTAATGGATAATGAGACGAACTAAGTTATAGGCATGAAAGTGTAAGAAAGCAACGGGGCTCGCCTCCTCTTTCTTTGTTTGATTCACGAGGAAGGGTCCCGTTGAATTCTTAATGATCATGATCATAATATTTTGGTCGTATAAATGACATTAAATAGATCACTTTTTTCGATGATTTTTTTGAAAAATGAACTCAATTTCAATTAATTGATTCATAGCATCTGCTCTTCGATAGTATCTATCGATACTTTCAAGGTTAGAAGAAAAAAAGGAATCACTCAATTGGATGACACAATACAATATATATATTTAATATTTCTTTTTTTTTTTCTGTCGACCATATATCAATCAAACCTTTTCTAGACTAGTCTAACCTTACTCTATTTATTTTAGTATTTCATCAAAGTTTGAAATTATTTTATAAATTTATCGCATTGATTCTATTTTATCAAAAAAAAATGGGTAAAGATTCCTTCTCTTTTTTTTGGTTGTCCATTACTTAGTATATTATACTTATTTCAACTTATTTTATACTTATTGTATTATCCTTATTACTTATTCTATTATCTATTATAAGTAAATCGAAAAAATAAAGGATTCTGAAAAATCTGGAAAAATCGAAACTAAAAATAAAAATCTTTGACGAACGGGTCCTAGAATTGTTATTATTTCGACACAAGAAAAGGATGTGTAAAATTCCTTTTCTTATGTCAAAGGTTAGAAAGACGGAGAATACTCCTTGCAATTATTTGTTCCCCTCATTTATCCTTCCTTTCTATTCTCCACTTACTTATCTTATGTTTAGTATCTAATCAAATTGAATTTAGAAAACAAAACCCATTCTGTAACATTTTAATTTGACACTGACAATAGGAATATAATTACACCCCCTCAATTTATTACAATTTAGATTGAAAAAAGAAAAAAAAAAGAGGTAAAGACAAATAGTCTTCTTCACAATATACATATTTTGCTTTGAATGCGGTAAAATCAATTCCTAGAGAAAGAATCAAAACAAGCAAAAAACTTTTCATACTTTTTTTCATTATGCCTAACCTAATTGTCAGGAAGAATTTGTTCTTTTTTACAAATTTGATGTTGATAAATCCACGGATCTAGAAATTCATTTCGGACACTTAAGCCTTCTCAAACTGTTTCTTTTTAAGAACCAAAAAGATTTGTGCAAAAACAATAGATGCCAAGAAGAACAAAAGACCTTGGACGCGTAGTGAGTCTTGAAGTACTATTTATGCATCCCCTTGACCAAATCCACCCACATTAGGATTAATTGTTAATGGTTGATCGAGTTTGATAGATTCACCCTCTGAAACAAGAAGTTCTGGTCCTGTAGGGATAATATCAACCACTTGATGTCCATCCAAGGCATCCGTTATGGTTATTTCGTACCCCCTTTTTCTTTTCGTATGATTTTGCTTACTATACCTGTTGCTGTAGCATTTTAAACTGTATTGTTACTTTTGCTCCCGTCGGGATAAATCTGGCCCCTTCCCCTGTTTTCGCCTACGTATATGGGATATTTTAAGAAATGAACATCCTTAATACTAGCAGAGTTTGGGGAAAGAATAGGAAATGCGATTTTACTATATTTTTTACCAGGAACAGGACCTATCACAAGAATATTTTTCTTAGTGGGGCGATAGTTCTGAAAAGATAGATTGCTTATCTTTTCTTTCATCTCGGGCGAAATAATATCAAGCGGGGCTAACTCAAACCCCTCCGGTAAAATAAGAACAGCACCCACATTCAAAGCCCCTTTCTTACCATTAGCAAGAACTTGTTTCAGTTGCATATCACAAGAAATTTTAACAACCACTTCAAATACAGTATCAGGAAGTACCGCTTGTGGAACCTCAATATCCACGAGTTTATTCACTAAATGGCAATTGGCAGATACAATACGCCCAGCTGTTTCTCGTGGATTTTCATACCCCTGCTGCGCAAAAATGGGATATGCATTTGAAATGGAAGCCCCAATTATTATATAGATCATGAGCGATACGGAAATGGATCGAGTAATCTCCTCCTTTATCCAAGAAAAAGTATTTCTAGTTTGCATGGTGCAATCATTGATCCCGAAAATTTCTATAATAAAATTAGGCAGGTCACTAGTATAGTTCCCTAGCCACAATTTTGCTATTTATTTTTACTGAAAACTGAAAAAAAAAGACTGAAACAGAGGAGAAATTGTATTCTCCTGATGGGTAGAAAAAGTAAAGGAAGTACGAGTTTGCATGCTTTGCTTATCTCGAAAGTAAGAAAGATTATAATTGAATCCATGAATAATTTTTCAGTTATTCATTGAATGATAAATAACTACAAGTCACGGAGATACACGATTTAAATAACGAAAGATCCAATATTTAAAAATTGTATCTAGAATGACTGGAAAGGTAAAAACAAGACCAGATATAATTTGATCATTATGAGCAAATCCAAAATCTTTGTAGATAGAGCCAATCATTAGTTCCCAACCGTGGGGCGAATGGAATCCTATACATAAATCTGTTAATAAAAGAATAGAAAAAGTTTTTATTGTGTCACTTAAATTATATAGGAATTCTTGAACCCAAGAGTTAAGAATAAGAAGTTCTTTATTACCCAAAATAGAATAACCACTGAGAATAACAAAACAGATTAGATTGGTCGAGAAGTGCAAAATCGTATGGATACGATCCTCATTGTGCAGCTTGATCAATTGGATCGTTTCTTTTTGGATTCCTATATGAAGCTTTTGTAGATGTGTTTCCGGGTATTATTTTATCATTTCGTTCAACAGGAAGAGTTCCTCTACTTCTATGAATTGTTCTAGAATACTCTTTTCTTGAATATCATTCAAAAAAGTTTCGGATTGGCTAGTATTCCACCAATTAGTAATCCAAGATTTCAGACTTTTATTAAATGAGAGAGAAATCCACTAGGGCAAAAATATTGTAGATGCAAGATATAGAAGGGGAGTGAATGCTTTCTTTTTTGCCATTTTTTCATCTGTGAGTTGCTAATGAACCCAACTCATTCGTTGACTTTATGTGATCTAATCTTTCTATCAAGCATGCCTTTTATTATATTATAAAGTAGGGGCCCATGGATCATTTCTCTGTTTTTTTTTTGATTCAATGCTTAACCCTTGAATCTAATTGAATCTAAAAAGAATACAGAATATAGAAAATAAGAATCCACTTTGAATTCAAATGAAATATATATATTATTGTTATATTGATATTGTTATTATTTCTAGATATCTCAATTGATGAAATTCGAAGCAATTGCCCTCTTTTGATAATTGCCCGAAAGAACCGCTTCAAATAATAAAGATTATTCTATTCAGATTTTGAGACGAAGGAGCGCTCTGTCTATATCAAGATTGCAATAAAATATGTCGAAAATTTTCACGGGTTATCTAAACTATATATAGTCTAGAGTCCAGGAATAATCAAAAAAAATTATGAAAAATATTATGCTGATAAAAAATGAGTGACAAAAAAAGACAGAAAAGTTATCATTATGTTTATCATTATGTTATAAGAAAGAAATCCACTTGTTTAGTTCTTTAGTTCTTAAGGAGCACAAAAGAAAGGATAAAAGGGGAGGGGCCGATTGAGAAAAGTAGAGAAAATTTACAAGATATGATCTATCTGTATCTAACGTATCAACTCCAAATATTGAAAATAAAAAGTGAAAGTCTTTTATTTCGAAATATTTTGATAAATGAGATGAATCCAGTATTTTGATTTCTTGCTTATTTTGTTACTGAATTAAGTTTAGCGGTTTTTACATTTACAAACGCATAAAAAACTATTTTTATGGACAAAAAAAACTGTTTTTTTTATGTTATTACTCTTCCGTATATGTCCGCTTTGGTTTGAATGGGCATTCTTAAGAAACTTCAATTTAGTTCTGCTATAGAAAAAAGAGGATTCTTGGATTGAGCTTTTTCCTCCCGGGAGAAAGCTTTTGCAATTCATTTCAAAAGACTTCAATCGGTACACACAAAAAATAGGCCAATTTAGCAGCTTTTTGTTCAATTTCGTGCGGAGTCAAATTCTCATCAATACGAGTCAAGGGAACGGCCCCCTCGTCTCTGATTTCCATATAAAGGACACGACGAGCATAAATACCCTCTTTAACTTCTATTCTGATGGATTGAATATCTTTCATAAGGAATCGTAGAAAGATGCGACAATTTTTTCCTGGAAAACCCCAACGAAAAATACATACTATTCCCTCCTTTCTATTGAATCGATCATAACCACTGCCTACATTCTAAAAAATCGTGCACCACAAATAAGAACTAATAAAGATGCCTGTGATCCCATAGAAAGACATCACGATTCCTTATGGAAAAAACTATTTACTAAGATGAAAATAAAGATAACAAATTCCTACCAAGATAACTAGAAGTTTCAACTAATAAAAACCCTAATGAACCAAAAAAAAGGATAAAGGCCCAGCAGAAATTACTAGTTTTTCGAGATCCCACTATAAATTCTATCCATATAGATTCTGATCGCCAACTCATACATACTAGATCCAGTTGCATTTTATTCAAATTGCGAGAATAACCAAAAAAATTTGACTTTACTTTTTTTGTTTACGAAGTAACTCTCATCAACTATTACTATTTTGATACGAACTTTGATATGAACTTTTAGAAGGAACTCATCAAATTGCTTCGATAAAAAATCATCCCCTTTATATGATCGCCTATATGGATCTACTAGATATATAGACTTTAACTTCATACATCCGTTCGGTACCGATCCACTTACTATAATTCATTTAACCCTATATCATGTTTACGTATGCATAAGAGGGGTTTTTTCATTTATTTTCGGTTCGGGGAAGCCAGATGTTATACAATATTCTACTAAATAGGTATCCATGACATCTAAGTCTTGAAAAAAAAATAGATAAGATTTGGTCTTGGCCCCATCGAATCTAAAAAATCTTAGTTTTTTGAACATTCAAAAATAAAGAAGCCATTGCAATTGCCGGAAATACTAGGCCTACTAAAGGCACAAAAATAAAGGGAAAACTGCTGAAAGTTGTCATAAAATGGGTACCTCAATTTAATATTTGTACATGTTATTGTTATATTGTTAGTTAGAAATATATCTTATAAAAATTATATTATAATCCGTATATTATACTAATTATATCTAAATACTAAGTATATCTAAACGAGTCTATATATTTAATATATATCTAATAAGTGCAAGGAATGTAGAATTAAATAAAAGGACTTGCCCATCTTTCTAAATCAAATAAAATAGTTGTATGGTAAGATAATTCACTTTCTTTATTATCTTACTTTTCTTATTATTCTATTGTTCTTGTCTTCTAATTTGAATTTTTTAATTTAATAAAGAAAGAGTTTATTACAAATTGTCGAAAGATTCGATTCGTTAGAATCCGATCCAAGCACAGGGATTATTAGTAAAAATAGAATTTTCGGGAGATATAGAAAGATGCAAAACTCAATATTTCTATTCTATTTTTTTCTCTATTTAAATTATATATACATATGCAATAGAGGAAGATCAAATTCGTTTTATTTGTCTCTCCAAATTCGAATTTCATTTCACAGAAGGAAAAATTCGCTTTTTATCTTATTGCTATAGGTTTACTTATTAGTAATATCGGATAATAATAATTATCCACATAATTTGTTTTTCGACAATTTCATTTCTTTGTCACGAAGTCAAAGCCCATTACACGGGCTTTGACTTTGATTCTGATAAACTAACTAACTACTTTTTCACTACAAATAAAATAATTTCACTTAAGACTCTACTTGATTGAATTTTGATTCAAAGGAAAAAACCCATGGAGTTGAATTAACTCACTCAGAACACCTTTTAAAGGATTACGTGGTACGATTGGATCGAATAAACCCTTATGGAATAAATATTCAATCACTTGTGAACCTTTCGGTATTGTTTTATTCAATGTTTGCTCAATTACTCTTTTACCCGCAAATGCAATAGAGGCATTGGGTTCAGCAATAATGATATCCCCCAACATACCAAAACTCGAGGTCACTCCACCAGTAGTAGGAGATGTAAGAATTGATGCATAAAATAACTTTTTATTTGATTGATAATCATATAAAGCGAAAGATATTTTAGCTATTTGAATGAAGCTCAAACTTCCTTCTAGCATGCGTGCTCCTCCGGAAGCACACACTAGAATAAGAGGTAAAAATTATTGGTAGCATATTCAATCAAACGGGTGATTTTCTCGCCTACTACGGATCCCATACTCCCCCCCATAAACTGAAAATCCATAACCCCAATTGCTATAGAAATACCATTTAGTTGACCCGTGCTTGTTTGAATAGCCTCAGTTAATCCTGTCTTTCTTTGATAAAAATCAATACGATCCTTATAAAGCTCTTCTTCAGACTGAAATTCAATGGGATCCAGAGAGATCATGTCTTCATCCATAGGACCCCAAGTGCCTGGATCAATCGAAAGTTCGATTCTATCTGAACTACTCATTTTCAAATGATATCCACATTGTTCACAAATATTCATTTTTGACTTAAGCAAATTCGTACAATTTAATCCATAACAATTTTCGCATTGAACCCATAAATGCTTGTATAGATCGAGATCATTAGAACTTTCTTTTAGAGTTAAATCATTACCATTTTCACGAGTTATTATATTGAAATTTTTGCCTTCACTATTATTTCCACCTTCGCTGTAAATGTAATTATAAATATAATTATCATTAGAATTGTCACTACCACTTAAAATGGAACTATCAATACAGATTTGAGAACGAAGATAAGAGTCAATACAACTATTAATGTAATTATTCATATAACTAGAATTACGATAACTACAAAAAAAATTCTAGTTCACTCAAAAAAGAATGATCATTGTTAAGCTCAAAAATTTGATTTTCACTATCAAAATATATGGAATAACGGTCTTGATTACTATCCCTAATTAAAAAGGTGTCATTAGAAATGAAATTCCGAATGTCTCTGACGTCAACTAAATGATCAACCTTACTGTAATAACTAGAGCTATCACTACAATCATGAATGTTTTTATCCGTATCATTTCTACCTGGGTCTTTGTTTACACTAGTATTTTCAACAGGACCAAGGCGGCTGTCCATTGATTTACTTAGCCCACATCTATATTCTAATTCTCCCTTAGACAAGATCAAATTGAACCATGATTTTTTCATAGAGCTTTCTTGCCTCTATTTCCATGAAAGTACAGTAGATGAATAGTCATTCGATGAAAAATCAGTTGAATATTTTATTTCCTATCAGAATACGCATACTAGATACAACCACTAGGGTTATTAACAAACAATGAGTGAATATTGAAAGAAATGATTCTCTTTTGAGAGAACCTCGAATAGTAGTTCATTATATATGATAGAGCTCTTTTTTCTTTTGAATTAGAAATATCAATTTTCAATTAGAAATAGTGATTTCCCCATGTTGTGTAAAATTCGCACTGAAAAATTGAAAAAAGAAAATTTTCTCTTATCAAGAACCTTTTTCGTAAAATCTCGTCTACTAATACAATACAATAAGTTTCTATTCCAACACGAAGCCAAAAGGACAACATACAGGATGGGTAGAAGAAGTTGTGATGTTTGGCTCGATCCATGATCCGAAACCGTGGTATATAGGATAAAAAAGAATACACCAATCCTAAGGATCCATACATAGGATTAATTATGGACCCAGGAGAAAATTTGAGTTGTGTTTAGTCTTTTATTTTTGTATTTAAGATCTTGTATATCTAGATAAAAATAGATCTATCAAAAATATAGACAATAGAATCGGCTCAAACCTTTTAGTAAAAGATTGGGCCGAGTTTAATTGCAATTCAACAAACCGACAGTAATTACTGGATTACAAAGTATCCATTGCTTCGAATTCAAATTTGATTTATGAAGCTGGTTTATCTAATTTATCCACTGCGTCGAATTCAAATTTGATCGTCTTCCATACTTCACAAGCAACAGCTAGTTTAGGACTCCATTTGCTAGCATTGCGGATAATTTCATCTGGTTGCACAAATTGCATAGTATCATAAATAGCTACTCCGAGTTTTACCCATCCGCCAGGAGAGTTTACAAACAAATACAGATATTTGGTATCATTCTCTATACTGAGATATACCATAAGACCAATAAGTTGATTCGAGATCTCGCTATCAACCTCTTGGCCTAAAAAAAGTAATCTTTCTCGATAAAGTCGATTGATTAAGATAAAATTGTATCCCTTAGTAGCCATACAGGCACCTTTTAATGCATACGGTTCAACAAAAATTGCAAAAAAAAATCAATGTATAGCTTCCAGCCATCCTTCGTTTTTTCTAGTGTGTCCTTTCTAACTTCTAATTTCTAACGAATGGGTATTTTTTATATTTTTTAATAAAATAAAATTCAAAATGAAATTAAAAAAAGATAAGTTTTGACCCGTTTTCCTATAACCTATCCTATAATCTATAATATAGAAAAAATTCGTTAAACTTATCGCACAAACTTTTCATTGATATATTTTTTTTTCATTGGAATTCAATCCAAATTACGATGTCATTTTCTTGTTCTTAAATGGATTTCATCAATTTTTTATTCAATTTTTTTAAATTTATACTTTACTCTGAATAAAAATTCGTCCGATTTTAATTTGCACATATAAGATAAATAACCCAATATCACATCTTTTTGCTATGATTTCCTTTTTCTTTGATGTTTTCCGCCAAATATTCAATGTATAATTGAAGGAAAAGAGGATAGAGGGGTGCGATGGTCCAGGAGAGGGTGAAAGAGACAAGACAGGTACTAATGGTGTAAGGGAAGATGATTGAGAAAGCTAAGAGAGACACGTTTGGGGACAAGCAGTCGGCAAAATAAGTGACGTGGAGAAAGCAGAGGGTGATTGGTGTCTAAAACCATCGACGCCTTCTCTCGAGATTTTCAAACATTGATCAGTCCCGAGGATGGTTGGATTGACAGTTATTTTGCTGTTGGTTTCAGTTTCCTTTTGCCTTACCTATACCTTTAGCATGGATTTACAGCCTACTGTTTTACATCATTTCTATTCAGTTTTGATTTTCAAAGAATTTCTTTCCTCTATATATTTATTGGAGTGAAATCTGTGATTAATTTTTGGTTTGTTTTTGTAATTTCTTCGTTAAAGAGGAATCAAATACAATATGAATAATTTTATGTCATATTTCAAAAGGATTTAAATATAATGTCAAATTTAATATTTATTGTTTATATATTTTTTTAATTTGATTTTTATTTTTTTAATTAAATTTAACATCCAACTTTAATAAAAAGTTAAATTTAATCAGTAACTTTTTGAAATAATGAAAATGATGTTTTTTTAATGAAAACACTAAGTAAAATGTTAAAATTTTAAATATAGCAACCTACATGACAATCAATAAGGATTTCGTGTTTTTTTTTTAATTTTTTTATATTTTTCATTTTAATTTTAATCTTAATTTTTAATTTATTTTTATTTTTATAATTATTTGTTGACGTGATATATGATATTATGTTAGCATAATATGTACATGGATTGTCATGTGAGTTGTCATGCTAACTACATTAAAATATAATGTTTTAGTCAGTATTTTCATTAAAAAACCATTTTGATTCTAATCTAAAATGTTAAGGATCACATTTAGCTCAAAAAAGATCAAGGGCTAATTTGACAAAAAAATATAAACGTTGAGGACTAAATTTATCATTATACAAAAAAAATTGACATCTACTGTTTATGGCAAGAGCGAGTGTTCCTTTGGTTATTGGAATTAAGAGAAGCACGTAAAAGTACTAGGAAAGTTCTTATACTTAGGGATGGATTGTATTTCGATCTCTCTACTAAAATATAGGCAAATTACCCTTATACATTTCAAAATGTGCAAATTAATCTCTTTGTTAAATTTTATCTATTAAATGATATCGTTGAACACTAAATTTATGTTAAAAATTATTTTTTTATGTGTAAACTATAAAAATGATCATCCAACTATGCCTACCGTTTTATTTTGGTTTCCCAACTATTTTTTTTAATTTAGTCACTAAACATTTTAAAATTAAATATTTTAGTCACTCTGAGATGAAGTAGGCTTTTTTATTAGTCTTGTAACAAAATTATCTCTCTAATGTTTACACATTCTATTAATTTGATCCTAAATATAAAAAATTCATCAAATTTAGACTTCGGTATACAAAACTTTTCATTTTAGTTTTAATTCTAAAAAATTCAATAATTTGACTCTCAACATTTATAAAATTTATTAATTTAGTCCTAACTCTAAAATTTTAAAGAATATTAAAAAAACATTTTTAACCATTTATAACCCATCGACCAACTCATGTGAGATATTAAAATAAGAAAAAGAGTACTCTCGTTCAAGTCACTTTGAGCAATTTCTTTTACTATAATTTAGGCTTCACACTGGACCAGATCAATTAATTTGAAACCTATCCGAAATAATTGTTTGCATTACTACCTAAACAGATAATATTTTTATTGTCTTTATTTTCTTTTGGATATTAATTTATTTTTTTGTATTTTATCCCAACTTTCTAGAGTGTTTTTTTTGCAAGTGACTTGAAAGAGGGTACTCTTTTTCTAATTTTAATATCTCACATGAGTTAGCCAATGGGTTATAAAGGGCTAAAATTGATTTTTTTTCAAATATATATTTTTAAAATTTTAGAGTTAGGACTAAGTTAATAGATTTTGTAAATATTGAGGGCCAAATTTTTTAATTTTTTAAAATTATAACTAAAATGAAAAAATTGTATACATTGAATGCTAAATTTGTTGAAATTTTTATATTTAGGATCAAATTGATAAAATGTGTAAACATTAGAGGCTAATTTTGTTACTAGACCAATAAAAAAGCTCACATAAGCTCAAAGTGACTAAAATATTTAATTTCGAAAAGTTTAGTGGCTAAATTGAAAAAATTAATAGTTGGGTGACAAAAATAGAACAAAAGGGATAGTTGGGTGAGTAATTTTATAGTTTACCCGTAAAAAAAAATAATTTTCAGCATGGATTTAACATTTCATGTCATCATTTAACAGATAAAATTTAACAGAATGACTAATTTTCATATTTCGAAATGTATAAAGACTAATTCGTCCATTTGTTCAGTAGAGAGGTTGAAATGCAATCCGTCCCTAAATACAGAGGCTTCCTTGATACTTTTACCAAGAGAAGTATGTGCAAAACATTTGAATATGAGAATAATGCACTCAAAGCTTAAAGCTTTCAAGAGGTTTGGAAATATAGATTTGTGACAAAGTCCAAAGGTTAAGTATTGTAGTTCCTTCATCATCAATTTACAATTCCATTAATTGTGAAGGATGTGTTAGAAGCTATAAACTCTCCCAATTCTTTTGGAGAGAAATTCTCATTTGATGTATGTTTTTATTGCAAATTTTATTATTTGTGTGAAGATTTCTAAATATTGTTCATAATTTGTGATTCTTCTCATTTCTATTTTGTTAATCAGGATTTGAGAAATTGTTAGTGATAAGACAAAGTTAAGCTCTTTGTGAGATTTGGTGTGAGATAATTTTTTTTTCATTTACTTAGAAAGTGGATGATGTAATATAGAAAATTTAAAGCATTGATTAATCTAAATGATAAATCAAGGTGGGAAACAATTCTAACTATAAAGAACTTACCACCTTAGAACTAAAGTAAAGAACTAGTTTAATTTTGATTTTTTATTAATTTTGATAGAAAATAATAGAGATTTTTTATTATGAGCAAATGATATATCGATGAAACTATGAGGTGTTGTGTGGTGGTTGCTCATGCAACACTCATATCCCGTATTCCATCGTGGAATAGGGTTTACGACAAGTTACTGCACACATCAAAACATTTTCATAATATACAGTATTTAAATATCAATTTAATTTCTTTTAATTTAGATATAATTTGAAATAATATTAAACATACATTTATGGGCTTTAAATCGGGTCCTTGAGGCCTTAAAACAGTTTATGAACAATCAGGGACCAAATCAGAACAAATCAGAACATTTTAGCAAAATTTAAAATTTTGCCTTACTAGGGTCACATGGCCGTGTGGCTCTTCCACATGTTTGTGTGTCCCACACGCCATATCTTAGCCCGGGTACCAAACCGTGCAACTCACTCACTTGGGCCACACACCCATATGTCAATCTATGTGAACCTTGCACCTAACACATTTAGGGCACACACCCATGTGGGTTGCCCGTGTATAGGCCGTATGTGCCCAAACGTGACCAAAATCATGCTCAATCTTCACCTATTTGATTAGGGACCTAAACCAATTCATATAACAAATTTACCATACCTTAAAACACACTAAAAAGGCATCCAAAGCATGACACATTCAACCATTTAAGTCTACATACAATCACCTATATAAAGTCACATTATAATGGACATACCAAACATCAACCTATCCATCATTTATAAGTTTCAACATGAACATTCCAAGCCATTTCAACCTTCATCACAACTAACATGATATATTCTATTCCATGATCATATACACAAGTTTAGTTTAACTTCTAACAATCATATCAATTAAATTCACCATCCAAAACATCAACCTAACTAGCATATTTCAAGAACTATCATGTAATCACCAAATACCAAGCAAGCATACATGGCCTTAATTCATAGCATAACAACCATTTCCTATTACATACCATATAAGCAAAAAATGTTTACAACATCTACCAAAAAGTCCTCGAGATAGTGTGATTCTTCGAGGTTGATCCAATCTTTCGTCTGCAAAATGAAATCTACAAGACAAAGGAAAAAACACGAGTAAGCTTACAAAAGCTTAGTAAGTTCGCAGAATTAACGATAAATCTCTCCAACAAACTCAATAATTCCATTATAAGAAATAACAATGAAATCCCTACCAAATATAGTTGCAACAGTTGAGAGTTACATCGTGCCATAATTCAAACTTTTCTCAATTTCCAGTAAGGCATGATCTTATTTCAGTAACAACAGAATATCGCTCGTTCGAGCCAGTTCTATAACTTTGACCGGTTCACGATGCTGCTCACACAAGCTATCGAGAACCTAAATCATATGTAAGACCTCAACCATCGCTACGGTCTATAACATCCGCTCACGATGCTACTAACACAAGCTGCTGAGAATCCGCAATGTATGCAAGATCTTAGCCATCGCTACGGTCTATAACATCCGCTCACGATGCTATTAACACAAGCTGCTGAGAATCTGAAATGTATGCAAAATCTCAGCCATCGCATGGGTTCGTATCATCAGAATCCAGTATCCATTCAGAATTCACCGACTTATGATGCTGCTCACACAAGCTGTCAAGAATCTGCAACATATGCAGGGTCTTAACCATCGCGTCGGTCCAGATCACTAGCCCAAGCCCTGACAACTCGTTACTTCATTCATTTCTCAAACTTCTCAAATTGTTAAGCATACTTTAATTTGCTATAACCACAAGGAATGTACACAAAGAATTATTAAATATAAAAATAACAATACAAACTTACAGGGCTAATCGGCAGCTACGATTTTAGTATAGGGATTACTCTGCAACTTTTTCCTTTCCGTAATTATCAGCACGTTCTTGATCTAAAATAATAATTTCATTAAATTAACTAATCAACATCAAAACTAAGTTATTTTATTCAATTAAGCCTTTTTTACATTTTATAAAATTACCCTCAACGTTTACCTTTATTCAATTTAGTCCTTAAGCCTCAAACATGCAAATTAACCATTTCCCCTAAAACCCATTTCAGCCAAATAACCTAAGGCCTCTCTAAAACACCTATTTGTAATTATTTCACATCAAATACTAGCAATTTCATCATTTCAACAATTTAATCCTTAAATGTTAAAATCATCAAAAATTACTTTACAAAATAACTCAATCTAACAACAAAGCTTCATATTCTAGCATAAATATTCAAGAATGTCTCAACCCATCCATGGAAAATTTTATAATGTTTAAAATTTTTACAAATTAGTGCTCGGGTTAGCTAGATGATCTGCCGGTTTCATACCTAGCAGATTTAACTATTTCTGCACTTGAAGAGCTTAAAATCAAGCATTTTAGTTTGTCGAAACCATTTTTTTGAAAAAAAGTCTCGAATTATATTTTGAAAATCGAAAATGGAGTCGCCACCAATTTTTTAAAATAGGTGTGATTGGATCACCTTGTAAAATTTTAAAAACCATTAAAACCATAATTTTGGTCTTTGAAACCATAAAACGGGTTCGAGAGTTAATTTAATGTCACTCTTACATGCTCAAAATTGGTACCTATTCGATTATTTAATGTCGTAATTGTTGAAAATAAAAAACTCGAGGAAATTTAAATTGCGATCCTTAAATACATGAGTGACATGTCTGTTTTATTTTAAAAAATAAATTTTGCAAAGAAAACTCGTTATTTTGAGTTAATCGAGAAGAAAAGTCACATCTAAAAAGTTAGGACAAAACAATTCAAATTTTCAAAAATAATAAGCATTTCTAACTATTATCTCAAAGTATCATATTTTTTAATTTTAAATAGGATATTCGATTATCTCAGTTCAAAGAGAAAACCACACCTAAAGAGTTAGGGCATAATCCTCTCGAATCCCAGAAATAAAGAATATTGTCTCGATTTTTTAAAACAATTTATGTATTTTAAAAAGAATTAAAATATCATGCAAAAATAAATAAATGAATTTGTTCACAATTATAATGAAGAAATAAAAACATGCATAAAAAATTAAATGAATACAATTAAATACAATTAGTAAAACAATAAAATAATAAATAGAAGTAAATAAAATCACAATATAATCATAGTAATAATGACAATAAATGTTAATTAATTAATTAATAGTATAAGCAACAATAAATATAAAATATAATTATGGAAACTCTAAAATAATTAAGTCAAGCATACAATAAGGCATGTAATTAATTTAAAAGCAATAATATAACATATACATAAATAAAAAAATCAATGAATAAATATATAAAATGCAATCATAAAAATATCTAATATAATTAAATTAAGGATTAATGAACATGTAATTAAATAAAAAAAATAAAAAAATAAAAAATAAGATAATAACAATAAATGCAAATTAAATAAAATAATAATAAAAGAAATAACAATAATATGACATGAAAATAAATAACAAGAAGATAAATAAACAAAATAAATAAAAATAAAAATTAAATGTTAAAATAAACAAACAAATATAAACAATAAAAATAATTGGAGATTAGGCATGAAAATAAATCACAAATAAATAAATAAACAAAAAAATCAATAAATTAAATGTCAAAATAAACAACTAAATATAAATAATAATAAAAAAGAAGACGAACTCCGAGAAACTCCGACCAAATCCACATAAAGCCATGGGTCTCCCGAAGGAGGCCAAAGATGAATCAACATCAAAAGGTAAAAAAAAACTAGATCTATATTTGTTTTTGTTGGTTTCAAAAGAAAAAAAGAAGAAATACAAATACAAATCGATACCTCAATATTTGCTTTGAATTTTTTTTTAATGTATGTCTCAAGTTTTTTTCTGAATGTTGTGTAAAAAAATCTTTGAATCTTATTCCCAAAAATTCCTCCTTATTACATTTGATTTCGTGTTTTTATAACACAAATTTTACATCTTTTTGTGATTTTCTTTCCTTTTTTTTTGCAGATTTACAAATCTTCAAGATTTCAAGGGCAAGGCCAGCGGTGGCCAAGCACCCAAAGGCAGTTGCTAGGTTTTTCAATTTTTTAGTTTAGGGTTATTATTATTTTTGGGCTTTGTAAAAAATTAGACTTAAAAGCCCGAACGATATTGGGCTGTAACAGCTACCCCTCTTTGCTCGTTGTCATGTAACGGGAATGGAGCAAAGACTAAAAGGAAGATTAATTTTGTTCGGTGTTTTTCTATTCTTTCGTCTTGTTAGTTATTCTACTCGACTGCATCTACTTCACTCCCATTTTAGGAAGACGAGATCTAGTGTCACAGCTTCAACCTGCATCATTGCAATTTCAAGGAGATGAGGATTGTTGTTGTAGTTTTATTCTGAACCGTTGAAACTTTAGAGTGATTGTTGTTTGATTCACTTCATTGCAATTTCAGGAAGATAGGATTTGCTTTCATAAATTCAATTCAACCCACTGCAACGTCAGGGGTATAGGATTTCGTGTTGTAACTTTAATCTGCCTCTCTGGATTTAGGGGTATAAGATTGGATAATGACTTCAATCTACCCCTCTGGATCAAGGGTAAAAGATTGGATTATGGCTTCAATTTGTCCCTCTGGATAAGAGGTAAAATACTGGATGGTGGCTTCAATCTGCCCCTAAGGATTAAGGGTAAAAGATTGGATAGTAGCTTTAAGCTGCCCCTTTAGATTTAGGGATAAAAGATCGGATGGTAACTGCAATCTACCCCTTTGAATTTAGGAGTAAAAGATCTAATAGTGGCTTCAATCTGCCAATCTGGATTAGGGGTAAAAGATTGGATGGTGGTTTCAACCTGCCACTCTGGATTAGAGGTAAAAGATCGAATGATGGCTTCAATTTGTCCTTCTAGATTAGGGGCAAAAGATTGGATGGTGGCTTCAATCTACCCCTTTGGATTTAGGGGTAAAAGATTGGATGGTGGCTTTAATCTGCCCTTCTAGATTAAGGGTAAAATATTGGATGGTGGCTTCAATTCGCCTCTCTGGATTAGGGGTAAAATATTGGATGATGGCTTCAATCTATCCCTCTAGATTAGGGGTAAAAGATTGGATTTTGTGATGTAACTTCACTCCATTCCACTACAACTTCAGGGAGATTGAGGTCTGCTACTGTAATTTTAAGCCACTTCACTGTAACTTCAAGAAGATAGAATTTAGTGTGGCTTCACTCCGTTCCACTGCAACTTTAGTGGAGGTTGAGATCTGCTACTTGTTTTACTTCGCCCTTTTACAATTTTAAGGGTATAAGAGTTGTTGTCACGCCATTCTCTGGAGATATGACCTGTAGAATCTGTCTTATGGGCCTCTATTTAGGCCATGCAACTAGGCTGCCATGATTTTAATGAATCAAATGCTCATATCTAAATGTGTTTAAGTGATGTTGATATGAATGCAAAGATGTCACATTTTAAAATGATTTGTGTTTTGGTCCTTAGATCAATATTGTTCATTATTTGCCTAAGTTCCATCATTGATGTGTCACCATGTCTTCCTTTCAAGAATGGTGCCCTTAATATGAAATCCAAAAAGGTAGTCATACTTTGAGCTGCTTGTTTTAAAGTCCTTTTGACTCTCGGATTTGGTTATTTTCAATTGGTGGTCCTGTTTCAGGTCTCTGTACTTTTTAGGAATTTTCCAAAGCAATATGCAGAAATCCTTTTGTACCTTATATCGTCTAGACCACTAACCATTATTTCAATGCAAAGAATGCCTTGAACAGGGTTACGAAACATGGATAAAATTCAAGTTATTGAAGACAATGCTTAAATGGGAATGAATGATAACAAACACTAGTCAAGAATATCAACATTGATAAAAAAGTGGGTTTGATTAAATAATGGCCAAAGATTACAAACACTGATAAAAAATAACAAATGTCAGTCAAAATAAATAGCAAACATCAATCAAACGTTGCTAAATTGAGTAAAAAGGAATACAACCAGTTGCCCCAAATATCTACGTATGAGTTTCTTCGAGCAAACTTGATGAGGACCATTTTGATCTTAATGTGTACCCATGGAAACTATTGTACTCCGTCGACTCCTCGGATGTAATATCTCTCCATTTTGTTACTTTTGAGAGAGAAGACCATTTCATGCCCAATTTTTTATCCACATCTGAGCCGCCCTTCGCCGGTTTTCGACTCAAATCTCTTTTAGGTTTAGAGACGCCCTTTGCGGGTTTTCATCTCGACCCCTTCTTTTTTCTCTCTTTTTTTTTGCTAGTTTGACCCGCCCTTTCAGGTTTTCAACTCGAACTTTTGTGTTCTCTCTTTTTTTTAGGCGAAGTAATTCTTCTCTGAATTTGGGATCACCGGGTTTGATAGATCCTTGCCATCCATCTCAGTTAGAATTAAAGCTCTTCCAGAAAAGACTTTCTTTACCACATATAGGCCTTCCCAATTTGGCATCCATTTTCCTCGAAAGTCCTTTTGTATAGGAAGAATCTTTTTCAAAACTAGATCTCCCTTATGGAATTCCTTAGGGTGAACATTTTTGTCATAAGCCCGCATCATCCATTTTTGGTACATCTGACAATGTCGGATGGCTTTCAATCACTTTTCCTCAATCAGGTTTAGTTAGTTATATCTTGATTGGATCCATTCTGTTTCATCTAACTTTACTTTTGATAAGACTCGAAGGGAGGGAATCTTTACTTTAATGGGTAGAATTGCCTCCATTCCACATACTAATGAAAACAGTGTTACCCAGTAGAAGTTCTGATAAACGTTCTATAAGCATAAATAGAAAATGGCAACTTCTCAAGCCAATCTTTGTAGGTCTTTGTCATTTTTCCAATGATCTTCTTAATGTTCTTATTAGCTGCCTTCACTACCTCATTTATTTTCGGTCGATACGATGCTGAATTATGATGCTTGATCTTGAACTATCTGCAGACCACTACTATCGTGCTATTGTTCAAGTTTAAAGTATTGTCGGATATGATATTTTCTGGCATTAGATACTGACATATGATTTCTTTCTTCAAGAATTTGCTGATTGTTGACTTCGTAACATTAGCGTAGGAAGCAACTTCCACCCATTTAGTGAAGTAATTGATGACCACAAAAATGAATCTTTGCCCACCAAAAGCTTTCGGTGAAATTGACCCAATGACATTCATGACCCACATAGAAAAAGGTCATAGGGAAGTCATAATATTAAGAGGTGAACGAGGTACATGAATTTTGTCTTCATAAATTTGATATTTGTGATATTTTTTTAGTGTATCTAATGCAATCTCCTTCCATAGTTGAGAAATAATATCTGAATCTCATGATCTACCTGGCCATTGTGAAACCATTGTCATGTGTTCCACAAATGCCCTAATGGACTTCTTCTAAAATTTTCTGAGCCTCAACAGCATCGACACACCTCAACAAAACTTGATCCTTTTTTTGTACAAGATATCCCCATCAAGGACATAATCAATTGTGTGTCTTCTCAACATCCTTTAATTTTTCTTAGTGGCTTACTCAGGGTACTTCGGTCTTTTACGTATTGCATTATTTCCTAGTACCAAGCATGATTATCCTTTTCTTCCCCTTCAATGTTGTAGCAATGAGTTGGAACCTCATAGATGCTCATCTGAATGAGCTTCATATCTTCTTGTTTATTGATCGTAATCATGGAGGCAAGGGTAGCCAAAGCATTAGCCATCTGATTTTCATCTTGCGGGAGAAAATGGAAAGTGATGTCCTCAAATTCTACAATTAATTCGAGAACCAACTTTTGATAATTAATCAACTTGGAATCTCTCGTTTTCCATTCACTATTGTGTTGATAAATTACCAACGTAGAATCTCTATATACCTCTAGAACCTTGATTTTGCACTCTATAGTTGCACGAATACCCATGATACATGCTTCATATTTCGCCATGTTGTTTTTGCAATCGAAGTCAAGTTTGCTTGTGAGAGGGATACCAAAACTGCTCCAATTCCTTTACTAGTGGTATTTGAAGCATCATCAATATTCATTTTCCATGGGTGCCTGATAGCATTAGAAAAAACCTTTAAATTCTCCCTAATTAGATTATAATTTGTTCCTTTTGTATCATATTTGGCATACATTTTCAGTATTTTATACTTAGTAATTACATTTTCTAAGTCAGTATTGTATGGTCTTATTTTCTTTCATTTTATCCCATTTGTGCCACTAATATCGCTGCATTTAGTATCAATTTTTGCATCTAAAGATATCAGCGCAGGAATCCATCTTAAAAGATCGAAGCAAGAAAGTGTTCAGAGCTGTAGCCACAAGTTTGATATAGAACTGCGCCTAAATATGTCACCGCATGAATACCTCTAGATTGCAACAGAGAATTTACGCTCCT
Source organism: Gossypioides kirkii (assembly GCA_005610355.1). Classification (NCBI taxonomy): domain Eukaryota; kingdom Viridiplantae; phylum Streptophyta; class Magnoliopsida; order Malvales; family Malvaceae; genus Gossypioides; species Gossypioides kirkii. The sequence continues at coordinate 15,299,868 of CP032245.1, forward strand.
AACATATCCAGAAGCACCAGCACATGAAAATGTCAAGTTGTCACAGTGAATAAAAATATAAATTTGCGTCCAGAATTGTTGCGATAACCTGCAACTTACTAATACATAAACCAGATCTGCGTGAGTGTAACTAACTTGTACAACTGCAAGGAAGTTAGATCTGAGAAAAGGAGGATACCTGTATTGGTGAATGAAGATAAATAGAAGGGAGAGAGAAAAAAATCATCATTAAGCTCGTGAAGAAATTAATTCCATAATTTTCAAATTCTTTCTTAAGTAAGCTGCCATGGAAGCTTAACTTTAGAGGAGGGTGATCTGATGCGACGAGAAGGCAACTACTTTTGACAAGAAGTGTCTAAGTGCAAAGCAAGAGGAGCAATTATGGAAGGGTTCTAGTAGGCTAGGAATAGAATACTTCAATTACTTCTTTAATTCCTCTTGAATGTTGATAAATTATGTTGACTTTAATTGTGTATAGAAGTATCTATTAATGTTAGATCTACTCTGATTTTTGCTCAATTCTTCTTATTTTTTTATCTTCTGATTTAACTATTTTGGTCTTTTCCTTGTAAATTGCAGCATTTTCATAGGCATTTCGCCTAATTTCCTTAAGTTTTTTGATGTCCAACAGCCTTTTCTTTTCAACAGCTTCATAATCCATGGTTACTTATTTAATTACCTATATTGCTTTGTGCTCCATTTCAACTGGCAAGTGACATGCTTTTCCAAAAACCAATTGATACAGCGACATCCTTAATGGAGTTTTGTATGTTATCCGCTATGCCTATAAAGCATCATCAAGTTTGGAGGACCAATCTTTTCTTGAAGGGTTTACAACCTTCTCAAGAATGTTCTTAATTTGTCTATTGGACACCTCGGCTTGTCCGTTGGTTTACGGACGATAAGTGGTAGCCATTGTATGATTGACTCCATATCTCTTCAATGCAGTTGCTACTTGGTTGCAATGGAAGTGTGTACCTTGATCGCTGATCAATGCTTTTGGTGTGCCAAAGCAGGTAAGTATATGCTTGTGGAAAAATTTAAGCACTGTCCTTGCATCATCCTTTGGGACTACAACAGCCTCAACCCACTTCGAGACGTAGTTAACAGCTACTATTATATAAAGGTTTTCAAATGAACTTGGAAATGGTCCCATGAAATCTAAACCCCAAACATCAAAAAGTTCAACCTCCATAATTGGTTGCTGTAACATTTCATTACGTCGAGATATAAAACCAGTGCGCTGACATCTATCACATTGATTCACAAAATTGTGGGCATCCTTAAATAATGAAGGCTAATAGAATCTTGATTGATGAAACTTAGCAGCAGTTCATGCCACAGAAATGAACTCCATAAGGAGCATCGTGACGATGCTTTAGGATTGAAAAAGAAGCATCGTGACAATGATTCAGGATTGAAAGCATTTCTTCTTACGGAACACAACGTCGAATGATATTGTCATTGCATACCTTGAATAAATAGGGCTCATTCCAATTGTATTTCACTACTTCATGAAGAAATCTTTCTTTTGTATGGCCCGTGACACCCAAAGGTATTTTTCCACACACTATGTAGTTAACCAAATCCGTATACCAAGGGGTTGCGTCTACAGAAATAACTTCTCATTTGGAAATGCGTCAACAATTTGAAGTATGTTTCTATCTTCACTGCCAACTTCCAAACGAGATAGAGGGTCTGCAACTTGATTCTTTGAACCCTTGCGATCTTTGATCTCTATATCAAATTCTGGCAACAGTAGGATCTAGTGTATCAATCGTGGTTTTGCATACATTTTCACAAAAAAGATATCTCAACACCGAGTGATCAATAAATATGTTAATCTTTATGCCGGTAAGGTCTGAACGAAATTTGTTGAAAGCAAAGACTACTGCCAACAATTCTTTCTCTATAGTTATATAATTGATTTGAGACTCTATAAGAGTCTTGCTGGAATAATAGATGGTGTGAAATATTTTTCCCTAGCATTGTCCTAGGACAGTATGCACAGCAAAGTCGCTTGCATCGCACATAACTTCAAAAGGTTAAGACTAGTCTGGTGCAACGACAATGGGTGCATTTACTAGATGCTTCTTTATTTGAATGAATGCACCTAAACATGCATTGTCAAAGAGAATTTTTTTTATTCTGTTCCAGCAATGAGCATAACGGTTTTGTAATTTTAAAAAAATCTCTAATAAATCATCGGTAAAACCCCGCGTGCCCAAGAAAACTACGAATACCCTTCACATTTGTCGGCGGAGGTAACTTCTCAATAATTTCCACCTTAGCTCTGTCCATTTCGATATCTTGATTAGAGATGCGATGGCCTAACACAATGCCTTCAGTTGCCATGAAGTGACATTTTTCCCAATATAGCACAAGATGTGTGTCTTCACATCTCTTCAAGACTTTATCCAAATTGTTAGTGCATTGATCAAAATTATTCCCATAGATTAAGAAATCATCCATAAAGACCTCTAAAGAATCCTCGATCATATTCGAGAATATTGCTATCATGCACCTTTGAAATGTGGCTGGTGCGTTGCAAATACCAAACGACATACGGCGAAAAACAAAAGTGCCAAAGGGACAAGTAAAAGTTATTTTCGCCTGATCCTCCAGCGTAATGGCAATTTGATTGTAGCTAGAATAACTGTCTAAGAAGCAATAGTAGGATCTTCCAGCAAGCCTATCCAACATCTGATCAATGAAGGGAAGTCGAAAGTGGTCCTTCCTTGTGGCTGCATTAAGTTTACAATAATCCATACATACTCGCCATCTCGTAAGAATGCGTGTAGGAATTATCTTGTCTTAACAACTTCTTTCATCTTCTTGTTCAATCTTCTTTTTTGCTCAATTGATTGCTTGCCTTCGTCTTCCAACTTGATTTTGTGCATGCAAAAAGATGGACTAATGCCTCGAATATCGGAAATACTCCAAGCAATAGCTCGTTTATACTGCTTAAGAATATGAATTAATTTCCCTTCTTGAGTTGCGTCCAATGTTGGGAGACAATAACTAGGAGAGTTCTAGTGTCACTAAGAAAGACATATTTAAGATGAGCAGGCAGTAGCTTCAATTCCACAGTAACAGCTTCTTCAATAGATGGCTTAAAAAGTAGAGTCGTTTTATTAGTTAAGTCTAAAGATTCAATTTTCCATCCGTGCTTGAGTTCAATGTTATTAGCTTCAACCATGCTGTCACAATCAACTAAAATTCATCATCAGATGTCGCTGCAAATTCTTCAGAATGTAATCTGCTTTGGTTATTGAATTCTTCCTCACTTAAATCATCCAACACATCGACAGTGTGGCATTCTTCTTTATCCTTGCATGGAATAGATTCAAAAACACTGAAGGTAACATGCTCGTTATTAAGTTGCATGGTCAATTCACCTTTGTAAACATCGATGAGAGTTCGTCCGGTGGCTAAAAATGGTCATCCCAAGATTATGCAGACTTCCTTGTCTCGTAGTCAAGTATAATAAAATCAACCGGGAAAACAAACTTATCTACTCGAACTAAGATGTCTTTGTTCTGCCCTTCAGGTTAAGCCAAAGGTCAATCTGTTAGTTGCAATGTCATTGCAGTAGGTTTCATGTGACCAATTCCCAACTTTTTGAAAGTAGACAGTGGTATAAGGTTGATGCTAGCTCCCAAGTCGCATAAAGCTTTACCCAAATAATGGTTGCCGATTGAACATGGGATAGTAAAGCTCCTAAGGTCTTTTATTTTGGGCGGGAACTTATTTGTCAAAACAGCACTACAACCTTCTGTGAGTGCTATAGTTTCAATTTCAGTGAGCTTCTTCTTCTTGGACAAGAGCTTTTTCATCAATTTCCCATAACTAGGAATTAGCACAAGAACGTCCACTAAAGGAATATTGACATGAAGTTGATTCAGTGTGTTCAGGAACTGCTGATACTATTTATCATGCTCATTTTCTCTGAATCTTTGTGGAAAAGGTAAAGGTGGAGATACATCAGATTACATCGACACCTTTGGTTGCGTACAGTTTTGAAGGTTGGACATTAGGCATAGGAGTGACAAATTGTGGAACTTCCTTGTTTGGTACATCGACAAATTCTTTAGATTCAACCTTCCCACCATGGGTCACTTCACTAGTGTTTTGAGGTGCTGCAGTAGAGTTGGTACTCGGTTCGCCAGTTTGTTTACCACTCCTAAGAGTAATAGTCTTGTAGTACTCTTTCCCTTTTGTTAGTCTCTGGACTCTTTGGTGATTGATATCCCTCAGGCTGTATTGGTAGAACATTTTACTGCTCTGCTTGAAGTTGTGTTTTTATGGTGAGGGCTTGTTGTTTGAAGATTTAATTAGAATATTTTGAAGTTTGAGGATTAATTTAAAATATGAACCTAATTTGTAAATGTTTAATGTAATTAACCCAAAGTGATAATTATGATGAAGATAGATAATAGATCTGCACATTCCTTGGCCTAAAGAGGGTTACAGAATGGAAATAAATACTTAATACAAAAGATGCCTACTTTTCTAGAATAAAGTATAATGAATGTTAGTAATGGTTTGGATTAATGAATACAACTTTAGTGATTTCCAAAAAATATAATGTTGATCGAATAATTTAAGAACCATTACATACATAATCTTGATTTGTTTTGAGTTGAAATAATTTGCATGTTTAATTTTATGGTAGACAATACCAATAGTTATGGCTAGCTTTTAGTTTTGTTCCCATAATTAAAAAACTTACAATTTATTTTTTGAACTATTTGAAAGTTTTCATTTAAATCATTCAATTAATAAAAAAAATTATTTAAATCACTCGAATGTTAAGTTTGTTTTTTTATATTCCGCTTATGAGCTTCAAGCGACGATTCAACTATCGACACGGTAGATTAGTACCCATTAATTAGTAGAAAAACATACCTTAAATTTAAGTTGTTCTGATGGTCAGTATAAAAAATTAAAAAAAAAATTATTTAAATTATGATTCGCAGATTTGTGATATCCAAAATTATTTCATAAAAAAAAGAGAACTCTAGAAGAGGAGAGGAAAGAAAACTTTGATACGTTTGTTCCTCTAATATTATTTGTTTAGCCGTCACTTGGGGAGCACGTCCCATATTACAAACCTGTTTGGTGGAATAATTGAAGAAAAAAAAAAAAAAAGCAAAAGCAAAGACAGTACAATTCGGCTTTGCTTTCCTTTGTTCACATCTAAATTTTACAGTGTTAATAGCTTATGCAAATTTAAAAATTGTAATTATGAATTTTATAATTATTACCTTACTTATCAAGTTATCATAATTTACAACTTTATAAATTAACTATTGTATTTTTCAATACTTACTACAATATTATAAATATGTCTTCACAATCCTTTTAATTATTTGTTAGTACATTATCTATTTATTTACTTAATATTTTATTTTAGAATTGTTGAACAAATTGTGAATTAACATTTAAATGAAATAATTTTAAAATGATAATTAAAATATCATGCTATTATGAAATTTTTAATATTTATTAACTTGAAAGTTTTTTATTAGCAGCTTATGTAGTTTATACAATTATAATTATATAGTCGACTATCAAGTTGTCAATCATTAATAGTGTACTTACATTATTTTTAGGGTAAACTATATTCAAGGTCATTGAATTATTACTAAATTTATATTTCGGTAATTCAACTTCAAAAAGTTATAAATTAGTCAATAAACTATTCGAAAGTTACAAGTTGGTCACCTGTTAAATTCGTAATGGATGTTAGATGTGGGGATGGGTAAGTTTACAATTTGGTCATTCAACTATTAGTAAGTTTATAACACTGCCATTCAATTATTAGTAAATTTATAATTTGATCACTTTCAGCATAATTTAATAATTTTTAATCGAAACAATTAAATAAAAGATGAGCTAAATACAAGGGTGAATCTAGAAATTCTTTTAGGGTGCCGAAATTGAATTACAAAGTTTTTAAATGTCAAATATAGAATTTATCATTTATTAGTTTATGATTTTATCATTTTTTAAGGAACTAAATAGAATATTTTTTTATTTTTGGGAGCTAGCTCTTGCTTGCCCCCCTTGTATTCGCCTTTGGTTAAATACTGCCATTAGTCCTTGTACTTTATGAAAGTTGTGGATTTAGTCATTGTCCTTTAATTTGGCTGTTTTTAGTTTCTGTACTTTTCAAAATTTAAAATTTTACTATTCACCAAACTATAACTCTTTAAATTTATTAAGTTCTGCTATTTTGAAAATTGATGCAGGGAACATATTATCATATGTGTAGTGTCATGTCAGCTTATTATTTTCAGATATCATTCACTAAAAATCCAGTTAAATGAATTAACGACCGTCATTTATATCAAGATTGAAATTTCAAATTTCAAAAAGTATAGAGATTTAAAATGATCCAATTGGAAAATATGAATTAAATTTACAACTGTATGCATAGTGCATGACTAGTAATTGAATTTAACCAAATATGAATTAAATTTACAACTGTATGCATAATGCAATGAGGATCTAGGTCGGCAACAGTGTCACTCATATCATTGATATCAAGGGATCCGACATATAGACAAAAGGGGGAGAATTATGGTATGAAACGAATGGAAAGAATAGTAAGATGTTTGCCAAACGGGATGAACAAAATGCATCGTTTTTATTAAAATAACAGATAGTGGTCATGTGCCCTTAACAAAAGGATCCGTATTGCTCTCAAGCTTAGAGTAATGAGGGTGTTTTGAATATTAATCTGGAAAATTTCTAAAAACTACAAGGAACACTTTCGCAGTCCAGTGTCGTAAACACTTCCAAGGGTGTAGAGACGAATTCTCAATAAGTTCTCCTTTTTGTTCTTTTCTTTGGATATAGTTTTAACGCTCAAATATTTTCAACATTCCCTTATTATCTTGATTATCTTACTTTCTCTCAGTTTTTGTTTAGAGTTGATAACACTCCCTTTGGCATGAATGTTTTAAATATGTGAGGATTTTATTTATTATTTATTTATTATTTATTATTTTTATGTATTTTTTTATGAAATTTAATGCAAATGAATGCATGTATGCATGTAACAAACCGATTTTTAGTGGTGTTAGAAACAATGATTTCGGGACTCCAACTCCGATAAGTCGAGTCATAAATATTCTTAATTAATACTTGTGATGTCATGAGTGTTGTAGTAAATTTTGATTAAGAAACTTTATCATTTAGATAGTTAATGGAGTAAAAAGGACTATATTGCAAAAAGGTGTAAAAGTGGAATTCAAGTAGTTAAAAAACATTAAATGTTAATTGTTGGAAAGGGGGAGGCACTTGGGTTGTAAATCGCCCTTGTTATGAGTAAGTGGATGGTTAAGGGTAAGGAAATGTTGAAATTTGTTTGTTTATTATAAGGGTAAAATAGTACATGGCTTATAATGATAATTAAGGTAAAAATTAAAGAAGAAATAAGTCATATTCATCTTCTTCCTCAAGCTAAAACACTAAAAAACCCTAAAGGAAAGGAGAAATATTCGGCTGAGATAGGTATCTTGATTGATCACGTGCGGGCTGTGGATCGCGAAAAAGGAAAAATAGCGAAATAGTCCCTAGAGTTTAGCCATAACTGCAATCTAGTTCGGTAAGTTCGTGTCCTTATATTCCTATTTGATAATGTTAACTTAATAGCTTTGGTTATATTCTTGATGTTGGAGCGAGATGGAAGATTCAAAAGTAAAGCATACTGGCTCGTCTAAGCATACTGGCTCATTTGAGCATACTCGCTCGTAAGAGCGTTACTAGCTCGTGAGGGCAATATACTGTACTGGCTTGATGGGGCGAATTACTAGTTGAATTCACATGAACTACGTTTACTAAAAGACCCGAAAGGGAATTGGATACTCATATGAAAGAATGGAGATGGTTATTCACACTCTTTTTACATTAAATAGTTTGTTACGTAAGTTAAATGTTCAATGAACTTACTAAGCTCTGTAAGCTTATTCATGTTTGTTTATTGTTTTGCAGATTTGTTTTGCTACTGAAGATCAAATTCCTCAAGAGAATCTCACTATCCCGGGAGCTCGTTTGGTAGTCTTTCGAATCACTTGGTTTATATGGCATGTAATAGGATAATGAACTTAATATGGTTGATGTGCAATGTCATTTGAGATGAGGATGTCTTAACACTTGTTTTCAAATGTATTTTGTGTTTTGTAATAGCTAAAACATCACCAAATTGTTGTTCAAATAGGCATGATTTTGAGAGTCCAAGGTGAAATGGAAATGTACTTGATGTGTTTAAGATGGTTGAATATAAACTTAAGGGAATTATGTGCATTTTGAAAATTTGCTTACTTGTTTTGATAGTTCTCATGCATTTATCGGTAGAAGTATAAGGTAAGAGAGAGGCTAGGTTTTGATTTGTGTTATATTAGTAGTATGTCTGAGGTATCGATAGTCTTGAACATAGAAGTAACGGTAGAACATTTACTCTTATCGGTAGAAGTTACAGGGTAAAACTTCCTAGCTTTCTGGAGTTTTTAGTATCGGTAGCAACATGACGGGTATAGGTAGAAGTTACACATGTATCAGTAGAACCATTACATGTATCGGTAGAAGTCTACTACTATTTTGAAACTGTTTATTGACTTGATTGCTACCGATACTTATCCAACAGGTACCGATAGAAGTCTCCCAAAACTGTAGAAGTCTCCCAAAACTATAAAAATGACATTTTTACCCTATTTTGAATTGTATTGATTTCTCATTTGTGATTTATGACGTGTATAATGAAAAGCCTTATTAAAATATGAATAAAGAAAGTCATTTTGGAAGTTAATCTGAGATTGATGAACGAAAGGACCTTGGGACCCTAACCGACGACGGTAACGAGATTTTGGGTGTTACATTTAGTTGTGTTAGAGCTTACGGTTTAGCCGGTTCTTAGACTGAATTCATGAATTAAAGAGTTTAGAGACTACATGACATATAAACCTATGATATTGTAATTATGATAGATCCGATCTAACCTTGAATTTTTGCAGATATGTAAAATGCCTGACTCAGAACGAGAAGAGACCAACGAGGTAAAAAATAATGCTCCGGCTACTGATTCTGGTGTGAACTGATGGGTACCGATTATACCGATGACTAAAAATGTAGCTAAAAAAATATTCTTCGGCCTGATGGGCCAATAGTTCTATGAATTTATGAGGGGTAATCGGACAATTTCGTAGCCTCCACCTCCACTTATGTAACCTGTTGTACGACCTGCGGTACCAGCAGTTGTGCCTCCACCTCCTATAGTAGAACAGCGACGTTGCATACCGATAGATAAAGGAAAAAATAGGGCGAAAGAATTCAAAGGTAGTATCGAGGATGATCCGTCCAGAGTTTAGTACTGGATGGAAAATACCTTGAGGGTTTTGAATAAAATGGTCTGTCCTTTCGAAGATTATTTGAGATGTACCGCATCATTACTGAAGGATGAAGCTTATAGTTGGTGGACGACAATGCTGTCTGTGGTTCTTGAGAATGAGATTACTTGGGAATTTTTCCAGATTGAATTCAAAAAGAAATATATCAACAAACGATACCTGGACCGATAGAAGAAAGAGTTTATGGAACTAAAGCAAGGAAATAAGTCAGTTGTTGAAAACAAACTTGAATTCATATATCTTACGAAGTATGCTCGGGAGATTATACTAATCGATGAAGCTATGTGTATCCGTTTTGAAGACGGGTTAAATGATGAAATCAAGATGATGGTTGGTGGTTTAGAGTTGTTACCATTTGTGGTTTTGATTGATCGGGCTCAAAAAATGGATGAAATTTATAAACATAAACAGTAGAGAGAAAAGAGATTCAGAGAGTTCAGCAAGAAAACTCCTAAAATTTTCTCTATGCCACCGCCGAAGAAGTTCAGAGAGAATGAAAATCGGGCATGGGCAAATCGAGACAGTCGAGATCAAGATTTCAGAACTGACCCGTGGACAGTGTGGCCAGTGTCCAAAATGCATCGAACTCTATGTGCAAGCATTATGGAAGATTCCAATATGGTGAGTGTCGCGTTAAAAAGGGGGCTAGTTTTAGGTGTGGTACGATTGATCATCAAGTTCGTAGAGTCAATTGAATTTGATCTACAAGTTACAAATCTGTTGGGTCATAGTAAATCTGGTGTGTCGTAAGTGTTCACTGAAAGTTCAGGGCTGTGAGTTTCCTGCTAATCTTATGCTGCTACATTTTTATGAGTTCGATGTGATTCTGGGTATGAACTGGTTAACTGAACATGATGCGGTGGTTAACTGTAAGCAAAGACGGATTGGTTTGAAATGCTCATCTGGTGAGATAATAACAGTTGAGTCTGGTAAATTGATTAGTGATGCTAGAGTGATTTCAGCTATTTTTGCATAGAAACTGGTTTGTAAGGGCTGCGAGAAATTTTTAGCTTACATACTTGATACTCGAGGGTCAGGAACAAATTGGATCAGGTACCGGTTGTTAATGAATTTAAGGATGTGTTCCTTAAAAAATTAACAGGTTTGCCACCGATCAGAGAGGTTGAATTTGACATGGATTTGATATCAGGTACCACTCTAATATCGATTCCACCGTACAAAATGAAACCGACTGAGTTGAAAGAACTCAACGCGTAATTGCAAGAGTTATTGAATAGGGGTTTTATCCATCCGAGTGTATCACCTTGGGGTGCGCCAGTGCTATTTGTAAAGAAAAAGGACGGTTTGATGAGGATGTGCATAGACTATCGGTAATTAAAAAAGGTTACAGTAAAGAATAAGTATCTATTGCCACGTATTGATGAATTATTTGATCAGCTGAAGGGTGCAGATATGTTCTCAAAGATAGATCTCCGATCGAGTTACTATTAGATGCGAGTAAAAGACTGTGACATATCGAAGACTGCTTTCAAAACGCGGTACGGGCATTTTGAGCTTCTAGTAATACCGTTTGGGTTGACTAATGCATCGACAACGTTTATGGATCTAATGAACAGAGTTTTTTAGCTTTAGTTGGATAGATTCGTGGTAGTATTTATCGATGATATACTAATCTACTCTAAGACGGAGGATGATCATACACAACATTTGAAAGAAGTACTGTAGATTTTGCGAGAGAAATAGCTATATGCAAAATTCAGTAAGTGTGAGTTCTGACTTGGAGAAGTTGGATTTCTAGGGCATATTGTATCCTCAAAAGGAATTTGGGTAGATCCGAGTAAAGTTTCTGCTATTCTCGACTGGAAGGTTCAGAAGAATGTTTCCAAGGTACATAGTTTCCTAGGATTGGGAGGTTATTACCGTTAATTTGTTAAGGATTTTTCTATCATAGCTTTGCTGATGACGAAGTTACTGCAGAAGAATGTTCAGTTTGTCTGATCTGAAAAGTGTCAGTTGAGTTTTGATCAGCTAAAGAAAATGTTAACAGAAGCTCTAGTTTTGACACAACTTGAGACAGGAAAAGAATTTTTCGTTTACAGTGATGCGTTATTGAAAGGGTTGGGATATGTACTGATGCAAGCTAGGAAAATGATGGCGTATGCCTCCCGATAGTTAAAGCCGCATGAGAAAAATTATTCAACTCACGATTTGGAGCTAGCTGCCATTGTTTTTGCTTTGAAGATTTGGTGACACTATCTGTATACTGAGAGATGTCATATATTCACAGATCATAAATGCCTAATGTATCTGATGACTCAAAAAGAATTGAACCTAAGGCAATATTGATGGTTGGAACTACTAAAATATTATGATTTAATGATTATTATCATCCGGGAAAAGCTAATGTTGTTACCGATGCCCTAAGCCGAAAGTCATTGTTTGCTTTGAAAGCTATGAATGCACATTTGTCACTAGAAAGCGACGGATCAATGGTAGTTGAACTTAAGACAAAATTGGTATTTCTATAGCGGATTCGAGAGTTCCGAAACTCATAGCTAAGAAAGAACAAATTCAAAATAATTCCACTGCAGAATTTACTGTTAATGCTGAGGGTATGATGTAGTTCAAAGGCAGAGTATGCGTTCTTAGTGATCCGGATTTGAGACAGGACATTTTGACAGAAGCTCATAGTAGTACGTACTACATTTATCCGGGAAGTGTAAAAATGTATAATGATCTAAAGAAATTGTACTGGTGGCCAAGTATGAAGCGAGAGATCTAAGAATTTGTAACTAAATGTTTGGTGTGTCAATAGGTTAAAGCCGAGCATTAGGTACCGTCTAAATTACTATAGCCTATTTCCATTCCTGAGTGGAAATGGGAACGAGTTACTATAGACTTTGTTATAGGATTATCGGTAACACCGAATAAGAAAGATTCAATCAGCTCACTTCATTTCTATCCGTGTGGATTTTTCACTTGAGAAGTTAGTTGAGTTATATGTATTTGAGATTGTGGGATTGCACGGAGTACCAGTGTCCATTATCTCTAACCGAGATCCACATTTTACCTTAAGATTTTGGGTAAGCTACACAAAGCTTTGGGTATTAGATTGAATTTTAGCACGACATACCATCCGCAGACAAACTGTCAGTCTGAGCGAGTAATACAAATCTTGGAGGACATGTTACGATGTTGTATACTCGAGTTTGAGGGTAGTTGGGAGAGATATTTATCACTGGTAGAGTTTATTTATAATAACAGTTACCAGTCAAGTATAAAGATGGCACCGTTCGAAGCTCTATATGGTAGGAAATGAAGAAAACCACTGTATTGGTCAGAGCTGAGCGAATCTAAGTTGGTTGGGACTGATTTGATTCAGGAGACAAAGGACAAGGTTCGAATAGTCCCAGCTTGCTTAAAAGCTTCATTTGATTGACAAAAATCTTATGTAGACCTTAAAAGAAAGGATATAGAATTTACTGTGAGTTTTTCTGAGAGTTTCACTTTAGAAGAAGGTGTTACGTCTTAGCAGGAAAAGAAAGTTGAGCCCGCAGTTTATTAGGCCGTATGAGATCATCGAGAGGGTTGGTCTTGTAGCTTATAAACTGGCATTACCTTCGGAGCTTGATAAGATTCATAATGTATTTCATGTTTCGATGCTGAGAGGTACAGGTCGGATCCTTCCCATGTGATTACACCCACTGAGGTCGAGCTATAGCCAGATTTGTCATATTTAGACGAACTGGTTAGAATTCTGGCTCGTGAGGTAAAGGAGTTGTGAAACCAAAAGGTACCGTTGGTAAAGGTCTTATAGAATCGTCATGGGTTAGAAGAAGCTACATGGGAGACAAAGGCTTCAATGAGAGCACAATACCCTAATCTATTAACTAGTAAGAAATTTCGGGATGAAATTTCCCTAACGGGGAGAGTTGCAACAACCCAATTTTTAGTGGTTTTGGGACCCTAACTCCGATAAGTCGAGTCATAAATATTAGTTAATTAATACTTCTCATGTCATAAGTGTCGTATTAAATTTTTATTAAGAAACTTTATCTTTTAAATAGTTAATGGAGCAAAAAGGACTAAATCGCAGAAGGTGTAAAAGTGGAATTCAAGTAGTTAAAAAATTAAATATTAATTGTTGGAAAGATGGAGGCACTTGGGTTGTAAATTGCCCTTGTTATGAGTAAGTGGACAGTTAAGGGTAAGAAAATGTTGAAATTTGTTTGTTTATTATAAGGGTAAAATAGTACATGGCTTATAATGATAATTAAGGTAAAAATTAAAGAAGAAATAAGCCATATTCATCTTCTTCCTCAAGCTAAAACACTAAAAAACCCTAAAGGAAAGGAGAAATATTCGACCAAGCTAGGTATCTTGATTTATCACGTGCGAGCTGTGGATCGTGGAGTTTAGCCATAACTACAATCTAGTCCGGTAAGTTCATGTCATTATTCCTAATTGATAATGTTAACTTAACAGCTTTGGTTATATTCTTGATGTTAGAGCGATGTGAAAGATTCAGAAGTAAAGCATACTGGCTTGTAAGAACGTTAATGGCTCGTGACGGCAATATACTGTACTGGTCCGATTGGGAAAATTACTAACTGAATTCACATGAACTATGTCTACTGGAAGACCTGAAGGGGAATTGATACTCATATGGAAGAATGGAGATGATTATTCACACTCTTTCTACATTAAATAGTTTGTTACATAAATTAAATATTTAACGAACTTACTAAGCTTTGTAAGCTTATTTGTGTTTGTTTATTGTTTTGTATATTTGTTTTGCTATTGAAGATCGAATTCCTTAGGAGAATCACACTATCCCGGGAGCTCGTTTAGTAGTCTTTCGAATCACTTGGCTTATATGGCATGTAGTAGGATAGTGAACTTAATATGGTAAATGTGTAATGTCATTTGAGATGAGGATATCTTAACACTTGTTTTAAAATGCATTGTGTTTTGTAATAGCTAAAATATCATCAAATTATTGTTCAAATAGACATGATTTTGAGAGTCCAAGGTGAAATGGAAATGTACTTGATGTGTTTAAGATGGTTGAATATAAACTTAAGGGAATTATGTGCATTTTAAAAATTTGCTTACTTGTTTCGGTAGTTCTCATGCATGTATCGATAGAAGTACAGGGTAGGAGAGAGGTTAGGTTTTTACTTGTGTTGTATCGGTAGTATGTTTGAGGTATCGGTAGTCCTAAACATTGAAGTATCAGTAAAACGTTTACTTGTATCGGTAGAAGTTACAGGTAAAACTTCTTAGCTTTTTGGAGTTTTTAGTATCAGTAGAAACATGACGGGTATCGGTAGATGTTACACATGTATCAGTAGAACCATTACAAGTATCGGTGAAAGTCTGCTACTATTTTGAAACTATTTACTGACTTGACTACTATCGATACTTTTCCAATAGGTACCGGTAGAAATCTCCCAGAACTGTGGAAATGATATTTTTACCCCCTTTTGAATTGTATTGACTTCTTATTCGTGATTTATGACGTGTATAATGAAAAGCATTATTAAAATTTGAATAAAGGAAGTAATATTGGAAGTTCATTTGAGATTGATGAACGAAAGGACCCAGGACCCTAACCGGTGACGGTAACGGGATTTTGGGTGTTACAAAGCATATGCAAGAAAGGTATTGATTCTTAGTCGAGTTTTAATAGAATAACTTTTCTAGAAAGTGAATGTCTTTACATAAGATAAATTACATATAAAGCCTTGCCTACTGCTCAAAATCTTAATAGTTTGAAAGAGACATGCTAACTTTTGGCCCTTATCAGACTTTGATTCATACTCTAAGCTCAAAACCTCGGCTTGAACAGCTAACGTTTGCTAGTACTCCGTCACTTCTCTTACTTGAGCCATTTGCTTCACCTATGACATAGTCTCGATCTCTGACATGCTTCTGAGATTGCTAAAGTTGTCTATCATTTGTCTCTAAGGTTCTTTCAAGGAACTCAATCCGGATCTTGTAGTTTTACAAAGAAGCTTCAAGTTCTACTACTCTCTTTTTCAGCTCCCCATTCTCAACATGACTTGCCCTTAATTCTATCACAAATTTATAACTGCAGTTCCTATGCAAGGACTCCTCTAACTCAACTATTTGGGCTCTCAACTTAGCTTTCTCGACCTGGCTCTCTAACAACTTACTCTTTATGGCATTTTCTTGGACTTGAGAATCTTGAAACTTTCTCTTTCACTGATCCGCTCGAATCCTTTCCTCTTGGGTTTCTTGTTGTCACTGTTCTAATGTTTTACCTAACCTAGTGGTTCTCATCGATAAGCGGAGTTTCCTGTAGTCTTTCTTCAAACTATCCAAGTCCTTATCGGCCTTATTCTTTCCTTTCCTCAACTTCTCTGCCTTTAACATTTGAATTTCAACATCCAATCATAGTTGCATCTTTTCTTATTCTAGCATCTCTATCTTCTTTCTCAATTCAGAACTTTTTTTCTCAAAATCTTGCTTTATGAGTTTTAATTCCGATGGGGCTACCTGTAAATGCTTCTGAACTTGGTGGACATTTTCTAGACTTGGCACAGGGATGTTGTCATTAGTTCTCCTATTCCTCCACTCATCATACTTTGGGGTTATCATGGGATTTGTAGCAAATGTCTTCATTATACGAACTTGATTCTAAGCATTCGATATCTCTCGAACCTTCTTCTTGTTGTTCTCACTCTTATACGCAGACTCGCACTGAGCCAAACCTTGCGTCGCTGGGATGAACTGCCTTAATTTATACTATCTCATCACTAACAAAGGAGCATATCCTATAGCTCCCCATATCCCAAGTAATGGTACCCAATCAAAATATTCACATCGATAAAGTATTTCATCAAGAATAAACCATGGTGCTCTCCATTTGATGTCTTCGTCTCGGAGACTATGGAGTATCACCATCCACTTCTCCTCAGAGATATTCTCTTGCTTCTAAGTAGCCATAAATTCTCGCAAAGGGGAATAACTCTCAAAAAATATTCTGTAGGAGACTTTTTCCACCTTCCAAAAGTGACTATGGAACCAAACCATCAGTAACGGTGCGCAGCCTATGAATCTTCCTTCTCCTTCTCTTCGACATACGTTCAACTATCTAAAAGTCTTAGCCAAAATCATCGGAACAGGTGTGACCCTTTTTTCTAGCCAGTCGAATAGATTAGTGACCATCTCCTCTATGTGCCCCAATGCCTTAGGAAAGATAATCAATTCATATAAACTGAGAGCAAATATATCCACCATTTTCTTCGCATTTGGATGTACTAAGATCAAATCTCGCAAGCTCTTCCAAGTGATACATTTGTTATCGCCTTTTACCTTAATTCGAGCTGTAACCCATTGGTCACTCATTCCTCTAATGTTCATCAATTTCTTAAGAAAGGTTGGAACACTAGCATCTCTCTAGTAGACCTTGTTTACCTAAATTTTTGGGCAACGAAGCAAAGCAATGTACTCCTTGATCGTAAGTACCATGTCCATGTTTCCGAAGGTGAAACAACTGTTGGTCGGGTTCCAGTGCTATGCAAGGGCTCAGAAGAGATGCTTGTCTACCTTAACATCGAGTAAATATGATAAATCTCCATGCTCACAGTACAGAGTCTGTTTCATTCCATCGTCGCACTGGTCCCATATCTCCTTTAGCTCCTGCAGATATTTTGAGTGACGCTAATCCGAGTAAAATCCCAATAATCTGATACATGTCCATCAGCTAAGCTATTACCCTTCTCGAGTTGCTTATCCTCTGACCATATGCGCACGACCACATTGTCCTCCACCCTATCAAGATACCCTTTTTCCATGATCGATTTTCTACTAGTAATCAAACTTAAATCAATATCTTTCCTAATTTGAGCATGTAATTCAAATAAGACAAAAATAAACAAGTCAGTACAATCACTATAAAATTTAACAACAAATTAAAATCATAAAACAAGGAACCTAAGCATCTATTTCATTCCATCGTCCCACCGATTCCATATCTCCTTCAGCTCCTGCTGATTATTCTAAGCTACGCTAATCCGAGTAAAATCTCAATAATTTGATACATGTCCATCAACTAAGCCATCACCCTTCTCGAGTTGCTTATCCTCTGACCACATACGCATGGCCACATTGTCCTCTACCCTATCAAGATATCCTTTTTCCATAACTAGTTTTCTACTAGTAATCGAACTTATATCAATACTTTTCCTAATATGAGGATGTAATGCAATAACACAAAAATAAACAAGTTAGTACAACACTATAAAATTTAACAGCAAATTAAAAGCATAAAACAAAAAACCTATGCATATATTTTGGGTAATCACTAAAAGTTCGGCATGGCTCTACCTAGGATAAGCACTTAGGATTCATTATATGTAGTTTGAGTTCTAGAGTAAGGGTACCTAAACCAGTAGATTTCTTAATCCTCATCCATTATAGACTCATACGGACGAGTTCGGTTCATGGGGATATATTTCCCATATGTTTGCACGGAAGTGAAAACCTTACGAAAATATAGGTACAGATATATCCCGAAAGCGATCTACTATCATTCACGGAGGTGAAAACCTCACGAAGGAGTAGCTTCTCACTTCCACTTAGAAGGTATAGTAACATATCCAATGTATGCGAAAATATAAATACCACAAATTAAATGTAACATATATAAAACAAAAAAGTAAAATGCAAAGCAACATATATAGAATAAAATGCAAATGATCACAAATTAAATTAAATTGAATTTTAAATTTTCAACAAAAAGACCAAAAATAACCGACTTTTGGCTTGACTCTCATTAAAAAAATCTCTAGTGGAGTCGTCAAGCTGTCGAAACCATATTTAAAAAAAAAAAAAAGTCTCCAATTATATTTTGGAAATCGAAAATGGAGTCGCCACCAATATTTTAAAATAGGTGTGATTGGATAACCTTGTAAAATTGTAAAAACCATTAAAACCATAATTTTGGTCTTTGAAACCATAAAACGGATTCGGGAGTCGATTATGAGTAAGGAAGGATTAGCACCCTTACACACCCAAAATTGATACCTAATCGATTATTTAATGTATTAATTGTTGAAAATAAAAAAAGTCGAGAAAATTTAAATTGCGATCCTTAAATGCATGAGTGACATGTCTGTTTTATTTTAAAAAATAAATTTTGCAAAGAAAGCTCATTATTTTGAGTTAATCAAGAAGAAAAGTCACATCTAATAAAAAATAAAAAAAGATAATAACAATAAATGTAAATTAAATAAAAAATAATAAAAGAGAAAACAATAAAATGATATAAAAATAAATAACAACAAGATAAATAAACAAAATAAATAAATAAAAATAAAAATTAAATGCTAAAATAAACAATAAAAATAATTGGGATTAGGCATGAAAATAAATGACAAATAAATAAATAAACAAAAAATTAATAAATTAAATGTCAAAATAAATAACTAAATATAAATAATAATAATAATAATAATAAAGACGAACTCCGAAGAACTCCGAGCAAACCCGAATGAAGCCATTGGTCTCACATACCTAGAGGAGGTCAAAGACGAATCAACATCTAAAGGTAAAAAAAAACTAGATCTATATTTGTTTTTGTTAGTGTCAAAAGAAAAAAGAAGAAATACAAATACAAATCGATACCTCAATATTTGTTTTGAATTTTCTTTGAATGTATGTGTCAAAAAAAATTCTCTGAATTTTGTATAAAAAAAATCTTTGAATCTTATTACTAAAAATTCCTCCTTATTACATTTGATTTCGTGTTTTTATAACACAAAATTTACATCTTTTTGTGATTTTCTTTCCTTTTTTTGTAGATTTGCAAATCTTCAAGATTTCCGGGCAAGGGGAACGGTGGCCAAGCATCCAAGGGCAATTGCTAGGTTTTTTCATATTTTAATTTAGGGATTTTTTTTATCTTTGGGCTTTGTAAAAAGTTAGACTTAAAAGCTCGGACGAAATTGGGCTGTAACAGTTATATTTTCATAAGATTTAGTTTAGATTTCTTATTTGAATAAGTTTTGTAACTTAAGTGTTAAAATGTCATTTTATTTATTTTTAAGGCCAAATGAGACCTAAGGGTTAGCTAATGTACTTAGTGAGAGTGCAGGAGAACACAAGAAGTGCACTAATAGGATATTGATCACTTCGTCACGACATAGGCTAAGCTACGTCGCAACCAAGGGACGAGACTGAAGGAACTCGAAGACTGACTTCTTTCTCGCGACATACATGAGCTACGTCACGACAATGCCTATAGGATGATGCTTCACGTGGAGACTGATGCCTGTGTCGTGACACAGGACCTGGTGTGTCGCGAAATCGACCCCTGGACGCATATCTCACATTAAATGAAGGGTGTTTTGGTCTTTATAATGCCAGTTAAACATGAGGAACGAAAGTTGACCTAGGGTTGAGGAAAATCGTCCATCAAAAGCTATAAATAGGACCTTCAGCAGTAGGGTTTTACACACCATTACTTAGCTTTTAATTTTTAGCTTTAGTTTATTGATTTTCTGCTTTGGAAACGAGATTGTAGAAACTCGTGTAAATGATCGAGGAGTTTTTCCTGACAGATCACTTAATACAATTTAGTTTCTTTTTCATTCTCATTTACATTTATATGTTTTCATATATTGTGTTATTGATTAATAAAGAAACAATGAGAAATTAATTCCATTTTGGGGAATTAGTGAACGTATGAATAATTGATTGTTGTTTTATAGTGATTTTACCTTTCGGATAAGCTGTTTGGGAAAGGAAGAACATCAAACAAACACTAGGCTTGACAACCCTAGAAAGTCATCTAGGTGGGAATGAACCCAAAGTTGATATTGCCCATCCGTGAACAACTTGTCCCCTAACCGGTTTAGATTGTGACATCTAGCAATAAGTAATCTCTATTGATTTACTATACCGACGAAAGATCGAGAGATCCAACTGGGGTAGTGACTAGTTGATTGGAGGAAAATCCCAAAACCTAACAATTGAGGAAGTCATACGGAAACGACCTAATTTCCCCAAAGCCGTTTATAAGATTTCTACAACTCAAGTTTTCTTTTCTTTGTATTTACTTTATTTTATTTTTACCTGTTTATTTTCATGCTTTCAAAACAACTCTCTTATTTTCCATCGTACCTTAAACCCTAAAATTAGTACTAATTAATTTTATTCTTTGTAGGGATTTGATTTACTATCGCCTTAAGCCTCCTTTGGGTACGATCCTCAGAATACTTCCAAGTGTTCTATTGTAGACACACTATATTTACAACTTTACTCGTATACTTGCGGAAAGCCAAAATTTACGCCGAATGGGAGTACGTTCGGGGCGGTCAAGTTGTTGGCGCCGTTGCCAGGGAAGCAATGCTTTAGTAAATTTTTTTCTTTCATTGCGTATGAAATAATTAGAAAAGTTTTAGGTTATAGATATAGGTTCTTATTTTTATTCTATTTTCATTTTATTTTTATTTAACTTTGGTTTATGACTAGAAGCCAAGGAAACTTGGTTGACCCTCTTTCTAACTCCAGATCACTAACCAGATGTAATCACCGAAACCCACAGGTTATGCAAAACCCACCACTAGAGGAGATAAAAGAACAAGTAGATCCAATAGAAGATCCCGTGGTTAACGTAGAAGATGTCAATATACCTCCACAACTCCCTACAAATGAACTGACGGTAAAGGAACAAAAAATTTAAGGGTGTACTCTTTGCCTACTCTAGATCTAACTCAAGGGAGTATTGCTAGACCTACGATTGCCGCTAATAATTTTGAAATAAATGATTCAAATGATCTAAAATAATTTATGATTTAGGGGGACAATGTTTGAAGATCCCAGTTTACATTTGAAATGATTTTTATAGTTATGCAATACTTTTAGGTTTAATGGTATTATTGATGATGCTATTCGTTTACGATTATTTCCCTTTTCACTAACAGACAATGTTTTTTCATGGTTGGATGCACAGACACTTGGATCCATCACCACGGGACGAACTGGCAGGAAAATTTTTGCAAAATTTTTTTCCAATGGGAAAAGCCATTCAACTTAGGAGAGAATTATCAGCCTTCCGGTAGTTTGAGGGTGAAGGGTTCCATGAAACATGGGAACTATTTAATATGTTAGCATGCAAATGCCCTAATCACGGTATGTCAAAATGGATGTAACTGTAGACTTTCTATAATGGGTTAGATGCATCTGTCAGATCTACTTTAAACGGTGCGATAGGAGAAGCCCTAATGAATCGAAAGTATAATGACGCTTACAGGCTCGTAAAAATATGGTGATGAATTCATGTCAGTGGCCTATTGAGAGGTTCAATTATGCACAGAAACCCGTTTCAGTGAAAATGTTAAAGGAAGATAATAAATACTAATAACTATTGAAGAGATTGAACCAAATCGAGTTTGCTACAATAGCACCACCATCCAATGGAGAAGATAACCCTCTTTATCACTATCTCATAAACTCGAAGGAGGTCAATTACGTAAGTTCTCGAAATCCCTATTCAAATACTTACAATCCAGGATGAAAGGTTCACCCCAATTTTAGGTAGGGAGGAAGCCAAAGGGGAAATAGTAACAATAATCAAGAGAGAAATCCTAGTTATCAACCCCCATTCCTATAGAGACAGCCAGAAATAGCAAATCAAGGTGACCATACTGTATGTGGTCAAATAATTGATAGAATTAAAGGGGGCATGCACTCTATGAGGGCGGACGTGAAACAAGTACAACTTGGTTGTGTTAATACCGCCAGATCTATGGGAAAGCTAGAGGAAAGAATGGATCAATTAATAAGCATGATGAGCGATATTTTAAGATAAATTAGTTCAGGAATCCCTAGCAACATCGAAAATAACCCCCGTAGGGAAGGTAAAGAGTAGGTTAAGGTGATTGAATTGAGATTGGGCAATGTATTGAGTAGCCAAGAATGACCTAAGGATGAAGAAGTTCCTAAGGAATCAAATGAGGTCAAAAACATCCCGTTCGAGGATGACACTGAAGTCATCAAACATAAGGAGGTATCCACAAAAGAGGCATTAGAACGAAAAGAAGATATGCCTATAGAAAAGTGTACCTCAATTGCTTTTCCAAAAAGGTTGGAAGAAAATAAGTGACAAGATGAAGACGACATTATAAGTTTTCTCAACTTTTTTAAATCCCTTAATATTAACCTACCTTTGATTGAATTGATAGAAAAGGTACCCAAGTACACCAAGTTCTTAAAGGAAATCATGTCACGGCGTCAAAAAATAAAGATTGGCGAGCAAGTAGAGGTAAACGCATCCTGCAGTGCTATTATCTCCAAGGTAATTCCCCAAAATTTGAAGGATCTTAGCAGCTTTATTATTCCCATGAAAATCAGAAATCTTTAGTTTAACAAGGCTTTGTGTGATCTTGGTGCAAGCATAAATCTAATGCCTTTGTCAGTATTTGAGAAGCTTAGGAGTGGAAATCTTAAGAATACCCAAGTTACGTTACAACTGGCAGATCGGTCATCTGTACGACCAAGGGGAATTCTAGAGGACGTATTAGTCCAGGTAAGAAGTTTCATCATCCCTATAGACTTTGTTGTTTTAGATTTCGAAGAAGATAGGGATATTCTCATTTTACTAGGAAGACTATTCTTAGTCACATCTCGGTCCACCATCGACCTAAACAATAATGAGCTCATAATGAGGATAAATGGTGAGGTGGAAACCTTCAAATGTGGGGACAAAAGCGATAAAACCAAGAAGCACAATGAAAGATGTCATCTGCTTGGATTAAATAAGGGAGAAAGGCACAATCGAATCCCTTTCATGAATAAGGAAAGAATTAATCGATTCAAGGAAAGGGATTGATTGAAGGAGTTGGAAAGAGCCCATGAGAAGTGGACAAAAGGCGATCATAAATTGAATCCGTTCGACAAGGGTAAGCATACCGGACGAATCCGGCAGTAAGACTTAAAGGTAAAATAGGTAGTTCTAACTTATGTATAATATTTTATATCATTCTAACATGTTTTTCTTTTAGTTTTAAATAGAAAATAGGGGTTTGTTGTGACATACTATCAGCTATGTCGCAACAAAAGTGACAGAATCCGAAAAGAGCAAGTTTGAAGCCGACGTCGCGACATGGGTACCTTTCTGTCGCAACAAAGTAGACAGAATCGATAAAAATCAGGGCTGAGGAGAATTTCGTGACAAGCCTTCAATTATGTCGCGACTTAGAGGTATTGAAGGCAATGTCGTGACAAACACTACTTATGTCGCAACATCGACTGCAATTTCTACAGAATTGACTCTCCCAACTACATAACCCGACGGTTAAGGGCTTATTTTTCCAACTTTTTACACTTTAAAACCATAAATACTAACCATTATGAATATCTAAACATTATTCTAACTCATTTTATCTTAGTTTTACTCATTAAAAACCTAGAAATCCTTTCCTTTCTCTATTTTTCTTTTTACTTTTCAGGTTTCAAAGCAAGAGGGGAAAGCATACCCATCCAGGTTTAAAGTTCCTATTTTTACTTCTTTAATATTTAGAATGCCTCCTAGAAAGGTTAGACGTATGGTAGAATCGAAGCCATCAGTGGATACAACTCTTTCGAATTTTCTAAACTGGAATGTAGAAAAATATTTCAATGAGCTCCAAGGAAAAACTTTCATTCAGGAAAGGGGTTTTGATCCATTGATGGTTTTGAGAAAGTAATTTTGGCCTTTAGTTAGGTACCATAGATGGGAGCGCTTCTGGATAATCCCTACAAAGCCTACTATTATCCCTGTAGTCCAGAATTTTATGCTGCTTTAAAAGATCACATCTTTAAGACTAGGGATGAACTCAATTGGATAACCTTAGTAATTAGAGGAATTAGTGTTAAGGTAAACCCTAAAATAATTTGTAATTTCTTTAATGCTCCTTATTATGGATCAAATTGATTTAGAATCATTTAGTGATATAGACATACATGAGGTAATTACTTATCTAACCGAAGGAAGGGGAGAATGGAAATTTAGGCCAAGCACTAACAGTCTCACATCTTTTAATCAAGCTATAATGTTTCTTGAAGCTAAGATGTGGATCCAATTTATTTGTACCCGTGTGATTCCTACTTTAAATGTTTCTAATGTTAATGCTTTTCGAGCAGTATTGTTATTTGCAATTTTTCAGAAAAAGCAGGTTTGTAAAGGGAAATAGATCCACCAAGACATGAGCCGTTGTGTAGGAAACTAGAAGGTGGGGATTTTCTTTCCTCACCTAATCACAGCCTTGTGCAGGAGGGTAGGAGTGCCCATGTCATCCATTGAGCAAACTTTGAAGCCATAAGAAAGTGTCATTGGTGACACACTCTTCCAGCAATATGGAAAACTTCGTGTTAAACAAATAAGAGAAGGGAAGAAGAGATCACGAGATTCGACGACTATACCAACACCGACACGAAGGTTGGCAACAGCCTAACAAGAAATTGGTGAGAGGACTCATGCAAAGCTGGATTGGATGCTCTAATGGATGCATGCATCGGGATCGATATTCCATGAGGTTGCTCGACAACATAACCTTAGGGTCCTTAACTACACTGTAGACATGTTTGGGGTTATGGATGAGGAACATGATGATGAAGAGCCAGAAGAAGGGAATGACAGTGAAGAGGAGGAAGATGAGATGGATGAAGAAGTATAATTGTTTGAAACAATTTAATTTTGTAAATTTTGGGATAATTTTTTGTTTTTATTTTACACTTATATAATTTGTAGGAGTTAGAATTTATTTTGGTATATATGCGTGAATTCTTTTTGTAGGAACCCCACATTATGGAAAACACAACAATTTTTGAATATTAAACGGCAAAAGGAGAATGACAACCACCATAAGAAGAAAAGAACCTTCACGATAAATTAGGTAACTTCTTTCCTTTATCATTTGAAGGGATTATACATTGAGGACAATGTATTTTCTAAAGTGTACGGGGTAACATAGGAATGTTTGACATATAGTTTTTATTTTTTATTTTTATGTGTTCTTGAGCTTGTAGAAATACAAGTGATTGGTTAGGAGCATGTATAATAGGTTGATTGTGTTGATTGGTAAATTTGGCATGATGATAAGAAATTTTTAATTTTTGAGCATAAAACTTTTAAGCTCTATAGGTTATATTAAAGATAGATATAAAGGTATTATCAATACCAAGTGATGTGCAAGATATGAGTAAACAAGCATGCTAGTATATGTGATAGATGATAATTTGAAATTATGTGATGAAATTGATATTTGTGCATATTAAGGTGTTTAGGGGTGACCTAAGGCAATGTTTGGACTCACCTAGAGCAAAAAAGCTAAACCCTATTCTAAATTTCCAATTAGTACCTATCATTGAGCCTTATGACCCTCTTGATAAACCACACTATAAGCCTTTTTAGCCTAAAAATGAAAGTTTTGTGTTTACTCTTTCTTTGGTCCTGTTTACATGGAAATAGACGCGTGGCCATTGACATTGAGGGTAAGTAGACACATTAAGGTAAATGTTACAAAATAAGAATAGGAAACTCAATATAATATATGAACTTTAGTCTAGCAAAAATAAGAAAAATAGAGAAAAATCAAAAAGGAAAGAAAAATGAGTAGAAACAAAAAATCTTGAGTAAGAAAACATGTGAATAGTGAAAAAATTATAAAGTCACCAAAAAGATTAAAAAAGAAATCTTACTCAAGAACCAAAAAGAAAGAAAATACTCATAGGCTAGCTAAAAGGATTATTTTATTTTGTGAATCCTAAAATGGAGAGAAAATGATGGTGAGAGAAGGAGAAATAAGGGGGTGAGATGGAGTGGGACATAAAAGGGAAGAAAAGGGAACAATACAATGTGCCAAACTATTTTCGTGTTTGTAACCTTTTGTGCTTAACTTTTCTTTGGAATTCATGCCCATCTTAAGCCTCAACATGTTACAAGTCGAAAAGCCCTATATGACTTAAACAACTTTATGCATGAATAAATATGGAAATTACATGATTTGATTATGGTTGTCTGTATTGTACTAGGATAATTAAAATACTTCTATTCGACTTTGATGGATATCTATTAATAAAACCTTAATGTGTGTATTTCCTATAACTTAGTGAACTTATATTGTTTCTAATAAAAAATGGTAAAGTTGTTTAATTATCATGTTAAAGTTATTAAGAAATATATGATGCCTAGACTACATGCTATGAGCCACTCTTTGTATAGCTATAAACTCAAGCTCTTCAATTTTCTTTATTTTGTTTTGTTTTCTTGAGGACAAGCAAAGACTTAAGTGTGGGAGAGTTTGATCTACCGGTTTCATACCTAGTAGATTGAACTATTTTTTATGCTTGAAATCAAGCATTTTAGTTATGTTTTTATAAGATTTAGTTTAGATTTCTTATTTGAATAAGTTATGTAACCTAAGTGTTAAAATGTTGTTTTATTTATCTTTAAGGCCAAATGAGGCCTAAGGGTTAGCTAATGTACTTAATGAGTGTGTAGGAGACCACAAGAAGTGCACTAAGAGGATACTGATCACTTCCTCACGACATTGGCTGAGCTACGTTGCAACCAAGGGACTAGACTGAAGGAACTCGAAAATTGACTTCTTTGTCGCGACATACATGAGCTATGTTACGACAACGCCTGTAGGATGATGCTTTACATGGAGACTAATACCTATGTTGCGACACAGGACCTGGTGTGTCACGACATCGACCCCTGGACGTAGATCTCACATTAAATGAAGGGTGTTTTAGTCTTTACAATGCCACTTAAACACGAGGAACGATAGTTGACCTAGGGTTGACGAAAAACGACCATCAAAAGCTATAAATAAGACTTTTAGCACTAGGGTTTTACACACCATTACTTAGCTTTTAATTTTCAGTTTTAGTTTATTTATTTCCTACTTTGGAAACGAGATTGTAGAAACTCGTGTAAACGATCGAGGATTTTTTCTCGAGAGATCGCTTGATACAATTTAGTTTCTTTTTCATTTTCTTTTGCATTTATATATTTTCATATATTGTGTTATTGATGAATAAAGAAACATGAGGAACTAATTCCATTTTGGAGAATTAGGGAGTGGACGTATGAATAATTGATTATTGTTTTATAGGGATTTTATCTTTCGGGTCAACTGTTTAGGAAAGGAAGAACATCAAACAAACACTAGGTCTGACAACCCTAGAATGTCATCTAGGTGGGAATGAACCCAAAATTGATATTGCCCATCCGTGAACACCTTTTCCCCAAACAGATTTAGATTGTGACATCTAGCGATAAGTAATCTCTATCGACTTGCTATGCTGGTGGAAGATCGAGAGATCCAACTGGGGTAGTGACTAGTTGATTGGAGGAAAATCCCAAAACCCAATAATTGAGGAAATCATACAGAAACAACCTAATTTCCCAAAGCCTTTTATAATATTTCTGCAACTCAAATTTTATTTTCTTTTATTTACTTTATTTTATTTTTACCCTTTTATTTAAAACAATTCTCTTATTTTCCATCGTACTATAAACCTTAAAATTAGTACTAATTAATTTTATTCTTTATAGGGATTTGGTTTACTATCGCCTTAAGACTCCTTTGGGTACGATCCTCGGAATACTTTTAAGTGTCCCGTTGTAAACACAGTATATTTACAACCTGACCCGTATACTTGTGGAAAGCCGAAATCTATGCCAAACGGGAATATGTTTGGGGGCGATCACTAGATTAAGCTAATACGAGCTCAAAACATAAAAATTACTAAAAACAGTTTTGATTTACTTACCCAAATTAAAAGTACAAGATGACCGAATGTCTAGCTATTTCTCCTTAGGGTTTCGGTTCTAAAAGTTTGAAGGAAGAAGATGAAAGTCATCTTTATCAGTTTGTTTATTTTTATTATATCATTTTTATTACTAAATTACCTTAATACCCTTAATTAAATCACTCAAATCCAACATTTATAATGCTAGAACCGTCAACTATAATCCTTAAGGTTTAATTACTATATTAGCCGCTTTAATTACCTTCTCATAGCTGTTTAATAAATTAACTAATAGAAGTCAACTTCCTTAATTTCTACGATTTAATATTTTTTACTTAATTAGCTATCTAAACAATAAAATTTTTAATCAAAATTTAATACGATACAAATGACATCATAAATATTAAATAATTAATATTTAGGGATCGACACGTCAGAGTTATGGTCTCAAAACCACTATTTTTACACCACTGAAAAACGAGTTGTTACAGCTCACCTCATCCTTTAACCATTAGGTTGAGGCCCAATATGTAGCGATCCGAAAGTTAATGGTGTTGAAAAGTGTGGTTTCAAAACCCTATTCCTATAAACCAAACCTATAAATATTTTTATTAAATGTTTATAGATTATATTATAAGTAAAATGAATTTCGGTCAAGAAATTTTGTCAATATAGTGCTTAATTAGGGCTTAGGGATTAAATCGTAAAAGTGTGAAAAATTCAATTATTAAGGAATCTTTTATTAGAATAAGATTAAGGGATTTAAGAAGTAATTATACCCTTATATTATATATAGTGGACGGTAACTTAATTTAATTTAAGCAAAATGTAATAAAAACTTATTAAGTAAAATAAAACATAAATTAAGTAATATAGTTAGTGGAAAGAAGATAAGAACATTTTTCATCTCTCTTCATGCAAACGAAACCCATAAAAGGAGAAGAAGAGTGTTCGACCATCGAATTTTAAGTTTAAAGCTACAATTTGGTTAGTTCAATTTAGTTTTTTCTTGTGATTTTGATGTTTTTGAAATCCCTAAAGCTTAAGCTAGCTGACCCATGTCGTATTTTTTGATACTATTAAAGAGTTAGGAAGCTTCCATTATTAGATATTGAAGGTTTTGGTGCTATTTTGATAGATTTTAAGTTTGGAGTTGAAAAAGGACTAAATTCTAATGTCAATTAATGATTTTGTGCAATAATGATTAAATTGCACAAATTTTAAAACTTGTGGTAGAAATGAGAAATAGGAATTTAAGTTTGGCCTAGAGTGAAATCAACATAAAAAATGGAGATTAAATGTGAAAGTTATGTTAGTCTAGGTTTTAGAGACTAAATTGAATAAAATGCAAAAGTTGAATAATTTAGTAATTGATTATGAAAATGGCTGTGTATTGATAAATTTATATATATTTCAATCTGTAACTAATGTCGACTCGAATTCCTATAAAAAAATGGAAAGACAAACTCGTTGACGAATAGCTCGAAGTTTACAATTTGTGTTTCTATAATCTGAACTATCTTGTAATTGCTACATATTGAATTATTGTCCGTGGTAAGAATGTAAGGTGAGATTCTTTGGTTTAAATGTGATGAATTGGATTGATTTGAATTGATCAATGTTTATAAGGACTAAATTGCATATATATTAAAATGTGTATGATTTTACAAATGTGAAATGGATCATATTTGAGAAGATATATTGCTTCCATATGTTGGATAAATGTACACATGATGAAAATAAAAGTGAATTGAGGTATTGATTGATAATAAACTGAGAAATGAATACCCTATTAATTGTTTGGGCAAAGTCAGATATAGTTGGCCTGCCATAGGATAGAAAGAGTTCAGGGTTACTTCGACTACAAATCAATGAGGCACTGGGTGCCAATTTGCTTCAGTTATACTGGTGTGGCACTAGATGTCAAACTTATTGTTCGCAATTACTTAACATAGATCACACAATAGCATAGCTCGCATACAATATAACTCGTAGTATATCAAGTTTACAATACAACATAGTTCGTAGTTAATATAGCTCATATATATACCATAGTTCACACATATATCTTAGCTCGCACATATAATATAACTCACACATATAATATAGCTCGCATAAAAAGCATAGTTCACACACACATATCATTAATCACCCAAAAGAATAGATCATAATTATTTATATGACTTAGATCATGAAATAACATAGCTCGTGTATAATATAGCTCGCATAAATAAAAATACTTACTAGGAACTTAGGATAGATGTTTAGTTCACCTAAGCTCCCCTTAGCACACCAAGTCGTACTTAATTGTAGCATACATGATTACTCACCTCGTTAACACCTTCTGCACCTCTAACTTAAACATTCTTTTCTTTCCCCTTCGCCATGCTTGTTGAAGCTCCAATTACACTCGACACTTCGCATAAACAGCATACAAATGCAACAGCTTACATGTTGTTTTAAACACAAACAAGTTACCTAACTACAGCATAGCTCATCATTCATCTTCCTTAATGGCGAGCTTCTTCCGTTTATGCCGAAACAAAAATTTCATTGCTAAAACACATTTCTATTCCTTATTTTCAGTTTTAATCCTCTTAATAGATCTAACTTGTTAATCTTACCTAGTTTTTGGATTTAAGTTTTTCTGAAAAAAAATCGAGCTAGCATGAACACTTTAAGAAGTAAAACACTTGATTCGTTAAAAAATCATTGTTGATTAGTTAAATTAAGCTTGAAAACCTTTTAATTGAATCAAAATGAGTTAGAAATTACTTTAAAACAATAGCTTACCCTAGTAATACGAGATTTACTATTGTCAAGCAAATAAATTGATTTAAAATTATTAGATCTATTAAGATCTTGATTAAATTATTTAAAAATCGAATTAAAACTTCAACATTCTTAATTAAATCATGATGAATTCCATGAGGTAAGGATCAAATTTGAGCTACAACGTGTTAAAGAATAATAGGAAAATTTGAAAGAGAAAAGATGAGTTTCTTTTGAAATTGAAGAAAGAAAATATGTTTGGATGCTTGGAAAATCAGAATGGTTTAAGAATTTTGAGAAAAAAACTTCGAATTTAGATTTAATGAAAATTTTCAAATGAATATCAAATATGGAGAGAAGGGAAGGGACGGTGTGTGTTCTTATATAGCTAACAAATTTTCAAAAATTGATTTATTTCCCATAAGGCCCTTTCTTTATTCTCCCTCATTTTTTAGTAAATCACATTTCAATTAAAACTTTTTATTTCCACATTTGACCTCTAATTTAAAATCCGTTTGCATTTAATCTCTACTAATATATATATAGGGTAAATTAGACCAATAATCACTCAACTTTGATACAACTGACAAAACAATCACTTTGCTTTCAATTCAGTCACTCAACTTTCGAAAAATAACAAAGCAATCATTTTAACCATTTTTTGTTACAGACGTAACGAAAAAGTGACATGGCATTTAATTGAATCCTTGTTGTCACTAACCGGCTAGCTGGAGGGTTAGCATCAATTAAATAGCCCCATCTAAGAGTTTAGGATTTAGGCAGAAGAAGAAGAAGAAGAAGAAATGGAGATGTCAACCATGATTCCGGTGTTCTATTATGAAAACCTAACCAATTTAAAGACTGAGGTTGGAAATGCAGTTAATGACACTAAAATCTGGTCCCTAACGATAAAAATTGTTGGCAAAGGCCTATTTCAAACTGTAATGAGACAACTTCTATTTTATCAAGGAAAATTGTTGCAGCAGTATCAGCAGCTTCAATAGTATTCAAACAAAAGAACTAATATTCACAAAAATTGATTAAAAAAGCAGAACAGATATAT
Source organism: Gossypioides kirkii (assembly GCA_005610355.1). Classification (NCBI taxonomy): domain Eukaryota; kingdom Viridiplantae; phylum Streptophyta; class Magnoliopsida; order Malvales; family Malvaceae; genus Gossypioides; species Gossypioides kirkii. Next base: position 15,331,848 of record CP032245.1, read on the forward strand.
GAGATAACTGCAAAAGATCAGATTCACAGAGCCATAACTTACACCACCATTAATGCTTATGAAGGCGAAGCAAGGAAGTTTTATGGATAATCCAAGTACAAAGATGAGTTGGTCTGGGCAGCAATTTGTTGTTCTTTGCTATAGGGAACCATACTTTTCTCAACTATGCCACCATAAACTTTGCTGCAGCAGTTGATGATGAAACAACAACTGACAAAGGCATCTTCTATTGTGCTAAAGGTGAAGATGGCTACACTCTTAATATTAAAATCCTAATATACTTTTTGTAACAGCACGATTTTTAGTGGAGTAAAAAACAGTGATTTCGCGGCCACAACTCTGACGAGTCGAGTCATAAATATTAATTATTAAATATTTGCTATATCATTAGCATTGTGTTCAATTTTGGTTAAGAAATTTTTTCGTTTTGATAATTAACAGGGCAAAAAGGATTAAACTGTAAAGGTTACGAAAGTAGACTTTGCTTAAGTAAAAGGGTCAAATGGTCAATTAAACCAAATGTATTAGGTTAGTGGAATGGCATGAATATTAGTGAATATATCATGATTAATTAAGGTTAATAAAATGGTTAAATAAGGTTAATTATAAAAGTCATAAAAATTACAAGTTTGCCATTAGTATATATATGAAATTAAATAAAGAAAATGATAAGAAAATCATCATAATTTCTCACCTTATTCTTCATTCTGCCAAGAGGAGAAAGTTAGGGTTTTTACACTTTCAAGCTTTAAGCTTTGATTTGGGTAAGCAAATGATAACCGTTTTTGGTGATTTTTATGTTTTTGAGTCCGTATTAGCTTAATCTAGCTAACCCAATGACTAATTTGTGAATCTGTCAAATGTTATAAAACATGTCATTGTTGAATATGCTTGTTCTTGAAAGCTTGTGATAGATTTGAATGCTTAATGCTTGGGTTAGATCTTTTTGTAAAGTGATTTTGGATGAAATTAGGGTTTAAGGACTAAAATGATAAATAGAGAAATTTGTGTGTATTTGGTGTGAAATAATTGAAGTGTAGGGACTTGTGGAGACCTATGATTATTCGGCTAGTATTGGTTGTGTAAGAGAAAAGGTTATTTTGCATGTATCGTGTTTAAGGACTAAAATGAATAAAAGTAAAAGGTTAGAGGTAAAATCATAATTTTACCAAAAAGGATCGAATTGTGTGATATGATTTGATTGAGTGTTTTAGTGTAAGAAATTGGATGATTTGTGGATGTAGATTACGATCGTGCCACAGATCGCGAAAAAGAAAAATTAGCGGATTAGTCCCTAAAGTCTTTCCTCAACTGCAATCCAGTCTGGTAAGCACGTAATGTTGTAACTACTTATAACTACCTTCTTTATGGATGTTAATAATTAGAACAACAAATTGAAGACGTGAAAGATAGAAACGACAGAAGAAGAATTACATGGCCTTATGCCAAAGTTAAATGGTTCGATAATTGAGATCCTACAATTGTTGTGGATTCTCTACGGTATCGTGAGTCACTGTAAAGTGAGTAGAATTCAAGAATAGATTACAGGCTTGATCGCATTATGAACGTCACAGCGAATATGTGTAAGCGTGCACTGTCAATGCAAGTATAGTAGATAGAAATTAATCTGTCGAATATCGATCCCACAGAGATGGTTGTTTATGTTTAAACCTGTCAAAGCGATTTGAGTTAAAATGATAAGAACTGTTAATAGTAATGTCAACGTAAACTGGTTAAAACTACATAGGTTAAGAGTAAAAACTGTCAGTGTAAATGTAATATAAAATGTCAGAGTAAATTAATAAAAGATAAATTGATTGTTGAGATGTTGTAATGTAAATTCATAAATATAAAAGAAACATATCAAGTGTAAAGAATTGGAGAGAATCACTGATTTCACAAGTTGGCAACGCTAAATATGACTGCAAGGTAACTTATAGATGAATTATCACTGCAATTATTTTCCAATGAGATCGTACTAATATCAACTCTCTGTTTAACAAAGACTTAAGTACTCACAACTACCACACCTTCCAGTGATGATAATGTTGAGTACTCAAGAACAAGTGACCAGAATTCCTTCTAGCCTCAAGCAACTTCCGCTGTCTTGCTTGTTAATCTAACTTGTCACCGCACCTTCCAGTGACTATGATTGCAATCGCACTTCCATGGTCAAAATAGTTAAATCCAAATATAAACAAATGAGAAGAATTGAGTAGAAATCAAAGTAAATCTAACATTAAAAGATACTTCCATATTCAATCAATTGTCAATAGTATTCATCAACATTTAAGAGGGATTAAAGAATGACATTGAAGCATACTATTCCTAGTCTACTAGAATTCTCCCTTAATAGCTCCTCTTGCGTCGCACCTAGTACTTCTCGTCATAAGCAGTTACTTCCTTGTTGCATTAGGTCACCTTCCTCCAGAATTTAAGCTTTTATGGCAACTTTCTTCAAGAATGAATGAGAGAAATTTTAGAGTTGAATTCTTATAGCTTGATCCCAATCTTCTCTTTCTTCCTTCTATTTATAATCATTGGCCATTCCAGATCTTTCTCCCTTTTCAGACCTACTCCTTGATGCAGCTGTAAAAGTTGTTATTGTCAGCTATACACTCACGCATATCTGGTTTGTTCACTGAGCAGTTACAGATTGTCGTGACATTTCTGGACACAAATTATGATTTTAATTTGCTGCGACAATTTGTCATTCTCCTGCGTTGGTGCTTCTAGATATCTTAGCAGCGTGAAATTCCTGATAGGAATGTAGAAGCATTCATGTGATGACATATTAGGCCGCAATTCTGGATCAACTTGTGACTGCAACTTTGAATGCTTTCTTACTCTGATCCTCTCAGGTGAATTTCTGTGCTGACAACTTTAGACGCAAAACTAGTAATAAATATAGCGACATTAGTAGCACAAAATAGATAAAATGAAAGAAAATAAAATCCAACAACACTAAGTTAGAAAATGCAAATACTAAGTATGAAATGCTAAAATGTATCCTAAATATGGTACACAAGGGACAAATTATACACTAATTTAAGGAGAAATTAAGTGTCATTTCTAATGCTATCACACCCCCAAACTTGAGTTTTTTCTTGTCCTCAAGTAAATAAAAGTTAACAAAGTTATATCCAAATTCTTGTCACCACATTCATCACTCTAGCAACTTATATTCTTTGAAATCCTAACATATAAATTGTATTCATATACTAGAATATTGCGCTGACCAATTATAGATATGAATAATCAAAATTGTAACTTCACTAATGCTAGCATTATGCTTCAAATCTTAAATCTTCTTAACCAACACAACATTTATTGTAGAATAATATACATATAAATATATTTTTTTTTCTTTCATCAACTTTTGTTTCTTTAATTCTTTTTGTTTTTCTTTTATGCGACTAAGAGATGTCATTGCATTACTACACTCTTGTTCCTGGGCAGCAACAATGGGGTGCAACAAACCCCAAGGGAGCATGTAATTGTGCCAACACATACTCTTGCAGTGACAGCCTTTGGATAGATAATTTTTCTAACACTTGCAGTGGAGTGTTCCCCCTTGTTGAGTCACAATGCACCCACATTGGAGTGTCTTTTATTTAGTAAATATAATTATAAACATAGCTGTAAGATGGTAAGTTAATTCAATAATTAAAGAATGATACTACTTATTTATTACTAATGCAATCTCAATTATTCATCCAAAAATAGAAGGATTCAACATTCAATCACATTCATTCAATTCACGCATTAGCATTCCAAATAATTCAAGAATTTACGCATCAAATGAAAAAAATGTGGTCACATTTTTCTTAACTATGCATACTTCCATTCACTAAAAAGACAAATATATTCTTAAACTTGTGGGTGTAATTGCTTTTCCATTCCACACTTCCCCCAAACTTAATGTCTGCATTGTCCTCAATGCACTAACAATACTATACAAATAATAATGGAAATGCAACTACAATTCAAATGCTAGAACAAATAAAATGCAGAGACAATAAAAAATGCAATGACAATTAAAAGAAATGCATGCAACTAACTACTGAAAAGTAAACTAACTCAGTGTGTTGCAGCCTCAGAAGTGGCTGCTTTGGATTTCTTTTTCTTTTTAGGGCGCTCCTCTTTGCTCTTCTTGTGTGCCTTCCGTTTGCGCCTCTTCTCTTTTGGTTCAACCGGTGGAGTAGATTGCTCCTCCATTGTTACTTGAATGTTGGCTTCATCGACAGTCACACCCGATGGATGGATTTCAGCAAGTGGTTCCAAGTGTGGCATTATAGCCAGAGGATTAGAATCCTCATTTCTAGATGTGACTGCCTCGGCACAGCTTGCCCTAGATGGTGCATGTTATTTTACATATGCATTCACACTTGTAGGTGCGTCGACAAATTTCTCAAATAAATTTTTCGGGGTAATTCCTTCTCTTCTTTTCTCTCTTCTTCTCTTGCTTTTTCTTCTACTGCCATACCCACAGAAATAGCTGGTGTGTGCTTCTCCACCGCAGTAACCCCTCGTTCCGCCATATTGGCTCCCAAACTATTCGAAAGTTCATCGTCAAAGAGGCTGGCTATATTTCAGAAGCAGTCTTCCATGTCCTTAGATTACACCTCTTGCTCCTCATTATCAAATATGTGGATTCTGTTTGAGGACTGGACGGATTGGGTTTGTCCTTCTGAACCATGCCGCTCGGAGGATGGAGTAGCTTTCTTGATAATTGGAGGAACACAGGGAATTCTGGCATCGGGGTCCTACTCAAGCCGCGCAATGTGGTGACAATAGCAGCATTCCATACCCTAGTATAGGCATAGAATAAGTTCTGTCTGTCTTGCATTTCTTCCACTACATCGATAAGTATAATTTGTCTGTTGCTCATTTGATCTACAAACTTTTCAATATCATCAAGCTTTCTCCAAATCAGAGGATCTATGGGCGCATGGGTCTAGGCGGCTTTCTTTTTTCCTTTTCCCTTTTCTTTCTTTATCGAGACCTCCTTCACCATAGGGGTTTCTTGCCCTCTTGTCTTCCTCTCCATCGAAACATCGTTGATTGGACCTTTATTTTCCAAAGTCTCTTCCCCTTCACTAGGCACAATGCCTTTTTGTTTACATAACAACATTATCAAAGAAGGGAAGGGTAGGATACCTGTTTGTTTGGTGGCGGCCTCAGCAATTTCTTGATGAAGGATTGTGTCGACATCAATTCTACGTCCCTTCAGTATAGAATACAAACAGACAATTCTATCTAGTGTTGCAGTGGTGCTATGGGTAGATGGCCGTAGGCGGCAGTTTATAAAATGGAACCATACCTTACTTTGAATAGTGAGAAAGCGATAATGCATGGTATAGTTGTTTGGATTGTTTCCACTCCAAACTGCGCTGTCGACACATAAATCATTCAGTAAAATCTCGGTACCGTCTTCAGTCAGATTTTCCAAGAACTCGACGTGTTCATCCTCTCCCTCAGCAATATGAAAGAGAGCGTTTATGTGGTCGACGCTTCAGGGCACCAAACCTTCATGAACAAATATGAATTCCTGTTCCAGATCCACCAGGTTAGCATAAAATTCCTTAACTATGGAGGGAGAGTAGCCTACTGGATGGTCACAAAACTGCTCCCATCCCAAACGAGAGATTGTTCTAGCAACTTGCTTCCCCAGAGTCATCTGTGGGGACAACTGAAATCCTTTTTCAGGATGATAATTCCTTTTCAGCATAACTTCATGATAGAGGTCCTTCGTCGCTTTTAACATGAATAGAACAAGCTCTTTGGGTTGCGGTTGGTCGGCATCCCTGACCATAGCAGCCGAGGATTCAGTCGTTGATTTAGATGGGGTTTTCGCTCTGTGAGTTCTTGCCATGAGTGTTGAAATAGAGAGAGTGAGAGTATCTAGCAAAAAAAATAGAAGGTTGAAGATAAAGAAAATACAACAACAATAGAGGTTGTGAGTGTAAGAAAGCAGTCGGCACAAAAAGGATGTTTTATAGACGATAGAGGCAAAAAAACGTGATGATAGCAGAGAGTACACTGTGCTTGCAGCCAATAAATGCTAAGACATAGATCGTACTTTTTCAGAATGACCCAACGGTTGTGGATTGGGGTGAATCAATCGGCGTGATTCTTGCCCGAAATGTTTCGCTGAGTCATCAAAGAAATGCGTCAACAAGTTGTGCTTTTGTGTGCGTCGACAAAAAGGAGATCTTTTATTCCTGCATAAAACTAAAGAAAATGAATTAATAGAAAATAAAAGACAAAAAGTAAATATCAAAAATTGCAATGACATTTTTAAGTAAATGTGACAAGGTTAATAGTCTCTTTTTGTTCGTTGATGCCTAGGCTGCAGCAATGCTTCAATCGTTAGCCATTCACTTTAAATTGGTGTCCATCATTCAAATCTTTAATTGTCACAGCACCATGTGAAAATGCTTCGACAACTTCAAAAGGTCCTAACCACATTGAGCACAATTTCCCTGGATGCAATTTTAAACGTGAGTTAAATAAAAGCACTAATTGACCAGGAGAAAATTGTCATCGCAAGATGATGTCGTCGTGCCATCTCTTAGTTTTTTCTTTGTAATAGCAGCATTTTCATAAGCATTGCGCTAAATTTCTTCCATCTCTGAAATGTCCAATAATCTTTTCTGTCCAGCAGCATCATAATCCATATTCACTTGCTTGATTGTCTACATAGCCTTATGTTCAAGTTCGACTGACAAGTGAAATGATTTTCTAAACACCAGCTGATATGGCGACATTCTTAGCGTAGTTTTGTAAGCGGTGCGAAGTGCCCACAACACATCATGTAATCGTGAGGACAGATCTCGTCTAGAAGGGTTAACCATCTTCTCAAGAATACTTTTAATTTGCCGATTGGTGACCTCTGCTTGTCCATTCGATTGCGGATGATACGTAGTTGTCATGCGGTGCTTCTCACTGTAGCGTTTCAAAGCTATTACCACCTGATTACAATGGAAATGAGTGCCTTGATCGCTTATTAATGCTCGAGGTGTTTCGAATCTTATAAGGATATATGTGTGAAAGAACTTTAACACCGTCCAAGCATCGTCCTTTGGAACTACGATTGCTTCAATCCACTTGGAGACATAGTCAACAGCTACTAGGATATATACATTCCCAAAGGAATTTGGAATGGTCCCATGAAGTCTATATCCCAAACATCAAAGAGTTCAACCTCCCGAGAGGTTGTTGGAGCATCTCGTTGTGTTGAGATATGGAATCGGTACGCTGACATTTGTCACACTATTGAGCAAAATTATGTGCATCTCGAAACAATGTAGGCCAATAAAATCTTGATTGCAGGACCTTTCTAGCAGCCCTAATACCACCAAAATGTCCTCCATAGGGAGCATCGTGGCAATGCTTTAGGATGGATAACATTTCTTCCTCAAGAACGCAGCGACGAATGTTGTTGTCAGCGCATACCTTGAACAGGTATGGCTCATTCCAATGATACTTAGCTGCATCCCTAAGAAATCTGACCTTCTTATGACCTGTTACACTCAGTGGTAGCTTTTCACAAACTAGGTAATTGACTACATCTACATACCATGGAGATGCGTCGAAAATTTATGACTTATTTCCATCCTCGCTTCCAGCTTCCAGACGAGATAGGTGGTCTGCTACTTGATTTTTTGATATTTCCTGTCTTTAATTTCAACATCAAATTCTTGTAGTAAAAGGATCCCTTTGATCAACCTGGGTTTTGCATCCTTCTTAGCAAAAAGGTATCTCAAAGAAGAATGATTAGTATACATTGTAATTTTTGCGCCAACAAGATATAAACGAAACTTGTCAAATGCAAAAACTACTACCAGCAACTCTTTCTTAGTAGTTGTGTAATTCACCTGTGCTTCAGTTAGAGTCTTACTAGCATAATAGATTGAATGAAATACCTCATTTTTCCTTTGTCCAAGCACAACACCTATACCAAAGCCGCTCGCATCGCACATTACCTCGAACGTTGCGACGATAATGGGTGCTTGTACTAGCTGTTGTTTAATCTTTAGAAATGCTTCCAAACAAGCTTCATCAAACAAAAAATTTTTATTTTGTTCTAACAAGGAACAAGTGGTTTTGCTATTTTAGAGAAGTCTTGGATGAATCTTCTATAAAATTTGACATGACCAAGAAAACTCCTTATTCCCTTCACATTATTCGGTGGAGGTAGCTTTTCAATGATTTTCACCTTCGCTTTATCCACTTCAATGCCCTGACAAGATATTCGATGACCAAGGACAATTCCTTCGGTTACCATGAAGTGGCATTTTTCCCAATTTAGAACCTAGTTGGTGTCCTCGCATCTTTTCAACACTTTTGCTAAATTGTCAGCGCATATATCAAAATTTTAGCCATACACAGAGGAATCATCCATAAATACCTTTACTGAATCCTCGATCATGTCAGAGAAGATAGCCATCATGCACCTCTGAAATGTGGTTGGGGCATTGCACAAACCAAATGGCATTTGTCGGAAAGCAAAGGTTCCAAATGAGAATGTGAAAGTTGTCTTTGCTTGATCCTCCAATGCAATTGCATTCTGGTTGTATCTAGAATATCCATCAAGGAAACAGTAGTAAGCCTTACCAGCTAGCCTATCCAACATTTGATCAATGAATAGAAGTGGGAAGTGATCTGTCTTTATGGGCACATTTAAACGATGGTAGTCCATACACACTCGCCAACTTGTAGCAACGCGAGTAGGGATTAGCTCATTTTTATCTTTACTTACTACCATGATGCCGCTCTTCTTAGGCGCCCATTGGATTAGGCTTACCATGTGCTGTCTGAAATAAGGTAGATTATGCCTGCGTCTAACCATTTGATAATCTCCTTCTTCACTACTTCCTTTATTTTCTTATTCAGTCTTCGTTGCTGCTTAATTGACTATTTTCCTTCGTCTTCCAACCCAATTTTATGCATGCAAAAAGAGGGACTAATGTCTCTGATGTCCGCTATGCTCCAAGTGATGGCTCTTTTGTGTCGCTTCAGTATTCCTATTAATTTTTCTTTTTGGCCCGTATCAAGACTTGCGTTGACAATTACAGGTAATGTATCATTGTCACCTAGGAAAACATATTTCAAGTGTACTGGCAATGGCTTTAACTCCATAGTCGGAGCTTCTTTAATCGATGGTTTAAAAACAAGGATTATTCAATTTGTTAGATCCAAAGATTCTAATTGCCAGCCATCTTTCAGCTCACAAAAATTAGCCTCAACTATGTAGTCACATTTAGGTGGGATATTATCGTCAGATGTCACAGCATATTCCTCTGGCACTGCTGAGCTTCGTTCATTAAATTCCTATGTAATTAGCTCGTCCAGAATATCAATGTGGTGACATCATTCCTTACTGCGTGATGGAGATGCTTCGAAAATGCTAAAGGTTACATGCTCATCGTTATGACGCATAATCAGTTAGCCTGTGAAAACATCGATAAGAGTGTGTCCCGTTGCGAGAAATGGGCGTCCCAGAATAATAGGCACTTCCTTATCAGCTTAGTAATCAAGTATGATAAAATCAACTGGGAACACAAACTTGTCGACATGGACGAGAACATCTTTTATCTGTCTTTCAGGTTATGCCAAAGATCTATTCGCAAGCTGTAACGTCACTACAGTGGGCTTCAAATGACCAATCTCCAATTTCTTGATAGTTGACAGTGGCATAAGATTAATGCTAGCTCCTAGGTCACATAGAGCTTTACCTAAATAATGATTTCCAATAGAGCATGGGATCGTAAAACTGCCAAGATCTTTCATCTTTGGTGGCAATTTGTTTGTCAGCACAGCGGTACACCCTTCTGTGAGTGCAATTGTCTCAATATCGGATAGCTTTTTCTTCTTCGATAATAGCACCTTCATGAATTTCTCATAACTGAGGATCTGCACAAGAGCATCAACTAGAAGTATATTAATATGTAATTGTTTCAAAGTAGATACAAACTATTGATAATCGCTGCCATGCTCTTTCTCCTTGAATCACTATGGAAATGGCAAAGGTATGTTCACAGGGATTTGTTTTGTTGTAACCGGTTGTGTTAACATGGGCAGCTGCGTCGATAACATTTTAGGATGAATGGTCTGCATTGGTGTGACTATTGGTGGTTCCTCCTTATCTACTTATGCTATGTCTTCTTCAGCTAGAACTTCTCCTTATGGCTTTGGTTCGTTTGCATCGACAAGTGCTTGGTTAGAGCTGCTACTTTGTTCGACAGTTTGCTTTCCACTTCGCAATGTGATAACCTTGCAATGCTCCTTTCCATTCTGATTTGGATTTTCATTATCACTTGGTAAAGCACCTGGTGGTCGTGTGCTCATATTAGAAGCCAGTTGTCCTAGTTGTCCTTCCAAAACTCGTATGGAAGATGAATTTCCTTATACAATTGCTTCTGTTCTGGTAATATGCTTACGCATCAAAGCTTCAAGAGTAGCCAATGGATCTGCTCTTGGTTAAGAATATTGATGTTGCTATTGTTGATACTGTCCTTGCATATTTGACATCGCATTCTATTGTGGCGGAATTCGAACTTGTGGATGCATCTGATTATATGACTGCACCTGATTCTATGATCGCATCTGATCAAGTTGCGCATGCATTTGCAAAATATGATTATAATTCTAATGTTGTTGACTGTAACTCCCTTGTCTAAATTTACCTTGATTTGAGGAATTTTCATATCTGTATGTGGACATATTCTGACTCCCCCAAGGTTGTTGAGCTTTACTTGAATTGTTGTATGAGTTACCATATGAATTTCCAAGGATGTTATTAACATAGAATGCATTTTCAGCATGCTGTGGACAATCGTCATAATTATGGTTATCGCCGCAAATTTCACAAGAAAATGTCGGGACATCCATCTGTTGGGCTACTTGAATAAGGGTAACATCACTCGTCCCCTTCATGTTTTTGATCATATTCACCGGTGAGGATACTTGTGTACTCAAGGCTGATATAGCATCTAATTCCATAACTCCAGGATTTGTTTTCACCTGAGCAGAATGAGAGATCGAATATTGATAGTCATTTTGTTCAATCCTCTCTAATATTCGCACAGCTTCAGTGTAAGTGCAATCCAACAAAGGACCATTAGCAGATGCATCGACAAGATTCCTTGTCTGTGCATTTAATCCATTGTAGAAGATCTCAATTTGTGTCTCCTTTTGGATTTCATGCATGGGACAATGTCTCAGCAGAGTTTTGTAACGTTCCCATGTAATGTGTGAATTCTCATCATCTAGTTGATGATATGTCGTGATATCATTCTGCAATCTAGCATTCATTATCGGTGGACTGAATCGTAAAATGAACTGTGTTGCTAACGTATTCTAGGAAGTAATAGATCTAGCCGGTAAACCAAGGAACCATGTTCGTGCCCTTCTTTGCTAAGAGTAAGGGAATAACTGCATCTTTAAGGCGTCATCAAGAACACCATGTTGATTGAAAGAAGCACATATAAGCAAAAATGATTTGAGATGCTCCCTTACATCTTCCTAAGGTAAACCTGCATATTGTCCATTCGAATTAAGCATTTAGAACATAACCAGTTTTAATTCGAAATTACCAGCTTGTATTGCTGGTCTAACAACCTCTAGTTGTAAATCATCGAGCACATGAACAACAAAGTCTCAAATTGTCTTGTCTGGAATTTGCTCTTCTTGTGGCAGCGGTGGTATGTTATTGACTACTTGTGGCAGCTCTGGAGGAACAACATTTTGTGGCATTAATGGTAATAGATCGTTGTTATTTCCAGCCATTTTTCTTTGCTCTTGTCTTCTCCTCTGAATTGTCCTTTCAAGTTTCGGATCAAAACTAACAATGTTTTTAGGATTTCTCCTTATGGACATAAACACCTAAAAGAATTGAAAAGAATTAACAAAAAAATCAGTAATCAATAAAAGTTAGAAAAGAAACAACTAAATGCAACTACAAAAATAAACATCAAACAAACGTCATCCCCGGCAACGGCTCCAGAACTTGATTGCACTATGAACGTCATAGCAAATATGTGCAAGCGTACACTGTCAATGCAAGTATAGTAGACAGAAATGAATCTGTCAAATATCTATCCTACAGAGATGGTTGTTTATGTTTAAATCTATCGAAGCAATTTGAGTTAAAATGATAAGAACTATTAATAGTAACGTCAACGCAAACTGGTTAAAACTACATAGGTTAAGAGTAAAAACTGTCAGTGCAAATGTAATATAAAATGTCAGAGCAAATTAATAAAAGATAAATTGATTGTTGAGATGCTGTAATGTAAATTCAGAAATATAAAAGAAATAGATCAAGTGTAAAGAATTGGAGAGGATCACTGATTTCACAAGTTGGCAACGCTAAATGTGACTGCAAGGTAACTTATAGATGAATTGTCACCGTAATTATTTTCCAATGAGATCATACTAATATTAACTCTCTGTTTAAAAAAGACTTAAATACTTACAACTACCACACCTTCTAGTGCTGGTAATGCTGAGCACTCAAGAACAGATGACCAAAATTCCTTCTAGCCTCAAGCAACTTCCGCTGTCTTACTTGTTAATCAAACTTATCACCACACCTTCCAATGATTGTGTTTGCAATCGCACTTTCGTGGTTAAAAAATTTAAATCCAAATATAAACAGATGAGAAGAATTGAGTAGAAATAAAAGTAAATCTAACATTAAAAGATACTTTCGTATTCAATCAATTGTCAATAGTATTCATTAACATTAAGAAGGATTAAAGAATGACATTGAAGCATACTATTCCTAGTCTACTAGAATTCTCCCTTAATAGCTCCTCTTGCATCGCACCTAGCACTTCTCGTTAGAAGCAGTTACTTCCTTGTTGCATCAGGTCACCTTCTTTCAGAATTTAAGCTTCCATGGTAGCTTTCTTCGAGAATGAATGAGAGAAATTTTAGAGTTGAATTCTTCACAGCTTGATCTCAATCTTCTCTTTCTTCCTTCTATTTATAATCACTAGCCATTCCAGATCTTTCTCCTTTTTCAAATCTACTCCTTGAAGCAGCTATAAAAGTTGTTATTGTCAGCTATGCACTCACGCAGATCTGGTTTATTCATTGAGCAGTTGCAAATTGTCGCGACATTTCTGGACGCAAATTATGATTTTAATTTGCTGCGACAATTTGTCATTCTCACGCTAGTGCTTTTGGATATGTTAGCAACATGAAATTCCTGATAGGAATGTAGAAGCATTCATGTGATGACATATTCGGCCACAATTTTGGATCAACTTGTGACCGCAACTTTGAATGCTTTCCTACTTTAATCTTCCCAGGTGGATTTCTGCACTGACGATTTTAGACGCAAAATTAGTACTAAATACAGCGACATTAGTAGCACAAAAGAGATAAAATGAAAGAAAATAAAATCCAACAATTAGAAAAATGAAAATACTAAGTATGAAATGCTAAAATGCATGCTAAATATGATACACAAGGAACAAATTATACACTAATTTAATGAGAAATTAAGTGTCATTTCTAATGCTATCAAGGCTCTACGATGGCTGAGATTTAAGCCTGATTGCATACTCTCATCAGCTTAGTGTGAGCAGTATCGTAGAGAACAAATAAACCGTATTGATGCTAAGAATAGCATCGTCTACTAGCAACAGGCATGACCTTTGGGTCAATAGGGAGAAAATGAGCATAATGACCTTTGTGTCAATAGGGAGTAAAACGAGCATCATGACCCTTTTGGATCAACAAGGAGTAAAACGAGTAACGATCATTGAAGTGCAATTATGTTCTAGCTTGACCGATTTACAGTTTTGTTCAACACATGCTATTTGGTAAATTGATAAACCTTGCGGACTTATTAAGCTATGAAGCTTACTGGTGAAATTGTTGTTGTTTTGTAGATTCCATTTTATGACTTCAAGATTGGACCATCTTGAAGACACCACACTATCCCGGGAGCTCATCGGTAGTATTTACATCACTCGGTTATATGGCATGTACTAGGATGAAATGACTTTTTCTACTTGTATGGATGAATGAATCTTTTGTTGTGAATTTTAGTTAAATGTTGCATAAGTTTGTATGTTAGTTCAATGTGATATAGATACTATATGAGATGTATGAAATGTTGAATCTATGTACAATGTATTTCCATGTTAAATTTCTAAGTTATGAATGATGAATGGTTGATAACTTCAGTTTAGACATGATTCCTTGAATTTTGTGAACTTTTTTCGGTAGAACTTATGCTTGTATCGGTAGAAATACAGGGTAGGAGAGAGGTTGTTCACTGACTTGAGTTGTTTCGATAGTTGTATAACAAGTATCAGTAATTTTGTAAAGTGAGGTATCAATAGTTTAAGTACTTGTATCGGTAAAAGTTGTAGGGTAGGACTTCTCAACTCTCAGGAGTTTTTAGTATCGATAGTCGTATAACTTGTATCGGTAGTTGCCTCACTTGTATCGATAGAACTGCTAAGGGTATCGATAGAAGTCTGCACTATTTCATGAATTGCTTACTGACTTGACAACTATCGATACTTATCTAATAGGTATCAATAGAAGTCTCTGAAAATCTTGGAAATGACCTTTTTGTCCTTGTTGAATTTGATTACAATTAAGTGATAATATATGATGTGTTGGGTGTATTTCTTTTATTAGGTAAGATCAAATGACATGAGTTTAAAGATGAACAGTAATTGATGAATAAAGTGACATTGGGACCCTAACCAGTGACAGTTTCCGGGTTTTGGGCGTTACATTTTTGTAAGCAATGGTAGCTGGACCAAATCAATTTGATGATTTCTCTAATGAAAGGGAGAAGACATGGTTCATAGAACCCAGCATAGCAGGCAATGCTGGTCTAGCTGCAGCATTCATTGTACACCATGACCCTCCTACTCGATCTTCTACTTCTAATGGCCCTAATTTAGGCCTAGACATTATGGGAATCTTTGAAAAAGTTCATTTGGATTCTAAAATTCATTAACAACATTGTACTTTGAAGATAGTTGAGCATTCTCCCTTATAATTACAAATGGATAAATGTACGAGATGGTAATTGGGGTTTTTTCGCAAGAGAAATGCTTTCTCTCTACATCTATCTCCACTTTTGCAGGTGCCAACAATGTCATTTATGGTATGAACCACATTTGTATACTAAAATTTTCAAAGCAAGAATAAGGTAAAAGACAAAGCAAACAACACATTCTTTCAAAGTACTAATTTCTGATGAATTTTCAACATTTTAGATTATGCAACCTAGATAACTAAAAAATAATCATAAAAAATAGTAAAAACAACATCAAATTCCAACTAAATACCATTAAAAAATCCAAATAGAATAAAAATAAACCCCTTCCATTTCAGAAACACTGTTGCATATGTAAATAAACATGAAAAACCAGTTCATTTTACCTAAAAAGAATGCTTCAAGATAAGCCTTGTTGCAGATCATATAAAATTCAATTCATCATCACTGCAACTTAGTAACTAAAACTTAAATACTTGAATTAGTTCACTTTCTAAAAGACCTGAACATCAATTTTGGCCAAAACAACATGATTAATAGTTACTCCCAATTTACACTTACATATCATATAAAACCTTATAAAAGTCGGTCTCAATTCTATTTTTTGATGAAACGATTGGTTTTACAAAACAAACTTTGGGAATTTAAGTGCTATCAATTGAAATATCACTGGCATTAGGGTTCCCTAGGCTCTCAGACATACTTCTCTGAGTCTGATCGGCACCAATTGTGAACACATGCGAAGGAACTTCTAAGGGCAGATGGGAAAAATAAAAGTAACACCAAGATTATTGAAGGTATTGTCTCGAATTGAAATCAGGGTGATTGTTTTGTCAGTTGCATCAAAGTTGAGTGATTGTTGGTGTGACTGCTGGTGTAACTTACCCATATATTTATTATTATTTTTTAAAACCTAATTATTATTTTAATTAATTACTACGATCCTAATTTTGATATTTAACTCGAGCCCAAGACCTAATTACCCGATTCTGCTAACCCGATTTTTGGGTGTGACACCATCTCGAGTTAATGATGATGCAAAATAATTTGATGAAAATTTATATAATTTTATTGAAGAATTAGAAGTTATATTTAATAATTGTCATCAATACTTGTTATTAGGACAACATATTGAACTAACACCAGCTAAAGTTAGAGGTCAGTTGCATTTTTATATGATAACCAAATATCATATGAGCTCATGTATCACATGTGTGCAACCCGAAGTTTGCGATATTATTTCTTGAAACAATTTGAATGTGCATAATCTCTATACTATGTAATTTGTGCTAACAACGTTGGTGCATTATATTCAAAGCTTGATTTTCGTAGTTTTAGTTAGGATAATATTAAGTTGCCTATGCCTATATATGTTATACTTAATTGTTAGCAAAATTATGTCTCCATTTAATTGCTTAACCATTAATATAAGAATCTCTTTACAATAAGCATGTAATTTTATTTGCATCGAGCTAACATGTAAGAAATATTTGTCTCGTGAGAATTGACTTTTATTTATAAGCCAATAGATTTCATCTAAGAATATTTGGATGTACAATATCTACTTTATGTTCCACCGTAATACACTAAGGCGGATCATCAAGTATGAAATTGAGAAAATTTAGAATTTTCATTATATGTTAAATGTTGAAAGGAGATATATTTATAATTTTGAAAAAGTATTGTCATGTTGCAAATTTTCTTATTATTAAGGGGAGAAAAGTTGGTTAAATAATTATGTCATCACTTTTTGTGATCTTCACTAATATTATATGCACAAAGTTTGAAGGATAAAATTATTTGTCAGACATGTTTAGTGATGACATTTAAAAATTGCATATACTAGCTTATACATATACTGACTAAAATGCTCCAAATAATTATATGCCACAAAAGGACAATATGATAAAAATAAGTCTTGAGCATGGTAGAAGCACGGTAAACCAGTCAATTCCATAAAACCAGAAAAACTTAAAAGAAAGAAGAAAGAATTGAAGATGGTCACATTCTAAAGGAGGCGGGTGCTCATGAAGAGGCCTAAGGCATAACTTTTGATAAAACTCCAGAAGATGTTCAGGTACATGAAATTATGAAAATAATGGGATATCCCAATCAATTTTGTCATAACTAAATATGATGGAGTTGACAAAAGGAAAATTGTTATCGATAACGATAATATATGTAGAACACTTCAATATTATGGAAAAGTGAGGATATTGAATGAAAATATATTTGAAAGCATTGATATGGGAACAACTCATAAAAATAAAGATACACTTATATTATAAGTTATTAAATGTATCTCAGACTTGAAGTCCAAACACCCGAAAGGTGTAAAGCCAAAGGGAGTACATGTTAGGATAAAAGTGGAAAAAAAATACAAGTCATAAAACAAGAATGTTCTCAAGATACTTGGTTTTTGCTATGAAAAATTATCAATTCATGGTGGACGCAAACACCAAATAAAGTTATTTATTTACGTCTAGTGAATTTGTATTCAACTTATATAAATTTTTTGATAATTTTGATGCTTGGAGCATAAAATTCGAGTTTCATGAGAAAATCATTAAATGTGAATATGATTTTGTTTAGGAGTTTTTATTAATTAATGTATTTATACATATAGGTAATTATCATCATTGTTGATATTAATGTATTGAATATCATTGGAGTTTTTGAAAAATTTTCAAGCGAAATAATTATTCGATAGATAAACTTTATAATGAAAGTATATCTAAAATGAAAATTTGTCTCGACATGAAGATCGAGTGTTCAATAAGGACAAATTGTTACACAATGATATTATAGAGAGTTGCTATTTAGTATCCAATAGTGTTTTACATAATCAAAATTAATCAGGCTAATTTTTCATGTAGATTTGAGATATTGAAAAGGAATACAAATGGTCAAACAATAATGCACATGTGCCTAATGCACTCATTGTATTGGTAATAGTGAATGATACAATACATCATGCTTTATAAAATTGTTGGCGACATCCAAAGCATGATAATGCAATTGAGTTTTATTGTTATATTGATACTCATCAACAAAATTTATTGTATATGTTAATGATTTACTATTAATAAATAATATTGAGTTATAAAATGATGTTCAAATAAGGGAGCAAAATATGCACTCTTGTAACACCCCTCACCCAATGCAAAGAATAATCGAGAAATCGGTTAGGCATTCCTTACCGCTAAATTTGAGAAGTTAATTTTCAATATTAGAATTGCGTCGTTTCAAAGATATTAAGTGATGTTGAACCCATCAAGTGGCTCCAGTGAAAAAAAAATGTTTTTCATTCTAGGGGTCCCAGGTTCGAGCACCTGTGTGTGCAAGGTGTTTGTGCTTTGTCAAAGGGTTAAAAAAGTATGAACAGATACTACCATGTAATCACACTAGCATATACAAAAAAAAGTAATGCTTACATGAGGGGAAGTAAATTCGCACTACATTTTTCTTTTAAGGTTGTGACATACTGTGTAGTAAAGGATTATGTACTCTTTTTTCCTTTACTAGGTTTTTGTACCATAGGATTTTTCCTAGTAAGATTTTTAATAAGACATATCCTTTATACAATGAACATCCAAGGGGAAATGTTATGAGTACTATTAAGTGGATGTTCATTATAATCAACCTTTGACCTTTGATCTTTTATCTTCCTTAACTTTTCACATTTCATCTTTTTGTGACCCCTTTCCTATTTAGTTATGTATTCTACTTGTAATGATGACAGAAAGAAGTGAAATGCAATATAAATATTTCTTTATTCTCATCTATTATTTTTGTATTTTTTACAACATTATTATTATTATTATTATTATTATTATTTAAAAACCCACCTCTAGAGTCATCTTAGACATGATTTTTTAAATAATTATAAAAAGAATATTGAAAATTTACTAAATTGGTATTTTTAACTTATCAAGTTAATAAAACATATTTTATTAATTTCTTATAATTCTTAACAATTTTTTTATAACTTCTTATAATTCAAATATATACACATATATACAATAGTAAATATTTGTTGATATGACGAAATCCCTCATCAACATGAGGCACATGTGATATTTCAAGAATTACTATCTTCTTGTTAAATTTGACAAGTCAATATTTAATGATAAAAATAAATAAACTTTTTAACAAATTACTTTTTAATCTAAGATACATAAATTTTCATAATATTTTTACATTATTTATTAAAAGAAATAAGAAAAATAAATCCAACAACGTGGAAAGTGAAGGCAGCTCTCAAACAAAACACTTTAGCTAAAACAACGACGTTTTATCTGGTGTTTCCTACTTCCAACCTCCAAACTAGACATGATAAAGTGGGATTGTCGTTGACCAACAACTTGCCTCTTTTGGTGGATAATAATAATAATAATAATGTCCTATAATTTTATTTAGTACCAATAAATTAAATGACGATTTATCATGTAAAATAAAGTACATAGAATTATTTTTAAATATTAAAAAATATAATTATGAATGGGTCAAAATACAAAGTTCCATTTAAAATCATTCAAGAGTGAAATTGTCGGTCCTTTTTGGGTCATCATCAATCAATATTTGGTTTAGCACATTGCATATAGCCGTGATTTACTTCTTGCTCAACTGTGCATGCATTTTGAGAAACAAACAATCTAAAATCAATTTCATGGTTGAAAAAGGCAAACATAATCTGAGGAAAATTGCAAAAATGTTTCAATAAAAGTCATAAAATTAAAATTCATCCAAAAACTCGTGTGATGATTAAAAATATTCATTACTTTAAATAAGATTTAAGTTCAAATCGTGTCAATAATATTGTTATAAGATTTATTAAAAAGAAGATAGAATATCTCTGGTATAAACTAAAATATGATCAAAGTATAAAATAATAGTGTGGAGAAAATGTCGGCAACAAATGAAGTATAAGACAAAACTGGAAATTTAATGAAAAATCCCATGATAGAATCTTCCAAAAATCTGTGAGAAGAAACTGTCAAAGCTCCGAGTATTTTAAGTAAGATTCCCAGATATATTGCTGGCTTTTGAATTTTTCAAGATTTGATTTGGATTTGATATCCTTGTGACCTTGTATTTAAATTCAATAAATTTCCAAGGATGAAGGGGCAGTGGCCAATGCTTTTTCTCCTTTAATCCATTTGGATTTTAAAATGCTTTCCAACCATCCCTTACCAATCTTTGCTCATTATTATTAATTAGGAATCTCTTTAGTTTACTTCAAACTTTAGGATCCCATTTGTAAAGCTTGGTCCACAAATTTTGAGTTTAAAGTTGACTTAAAATTTTAAAGTTAAATTTATTGATAAATTTAAAAGAAGTTATAATCTCTCTCGAATATAAAGAAAAAGATCTTTTGATTCTTTTCTTTGGTTTAGCTAAGATTTAAAGGTCATCTGACTTGATCTTGAATGAATGTCTATTGTTTTAAGTGTCGGCTTAACTTGCTTTTGAAATAGGTTTAGACCTCTTTTCTTCAATTGAAACGGTTTGACAGACAACTTTCTTTTGAAGTGGCTTATGTCTTCTTCTCTACGGCTGAATTAAATTGGAATGCGATTTTTCTTTAGAATGTGTATGGTGTTCTTTAGAATTTCTTCAAGTTCTAAAGAATTCTATAGATATTTTCCGAGTTTCATAGATCTGAATGTGTAGAATGGCTTAGGGTGACCCCTTTATATAGTGTCAATTACATGGATAAAAGAGAAATCTTGTAGAATTTAATTGCTTCATTTGATCTAGGGCTCTTTGATGGATGGTAAATTTACTTGCAGCTAGTGTAAAAACAACAATGAGGTGAGATTAAATATTTTAGTGACACTGTAACGTGAGACAAAAAGACAGGTAAACACACCGCACTGAAAGTAAATCCCCATAACACCCCTAATCACATAAATAAAATAGAGTTCTTGTAGAATTTAACTGTTTCGTTTAATTGTTCTATAAGAATTTAAAATCTTTTATTTATTATTTATCTTATTAATTTAATTAATTTTGAGATAAAATAATCATTTAATATTCCCTAAATTATTGTATTTTAAATTAGTGATAGTATAAAACTTTAATATTTATCTATTAATTAAAGAAAAATAATTATGATACATGTATAATGTCATTATTTTCATCATGATAACTTGACTTTGATCCACAATAAATTTAGCTTGACACATGTTGTTCTATAATTAGCCAGTAGATTTTCTTCTACAATTATAGGTGTCAATATTTATAAAAAAAAATTACATTATTAAATTTAGAATTTATTTTTTTTAAAAATGACTTTGTTAATTGAATCGCTTGTAATGGTAGTTATTTGTTATACTTAAACGTTTTAAATACCCCTATTTATTTAATTTTGATTTTTTTCAATCATTCTTAATTTAGGATGATACTATATATTTAATTTATATATTTATATAAAGAAAGACTAGATTGCTGTACACCCATAATATGGATGAAAAACAAAATTATATATATATATATATATATATATATAGTTGATAGAACTAACAAATGAAATTTTGGTTAAACGGTAAAGTTTGAATGTGAAAAATTAAAAAGATATGAGTTCAAATCTCATAATGCATGTTTATTTTTTTGTATAAAAGATATAAAATAATAAAAACACCTTTAAAATAATACAATTTACTTTATTAAGTGAAAATATTTTCATATTTTTTTAATTGAATTAGTACTCAATTATCTGTGATATCGAACTCAGTAGACTTTATAATAATTAGGATATAATAAATATAGATAATTACAATAAAACAAAGAAAATGGTGGAAATTTATAGTAATTGTAGTTTTTTTAAAAAGGTTTTTTAGAAGAATGAAATTAGAAAATTTAAGTTAATAAGAGATATATAATTTATTTTCTTGCTTAAGAAATTATAACTAATATAATCTTATAAATAAATATAGTTTATATTTTTTTTTGAAATAAATAAATATAGTTTATATTATAAATTAGTTTTTATGTATTTGCCAATTCAATTGGTGCAAAGTTTAGAGATTCAATTATACACTTCATAAGATTATTTATATCTACTTATTTTAAGTATATTATTAAATTG
Source organism: Gossypioides kirkii (assembly GCA_005610355.1). NCBI lineage: Eukaryota > Viridiplantae > Streptophyta > Magnoliopsida > Malvales > Malvaceae > Gossypioides > Gossypioides kirkii. The sequence goes on from CP032245.1 coordinate 15,353,975, forward strand.
ATGTTATAAATTAATCTGGCGTCAACTCAGTTATGAAATTATTAAAATATCTTACCATATACAAATCGAGTTATACATATTTTATGAGGGTGTTTTAGTCTTTTTCATATAATAAATCAATAATTATTTCATCATGAGATTCGAACCTGGAATACCATGTATGATTGACATTTTATATGAAAATTTAATGAATATATTTGTTACTTAATTTGTTTCACGTAAATTTAATTAGTTATTAAGCATTTGGTTGAGGAGAAAAGATTGTATGAAACAGGGATATTATCCCTTTCCAATAGTTTTATGACACATCAACAATTTCATCCTAAATTTCAGGATTTTAATTGTAATTTGATTTTTTCCAAAATGAAAATGTTCAAATTAAGAATGAAAATAGTTGGTGTTACGAGTCAACCAAACACAATTTAATTGGATAATGACTGAAAATTAATTACTTTACAAAATAAATTATATTAATTCAAGGATATTTTTTCGTCTTTTTATATATTCTATATAAAAATAAAAAAAATCATACATCATAAGATTTTAAAACATTATAAATTTCAATACTTTTACTTTACAATTTCAACCAAAGCTTTAATTGTTTTTAATTTTAATTTTTTATAAATATATGTATTACATAATTTTATTTTGGCATAATTTAATAAATCTTAAATTTAATAGAGATATATAATATTTTAATAGGATAACAGTAAGGAAACTGAAAATTATTTTAAAGGTTTCATGGTTTTAAACCCCAAAGATTGGGTTTGGGCTTTACTTCTTAGATTAAAATGTGAAAAAGAGTGTTAAATGAGAAGTTGAGGACCATGGTCCAATATTTATTACATGAGAGTATATTACTATTAGTTCAGGGCCAGGCAATACTTTTGTTTTCCAGGGACAAAACATGTTGGTTGTTTATATCTATCCATTTACTAAACTGGACCTAATTGTAAAGTTTAGAGGCAAAAAAATTATATTAAGCCTTCCAAATATCAAGATTTTAACATTGTTGTTGTTATTGTTGTTGTTCTATCCTCCCCATTTTATAACTTGTAAAAGTTTAGTTGGATGCCTTAATTTTTGTAAAGGGTTCCTTTTGATGGAGAGAGGAAGCATTGCAAACAAGTAATGAGATGTATCGGAAGAACGCAGAGAAGAAGAATGGAGTAGATCCGGTAACACTGAGCGCAACAACAAGTGGTGGTTGGTAAGGTGGAAAAAGAGAAATATGTCTAACGATCAGACTTAGCAAAGAAGTAATTTGTGAGAATTTTAAAGAGAATCCTTTGAAAGTTTAAAATGATAAAAAAGTCAAAAGTATCAAAAAATCCTTTCACCAATTATTAAAGATTCCTATTTATAGTGTTTTAAGAGTAAGAGTTACAAAGCAAATAATTAATGAGAATAATGATAGATATTTTTCAAATATAATTGCATTAATGATTAAGAAGGGATAGTGAAAGATTTTGTTAGTGATGTTGAATAGTGAATAAGAATTCACTATGTTTTCAAAAGGAGGGAAAAACACTCAGCATTATAGGAAAATGTTAAGAAGAGAACTCTTAACTACTTCCATATTTGATACACCAAGCCAAGCTCTTTGGAACATCTCAAAGTGAAGATAACTCAAGAACCTTATCATATTCCGAGATTACTTTTACTTCTTATACTTTAGTGAAGTGGTGCCATGTGAAACATCTTTCGCAAAACATTTCTTGAAAAGTAAGACGATGGTTGTTCTTGGATGAGAGTTGTTCTTGAATAATAGTTATTTTGACTTGTTCCAAACGTGAGTTTCTCTCGTTGTAGAGGTTGTTTCGAATAAGAGTTGTTCTGTAGTGATGCTTTTCTTGGTAAAACTTATTCTGAATAATGACTTTTCCGGAAAAACACAATTGCTCTAAATATAAGTTGTTCCAAACAATGATTGTTTTTAACATAGCTATTCCTGAAATACCTTCATTCTAAACAAGAGTTGTTTCGAACTTTAGTTGTTCTCAAATAACAACTACATTGGATGACAATTGTTCTAACTAAAGCCCTATTCTGAACATAACTATTATGGACATAGCTATTCTCGAACAATAATTGTTCTGAACAACAACTATTCAAAACAAGAGTTGTTGCTCCGGAAGGGAAATTAAGTGAAATGATGATGCTAGTTACTCCATGCTTGATAGCATATTTTCTTGAAATATAATATTATTTATCTCAAATAAAAAAAAATATTAGTAGCCAAATTGAGTATCTACATTTTGCCCCCTACATGAGAATTCTTAGTAGAAGTTCTCATGCAAAAAGAGTGTACTAAATAAATAAAATTCATGTTGGGTAGGAAAAGAAAAAAACAAAAAATTTCCCACTTGTAAAAGTACCAGGGAAGCCCATGTACTTAAGGGAGGATTGCATTTCGGCCTCTCTACTAGAAATGGGCAAACTAGCTTTTATACCTTTCGAAACGTGTAAATTAATCATTTCGTTAATTTTTTCTGTTAAATAATGTGAAAAATGCTGAAAATTATTTTTTATGGGTAAACTATAAAAATGACCACTCAACTATGTCTTTCATTCTATTTTGGTCACCCAATTGGTAATTTTTTTTCGATTTAGTCGCTGAAGTTTTCAAACTTGAATACTTTAGTCACTTTGAGCTGATGTGGCTTTTTTATGGGTCTAGTAACAAAATTAGTCCTCTAATGTTTACACATTTTATCAATTTGATCATAAATATAAAAATTCAACAAATTTAGCTCTCAAGTGAGATATCAAAATAAGAAAAAAGAGTATCCTCTTTTAAGTCACTTGCACCAATTTTTTAACTATAATTTAGGCTTCACGCTAGACCAAACAAATTGGTTTGGAACCTATTTGGAATAATTGATTGCATTAGTACTCGAAAAAATAACGTTTTTAGTGCCTTTATTTTCTTTTGGATTTTATTTTTTTGTATGTGTTTTATTTAAACTTTTAGAGTTCTTTTACAAGCGACTTGAAAGAAGATATTTTTTTTCTTTCTTATTTTAAAATCTCACATGGGTTAATCGTAGGGATGACAATAAAACCCAAATTTGACGGGTTCCGAGTCGAGCCGACTTGATAGGGTTGGTTTTTTAATTGAGGTTAGGGGTTGGGAGGGAGTTAATTTGTAAAATAGTTGGATTGAGTAGATATCGAGTTTAAAATAAAGTTGCCCACCTTCATCAAGATATTTATGAAATTACCCTCTCTATATATTTATTATTAATTAAATTTAAAATCCTTAAAATTTATCACAACTAGTCTCATTCTACCACCTCTATACTAGTCCCCTTTCACCCCTGTAAGGTTATTTCTCTCATTTTCTATCTTCTTAATTTAATAACTTATTAAAGGAATCTTTGTTCCTTATTTTTTTGTGTGTGTTGTAATCATAACATGTGTAAATATATTTTAGCACACAATTCCTGAGATAAATTATAAAGCAAGTATAAAAAGAAATGGTGCTAAAACTTTTCATTTGAAAAAAATTAATTAATCATAATTTTACAAAAAATAAAAAATAAAAAATTAAACTTGGGTTTAATTGGAGTATGATATATTATTACACTTTATTTAATTCAATTTAATGGTATAACGATTACAACTCTATATCATTAAAGACTTACGCAAGGAAACGACTTTATTTCTATTCCGTTTCTTTCCCACCGATTAGTGTTTCGGTTCTTGCCTTATTTCTATTTTACCCTTTCTCACCTCAAAAAAAAGCTCACTCAATCAGACAACCCACCCCCTTGCTTCCTTTGACTCCGACCATACCACTCCTCCCCTTAACTTTTTCTCCCTCCATTTCTTTTATTTTCCTCTCTGTCATTTTTTTTGCCCTCTTTCTTTGCTCTTTGCCCTTTTTCTTTCTCTTAATAGAGTTGCCATAGCCGAGCTTTTCATTTCCTTTTGCTCTGTCAAGTTTTCGTTTTTGGGTAAATCTAGTTTATATATATTTGTCATAGCCTAATCGACCATACAGTTCATAGTTTCTATAAATCTGGGTAAATGCGTAGCTTTCGTTTTCCGCTGTGATAAATTATGGGTTTGCTTCAATACTTGAAACCTAGGCTGATCAATGAAATCAAATTTCAGAATTGCAGAACCAATTGAAATGTTTAATAATGTAGGTATAATGTAAGAATGATTTTTTTTCTGCTCTTCTCAGAATTTTGCTCTATTCCGGACATCTAATTTTGTTCCATTATACCATTTTTAACGCTTGGAAATGTTATTCATGATTCTGTATAGTGATTAACAAAAAAAAGAAAGAAAAGAATATGGTTTATATAATTGTATAGATTGTAGTTTTAATGTATATGAAAGTCTAATGTTAAACATGAGATAGTTAGTAGCTGCTACAAGCTAGCTTTTCTGCTGTTTAATTCTGTTTGATGTAAATTCACTATCTTTTTTTGGATTCTAACTTATTCATGCCTATGCTAATTGCTAACTGGTGTTTCATTGATATTGGAAACTGGTTTAAAATATAAAAAAGTTAAAATAGAGAAATTTTGGTCGTTGTGTTGCATAGATCAAACATGTTTCTTACCAGTTGAGTGTCATGCACCTGCCTTTGAAGGGTTAAAAAGAATGGATCAGATCCATTATTCCATCGAAAATGAAATATCCGAAAGTTGCAGGGTAGATATATATAGAAATTTTCAAAGAAACAGCGCTCTGTTCTGGACGTCTAATTTTGTTCCATAATACCATTTTTAACACTTGGAAATGGTATTCATGATTCCGTATAATGATTAACAAAAGAAATTGAATATGGTTTATATATATTTGTATAGATTGTAGTTTTAATCTATATGAAAGTCTAATGTATGGGATAGTTAATAGCTGCAAATATCTAAAAAGAAAAAAGAAAGAAAGATAGGAGGTCATCACTCCCACACCCAACATTTTTACTGTTTGTGTGGAATTGAAAGTGGAATGTTGTAGGTGATAAATCATGAATGTTGTAGGTGTTTTATGGTACTGTTAGTAATGTGTAAGCATATGTATTGATAGAACATCAATTGAAGATTTACCCTTAGTGCCTGGGACCTAAGTTGATATTGAAGCTTTTATGTCAAGACTGCTACTGTACTATGGGAAAATTATAAGTGGAAATATTTGATAAGTGTAATCAATGCCCTAGATTTTAAGTTCATCGCAAGTGACAGAAAGTTATAATTTCTAAGAGACTTGTACTTCTAGTGCCATTTTCTTATCATTTTATTTATTTATTTTTTAAAATTATAAGGAGGAGTAATGGTATCTTATATCGTGTTGTGTAATTCGATTTAATCTTATTAGTATTGAAATTTTATTACTAGATAACTTTTAGATAATTATCTCAGAAAGCATTAACTTTTGGTTTTGATGTTTCGTTTGTAAATTTGATCGAATTAATGCCTTAGGGAGCGGAATAGTAATATGATAGTGTTGAGGGTTCTAAATTATGGTGTTTGATTTATGAATTTAGTTAGGTTGACACCTTCAAAATTAAGTCTTTCCATTAAAGTAGTACATCATGAAACCAATAAGCATATAGCAGTTTAAACAAAGTCGATAACAACAATGCAAACTGAGTTTGCTTATTTAGGCTACCAGTGCCAGCCATAATCCATTGAAATTCCAACTAAACTGAAATTGTGGAAACAGTACCTGCAAGGTACAGGGTTCTATTAATGAAGTGCTACTGCAGAACAAGGCATTGTTGTGTCCTCTAAACTCTTTATCTTTTTAATTTAAGGTTTGATTGATATGTTTATAAACTCTTTATCTATTAATGAATGATTTTTTCTTTCATTTCTTTCTATGCATCACATTTGTTTTGAGATTTATTTATAATGTGATTTGAAGATATCTAACCTAATTTTAATTTGCTTTTTTTAAGATAGTTATCTTAGGTTTTTCACAATCAATTGTTTCTTCCCAAAATTTTCGAGAAGCCAAAAGGAAATAGGTTCCAGAAGAAGATGCTACGTTGGTTGCTTGTATGGTCGACTTGCACAATTTTGGAACCTTTAATGCAAATACGAGATTTAAAGTCTATTATTTAAATGAGCTGAAAAGAATGATAGAAAAGGTTTTACCTCATGCTATGTTTCTAACACCCTTAATCCGAAACCGTCGTCAATTTAAGGTCTCGGAGTATTACAAGACAATTTACAATCATTAAATTACTTCAACCAAATATTCAAATCCATTTAAGTCAACCACACAACACACATAATCATGTTAATAAATACGTAATTTAACCTTATTAAAATCATACATGTCATATATAAGCATTACAATCGATCAAGAATTAAATTCAAACATCTTCAATACTTTTAGAATAACATGAATTCTTTTCACAAAATAAGACACACGGCTGTGTGTCTCTAACACACGCTCGTGTATGCTCATACACAAGCCCGTATTATTGATCGTGCACCAAATCGTGTTCATGCTCGAAATACAACCACGTGGTCGTGTCACAGCTCGTGGGTCTGCTCGTGTATTCTGTACTGCACTTGAACATAGCACACGGTCGTGTGACAGCTTGTGTATACCCAATTTGCTTCCTAACCAAGTTAATTCTTTAACCTAACTTGTTCCACCAGATGCATTATTAATGAGGTAAAATTTCTAGGGTTCAAAATACCATCCAAGAATCAACCAAATTCAATGCATGACATCTCCAACTTAACTAATAAGACCATTTTCTAAATAACTATGTGTAATTCATTATCTAGATGACTAACTACCTAAAATCTCATACTATAAGCCCACATGACTCAATTACTATAACATGGAAATAAAGTATACCACAATTGTGCTTCAATCCGTTATTACTAACCATAATGACCTCTTATCCACTTCATAATCATACCGTTCAACCAAACTTACAACTCAAACAGTCACCAATATCAACAAACAAGACTTACATATTGCATAATGTTTCATTATATTTAAAATATTTACATAACCTCAAAATTTACTAGATTATTGTTTCATTCAAAACATATATATCAAGCCAACTATCATGTACTAATATTCATATTTGTTCATCTCCTAAAGACTTCTAAACATAAAATTAATCCAAAGTACATGCCAAAATAACAAAAAAAGACATCACCGACTTTGAGTACGAGATTTCTGCCTTGATGTCGAGTTTGAATCTACTGCTAAATTAACCTGTAATCATGAGAAATTTAATTACATTAGTAAACTTTTATTCACCAAAACAACCATTCACATGGATGTATATGAATCCTCAAATAGATGCTTTCATTTGACAATTGATAATTTTAATTTCAATATAGCACATAACACAAATAATCAACTATGTATAATACTCCAAATCAATATAATTCTTACTCAATGTATATATGCATATTGACAAGTCTTTCCAATAATTCATTCATTTTGTCATTTATAATTTCTGTCAATTCATGGCACCCGGTGCCTAACGGATATACCGCAAAAGTGAGCTCAGATCTAGTTGGATTAGCCAACGGTTTGCGCCCAGCGCTAGTCAGATAAATTGATGATTTTGGCACCCAGTGCCTAGCGGATAAACCACAAAAGTGAGCACAACTCTAGTTTGATTAACCAACAACATCCGTCAAATTTTGGCACCTAGTACCTAGCGGATAAAACCACAAATGTGAGCTCAACTCTAGTTGGATTAACCAACAACATCCGTCAAATCTTGATACCCAGTGTCTAGCTGATAAATCGAAAATGTGACCCCAACTCTAGTTGGATTAACCAACAAAATCTGTTAAATCTTGGCACCTAGTGCCTAGCGAATAAACCGCAAAAATGAGCCCAGTTCTAGTTGGATTAACCAACAATATCCGTCAAATCCTGACACCCAGTGCCTAACGGATAAACCGCAAATATGAGACCAGCTCTAGTCAGTTAAACTGACAAAATAATTAATATTTCATTCCCGTCATTTCATCAATTATTAATTGATATCAACAATTAAATAAATGTATCTATATAACTACTTCCATTTGTCATGAATTAAGATAACAATTAAATAATTTAAACTTTAATTAATATTTAAATAGAATAATAAGTTCGAGGGTACGAACTTATCATTTACGATTGCAGACGATTATTCAATAGCCTTCTCTTTTCCACGATTAGCAACGGGATCACTCGTTTATCGATCTAGAAATAATAATTTAATTTAATCATCCAACTTATAATCACTTTAATTCAATAATCATAATCACTCAAGTAATCCCTTAATATTTTGCATTCATACCACTTAATCCTTATCACTAACTAATCAATTCAACATTTTAAAAAAAAACTCTTCTGCCAACCAAATATATATATATCCCAAACAGTCCCTAAACTTCTGAAATTTATAACTTAATACCATGACACTTCAATTTTATAATAATTACATCACTAAGGATTAATACTATCAAAATTCAATACACAAAGTAATTCAAATATAAAATAAAATTTATATTTCACCTTCGGCACAAGAAATATCCAAGGAAAACAGTTCTTGCATGCAAAGATTTTCACACAACAATGTCATGTTCAATTTAAATATTCAATTTAGTTATCAATCTCATAGTCGCAATAATTTAGCTTAACAATTTATCTTAATAATTTAATTTTTCACACATCTACTTCCAATGATTTAACTTCACTCTCTTTAATTCCCACTTCTAATTTAATCCATTAACATATAGAAAAAAAATATTTCCTCTCCATCTATCCAAAATTACATGCTCTTCCAACAGCCCCATAAACATCAACAAATCTGTAATTAAAATCATGATATTTTCAATATATAGCATTTAAATCTTTGAAAACTAACAAAGCAAGAATTTCTAGACAAGATAAATATATATATATATTCAAGCTGTAAAACTCAACACTTCAACCACATTTCCAGTACAAAGAACAGTCCTAGATTTCAGTTCTTATACTTATCATAATCTCATAAATTATTCCGTCAACAAGCTTAATTAAGCTAAAACGATTCCAAAAACGTTAAAATTATTAAAAACGAACCACAACAACGCATGCATGCAAGAGAAAAACTCAACTGAACTTCCAAGGCTCTCCGATGGTGGTTTCGGGTTTTTAATTTCCCAAAAAAGAAAAAGATGACACCAATTGTTTTATTTTGTTTAACTTATTAAATTGCCATTTACTATATTACCCTTACTAAACTAATTACAGTTTCCACCTAATCTGTCCATACTTGTCCACTACTTAAACATATGACATAATTGCTCTCTAAGTCCCTTGATTCACCTTGTCATCTCCATTTAACCCTTTTATCCTGTAGATATTAACTTTTTCCTTTCTTTCAATTTAGTCCTTTTTTAAATTAAATTAACCCACCGAACATCAAATTTTTCTTAATAAAATTTAACACAACCTCCATCAATCCCATAAATATTAATTAATCAATTAATAAAACACTAACTTATTTACCAAAAATTGAGATCCCAAACCTCTATTTTCGTTACTACCAAAATGGGTTATTACAACTAATATATTAAGTGATATCAATCATAATTTTCCACTATTAACAACTTATAACAATAGGGAAAAAGATTGAATGAAACAGTGACACCACGTCATTTGTGTCATTTTTCCAATAGTTTTATGCCACATCAGTATTTTCATTCTTAATTTCAACATTTTCATCTTGAAAAAAATCAAATTACAATTAAAATCCTGAAATTTAGGATGAAATTGTTGATGTGTCATAAAACTATTGGAAAGGGATAATATCCCTGTTTCATACAATCCTTTCTCATAACAATAGTGGTCTATTTATTTAATAAGTCCATTACTACAATAGTGGTTTATTTATTTAATAAGTCCGTTACTCTAATTTCTCCATGTAATTTAATATTAATCACTACTTTTATCACATACTTAATTTAGTGCATGTACATTTATTGAACATTTAATCAACAAAAATTATCTAAGCAAAATTAAATTCTTTTTTTTAAAATAGCTTCGTAAATATTAAATAAAAATATTTACGAGCCCGATTTACGAAAACGGGGTCTCGAAATCACACTTTCCAACCCTACTGACTTTTTGGTCGTTATAATGTTGAAAGTTAAACCTACTATTAAATCGAAGATTAGGACATTGAAAAGGGATTGAGCAACTGTTTATGACAAGCTCAATCGAAGAAACAATAGCGACTTTGGTTGGGACGAGCATAAGCAGATGGTTGTTGCTGAAGATGCTGTGTGAACTCATATATAAGTGTAATAATTATTTCCTATCTTTTATTATCTTGTTTTGACCAAACTTATATCTAATGTGGATTTTTTATAGAGTTATAAAGCAGCCGGTCAATTCAGACATCGTATTTTCTCTTATTATGACCAATTTACTTCCATATATGCAAAAGATCGAGCCATTGAGAAAGATGCTAAAACAACTGTAGATATTGTTGAAGAAATAGATGCTGAGGATGTAACTACTACAAATAATCTTGAAAAAGAAAACAATTACCATGAATGCGAAGATGATGTTTCCTTGGATGAGATGAATGTCTCGGCTACACAACCTCAAACGTCGAAGCCAAACTAAGATGGTTCTACATCTTCAAAAAAAAAAGATTTTTGATGGAAGTGAACCAATTTCTACTTCAATTACTGATCCTGTCATAATTTTGGGTGGAAACATATAGACTGTTGGCCTTGAATTAAGTAGGAGCATTGCCTCCGAGAAAGAGATTCAAAAAAGTGCTCAAAAATTATATTCGATCTTATGTGAAGTAGAAAGATTAATTGAGGATGAGAGCTATTGTGCGTTGAGCAAAATCCCAGACCATCCAACACAAATGATCAGTTTCTTTAATCTACCTTCTTCTGTGCAAGTGGAATGGGTGAGAAGATTTTTTTCTGACCTTTATAAATCATGGTTGTGTTGGTGATATTTGATAAGATGCCATTTGTAGAATGTCGCAAACTGTTGTAACTGTTTGATGTTATAAAATTTAACATATAGATTATGACATATAAGCTAATGACATCATGTAACTTTTTTGTGAATGTATGAACATTATGTTTGAATGTAAAATATAATTCTCAAGCTATTTATTACTTCTAATCCTTTACTTTTTAGTTTCAAAGATAATTAAATTATTATTTTTCGCTAATGATATTTAAGCACATTAAATATGTATTGTAGTTTAAACTAATAAAGTAAGTTATATATTATTTTTCTAATATTATATATTATGATTTTTATTAATTCATATTTTAATAATAATTATTATTATATTAAGAATGTTATTAAATTATATATTATTTTATTAAATTATATTTAATAATAATTATGTTAAATTATGATTAAATTATTTATTATTTATTATTAAATTATATTTAATAATAATCTTATTAAAATTTAATAACAATAATCAACAATCTAAAAAAATTTCTACTAAGGGTACTCTAGTCATTTAAGCTTTTTTTTTATGCTATTACAGCACCATTCCATTCAACCAAATGCAAGAATATTATTACAACTTTATTCCATTTCATTCAACCAAACAACTGAATTATTGGTTACAGTCCCTCATTACAACTCTATTACATTACAGCGAACCAAACAGGGTGTTAATTTTTCAGTTCAAGTTTAGGGCGGGTTAAATTTTTTAAAGTTCAAGTTAACTTGGGGTTGAAGCATGGTAGTAGAGAGTCGGGTTGGGTCGGGGTGGGTAAAAAACTGTCCCGTTGCAATTACTAGTTAGTCAATGGGATATAAAAGGCTAAAAATAAAATTTTAAAAAAATATTTTTAAACTTTTTAGAGTTCGGACTAAATTAACATATTTTGTAAATATTGAGGGTTAAAATTATTAATTTTTTTGAAATTAGAACTAAAATGATAAATTTTGTAAACATTGAGGACTAAATTTATTGATTTTTTATATTTAAATCAAATTTATAAAACCAAGTGTATTACGAAAAAGCATGACAGTGTTCTCTTTAAAAAAATGGTAATGATGCTAGAACATTTTCTCTAAAAAAGTTGAATTACAAGCTATATAAAAAATGATAATAAAATTGGGAAGAGTATACAAGAGGTGTTCCGAAAAATTTGATAATAATAAGTTATAATATTTTGGAAGAGCATGTCTTACTTTTCCCTAAAAATTAAGTTAGTACTTTTCTCAAAAAAATTTGAGAATAACTAACTATTGTGTTTCCCTAAAAAGGTGGAAATAGCTTGTTGTTATGGTTGCATAACAACTTGCTAGAGCTTTGGATAAATAATCTTTGACCTTATTGAAAGTTTCCTGGCACTCAGCATCCCATACGCCCGGGTTACGCTTTCTAAGCAAGCGAAAGATAGGGTCACACTTTTCGGTTAATTGTGAGATGAACCGAGCAATGTAATTTAATCTTCTTAAAAATCCCCGCACTTCTTTTTGCGTGCTGGGTGGTGGTAGCTCCTGTATGGCTTTGACTTTGTCTGGGTCGATTTCAATTCCTCTTTTGCTGATCACAAAGCCTAACAGTTTTCCTGAGGTAGCCCCGAAAGTGCACTTAGCCGGGTTTAGCTTTAGTTGATATTTCCTTAACCTTATAAACAACTTCCTCAAGATTCTCACATGCTCCTCCTCTGTTTGGGATTTAGCTATCATGTCATCCACATAAACTTCGATTTCCTTGTGCATCATGTCATGGAATAGGGTTACCATAGCTCTCTGATAAGTTGCCCCTGCATTTTTAAGTCCAAAGGGCATTACCTTGTAGCAATATGTTCCCCATAACGTGACGAATGTAGTTTTGATCATGTCCTCAGGGTCTATTTTGATTTGATTATATCCCGAGAAACCGTCCATGAAGGATAACAAAGAATGTCCCGCTGTGTTGTCAACCAAAGTATCTATGTGAGGTAAAGGGAAATTGTCCTTTGGGCTAGCTTTACTTAAGTCTCGATAGTCCACGTACATTCGCACCTTTCCATCCTTTTTAGGAACAGGGACTATATTAGCTACCCATTCAGAGTATTTAACGACTTGGAGGAAACCAGCATCAAATTGTTTCTTGACTTCTTCTTTTATTTTCAACAGCACATCCGGTCTCATTCTTCGGAGCTTTTGCTGTACGGGTCTACATCCTTCTTTTATAGGGAGTTTGTGTACCACGATGTCAGTGCTCAAACCGGGCATATATGGTATGACCACGCAAAGATGTCTTGAAACTCTTTGAGCAGCTTAATGAGGTTCCTTTTAGTTTTCGCAGAGATGCATGTCCCCATCTTTACTTCTTTCTTTTCATCTTCGCTCCCCAAATTAATCATTTCTATAGGGTCCGAATGAGGCAGGATTTGTTTTTCTTCATGTCTTATCATCCTAAGCAGATCAGGGGAGAGATCACAATCCTGATTCTCTTTAAAGCTCTGAAGCTCTTCTAGACACATGTCTTGCTCGAAGTGAGGTTCTAAGTTAACGTCAGAGTTACTCATGTTATTGATATTTGAGGACCTGTTGAGGGATAAAAAAGAAAGTCCAAAGAACAAAATGAATTTATGAAAGAATGATCCTGTGGTATGTATGTGAGTATGTATGTATTGAAAGGATGATTAGTTGTATTTGTTGGTTATGTACGAGTGATTTATTAAGCTGAATTAAAAAAATAAACGTATAATTTTAGGATAGGAAATGCACTTTCATTTAAAATAACTGAATAATGAACATGGGCCTTTTACAAAAGATTCATATTGCTTTCAGGCCTAAAGCAATAGGTGATTTCAAGCATTACTTTGAGGAAATTTTAAAGATTACAGGAAGTTCCTCCACGACCCAATTATCCAGGGTGCTTCCAAGTGCACACGGACCAATCCTTGATAGACTCCCTTCCTTGTCTTCTTCTGATATGGCATTGATGCTCAAGTCCTTCATAATGCTCCCCCCAGTACCAATGGTTATTCGTTTTTTCCCTTGCTCTTCATTCTGGTTAATTATTTCTCCCAAAACAAAAGTCTCGTAAATAGGTGGGAAAATCATGGGTTCCCACGAGAGTTCCTTTCCAGATAGTTTGGCCCTCCTCCTCTCTTGTCTCTTTTCAATCTCTTTCCTTTTCTACTTCGCATCCGACTTATACCCTAAGCCGTAGTGATCCCGCTTTTCCACCAAGGTCGGCACGTTGGTTCTCCCTTGAAGGTACTTCTCGAGTCCTTTTCCAGAGGCAGCTCCTTTCCCAAGCAACATCCGCAGACTCATTCTAGTAGTCGATGATATTGCTGGCACAGGCACCTTGCTTCCTTCCGAAATGAAGGTCGCATTTACAAATTCCAGTGAACGGAACGAGCATTCTAAAGCTTCTTCATCCATCCCCATATAAGGTGACTCACTTATTACAGAGGCAATTATCTCTTCCTCCACATTGATGGTAATTAACCTCCCCTCATTTACTAGCTTCACCTTCAGATGTAGAGAGGAAGGTACAGCCCCGACCGAATGGATCCATGGCCTCCTCAATAGGCAGTTGTAAGTAGGCCTAATATCCATCACTAGAAAATCTATTTCGTACGTGTTCGACCCAATCTGTAAGGGTACTTCAATTTTTCCAGTTACCTTCCTTTCTGTCCCGTCGAATGCTCTTACTATGTTTTTACTCCCCTTCAAATGAGAGCTATCGATCGGTAATCTTTGGAGTGTAGCCAGTGGTAATACATTCAATGCTGACCCGTTGTCTATGAGTACTCCCGGTAGCGTGTACCCTTTACAACGGGTTGTGATGTGGAGGGATTTGGTTGATCCCATCCCCCCGGACGGGATCTCATCATCGCTAAAAAAGATGAAATTATCTGCACTAATGTTATTAACTAAGTGGTCCAGCTTACATACCGATATATTATTGGTCACGTAAGTCTCGTTGAGCACCTTCATTAATGCATCACGATGTGCTTTCGAGCTTAGGAGCAAAGATAAAATCGATATTCGTGTAGGTTGTTTATAGAGCTGTTCCACCACACTGTATTCACTATGCCATAGGAACTTTAGAAACTCTTTCGCCTCCCTTTTAGATACTGGCTCATTGGTGGATCTCTCAAGCCTAGTGGCTATTTCTTCTTCAGGCTCACACATTACTGCTTTCCCTTTATTGATCTCTTTTGTTTTTTCGGCTAAGTCATAAATTTGACCACTCCGAGTAATCAAGCTTACATCCTTCTTAGGCTCCCCTTCTTTGGGTATGGTCACATTACAGTTGTAATTCCATGAAACCTTTTTACTATCATTGTAAGGGAAGGTTGCAGGCCTCTGAATGATAATACGAGGCGTCGTCTGTCCATTGGCTGCGCTTTTCGGTGGTTTGTAAATGATCACCTTCGGGTGGTTGACCGACCCCCCTTCGGAGGCACAAATATCATTGACTTCTTTTTCTTATTCTTCTTCAAAGAATTCCAGCTCCTGATTGTCCATCAATGTTTGCAGCAAGGCTTTGAACTCGTCACAATCTTGGATTTCATGGCCCCTAACAACATGAAACTCGCAGTCAGTCTCTATTATCATACACTTCTTATCCTCCACAATCATCCCGACTTTGACCATTTGCTGCTATACATATCGTAGCGGAGACCTAATGCCTTCCACTCTTCTTTTGACTTTTCGTGCCTTTTCTTCCAGCACGGCATTGACCCCTTGGTTGGAATGGTTCGACAGAGGGTTCCCAGCTACATTGGGCCTAGCTGGGTCTTCCAATTTCACGACCCTGAATCTTATCAAATCCTCGACTCACTTTTTGAAAGCCGGGCAATTTTCAATTGAGTGACCTACCGCATCTGCGTGATACTCACAATCAGCATTTGCGTCGTACCAAGCCGAGAACGGTGGTTCGTACGGTTTCACCCTTTGAGGAGCTACCTCATGGGCGTCATACAGCATCTTGTAGAGTTCTTTGTACGACACCGGAAGTGGAGTGTATTTAATTTTTGGCCTAACACTCGGTTCTCGCCTCGGGGCATTTTGATAATTAACTACTGGTGCTCTAGGCTGATCTGCCACGAAGGGTTTGGCAGTACTAGGTCGGTATACACTTGTATTGTTGACCTCATTATCTCTTCTTCTAGGGGCAGGTCTTCTAGCGTTTTCTCCCGCTTCGATTTTACCGGCTTTAATTGCATTCTCAATCATCTCTCTTAAGATAACCATGTCGGCGAAGCTTTTGGTAGCGTTTCCCAATAAATGATTAAGATAGGGGGCTTTAAGGGTATTGACAAACAGCATCATGGTCTCTTTATCTGTCAACAGTAGCTGTTCTTGTGTTGCCATTTCTCTCCACCGATGTGCGTACTGTCTAAAACTTTCGTTTGACCTCTTCTTCATATTCTGTAACGTGAGTCGATCGGGGGCTATCTCGGTCACATGACCATATTGTTTCAAGAAAGCTTGTGCCAAATCTTTCCATGAACGAGCTTTCGCTCGGCTCAATTGGTTATATCATCTGACTGCTGATCCGACCAAACTATCTTGAAAACAGTGAACCAACAATTGATCATTGTAAACATACCCTGCCATCTTTCTACAGAACATGGTCAGATGTGTCTCTGGGCAGCTCGTTCCATGATATTTTTCGAATTCAGGAACTTTAAACTTGGGAGGGAGAACCAAGTCTGGAACCAGACTCAATTCTTTAGCATCCACTCTGTAAGAATTTTCAATTCCTTGTATTGCCTGAATTTTCTCCTCCAATAGCCTATATTTTTCCTCCATTTGCCTAGGGAGGTCATCTTTTATCATCTCATCAAAATCTGGGACTCCCAGGTTTGCAGCATTATCTTCTGGATTTGACCCAGATCCGACTACATAGTTAGCAGGCCCTGATGTGCCTGTGGTCTGCTGTTATGGTCTGATTGTAACATGGGTTTCTCTAGCCAGTATTTCTTGTAAGGCCGGTTGTGTACTGGTGTAAAACTTGGAGGAACACTCGGGTCTTCGTCATCCTCAATAGCAGGGCTTTTTCCTTCATCAGCCATGCTTTGTTTAACTTGTGCTAATTCTGTCATCAAACTCTTTTGTACCTCCGAAAACTGGTTCTTTATTTCCCTACACATTGCTACCATTTGCTCCTGCATCTGATCTTGTAGTTCTTTCTGGATTTGCTCAAGCCATTATTCCATGGCTTTTGTTTTCTTGCGGGTATAATAATGATGCGTATTTTCAATGATGACTGGCGTTAACTAGTTTTTAATTTTAATTAATTAGTATTATTATGCAAGAATATGCAAAATATAATGCAAATGAAATGCATGCATGCAATGCAAGAAAAGGCATTGATTCCAAAATCCACTTTCCATTAGAGCAACTTCTCGAGAGAGAAAAAAATCTTTACATAAAACAGAAGTTACACAAATGGTTTGGCCTTTTATCCTAGAGCTTTAACTTTTTCTAGAAGTCTAGCTAACTTCTTTCCTCGCTCCGATTTGGATTCGTATTGAATACTCAAAACACCAGCTTCAGCAGCCAACTCCTGTACGTGATCAGCAGCTTCTCTCATTTGAGTCAATGCTTTTCCCATTACGTGATCTCTTTCCCTGACTTCCCTCTAGGCTTGGCGAGCGTGCCATTCACTAGTTTCCAAATTTCTTTCCAAAATCTCGAGTCGGATTTCATTGTTGTGGAGTGTGGCTTCCAATTCTTGTACTCTTTCTCTTAACTTTTATTTTTCAGCCATGTAGGCTTTGAGCTCCAGTACGGTATTCCGATTGCGGTGCCTCCGTAATGACTCTTCCAATTCTTCTATCCTTGCTTCCAAGCTAGTCATCTTAGCTCTTATCTCAACCTTCTTGACCTGTTTTTCTAGCAATTCCCCCTTCAAGGCGTTCTCACGGGCCTGACCATCTTGAAACCTTCTTCGCCATTATTCCGCTTGGTCCTTCTGTATCTGAATCTCCTAGCACCATTGCTCGGATGTCTTACCCATCCTTGCAATCTTCATAGACTGACGAAGCTTCTTATAATGCTTCTTTAAGTCCTCAAGGTCCTCTTCGGCTTTATTTTTTCCTTTTCTTAGCTTCTTAGCCTCTAGTCTGTGAAAATCTACATCTAGCCCCAGCTTCATCTTATCTCCCTCCAATACCTCTATCCTCTTACCAAACTCTGAGTTTTTCTTTTCAAAATCTTATTTGAGGATGTCTAACTCTGAAGGAGCTTCTTGCAGACATTCTTCTACTGGACGAACATTTTCAGGGTTTAGTACGAGAATGTTATCATTAACCCTCTTGCTCCTTTACCAGTCGTAGTTCGAGGTTATTAAAGGGTTCGTACTAAACTTCTTCATTCTTTGTATCTTTTTCCACGCGTTTACCACTTCTCGGACCTTTTTCTTATAGTCATTCCCCTTATATGAAAACTCGCAATGTGCTAGACCATAAGTTACAGGGATAAACTGTCTTGTCTTGTATTGTCTTAAAACGAGAAGAGGAGCATACCTAGTGGCACCTCAAACTCCGAGTAACGGGATCCAATCAAAGTCACCGCAGCGGGAAAGGACCTCATCAAGAAGAAACCAAGGAGCGCACCATTCAATGTCCTCGTCTCATAGATTCTGGAGAACAGTCGCCCACTTTTCTTCAGATACTTTTAGTTCTCGTTGCGAAGCCACAAAATTCTTCAAAGGCGAGAAGTCAGTCGAGAAAACCTTACAAGAAAATTTCTCCACTTTCTAGAAATGGCTGTGAAACCAAACCATCAAAAGTTGTGCGCAGCCGATAAATCTTCCTTCTCCTTCTCTCCGACAGGCACTCAACGAGCGAAAAGTTTCTGCCAGGATAGCAGGGACGGGCGTAATTCCTCTACTGAGTCGATCAAACAATGCTACTACTGCATCTTCCACGTGCCCCAATGCTTTCGGGAACAAGACCAACCCGTATATACTGAGGGCAAAAATGTCAATGCGTCTTCTCATATCTGGGTGTGTCACAATCAGGTCTCGCAAACTTTTTCAAGTAATGCACCTGTTATCTCCTTTTACTTTTACACGAGGAGCAACTCATTGCTCGCCCATCCCCGTTGCATTCATCAATCTCTTTAATAATGTTAGAACACTCACGTCTTTAGAATATGCCTTATCGACTTAGATTCTTGGACATCGAATCAGAGCAGTATATTCTTCTATGGTAGGTGTCAAGTCCAAGTGTCCAAAGGTGAAGCAACTATATCCGGGGTTTCAATGTTGAGTAAGGGCTCGAAAAAGGTGCTTGTCAATCTTGACTTCCAGTAAGTAAGGTAGATCTCCATAGTCTTGATAAAACATCTATTTCATCTCATTATCCTACTGTCCCCAAATCTCTTTCAACTCCTGCAAGTTGTTCTGAGTCACATTGATACGAGTATAGTCCCAAAATTCTGACAAATGCCCCTCTTTCAGGCTGTCACCTTTTTCGCATTGCTGCTCCTTAGACCATAGGCGCGTTACCATATTATCCTCTACTTTATCGAGAAATCCTTCCTCCATGATGAAACTGCCTAGTTGGTAAAACGGATTTAAATTAACACCTTTTCATTCATGAAGATGCAAATGCAGGTGAAAGAGGTAAACAAACATGGTTAGTAGCAGGTGATATAAAAAGGAAAAAAATCAGCATACAAATATATAACACAGCACCTAAAAAATTATTTCGGGTATACTAACAGGGCTCGACCTAATTCCATCTAGGGTGAGTGCTTACGGCTCACTATATGTAGTTTAGGTTCTAAAGTAAAGGGTACCCAAACCAACAGATTCCTCTATCCTCACCCATTACAGGCTCATGCAGACGAGTTCGATTTAGGGGGATGCATTTCCCACATGTTTGTACGGAAGTGAAAACTTCGCAAAAACAAGAGTACTTTGTAATCCCGAAAGCGATCTACCATCTTTGACGGAGATGAATACCTCACGAAGGAGTAGTTTCCCGCTTCCACATAAAAGGGTAATAGCACAATGCATATGGAGGCAAAAAATTATACTAGCCATATCACAGAGTATAATACCACGCAAAAATACCGAGGATCGCATGTTAAATAAAACCGAAGTTTAAAATTTCTCGAAAAAAAGACCCGAAGATTATCAATTTTGGCTTGACTCTCGTTTATTTTGAAAAGGGTCCCCAGTGGAGTCGCCAGCTATCGAAATCACCTCGGGAACGGGGCTTCGAAAAACCATTTTAAATTAATTTTGGAATAAAAGGGAAATGGGAGTCGTCACCAATCTTTTATTAGGTGTAATTGGATCACCATAAAAAGTTTAAAATGTTTAAAAAATGGGTCTTCGAAATCCAGAGAAACGAGTTCGGGAGTCAGTTACGCATGAGGAAGGATTAGCACCCTCATATGCCCAAAAATTGGTACCACATGATTATTTTTGGGGCTTATTTTATGAAAACAATGAAAACTCGAGTAAAGTTTAAAATACGATGTTTATTTTAGACGGCTTTGTATAATTTCAAAGGAAAACTTTTAAGGAAAATTCGTCATCGTGTTTCGATCCTTTATGAGAATTAGAAGTCGTGTCCAACATATTAGGGCACTATATTCTCGGAGTTTCAAAACTGAAGGACGTTTCGAGACATTTTAAAGAGAGTGTTTTATCATATGAACCATACGAAAATCACACCCAGCACGTTAAGGCATGATGTTTCGAGATCTTCACACGAAAGAACATTGTTTCTTCTTTTGGTCTTAAAATCACTTTGTATGTAATTATCAGATTGAAGAGTGTTTTGAAAACTTTTGAAAAGGATATCCGATTTGCACGAATTACAAAAATCACACTTAACACGTTAAAGCGCGATTCTTCAAAGTTTTCACACGAAAGGACATTGTCTCGTTTCAAAATTATTTGTGATATAGATATATGTTTTGCGAATTTGAAAATTTCGTATTGAATTTAAAATGTAATCCTCGGACACATAGTTTAAAAGATTCAAATATGGAATACCCGTTTACTTCGATTTTCGTGGAGAATTAAAATCGTGATCAACACGTTAGGACACGATATTCTCGGAATCTCGAGGTTAATAGGTATAAAAATCTTAAAAGGGATATTCGACGCGTGTGAGTTATACGAAAGATCACACCCGACACGTTGGGGCATGATTTCTTGAAGCTATCACACGAGAGGAACATTGCCTCGTCTTTGAAGATACTTTAAAAATGATCGTGTAAGTTTAAAATGTCGAATAGTAATTAATAAGAGAAATTAAATACGAAGCAAGATAATAAGCAGAGAAATAGAATGCAAAAATGTAAAATACAAGTGCATAATGATTAAAATAAATGCAAGTATTTAGTGAAAAAGAAAAATGACGCGATCGGGATCAAACACGGGACCTTTGGATGCCCGACGATGAAATGGTAATTTTTGACTTTCGAGGGTAAAAATATATTTTTTTGTGAAATTAGGGTCAAAATGGAATTTTGGAAAGTTTGGGGGTAAAATGGTAATTTTTGGTTAAACTGGGGTTAAAAATAGGGTTTTTGAAAGTTTGAGGGTAAAATTGTAATTTTTGGTGAAACTGAGGTTAAAAATGGGATTTTGGAAAGTTCGGGGGTAAAATGATAATTTTTGGTGAAATCGAGGTTAAAATGGAATTTTGGAAAGTTTGGGGGTAAATGGTAATTTTTGGTGAAATTGAGGTTATAATGGAATTTTGGAAAGTTTGGGGGTAAAATGGTAATTTTTGGTGAAACCGGGGTTAAAAATGGGATTTTGGAAAGCTTGGGGACTAGAGAGCAATAAAGCCAAAGAATGGGTGACACGTGGCAGCCTCACAGGCATCCAGAAGTCCAAGAACTAATTTGTAAATCTCAAAAAATTCCTGGGCCAATTGTGTAATTAAACAAAAATTGATTTAAGGACCAAATTAAAACAAATTAAAATTAAAAAGGATTAAATGCATAAATAAGCCATAACAATGACATGTGGCAGCCTCTGGTACATTCAAAATGTTAGAGGACTAAATTGAAAAGTGAATAAAATTATCGGGCCAAATTAAAAATAATTAAAAGTATGAAAAGGACTAAATTAAAACAATTAAAAAATACGGAAGGACCAAATGCGAAATAACCCATTAATCAAAAACACGTGGATCCTAGAGGCGGGTCAGGTCGGATCGGGTCAGTCCATGGGTCTCCTATAAATAACATTTTTAGGGTTTTTTTTATTTTCTTTCATTTTTTTTTAAAAACATCCCCCCTCCCCTTACTTCTCTCCTCTCTCTCTCACATCTCCATGGCCGGCCACCTTCCGTCTACCGGCCACCGTTGGGGAACGCGCTACACGCGTCGGCTCCGAGGGCTCCTCACCGTCGCGCCGTTCAGTCTCCGTCACCCACGCGCCTGCCCGGTCACGCGCCGTCATCGCCGGAGGTCGAAGGTAAGATCGAAAGGTCCCTTTTTTCTTTCATTTTTAAAACAACAAAAACTAGATCTGGTTTTAACTCCAAATCTGAGATTTTTAAACCCCTTTTTTTATTCTTGTTTTTGATTTTTTTGTTTAAAACTGTTTCATGCCTTTATTTTGGAAATCCATGTTTAATCCTTTGCGTCCCTCTTTGTTTTACAGGTCATTGTTTCAGAGGGAGGAAACGGTGACGGTGAAGCTCCGACAACAGCAACGCAAATTCAAGGGAGTTTATTCTCTGACTTTTCACTTTCTTTTTTATTATTTTAAAAATATTAATTATTTATTAATATCATTTATTACTAATGTTTATCACAACTGTTATTATTATTAAATATTATTATTGGTTCATTAAATATATTTCAATAACTAAGTAATAATGATGACAGCAATATATTTAATAGGTGAGTGAATGCATTTGTAATGAAATGTTTTTTTGTAGTTCCAGCATTAAATAACAGTAAATAAAAGACTAATACATACATTTAATTTACCTTGAAAATATTTGATGCAATATTCTGGCTTGTGTCTTGCTTTTATATCTTGAGGCTATTCAAATGACTTTGTAATGGAGTCTGCTGCTTTGAATGCTTCTTAATTTATATCTCAAAAGCTCATATATTTTTTCAAAAAAAAAAAGGTCCCTTCCTCTTGCTCAATTTTGGCTTTTATAGCCAATATTTACAATGATGTTAATTTGTTTTACATCACTAAATGTATGTCTAATCTCCTTCTTTTTTTAAGGTTTTAGCTTGCAATGGTGGCTATGGCAGTGGCGGTTGATGCAAGTTGTAGCTGGGGACGGCAACTTGTCTAGTCAATGCTGACGTGGCGCTCTCCAATTGGTTGGAGTTGAGGTGGCAACAGCAATAACACTTAGCAGTTTTAGGGACTTGGGTCAATTTTGTAATTGGGCTTGTAGGTTAATTCGAAATTGGGCCTTAATTTGAGCCCTTTTTTGTAATTGAACATTTCTTTTGGGTTTTTAATTTAAATTTTAATTAAATTTAAATTTATTTCAAATATTTTAAATTTAAAATAAATTTATATTTAATAATAAATTTAAACCTATTTAAACCCAAAAAATCCAATCACTTGGCCTCGGTCAAAATTGGACTCCAACAGTTGAAATCAAGGAAAGATTATTATCTAAAGTTAAAAGTTGGAGTGCTTGAAATCTTTCAATCGAGGGAAAAGAGGTGTTTTTAAAATCTGTGTTACAAGCGTTACTTATTTTTAGATGCAATGCTTCAAGTTACCATTGTCGTTATGTTGTGAGTTGGAAAATACTATGAATAGATTATGGTGGCGTGATTCAATTACAGGCAAAGTAATTCATTGGTGTAGTTGGAGGTCTTTGTGCATCCCAAAAGTGCTGGGAGGGATTGGTTTTAGAGATTTGTCACATTTTAATAATCTATTGTTGGTAAAACAAGAGTGGAAGCTAATTACTAATCCTAACAGTTTGTTCGCATGTGTTATGAAGGCTAATACTACCCACGACGTGAATTCTTAAAAGTTGAGTCAGGAGCCAAACCTTCTTTTACCTAGAGGAGTATATGGGAAGCTCGGCGTATTTTAGAGGCAAGCATCGGATGATGGATAGGTGATGGACGATCAGTCAATATCTGGATTGATAAATGGCTCCCGTACCTTGGGGAGGGAAGTGTGTCGTTTTAGCAGATTAACTGGCGATATACAATAATTAGTAAATTAATTATTCAAGAAAGTCATACCTAGAGGGAGGATATTCTAGGCCAGCTATTTTCGGAGGATTAGGTCAACTCCATCTGTTTTATCCCATTGAGTGGCTCATCTCAATCTAATTTGTTAGTATGGAGAGGCGATAAGACGGGTGTTTATTCGGCTAAAGGGGGCTATCAGTGGTGTATTACAGACTCTATCCAAACAATGGCAATAACACAACAATTAGCCAAGATGATAAAAAAAATATTATACAAACCTCTAGAGCTTAAGTGTCCCCAATAAAATTAAAATACACCTTTGGAGAATTATAAAAAAATTTCTTCCAACGCTAAGCAACTTAAAAGCTAGGAGTCTGAGACGTGAGGCTGCATGCCCCTTATGCGGAGCAAATGAAGAAACAGTGGAGCATATATTCCATGATTGCATTACTACACAACAAACTCCCAAATGATGGAGATCAATACGGGATCCAATCATGCAGATAGAGAGTGCAAACAATTGTTAGTAGTAGTTTTTAATAATTTAAGCATAAATCATAGAGAGATTTTAGCAGTCCTATTTTAGGCTTTATGATACAATAGAAATAAATTTATCCATGAAGGGGTTCAATAGAGTGCATGTGAAATTGTGGGTCTTGTTCAAGCATTCATAGCAGAATTTTGATTATTAAACAATATAGTGAATTACCGACATAACAGTCAGGAGACTATTCGGGATCCACCCTTAATAGGAAGAGTCTAAGTGAATATAAACACGGCTTTTCAGTAACAGCATAACAAAGCAGTCTCAGGAGTTGTTATTAGGAATGATAAAGGCAAAGTGTGGGTGCTTGTTCTTACCCGATTAGCAATGTGCGAGATCCAACCACAACGGAGGCCTATGCCTATCTCCGTGGGGACATCTGTGCTAGTGAGCTTGGTTTTTCAGAAATAATCGTTGAGGGGTGTTAAAATTCAATTTTGACCGACCTAATATTTGGATCAAAATTAAAACTTTAGATTTTAAATCTTATTTCATTTTAATTTTGAATTTATTATAAATTTAAGTTTATTTGGAGTTTAAATTTATTTTAAAATAAAAATTTAAAATTAAAAGTTTAATTGAATGTCCAAATTAAAAAAAATTCAAGTCCAAACTTAAAAGTCCAAATTACAAAGTTCCAAATACCCAACTATACAATTCCAAATCATAAAACTGCCCTAAGCCCACTAAACCCAAACATCAGAAACCCTAACCTGCCTAAGCCACCACGTCATTTGCCACGTCATCACATCCATGTCAACTGCCACGTCACCACATCCACGTTAGCACCATGCCAGCCTTTGACCCCTCTGATGCCCGAGACTGCTCAGCTCCCAAGACCTTTTTGCTGCCCGAGACTGTTCCCCTGACCGATGCCATCCCTGCTAGCCCTTGCACCAAAACGACAAGAGCACGACGTTCAACGCCAGCGTTGACCCTGCCACCGTTCACCATTCGGGATACCTGCAAAACAGAGAAACAAAGCAGAAACAGCAGAACAGGGCAAAAAGAACAGTCCATGTATTTTGTTTTTTTTCTTTCGACTATAAATTACATACACGATGAATAGAAGAAACACAAAAATTTCACACGAAATACATAGGAAAATCCACAAAGAAATCAAAGAGGAATCGTAAGGGATTCAAACACAAAGATATCTCAGAGGTTGATTTGCAAGGTATATCATTTCGCATATATGCATACATACATATATCTGTTTCATATCCTAAAAGCATATTAGTTCACACCATTTCGAAATAAATGATAAATAAACTTTAAAACGAAAATAAAAAAAGAACGATTGAAGAAACCGAAGATAGGAACACCTTTATTTCGTTTCATTTAGGAACTATGTATATATGTTTATAAAATGAAATATAAAAAGGGTTTTAAAATGAAAAAAGTATGAAAGGAAGAATTTTAAATGTAAAAAATAGAAAGCCCATTCGAAGCCTTTAAGATCTATGTATATTGTTTAAAATATATATATATAGAAAATGGAAATAAACCAAAATTTTTGAGTAAAAGAAAAGAAAGAGAGAATAAGACCAGATCTGCTTTCAAGTTTAAAAATGAACTTAATGAAAAGCGAAAATCAGGTTTGGGTTTTCAAGATCTTCCAACCCAAATTAGATTTGTTTGAAAAGGGAACAAAAACATCAAAATCGTTCATATTTTAGCTTCAAACCCTTTTTTTTACAAATAGATCTGGAAAGTTTACAAAAGAGAGAAATAAAAATGGAGTTTTACCTGACCACCATGAGTGGTGGTGCGCGTGACGACAGGAAGAAGCAGGGTTCGACGATACCCTAGTGCTGGTAATCGAAAGAGAGAGAGGGTTCTTTTTTTTCAAAGATATAAAAGAGCAGAAATTTTTTAGAATGAAACAAAAGAAATGAAGTTTCTGTTTTTTTTTTTTGTTAAATATCTTTACAAAAATGAAGATTTTAACCAAGCCCCTCCTTGTTTTGTTTTATTTTTAAAATCACTCAACTTGTCTTTTTAATTTAACCAACAAATTTTACCTTTTCTTTCGATTTAACCCTCAAGTTTTTTAAAATAATATACAAACTCCAACTTGGACCCTTTTTTTTTACTTCGAATTTCAACCCTAAATTCTTTTATTTTTCACCTTAAATTTTATTTTTTTTAAATATTCAAATCACTCTTTTTCTTCCTTTCGAACCATATGTCTCAATTCCTTGTTTGCTAAAATCTTTTTATCTCATAAAATTTTCTGCCTTTGTCATTATTTTATTATTTATTGCTCTTAACATGTCTTTCTATCTTTTATTATTAACACTACACTATTATTTTATATCCCATGGTTCTGTTCATTACTATATATCTCATAGATTATACTTCATTTATTTTTATGCTTCTGATCACTTTAATGGAATGCACATTCATTCAAATGTTTTTTGTAAAATAGTTTGGCTCGATTGCATGTCTAAAAAATACTTAAATTATCAATTTAAGACAAAGTTCTTTCATTTTAGGTAACATCTTAATGTGTTGAGTGTTATTTTCTTTCGATCCTAAAATGTCAAAAGATTACTTTAAAATCGATAACGACTATTCTATTTGCAAATTGTACATCCCACCTGTCTTTTACTAAATCATTTTTTATAAAGATAAAAACAAAATGTATGTCATGTTCCAAGATTTGTAAATCATTTCGATTACAAATTATACTCTTTTATTTAAAGAGGATTTGAGAGATCGTACCCTAATGTGTTGGGTACGATCTTTTCTTAAACCTAGATAATCGAGTATTTTACTCAAAATCAAAAATTGTTCGATATTTAATTGTTTTAGGGAATCCAAAAATTGTACCCTAATGTATTGGTTGCGATTTTGTTTTGAACCTAAAAATTGAATATCTCGTTTTAATATCTAGTTCATGAAATGCACTTTGAATTTTACCCGAATTTCAAATTTTCAACCACTAAAAATAATCGACTAGGTACCAATTTTGGGCGTATAAGGATATTAACCCTTCCTTGCAAGTAATCGACTCCTGAATCTATTTTTCTGGATTTTGAAGACCAAATATTTTTATACAAAATAAATTTAAGCGTTTAAATGATCCAATCACACCTAAATTAAAAGATTGGTAACGACTCTTATTTTTCGATTTTAAAATAATTTTCGAAACTCGCATAAAAAATAGTTTCGACAAGGAGGATTTGTTGACGGTGCTAAAGAAACTACAAAGTTTAGAGGTTGATAGATCAATAATAGGAGGATTAAGTGAAGAGACAAAAGAAAGATCTAGAGTGTTCTCTAGCATCGAGTTTCATCACATACGTAGAGGAAAGAATGGGGGCACATGCGATGGTCGCCTGGGGTAAAACCCATGATTATCCAACGTTTTGGGTTGAGGAAGCACCTCCGCCAGTGAATCTTGTTTTACAGAGAGAGATCGTAATCGGAAGGGAAGTTGGACTATCTGTTGGTTCCAATTGAAGGGTTGATTTCGGAGGGGGTAGTTTTTGGTCACAAAAATCCTTCGAGGAACTCAACGGTCAGAAGAAACTGAAAGAAAGAAGACGTAGGAGATGAAGCATAGCATGTGCTCAAGGATTCAGTTTCTTGGTGGACAGAGAGATATTCGACGATGGCAGATGAATGATAAGTTATTTAGGAAATGAGGAGTTTTGTTTAGGGTTCTTTTTAGTATTATTAAAGTTGCTCTTTTACTTTTTAGGTAATTGCATATTTCATTTATTGCTTCTCAAGCTTTTTAGTAGCCCAAAGCTACCTTTTCTTAGAGCCATTTAAATGGTAGACAAGTGGTAGGGCAGATAGTATTTGGTTATTTCTTTGTTTTTGTAGGTTTGTTGTTGGACAAAGTTTCATTTGATATTCTCATTTCTTAATAAAAGCCTCGCGCGATTTTTTATTCAAAAAAATTATAAACTATAATATATATATATATAATAGTTAAAAAATTAACCCAAAAATTAGTAAAACTTTTTTTCAATTCCTTTTTTTCTATATATACAATATAGTCTCCATTCTTTTTTTTCTCTATTTCTCAATTTTCTCTTTCTTAATGTTTTCAACCCTCTAATCCCTATAGATTTGAGTAAAACTTTTAATCCAACTATTATGAAAAACCCATAGATTCTATAAAATAATTTAACTTTCTAAACCCAAATGTTGAACATTTAACCCTGCTATTATGAAAATAAAAACTAAATCCCCTCATTTTCTAGTTAATTCTTTTTCTCTGATTTTTTTTGTTAAAAATTTGAAATATGATTATTGATCACATGTCAAACTTGGATGGACATTCATGATACAACCAAGCAATAGTGGCACCTTGAATTGTGAATTCTTTAATTTGGATTTGTGGCTTTACATTAGAAAGATGAACATGTTATGGCTTGAATTAGTAGTAGGAAAGAAAGTTGTTAAGCTAGTTAGTTTAGCGATAAAATTTAGTAAAACGATGTGTAACACCCCTCACCCGATCCGATCGCCAAGTTCAAGATACGGAATGTTACATCCATTATCGAAGTAACTACAAACATTTAACGTTCAATTAACAACATAATACAAGCATACATAAACATTTCAAACCATATTCATAGTATACAACCTTTCTAGGGTCTTATGCGAGCCTACATATGCTCTAAAATAAACCTGGAACCAAACAAGGTCTAATTTGTGACATTTTCAAAATTTCTTATCAACGTTGCGACATGAGGGAGTTCCTCGTTGCAACATGACATATTGACTTAACTCGTTGTAACAATAGGAGTTCCTCATCACACCATTGCCTGAAATCCAAATCTCGTCCCAACAACCATCGCTTGATGTCGCGACATGGACTCTATTTTTGGCACCATTTAGGCCATATGGTACCTATTTCCATAGAAACAAACTATTTACACATTTGGTGCATATTTGAACACTTGTACCTACAAAAAAACCAATCCAAACTCATACTAAACATTACATTTTAACCAATTCAAATCAATCAATCCAATATGCCATAACTTGGCACCAAAACATATCAATTTAACCTATTCAAGCTCAACTTACACTATTACGGCTTTAAGCAATTCAAACTAACATTTAATTATGCTAATTCAAGCTCAATTATGTCATTTGAATACCATTCACACCACACATCTTTTACCAACTCACATACACCAATTGGCATAACTTTCTCAACATTAAGCATTAACCAAATTCAAACCAAATCTAACATTTTAGATTAACAAAAACAACACCAATGTACATGCCATATAACTGAGTCTAAAATGATCAAAAGACTATCAAGTCTATAGCAGGATAGTATGAGCTTCTTGTAGATTCAATCAACACGTTCCACAAGACAACAATCTACAAGGAAAAAATGAGGCAACAGAGTAAGCACAATGAATGCTTAAAAGAAGTCCATATGAAAATTTACTTAACCTTGACATTATAACAATTAAACAATTGGAAACACATTGGTAAACCACCTAGCATTCTTAACTTTCATGTACAATTCAACAACGTAACCAACAAATTAAATCATTTGCATAACAAGATCATATTACTCAAATCATGTACACATACAACTATTCCATCTTATAACATATATATTTCAAGCTATGCACAATTTGCAAACATAACAATTCAACTCATTTCAACCATTTCATTTCCTTTTTTAATTATTGCTTTTCACCCAGAGAACTAAAGTAAATTGAATTTGGATATCGAACTTGTATACTCACAATAGTTGACATATTTGGGCTACCTATACAAATTTCATATCATGTTTGATGATTGCTCACACATGCTTCAGATAATCCACAACACATGCTAGATATCAAATCATCATATAAGCCCCTAATTAAACATTCATTTTCCTTTTTGTAACCCTAATGGCATGTCATTTGTATCCTAATCATTTACTAAGTTCACACGGGTAACGTTACCGTTATCGTATCATTTCAAACCTTGTATCCATATACACAATTTTTATATTTCAAATAGAAATCCATATACATTTCAATTCTTCGTACCAATTCAAAATAACCATAATTTTTATATTTTACGATTTAATCCAATTGATGCCAAAACTACAAATTTTACATTTAAATAGATTATCAAAGAAAGTAAACACAATTTAGTTATAACATAATAAAATAATGTAAATTCCATATGAACTTACCTAGCAAAACAGAAAGCAATTGAATCTTTAAGAACTAATTAGCAATTTTGCCTTTTCTAAGGTTATCTTCGGTTTGGTTTAAATCTCGATCTATATAACAATTCAATTCAATTTATCAATTACACATATCTTATATCATCCTATTATAAAGCATATATTAGTTAAATTTTATTATATGAATGCCCTTAAAATTTTACATTTTATTCAATTTAGTCCTTAAAATTGAAATTGCCATAACTTTTAAATTTAAGCTTCAATTTAGTCATTAACCTAGCAGGGCCTCTCATCCTTTTACTAACCTAATGAGTTGGTAAGAACTACTTATCTTTTGATGTCACAAGTCAGACTGGGTCAAGCTAAGGGATGCTCAATAACTATACCGATTTTGGTTTCATATCTACCTAAATGACTTCCTAGGGTCGTCAAGCCTAGGGTTTAATTCCTCTTTCCCAACCAACTGATCCGCTAAGGATCCTTAAAACAATTATTAACTATTTTCACATTTGCTTGTTAATCTCCCTACATATTTAATTACCCATGGACATAATAAATGAAAACTCTAATTTGAATGTATAATGATATTTACAAACAAAATAAAGAAAAATAAATTAAATCTTGATTAAAACTTGAAGTGCAAAAGTTGAAATTTGTTGACAGTGTTGAAGATCTAAAATCCTTACGAAGAACAATGAAAATAACCTGAATGGAAAAATGGAAACTAAAACCTAATTTACAAAGAAAACAAAAAACGAAGTAAAACGTCTAGGGTTGAAGTCACCCTTGAATATGGTTATAATGTTGTTTATATAGGTAAAAAATCCACAAGACTAAAGTGCCCCTTTGTTTATAATGCTAATTAGGGTTTTAGGTTGTAAAAAGACCCCTAATTGTGCCTAAAAATCTCAACCAACACGCATAGGGATTTTGGATTGCGTAGAAGCCATGTTGCAACATCCACCTCCCATGTTGCAACATAGGTCGATATCGCGACACAACATACAATTTCGTTCCAAGACTTGTTTTTGCTTTTGTCTTCGATGTTGCGACATCGATGTCTTGGTATCGTAACCTAGGCATTAGTTTCGGTCTGTATGTACATCTTTAGCTCTCGATTTGACCTGCATAACCTCATAACCTTATTTAGATATCTAAGATGTAATAAAAACTACTAAAAACATAGCTTACTACTTTAAGCATGAAAATATAAATATATACTAAGATGATTTGATTTAACTATTAAACAAGCTAAAATTATGTGTAAAAAGGGATGTAAATAATAGTGCAGTTCGTGATAGATCACTTCTATAATGTGACATACATGTGGCTTGCCTAACATGACATATATGTGGTAATTCACGTGTTTGTCACATCAACAAAGTTAACAAACATGAATTTTCCATCATTTTTTAAGTGATTTGACAAACAACGCAATTTTACAAGTTAAAAAAGATGAAAATTTGAATGGAAGGCTAAAATAATATTTTTTTTGTAAAGTTAAAAGGCAGAAAATGTCATTATGCCTTTAATTATAATACAACAAAGTAGCTGACAAAATAATAACACAATTTAAAATGATTTTTTAAAAATTAGATTGGTAGTCAAATAGATCAAATCACCTATTTTTGTCTGATTCTTGATTGAGTTTTTAAATAAATAAATAATTCAATTGACTCAATAATCGATTCAACCAATTTTTATCACTTATTTAACTAATTAATAAATCAATTGATTTTTTTCCCTAGCTCTATACTAATGTATATCAATTGTCGGTCCAACTATATCAAATCGATCATTAAAAAAATGCATTTTGTTGTAAATACATTAATAATGGAGGTCTATAACCCCTTTAAACATTTATTGAAGTAATGAGATAAAACTCTCTACTTCATTTATGACCATGAGATGTTTTAAATGAAGTAATTAAGAAGTCTTAATTTACATTTATTGATTGAATGTAAAGGAGTTTATAAATAAAGCACCTTGTAAGTGAAAATTGAATAATGAAAATACTCTGTTGGTTTGATCTATTGCTTACTTTAAGTGTTCTTTTATTTGATTATTTTATAACACATTATTAACACGAGCTTCTACAAGTTCATAGTGAAGTTCACGTCATTTTGACTTTACATAATTTGCCCGTATAACTCTCGCTAAACTATATATGATATACATATTTTCATTTTTATTTTATTTTCTAAATGAAATATTTGCTTTGGATGACATTTGCACATTTATTTTTACAACTCAAATGTTATAATGATAATTATATAATACATTTTTTTACTAGAAGAAATTTCAATTAATGTAATTTGTGTTAGGTTATTATTATGACTAGTCCTCTCTATGCTAATATTTGACATACATATTATTATTTAGAAAAATTGGTATATATATAATTGAATTATTTTACAATTAAAAATGCTTATTATTTTACTAATTTCTTTTATTTTGATTCAAGTGATTATAATGTCAAATCTTGTCAAACTTAAATTTGCAACCTTAGACATATCAGGCAAGAATTATTTGTCATAGGTGTTAGATGATGAAATTCACCTAAATGCTAAAGGTCTAGAAAATATTATATTAGCAAATAAAAAAGCATCTAATCAAGACAAGGCAAAAGCAATGATTTTCATCCATTATCATCTACATGAAGTATTAAAAGTGGAATATCTCACTATGAAAGACCCTCTTAAGTTGTGGAATAATTTGAAAGAACGATTTGATCATCAAAAAATGGTGATACTCCCTAAAGCTCGTTATGATTGGATACAGTTACGGTTGGAAGATTTTAGGACTGTAAGTGAACAATTCAGAACTTTTCAAAATTAGTTGTCAACTAAAATTATGTGGAGAAAACATAACTAATGAAGACTTGTTAGAGAAAATATTTTTAACCTTTCATGCTACTAATGTGCTCTTACAGCAGCAATACCGTGAAAATGGTTTTAAAAGGTATTCTGAATTGATTTCATGCCTTTTGGTGGTTGAACAAAATAATGAGTTGTTGATAAAAAATCATTGAATTCTTCCTACTGGTTCTCCACCATTTCTTGAAGTGAATGTCGCAGTACACAATAATTATGAAAATGGAAAATATAGAGGTCGCGATCGTGGTCGTGGTCGTGGGCATAGTGGGGGACGTGGTCGAGGACGTACTAGTAATTGTTATCATGGTGATCATAATAGTGGTACTTCTAAACACCAGAAAAAGAATGACAATGAAGGACAAGAAAGAAGTTGTCAAAATAATCCTTCAAAAATTGTTGAGAATTTATGTTACAGATATGGTATGAAGGGGCATTGATCACATACCTGTCGTGCGTCTAAGCATTTAGTGAAACTTTATCAAGCATCAATTAAAAAGAAGGGAAAGAATATGGAGACAAATTTTAAATCCTAAAATGATGAAATAGAGGCAAAAGATGAAGAATTCACTTTGATACTAAAACTGACCATGCCTACGAGGGTGATAAATTTCATGACCTTAATAATATAACTCACCTAGATATGAAAAAGTTCTTTGAGAATCATTAGAAAAGTTGATGTTATTTTGATATTTTTATGTTGTTTTAAGTATGCTTTATTTTCTTGCATAAAGAATAATTTATATTTTTAAATAATATTTTTAACGTTTCTCATATTATATTTTGTTTATTTTTATATGAATATTCGACAAAGTTTCGTTGGACCCAAAATCAATGAAGACATGTGTCTTGCAGATAGTGCTACAACACACACGATACTCAAAGATAAAAAATGTTTTCTCATTTGACAATAAGTGATAATCATGTTAATACAATATTGGGTAGTTCAAAACTTATTAAGAGCTTCGGAAGAGCTATTATATTATTACCTAAAGGTACAAAAGTTGTCATTGATGATGCTTTATATTCCACTAAGTCTCAAAGAAATTTATTGAGTTTTAAAAATATTCGTATTAATGGATATTATATTGAGTTAATGAATGAGAAAAATATTGAATATCTATACATTACAAATGTTGAATGTGGAAAGAAATATATTTTGAAAAGGTTACCTTCTTTTTCATCAGGTTTATATTATATAAATATTAGTGCAATTGAGACACATGTCACTACAAACTAGAAGTTTGTAGAATCACATACTTTTACTATTTGGCATGATCAATTAGGCCATCCTGAATCTATTATGATGTGAAAAATAATCGAGAATTCAATTGGACACCCATTAAAGAGCCATAAGATTCTTAAATTCAAGGATTTATCTTGTGTTGCTTGTTCTCAAAGGAAAATTGATTATTAGACCATCACCAGCTAAAGTTGGGATTGAATCTCCTGCATTTTTGGAACTTATTCAAGGTGATATATGTGGACCTATTCATCCACCACGTGGATCATTAAGATATTTTATGGTATTGATAAATGCATCTAGTACGTGGTCACATGTGTGTTTATTATCGACTCGTAACCTAGCGTTTACGAGACTACTTGCTCAAATAATTCGATTAAGAGCATAATTTCCATATTGTGCAATGAAAACTATTCGTCTTGATAATGCTGGTAAGTTTACTTCCCAAGCTTTTAATGATTATTGTATGTCAATTGGGATAAACGTTGAACATCATGTAGCTCATGTTCACACACAAAACGGTCTAGCTGAATCGTTTATCAAACGCCTCCAACAAATAACTAGGACATTGTTTATGAGAACAAAACTCCCTATTACAACTTGGGGATATGTTATTTTGTATGCAGAGCATTTGTGCACTTCAAGCCAATAAGTTATAATAAATACTCTCCATTACAATTGGATTTTGGTCAAGAGCCAAATATTTCCCATCTTAGAATTTTTGGATGTGC
This sequence comes from Gossypioides kirkii, assembly GCA_005610355.1. Taxonomy (NCBI): domain Eukaryota; kingdom Viridiplantae; phylum Streptophyta; class Magnoliopsida; order Malvales; family Malvaceae; genus Gossypioides; species Gossypioides kirkii. The sequence goes on from CP032245.1 coordinate 15,389,628, forward strand.
AGTATATGTTCCAATTGCTCCACTACAACTTACAAAGATGGGTCCTCAAAGGAGGTTGGGAATATATGTTGGTTTTAAATCTCCTTCTATAATTAAGTATATTGAACCATTAGCTGGAGATTTATTTACTGCACGATTTATTGATTGTCATTTTGATGAAACAATATTCCCAACATTAAGGGGAGAGAAAATACAACTAGTAAAAGAGATTACATGGAATGGATCATCATTATCTCAATTAGATCCTCGTACAAATCAATATGAACAAGAAGTTCAAATGATCGTACATTTGCAAAGCATCGCCAATCAACTGCCAGATTCATTTACTGACCTAAAGAGAATTACAAAATCTCACATACAAACTGTTAATGCAAAAGAAAGCAATCCACACCTGAAGCGTGGAAGACCAATCAGTTCCAAAAATAAAAATCCTCGTGAAAGGAAAGGAGCAAATATTCAAGATGCTCATATAATGGAGGCGGGGATTCCTGAAGAGACCCATGACATAACTAATTATAAAACTCAAGAAGAGATACAAGTACCTAAAAGTGAAAATGAAAATGATGAAAATAAAAAGATCTCGATAATTTATGTCAATACGAGAAAAAAGATGGAGCCAAAAAAATATAGTTGTCAAAAATAATTTTGCTTATAGTGTTGCTACTGAAATAACAAAAGAAAATGAGGATCCTGAGCCTAATTCTATTAAGGAATGTAGAAATAGAAAAGATTGGCCAAAATGGAAAGACACAAGTCAAGCAAAATTAAATTCGCTTTCTAAACGTGAAGTTTTTGGACCTATAGTCCAAACACCTAAAGAAGTAAAGCCGGTAGGATATAAATGGATATTTGTGCGAAAATGAAATGAGACAAATGAAATCGTAACATATAAAGCACGACTTGTAGCACAAGTATTTTCATAAAGGCCCGACATTTATTATAAAGAGACATATTCTCCTGTGATGGATGCAACCACGTTTAGTTACCATATTAGTCTGGTAGTACGTGAACAACTTGCATGCGTCTAATGGATGTTGTTACAACCTATTTGTATGGTACACTTGATAGTGAAATTTATATGAAAATCCTTGAAGGATTTAAAATCCCAAAAGAATATAGAGTTTCTCGAGAAAATTGCTCAATCAGATTAAAGAAAAGTTTATATGGATTAAAACAATGTAGACGTATGTGGTACAATCGTCTTAGTGAATATTTGTTAAAAGAAGGTTATAAAAATGATTCAAGTTGTTCATGTGTTATTATAAAAAGGTCTGAATTAGGCTTTGTAATAATTGCTATTTATGTTGATGAGCTAAATATTATTGGAACTCCTGAGGAGCTTCAAAATGCAGTAAATTATTTAAAGAAAGAATTTGACATGAAAGATCTTGGAAAAACAAAGTTTTGTCTTGGCCTGCAGATTGAACATTTAAAAGATAGAATTCATGTTCATCAATCAACTTATACAAAAAAGATATTAAAGAAATTTTATATGGATAAAGCACATCCATTGAGTACCCCGATGACTATAAGGTTGTTAGATGTGAATAAAGATCAATATCGTCCTTGCGAGAATGATGAAGAGTTCTTGGTCCTGATGTACCATATCTAAGTGTCATAGGGGCATTGATGTATATTGCAAACAACACAAGACCTGATATAGCTTTCGTTGTAAACTTGTTAGCAAGATTTAGTTCTTATCCAACACGTAAACATTAGAATGAAATTAAACAATTATTTAGATATCTCAGAGGGACAATTGATATGGGTTTATTTTATTCAAATGATTCAAGATCCCTATTAGTCGGCTATGTTGATGTTGGATATTTATCGGATCCACATAAAGGTCGATCTCAAACAGGATATTTATTTACATGTAGAGATATTGCCATATCATGGCGTTCAACAAAGCAGACATTAGCTGCTACCTCTTCAAATCATGCTAAAATAATTGCAATGCATGAGGCAAGTCGAGAGTGTGTTTGGCTAAGGGTATTAACCCAACATATCCTGAAGATATGTAATTTGCCTTTATAGGAAAAGATGCCAACTATCTTATATGAAGATAATGCAACATGTATAACTCAATTGAAGGGTGGTTACATAAAAGGTGAGAGAACGAAGCATATTTCAACAAAATTATTCTTCACTCATTATCTTGAGAAGAAAGGTGACATAAAAGTTCAACAAATTCGTTCTAGTGATAATTTAGCAGATCTTTTTACCAAGGCCTTGTCAACTTTAACATTTAAAAGACTACGAGATAAGATTGGAATACGTCGGCTCAAAGATATAATGTGATGTTGCCATTAGGGGGAGTCTAAAACACATTGTATTATTTTCCTTTAACCAATGTTGTATCCCACTAGAATTTCCTGATAAAGGTTTTTAACAAGGCAACTTGTAATAGGAGATTGCGTATTCTTTTTCCTTTATTAGGTTTTTATCCTATAGGATCTTTCCTAATAAAGTTTTAATGAGACATATTTTTTATTTAAAAGACATCCAAGGGGAGTGTTGTAAATACATTAATAATGGATGTCTATAACCCCTTTAAATATTTATTAAAGTAATGAGATAATTTGATCAAAAAAAAAGAGTAATGAGATAAAAACTCTCTACTTGATTATGAGATGTTTAAATGAAGTAATTAAGAAGTATTAATTTACATTTATGGATTAAATATAAAGGAGCTTATAAATAAAACACCTATGAGTGAAAATTAAATAATGAAAATTTTTGTTGATTTGATTTATTGCTTATTTAAGTGTTTTTTTTATTTTATTATTTTATTAAAAGCATGGCAATTTTAGCGAAACTTGTTGGTGAGAAACAAGTGTTGAAAATGGAGCGAAGCCATGGCAGAACCCAACCCAAAATCTTTTGGAGTCCATTTGGGCCAATTGCTTCAGCCTTGAGGGATCTTCCCATACATCTGATCTCAATTCTCAACTCACTTCCAGTTTCCAACCTATCTAACTCGGTCACAGTTCAGAGTTCATAGTTGAGTCAGGGAAAGAACGACAGCGCTTTCTTCCTTCCCTACTTCTAATGCGACTTCAAACTAAAACACAAGGTATCGTTGCCTTTCAACTTCTTCCCTTCCATTTTCAATTGGACCTTCTTCTGTTTTTCCCTTAAATTCTTTATTTATTAAGCTGCTACCCATTTTAGATTAAGAATCCATATTTGTTTTTACTATCTATATTTCTGGGTAAATTTGATCATTTTATTCCCTTTTTGGCAGGCTTTGTTTAAGCTATCAATATGCAGATTTACAGTATAATCTAGTTCTTGTTCTCTATCAAACTAGGCTTGTTTGTTTTAAAATTTGATTTATTGATGGATAGAAGGAAATGAAGCAATTTTTGGATTTAAAAATTGAGTGTTAAGATATGGGTCAAACACTCTTCCCAACTAATGTTGGGTATTTTGTTTTAGTGTTTCTGAAGATATTTATTTTCGGTGTAAAGAAAAATTTCAGTTTGATTTGCTGAGTTACCTGTCCATTTTGTTAACTGGAGTGACTTGTGTTACTGTTGAATGTTTTATATTAACTTTCTTTAGTGCTTAGAGTTTACCTTTTAGCTCAAGTAAGTAGTTCCATCTATACAAAATTGTCTGCTATTAAGGGTTGTGAGTTAATTATGCATTGAGCCTCTCGATGATTAGCAATCATTTTGACGATATTAGATGCTTGTGCACTCTTCAATCGTGATATGTTATTTCTCATTAGAATAGCTCTTTAATGCACAATATTTTCTAAGGCTCTGTTACTAGGAAATTTCTTAATTGTGTTATTGTAATTTTGTTGTAGTATTTATTTGTCTTTTAGATTATTGTTTATTTGTATAGGTGCATAATGCATCAAGTCACAGTTCTTAGTGCTCGATGTTTCAAAGGAGGCCCTTGTAAGTATTCCAACTTACAGATTTGACAATGTATTAATTTTGGCTGCAATGTTGAATCTTTCCCATTATATTGAACCTAGTGAAGCTGAAAATGTTCTTCTCTGCATTCAATTGTTTTATATTTTCTGTATATGTGGGAACAATGTAGCACTTCAACCAAAATGTTGGTTGATTTTGGTTGGTACATTCATATCTTTTTGTATAGAATCCAATCCTAAGTTTGTTCTAATGAACAACTTTAACTACTTTGGTTATAGTACAACCACTAGAAACTGAAATCACAAATTAATATCATGCATTTGTAGTTGAACATTTTCTTGCTTTTATAAGTTTCTTTGACTCGATTATCACTATCAATCTTTTTCATCTTCTGTTTCTATTGTATTATGTAATACTATTTCCTCTTGCTTTAAGGAACATAAAATGGATGCTTCAAGCAAAATTGGTGATCGATCAACTAGTGATGTTGTTGTCAGGCTACGAACTCTAGAAGGGCGTGACGAGTGGATATATTGTCACTCTGACATCCTTGTAGAGAAGAGCAAATATTTTGCTGACCGCCTCTCTGACAATTGGCCAACATGTCAGATCCTAGACTCGCGCAGTTGTGTTGAAGTATACTGCCAGGAATTAGACTTTGATCACCATGTCAATGTTCTACGCCTTTTCTACATTGTTATAGACGGTTCAGTTGATGACTTGTGGAATGGTGTGAAAAATGCCCTTGGCATTCTCCAAGTAGGCAGTCAACTCGGTTGCCCACAAATCGTAACTGCTTGTGTGAACTACTTGGAAGCTGTCCCTTGGGAAGAGTCTGAGGAGGAGGAGATTTTAAGAATCATACCAGGCATGGGTTCTGAAGTGGAACCAATTCTTGCCCGTCTCCAACCAGTTAATCTATCAGCAATACGTGGGATATTTATCTCAACTCTTCGATTTGCCATGTCATCGCCACCTTCTCTGATGAATGATCTTAAATCTTCGGCTCAAGAGCAGCTTGAGTACATGGTAACTGAAGATGACGATTCCCCTCTATTAATTGCTGATGATGATATCAAATCTGAGGTCAAAGATTGTGTTGGGAGACTATTTTCTAGATTTAACAATCTGCTAGAAGTGTATTTATGTGAGCCCGCAGAATCAGTTGATGAGGCAGGAAAGATGACATTATTTCAGTCCTATCTCGCAGACTTTTCATGGGCTTGTCAGCTGTTGTCAAAGTTGGAAATAATGAGGGTATTTGTTAACAGTTGGGTGGATGCATCCGATAAAATAGTGGTGATAATGCAATCAAGTCCCACAGTTGAAATGATTGGGATAAAGCTGAAGGTTGTTGAAGTTGTGGCGAAAGTTCTGGAATCAATTGGGTATGGCACTGTTATTCTGCCAACCACTAAACGGCTTCACATGGTGAAAATCTGGCTTCCATTTGTGCGGATTACAAAACCTTTGATTGATTCTGTCATGACAAGTGATGATGATTCTTTGGAATTTAAAATAGACGGTGAACTTTGGCAATCATTGGAATCAACATTTGTTTCCATAATTCTGGCGTTGCCATCTGTGAACCAAGCAGAGATTTTGACTGAATGGTTAGAAAATGAGCATACACGGTATCCTGATCTAACTGAGGCATTTGAGGTGTGGTGTTACAGGTCCAAGGTTGCTAACCGGAGGCTGGCATTGATAGGGGGTGGCCATTGTTCACTTTGAACCGTTTTCTCTCGTTTCGTTTAGGCTCTGATTCAGTAACCATGCTCATCAAGCTTTTTCTTTTTTGTTTCGTTGTATATATATCAGGCTTACAGTCAGGATTACGCTGGGACGTGATCATTAAATGAAGAGATGTCCGGCCACCTCTGCTCTTTGTATGGTTTGAAATTGAAATTTTAGTGTTTGTAGATCATGTAATGCTAGATCCCCTCTGTAATTGTTTAAAGCAGGTGATTAATCTCTTAGAAAATTAATCATGTCCTGGACTCATGCAACCAGATTATCACTTGTCCTTTTGCAGGCTAACATCGATTTTAAATACTAAATTCATTCCATTGCAGCCTTCCTTTGAATCTTGAGAAATGGAGGCCTCCAAAATTCAAAGTGTCATTCCATTGGAGATTGTATTATGAAAATGATAGGTAATATAATGTGATTATGGGATATAGAATATATTTATCTACATGATTTGCTGCTGGGTTTTGTACATATATCTTTTAGTCATTTTCTAATACTAGTTGGAGTTGATCATTCCAATTATATACTTGGTCAACAAACAATTTTGAAGATATTATATATTGAAGCAGAAAACAGAATGATTTTGAATCGATTTAATTAATGTTTAATCTTTGAAAGTAGAGCTACTATACTTCTTTCCCTTTATTTATTAAGGCATAATCTTGGAAGTCCAACAACTTGATGGACTATTGCTGCAATTTTTGTCTTATGCTTGGTTACTTTATTTAACCATTATCCTTTCTTTCCTTCTTTTTCTAAGGTTGTCTTTGAGAGGAAAGAATAGGGTCGCTTATCCATTATTTTGTATACTTTTTCATACTTTATCCATTATTTTGTAAAAGAAGTCACAATCACAGATGATAGAATTTGGATGCCACCTGTTAAGGATCATTTGTAGAGCTAATTTTAATCATTTGAAGTGTTGATGTTAGTTGAATTCTGCTTTTGATGAGCTGACATCAAAGCTTTGAGCCCCTTCATCAAGAATGTTGATGGTAATACTTTTGCTCCAAATAATTCAGTATAATTTTGGTCGTCCATTTCATGAAATACTTTGTTCACACCCAAATTGACTAAAATTTTAATGTCATTATACCCAAATAAACTAATTTGATGATATTGATCCATCTAAACCAATCCCCAAAACTTACAAATTAATATATAATCCTCTCAAATATATATGGTGAGATCCTGAAATGTTTGAAGGAGTCAAATTGTGCTATGCAAAGTATAAAGCCTATACTAGGAGAAATTTCTTCTTTACACTATACCATGCATTTCCCTTGTTCCCTAATGGATAGAAATGAAAATAGTGAAAGATATATGTTTGTCTGGTTCGAATCACGTTCTTCAGGCGACGAAGTCCGGTAATAATTGGGCTACAAACCTTTTTCTGTTCTGAAGGTTGATGCTCTCATACGCAGCCGAAGAGTGAGGTGTGGGAGGGTTTATGGCACCAAACTCATTTGGTTCATCAATGTCTAGCCTTCTACCCATTTGCATTGTTTGGTTTGGGAGAAAATTCTGATGAGTTCCAGATAAGGAAAGGTTTTCACAGTGCGGAAGACCGAGTGTGAGGGAAACACCATTACCTGGAAACCTTGGAGCGAACTGTTCTGCATCGAACCGTCCGATTTCTCCAATAGGATACTGTCCGAAACCTCCCATGAAATCAGTATTGGTCCCCATGAATGAGTACCCATCTTTGCTGAACTTCATGGAAACCTCATTGCTTGCCTCACTTTGATTCATGTCCATGTTCATGGATGGGACACTAGTTGGGGACTGCAACAGTTCATTGCTCCTTGGTTTCTTTGGACTTCCTTGGGTGATCCCTTCTAATTCGGATGATCCAATGAGGGAGAAACGCGACTGCTGGTGTGCATTTCCTGCAAGGGGAGACGTTGAAGCGGTGGAAATGGACATTGATGAAACTTTCTGGTTCTCCCCAGGATTTTGGCAGCTTGGAGCTGTGGATTTGGATGCTGAATCTTCATGTTTTTCGGTCTTGTTTGTTTTGTCCTCTGAAGTACCATTCTGTTCTTGCTCCTTGATTTCCTCTAAATACATCTCTTCCACCATTGGCTTCCAAAGCCGAACTCGGGCGTTTATGAACCAGTTAGACACCTGAATTATCACCAAAACAAACAAAATCCCTGAATTACATGTGCCACAATCGGGACAAGAGAATCGCCAGACAAAGCCCATACCTGACTCCTGGTGAGCCCTGTTTGTTTTGCAAGCATGTGTTTGTCTGAATCTTTAGGATACCTGAAATGGAGATAAAGAAATTCGGATTGAAACTTTTAAGGATGTTTCCAATGCAGTTTTGAGAAAATTTCAGAGATTACTTACGGGTGAAGGAAGTGTTCAAAGAGCCAAGCTCGAAGAACAGAAACTGATCTTTCAGGCAATCCTCTCTGGGGTCTCCAAGCATTGTGCTGGATCATTCCCAACTGCTGAAGTGCTCTTTGCTGTCGAAGATGATGATCCACGAACTTAAGTCTGGAACCCTCGATTTTGGCTGCTCCTCCTACACCATCTTCTTCTTCCCCTAAACTCTTGTTAGCTGCTCGGATTTGGTCAGTTATTGCATCTTTCAAACATCGAAACTGCTTTGAAATGGTCTTTAATGCAAGAGCTGTGTATGTTTTTGCAGACCCAATTCCAGCTGCTTGCTCAAATGAGGATGTTACAATCTGCATCTGGTGATGGTATTGCCTATACCTTTGTTCCACCTGCCAAAAAAAAAATGAACCATTTGATGTCAATATGTTGTGCTTAAGAAATAAGCTTACGTTGGATGTCTAGAAGAAGTTTGGAATTCAAGAACCTGACTGACATACTCTAACTGGTAAATTTCATTGATTTGAGGTCTAATAACAAACTACAGCTTTCAATTAATTCAACAAAGAATCTTTAAGGATTGGAATCTAAAGAAATAAGACCTTAAAATACTAGACTTACAACTTATGAACATGCTTCTATCCCAGTTTTTTACATATATATATGATCTAATTTTCATACCTCATCAAGCATGTTAATTAGCTTTGCTTTCTTCATCTGAATTTCCTGTTTCTCAGCCGTGGTCAGCTCCGCGGCGTGTTTCTCACCTGCCTCCCCACCACCAGAGCCATCCCCGGCCACCACCGACGACTCTCCCACAGCCTTACTACTGCTATTGCTATGATTATTTCCACCGCCACCCTTCTTAGCCAATAATTCACTTTTCGTAATCCCAGTAGTGTTAACATTAACAACCTCATCAAGAAGCTCTTGAGCAGCCTTCAAGTATTTAGAGCTCAAAAACACACTTTGCACACCCGACACCCTATTGTGCACTCCTGAACCCGAAGAAGCCGACCTGCCTGAAACTGCTTGAGCCTGGGATCCATAACCCGGCTGCTGCTGGGAAGAGAGGGTCAAAGAGAGTCCCTGTTGAGCGCGAGGAGTTTCACGCGCCGATACGGAAGGGTCAATAGGGTTGTACAAGTTGTAATGGACGCGCTGGACGAGGCCATGCAAGGGGGAGATATCGTGTGAGGTAGGGCCTTGATTGGCGGCTGAGGTAGCGGGGAGGGGGATGCCGACGAGTTGCTGAGTTTGGGGCGGAGAGAGGGAGTTAGGGTTGAAGAAAAGGAGGTTGCTGGCCGGGGGTGGTGGAGGGGTATCGGAATACTGAACATAGGCAGGGTTCATAAGTACAAGGGTTTGGAGGCCGTCAGTACTTGCTTGAATTTCAGGGTTCCCATGAAAGTACGTCGCCATCGGATGTTGTCTCCTTTGCTTAATTCTAATGTTGTTTTCTATGCTTTCACTTCACTGAAAAGATCAAAGAAACACCAAAATTTATTATTATTATTACACTACTTTCCTAGTCACAAACACTAGAAAAACAAAAAGAAAAAAAATCCATCCATAACATCAATAAAGTCACCTTATTCTCCAAAAAAAAATCCCCAGACTTTGAATCAACCCATTCCAGAACTTTCTGGGAAAAATGAGGTGTTGATGATCTTGTGCTGATCAAGTGGATCCTGAGAATTCAGTGGAAAGGAAAGGAGTGATAATCCTCCACAGTTAATATATATATATATATATATATATATATATATATATATATATAAGTAAATATGATTGGCTGGCTCCTCAAGATTTGGGAACAAGTCTAGAGCTTGAAGACATGGGAATAGTAGGAGGAGAAGATGAAGAAAAGGATGAGGGAAGGAAAAAAGGGAGTATAGGGGAGAAAGTTTTAGTGTTTATATAAAGATAAGAGAGAGAAGGCTGAAACCCAGAGATTGAAACAGAGAGAGAGAGAGAGAGAGAGAATTGATTATAGTAACAGTTAATAAGATTGGTACCTGGTGTGATGGTAATTTGAGTATACACGTGCTTCATCATCATCTTCACTGCAAAATACAACTTTTAAAAAATAATTAAAATTTTGACAAGTAAAAGCCAATATAGTTATAGCTAAAATACCATATAATTTAAATAAACAGAAAGAGATGTGATCTATCCATCTCTGGAATTTATGATTTTTTTAATGATCTATCAGTAAGTTAGTCCTTTATTGTCAGACTCAATATCTCTGCAACTCCCCCCCAATTCAAACTGGAAAAAGAAAAAGAAAGTATCAGAGAGATTAATGGGTGACCATCAATCACTCTCCTTCACCTCTCTCTTAATGGGGTTTTTAATTAGGTGAAGTACCTGCAAATACAACAAAACAAAGGGAACTTGTGTGATTTGACCCTCCCTTTTCATAAACTACACAAACCAACCTTTCTTTTCTTTTTTTCTTCTTCTGTGAAAGAAAAAACAAGGAGTGTGAGATATGATATGTGTATATATCAAGCTGTTTTCATAAATAATAATTGACACAAGATTTGAAAAAACTCTCCTTTCACACTGTAAGCTTAATCAAAATATAATAATAATACAAGAAAAAGAAGAGATGATGATGATGAAGAAGAGAGAGGGTAGAAGAGGGTCCTACTCCCCAATTCATACATTAAATATCTCTTTGTCTTTTTTCGTTTTTCACTTTATTTTTTTTTCTCTCTTTTTACATGTTTTTGGGGTTAATATTTTTGTGGTTGGATGCCAGTGTTTGAAGATAAAGCAATTAAATTGCCAAGGAACACAGAACCAACCGCCATAACACCTACTTTAATGCTTCAAAATATGAAATAAATACTAGTAGAGTACATATATAAACTTCCCAGAAAAAATTATATGAAATAATAATGTCAAAATTTCGTACGTTAATTTAATAGTCAATAACATTTATTATTTTAGGTGTGATTTGAATTTGAATCGTATCAATTGTGTTACTATTAAGATCTTATCTTCTCTTTATAATTCATCAAAATAAAAAAAATAATGACATCACATCAAAATTATCTCTGTTTGATACAATTATTTTTCTTCCTTTCATAATTTAATTTTTTTTTACAAATTTAAAGAATACCCATTTTTTATTTGCATGAGAATTTTGAATTTAATATATATATGTCTATGAAATCTACCAAAAACTAAATTGTTTTGATCTGTGAAACAAAACAAAAAACAGTGGGGTCCTAATCAAATGCATGAATGTGTGAATTTGAATCAAGTGCTCCCTAACTGTGTAGGGCCAAATTGAGTTTCTCTCATACTATCCCTAACCTTTCACCAAAACTGTACTACAAAATTACATAAAACAAGAAATCTACTACTAAATTTACACTTTCTGACTTTAAAGTTCTTTATTTCTCTCCCAAATTTTGATTTTTTTTAATATATTCCTAAAAACCAAATAAACTCCAAAAAAATTAAAATAAAAATCAAGGTGCTGACAGACAGTAATTGGTATATATAATTAAAAGGAAAAGAGTAGTTTAGTGAAAAAAATGAAATGCAACAAGATAATTAAAGCGATTTGATCCTAAATTTGATCTGAAACGATAAACACTTTGATCAGTAAGTTGATATATGGATTGAATTAAGTAACTCTTTGAACAAGAGAAGAGACATTGCAATCACCATCAGAGTAACACATTCTCTGATCAAATTAAAGTCATCTTAATTATTAATAATAAGGTAGAGTTCTTAGGATTCTCCCCCCAAATGAAAAACTTTTCACTTTTAATTGTCAGCTCAGGCATTGAAAGATCATTAACTTTAACATTCACTGCCATAAAAAGCAAGCTCATCAATTCAAAACTCACCTGAAAGAGAACCCATATCTCTCTTCTGCTCAGTCAACTATAAAACTACTTCCCCTCCATTTTCTCATTGGCTTAAAAGAGTTACAACTTTCTTTAATTTTTTTTCTCAAAAAACAGTATAAAATTCATGTTTTTTTTTTACTGCCCCTGTACTTAAACCAGAAATTGATGGAGTACAATTTTGAGAAGTCTCCTTTCACCCAATTCTGTGGGTAAGTGTACAATCGTGTTCTTGCCTGTAGAACAACATCAAATTTAGTGCATGTGAAATTAAATACTGGTTCAGAGTTGGAATTCAGGAGTTGTATTATCATTTCTTTCACCATTCCATTGTGGTTCATTTTGACCTAATTCAATTGCTTTTATCATTGAAAGTTTAGGCATTCTGCCTTTTTTTTTTCTGTAGTTTTTAAGTAATATCTACTTATCACCTCAAAACTAAACTTGTTTCGAGTAAAATTTTAGTTTAATGATAAATTTGATCACTAACGTTTACATGTTTTGTCAAAATGGACTTAAATGTATTTTTGAGCTTTTTTTTACCATCAATTTTTTTCAAATTGCATTTTCTAACAGATTTAATGAATAAATTCAATGTTTTAATTTTTCTTTCAAAAGGTTTCAATCTTTCTTCATTAGAAGTTTTTATTTCGAGTTAATTTATTTTAGATAATTAGGTTAATTTTCTTTAAATTAAGAGTTAATTTTTAATTCAATATATTATTTATTTTATTATTTTCATATGCAATTATTTTATTGGGTTATTTAAGTAATAAATTACATCTCATTAAAATATTCCACATATAAAATTCCATATCATTCTTATTAATTTTTTTAACGGTACTTTCATTAAATTTGTTAGAAAAAACATATTGAAAAAAAGAACAAGAGTGGATGGTCAAAAAAGACTCAAAAATACAATTAGGGTCATTTTAACAAAACATGCAAACGTTAATTATCAAATTTATCATTAAGCCTAAAATTTTTCATGGTACCTTCCAAAAAGTGAAATTTGCATTTTTCCGCGATTCAAAAATAGTTAAAAAAAATCACCATGTGTCTCATTTATTTAATATTTAAAAGAACCTATCGTCAATATATAAAATAATTATTGTTAAAGGATTGTTAAATTAGTTTTTTTTTTTTTAAATTGAGGGAGGAAAATCATCAGCGGAGCCAGGTAGAGGCCCAAAGAGACCATGATCTCCTCTAAAATTTAAAAGTTTTTCAATTTAGCCTTTAGTAAATATACTATGGTACTCCCAAAATATAAGTAGACCCTCCAAGATTTAAGATTTTTTCCCCTTTTCTATATATATTATAGTCCCCTTAAAATGGTAAATTTTTAATTTAAACTCTTTATAATTTATAAAATTTTAAATTAGTAATGGTGAAATTACACTTTGACCCCTCAAAAATGATTAAAATTTAAGTTAATCCTTCAAAAATTATAAAGGTATAGGCTATTAAAATGATGAAATTACATTTGTACTATCATAAAAATATACAATTTAATTCCGCCCTCCAAAAAAAAATTCCTGACTCCACTACTGAGGGAATGGAGTTGCTTAGAATCGAAGTCAAGCTCTCATGCCTACAATATATTACTCTTATCATTGAACCAAAAGATTATTGGCTTAAATCACTTTTTAAAAATGATGTTCTAACATATTTAAAATTCAATTAGCTAAATTTGCAACTCAATCTCCATTAAAAATCTCATTCTCAAAAATCTTAAAATTTATCTGACATATTTTCGAGCGATACTACTTGTTCAAACTCAAAGTTTCAGATAAATTTTAAAAGGAATTAGACAAAAAATATTTAACTCATTTAAAATATAATTTGGTTTGTGCTCCAAGATTCAAGCCCAACTCATTTTTAAATATTATATATTTATGGTGGTGAATTACACTAATATCATAAATATATATAAGGCAGTCTGCCCTGGCCTATGTTGACCCAATGTTCTTTTAATTTCTCTGACAGTTTTCTTTTGGTTGTTATTTTCCATCTTCTTCAACTTATTCTTTTTTTTAAAAGAAAAAGATTGCTAGCAATTCAAAGTTAAGTCGCTATTAGCTCCATTTATATATTAAAAGTAAAGAAAACTTAAAAATATTTACTTTTCAATATACTTAATAAAATAAAATATATTTAATTGAGTATGGGTTTGTCTATCAGAGTACATCGTCGTACGGATAGGGTTCCTTGATGGAATCTATGGGACTGCAAACACATGAAAGTGGTGTACATCACATCACATCAAACTAACCTCCCTAAAATCTATGCCTTTTCTTGATTGAATATTCATTTTTTTTTTTCTCTTTGATGAAAAACATTTTATCAATATAGTTTTCTATGATGATGCCAAGCTTACATGGGAGATATGAAATTCAAATGCTTGTCACACACATATATATAATATTTACTCCAATTTTGATGAGTTGCAACTCCTTGGTTCGTTCGCTTGATGAATAAAAATCTCGTGTATTAGTTTGATGGTTAAAAATATTTATTGTCTCAAATGTAACATAGGTTCGAGTCGCATCACGTTGTTGTTAAGACTTTACTCTTTGCTTATAATTCAACAAAAAAATATTCTCATGAATATATATAATTGAATAGTGTTCTTAAACCATTAAAAATATGTTCATGACTCTAAACAAAAATTATTCATAAATAAGAATAAATTAAACATGATATAGAATAAATAAAAGATAATACTAGCAAGCCAAATAGGTTTTCTTGCATTCAATTAATTGTTTTTTGAAAAATACAATAATCTTATGTTTCATAGGAGTATTATTTTTTACACATGTTTTAGTATATGAGTTATTAATAAACTAATTTAATTGGTAATATTTAGTCACTCTTATGATTTATTTTTAGCAAAAAGGTCTTATTTTTTTACAGGTATTTTTACTCATCTTTTTAATTTCTAGTTTAAATTTGTACTAACTATGCTTTATTTTAGTCTAACTATTGTAATACATATGTTATAAATAAGCTTTTTCTTTATGTTATTACACTAGTAACCAAACAAGATATAAAAGCGTACATATTTTATTGTCATAATTTAATAGGGGAATTTTTTCTCATAAATTAAAGAGGGGAGTTTAGGGTAATTATGGACCTCGCTATTTAATTGGTTTATAACACTCTTCCAAGTCGCCTATTAAAAAAATGTCCCTCGTTAAAACTTTTACTAAGAAAAATCTTGTAGAATAAAAACCTAATGAAGAAAAAATAGTACATAAGCTCTCACTATAAGCAGCCTCGTTAGAAACATTTACCAGGAAAATCTAATAAAACAAAAGTTTGAACTCTCTCTAATTACAATGTCACTTAATACCTTTGAATTGGTGCATTGCAATTTTGTATACCAACCTTTCAAATGTTGCAATCGGTAATGTTTTGGTAAACAAAACTACTAAATTATCACTAAATGAAATTTTCGAACTTCAATATCACTTTTCTTCTCAAGATCAAGAGTGAAGAATAATTTTGGTGAAATATATTTTGTTATATCTCCTTTGATGTGTCCTCCTTTTAATTGAGCTATACACACTGCATTATGTTCGCATACGATAGTTGATGCATTTTCCTGTAAAGGTAAATTACATACCTTCTAGGTATGTTGGGTCATTACCCTTAGCCAAACACTCTCTCGGCTAGACTCATGCTTTGCAATTATTTCTACATAATTTGAAGATGTGGCAACTAATGTTTGTTTCATCAAACACAATGATATGGTTTTACCTCCTTATGTACATAAATATCCTATTTGAGATTGTCCTTATGCAGATAAAAAAATCCAGCTTCGACATATCCAACTAATTGAGATTGTGAATCATTTATGAAAAATAAACCCATACTAGTGGTCCTTCTAAGATATCTAAACATATGGTTAATTCCATTCCAATGTCTACATGTTGGACAAGAGCAAAATCTTGAAAAAAACATTATATCAAGTCTTTTGTTGTTTGCAAGATACATTAGTGCCCCTATGGCTCTAAGATATGGTACTTCAAGAGCAATGAGCTATTCATCATTCTCACGAGGATGAAAGAAGTCTGTATTCATATCTAAAGATCTTTCTACCATAGAGCATTTAATTGATGTGTTTTATTTATGTAAATTTTCTTTAAGATCTTTTCTATGTAAGATGAGTGTTGGATATGAATCCCACCTTTTACATGCTCGATTTGCAGGTCGAGACAACTTTATTTTTTCAAGATTTTTCATCTCAAATTATTGGCTTTAGTACCAATAAAGGCCCATTTTCGAAATTATTTACGGAAATGGGTCATTTTGATCCATTATTACAGTAATGGAGCGTTTTTGCAAAAACGCACTGAGTTGGCGTCATTTTCAAGGGAAAATCAGAAAAGCGCTTCCAGCTTAGCGCTTTTTTCTCCTGTCATAGGCAAAAGCGCACTGACATGAAAGCGCTTTACTAAAAAGCGCTGACGTTGATGTGCTTTTGCCCGTGTTTTTCCCTAGTGGATTATTTGCTAATTAGGGCCTAGGTTAAAGGGTTTAAGGTTTTGTTAGGGTTTTTGAAATTTTAAATTAGGTTTTAGGTTTTTAATGGGTTTAAGGTTAGGGTTTTTAATTGCTTATTATGATTCTGGAAAAAATAATTTTGACGAGATGTGTTCTAAAAATAATTTTGACGAGATGGGTTTTGAAAAAATAATTTTGACGTGATATGTTATGAAAAATTATTTTGACGAGATGAATTTTGTTCTGTAGAGGAAAAAACGCTCTAAGTAGGATGCA
The DNA here is from genome assembly GCA_005610355.1 of Gossypioides kirkii. Lineage (NCBI taxonomy): Eukaryota > Viridiplantae > Streptophyta > Magnoliopsida > Malvales > Malvaceae > Gossypioides > Gossypioides kirkii. Next base: position 15,406,270 of record CP032245.1, read on the forward strand.
CAGTCAGTAATAGTACAAAAAACTTCTAACTGGACATTTTTTTAGTACTGATGCTTTTGAAAAAATAAAGTTGAGAAGATGGTTCTAAAAAAATATCTCGAAATTCTCGATAAATCTAAATGTGTAAAATGCCCCAAATAGTGAGGGTTAAATTTTGTAAGGGAAAACGCTCCAAGCAAGATGCTGTCAGCAAAATTACTGAAAAAGCTCCCAGCTAGACGCCCTTTTCAGTACTTTTTCTGACAGTGCATCCACTTGGAGCATTTTTGAGATTGTGAATCATTTATGAAAAATAAACTCATATTAGTGGTCCTTATAAGGTATCTAAACATATGGTTAATTTTATTCCAATGTCTACATGTTGGAGAAGTGCTAAATCTTGAAACAAACACTATATCAAGTCTTGTGTTGTTTGCAAGATACATTAGTGCCCTAATGGCACTAAGATATGGTACTTCAGGAGCAATGAGTTATTCATCATTTTCACAAGGATGAAAGAAGTTTGTATTCATATCTAAAGATCTTGCTACCATTAGAGTATTTAATTGAGCTATACACACTGCATTATGTTTGCATACGATAGTTGATGCATTTTCATGTAAAGGTAAATTACATACCTTCTAGGTATGTTAGGTCATTAACCTTAGCCAAACACTCTCTCGGCTAGACTCATGCTATGCAGTTATTTCTACATGATTTGAAGATGTGACACCTAATGTTTGTTTCATCGAACACAATGATATGGTTTTACCTCTTTATGTAAATAAATATCTCATTTGAGATTGTCTTTATGCGGATCCAAAAAAAATCTAGCTTCAACATACACAACTAATTGAGATTGTGAATCATTTATGAAAAATAAACCCATATTAGTGGTCCTTTGACCACCTCCGGACGTACCAAAGTCTAGGGTGAGTACTTTAAGGATTATACTCAAGGGAAGCAAACATTAAATTAACCCTAACCTAAGCACAAATAGAGCTATTTAGTACTTTAGATAAATTATATTACGAATAAACATAAAGAAAGATTTTTGATGTTTCTGTAAATAAAGACTAAAATAATATAAAGAAAAAGACTTTGGGAAATTGAATATAGAAATTAAATAACTTTGATATATTACACTGTGAATAGATAGTGGATAGCTTTTTGGCTTTGAGTGTATACCAAACAATGCCTTAGGTCATCCCTTGGTATCTCAATATTTACTAATTTAATCAACCAAAGAATCACAAATTCAACAATCTATCATTCACACTAGCATGCTCGTTTCCCTGTATGCTCTATGTCATTTGATACATTTAATTGCTTAAAGCCTAATTACAGTGTAATATATAAAACTGAGTAGTCTAATAATAAAAAATATAAAATCACTTATTAGCATGCCAAATTTATAGGAAATACAATCAACCTATGTACATGCTCTTAACCAATCATTTGTATTTTTACAAGCTCAAGCACACAATCGACAAGAAAAATAAAAGAAAAGCATAAAAATTAAAACAAATTTTCTATATTACCCCCCACACTTTAGATAACAAATTGTCCTCAATATGTAGCCCCTAAAATGATAAAGAAAGAAGTTACTCGATTGATCATAATAGTTCTGTGAGCTATTGGTGGGTGTCTCCTCCTTTTATCGCTGAAAGTTCGAAATTGTTGTGCCTCTTTCATGTGGGGTTCCTACATAGAAAAATTAACAAAACACAAAACAACTAAGAATCTAGTATTACTCCTACTCCTAACAATTAGAAATTGAAAATTATCCCAACATTAATACAGACTTTAAAAAAATTAGGGGTTTCAACCATCCTTTTCAAAGTCAATTAGGGGTTTCAACCATCTTCTTCAAAGTCCATCTCCTCATCCTCCTCTCATTCCTCATATTCCCTTCCTTCTTCTTCTTCGCTCTCATGCTCCTCTTCTTCCTGCTTAGGATGCGTTGGCCCAAACATATCTGGTGTATAATTAGGTACTCTAATGTTGGTTTGCTGTGCAAACTCTAGAAATATTGGGCCTGATTCCTGCATCCAATGTGTTATCTAATCTAGCTTTGGATGACTGTTCTCACCAATTTCCTGTTGGCCGGTCGTCTTTGCCTTCCTTTGAGATGGAGTTGGCGTGGTTTTCGTCTCTTGTTGGCACTTGTTCCACTCCTTCATCTATTTTGTTCGAAGCTCAGTGTACTGTGTATATAAAGTGTCTCTAATGATTCTTCGAGATGGCTTCATTGATTAGTAATTAAATAAGTTATCTCTAAGACAAATGACCCATGGCCACATGCCATATATCATGTGATACCGATGAGTGGATATCACATAACCTTTATTAGGCTAAGAATAGTTAGACACTTAGGATTGAGGTAAGTCACACTATAAACATCGCAAATGAATAAATCCATAAACGGATCTAGCATCTATTCTACTTGGGTTTGTCTGATGCACTGTCAGCTTAATCAGCCACATCTATGTCACTATTTTTTAGGAGTCATCCGCTCGGACACACAAGACAAGGTATCTCCCAATTTGGATTTGATAGGCGACATATTAGTCTTTCAATCTATTTCTTCAATTCCATTAGACTAAGGACATGTTTAGATTATCTACTAATATAAGTTATCCTCTCACTTTATGATCCAACCATGTAACATTGCTTAATATTTGTTAAAACGTTTGATAATCAGTGAGCCAATATTTTCTTTCATTTCTCTTTGCATGCAAAAAACATTGTCGACAAGATAATGACGGACTTTTATTAAACCAATTTGTTTGAAAATTTAAAAGTATATAGAAGAAATAGCTACACTAAGGGTACTAGATCCCAACATTTTCGACGCACGCTATGTAACACCCCATACCGGTCCGGATAACCAAAACAGATAGAGGATGCTAACAAAACTCTTGTTTGGCTAGTACACATTTTTTTCTTCTAATAAAAACATCATTTAATGTCTTAATAAAAATCATTTAAAACCAACCTCAAAATTTAGGAAGCTTGAATACCTTTTTGAAACACTTCATAAGAGTTTGGACATGTCCACAAACAAAACAAATACCTAATGTTCTTTGCTTAAACGAGGTCATTCAAATTGAAGAAACTATGGATTTTACCATAGTTTAAAACTTTAAACAATTTAAATAAAATCATAAAATATTATCAAAACAATTTGAAGGCTTTAAAATCAACTTAAGACCATTTTAGAAACATTTTTCAAGTGGCCGAAGGTACTTGGGGGCACATATAAGCCTCGGAGGGATCAAAACAGCCAAAACAATGTGGTGGCCCTATCTAAGAGGCTAGATATCGATACCTAGGTCCCTGTATTGTGGATTTTGGCATTCAGCCAAGGTAGGGTGTGATACCCTTGATAGGGGTACTGGACCTTAGGCCTTTGAAGTTGAAAACTAGCCCAGAAACACTTAAATTATGCCTACACATATCCATATGTTCCAAAACATAAAAATCAAATTTAAAAACTCATTTTACCTCCTAATTCAAGCCATAATCTTATTCAAAGTAAACAATAGAAAATTACTTAACTTAATATATTTAAATAACTTGAATTTCACATCAAGTTTTAAAAAATTCAAATCCAAATAAAGTCTTTATGTACAACCTTAAATAGTGATGCATTGCTCCCAAGACTGTACTCGGCAAGTCTCTAATGTATGCATTTAAAATCACTAACATGTAAGCTCGATGAACTCAATAAGTCCACAAGAATAATCTAACTTATCATATTTCATTATTAATGTTGAGCCCCTTAATCATATTTATCACCAATTTTCTTATAACACATTTAAAGATTGCGGAAAAATTCATTTGTAATTACCAAATTTTAAGAGCTCAACTTACCAATTATGTACCCGTTAAGCCTTCACCTTGAGAATTCTTGTTAAAGATTCTCTTTGTGAGTACCAACTAACTTTTAATCTAAGGTTATAACCTACTCATATATGAATTAGCTTATGATCATTTATCCTTCTGCAAATGTTACTTGTTATTTGATGTAGTTAAAACTAACTAAAAATATGATTAAGGCAAGTGCACCTATCAATTAATAGTATAGTTACGGTGAGCACATATATCGTACCCACGAGGACTAAAAGTACTAGTAATAGTTGTCTTCCTATTATTTAACTAATCAAATAAAGCGATTGTTTAAAACTAAATTTAACTAAATTAATAAACTAAAAGTGCGACAAAGAATAAATCAAGAGATAACAAATGTTTTAATACCAAGAAGCGAGACAATACCTAGGAAAGAATCCACCTAGATTTTATTTACTATTATCATTCTGAATTAAACAATTTATTCACTTAGTATTTTGATCTGTAGAAATCCCTAAAATATGCTAATACCTCTATTCAAGCATAAAAACAACTGACTTTAGGTTGATTAATTGAAATTTCTTTCTAATTAAAACTCTTATTGTCGCATTAATTCGATATATGGATTCCCTTATTAGATTTGACTCTAATCCGGTAGATTTATGTCGTCCTATTTCTAGGATTGCATGCAACTCCACTCAATTATGCTAGATCTTCTCTTAAACAGGGTCTATTCCTCCTCTGATTTAAGCACATCAAACAAGAATTAATATCCCAGAAATACTAAATCAAGAATTAAGCACACACAATTGAGAACAAAATCTAAGTATTTATTGCGTAAAATTAGAAATCAAATGACAGAATTCATCATAAGATTCATCTCCCCTAGGTATGTAGAAAATTAGTTCATGTTGATAAATAAAAACATCTCAAAGACAGTATAACCGCAAGACGAAGAAAAACTCATAATTAAAATCAAGTGAAATTAGAAAGAGGTATTCAATCTTCGTGGAAATCTGCTTCAAAGACGACTTCTATGGTGTTTCTTCTATTGTTTTCTTGAATAATCTCTGACGGCTTACTCTCCTCTTATCATATCTCGTATATATAAGTCTTAGAATGCCCCAAAACCCTAAAAATTATGTTTTCCACGTGGTTGGAGTACAAATCACGAAATTCACACGCCTTGACACACGCCGTGTGTCAGTCTGTATGGCTCACATGGCCATGTGTCCAAACCGTGTGGCATAGGTGCAGCTCATGTGGCCCTTGTTTCTTGTGTAAATCTTTCGGTTTTAGCTCGTTTTCGCTCCTTTTGCTCTCAAATGCTTTCCTAAGTATAGAAATATGAATTTAAAAGATTAGGAGCATAAAATTCACCAATTTACATCAAATCATCATAAAAAACGTATAAAAATAGAATTAAAATATGTTACTTTTATCACTTATCATTATTCAATTTCTTTATTAGGGATGTACAATTGAAATGTCTTGTTCTCAAATACAAGTCTTGTGGCTCATAGTTTAACTTTGTTGTTAAACACATCATCTTTTAACTTATTGAGCTTTTACCACATTTCCCATAAGAAAATCTTATTATCAAGATTTTAGTTACTTTAACCCATATAACAATTCATAATATTTTCAAATTTTCATTATTAGGATTTTAAATTCATTTCACCCTCATGATTTTGATACTTAGAATCAATTTCACACTACAACAAATTTATCAATTAGTGACGATATTTCTATGTGACATTTAAAATAACGTCATAGAATATACCACAAAAATGCGAAAACAATTATTCGTCACATTTAACTATTGATAGTATATATTATATGACAATTTCAATAAACGTGTATAAATTTACGTCACTATACGCTTGGCGCCAAAATTTGCCTCTCAAAAAATTTGGTGGGAAATGTTTTTGTGACATCTCAAGAAAATTATGACGATTTTTCATCGTCACCAATGTGATTTTTTTAGTGATGAATCATTATTTATTTTTTTAAGAACATTATCTTTATGTTAATAATTATTAATAAGTTTTATTTGTGACGTGTTATTTTTTTTATTAATAGTTGGTTTAACATGAAAAACACAATAATTTGTCATCATTTGTTAATTCTCTTAGATTTCATATGATGATTTTCAGAAACATCATGAGATTGTGTTACTTAATGTTTAGCATCAAGAATTGCAGCCAAAAAAGGGTTAATGCTTATTATCATTGTGTATTAGAATTTTAATTTATGTAATTCTATATATAATGTTATCTAAATTGGACCAGATCAATCAGTTGAATTGATTGAATCGAGAATCGATTATGGTATCGATTTAGTGAGACTAAAAAATCGACTGATCCGTGAATAAGTACAGACTAATTGAATCGAGTTAAAATATTGATTGAATCATTTTCGAATTGTTTTGACTAACTGGTTCCTAGAATGATTAGCTTGACCGGTTCAAAACAAATAAAAAATTAAAATTTATAAAAATTAGTTCAACTATCAATTCAATAGGTTTTCTTAGCTCGATTCAACTACTCTGTATCGATTCACGAGTCAACCGATTTTTTTACCTCTCACCAAATCAATATCTCAACTGATTCAGGGTCCAATTAATCCGATTCGATTTAGAATTTTTATTTTTCATATTTTAAAAAAAATTATGCACCTTTAAAGGGTATAGACCAAATTGACAAAAAATTAAAATCTAAAAAATTCAATATAAAAATTAATTCACCAGCAAATCGTTATGAATTAACTAATTTTTTTAAATAAAAAATATAAAAATTTAATGTCTAAAAATTAAAATATAAAATTAAATTTTATATTTAAAAAAAAGTATATCAACCTTTTAAGAAATTTAAACCTTTATTGATTCTTATTCAAAGAAATAAATTAAGAGCTTAATTTTTATTTTTGGGGTTTTAAAAAAGAACATTTAGGAATTTAAATTCCTGTAACATTGTTCATGCTATATTACCACTTGCTTTAATTAATTTGTAAATTTTTAAAGAAAATTTGCCCCTCTCTCTATCTTTTTCCCTCTTTCACGAAAAGAAAAACAACCAAAATTATTTATTTATTTATTTTCTTTAATATGTGGGCCCCAATAATTCAATTCATTTCTTAATATTTTCTTTTTCTCCTTTCTTCTCTTCCTTCCCCTTCTTCTAACCTTAGCGCCATCCACTGTAGCGCCGCCGCGGCTTGCAAGCACTACTGGTCTTCTCACTGAAACAAGGCTCTCCTCACCCTCTCTCCATCCCTTGGTTTGGATTCTCCAAAAACCAACAAAAAATAAATCTCTGTTCAAACCTTTTCCGGTCCCGATCGCCGCAATTCTCCGTCTGATCAATATGGCTTCATGGTATGAGCTACTCCTCGCCCTTGTGTTTTTTATTTTTGATTCTTCATTATCATGCTGATTTTGATTGTTGATTTTTCTCATAGGTTCCCCTTCGTTTCAGAAGCAAAAAACCTTGGTGTTGCTTGTTGCTACTATTTATGGGTATGTGAATACTGTTTGGTTTAGGGGCAAGGTGAGGGTGAGGTGGAGATGAATTGAGGCAGTGTAGGGTCTGAATAGATCTGTTGATGGTCTGGTTACCCTTCGAAGGTTTGTTCAAAATTTGAGAAAATTTAGGTAAAAATTAGGTTCAAAAATAGATTTGAGTAAAAAAATAGGTCTATATAAAATATGGGTCGAGTTCGAGCTTGAATATTCAAGACTCGAATTCAGCTCGATCTGACCTGTTTTAAATTTATAATATTTTATATTATGTTATTTTTATATATTATGTAATTTAAAACACATAAAAAAATAAACTTATACTAAATATACAATATTATTCTAATATAAATATTAAAATAATATTAAAATGACTATATAAAAAATTTTAATAAATAAAAAATATATAATATTATCAAATATTAAAATAATATAATATAAATATTTTTTTAAAAAATTAAAAATAATATGGATGGGTTTAAAATGAGTTTGAATTACTATTTTGTAAATATGAACGGATTTAGACAAAATTTTAAGTCTAGATTTTAGGTTGGATCGGATTTAAGCAAACATAAAATATATTAGTATCATGTTTAAACTTGACCCATGAACATCTTTAGATTTGAATAACTAAATTGTAACATCCATAAAGCTAAAGGACCTTTTTATTTTTTTGTTTTCGTTTAGAGTTTTGGCTTTTTGTATTTTTTTAAAATTTTTAAATTTAATTTTTTAAATATGTAATTAATAAAATATTGTAGAATTATAAATATTCAAAATTATATAAATCTAATAGTAATGAGCCAAAGCCCAAAATTTTTATTTAGCATAAAAAAATAAAATCAATATGACTAGGTAGGGAAAATTGATCCAAATTCAATCAAAGCTTTCAAATTAATCGGTCCAAAACGACATCGATTTATAATTTAAAATTTGCATTCCATTTGAAAATTTTAACTTAACATTTAGTAAATTCGGACAAATTTTGGTATTTATAGTCTTATTTGTGACAATTAATTTGGTATCTACAGATGTATATGATTTAGTGACAAAATTGTCATAAATTAGTTTTATGTATTTGACGTCATTCATATTATTATATAATCATATTACGTGACGATATAGTATGTCGTTGTCGGTGTGATGATATCTCTTTTATCACTTACATTGTGAATATTATACCATTATTGGTGACAATTCAAATAATAAATGGCAAATACGTATATCATTTGGTGACAAAATTATCATCATTAATATTATTATTTTATTATATTAGGTGATAATATATTACGTCATTGACACTCTTATGATATTACTTTCGTCACCAGTATATCAACTGCTATTTCATTATTAGTGATGATATGAATTATTAATGACAAAATTTTATAAGATTGTGTGATACAATTAACTGTCACCAAATATTAATCATATGATGATGACATTGTACATTATTGTCACTACATTATCATCAATACATGACGCATAATGATACAACATCACTATTAACCTTTAGTGACACACCTAACATGAAAAACGTGTGATGACTAAATTTTGCGCCACCAAATACTAATAGTGACATAAATACAATTTTCATTGACAATATTTTAGACGCCACTAATAAGCAAATTTGTTATAGTGTCACACAACCAAATTGCATAAAAGTGCATGTATCCCACACAATCAAAGAGCACCGAAGTGCTAAGCCCGAAGGCTACAAAACTCCAAGTACACGTACATCTCTATTGGCATGTCAATCATGTCCTAACTATTATACTAAGTTTACTAAGGCACTTAATGTCACAAGTAACCTATTTTAAAACAAGAACAATAGCACATTTATTAATTAAATAGAAGCATATTCAGAATTTTACTAAACAACTCAATGTTCAATACACATGCAAGCACTTTGAGTGCTTAACATTGACACATATTTTTGGTGCCAAGGGCACCCAATTAAAAGTTATACCTGTTGGAGTCCAATTTTGACCGGGATCAAACCATTTGGAAATTAAATTTATTTTAATTTTAATTTTAATTTTAATTTTAATTTAATTTTATTTTAAATTCAAAAAGAAAAGTCCAAATACATGGCCCAATTAGGCCTAAAATAATTAACCCAAAGAAAACCCCCAAATTCCCTAAGCCCATTTCTTTTACAACTCAGCAGCACCAAAAGTCAATGACTGAGCTGCCCACGTGCCTCTGATGATTTGCTGCCCACCGACTCCATCTACTACCATCGGCTTCACCATGTCCTGCCATTGCCGATGCCAGAGAAAAACTTGCAACAAGCAACAGAGACATTCATTTAATGGCAAACAACAAAGTATCATCATTGTAAAATCTGGCTATAAAGCCAGATTTAATTTCTGTAATAAAGGGTTACAATTCCCTCCGGGAAATATCAGTAAAAAAATAACACTTTGAAAACAAAAAAAAACCAATTCTAAAAAAAATCAATGAAAAAAAAAACCTTCTTTGAGAAACAAAAAAAGAGACTAACTTCGAATCAACACAAACAAAGAGAGTGCATCTGAAGATTAACAGAAGATACTGGAAGCGACAGAATTGAACCAAAGAATATCTGAAGTAATCAAGGGATGATCTCAAAGGATAGGTATTCATGGTCATTTATTAGTCAAATTTTAAATTATTAAATTCCTATACATGCATTACTGTTATTTTTTTATTATTTTTGAATAAGCATTAATCATGGAATAAATAAATAATAATTGCATTAAATAAGGCAGTAAGGATATAATTAACATTAATATTAATAACATAACAGTAGTGATAAACATTAGTAATAAATGATATTAATAAATAATTAATTTTTTTTAATTAATAATAAAAAAAAAGACAAAGGGATCGACTCTTCCCTGATTTCGCGTCGCGGGAGCAGTCGCCGGAGTTCGTCGATCGGCCGCCGTTGCACTTCCCGTTATTCAAACATTTGCGCAAACAACACACCAAGAACAAAGCAGATTTGAGAACAAATTAAACCTTTTAATATAAATACTAATAATGAAAATGAAATAAATGAGTTTTTGAAAAGGAAATAATATATATTTTTAAAATAAAAAGAAAGGGGAAGGGATTTTGTAAATTTTTCAGATCTGGGAAACCCAGATCTAGGTTTTGTATTTTTAAGAAAAAAAATAAAATAAAAGAGGAAGAAAGAAGAAAGGGAAGAGTCTTACCCTTTGAGCCACCACGGACGACAGTCGACAACTCACCGGCGACGGGCGCGTGGACGATGGGGTTTGAACGGCGCAGCGAGGAGGATCACCGGTGACCGGCCCGTGGGGCGCGTAGCCCGGCCATGGTCGGTGGCCGGCCAAAGAGAGGAAAAAAGAGGGGTGAGAGAGATGAGAGAAAAGAGAGAGTTTTTGATTTTTTTTTTTAAAAAAAGAAATGAAATGAATTAAAAGGGGTTTAAAATAACTTTTATAGTGGATCCATGGACCGACTCGGATCCGACTCGACCCACCTCTGGGATCCGCGTGTTTTTGAGAAATGGTATATTTTCAAATTTGGTCCTTCTGCATATTTATTTGTTTCAATTTAGTCCTTTTTGTATTTTTAATTAATTTTAATTTTACCCAGTAATTTTAAATGCTTTTTAATTTAGTCCTTTGAATTTTGGAAGGCACCAGAGGCTGCCACGTGTCCTAATTCTAGTTTATTTTTGTAATTAGCCCTTCTTATTTTTTAATTTGTTTTAATTTAGTCCTTAAATCAACTTTTGTTTAATTACAAAATTGGCCCAGGAATTTTTTGAGATTTTTAAATTAGTCCTTTGACTTCAAGATGCCTGTGGGGCTGCCACGTGTCACCTTTTTTGGTTTTATTGCCTTGTAGGTCTCTAAACTTTTTGAAAATTATATTTTGACCCCAAAACTTTCTGGAAATTATATTTTGACCCCAAAACTTTTCTAAGATTATATTTTGACCCCAAAACTTTTTGAAAATTACATTTTAACCCTAAAATTTTCCAAAATTACCATTTTACCCCCGAATCTTCAAAAAATCCATTTTTAACCCCGATTTCATCAAAAATTACCATTTTACCCCCGAATCTTCAAAAATATCATTTTAATCCCGATTTCACCAAAAATTACTATTTTGACCTCGAATTTTCTAAAATTTCATTTTTAACCCCGATTTCACCAAAATTACCCTTTCGCCCCTGGGTATCCGAAATACATCGTTTTAATCCCGATTGCATCATTTTTCTTTTATCAATATTTGCATTTAATTTTAATTGTTATGCACCCATACTTCGTGTTTGTTTTATTTTTGTTTATCATTTATTTAATTTCACTTTGTGAGATTCGATATTCATTATTAAATTGCTCATTAATATCAAAATTGCATATTTGTTTTATAATTTTTTTTTTCATAAAACTTTAAAATCGAGGCAATATTCTTTAATTTCGTGTCTTGAAGTCTTGCGCCTTAACTTACTAAGTGTAATTTTTCTTCAAATCGAAATAATCGAATATCCTTAATCAAGGCAATATTTCTTATCTTCGATTCTGAAAATTTGCTCCTTAACTCACTAGGTGCAATCCTTCTTTAAATCGAGATAATCAAATATCCTTTTTCAAAAATTAAAAAGGTTTTACAAAGGAAAGCTCGTTATTTCGGGATCTCGAAATATTATGTCCTAACTCATGCATAACTCATGCATTCGAGGATCGTATTTTAAACTTTATTCGAGTTTTTAAGGTTTACAAATTAAAACCCGAAAATAATCAAAACGGTACCAATTTTGGGCGTATGAGGGTGCTAATCCTTCCTCATGTGTAACCGACTCTCGAACCTGTTTTCTTGGATTTCGAAGACCAACATTTTTTTAAAAATGTATTTTAAATGTTTTGCGGTGATCCAATCACACCCAAATAAAAGATTAGTGGCGACTCCCATTTTTCCAAATTTAAAATAAATTTTCGAAACTCCGCTTTCGAGGTGGTTTCGACAGCTTGGCGACTCCGCTAGTGACTATTTTTTTAAAATAAACGAGAGTCAAGCCAAATTGATTATTTTCGGATATTTTTTGAAAACCTTAAAATTTTTGGTCCCGTTTAATATACGATCCTTGACATCTTTTGTGTGGTATTATGTGCAATTGTAGGTGTAAAATTTGCATACATTTGCATGCGATATAGCCCTTTTAAGTAGAAGCCGGAAACTACTCCTTCGTGAGGTCTTCACCTCCGTGCAGGATAGTGGATCGCTTTTGGGATTACAAAGTACCCTTGTTTTCGTGAAGTTTTCACTTTCGTGCAAACATGTGAGAAATGCGTCCCCCTAAACCGAACTCATCCGTATGAGCCTGAATGGGTGAGGATTGAGGAATCTGTTGGTTTGGGTACCCATTCTTTAGAGCCTGAAACCACATGTAGTGAGCCGTAAGAACATGTCCTAGAAGGAGTTTACGTTCAACCTTTTTAGCAGCCTTTCAACGCAAACTCTTTATGTTCTATAGTATACTTGTATATTGATATTAATGCATTTCGCTAACATGTTCATTTTGTCTCCTTTTGCATTGCATTGCATTATCATATAAAAGGAATGTATAGACGCAAAATTCAGTTACTGATAAGAGAATTAATTATGGAAAACAAGTACCTTGATAAAGTGGAGGACAACATGGTCGTGCGAATGTGGTCAGAGGAGACTCAGCGCAATAAAGGAGACAGTCTAGTGGAAGGGTACGAGTCAGAGCTTTGGGATTATACTAGAATCAGCACGGCTCAAAACAATGTACAAGAGTTGAAAGAGATATGGGATAGTTGGGACGACAATATGAAACAGACTTTCTACCAAGAATATGGTGATTTGCCGTATCTGTTCGAGGTTAAGGTCGATAAATTTCTCTTCCGAGCATTAACACAGCATTGGAACCCAGCCTACGGTTGCTTCACCTTTGGGAATGTAGACATGACACCGACCATAGAAGAATACACCACTCTACTTCGCTGCCCGAAAATCTCAGTAGATAAGGCCTACTCCAGAGCACCGAATCTCCCAACTATTGTTAAAAGGTTGATGAACATTATCGGCATGAGTGAACAATGGGTAGCAGCTCGGGTTAAGGTCAAGGGAGATAATAAATGCATAACGTGAAAAAGTCTGCTAGATTTGATATTAGCCCATCCGGATACCAATAAGAAGATTGACATCTTAGCCCTAAGTATCTACGGTTTGGTCATTTTTCCAAAAGCTTTGGGGCATATAGAAGATGCGGTGATAGACTTGTTCGATTGATTGAGCAAAAAAGTTACACCTGTCCCAGCTATACTTGCAGAAACCTTCAGATCTTTAAGTGCGTGCAGAAAAGAAGGAGAAGGTCGATTTATTGCCTGTGCGTAACTGTTAACGGTATGGTTCCACATTCATTTCTGGAAAACAGAGAAGGTCTCCTATCAGTTTTTGTCTAAAGATTATTCTCTGTTGAAAGACTTCGTGGCCACACAAAGACAGGAGAATTTTTCAGAAGAAAAATGGATGGCCATACTCCAAAGTCTTAAAGATGAGGACATTGAATGGCGAGCACCATGGTTTGTTCCAGACGAGATCTTGTATCGATGTGGAGATTTTGACTGGGTCTCATTGGCAGGAATTTGGGGAGCAATAGGATAAGCCCCTTTGCTGGTTGCAAGGCAATATAGATCAAGACAATTCATACCAACAACTCAAGGGTTAGCCCAGTGCGAATTTACATATCGAGGGGAAAATAATAAGAAAAGGGTTCGAGAAGTTTCAAATGCATGGAACCAAGTCTGAAGAATGAAAGCATTCAGCGCCAATCCCATGACGACTGCAGAATATGATTGGTGGAGGAACAGAAGGGTCAACGATAATGTTCCCGTGCCAAATCCTGAGATTGTCCGTCCAATCGAAGAACACTTGCAAGTTGTTCCAACGGAACTTGAAATAATTAAACAAGACTTCAAAAGGAAGAATACGGAGATGGAAAAGATGATAGAAAAGTTGGAAGAAGAAAAGGTGCTTTTGGGGCTGGATGTTGATGTTCAAAAGCTAGAGGCAAAAAAATTGAGAAAAGGTAAGAACAAGGCCGAAGAGGACCTTAGTAGCTTAAAGAAAGATTATAAGAAGATCCGATTATCTATGAGGACTGCCGGTTTAGGAAAGACCTCAAAATAGTGGCAACAAGAAATTCGCGAAGAAAAGAATAAGACAAGCCACTGGATGAACAAGTTCCAAGACGCCCAGGTACAAGAAAATGCCATAAAGGGTAGCCTTCTAGAAAGCCAAGCCGAGGTGACCAAATTAAAAGCCCGCGTACGAGAATTAGAAGAATCTATGCATCGACATCGTAGCCGAAATTCAGTAATAGAGTTGAAGGTAAATCGAGTCGAGATTGAGAGACTGAATAAGAGGGTAGAAGAACTACAAGCCTTTTTACAGAATAGTGAAATACGGATCGAGATTCTGGAGAGGACGTTGGAAACAAGTGATTGGCACCTCCAGCAGGCTCAGAAAGAAGTCAACGAGAGAGATCATGTTATGGGTGAAGCCTTAAATAAGATTCGTGGGGTAGCCGAACATGTGTAAGAACTGGCATCAGAAGTAGAAGAATTGGGTATACAATATGAGACGAAGACAGAACGAGGTCAAAAGCTAGCGGGACTCCTCAAGAAAGTAAAGGCTCTGAGCATCAAGGCAAAACCATTTATGTAATTTGCTTTATGTAAAGGAACTTGTTGTCTAAATAAAATTTTCTAAATGGAAAGTGAATTATAAGTTAATACCTTTCTTTTGCATTCATTCATTCGTTCGCATCACATGTTTATATTTTAAACATAATACATCTCATTAAATGGAATTTGAAACATTTAAAATAAGAAAAATAGAGAAACCACACCCTTACAATACTCGACGAGCCATGGATCAGAGAATAGAAAGGCTAGAGCAGTTGCAAAAGGAAATGCAAGAGTAGATGCAAGTTCAATTACAAGACCAGCTAGAAAGAGTCTAAAGGGATATGAGGGACCAAATCATCGAATCTCAAAGCAATATAATTAATCAGTTAACTCAGCTGTTGCGAGATTCAGATAAAGGAAAAGGTCCCGCTGAAAGCCCGAGAGAGGAAAATGAGGATCCTCAATATCCTCCCGGCTTTACACCCATACACCATCAGGCCCCGTCAGAAACAAACCCGCGAGAAATAGCCATCCTCATTCGGGCGCAACCACAGCCCATTGGCGCATCAGGCCAAACTAATCACTTGGTCGGATCAGGATCGAACCTGGGTGAAACCGCTGCGAATCCCATCAACCCTGACCTCGACGATACGATGAAGGCAGAAAGAACGAAAATAAAAGTATCCAAACAAATAGAAGAAAGGTACAAATGGTTAGAAGACAAGGTTAGAGCAATGGATGGGATTGACGCCTATAGTGGAATCGATGCCAAAGAACTAAGTCTGGTTCCAGACCTAGTGCTACCACCGAAATTCAAGATGCTCGAATTTGAAAAATACAACGGGACAAGCTGCCCGAAAGCACACATTACGATGTTCTGTCGGAAGATGACAGGATATGTCCATAATGAAAAATTATTAATTCACTGTTTCCAAGATAGTTTAGTTGGATCCGCTGTAAAATGGTATAACCACCTAAGCCGCACAAAGATCAATTCCTGGAAAGACTTAGCCCAAGCTTTTATGAAGCAATACGGCCATGTTTCTGATATCGCTCCAGACAGAATTACCATGTATGACATGGAAAAGAAACCGAGTGAAAGCTTTCGACAATATGCCCAGCGTTGGAGAGATTTAGCTACCTAAGTACAACCGCCATTGACAGAAAAAGAGACAACGATGTTTTTTGTCCACACGCTAAAGGCACCGTATCTCGATCGCTTGGTGGGTAATTCTACAAGGAGTTTTTCGGATGTAGTGATGTCAAGAGAAATGATTGAGAGCGCGATTAAAAGCGAAAAAATCGACGCAGGAGACAGTGGAAAAAGGGCATCTCCTAAGAGGAAGGAAGCTGGGGTGAATAATGTAAGCACATATAGACCAAATTATGCGAAGTCAATTACGATGACGCAATCAAAACCTCTTTCTAACAATTATCAAAGTTTACCAAGATCAGAATCAAACTGGAAGAAGAATACCGAGAAGATTCAGTTCACTCTAATTCCTGTTACGTACAAAGACCTCTACCAGTAGTTATATGATCAACACGTGGTAGCCCCATATATCACGGAGCCTGTGCCACCACCATTTCTGAAATGGTACGACGCCAACGCCCAATGTGAATTTCATGGAGGAGTGATTGGGCACTCCATCGAAAATTGTTTCACTTTCAAGAAATTGGTAGAAAAATTAATTAAGATGAAGAAAATAAGATTTGATGAGCCATCGAGACCTAATGTAGCCGGAAACCCTTTACCCGTTCATTCTGATCAAGAAGTAAATGGGATTACGAGTGTAGAAGGAAAAAAGGTTAAGGCTCACATTGAAGAGGTCAGATCTCCTTTAAGATGGGTATGGCGTCAGCTGGTGGCTAGAGGAATGATTGCACAGAACAGCGAAGAGATGATAATGGCGAAGAACTATTGCGACTTCCACAACGCTGAAGGTCATGAGATTCAGTATTGTACGGAGTTTAAGGTTCTAGTACAAGATTTGATGGACCGCAAAGAATTGGAGTTCTTCGAAGAGGGAGAAGAGATGGGGGATATTTGCTCTTCCGAAGAAAAGAGGACACATGAGCCTGATTGCCCGATAATAATTATCTCCACATCCAAGGGAGCTGAGACGGGAAGACAAGAGACACCATGTGTTATAATACGAAAACCTGCACCTTTTCCTTATGAAGATAATAAAAGAGTTCCCTGGAATTACGGATGTAAAATCGTGGCACCCAAGGAGGAGCAGCTGCAAAATGTGAACTTGGTCACACGTAGCGGTAAAACTTACAACTTGGAAGAGAAAGCAGTTGCCAAAGGAAAAGCTATAGCGGTCGAGCCCAAAAAAGTGACTGACAAGTTGGAACCGATAAATGAGCCGGTGGCAGAAAGAGAAGCACAAGAGTTCCTGAAATTCTTGAAACACAGCGAATATAGCGTAGTTGAGCAATTACATAAGCAGCTCGCACACATATCGATCTTGGCGTTACTGTTAAGTTCAGAGGCACACCGTAACGCATTAATGAGGGCGCTCAACGAGACTTATGTGACCCAGGATATATCTATATGCAAGCTAGATCGACTGATTAACAACATTAGCGCTGATAATTTTATTTTCTTCAACGACGACGAAATCCCATCTGGAGGTATGGGATCGACCAAGGCATTGCATATTACCACTCGCTGTAAAGGGTACACTCTACCCGGAGTGCTTATCGACAACGGCTCAGCTTTAAACGTTCTGCCGTTGGTCACTCTCGAAAGATTACCCATCGATAGCTCCTATATGAGGATGTGCCATAACATAGTCAGAGCTTTTGATGGAACTGAAAGAAAAGTAATGGGCAGGATTGAAGTACCATTACAAATAGGCCCAAATACTTACGAGGTTGATTTCTTGGTGATGGATATCAAGCCTTCCTACAATTGCTTATTAGGAAGACCTTGGATTCACGCAGCAGGGGCAGTACCGTCCTCACTACACCAGAAGCTCAAGCTGATAACTGACGGAAGTTTGGTTACAATCAATGCCGAGGAGGATATTATTGCGTCTGTAACAAATGATGCCCCGTATATAGACAAAGATGAAGAGGCAGTAGAATGTTCTTTTCGTTCGTTAGAATTTGTCAATGCCACATTTATTGGAGAGGGAAGTAAAATTGCTGAACCTAAATTGTCACAAACAACGAAGATGGGGTTGCGTTTGACGATTGGAAAAGGAGCATTATCGGGAAAAGAGCTCGGGAAATATCTTCAAGGAATAGTTAGCGCGTCGTCGCCATTTGGAAAGTGGGACCGTTTCGAGCTAGGGTACAAGCCAGATGTGAAAGAAAAGAAGAAAGAGATAGAGTGGAAACGAGAGACAAGAAGAGCACGACAAGCCGGGGAAGAAATCAGTTGGAGACCAATGACCTTCCCTCATATTTCGAAAACTTTCATTTCTGGTGGGCTAAGGCTTGAAGAGGAAAAAGTTGCAAAACTTGTGATGGAACTGAACATAAATGCTGTTTCCGAAGAAGCTAAAGAAAGGAGTTCGCTTTAAATCTGTCCGTATGCACCTGGGAGTAATTTGGACAACTGGGTAGAAGAGAAGCTTCCCGTAGCTTTTAGAAACATCTCAAAGTAATACTCATTACACCTCTATCATTCTGTACCCGGGAATGATAGAAATCTTTTGTAAAATGGCATTTGAGTTTTTATCCATTACCTTAAATGAAGATACATTTTGACAACTATCTCTTTATTCTTTTCCTTTCAATGCCAAATAAATTATTTGCCTGTAACACATAAAAATAAATCATTCTTGAACACATACACCCATAATCATACCATACAAACATTCTTTAAATTATTTTGTTCATTAGGCCATTCTCATTCTTTACAGATCTTGGGATATCAGTAATATGAGTAACACTAACTCCGAACCTAATTTCGAACAAGATATATGTCTAGAAAAATCTCAGAACTCCGAAGATGACCAGGATAGTAATATATCTCCTGAATTGCTACGAATGATGGAACAAGAGGAAAAATAGATTTTGTCTCACAAAGAAGCGATTGAAACTGTAAGCATAGGAGAGGGAGAGGAAAATAAGGAAGTGAAAATTGGAACCAACATCTCGGTAAAAACACGAAGAGATCTTATTGAGTTGCTAAGAGAATTTAAAGACGTTTTCGCCTGGTCCTACCAAGACATGTCGGGGATAAACACTGACATCGTGGTTCACAAGCTCCCAATAAAGGAAGAATCCAAGCCCGTCCAAAAAAAGCTTTGTAGAATGCGACTTGATGTGTTGCTTAAAATAAAAAAGAGGTCCGAAAACAGTTCGACGCGGGTTTCCTTCGAGTGGTTGAATATTCGGAATGGGTTGCCAATATAGTTCCTGTCCCTAAAAAAGATGGTAAAGTACGTATGTGCGTAGATTATCGGGATTTAAATAAGGCCAGCCCAAAAGATAACTTTCCGCTGCCTCACATCGACACCCTAGTAGATAATACAGCGGGGCATACTTTTTTTCCTTCATGGATAGTTTCTCCGGATATAACCAAATAAAAATGGACCCTACAGACATGGCGAAAACTACCTTTGTCACAATATGGGGAACATTCTGTTATAAGGTGATGCCATTCGGACTTAAAAATGCGGGGGCAGCATATCAAAGAGCCATGGTAACATTGTTTCATGATATGATGCACAACGAAGTTGAGGTCTACGTCGACGACATGATTGCAAAGTCCCGAACAAAGGAAGAACATGTGAATGTCTTGAGAAAATTGTTCATGAGATTGAGGAAGTTCCAGCTAAAATTGAACCCTGCCAAGTGCACTTTTGGAGCTACATCGAGAAAATTGTTGGGTTTTGTGGTCAGCCAAAAGGGAATCGAGATAGACCCAGACAAGGTTAAAGCCATACAAGAGTTACCCCCGCCTCGTACGTAAAAGGAGGTTTGAGGTTTTCTTGGGAGGTTGATTTATATTGCTCGGTTTATCTCGTAATTAACGGAGAAATGTGACCCCATATTTTGCCTTCTTAGAAAGCATAACCCAGGCGTTTGGGATGGCCAGTGCCAAAGAACTTTCGATAAAGTCAAGTAGTATTTGTCTGATGCTCCGGTGCTAGTACCACCAAATCCCAACAAACCATTAATCTTGTACTTAACAGTTTTCAAGAATTCTATGGGATGTGTCTTGGGTCAACATGACGAGACGGGAAGGAAAGAAAGAGCCATATACTATCTCAGTAAGAAATTTACTGACTGTGAAACAAGATACTCTCCAATAGAAAAACTATGCCGTGCACTGGTCTGGACTACCCGAAGGTTGCGACAATACATGCTATACCACACTACATGGTTAATTTTGAAACTGGATCCTCTAAAGTACATGATGGAGACAACTGCGCTAAATGGGAGAATGCCTAGGTGGCAAATCCTGCTGTCGAAATTTGATATAGTTTATGTAAGCCAAAAAGTAATTAAAGGAAGTGCAATCGCAGACTTCCTAGCCAGTAGGGCTTTGAAAGACTATGAGCCGATAAATTTTGACTTTCCAAATGAGGATCTGATGTATGTCGCAACTACCGAAGAGGAGACAGCGACCGAGCATTCGTGGCGATTGAACTTTGATGGTGCTTCAAACGCTATGGGCAACGGGATCTGTGCAGTTTTAGTGTCACCAGAAGGAGACCATTATCCCTTCACCAGTAAGCTTGACTTTGATTGCACAAATAATATGGCAGAATATGAAGCATGTATCATGGGGATCCAAGCAGCCATAGATCGAGGGATCAAGGTCTTAGAAATCTATGGAGATTCAGCATTGGTAATTTACTAGCTCAAAGGAGAATGGGAGACAAGGGACTCCAAATTAATTGAATATTGAAATATGGTCCTCGAACTGATCAAAGAATTCGATAAGGTCACATTCAAATATCTCCCACGTGAGGAAAACCAGATGGCTGATGCTTTGGCTACTCTAGCTTCAATGATTAAAGTGAATAGGCCAGAGGATATGAAGCCCATTCGAATGAGTATTTACGAAACTCCAGCCCATTGCTGTGACATCGAAGAAGAGGGGAAAGAGGGGCATCCTTGGTACCAAAATATTCTTCAATATGTAAAAGATCGAAAATACCCCGAAGGAGCTACTGAAAATGACAAAAGGACATTGAGAAGGCTCGCGAACGAGTACGTCCTAGATGGAGAGATCCTGTACAAGAGAAGAAAGGATCAGGTGTTGTTGAGATGTGTGGATTCAATCGAGGCTAAGAAGATCCTAGAAGAAGTCCATGAAGGGATTTGTGGAACTCATGCCAATGGATTCAAAATGGCAAGGCAGATCATGAGATTTGGGTACTATTGGTCGACTATGGAGACTGATTGTATCAATTATGCTAAGAAATGCCACAAATGCCAGATTTATGGAGATAAAATCCACGTGCCTCCCTCACCTCTGCACGTCATGACATCCCCATGGCCTTTTTCTATGTGGGGCATGGATGTTATTGGACCAATTTCACCGAATGCTTCTAATGGAAATAGATTCATTTTTGTGGTTATTGACTACTTCACCAAGTGGGTGGAAGCTGCCTCTTATGCTAACGTTACAAAGTCTGCGGTCAGCAAGTTCCTGAAAAAAGAAATCATATGTCATTATGGAATGCCAGAAAAGGTCATATCAGAAAATGCACTAAACTTGAACAACATCACAATTCGGAGGTCTGTGAGCAATTCAAGATTAGACACCATAATTCGTCCCCATATCGCCCAAAGATGAATGGAGCAGTAAAAGCAGCGAATAAAAACATCAAGAAGATTATTGCAAAAATGACAGAAACTTATAGAGATTGGCATGAAAAATTACCCTTCACCCTTCTTGCTTATAGGACTTCTGTCAGAACGTCTACTGGGGCAATGCCGTTCTCACTTGTATATAGGATGGAGGCTGTTTTACCCATTGAGGTGGAGATTCCTTCTCTCCGAGTCTTATCAGAGCTGAATTTGGATGAGGCAGAATGGGTCCAAGCCAGATATGATCAGTTAAATTTGATTGAGGAAAAGAGATTAAGGGCTATCTGTCTGGGTCAGATGTACCAAAAGCGGATGATGCGTGCTTCAACACGAAGGTTCGTCCTAGAGAATTCCATGAGGGAGATCTAGTCTTGAAAAAGATACTTCCAATACACAAAGACTCCCGAGGAAAATGGATGCCTAATTGGGAGGGGCCGTACGTGGTAAAGAAAGCTTTCTCTAGAGGAGCCCTAATTCTGACTAAAATGGACGGCAAAGAATTATACAACCCAGTAAATTCAGACTCGGTGAAGAAGTATTTTACCTAAAAAAAAAAGAAGAAAAATGGAGAGGTCATGATGAAAACCCGTAGAGAGGGCATCCTAAAAACCAAAAGGGTTTTAAGTTGAAAACTCGGAAAGGGCGGCTCAAATGCCAAAAATAGGGGCAACCAATTGTTCCTTCAAAAAGGGGCGAAAGGGAAATATTTTACATCTTGGGGCATCGACGAAGTAATTCCAGGACTTCCAGGAACATATCAAGCAAAAGATGATCTTTGGATCAGGGAAACTCATATCTGATATCTAAGTCTAATACTATTCCTTTGTCATTGTTTGTTCTTTGTAAATATTTGATATCGTAGCCAATAAATCTCCAAATTTAATACAATCCCATCCTTTCCCAAATTGTCCGAGTATTTTCATATTAAAATGATGGATAAAAGGTCATGAAAGAAAACAAGGATTCACGAGTTTTATTTTAGGAAATTCTTAAAAGACACGAGAATCCTAAACAACTGCCAGTTGAAAGAATTAAAATCTAGAAGGAGCGATTCAAATGATGAATCTGCCGAGTTGAACTCAAGGAAACGAGAAGAGATGGTTTCAAAACAGAAAAGACTAATCTTTGGAAAATTAAAACATTAAATCATGTACATTCATTCTAAGAATAGGAGCATTTTTACTCATTCCAAGCATGAAATCCTAAACATATCTGGCCTACCTAGAGGCCCATTTGAGCATATCCTACAGGTTAGCATCATGACACACAATGGGAAAGATCTAAGATCACAACGGCGGATCCAATACCATGAAGATTCGAAGGGAAAGGTTTAGGTCGTTACAACGAACCCGGTACCTTAGAAGCATGAAAGATCGAATCACCGACAATGAATCATCTACCTTGAGATCATGGTGGCTCAGATCAACCAAACATCATTTTCCTATCCTCTTGAAATTGAAGTAAAGCTGGATAACAAGCCTTCGTCCCTCTGAAATTGAAGTAAGAGTAAGAAGAAGGACCAACATCTTTTCCTATCCTCTTGAAATTGAAGTAAAGTTGAATAACAAGCCTTCGTCCCTCTGAAATTGAAGTAAGAGTAAGAAGAAGGACCAACATCATTTTCCTATCCTCTTGAAATTGAAGTAAAGCTGGATAACAAGCCTTCGTCCCTCCGAAATTGAAGTAAGAGTAAGAAGTAGGACCAACGTCATTTTCATATCCTCTTGAAATTGAACTAAAGCTGGATAACAAGCCTTCGTCCCTCTGAAATTGAAGTAAGAGTAAGAAGGACTAACATCATTTTCCTATTCTCTTGAAATTTAAGTAAAGCAAGATAACAAGCCTCCGTCCCTCTGAAATTGAAGTAAGAGTAAGAAGAAGGACCAACATCTTTTCCTATCCTCTTGAAATTGAAGTAGAGCTGGATATCAAGCTTTTATCTCTCTGGAATTGAAGTAGGAGTAAGATGAAGCACCAATATCATTTTCCTATCCTCTTGAAATTGAAGTAAAGCTGGATAACAAACCTTCGTCCCTCTGAAATTGAAGTAAAAGCAAGATGAAGCACCGACATCTTTCCCTATCCTCTTGAAATTGAAGTAGAGCTAGATATCAAGCCTTTATCTCTCTGAAATTGAAGTAAGAGCAAGATAAAACCCCGACATCAAACCCTACTTTTGAGGATGCAGCAAGTCAGATAGCAGACCCCATTTTTCCCATAGTCGCAGCAGATTAGAATGGAGCTGCAAGTCAAGTGCTATCAATATCAAGTAATCAACGACGGGGCCGAGATTCAGCGAAACTTGACAAAATTGGGCCTCTTTTTTAATCTTTGCTTTGTTCCTGTTACACAGCAACAAGCAAAGAGGGGCAACTATTGGAGCCCAATTTTGACCGGGCTCAAACCATTTGGAAATTAAATTTATTTTAATTTTAAATTTATTTTAAATTCAATTTTAATTTTAATTTGAATTTAATTTAAATTTAATGTTATTTTAAATTCAAAAAGAAAAGTCCAAATACATGGCCCAATTGGGCCTAAAATAATTAACCCAAAGAAAACCCCTAAATTCCCTAAGCCCATTTCTTTTACAACTCAGCAGCACCAAAAGTCAATGACTGAGCTGCCCACGTGCCTCTGATGATCTGCTGCCCACCGACTCCATCTACTACTATCGGCTTCACCATGTCCTGCCATTGCCGATGCCAGAGAAAAACCTGCAACAAGCAACAGAGACATTCATTTAATGGCAAACAACAAAGTATCATCATTGTAAAATCTGGCTATAAAGCCAGATTTAATTTCTGTAATAAAGGGTTACAATTCCCTCCGAGAAATATCAGTAAAAAAATAACACTTTGAAAACCAAAAAAAACCAATGCTAAAAAAAATCAATGAAAAAAAAAACCTTCATTGAGAAACAAAAAAGAGAGACTAACTTCGAATCAACACAAACAAAGAGAGTGCATTTGAAGATTAACAAAAGATACTGGAAGCGACAGAATTGAACCAAAGAATATCTGAAGTAATCAAGGGATGATCTCAAAGGATAGGTATTCATGGTCATTTATTAGTCAAATTTTAAATTATTAAATTCCTATACATGCATTACTGTTATTTTTTTATTATTTTTGAATAAGCATTAATCATGGAATAAATAAATAATAATTGCATTAAATAAGACAGTAAGTATATTATTAACATTAATATTAATAACATAACAGTAGTGATAAACATTAGTAAGAAATGATATTAATAAATAAATAATTTTTTTTAATTAATAATAAAAAAGAAGACAAAGGGACCGGCTCTTCCCTGATTTTGCGTCGCCGGAGTTTGTCGATCGGCTGCCGTTGCACTTCCCTGAACGAGATGACCTATCTTCCAGAAAATTATTTGAGGTGTGCTACTTCGTTATTGAAAGACGAGGCTTATAGGTAGTGGACAACGATCCTAGCCGTGGTTTCTGAAAATGAAATTAGCTGGGAATTCTTTCAGGCTGAATTCAAAAAGAAATACGTCAGCAAAAGATACTTGGACCAAAAGAAGAAAGAGTTTCTAGACTTAAAACATGGAAACAGGACAATGGCAGAATATGAACAGGAATTTGTACAACTCAGCAAGTATGTCAGAGAGATTGTACTGATAGATAAGGCCATGTGTGTCCATTTTGAAGACGGATTAAATGACAAAATCAAGATGATGATAGGTGGTTCTGAATTACGACCATTTATGGTTCTGACAGATAGAGCATAGAAAATGGAAGAAATAAACAATCATAAAAGACAGAGAGAGAAGAGATTCTGAGAGTTCAGAAAGAAGAATCCTACCAGAACTTTCTCTATGCCACCACTGAAGAAATTTAGAGGAAATGAAACTCGTGGGGCAGTCTCATATGGATTTCTAAGTAGGAGCAGATCAGGGCCACCAAATTCTAGATTTTAAAATCAACTTGTTAATAGTGTGGCCAGTGTCCTTAATGTACCGAAATCGGTATGTGAGCATTGTAGAAGAATCTAATCGGGTGAATGCTGATTGATGAAGGGAGCCTATTTTCGATGTGGGGTACGATCATTTTATGCGTAATTATCCGATGAATTCTAAGGTAAAGGAAGACCAGAGTGTGAAACCTCTAGTTACTCCACAGAAAGGCAGACGCCCAAGATAGAGCAGCAGTGCAAGTGGAAATCGAGAGGAAAACAGGGATAATGTAAACATGTTTGAGGTTCGAGCACCTACACGGACATATGCCATCAGAGTTTGTAACACCCAAAACTCGAAACCATCGTCGATTAGGGTCCCGATGTCTGTCCGATCTTATACTGCATTTATTCTCACATTATTTTTTCGTTTAATCATATTTTAATGGAGTAATACAAAGTACACAACAAGAATCATTAATTGAATGTCAACATAACTCGAAAAGGGAAAAAGTGTCATTTTCACGATTTTTGGAGACTTCTACTGATACTTATTGGACAAGTATCGGTAGCAGTCAAGTTAGTAAGCAATTTAGAAATAGTATAGACATCTACCGATACTTGGGAAAATTCTACCGATACAAGTGTGACTTCTATCGAAACAAGTCATACTTCTACCGATATTAAAAACTCCAGAGAGTAAGGAAGTCCTACCCTGCAATTTCTATCGATACAAGCATCTTAACTATCGATACACACACAGAACTACCGATACCTACTATGCAACTACCGATACAACCTAAGTCAGTAAACAACCTCTCTTCTACCCTGTAGTTCTATCGATACATGCATGAGTTCTACCGATAAAAGTACATAGAAATTAGTAAATCATGCATAAACTACAAGTTTATCAAACATTCATCATTTCATAATTTCAAATG
Source organism: Gossypioides kirkii (assembly GCA_005610355.1). Taxonomy (NCBI): domain Eukaryota; kingdom Viridiplantae; phylum Streptophyta; class Magnoliopsida; order Malvales; family Malvaceae; genus Gossypioides; species Gossypioides kirkii. The sequence continues at coordinate 15,432,935 of CP032245.1, forward strand.
CATTATACCCAACACATTGTACATGGTTTCAAGACCTTGCATACATCTCATATAGCATGTGTATCACATTTAACTAACATACCAACTTGTTCAACATTTATATAGAATTCACAACAAAAGATTCACTCATCCATACAAGTAGTATAAGTCAATTCATCCTAGTACATGCCATATAATCGGGTGATGTAAATACTATAAAACGAGCTCTCGGGATAGTATGATGTCTTCAAGATGATCTGATCTTCAAGTCACAAAGAGAATCTACAAAACAACAATAATTTCACTTGTAAGCTTCATAGCTTAATAAGTTCGCAAGGTTTATCAATTTACCAATTAACATGTGGTAAACAAATCTGTAAATCTGACGAGCCAGAACAAAACTGTACTTTAGTGATCGTTATTCATTTTATTCCTTGTTGACACATAGGTCATGATGCTCATTTTACTCCCTATTGACCCAAAGGTCATGTTGCTCATTGTACTCCCTGTTGACCCGAAGGTCATGCCTGTTACCAGTATACAATGCTGCTCTCAGCCATCGTTACGGTATAATTGTTCTCTAACGATGCTGCTCACACAAATTGTAGAGAATATACAGCTAGGCATAAATCTCAGTCATCGTAGGGCTTGTAATCCATTCTTGGATTCTATTCACTTTACAGTGACTCACGATGTCATAGAGAATCCGTAACGAATGCAGGATCTCAATAATTTGACCATAGCTTTGGCACAAGGCTGGGTAATTCTTCTTCTGTCGTTTCTATCTTTCACATTTTCAATTTATCGTTTCAATTATCAACAACCATAAAAAAAGGTAATTATAAGTAGTTACAAGTAATAATTTAACATTACGAACTTAACGGACTTGGTTACAGTTGTGGATAAGCTCTAGGGACTATTATGCTAATTTTCCTTTTTCAAGATCTATGACACGATCGTAGTCTACATCCACAAATCATCCAATTTCTCACATTAAAACACTCAATCAGATCATTTAACACAATTAGGCCCCTTTTTAGAAAAATTATGATTTTACCCATAATATTTTTGATTTATTCAATCTAGTCATTTTTCACACAAAGCATGCAAAGTCCTCATTTTTTTCTAGGTATATTGCAATCAAACACTCGTGGTTCAATAAAAAATCCCTACAAACCATTTATTTCAACCAAATACATATAATTTCTTCACTTTTGCATTTTAGTCCTTAAACTCTTATTTCATTCAAAATCACTTTACAAAATTAATGAATCTATTCATAAAGTATACAAACTTATCCAAAACTTTCAACAACAAGCATTTTCAACAATGGAAAGTTTTGTAGCATGTGACAGATCCACAAATTGGTCCTTAGATAAGCTAGATTAAGCTAATACGGATTCGAAAACATAAAAATCACTAAAAACGAGCAAGATTTGCTTACCCAAATCAAGGCTCAAAGATTGAATGTGTAAACCCTAAATTTCTCTCTTTTAGTGTTGAGTAAGGAGGAAGATGAAGTGAAAATGATGATATTTTCCACCTTAATTTCTTTAATTTAATATATATACTAATGACAATTTTGTAAATTTTAAGACTTTCATCATTATGCTTTAATTAACCTCTTTTTAATTTTAATTTTAATTAAACCTATTTACTCTTGATATAACACATGTTAATCCACCCACTAACATCCCTTTGGTCAATTTGCTCATTTTGTCCCTCTAATTAACCATTTCTACTTTTGCACCTATTACAATTTAATCCTTTTTACTTCATTGACTATCTAAATATTAAAATCTCATTATCCAACTTTAATATGATGATAACAAAGTCGTAAATATTTAAATAAATAAATTAACGAATTGACTTTGTCGCAATTATGATCCTAAAATCACTGTGTCTGACATCATTGAAAATCGAGCTGTTACAGAGTTAGAGAGGAGGCTACCGCTCCCGATGTTGTGACAAGTATATTTTATCTTTTTAATGATATTGTGTATGATTTGATTGACTTGGGATTCGACTCAGTCATATATTTGTACTGCATTAGCCACTGATAAAAAAATATTTATTGAGTAGACTAAATTTGATGTACAAGTCACAAACCCATTGGGTCATAGTGTCATTGTTAATCTGGTGTGTCGTAAATGTCTACTGAAAGTCCAGGGCTGTGAATTTCCTTCTAACTTAATGTTATTACCTTTCACTAAGTTCGATGTGATTTTGGGTATGAACTGATTATCTTAGCATGATGCAGTGGTAAATTGCAAGCGAAGACGGATTAATTTGAAATGTCCGAAGGGTGAAGTGATCAAAGTTAAGTCCGGTAGGTTGAACAATGAACCATAGAATCTCAGCTATCTTAGCACAGAAAATGGTTCGTAAAGGCTTTGAAGCAATCATAGCATATATACTCGACACACGAGATTCAAGGATAGTTGAAATAGGTACTAGTTATTAATGAGTTTACAGATGTGTTTCGAGAAGAATTATCGGGTTTGCCACTGATCAGAGAGGTAGAGTTTGGTATTAAATTTGTTACCTGGCACCACACCGATCTCGATTCCACCATACAGAATGGCGTCGACGGAGTTGAAAGAGTTGAAGGCTCAGTTGAAAGAATTGTTAGACAGAGGTTTCATACGACCTTGTGTATCGCCCTAGGGTGCACCTGTGCTATTTGTGAAGAAGAAAGACGGCTCGATGAGGATGTGTATAGATTACTGGAAGCTGAATAAAGTAATAATTAAAAATAAGTACCCGTTGCCTCGTATTAATGAGTTGTTTGATCAGCTGAAAGGTGCAACCGTATTTTCCAAGATAGATCTTCTGTCAGGCTACTGTCAGATGCGAGTGAAAGATTCTGATGTATCTAAAACAGCATTTAGGACCTAGTATGAACATTACGAGTTTTTGGTTATGCCGTTTGGGTTGACCAACGCTCCAACAACATTCATGGATCTGATGAATAGAGTATTCTAGCCTCAGTTGTATAGGTTTATAGTTGTATTTATTGATGACATACTGATCTATTCTAAGATAGAGTCAGAGCATACACAGCATTTGAGAGAGGTGTTACAGATTTTGCGAGAAAAACAGTTGTATGAAAAATTCAACAAATGTGAGTTTTGGCTTCGAGAGGTTGGATTTTTGGGTCATGTGGTATCTTTAGAAGGAATACGGGTTGATCCGAGTAAAGTCTCAGCTATTCTCAATTAGAAAGTACCGAAGAATGTCTTGGAGGTACGAGGTTTTCTGGAATTAGCAGGTTACTACCACCGGTTCGTGAAAGATTTTTTATCATAGCCTTGTCGATGAGGAAATTATTATAGAAGAATTTCCAGTTTGTTTGGTCGAAAAAGTGCTAACAGAGTTTTGATCAGCTAAAGAAACTGTTAATAGAAGCTCTGATATTGATGCAGCCTGAGTCGGGGAAAGAATTTGTTATATACAATAATGCGTCTTTGAGTGGTTTGGGTTATGTTTTGATGTAAGCTGGGAAAGTAATAGCTTATGCCTCCCAACAGTTAAAGCCGCATGAAAAGAATTATTCGACTCATGATTTGATGTTAGCTGCCATAGTCTTTGCATTAAAGATTTGGCGTCATTATCTATATGGTGAGAGATGTCACATATTCACTGATCAAAAGAGTTTGAAGTATTTGATGATGCAGTGGGAGTTGAATTTGCGACAGCACCGATTGTTAGAGCTATTAAAAGATTATGACCTTGTGATTGATTATCATCCGGGGAAAGCAAATGTTGTTGCTGATGCCCTGAGCTAGAAATCTTTGTTCGCATTGAGGGTGATGAATGCCCACTTGTCGCTAGAGAGTGATGGTTCTGTCACCGCTAAACTCATGACGAAATTGTTATTCATACAGTAGATTTGGGAGTTGTAAAATATGGTTTAAATCTTGTAGCTAAGAAAGAATAAATTCAAAATCATGCTACTACTGGGTTTACGGTTAATGTTGAAGGTATGTTGTACTTTCAAGATAGGGTTTGTGTTCCTGATGATCTAGATTTGAGACGGGACATCTTGATGGAAGCTCATAGTAGTACATACTCTATTCATCCGGGTAGTGTGAAGATGTATAATGATTTGAAGAAGATGTATTGGTGGCCAGGTATGAAACCAGAGATTTTTGAGTTTTGTGATTAGATGTCTGGTATGCCAGCAAGTGAAAGTAGAGCACCAAGTACCATCTAGATTACTGCAGTCGATTTCCATTCCTGAGTGGATGTGAGAACTGGTTACTATGGACTTTGTTACAGGATTGCTAGTGACATCGATGAAGAAAGATTCGATCTGGGTAATAGTAGACAGATTGATGAAGTCAGCTCACTTCATCCCTATCCGGGTGGATTATCCACTTGAGAAATTGGCTGAGTTATATGTATCTGAGATCGTACAACTGCATGGAGTACCAGCATCTATTATCTCTGATAGGGATCCATGTTTTACCTCGAGGTTTTGGGGTAAGTTGCATGAAACTTTGGGAACCAGGTTGAATTTCAGCACTGCATATCATCTGCAGACAGATGGTCAGTTAGAGCGGGTGATACAAATTCTGGAAGATATGCTATGATGATGTATAATTGAGTTCGAGGGTAGCAGGGAGAAACACATGCCGTTACAAGAGTTTGCTTATAATAATAGCTATCAGTCCAGTATTAAAATGGCATCGTTTGAGACACTATACTGTAGAAAATGCAGAACACCTTTGTATCGGTCAAAGTTGAGTGAGCCTAAGTTGGTTTGAACTGATTTGATACATGAGACTAAAGACAAGGTTTGGGTAATCCATGATTCTTTAAAAGCAGCATATGATTGGCAGAAGTTGTACGTGGATCTTAAGAGGAAAGATATAGAGTTTGCAGTTGGAGATCGAGTTTTCTTGAAAGTTTCACCTTGGAAGAAGGTTTTGTGATTTGGCAGTAAAGGAAAGTTGAGTCCACGGTTTATTGGGCCGTATGAGATCATCGAGCGGGTTGGTCTTGTAGCTTATAAGTTGACTTTACCTCCAAAACTTAAAAAATATTCATAAAGTATTCCATGTTTCAATGTTGAGACGGTACAGATCAGATCCTTCTCATGTGATTACACCCTATGAGGTTGAGATACAACCGAATTTGTCGTATTCAGAGGAATTAGTTAGAATTTTGGCTCATGAGGTAAAAGAGCTACGAAACAAAAAAGTGCCATTAGTAAAGGTCTTATGGAATCGTCATGGGTTGGAAGAAGCAACTTGGGAAATAGAGGCAACAATGAAATCACAATATCCCAACCTATTTAGTGGTAAGAAATTTCAGGACGAAATTTCCCTAAGAGGGGAGAGTTGTAATAACTCGATTTTTAATGGTGTTGGAAACAGTGATTTCAAGATCACAACTTCGACAAGTTGAGTCGTAAATTTATTTATTTTAATATTTATGATATCGTTAGCATCACATTAAAATTTGGTTAGGGAATTTTAATGTCTAGATAGTGAATTGAGTAGAAAAGACTAAATCGTAAAAGGTACAGAAGTAGAGTTAATAAGTTAAAGGGATCAAATGGACAAATTAACCTAAAGAATTTTAGTGGGTGCATTATCATGAAAAAAATTAGAAGTAAATAGGATTAATTAAAGCCAAATAAGTGATTAATTAAGCTAATTATGAAAGTTTAAATATTTACAAAATCGCCATTGAGTATAAATATGAAATTAAAGAAGAAAAATGACATTTTTCTTTCTAATTTCTCATCTTCTTCACGGGAAACAAGAGGAAAGCTAGGTTTTTTGCATTGTTAACTTTTGAAGCTTGATTGGGTGAGTAAACCTTGGTCATTTTTAGTAATTTTTATCTTTTTGATTCCGTGTTAGCTTAATCTAGCTAATCTAAGGATCAATTTGTGAATATGTCAAATGTTATGAAACTTTCCATTGTTGAAAATGCTTGTTCTTTAAAGCTTTTGATGGATTTGTATGTTTGATGTTTGGGTTGAATCTTTTTGTAAAGCGATTTTGGATGAAATTAGGGTTTAAGGACTAAAATATAAAAATGGTGAAATTGTGTCTATTTGGTGTGAAATAATTGAATTGTTGGCACTTGTGGAGGACTATGGTTATTCAGCTGGTATTAGTTGTGTAAGAGAAATGTTATTTTGCATGTATTATGTTTAAGGATTAAATTGAGTAAAAGTAAAGTATTAAGGGTAAATTCGTAAATTTCCTAAAAGGTTTAAATTTTATTAAATGATTTATTTACATAATTTAATTAGGAACTTGGATGATTTGTGATTTAGATTACGACCGTGCCACGGATCGAGGAAAAAGGAAACTAGTAGAATAGTCCTTGGAGCCTTTTTGTCACTACAATTCAGTCCAATAAGTTCGTAATGTAAATTTATATTTAGATATTTCTTGTATCTATTTTATCCTTGTTACAAACAAAAGAAAGCACTTGGAAACAAAGAGATTTAAAAGAAAGGGATTGACAAAGATAGCAGGCTTTAAGACGGTGAAATGAAACCGACGCGATGGTTGGGGTATAGTATATGTTGCGAGTCCTCGACAGCTCATATGATCAACATCATGAAATGAATCCAAGTTTGGATTATAAGCCCTATGATTGCTGAGATTTATGCAATAGTGCATATTCTTGACAGCTCGTGTGAGCTGCATCGTTAGGGAACAATTGTATGAACAGACACCGTACCGATGGCTAGGGTACTGCATATGTTGCGAGTCCTTAACAACTTGTGTGAGTAGAACCGGGTACTGGTAACAGAGATACAAACAGGAAAATTGAAATGATAAATATGACTTGAGGAAACAAAGGTTTATCTTGGCTCGAATGAGTTATAAACTGCTCTATGCATACGTTTGGTAAGTCTATGCATATTGTTGTTTTGTTGATTTATCTTGCTACTTAAAGATCGGATTATCTCGAAGAAGTCACACTATCACGGAGCTCGTTTGGTAGTTTTTACATCACTTGGTTATATGGCATGTACTAGGATGATGTTATCTTTTGTATTACTTGTTTTGAGATTGTTGGGTTCCTTGTTGTGAACTAAGTTAAATGTTAAACATAATTTTGTATGCTTGCTCAATGTGGAATATAGACTTTATGAAATGAAGTGTAATGACCTAGAATTCAAGAGCATTGTCTGGTCTATTGTATTTTGAAGTTATGGAGTGAAGAATGATTGATAAACTTGAGATTTGGCATGATCATTTGAATTCTGCATACTTGTTTCGGTAGAACTCTTGCATGTATCGGTAGAAGTACAAGGTAGGAGAGAGGTTGTATACTGACTTGAGTTGTATCGATAGTCACATAATAACTATCGGTAGTTCTGTTCATAGAAGTATCGATAGTTTGAGTACTTGTATAGGTAGAAGTTGCAAGGTAAGACTTCTTAACTCTCTGGATTTTTTAGTATCGGCAGAAGCATGACTTGTTTCGGTAGAAGTTACACTTGTATTGGTAGAAATTTGAACTGTTTCTAAATTGTTTAGTGACTTGACTAGTACCGGTACTTGTCCAACAGGTATCGATAGAAGTCTTCAAGAATCGTGAAAATGACATTTTTACCCTTATTGAGTTGTGTTGATATTCAATTGATGATTTACGTCGAGATTAATGCATTACTTTATTAAAATATGATTAAATGAAATAACATTATAAGATAAACTACAAGAGATGATCAAAAAGACATCGGGACCCTAACTGGCGACGGTATCGGGTTTCGGGTGTTACATTCAATTACCTATTGGGTCAATTATCTGACTTGAAAATTAGTTTCCAAAAATATCTTATTAATTTTCATTAATTTGATTAATTTAATCTTACTTGATCAAAATTAATTTTCCAAAAATCAATTAGATTTTCCAAATTAATTTTTAAAGAAAATTCTTTAATCAAATTTTCTAGTTGAACAATTCTCATGACCACCTAATTTAATTCCACATCGAATAAATCGAATCAATTAAATTATTTTCAAATTCATAGAATTTTCTTCTGATTCAATGCAGTTCGATCGAGCTTTTGTTGAGCTAGCGGAGGGACAAATCAGACATGCAATTAGGCTCTAGTAATTGCAATTTTGTCCAAAAGCATCATCTGATAATTTACAATTATTTAATCATGGAGTCAGTCCACAAGAAGTACCATGATTGAAAACTCATTGTATACTCTTTACGAAAGCAATTTATCCAGCTGCTTTGTCCAATGACCTTATCATGTGTGTGTTACCCTCATATGATATCCTTGATTCGTTTGAGTTAAATTCGTTTACTCAATACAATCCTATTTTAACTCTTTAATTGAGCTATAGATTCCACTGTTGCTAGTAAAGTCATGCCATACACAAATCATGTACCCAACATACCGACTATGGGCTCGATCATCTTTAAAGCATAAGCCTCCACTTATCTCAAAGCACATAAGTTGTATATGCATGGTCAGTGACTAACTCATGATTTAGTTAAATCACGCCATGAACGTCACAAGTGAATTAATTCATAAATAGATTCAGAATTAATTCCTCTTGGGTCCAGTCTAATGTATCATTCTACCAATGAATACATCTATGTCTCTACCCATGGAGTCAACTGCTCTGATAGCCAAAACTAGTCATTTCCCCAATTGGATTTGTAGACAACATAATAATCCTTCTTAGTATTGAAATCAAACGCTCACTTTGATTCTTTTACAGGATTACAGACTCATTTAGATTATCCACTAAAGTAAGTTGTCTTTCTCGCAATGTAAACGTTCTTACAATGCCACTTATCTTTGGTTTGAACTTAGATAATTAATGAGCTCATATTTGCTTATTACAATTTTTGCTATGCATGCAAATTATGAAAGACAAAAAATACAAAAGATATAATAGTAAAATGTGAAATTAACTTAATTTATTTATTTATTGTTTAAACCAATAGAAAATAGTTACACATTTACTACAATATGGGCACATTTCCCATATCCTTGATGTGTTTGTTAAAACTCCTAGTTACAAGAGTCTTAGTAAACAGATCCGCAAGGTTATCTTTAGAAGTTACTTTCATCACATCTACAATTCCTTTGGCTACTGCCTATCGTATCAAGTGATACTTTCAATCAATGTGTTTCATCTTCTTGTGACTTCTCATTTCCTTGGTATTAACTATTGCAACACTGTTATCACCATATAGTGTTATAGCTTTCTCCATACCAGGAATGACTTCAAGATTGGTTAAGAACTTTCAAAGCCATATTGCTTCTTTCGTTGCCTCAGAAGCAGCCACATACTTGGCCTCCATAGTAGAGTCAACAGTGCAAGTTTGTTTTACACTTCTCTATACTATGGTCCACTGCCTAGAACGAATACATTTCCCGACGTCGATTTCCTCAAATCTTTGCAAGTTTGGAAGTCTCAGTCTGTGTATCTAACAGGAGTAAGTTTCTCCCGAGAGTACACAAGCATATAATCCTTGGTTCTTTTAAGATACCTTAATATATGCTTTATAGCTTGCCAATGCCTGAACTTGGATTTGCCTAATATCGACTAACCATTCCTACAACGAAATAGATATATAGATGTGTGCAAAACATCGTATACATAAGGTTTCCAACTGGCGAGCATATGGAACCTTACTCACATGCTTTCTTTCTTTTTGCTGTCTTTGGACAATCATCCAAAGAAAGATGAAAACCTGATGCAATCGGTTAGGCCCCTGGCTTCGCATCGGTCATTGTAAATCGTTCCACTACCTTATCGATGTATGAAGCTTGAGATAGAACTATAATTTTATTCTTTTGATCCCTAAGGATTTGAATTCAAAGAATATAACTAGCTTTAACCAAGTCCTTCATGCTAAACTATTGAGCTAACCATAGTTTAACCGATGACAATTCTCCCACATCGTTTTCAATAAGTAGAATGTCATCAATATACAAAACAACGAAGACCACCTTTTGTCCTTTATACGCTTCTAAACACAAGGTTCATTAGCATTTTATTCAAATCCAAAAATCTTGATCGTTTAAACAAATCTTTTATTCCATGAGCGAGACACTTGCTTAAGTCCATAAATGCATCTTGACAGTTTGCAAACTTTCTGCTCCTTTCCTTTGACAACATAGCTAGTGGGTTGAGCCATGTAAATGGTCTCATCAAGATAGTCATTCAAGAATGTTGTCTTGACATCCATTTTCCAGATCTCGTAATCGAGAGCAGCGATAATGGATAGGAGTATGTGAATAGACTTGAGCATGGCTACTAAAGAAAAGGCCTCATCGTAATCGATGCCTTCTTTCTATGTGTAACCTTTCTTTACAAGTCTAGCTTTGTGCGTTTCCACTTTCCCTTCCACATTTGTCTTCTTCTTGTAGATCCACTTACACTCTACGGGTTTAATCCCAACCGGTAAGTCTACAAGTTCTTAAACCATATTGGATTTCATAAAATCCATCTCGGCATCCATGACTTGTTTCCAGAGTTTGGAATCAACATCCTGCATAGCCTCCTCGTAAGTGAGTGGATCATCATCCTCATAATTAGCTTCCGTGTTATAAATACTACCATCATAGATGAAGAAGTCTAATTTCTTAGAAACTTTTCCACTAACGACGGATTCCCCTATGTTGTTGATCGTTTGCAGGTCTTTTTACAAATTTCTTGAAAATTAAAGTTGGTGATTGTTCTACAACTCCCGAGTGTTCCTCGAGTACCACTTTACTTTGAGGCTTAAAGTTATCCATGTAGCTTTCCTTGAGGAAAGTAGCATGAGTAGAAACTTTAATCATATTATCTTTTGGATTGTAGAATCATCTTTCCTTTGTTCCTTTCAAATATCCTATAAACATGCACAATTCTGTCTGTGCGTCCAAGTTCTTTGCATCTTTATTCAAAACGTGTGTTTAACAAACCCATATTCTAAAGTGATTTAGAGAGGGTTTCTTTCCATGCCACAGTTCATAAGGTGTCTTACAAGTAGACTTGGTTGACACATCATTCAAAATATAGCAAGTCATTTGTATCGCGTATCCCTAAAAGGAAGTAGGAAGTTGTGAATAGCTTAACATTGAGCGAACCATGTCAAGCAAGGTTCTATTCCTTATCTCAACTACGCCATTCTATTGTGGAGTGCTGGCACAGTCAATTGGGATAAAATCCCATTCTCTATGAGGTATCCTAAGAACTCGTCAGATAAGTATTCCCTACCTCGACCAAATCGTAGGTTCTTTATGGATAAACGTAATTACTTTTCCACTTCCACATGAAACTCTCAAAATTTATCAAAGGTTTCACTTTTGTGGTGCATTAGACAAAGATCCATATCAAGAATAGGCGTGAATAAAAGTCACGTAATAATCGTAACTTCCTCGAGCACTAATCCTCATGGGACCACATACATCATTGTGCACAAGTTCTAAAAGGTTGGTTGACCCTTATGCCTTTCGAACTAAAAGACCTCTTAGTCATTTTACCTTCCAAGAAAGATTCACATTGTGGGAGGCTAACTTCCTTAAGCAAACTTAAAGGACTGTCTTTTAGATGTCTAGTGATTCTTTCTTGGTTAATATGACGAAGTCTTAAGTGCCATAGGTACCCCTCATTAGAGTAAGAAGTTTTAAGGTTTTTATTCACTATTTCAATTTGAAGCATCGAGTAGTTATTTTGTTTGATAAAGTAGAGATTGTTTTCCATCCATCCATTACAGATTAAAGAACGATTTTTGTGAACAACAATCCCTTTATTAAATATCACGGTATAACCGTCATAAAATAAACATGCTATAGAAATTAAATTCCTCTTAAAATAAGGTCCCATTGCCTCGACTGAAACATAGCTCCAATCTTTGGTCCACAATGAGAGGCTCCTATCACGTAGACTTCTCGTTTCGCTGGACCTCTATAAAGAAACACATACATGGTTAATGGCTCCAGAATCAATAACCCAGTTGTCAATTGATTCTCCACTAAGCAAGCTTTAACCATAAAGAGTTCCATACCTTTGCCCTTTTTAGCTAGGTAATCCATATACTCCTTTTACTTTCTTGTTGCAGAAGACACATTTGATCTTTTTAAGATCTTTTGACTTCTTAGCCTTCATCCTATCCACATGAGGTGAAACTGAAGGCTTACTCGGTTTCTTCTTTCCCTTAGCTTTCTACTTCCCCTTAGAGGATGAGGGGCCCATAGCTAAGTTTTCTTCATGTTTCTCCTGAACCGACTTACCACCATTTAGCATCAACTCATAAGATTGTAATTCCTTTATGAGATGAGTCAAGGTGAGTACCTTATTTCCCAAGTTGTAAGCGGACCCAAAACCAGCAAATTCCTTGGTTAAGGATTTGAACACTATTTCAATTTGAGTGTTCACGTCTAGTTCAGTCTCATTTTCCTCCGCTTTTGCAAAGAATCCCATAAGCTTAAGCATATGTTCTTTGACCGAAATACATGGTTTTTTCCGGATTGTCGAGCCAATGTGACTTGGCCTCTGAGCAAATCCTCCAAATTTGTCATGATCTCTTTGGTGGTATGGAAATTCTCATGTTGTTTTTGCAACATACTACTCATGCTCGCTAAGATATAACATCGAGCAATCAAGTCAGAATCTCTCCAGCGATTTCTCGCTTTGGGTTGAGCTTCAGGAGGGCATGTTTTGTCAAGAACGAATTTGTGTTTCTCACAGCTAATAACTATCAGTAAGTTCCATTTCCATTCTTGAAAGTTATCTCCATTTAATTTACTCTCAGTAAGAATGCTAATGAGAGGAGTATGAGACATATTTGAACTGACAAAAATAAAGATTCACTAATTACTATTTCTGTATTAAGTAAATATTTTCCATTTTAGTAGCATTTCAAGAGTGCAGTATGATGCATGCGTCTTGTATTAAAACATTGAAAAAACAAATTTTCGTTGCTACGATCATTATCACACCCATAAATCATGTCGCCTTAGGGTCCCATGATTAACTAGTAAGAACATATCTAATCAGTTCGTGAATCTTAATTCTCAAGACTCCACATGAACTAATGACCGTTTAACGTTTGGCCATCATCTCTAGATTAAATATCATTTCTTGGGAAACTATTTAATAAGAGACGATCTTGAGTGTTTAACCATTAACTCAACACACATTAGGAACATGATTTCATTTGTGAGTCATCTTGGGACAATATCTCTGAAAGTCATGCATAACTAGTTTTCTTTTACAAGGAAATCACATCCAATGATCCCACATGACAAAGTTTACCTTTAGGTGTGGCCAGGTGTAAACTCGAAAATATATAGGTTTTTCTTATGCAATTTCATCACCTTTTTACTTAAAATCGATCTTAAAACAGCATATTTGTTTAATAAATTAATGAAATTTACTTAAATATTAATTTAGGACATGAAAATTATTAAAATGTAATTTTATGCTTTATTATATAGTTTTTAAGCACAAAATAACTTATTTTGTAGTTTAATTTAATATATTGCATTTTAATGTATAAAATGGGTCATGCAAAATTTAATTAAATTTTAAGGCATGAAATTATATTTAATGATTAACATGAATTATTTCATTAATAATTGGGTTGATTAAAATATTATTAAATTGGGTTAATTAAATTAATTAATTTGACCCAATATAAATTTAATTGCTTGTCACAGGTCTGGTTATTTTGTTGGATCATCAAAAGCGTCCAACCCAAGAGGATTTGAAGCCCAATTTGTGCAACACAATGGTTGCCCAACAAATCATTTTTGGTTTAATTGCAAGGAGCCCCTATAGTTGAAAAGAAATAAAAAATTGGCCCAGAAAGATGTTGTTGACTGAGCCTTGGTCTCTATTTGCTGTGACAAGTTGATTGCTTCAAAATGAAGCAACCAAATCAACTCAAAATCCCCCAAGCATGGCCAGCCAAACATTAGACGAAAATGGAGGATTTAAACTCTCTATTTTTAGTAAATGTGACCTCACCCGTCACCTATAAATAAGAGTCATTCCACCACACTTCAAATCATCCCTCAACATTCAATCATTCTTCATTCTCTTAATTCTTTCATCCTCTCAATTCCTTTTCCGTTCTCACGCCTAGCATCTCCATTTCCTCCCATATTTTATCCAATTAAGCCTCTCAAAGATCCTTCGCCCGACCACCTCACAAAGCCATCAACAAAGGAGCGAAAGAGTCTTCTTCAATCGGAGTTTTGAGTGACAACCACTTCGATAGGGTTTATTCTTTATTTTATTTTATTGAAGTTTATAATGTTTGCTTAGTGTTCTTCGATCTTGTCATCAACAATAATAGCTTAATTTTATTTAAGCTAGGATGATTGCTTTAATTAAATAATATTCATTTGATTCATGCTTATGATGTTTATGCCTCAATCAATTATGTTTTCAATTAATATCAAGTCTGTATTTCATTCATATGTGATTGAATGCACTAGAATTAGTTGAGCGATCCTAACCAGATGACGACTAGTGGACACAATAATTGAAATGTGCATCCTCAATTTAGATCCTAACCCGATTAAATTGCAGGTTCATAATAACTTTAATCGAGCTCTATTATCTGCATAGTTTTTAGATTTATGTGATTAAACTATTTCAAACCTAACACATCTCTATTACCTCACATAAATGCTAAGAAACCCTTAGTAAGTAATTTTCAGTAAAATGTGTATTTGCTAAGTAAAGGATTCTGAAAAGACCTAATTTGGTTCTAGACTCATGAAAGATCGAGTTGACATGAAATATTTTCCGAATGTTATTAAGCATGTTGATAATGAATTAAATTGATTAATGTAACTATCCTAGTTTATTTATGTTATTAATTATTTTGAATTGTGTTTATTTGTTACTAAAATCATATAGATAATTTTCATACTTAGATTAATTTGAATTAGGGATCAATTGCATTTAGATTATTTGCATTTAATTTTAATCATCAACCCTCCAAATATATTGTGTTTTTACTACCAAGTTGTTTAATTTAATTTTACAATTAATTGATTAACATATACAGTCCCTGTGGAGACGATAACTCGATACTTACTTACTACTTGATAACAAATGTGTACACTTGCACAAACGTACGCGTTACAAGTTTTTGGCGTCATTACCGGGGATTGTTGCCATAATCATTTTTTTGTGAAATTATTTATTTTCAATTTAGTTTTTATTTTAATTCTAAACCTACTAATTTATTCTTGTTTTTGTGATTTTCTTTTTAGGTGTTTACTAGCATAGATCAAATAATCGATTTAATCCCTGTAAACCCTGAAATCGAGTGAACATTTAGATAGATAAGATGTGAACGATTAGCTCAGAGACAAGCCGAAATGGACCTTCGAAATCAGAATAATGGCCAAGGTAATGGAGCTGAGCATGTGCGAAATCCTATCCTCATTGTCGATGATAGGGATCATTGCATCAGACAATATGTTGTGCCACTCTTCTGTGAGTTAAATTCGAGAATTAGAAGGCCGAATATTGAGGCACCCAAATTTGAGTTGAAACCAACGATGTTTCAAATGCTACAAATGGTGATCCAGTTTAATGGTATGCATACAAAAGATCCACATCTTCACCTTCGATTGTTTATGGAGGTGAGTGATTCATTCAAGATAGTTGGTGTGACTGAAATGCACTGAGGTTGAAGCTGTTTCCATACTCGTTGCGAGATCAAGCACGAACATGGCTCAATTCGTTGCCACCAAGACCAATTTCTACTTGGCAAGAATTAGCTGAAAGGTTTTTGGTTAAGTATTTCCCACCTAGCAAGAATGCTAAGTTGCGAAATGAGATCACTACTTTCCAACTATTGGATGACGAGTCCTTATACGAGGTTTAGGAGTGATTTAAGGAGTTACTTCGTTAATTGTCCTCATCATGGGATTCCTCACTGTATCCAGTTGGAGATGTTCTATAATGGTTTCAATGCACACACATGATCGATGGTAGATGCTTCTGTGAATGATGCTAGTTTGTCTAAGTCTTAGAACGAGGCTTATGAGATTATCAAGAGGATCTCTAGAAACAACTATTAAAGGCCAACAAATCGAGCAGCTTCAAGAAGACGTATAGTCGGAGTTCATAAAGTTGACACCGTCACTTCACTGTCAGCTCAGGTATCATTTAGTTATTTTATGTTAAAACTGTTTATCGCTAATGGTGTTAATAATTCTACAGTTCAATAACCAAGTCAACCTAAAGTTGTTTCCTGCGTGTACTAGTGATGGCCATTCTTTCGAGAATTGTCCATCAAATCCCGAGTCAGTTTATTACGTGAGGAATCGTAATCAAAATAGAGTGGACAAGGACCCAGACCAACTTCTACAATCCTTCATGGCGTAACCATCCTAAATTTTCTTGGAGCAACCAAGGAAATGGATCAAACAACAATTACATGCAGCATAGACCCAACCAATCCCAAGGGTTTAATCAACAAGCTCCAAAACCACCTCAAGCTGAGTCATCAAATAGTTTGGAGAAATTGTTGAAGGTGTACATGGCAAAGAATGACGCCTTGATCCAAAGCCAAGTAGCAACATTGAAAAATTTGGAGAACTAAATGGGTCAGTTAGCTACAAAGCTTCGTAATAGACCGTAAGGAACCTTGTCGAGCGACACAGAAAATCTAAGAAGTTTGGGTAAGGAATATTTCAAGGTAGTAGAGTTGCAAAGTGGTAAGACTTTGGAACCCTGAGTGATTGATGTTGAGGATGAACTTGTTGAGAAGGAGGAAAGTCAACTAGCCGTTGAAGTTCCTACACCAAAAGACTCAGAATCTGCAAAGACTGATGAGATAAACACTAAACTATTGAATTTTGATAAGCTAACATCTTCTTTAGATGCAGATTTACCTCCTTAGAAAAGTTGTCTTGTCCAATCGAAAGTTCCATCAACTCCGTACCCTTAAAGATTGCAGCAACATAAGCAGAAATAGGAGGTGCAATTCAAGAAGTTCTTGGATGTTCTGAAGCAATTACAAATCAATATCCTACTGGTGGAGGGTTTAAAACAAATGTTGAATTACGTGAAGTTTATGAGGGATATTTTGTCCAAGAAGAAACGACTTAGTGAGTACGAAACTATTGCTTTAATGAAGGAGTACAGTTTATTCCTGTAGAATAAGTTACCATCGAAATTGAAGGAACCTGGAAGCTTTACTATACCCTGTAATATCGGAGAATCTTACTGTGGTAAAGCTTTGTGCGATAAAGGAACCAGCATCAACTTGATGCCCAAGTCTATTTTCAAACTGTTGGGGATAGGTGAAGTAAGACTCACGGCTGTGACGCTTTAACTAGCAGATCAATCTTTAGCATATCCCGAAGGAAAGATCGAGGATGTTTTGGTAAGAGTTGATAAGTTTATTTTTCCTGCTGATTTCATTATCTTAGATTTTGAAGTAGATAAGGTAGTGTCGATCATCCTTGGGAGCACTTTCGTAGCCACGGGAAGAATGTTAATTGAAGTGTAAAAAGGTGAACTCACCATGCGAGTTCATGACGATCAGGCAACATTTAAAATTCTTAAGGCTATGAAATTTATCGATCCAACAAAAGAGTGTTCAATTCTAGAAGAGATAAAAAACTTGGTTTCTATGGAAAGCAATTTTATGGAAGATCCATTAGAGAATGCCTTAGAGTTTAACCCTTTGGAATATGAAGAAGATGAAGAAAACATGGCTTTGATGGAAGCCAATCCGAGGAATTATATTCAATCAGCACGGTTTGAATCGTTGGAGTTAGAAGCTCATGAATATGTGCAACCAAAGTTATCAATCGAGGAACCACCTAAACTCGAACTAAAAGTACTTCCTTCCCATTTGAAATACGTTTATTTAGGTGACTGTTCTACTTTCCTTATGATTATTTCAGCAGAACTGACAAAACATCAAGAAGAGTAACTAATTATTGTTTTAAAGAAATTTAAGAAAGCAATTGGTTGGACCATTGCTGACATTCGATGTATAAACCCTTCTTTATGCATGGATAAGATTATCTTAGAGGAGGGTGAGTGAGCTCGAATCGATGGAAAAAAAAGGCTCAATCCGATCATGAAAAAGGTAATACGAAAGGAAGTGATCAATTAGTTAGATGCGGGAATTATCTACCCCATCTTAGATAGTTCATGGGCAATTCTAGTGCAATGTGTACCAAAGAAAGGTTGAATCATGATTGTCGAGAAAGAATGTAACGAGTTGATTCCAACGAGAACTATTACGAGTTGGAGAATCTGTATTGATTACAAAAAGTTGAATAAAACCACTCGAAAGGATAATTTTCCGTTGCCTTTGATGGACTTGATGTTAGACTGACTGGTAGGTAATGAATTTTATTGTTTTCTAGATGGCTATTAGGGATATAACCAAATAGTTGTAGCCTCGAAAGACCAACATAAAATGACCTTTACTTGTCCATACAATATGTTTTCTTTTAGGCGAATGCCTTTTGGTTTATGCAATGCACCTACAACATTTCGACGATGCATGATGACAATATTCACTGTTATGGTTGAAAATTTTGTTAAGGTTTTCATAGATGATTTTTCTGTTTTTGGTAACACTTACGATGTTTGTTTGAGTAACTTGGCTGAGGCACTTAAGAGACGCGAGGAGACAAATCTTGTCGTTAACTGGGAGAAATGTCACTTTATAGTTAAGGAAGGGATTGTCTTAGGGCATAAAATTTCCAAGAGAGGAATCGAAGTTGATAAAGCAAAGGTGAATGTAATTGAAAGATTACCACCCCTAGTTAGTGTGAAAGGAGTTAGAAGTTTCTTAGGCCATGCCAATTTTTACCGAAGGTTTATCAAGGATTTTTCAAAAAATGCTAAGCCTTTGTGTTTGTTGTTAGAAAAAGATACAACTTTTGACTTTAACAAAGCATGCTTGGAAGCTTTTGAAGAATTAAAGAGTATGTTGATCTCAACCCCAATAATCGTTGCTCTTGATTAGAACTCACCTTTTGAGTTGATGTGTGATGCAAGCGATTTTATTGTTGGAGCTGTGATAGGTCAAAGAAGAAACAAAGTGTTTCATCCTATCTACTATGCAAGCAAGACTTTGACAGGAGCCCAACTCAATTATAAGGTAATTGAAAAAGAACTCTTTGCTATAGTTTTTGCTTTTGACAAGTTCCGTTCATATCTTATAGGTACCAAGGTTACAGTTTTTACTGACCATGCGACCATTAAATACTTACTCACAAAGACGGATGCTAAATTGAGGCTAATTCGTTGTATACTCTTACTCCAAGAATTTGACCTTGAGATCTAAGACAAGAAAGGTGTCGAAAATCAAGTAGATGATCATTTGTCGAGGTTGGAGCGAAATGAGGTAACTCATTCACGTGTTCCTATCAATGAAAATTTCCCAGATGAGCACATATTTGAGGTAATACAAATTCATGAAACACCTTGGTTTACCTATTTTGCAAATTATCTAGCATGTGAAATAATCCCTCGAGAAATGACATACCAAAAAAGGAAGAAATTCCTTCATGATAGTCAATATTATTTCTAGGAGGATCCATTTTTGTTTAAGCAATGTGCAGATAACATAATTAGGAAGTTTGTAGTTGAAAGTGAGATTGCTGAGATCTTGTACCATTGCCATTCATCTCCAAGTGGGGGACACTTTGGTGGTTCACGTACAGCAACAAAGATCTTATAAGCTGGATTCTTTTGACCTACAGTGTTTAAAGATGCTTATGCATATGTGAAGAATTATGATAGAAGCCAAAGGACCGATAACATATCAAGGAGGAACGAGATGCCGTTGACAAGCATTTTGGAGGTTGAATTGTTCGACGTATGGGGCATTGACTTCGTGGGCCCTTTCCTTCTTCGTATGGGAACAAGTACATCTTAGTTGTTGTGGATCATGTATCCAAGTGGGTTAAAGCTGAAGCATACCCAACGAATGATGCTAAGGTAGCCATGCGATTCTTACATAATCATGTGTTTACACGGTTTGAGACCTCAAGAGCAATCATTAATGATGAAGGATCTCACTTTGTAACAAGTGGCTTAAGTGGTTGCTTGAAAAGTATGATGTGAAACATAAAATTGCTACTACCTATAACCCATAGTCAAATGGGCAAGTTGAAAGAGTGAACCGTGAAATCAAAGGTATCCTTGATAGTATAGTACACCCTAGCAGAAAAGATTGGTCTCGAAGGCTCGATGATGCATTATGGGCTTATCAAATAGGGTTTAAGAAACAGTTAGGAATGACTCCTTATCGGTTGGTCTTTGGAAAGGCATGTCATTTGCCGTTAGAGTTGGAGAATAAAGTTTACTTGGCTTTGAAACAGTTGAATTTCGATCTCAAGCAAGCCGGTGAGAGACGAATGTTACAACTTGATAAGTTGGAAGAGTTGAGATTATTTTCATATGAGAATGCCAAGATGTGTAGAGAAAGATTCAAGCGATGGCACGACTGTTGTATAGAACCTCGTGAGTTTAAAGAAGGTTAGAAGGTTTTTGTCACACCTCAAAATTGGGCCTAAAAGTTTTGACGATATTTTAGGAATTTTAGCCTATATATGTTCGAAATTTCGTAAGGTTGGTAATTAGTAATGTTTTTGACAATTGCTATTAGGATATTAAATTAATTTCTAAAAATGAGTTTTAAATAACTTTAATTTTGAAAATAGGACTGATTTGTAAAAGAGTTAAAATTGAGAGTTTTTGTGAAGCAATTTGACTAAACTTAAAAAATAAACCTAAAAACCACTTTTTCACTTATATTTTGCACGTTAAAAACCCCAAGTATTTGTGTTTGTCATCCCTTGCTCATCCATCTCTCCCAATTGATTTATACTTCTAACTCTTAATTTCTTTTAATTTCTAATAACCTTAAAATTTTAAATGCCTATAAAAAGCCAAGGAAAACACCCAAAAACCTTCATCATCTTCTCCAAACGTGGGTTTTTTTGAATTTGTGTCAAAGCTCATTTTTCTTCCATCAAACGTAACCAATCGTCTTTCTATTAGTTTTAAATGATATCTAGTCTCTTAAACAGAATTTTTAGTCATTAAAACGCATGTTTTAAATAAAATTCAAAAATTGGGTCGTTAATGGCGGATTTCGGGATTGTGGATTAAAACTTGGTTTTAAAGTGTTTTTCAACTTGTTTTAACATGGTTAAAAGATTTCTAAAATTGCTTTTAAGTTTCTTTAATTATTTCTCGAGTTTTAATGAATTTTTGTTATTATAGCCATTGTATGTAAAAAAATTTGGTATTTTAAAGCGTGTAGTTTTAAGTGGTTTAAAGGTTGGAAATCAGTCATGGGTAAACGTGTAGATGAACGAAATTCTTTTCATGCAAAAATATTAAGTGTAGACGAATATATTAGAGTTTAAAGTTTACTAGGTTAAAGGTTTCGGTTTAGTGTTGTGGCATAGTGATAAAGTTAATAGAGAATTTATTCTCGTAAGTTCTAATTCAATTAGACCAAGAGTTAGATCTGAGCATGGGAGGCATTCTCCTCGACGACAGAGCTTCTGTCATTTGAGGTGTGTCTCTGTTCGTACTACATATTTGTTATGTGTTTCTGTTTGTGCTACATGTTTGCTGTGTGACGGTGTTCTACACCTTGTGATGATATTATTCTGAGATGTGTTATTTGTATGACTTTATCTGTGTTGGGTTATCTAATGTTGATGTTTCATGCATACTATCAGAATGTGAATACTTGATTATCATAATTAATGAACTGTGAACTTTGATTTAAAATCATGAGGTTGTGTTGAGATTGGGATAAATGTTAAATCATAATATTATGTGTTCATGGGTTGGGTTGTATGGTGGAAGACGTGGTAATCACCTCTTCAAACAGCTGATAGTAAAACCACTTTGATTGGTGACGAATGATGGGAAGGGGTTCTAGGGAACCTCTCCATTGTGTTGGTGTGCTGAAGATTGGGTGCATTGTATTGTGCTTGTGATTTTATTACATTTGTGTTGTGATATGTTGTATGTTGCTTTTAAATGTTTTGAAAAACCTTCTGTGGTATTGTGTTGTGTTTATATGCACTTTAGAGACACACTAGGCTTTTTAGCTCATTCCCTCTCAATTTCTCTAACAGATATATCTTAGAATTAGGCGACTTGGTACTCGAAGGATCTCACATTTTTATATTTTTATTTCATTATTCAGATTATTTTATTATCAAATATTTGGGATTTGTGATATAAATTCAGATTTAGGATTTGGGTATTTTGGTTACACTTTTGCTTTCATTAATAGGTTTTATTCAAATTAATTGTAATAAACATGTTTTCGAATTTATAAAGTTTTGAAAATCATCACAAAAATAAAAATTGAATTGTTTTACTGGTCATTTTTTTAAATTAAATTATATATCTATTTTAAATGGTTTCTTGAAGGCAAAATTACAATAGTAACCTTCTGGATTCAATCACATCTTCTAAGCCAGGTTTAGGGGGGTTACAATTTTGTTGTTTAATTCAAGGCTGAAGTTATTTCTTGGGAAGCTCAAATCTCGGTGGAAAGGACCCTATACCATATACAAACTTCATCCATATGGAGCCATTGAATTATATGACAGTTATGGAGGTATGTTTAAAGTTAATAATCAATGTCTCAAACACTATTAGGATGGTGAAGTCGAGCGTGTTGAAACGTCGTTCAAATTAATATACCCTTAATTTTTCATGTACTTGTGAATAAATAAATAATTAGAATTTTTTCGTAACTTAGTACCTTTAATTAATTCTATCTAAGGAGATTAGAACTTAAGCGGGATCGTTATGACCCCTCCAACATTTTCTGGGAATTAATTTAATGTAATCTATTAAGAAGAAATTTTCTAATTAGGTTTTGAAATTTTTATTTTTCATTTTTATTATTGTTTTAAATTTTAATTTTAATTTTAATTTTTATGTTTAATAAAGGGGGTCAATTTGACCCAAGTACTAATCAGTTTATTTTTAAGTTGAGTCTGTAAATACAGTTTGAGTTTGAGGCCCAAGACATCAAAAAGGAGGGAAAATTTCCCATGCATTGTCGCCACTCTCATTGCTTGCCGCCTAAGAAACCTCCTATGTAGCTAAATTTTTGCTACATGTTCCCCTAATCTTTTGCTATATAAACCCTAGCCACCCTTAATTTTCCCTTTGTTTTCGTTAGCCTCAAATCCCAAAGAAAATCCCTAATTTTTCTTCCCTTGTCCATAAGCTATCCATCACTGTGCAAGGAGGTTGCCAGAGCAAGTTTATCGCTGTTGCACATCACAGTCACCGCTGCACATTACCGTTGTCGTTGTACCTTCCTTACTGTCACAAGGCTATCGCCACCGCAAGTCCTTGCCACCACCACCTTTCCATTTACCTTTTCCATATCCTTGCCAAAACTCTGTCAAATTTTCAGGAAAAGTATCATGTCTCGCAAAAGAATTAGATCTTCCAAGACTACTTCTGAAAATCTGATCGTGATGGATGAGGAAGTGAAAGAGAGGTTTGATTCAATCTTCAAGCATTAACCTATAATGCTAGAAAAAGGTTTTAACTTGAAGAGCACTGATTTGATGGTTGTACCTGCGCCGATTCGAAAGAAGATCAATGCTCTCAAGTGAGAACAATGATGTGATGCTCGTTCACTTCTCGATGATGAACTAGTTTGAGTGTTTTATGCCAGTTTGACTCTACAAGAAGCTACTGAGGTAACTATTTGAAAAAAGAAGATACCCCTTACTTCTAAGTCCATTAATGATTTGTTTAACTTACCTGATGTTGAAGAAGATGAGTACTTTCCTATGATGAACAATATCAATTGGGATTTTCTTCAACAAGTGCTTGATGTTGTTACAAATTCGGGATCCCAATGGATTATAAGAAAGTATGAGAGTCATTCTTGCCAAAGACAATACCTAAAATCGGTAGCTAAGGTATGATTTTACTTTGTTCGCTATAGCTTCATGCCTACCTCACATAGTTCCACCATCTCGATGGAACAAATGCTCTTGTTGTATGCAATATTGATAGAAAGGTCTATCAATGTGGGGAGAATTGTTGTCAAGGAAATCCATAACTGTGCCAAAAAGAAGACAGGAAGTGCCTACTTCCCATCATTGATTACTTCACTTTGCTTAAGGGCCCATGTTAAAACAAAAGCAAATCTGAAGGGCTAGTATGTTCAAGGTTGCATCATAGCCTATGACCTTGAAACGTTAGTAGAGAGGGTTCATGAACTGAACCAAAGTGAGCAACACGAGCCAACTAAACCAGAAACCGATAAGTCAACAAATAAAATTGAAATTGAAGTTGATTCAGTTGTTGACACTGAAGAAGTAGAATCTGAGGAGGAGCCAAAAAGTCCTAAATTTATTGAGGAACCTACCAACTTTGAACCAAAAGTTGAGCCAAAAGACGAACCAGTCAGGCCAAGTGTCAATCCTGAATTGACAACTCTAATGTCGACTTCTGCAAGCACTTCAAAGAAATCGAGTTGTCAAATATGATGGATATGTGCAAGTTCATGCACAATCAACAACAAACTTATTGAAAATATGCGAAGATTAGAGATGATTCCATTAGAAATACTTTTAAGAATATCTTTAGCACTTTTTTTCTTGAGTTCCCAGATGCTATCTTCGAGACATGGAAGGAAGAAGACGACTATGAAAGCGAGATGGAGTTGAAGAAAATGAAGACAAGGGGGATGAGTCAGAAAAATAAAAGGGGGGATTCTTGTATTTGTTTGTTTATTTATTTATTTATAGGTCCTTAGGTGTTTATTACTTTCGTAGTTAGGATTTTATTTTCACATAATAAAACACTACAAACATGAATAAGCATAACACTTCTTTATGAAGAAAAGACTAAGTAATGTGGTAATGAGAATGAACATGTCTAGGATTGAATTGTTAAGAAAGACTTGGTATTTAAGCAGTCTTAACGACTCACCTCTCTTTTCTTACAACCTTACCTCGTGTTCATCTTTCGTTCATCACTTTGTTTTTGCAATGAGGACATTGCTTCTTTTTAAAGGGGGTAAGACAAACATTTGCTCGAATTTTTAGAATTTTCAAGTATGTTTCAATCTTTTTAGATGAGTATGCTTTAATAAATGAATGTTTAGAGAAAATTTTTGTTAATAAGTTAGTTTGAATGCAAGCATGAATGATGATGATTCTATCTAAGTTGAATGAATGTTATCATGAATGATGGACTGCTTGTATGATCTTAGTCTTAGATAATGTTTGCCATGAAAATTTAGTTTCCCTTGAGATTAGACATGCATGAAGGTTTATATCTTTAGAATTGACTTAGAAACTTTCTAGAGGCGAAATCTTAGGAGACCTAAAAATTTAAATATGATATAGGCACAATTTCTTTGGATCATTTGAGCCTTTCAAGCCCACCTTATGATACTAAACCCTTGAAACTTTAATTTTGAGCTTAATGGCCTATTTATTGCAAATTAACTACATCATAAGCCATATTACCAATTTTTAAGTTATCCTATTTTGTGCATCCATCTTAACTAAAGTTGTCTTGGTGATCAACATTTGAGGAAAATTTTGAAAAGATGCACATGCTCATGCTTAAAAAAAAGAGAAAGAAAGAACGAAGAAAAGTTTGCTCAATCGTTGAAAGAAAATGTATGAGCATGAGTTTAAAATAAGTTTGGGGGTGTTCTAAAGATCCATTCAAGAAGAAGGTTGTGTTACAAAAAAAAAAAAAGATCCAAGACAAAGTTAAGGGTTAAGATTATTGAAACCAAAATGTCACTTCTCTTTAATCCTTACCTTTTGCCTAGCCCCATTACAACCTTACAAAAGACCTATTGATTTGATGATTATGTCACCTACATTAGTGGAGAGGAAATGCTAAGTTCAACATATGAAGACCACAAAATAGACCTTATGATCGTTTTGTTTAGACTGATAGGAAATTATGTTGAATGAAGAATGTTATCTAGGACTTTGAAATGCATGCAAACTATAACTCATGTTGGCATATCATGATACTTAGTATAAAAATTATGAATAATGATTGCATGAGAGCTACTTATCAATAAAGAGAATCCATGAACATGATTTTGTTGATGCATGGCTATGTGCCAAAGATTTATGCTACTTACACATTTAGCAATATTGTTTTAGCAAAAACTTTGTTGTGCATGAACGTTACTCGGGACGAGAAATGATTTAAGTTTGGGGTGTGTAAACTCGAAAATATATAAGTTTTTCCTATGGAATTTCATCACCTTTTTACTTAAAATCGATGTTAAAACCGAGTAATTGTTTAATAAATTAATGATATATACTTAAATATTAATTAGGACATGGAAATTATTAAAATGTGATTTTATGCATTATTAAATAGTTTTTTATGCACAAAATAACTTATTTTATAATTTGATTTAATATATTGCATTTTAATGTATAAAGTGGGTGATGCAAAATTTAATTAAATTTTAAGGCATGAAATTATATTTAATAATCAACATGACTTATTTTATTAATAATTGGATTGATTAAAATATTATTAAATTGGGTTAATTAAATTAATTAATTTGACCCAATATAAATTTAATTACTTTGGACAAGTCTGATTATTTTGTTAAGTCATCAAAACCGTCCAACCCAAGAGGACATGAAGCCCAATTTCAACAACACCATGGCTGCCAAATAAAACATTTTTGGTTTAATTGCAAGGAGTCCCTGCAATTGAAAAGAAATCAGAAATTAGCCTAGAAATATGTTGTTGATTGAGTCTTGGTCCTTGTTTGATGTGGCAAGTTGGTTACTTCAAAATGAAGCAACCAAATCAACTCAAAATCCCCCAAGCATAACCGACCAAGCATTAAAGGAAAATGGGGGATTTAAACTCTTTATTTTTTGTAAATGTAACCTCATCCCTCACCTATAAATAAGAGTCATTCCACAACACTTCAAATCATCCCTCAACATTTAATCATTCTTCATTCTCTCAACTGTCTCATCCTCTCAATCCCTTTTCCATTCCCATGCCTAACATCTCCATTTTCTCCCTATATTTTAGCCAGTTAAGCATCTCAAAGATCCTTCGGTCGGCCACCTCAAAAAGCCATCAGCAAAGGAGCGAATGAGTCTTCTTCAGTCGGAGTTTTGGGTGACAGTTACTTCGATAGGGTTTGTTCTTTCTTTTCGTTTATTTAAGTTTATAGTGTTTGCTATGTGTTCTTCGATCTTTTCATCAACAATGATAGCTTAATTTTATTTAAGCTAGGATGATTGCTTTAATTAAATAATATTCATTCGATTCATGCTTATGATGTTTGTGCCTCAATCGATCATGTTTGTGCCTCAATCGATCATGTTCTCAATTAATATCAAGTTTGTATTTCATTCATACGTGATTGAATGCACTAGAATTAGCTGAGCGATCCTAACCAAACGACGGCTAGTGGACACAATAATTAAAATGTGCATGCTCAATTTAGATCCTAACCCGATTAAATTGCAGGTTCATAATAACTTTAACCCACCTCTATTATCTTTATAGTTTTTAGATTTATTTGATTAAACTGTTTCAAACCTAACACGTCTCTGTTACCTCACATAAATGCTAAGAAACTCCTAGTAAATAATAATCAGTAAAATGCGTATTTGCTAAGTAAAGGATTCCGAAAGGACCTAACTTGGTTTCCAAACTCTTGAAAGATTGAGTTACCGTGGAATGTTTTTAGAATGTTATTAAGCATGTTGTGTAACAACCTATTTTTCAGTGGTGTCAAAAGTAATGATTTCGAGACCACAAAATCCGACGAGTAAGTCTGTAAATATTATTATCTAATATTTATGAGTCAATTATTGTGTATAATAAATACTAATTTGAACATTTATATTATTTGAATTAATGGTTAAGTTCAAGTGGTTTAAAAAAAACTTTCTTCCTCGCAGACCGTCAGATACGAGCTATTGATTGATTACTTTTGGAAGTCACACTATCTGGTAATTAATCGTTAGGTTAGTTCGGTTATAAGTGGCATGTATTTAGGATGTTTTAGATGTTTTCGAGTATATTTTAAGTCATGGTTAAGTTGTGGTAAGAATCAGTTTAGGTACCTAGTCAAATATGTGATGATTGAGTTTGATTCTAGGCACCTTTAGGCATACACGGCTTGTACACCGGAGTGTGACCCATTTTCGTAACCACACACGGTCAGTAACACGACCGTGTGTCCCTTTTTTGAGAATACACACAGGCAACCACACAGGCTGGCACATGGTCGTGTGCCCCTGTTCCTCAAATTTTTTAACTTTTTCTTAATTTTTTTATTCGATTCAAATTAGTCTTGAATTGTTTCTAACTATTTTTAAGGCCTTAAAGGCATGATTTTAAGTTCAATGTATACATATGATATAGGATATGAGATGGTAAAATTTAAGTTGAATTATTGTACAGTAATATGAGTTTAAGTGTTTGATTGATTAGTAATACACCTTAACCTTAATCCAGTAACGGAGACGGATTATAGGTGTTACATGTTGATAATGAATTAAATTGATTAATGTAATTATCCTAGATTATTTATGTTATTAATTGTTGTGAATTGTGTTTATCTGTTGCTAAAATCATATAGATAATTTGCATACTTAGATTAATTTGCATTAGAGATCAATTGCATTTAGATTATTTGCATTTAATTTTAATCATCAACCCTCCAAATGTATTATGTTTTTATTACAAAGTTGGTTAATTTAATTTTACAATTAATTGATTAACATATGCAGTTCTTGTGGAGACAATAACTCGATACTTACTTATTACTTGATAACGACTGTGTACACTTGTACAAACCTACGCATTACACCAAGTTAGGAACCGACTTGAAACTTTATCATACTATCACTTAGAGACCATTAATGGAGGTCGTAGGTCTTGTTCAATGACCTTCTCCCACTTAATATTGAAAAAAAAACATGCAAGGTTTTTCATCCAAAATTTCAAGAATGGTCATATAATAGTCTTAGTGACATTCTTACCTAATCTAAATGACATGCTTCCAATATATGCATGGCATGCTATGGCAATTTTATAATATCCATTCACAAGAATCAATAAATCATCAAAGCAAACAATTTTGATTCTCCACGATTTTTCTTTTAAGGGAAAAACCGAAGAAGTGAATGTTAACCGTGCACCAAGTAGGGTCCTAGGAAAGGGAGGTGAGTCAAATTTGACTACTTAAAAACTAACCTTTTCTAGCCAAAGCTAATCCTAGACATGCATATTCTCATTACCACACTTCTCACAGCTATCAAATAACCTAAAGAAGTGAATAGAACAATACAACACATCTATTTTCTCATTACCACACTTATTATTTTTTAATCGATCAATTGTGGATCATCTCATATATATCACAATTATAACATTAAATATTATAAATATTATAAACAATTATAAAACAAATATATGGGGAAATAGGTAATTAAAATAAAATTGCCAGCCAAGGCTTTCATGGTTCTATTTGTAGAAAATAAAATACATATTTTTTTGCCATAAGACATTCCTTGTGTCTTCAACTGCCATCGCATCTTTTCCTCGTCATTGACTCCTTTTGGAAAAATTACATTTAAGTCCCATGTTAGTTTCCGACTCATAAGAATTATATGATTTT
Organism: Gossypioides kirkii; assembly: GCA_005610355.1. Lineage (NCBI taxonomy): Eukaryota > Viridiplantae > Streptophyta > Magnoliopsida > Malvales > Malvaceae > Gossypioides > Gossypioides kirkii. Next base: position 15,462,550 of record CP032245.1, read on the forward strand.
TTTAAAAAAATAATCCTACGTGCAGATGATAGTCCACGATCTATTTCCTAAGAACCACAACCTCGTCAATAAAAAAATTATATAACCAATATATAATTTCGCATTCATTCTCATATATAACTCAAAACATGCATAAGATCTAAAGAATATCACATTCTATGTAATCATATCATTCAAGAAGAAGAGAAATCTATTTTGATTATCTATTTATACTTATAAAAAGATCACAACCTGGCTCTGATACTAATTGTTAGAAAAAAAGTTAAAAATGCAACGAAAAATAAATTTAGAGAAAAATTAGAGTTTTAATTTTTAAAAAAAATAATATCTTTGATTGTGATATCTAAATCAATAAACACTTAATAAAAATTGTACCTTATCGATACGTTTAGGACGAGCAATTTAATCAAGTAGTTTTCTCCGCTATCCTCAAGCTCACATCTGCCGAGTGTGGGCTCGTTTCGAATCAAAAAAATTTCACAAAAATTACCATTGGGGTAATTTCGTAATTTCTCTAAACTTTTGAGTCAAGATGTAAATCAAAAAATTATCTCCAGAAATTTTCTCTCTACAACTTTCTCATGAATTCAAGTGTGTGTTCTCTCTCTCTAAATAATGACAGTAGGCTCTCTTTATATACGGAGAGCTTAGAGAATTCAACTATTATTAAACTTAACCACTTTAATATTAAATTAATATAGATAAATATTAAATTAAATTTAATATTAAATCTTACTAAAATAATAAAATGTTTATCTACAAGATAAACATTAAATTTAATTTAATTTTAAGATAATCACTTTAATATTAAATTAATAAAATACTATTAAAATAAGTATTAAATTTAATTTAATATTAAACTATTAAAATAATATTATTTTTGAAATAGCTCAATTTTCAATTTCAATTACTTATTGGGCCAATTGTCTGACTTGAAAATTAGTTTCTAAAAATAGCATATTAATTTTAATTAATTTCATTAATTTAATTTTACTTGATCAAAATTAATTTTCCAAAAATAACCTAGATTTTCCAAATTAATTTTTAAAGAAAATTCTTTAATCAAATTCTCTAGTAAAATAATTCTCACGACCGCCTAATTTAATTCCACATCAAATAAATCGACTTAATTAAATTATTTCCAAATTCGTAGAATTTTTTTCTCATTTAATGCAGTCCAATCGAGGTTTTGTTGAACTAGCGGAGGGACCAATCAGACATATACAAGTAGGCTCTAGTAATTGCAATTATGTCCAGAAGCATCATTCTAATTATTCGCAATTACTTAATCATGGAGTCAGTTCACAAGAAGTACCATGATTGAAAACTCCTTATTGTATACTCTTTACGAAAGCAATTCATCTGGCTGCTTTGTCTAATGACCTCGTCATGTGTGTGTTACTCTCCTATGATATCCTTGATTCCTTTGAGTTACATCCGTTCACTCAATACAATCCTATTTTATCTCATTGTCACCATTGTGTTTTCTTAATGATTAATATTATCACTATCAACAAATGACTGTGAAAAATTGCTTGTTCGAGAACAAGTCATGTACAAGTCATGTCATACACAAGTCATATTTAGCAATCCATATTTATCAATCCACACAATGCCAATGAAAGGATATCCTTAACACTTTATTTGAGCTATGAATTCCACTATTGCTAGTAAAGCCATGTCATACACAAGTCATGTACCCAACATTCCGGCTATGGGCTCGATCATCTTTAGAGCATAAGCCTCCACTTATATCAAAGCACATGAGTTGTATACGCATGGTCAGTGACTAACTCAGGATTTAGGTAAATCATACCATGAACGTCACAAGTGAATTAATTTACAAATAGATTCAGAATTAATTCATCTTGGGTCCAGTCCAATGTATCATTCTACCAATGAATACATCTATGTCTCTACCCATGGAGTCAACTGCTCTGATAGCCAAGACTAGCCATCTCCCTAATTGGATTTGTAGACGACATAATAATCCTTCTTAGTATTTGAATCAAACACTCACTTTTGATTCTTTTACGGGATTACGGACTCATTTAGATTATCCATTGAAGCAAGTTATCTTTCTCACAATGTAAACATTCTTACAATACTACTTATCTTCAGTTTGAACTTACACAATCAATGAGCTAATATTTTCTTGTCACAATTTTCGCTATGCATGCAAAATATGAAGGAAAAAAAAACAAAAGACATAATAGTGAAATGTGAAATTAACTTTATTTATTTATTCATCGTTCAAACCAATAGAAAACAATTACATGTTTATTACAATATGGGCACATTTTCCAGCAATCATATATATCTTATATCACAATCAATCAAATAATATCTACCAAATCATGCATATCGTACAGCATAATTAATTAAATTACATTTACCATATCATGCATATCGTATTAACATAATCAATCAAATAATACTTACCATATCATGCATATCGTACAACATAATCAATCAAATAATAATATTTACTGTATCATGCATATCGTACAACATAATTAATCAAATAATATTACTTCATGGTATCAAACATGTTTTAAAGTTGTAAAAGCATAGAATAATTCACTATTTCATGTCATCAATCATAAGCATATAGTTCATAAAATCATTCAGTCATGTATTTATCTTCCTTATAATTAATTCGTGACCTAATTATAAATCTAGTTTGCTAGATGCCATAAAAATCCTAATCAGGGACTTATTTACAATAAATAACAAGAGTTGGGAAAATCTAAAAGTTTTTGGTTTAGGGGTCGCACGGCCGTGTGCGGGGTCTCAGCCCGTGTTCGAAGCGCAAGTGCGTGTGGAAACAAGTGGCACGACCATGCGTCTCACATGGGCAAGCCACATTCCTGTGTGGTAGACCGTGTGTACCTACACAATTTCGAATTTTGACCCAATTTTTCATGAAAAGTCACCCACCTTACTATTTTGAGACCTCGGTTGACCACCCCTGTTCAAGCTTGTTCCAAACACCTACAAGGGTCGATTTTGCTAGAAATTCAACGATCTAATGACTCGAGTTTCACCAACTTGGAAAAGAGTTAGCTCGGAAGGATCAACTCAAGATTGCCAATCGAGAAGTTGAATTGGCCTTCTAAATGTTGTGATGGAAGCAATAAATATTATGCAACAAAGAGCACAAAGATTTATAGTGGTTCGACCCCAATTGCCTACTCCATTACCTTTGCTTTCCACATCTAATGATTTTAAAAAATTTCCTAAATTCACTAATTTGGCAACCTTTGAGGACAAGGTTTAAGCTTATAATCTCTCTTAAGACTTATACCCTAAAATCTTAAGATACAGCTCCCTTAAGGTTTCTACCCAAATCTTAAGTATAAACCCTCTCTCAAAGAGAAACAAATAAGAAAATAAAGAAATAATCTTTACAAGATTAGGATGTTTGCCTATTAAGCACAAATTCAAAGAAGAACACTTGAGCTAAATGAATACAATGAAAGCTTACAAGTGTTTTCAACAAAAGGTATGAAAGAATTAAACTTTAGGTTGTTTTGATTGATCTTTAAGCTTTGCACATTAATCTTCTTGTTGCTAGACCTTTGGAAGATGGTATTTATATCCTCTAATTGATTTCCAATCGTTGTGGTTGTTGGGAAAGTAAATATAGCCGTTGGGGATAAAATACCAACTCATTAACTTCACATGCAACAACAAGTATCGATACCTACTAAAAGGGTGTTGATATTTTTGTAATTAACACAAATTCAGTGACCGTTGGAGCAGCAGTATTGATACTTGATAAAAGATATCGATACTATAACAACCCGATTTTTAGTGGTGTCGGGAACAGCGATTTCGAGATCACAACTCCGGCGAGTCGAGTCGTAAATTTATTTTATTTTAATATTTATGATGTCGTTAGTATCGTATTAAAATTTGGTTATGAAAGTTTAATGTTTGGATAGTTAATTGAGTAGAAAGGATTAAATTGAAAAATGCACAAAAGTATAGTTGGTTAATTAGGACCAAAAGAGCAAAGTAACCAAAGGTATTTTAGTGGGTGGATTATTATGGAATATATATTGATTATAAATGGGATTAATTAAGGTTAAGTAAGTGGTTTATTTAGTTAATCATGAAAGTCTTAAAATTTACAAGTTTGCCCTTAAGTATATATATGAATTTAATGAAAGAAAATGAGAAAAATTCATCTAATTTCTCATCATCTTCTTCTTTATTCGGCTAAAGGGGAAAAGTTAGGGTTTCTCCATTCTCAAACTTTAAGCCTTGATTTGGGTAAGCAAATGTTAACCGTTTTAGTAATTTTTATTTTTTTGAGTCCGTATTAGCTTAATCTAGCTAACTTAAGGACTAATTTGTGAATCTGTCAAATGTTGTAAAACTTGCCATTGTTGAATAAGCTTATTTTTAAAGCTTTTGATGGATTTGTATGTTTGATGGTTTGATTTCATGATTTCGTAAAATGATTTTTAATAACTTTAGGGTTTGAGGACTAAATTGCTAAAATAGTAGAATACATGTACTTAATGTGAAATAAATTATATGTATGAGTTAAGAATGGGTCTTAATATATTTGGCTAGCATGGGTTGGGTTTGGAAATGGGTATTTTTCTTGTTTAGGGTTAAAAGACTAAATTGAATAAAAATAAAAATATAAGGTTAATTCTATGAATTTACCTAAAAGGGCATGAATGCAAGAAATGACTGAAAAGTGTAAATTAATGATTTTTTATTAAGAACACGAGCGAGCAACAGATTGCGAAAAAGGGGAAATTATAGAGTAATCCTTGAAGTTTCCTTTTTGCTACAAATTTGTCCGGTAAGTTCACGTACTATATTTTACTCGTGAAATGTTAACCTTACTTGTTGGTTTATTTCTCGATGATGGATCATGATGGAAGACGTAGAGGGAATAGTAATACTGCCTCGTTGAGTAATATTTACACGTAAGAGTAATACTGGCTCGTTGAGCAATATTGGCTCGTAAAAGCAATACTGGCTTATTGAGCAATACTGGCTTGTAAGAGCAATACTGACTCATAAGTGCAATATTGGATCATAAGGGGTTATTTCATTGGAAGACCCGGAAGGGGAGGAACGAAAATGATAGATCACATTCACTTTCTCGTTTTAGTGGTTATTCATATCGATAATTGTACAACGAACTTACTAAGCTCTGTAAGCTTATCTGTGTATTGTCTTTGTTTTGTAGATTCGTTTTGCTATTCAAGATCGGATCCCCAAGAAGAATCACGCTATCCCGGGAGTTCTTTTGGTAGTCTTTCGTATCACTTGGCTTATATGGCATGTAGTAGGATCTATGAACTGGATATGATTTGTTGTAAAAAACTTGTTAAAATGTTTAATAATGTTTGGCTAAATTGTAGTGAGTTGTATGACTTGGGATGATTTGATGTAGCCTTGTTTGAGTTATTTTAGAATGAATATCGTGTTGTATTTATGTTATGGATTGTTCTGTTATAATAGTCCCAACACTTAGAATAATTATATGCATTTTTATGAAATCTACTTACTTGTTTCGATCGTTCTCTTTCATGTACCGATAGAAGTACAGGGTAAGAGAGAGGTTATTTTTTAACTTGGGTTATATCGGTAATTAAATTGCAAGTATCGGTAGTTTGTGTTATTGTATCGGTATAAGTTCCAGGGTGAGACTTTTAGCTCTCTGGAGTTTTAGTGTCGATAGAAGTAAAACTTGTTTCAGTAGAAGAGTCACTTGTATCGGTAGAATTGTCACTTGTATCGGTAGAAATTTGTACTATTCTTGAACAGTTTATTAACTTGTCAACTACCGATATTTGTCCAACAAGTACCGGTAGAAGTCTCCAAAAATGCTCGAAATGACCTTTTTGCCCTTGTTGAATAGTATTTATGATTAAATGACGATATATGACGTATGAAGTGCAAATTCTTAAATGAAATAAGGTTGTATGACATGGTATTTAAAGGATGAACGATAATAGATGAATAGTGGACACCGGGACCCTAATCGACGACGATTTCGGGTTTTGGGTGTTACAGATACTTTTTGTCATTGTTTGAAAAATCATGAAAACAAAATGTCAATTTGGTATCGATTTTAGAATGGGTATCGATACCTTGAAAGGTATCGATACTTTTTGTCCTGGAGCAATTCTAACTTGTTTGAAAATGGTTAAAACATATTTGAAAAAGTTTGACTCAATTGAAACCATTTCAACTTGATTTTATTAAATTGCAAAACTTTACTTTTATTCAAAAACACTTTAATTTGTTATATAAAAACATATTATCCAATAAGGCTTCATTTAATAAGAAGAATAATTGATGATGACTTCATTGAGTTTTCAAAAGCTTTAGGAATATTTTTCAGTAAAACGTAAGGGTTTTAAAAGAGCTTTGAGACAAAGAATAATAAGAGAAAACTAGGATATATATATATATATATATATATATATATATAAAGAGAGTTTAGGGTTTCAATTAATATAACAAATAGAGAGTTTTAGTATAATTAGAAAGGAAAAGAATATAAATATAAATAAAAAGAATAAGTTCTAGTAGGATTAGAAAAGGATTACTTTGAAATTTTTATTAGGATAGAAAGTTAAAAAGGTGATGGAATTCTAGTTAGGATTGAATTTGGGTGATTTCTAAGATTTACAAACTGTTGAAACCTTTTTTTTCGAAAAAAAGAAAACTGTCTCGAACATATTTTTAAAATCGAAATATGGAGTTGCCACCAATCCTTTTATTTGGTGTGATTGGATCACCACAAAACGTTTAAAATCTGTTTTGAAAAAACATTTTGGTTTACGAAATCCAGAAAATGGGTTCGGGAGTCGGTTACATGTGAGGAAGGATTAGCACCTTCACACGCCCAAAATTGGTACCACATTGATTATTTTAGGGTCTTGTTTGTAAAATGTTGAAAACTCAAATAAAGTTTTAAAGTACGAATCCTTTGATGTACATGTTTAAGAAGAAAATTGAATTTCGTGAGGAAGTCTCGTTATTTCGAAATGACCGAGGAAGGAAGTCACATCTAGTGAGTTAGGACATAACATTTCGAGATCCGAAAATAACGAGCATTTCTTCGTTGCCAATTTCAAACCTTGAAAAGGGTATTCGATTATTCCGATTTGAAGAAAAAAATCGCGCCTAGTAAGTTAAGGCACAATTTTTCAAAATCTGAAATAAAGGAATATTGCCTCGATTTTAGAATTATTTGTATTTTTTAGAATAGAAAACAATTTTAATTTAATGATGAATGCGTAAATTCAATACGAACATGTAAATTATTGGAAGAAATAATACGAAGACAGAACAATTAAGCATATAAATAAATACGTAAAAAATAAATCTTAGGTTAATAATATACGAAGTACGAAAGGACACAAAACAAAGTTAGAAAACAAGACTAATTAAAAAACACTAAGAATAATAATTAAACTTTATATACAAAAATCGAAGAAAAAGGGAAAAAGGGGGTCAAAAATGAAGTTTCAGAGAATTTGAGGTTAAAATGTAATTTTGGAAAAATTTAGGGGTAAAAATGTGATTTTGGAAAAGTTTAGCGTCAAAATGTAGTTGTTAAAAACTTTAAGGTCAAAATGTAATTTTGGAAAAGTTTAGGGGTTAAAATGTGATTTTTGAAAAGTTTAGGGTAAAAATGTAATTTTTAAAAGTTTAAGGGTCAAAATGTAATTTTAGGAAGTTTAAGGGTTAAAATGTGATTTTGGAAAAGTTTGAGGTAAAAATGTAATTTTTGAAAAGTTTGAGGGTTAAAATGTAATTTTAGGAAAGTTTGGGGTTTAAAATGTGATTTTGGGAAGTTCGAGTGCCTTTTTATGCAATAAACGCAAGAAGCATGCCACGTGGGAGCTTCTCAGGCTTTCAGAAATCCAAGGAGTAAATTGTAAAATAATTAAAATTTTTGGGCAAATTTGATAAATAATTTAAAAATGGTAAAGGACTTAATTGTAAATTTCAAAAAAGCAGAAGGATCAGGGTAATAAATATCCTCCTGGTCAAAAACACACAGACCCTTAGGGTTCGACAGGTCAGATCGGGTCGGGTCTTGGGCCAATTGATCAAACGATGCCGTTTTGGATATTAAAACACCCTTCCAAAACGACATCATTGTAGCAACCTATAAAAGGCTGAAAATTTGGAAAAAAAAATCAGAACACCTATGCTTTTAAAAAATAATTATTTCCCTCTTCAAAAAAAATCTTCTCAAAGCTCTTCTTTCTTTCCTTAAGCTCTCCAAAGGCTGACCATGGCTCCGTCGTCGACCCACCACCCGTCATCGAGCTCTGTCGTCAGCCCACCATCGTGCACGACGACATGTATGTAGAAAAAACTCCTCTTTTTTATTTCTCAAGTCAAAAAGGCAAATCTAGGTTTAGATCGAACCGATCTAGCCTAGATCTTTAAGAAAATGAAAGGTTTTGTTTTTTTTTTTAACTTTTTACTCAAATCAAAACCAAATCATCCTTTTTTCATTATCCCTTTTTTAAATATAGATCTAGTTGGATTTTTTTTAGATCTACGAAGAAGGTCTTGATTTCTTTTTTTTTGAAAACCTGTTATTATTATTATTTTTATATTTTGAATCGTTTTTATTCCCTTTTGATTAACAATCTTTTTGATAGAAAATAGAGCAACGAAATCCCTCACGATCGGAGGAACTCCGTCCGACTCGACGGCGGTGACTAGATACGTCCCTTAAACTTCCTCTTTTTATTATTTTATTATGTATTTAAAACGTTTTGAATTTAATAGGGGTAATAAACATCAATTAAAATATGCTACTGTATAATAAATAATAAATATATATTAATATATTTTTAAAGAAAATGCTTCAAATTCAAAAGAAATAATAAATAAACAAAGGCAAGTATTAATATCTTTGAGTGATATACCTTGAAAATGAACACCAGAATGTTTGGTTGTTGAGTTTGAATCTGCCTTAATTGATTTTCTGATTTTATTGCTTGTGAATCAAAAGAAAACAAAGTCCAACCTCCACAACTGGTTTTAAATTCGGCTTTTAAAGCCAATTTTACAATGATTCTCTTTTGTTTTTTTGTAACTAAATGCATGTCTTTTCTTCTTTTGTAGGTGCCAGTGGTAGTAGTGCAAGTTGCTGGTGGTAGGTGGTGGTTGGCGTCAGTTGGCGGCAGAGGCAAGTGGAGTGGTGTGGCTAACGTTAAGGCATGGAGGCAGTAAGGAGCAGTTGGGAACCCTAGTAACTATGGTTTCAAAAATTTTCCAAAAATTTGGGCTTGTTGGGCCCTGGGAAAATGAGTGTAATTTGAGCTTAGATGGGTTTGGGTCAAGTTTGTAAATGAACATTTAAACATTTAACTTAAATGTTTCCTTTTTTATTTTGTTTTATTATTATTTTTGAATGGACCCAGTCAAAATTGGGCTTCAACAACTGCCCCTCTTTGCTCATTTCTGTGTAATGAGAACCGAGCAAAGACTTCAAGGAAGAACAATTTTGTTCCGTCCCAATGAATTTGACGTTTTGGGCGATTCTTCTTCAAGTGACCTGCTCTTTGCTTCATTGGTTGTTCGGCTTCACTACATTCGCTTCGCTTGAAACTGCAACTTCAGAGAGATCGAGATCTGCTGTCGTAGTCTTGATTCAATCCATTGATACTTCAAGGATATTCGCTTTTGTGAGATGATAGCTTCAATCTACCCCATGATCGGGGTAAGAGATTGGTATGCCTTCAATTTGTCTTCTGATTAAGGTAAAAGATTGGATGCTTCAATCTACCCATGATCAGGGTAAGTGATTGGATGGCTGCAATCTGCCCCATGATTAGGGTAAAAGATTGGATGGCTACAATCTGCCCCATGATCAGGGTAAGAGATTGGATGCTTCAATCTGCCCCATGGTCGGGGTAAGAGATTGGATGCTTTAATCTGCCCCATGGTCGGGATAAGAGATTGGATGATCTTCAATCTGCCCTTTGATTAGGGTAAAAGATTGGATGCTTCAATCTACCCCATGATCGGGGTAAAAGATTGGATGGTCTTCAATTTGCCCTTTGATTAGGGTAAAAGATTAGATGGCTACAATTTGCCTCATGATCGAGGTAAGAGATTGGATGCTTCAATTTGCCTCATGGTCGGGGTAAGAGATTGGATGATCTTCAATCTGCCCTCTACTTAGGGTAAAAGACTGGATGCTTCAATCTGCCCCATGATTAGGGTAAAAGATTAGGTTCTTCAATTTGCCCCACTGTAACTTAAGAAAGGTAAAAAGTTGCTACTGCGGCTTTGATTTGATTCACTGTTACTTCAAGGTAGAAGATTTGCTATTTTCTAAGGGTGAGACCTGTAGAATATGTTTCTTTGGCCATGCACTTACGATGCTATGATCGAAATGGATGAAATGATCTAATTAGATGGATTTGAATAATGAATGCAAAAATGTCATTTTTGAGAATGATGATTTTAGTCCTTAGGTTAACATCGTTTAACAATCGTATAAATATTATCACCAATGTATTATCGTGGCCTCTTTTCAAGTATGAGTAACCATTATCTGAGCTACTGTTTTTGGGGAACTTTCCACCCTTCAGGTTTGGTTCTTTCCAACCAGTGATACTGTTTAAGGTCCTTGTACTATTTAGGAATTCCTCAGAATGATACTCAAATATCCTTTGTATATTTTATCACATTAATCCATTATCTATTATTTTAATGCATAATGCTTAGAGAATGTCCTGAGGTAAACGAAGTTGAATTTTATTGGAGACAAAGCTCGAATGGAAAAAAGATTACAAATGTCGAACATTTGTACAAAATATTGCTAAGTATGAAGCGAATTTAAAACGAAATCAAGTGTCCTAAATATCAATGTATGAGCTTCCTGAGCAGACTTGATGAGATCCACTCTGAGCCTGACATATGTTTAGGAGACTTGGAGTACTTTGTCGATGCCTTGAGGTGTAATTATAGGTCCATCCTTTGTTCCAAATTTGGGCCGCCCTTTTTTTCGGATTTTCAACTCAAAACTCCTTTGGTTTCAAAATGCCCTTTGCGGGTTTTCATCTTGACCACTCTTTTTTTTAGGTGAAATATTTCTTCACCGAGTCTAAATTCACGGGGTTGTAGAGCTTTTTTCCATCCGTTTCAGTCAATATGATTGCTCCTCTAGATAAGGCTTTCTTCACCACATAAGGTCCTTCCCAATTGGGCATCCATTTTCCTTGGGAATCCTTTTGTATGGGGAGTATCTTCTTTAAAACCAGATCTCCCTCATGGAATTCTTTGGGGTGAACCTTTTTGTTGTAAGCTTGCATCATTCGTTTCTAGTGCATTTGACCATGACGGACGACTTTCAATCTCTTCTCTTCAATAAGATTCAGCTGATCATATCTGGATTGGATCCATTCTGCTTCATCTAGTTTTAATTCTGACAAGACTCAGAGAGAACGAATCTCTACTTCAATAGGTAAAACTGCTTTCATCCTACAAATTAATGAGAATGGTGTTGCCCCAGTAGAGGTTCTGACAGAAGTTCTATAAGCAAAAAGGGAAAATGGTAACTTCTCATGCCAATCCTTATAAGTCCCCGTCATTTTCCCGACGATCTTCTTGATGTTCTTATTGGCTGCCTCTACTGCCCCATTCATCTTTGGGAGATAAGAAGATGGATTATGATGTTTGATATTGAACTGACTACAAACCTCCGCTATAGTGCTATTATTCAAATTCAGAGCATTGTTGAATATGATCCTTTCTGGTATCCCATATCGACATATGATTTCTCTTTTCAAGAAGTTGCTAACTGCGGTTTTTGTAACATTAGCATAGGAGGCAGCTTCCATCCATTTGGTGAAGTAGTCAATGACCACAAAGATGAATTGATGTCTGTTGGAAGCTTTTGGTGAAATTGGTCCAATGACATCCGTACCCCACATAGAAAAAGGCCATGAGGAAGTCATGATATGAAGAGGTGAAGGCAAAACATGGATCTTATCCTCATAAATCTGACATTTGTGACACTTCCTACATAGTTGATGCAATCACTTTCCATAATGGACCAATAGTAACCAAATCTCATTATTTGTCGAGCCATTGTGAAGCCATTGGCATGCATCCCACAAACACCTTCATGAACTTCTTCTAGGATTTTTCTAGCATCGATAGCATCAACACATCTTAGCAACACTTGATCTATTCTCCTCTTATACAGAATTTCTCCATCTAAGACATGATCAATTGCCAGTTTTCTCAAAGTCCGCTTATCATTCTTAGTAACTTGCTCTGGGTATTTGCGGTCTCTTACATAATGCAAGATGTTTTGTTACCAAGGATGATCATCCCTTTCTTCTTCCTCGATGTTATAACAGTGGGCGAGAAGCCTCGTAAATGCTCATTTGAATGGGCCTTATGTCCTCTGACCTTTTTACTTTAATCATCGAGGCAAGTGTAGCCAGAGCGTAAGCCATTTGGTTCTCATCTCGTGGGAGATAATGGAATGTAATGTCATCAAACTCTCTGATTAACTCGAGAACCAATTTTTGATAGTCAATTAACTTGGAGTCTCTTGTTTCCCATTCTCCTTTGAGCTGGTAGATTACAAGTGCAGAATCCAGTATACTTCCAGAATTTTGATCTCTTGTTCTATGGCTGCAGGGATTCCCTTGATACATGCCTCATATTCAGACATGTTATTTGTACAGTCGAAGTCAAGCTTACTAGTGAAAGGATAATGGTCACCTTTTGGAGATACCAAGACTGCCCCAATTCCATTACCCGTGGCATTTGAGGCACTGTCAAAATTCAGCTTCCAAGGTTGTTCTTTCGAAACTCCTTCCTCATCGGTTGCAATGTACATTAGGTCTTCATTCGAGAAATTGAAATTCAAAGGCTCATAATCCTCTAGAGCTCTGTTGGCTAGAAAGTCTGTTATTGCGCTTCCCTTTATTACGTTCTGGTTCACATAGACTACATTAAATTCGGAGAGCAGGATTTGCCATCTAGCCATTCTTCCATTTAGAGCAGTCGGCTCCATCATGTATTTTAAGGGATCTAATTTCAAGATCAACCAAGTTGTGTGATATAACATATATTGCCTTAATCTTTGAGTGGTCCAAACTAAAGCGCAACATAACTTCTCGATTGGGGAATACCTAGTGTCACAGTCAGTGAACTTTTTGCTGAGGTAATATATCGCCCTTTCTTTCCTTCTAGATTCATCATGTTGGCCTAGCACACATCCCATAGAATTCTCAAAGACTGCTAGATATAAGATCAAAGGTCTGTTGAGGCTTGGTTGTACTAGAAGTGGGGCATTCGACAAATAATGTTTGATCTTGTCAAAGGTCATCTGGCATTCCTCATCCCACATACCTGGGTTATGTTTCTTAAGAAGACGGAAGATTGGATCACATTTCTCGGTTAATTGTGAAATAAATCTTACGATCTAATTCAATCTCCTTAAGAAACCTCGAACTTCTTTCTGATAGCATGGCGGTGGTAACACTTGTATGGCTTTGACTTTGTCTGGATCAATCTCAATACCTCTCTTACTGACCACGTAGCCTAGCAATTTGCCTGAAGTAGCTCCGTAGGTGCATTTGGTTGGGTTTAACTTTAGCTGGTATTTCCTCAACCTTAAGAACAATTTCTTCAAGACTTCCACATGTTCTTCCCCATTTCGAGATTTTGCAATCATATCATCAACGTAAACCTCGATCTCCTTATGCATCATATCATGAAACAAAGTTACCATAGCTCTTTGATATGTTGCTCCTACATTCTTAAGTCGACATCACTTTATAACAAAACGTTCCCCACATTGTAACGAAAGTGGTCTTCTCCATATCTTCAGGATCCATTTTTATCTGGTTGTATCCGGAGAAACCATCCATGAAGGAGAACAATGAATGATCCGCCGTGTTGTCACTAGAGTATCAATATGGGGTAAAGGGAAATTATCCTTCGGGCTTGCCTTGTTCAAATCCCGATAATCGACACACATTCGTACCTTTCCATCTTTCTTAGGGACCCGGACTATATTAGCTTCCCATTCGAAATACTTGATCACCTGGAGGAAATCAGCGTCGAATTACTTTTTGACCTCCTCTTTTATCTTTAATAGCACGACAGGCCTCATCCTTTGAAGCTTCTATTGAATAGGTTTACAACCTTCCTTTATAGGAAGTCTATGTACCACAATATCAGTATTCAAACCAGGCATATCCTAATAAGACCATGCAAAAACATCTTTGAACTCTTGGAGCAGCTTAATAAGATCCTGCATTGTTTCTGTGGAAATGCTCGTCCCGATTTTTACTTTTTTCTTTTCCTCCTCATTTCCCAAACTAATGATTTCCACTGACTCTTTATGAAGCAAAATTTGTTTTTCATCTTGCTCCACCATTCTCAACAAATCGGGAGACAAGTTACAATCTCGGTTCTCTTCAAAGTTTTAAAATTCCTCTGAACACATATCTTGCTCAAAAAGAGGTTCTGAGTCAACAATAGTGTCGTTCATATCATTAATATCAGAAGACCTGTTAGAGGGATAATAAGAGATCCAAAGAACAAATGAATTTAAGAAAGATTGATTATATGGTATGATTATGAATAAAAAGAACATTTTGACTAGGGCAAAAAATACTTGTCAAATTGAAAGAGAATAAATTGAAGTGAAGAATGGTTAATTGTATAAAATATTTGTCAAATTTGATAAAAATAAATAAAATTGCGAAATGTAATGGGAAACTCATTTTATATTAAAATAACTAATAATGATAATGGACCTTTTACAAAACATCCTTACTACTCTTAGGCCTAGAGTAGTAGGTGTGTTTTGAGCATTACTCTGAAGGAGTCCTAAACATTACAAGGAGATCTTTTATGGTCCAATTATTCAGAGTACTCTCGGGGATGTAAGGGTGAATTTCCCACATGCTTCTTTCTTTAGATACAACGTTGATGCTTAAATCCTTCATTATTTCTGCCGCTTCAGTGAATTTCCTCTCATTCGCTTCCAATTTCGGCCTTGCATTGATTATTCCCCCTAATATGAAAGTTTTTGATATATGGGGAAAAACCATTGGCTCCTACTTGATTTCTTCTCCGACTAAGCGTGCTTTTCTCCTCTCCTGCTTCTTCTCTAACTCTTTTTTCTTCTCCTTCATATTTGGTTTGTGCCCTAGGCCAAAGCAATCTCATTTGTCTACCAACATTATCATATTGATTCTCCCTTGGAGATATCTTCCTAGTCATTTTCCCGTTAGTGCTCCTTTCTCGACCATCATTTGCAGACCCATCCTTATGTTTTGTGAAATTTTGGGTGTAGGGATCTTACTTCCTTCGGCAATGAAGGTTGTATTAGCAAATTCTAATGATCGGAAAGAACATCCCAAGGCTTCTTTGTCCGCTCAAATGTAAGGGGCATCATTTGCTATTGACGCAATTATATCTTCCTCAGCATTGATTGTGACCAATCGACCTTCGGTCACCAATTTCAATTTCTGGTGTAGTGATGACGGCACTGCCCCTGCCATATGGATCCATGGTCTTCCAAGCAAGCAATTGTAGCTTGGTTTGATATCCACTACCAAGAAGTCTACTTCGTATGAGTTTGGACTGATTAACAGTGGTATCTCAATCCTACCCATTACTTTTCTTTTTGTCCCGTCGAATGCTCTCACTATATTGTGGCATGCTTTCATATGAGAATTATCAATTGGCAATCTCTTCAATGTTGTTAATGGCAGAACGTTCAGAGTCGAACCATTATCAATCAAAACACCAAGTAATGTATAACCTTTACAGCGGGTGGTGATATGTAGCGCTTTTGTCGACCCCATACCTCCTAGGGGTATTTTGTCATCATTAAAAAGATGAAGTTATCGGCGCTTACATTACTGACCAAGCGATCTAGCTTGTTTACTAAGATATCGTCAGCTACATAGGTCTCATTTAACACTTTCATTAGCGCGTTACGGTGTGCTTCTGAACTTAACAATAGTGTTAAAATCAATATGCGAACTTAACAATAGTGTTAAAATCAATATGCGAGCCGGCTGTTTGTGCAACTGCTCCACCACGCTATATTCATTGTGCTTTAGGAATTTTAGGAATTCCCTAGCTTCTTTTTCCGTTACTGGCTCATTAATTGACAACTTTGGTCCATCAGTCTTTCCTTTTTTGGACTCTTCCAAGGTTTTTCCCTCAAATGTTTCATTTTTCGTGCTCATAGGGTCATAGCTTTTCCCGCTGTGTTTGATAAGACTCACATCTTGAGCTCCATCTAATACAGCTTTGGAATTCTCACCTCTTGATATCATCACATTACAATAATAATTCCAAGGTACCCTTTTACTATCCTTATAGGGAAAGGATGCAAGTTTTTGTATTATTACTTTGGGCACTATTCTTTCTCCGGTTTCGTTACTCCTCGGCCGGGAGATGATTATCATTGGGTGATTGACCCCAAAAGATCTTTTGGTTGTATCCACCTTAGTCGCACATATTTCTTCCTCCTCTCCATCTTCTTCAAAGAATTCCAACTCTTTATTATCCATTAAAGCTTGTACAATGGTTTTGAACTCGTCGTATCCTTGGATTTCATGTCCTTCATTATTGTGGAACTCACATTAGTACCTTATTCTTACTACTTTTCTTGAATTTTAGGTGATCAAACCCACTTTCACCATCTCACACTACACCCACTTCAACAGTGATCTCATCTCTTCAACACAGGTTTTGATCTTTCTATTTTTCCTCCGACTATTGCATTCACCCCTTGATCGGGATGATTGGGTAGTGGATTCCCTGATACATTGGGACTTGCAAAGTCCTCGAATCTTAGTACCCCAACGTTGATAAGTTATTGAATCTGCCTTTTCAAGGCCGCGCAGTTCTCAATTGAATGTCCTGCTATTCCAGTGTGATACTCGCATGCACAAAAGCATAGCTTGGGAGATATCTAGGCTCCTCACTTTCCTCCCCTAGGCTTATAGCAGGACCTTTTCCCTTATCTGCCCCTTCTCTTATCAGCTATGTTAGCTCACTTATAATGCTCCTTGAGATTCTATAATTTGGTCCTTCATATCTTGTTGTACCTTTGCCAAATGGTCTTGCAGCTGTGCTTGCACTTGCTCTTGCATTTTCTTCTGGATTTGTTCTAAACATTCGATTCTCTGATCCATTACTTTTCGAGTGTCGTAACGATGTGGTTTCTCAATGGTTTCTGATTTAACTATTTAAGATTTTAATTAATTAGGGATATTTTCTTACAATTTAATGCATGTTAATGAAATGCAATGCTTATGAATGCATGTATGCAAAAGAAAGGTATTGACTTATAATTCAATTTCTATTAGAAAACTTCACTACATAACAAGTTTCTTTACATAAAACAGATTTACATAAATGGTTTTGCCCTAATGCTCAGAGTTTTGATTTTCTTGAGAAGTCCAGCTAATTTCTGACCCCGATCTGACTTTGTCTCGTACTGCACACTTAACATATCGGCTTCGACTGCTAGTGTTTGCAAATGGTCAGCTACTCCCCACATTTGATTCAGAGCTTCGCCCATAATATAATCCCTGTCTTGAACTTGTCTCTGAGTATGCTGAAAATGCCGTTCATTTGTTTGCATTGTCGTATCAAGAATCTCGATTCGTATCTCACTATTCTGTAACGAGGCTTCCAGTTCTTCTACCCTCTTATTCAACCTCTCGATCTCAACTCGACTTGCTTTCAGTTCTACCATCGAGTTTTAACTATGATGTCTATACAGGGATTCCTCTAACTTTTTTATTCGGGCCTTTAACTCAGTTATCTCGACTTGACTTTCCAACAAGCTATTTTTCATGGCATTTTCCTGAACTTGGGCATCTTGAAACTTGTTCTTCCACTGATTCATTCTAATCTTTTCTTCACGGATTTCTCGTTGCCACTATTCTTACATTTTTGCCAAACCAGTAGTCCTCATCGACAAACGAAGTTTCTTGTAGTCTTTCTTTAGGCTATCGAGATCTTCTTCGGCCTTGTTCTTCCCTTTTCTCAATTTTTCTGCTTTTAATTTCTGAACATCAACTTATAACCCCAAAAGTACCTTTTCTTCTTCCAATTTTTCTATCATTTTTTCCATTTTAGAATTCTTTCTCTCAAAATCTTGTTTGATAAATTCTAGTTATGTTGGGACAACCTACAAGTGCTCCTCAATCAGGCTAACAACTTTCGGGTTTGGTATAGGAATGTTATCATTGATCCTTCTATTCCTCCACCAATCATATTTTATAATTGTCATGGGATTCGTGCCGAATACTTTCATCCTTCGAACATGGTTCCATGCATTCGAGATCTCTTGAATCCTCTTCTTATTATTCTCTCCTCTATATGCGAATTCACACTGGGCTAATCCTTGGGTTATTGGTATGAATTGTCTCGACTTGTACTGTCTTGAAACCAATAAAGGTGTGTATCCTACAGCTCCCCAAATTCCGACCATCGGAACCCAGTCGAAGTCTCCACATCGATACATGACTTCATCAGGCACAAACCATGGTGCCCACCATTCTATGTCCTCGTCTCGGAGACTTTGAAGTATCGCCATCCATTTTTCCTCCGAGAAGTGTCCTTGTCTTTGCATAGTTATAAACTCTTTCAAAGGAGAATAATCTTTGAAAAAGTGCTGATAAGAGACTTTCTTTGTTTACTAAAAGTGACTGTGGAACCATACTATCAACAATGGTGCGCAGCCGATAAACCGTCCCTCTCCTTCTTTTCTACACGCCTTTAACGATCTAAAAGTTTCAACCAATATTACTGGGACCGGTGTAACCTTTTTATTCAACCTATCGAACAAATCTGTAACCGCATCTTCTATGTGTCCCAAAGCCTTGGGAAAAATTATTAACCCGTATATACTTAGAGCCAGGATGTCAATCTTTTTCTTCGCATTCGGGTGGGCCAGGATCAAGTCTCGCAAACTTTTCCACGTGATGCATTTGTTGTCGCCTTTCACCTTAACTCGAGCTGCGACCCATTACTCACTCATGCCAATGATGTTTACCAATCTCTTGATAAAATTTGGGACACTAGGAGCTCTTGAGTAAGCTCTATCGGCCAAGATCTTCGGACAATGGAGTAAAGTGGTGTATTCCTCTATCGTAGGTGTCATGTCTACATTCCCAAAAGTGAAGCAACTGTAGGTCAGGTTCCAATGTTGTGCCAAAGTCCAGAAGAGGTACTTATATACTTTCACCTAGAGTAAGTATGCTAAATCTTCGTACTCCTGGTAAAAGGTTTGCTTCATGTCATTATCCCATTGGTCCCATATTTCTTTCAACTCTTGCACACTATTCTGAGTTGTACTAATTCTGGTGTAATCTCAAAAGTCAGATTCATGCCCTTCTACTAAGCTATCACCCTTCTAGCGTTGATTTTCCTCCGATCACATACGTACAACCATGTTATCCTCCACCTTATCAAGATACTTGTTCTCCATGGTCAATTCTCTTATCAATAATTGAGTTTGAATCAATACCTTTCCTTGTATAATGATACAATGCAAGTAAAAGAGACAAAACATAACAAATTAGCAAAACACATCAATATCAATATACAGGTATAAACAAAGAACCTAAGAACTTATCTTGGATAGCCACTAAAAGGTTCGGTATAACTCCTTCTAAGGCTACTTATGGCTAATTATATGAGGTTTAGGCTCTAGAGTAAAAGGTACCCAAACCAGTAGATTCCTCGATCCTCACCCATTACAAGCTCATATAGATGAGTTCGATTTAGGGGACACATTTCCCACATGTTTGCACAGAAGTGAAAACTTCACGAAAACATGGGTACAGATGTAATCTCGAAAGTGATCTACTATACTGCACGGAGGTGAAAACCTCACGAAGGAGTAGTTTCTCACTTCCACTTAAAGGGTGTAGTAACATATACAAATGAATGTAAATTTATACTAGCAGTATCGACATAATATAACATCACACAAAAATGCAAAGGATTGTATATTAAACAAAACTGAGTATTTAAAAATTTTCAACAAAAAGACCCAGAAATAATCGACTTTTGGCTTGACTCTCTTTTATTTTGAAAAATGATCCCCAGTAGAGTCGCTAAGCTATTGGACCTTTTTTTTCGAAAAAATGAAAAACTATCTCAAAAATATTTTTAAAATCGAAATATGGAGTCGCCACCAATCTTTTTATTTGGTGTGATTGGATCACCATAAAACGTTTAAAATTTGTTTTCAAAAACCATTTTGGTCTTCGAAATCCAGAAAATGGGTTTGGGAGTCGGTTACGTGTGAGGAAGGATTAGCACCCCCACATGCCCAAAATTGGTACCACGTCGATTATTATCTGATCTTGATTTGTTAAAAATTTGAAAACTCGAGTGAAATTTAAAATATGATCCTTTGATGTACACGTTTAAGAAGAAAATCGAATTTCGTGAGGAAGTCTCGTCATTTCGAAATGACCGAGGAAGAAAGTCATGTCCAGTGAGTTAGGACATAACATTTTGAGATCCGAAAATAAGGAACATTCTTTCGTTGCCAATTTCAAACCTTGAAAAGGGTATTCGATAATTCTGGTTTGAAGAAAAAAATCGCGCCTAGTAAGTTAAGGCACAATTTTTTAAAATCCGAAATAAAGGAATATTGCCTCGATTTTAGAATTATTTGTATTTTTTAGAACAAAAAGTAATTTTAATTTAAGGATGAATGCGTAAATTAAATACGAACATGTAAATTATTGGCAGAAATAATATGAAGACAGAACAATTAAGCATATAAATAAATACGCAAAAAATAAATCTTAGGTTAATAATATACTAAAGTACAAAACGACATGAAACAAAGTCAGAAAACAAGACTAATTAAAAATACGAAGAATAATAATTAAATTTTATATACAAAAATTGAAGAAAAAGGAAAAAAATGGGGTTGAAAATGAAATTTTGGAGAATTTGGGGTCAAAATATAATTTTAGAAAAATTTTAGGGGTAAAAATGTAATAATGGAAAAGTTTGAGGTCAAAATGTGACTTTGGGAAAGTTTAGGGTTAAAATGTGGTTTTCAAAAAGTTTAGGGTAAAAATGTAATTTTTGAAAAGTTTGGGGTCAAAATATAATTTTAAGATAGTTTGGGGGTCAAAATGAGATTTTGGAAAATTTTGAGATAAAAATGTAATTTTTGAAAAGTTTGAGGGTTAAAATGTAATTTTAGGGAAGTTTAGGGGTTAAAATATGATTTTGGAAAAGTTTGAGGGCCTTTTTATGCAATAAACCCAAGAAGCGTGCCATGTGGCAGCTTCCCAAGCTTCCAGAAGTCCAAGGGCTAAATTGTAAAATAATTTAAATTTTTGGGCAAATTTAAAAA
The DNA here is from genome assembly GCA_005610355.1 of Gossypioides kirkii. Classification (NCBI taxonomy): domain Eukaryota; kingdom Viridiplantae; phylum Streptophyta; class Magnoliopsida; order Malvales; family Malvaceae; genus Gossypioides; species Gossypioides kirkii. The sequence goes on from CP032245.1 coordinate 15,483,950, forward strand.
ATGATTTAAAAATGGTAAAGGACTTAATTGTAAGTTTAAAAAAAAAGCAAAAGGACCATGGGAATAAATATCCCCCTGGTTGAAAACACGCGGACACTTAGGGTCTGACGGGTCGGATCGGTTCTGGTCTTGGGCCAATTGATTAAACGACGCCATTTTGGGTATTAAAACACCTTTCCAAAATGATGTCGTTTTTGCAGCTTATAAAAGGTTGAAAATTTGGAAAAAAAAAAAATCAGAACACCCATGCTTTTTAAAAAAAAATTCTTTCCCTCTTCAAAAAAAATCCTCTCAAAGCTCTCCTTTCTTTCCTCAAGCTCTCCTAAGGTCGGCCATGGCTTCGTCGTCGATCCACCGCCCGCCGTTGAGCACCGTCGTCAGCCCACCACCGTGCACGGCGACCGATATGTATAAAAAACTCCTCTTTTTTATTTCTCGTGTCAAAAAGGTAGATCTAGGTTTAGATCGAACTAATCTAGCCTAGATATTTAAGAAAATGAAAGGTTTTGTTTTTTTTTTTAAGTTTTTACTCAAATCGAAACCAAATTATCCTTTTTTCATTATCCTTTTTTTAAATCTAGATCCAATTGGATTTTTTTTAGATCTATGAAGAAGGTCTTGATTTCTTTTTTTAAAAACCTGTTTTTATTAATTTTTTTATATTTTGAATCGTTTTTATTCCCTTTTGATTAACAATTTTTTTTGACAAAAAATAGAGCAACGAAATCCCTCATGATCGGAGGAACTCCGTCCGAGTTGACGGCGGTGGCCAGATACATCCCTTAAACTTCCTCTTTTTATTATTTTATTATGTATTTAAAACGTTTCGAATTTAATAGAGGTAATAAACATCAATTAAAATATGTTACTGTATAATAAATAATAAATATATATTAATATATTTTTAAAGAAAATGCTTCAAATTCAAGAGAAATAATAAATAAACAAAGGCAAATATTAATATCTTTGAGTGATATACCTTGAAAATGAATACTGGAATGTTTGGTTGTTGAGTTTGAATCTGCCTTAATTGATTTTCTGATTTTATTGCTTGTGAATCGAAAGAAAACAAAGTCCAACCTCCACAACTGGTTTTAAATTCGGCTTTTAAAGCTAATTTTACAATGATTCTTCTTTTTTTTTTGCAACTAAATGCATGTCTTTTCTTCTTTTGCAGGTGGTAGTGGCGGTAGTGCAAGTTGATGGTGGCAGGTGGTGGTTGGCGTCAGTTGGTGGCAGAGGCAAGTAGGGTGGTGTGGCTGACGTGAAGGCATGGAGACAGCAAGGAGTAGCTGGGAACCCTAGCAACTAGGGTTTGAGAATTTTTCCAAAAATTTGGGCTTGTTAGGCCCTGGGAAAATGAGTGTAATTTGGGCTTATATGGGTTTGGGTCAAGTTTGTAAATAGACATTTAAACATTTAATTTAAATGTTTCCTTTTTTATTTTGTTTTATTATTTTTTGAATGGGCCCGATCAAAATTGGGCTTCAATACAAACGTTTATGGTATTATTGTAGCTTTTCCAAAGTATAAGGGCTTTATTTGTAATTTACTAAAGTTGAGGGCATTTATTATAATTTTACTAAAGTTGAGGGCATTTACCATAATTTTACTAAAGTTGAGGGAGTTATTGTATTTTTACTAAAGTTTAGGGGTGTGATTGAAATTTTCCAAAGTTTGGGGGCGTGACTACAATTTTTCCAAAGTTGGCCGAAATTATAGGAATGCAAAAAGGAAATAGAAAGACTCAAACCTAGGTGTGCAAGGGAAAAAGTAAGCGTGTTAACCATTACGCTAATGCCCAAATCATGTTCTTTTCCTACTGTAGACACTCGATTTTGTCCGAGTCCAGTTGGAGGCCCATCTATTCTCTCTTGGGTCCGTTCAAAGCCCACTCGATTTTTGGACAAATAGAGGTCTTTGTTTTTTCTTTTCATTTTCTTTCCTTTTTGGGCCGGCCCAAATTATTATCATTACTATTACTACTATTATTATTATTATTTTTAAGGTTTCATGAACAATAGCCTCTCTTTTACCACACATCACAAACATCCAAAATAGTACCAAGCTATTAATCAAAAGATCAAATGAAACATAACAAAAATTACAAATAAACAATATTAAAAAAACAATATATATGCATGAAATGAGAGGAAACAGAGGAGGGCTTTTCATATTCTGATTTTTTTTAAAAAACAAGAAGAAAAAACAATAACAAGCATGTTATTTCTCCTTCTCTTTTTTTTTTTTGCCATGGACATGTCATGTAGGATCGGGTTTGGGCTCAGATGAAGAGGACGATACCGAACCATCAATCCTCCGCCCCTAGCAGCCTCAAAAATTCCGTTTTCTTTCCTTTCCCCTTACAAAAATAATAGTTTTTTTAAAAGAAAAATAGTTTGATCTTGAGAAAAGTTTTGATTTTTTTTAACAATTTTGAAATAAAAAATTTTAGTTTTTAAGGAAAAAGAGTGATTTTCTTTTTTTTTTAAAAAAGAAAATTTAGATTTTTAAAAATAAAAATATGTTTCTTAGTCATTTTGAAGAAAAAATTTAAATTTTTAAATAAAGTTTTGATTTTTTAATTATTTCTAAATAAAAGTTTGGATTTTTAAGTAAAGTAGTGATTTTCATTAAAAAAAATTTAGATTTTAAAAAAAATAAAATATGTTTTTTAGTCATTTAAAGAAAAAGTTTAACATTCTAAATAAAGTTTTAATTTTTTTTAAATATTTCGAAATAAAAGTTTGAATTTTTAAGTAAAGTAATAATTTTCATTAAAAAAATAAAGTTTGATTTTTAAGAATAAAAATCTGTTTTTAGTCGTTTTAAAGAAAAAGTATAAATTTTTAAATAAAGTTTTGTTTTTTTAACTATTTTGAAATAAAATTTTAGATTTTTAAGTATAGTAGTGATTTAAAAAAAACAAATTAGATTTTTAAAAAAAAAAATCTATTTTTAGGCATTTTAAAAGAAAAAGTTTAATTTTTAAACAAAGTTTGATTTTTTAAATATTTCGAAATAAAAGTTTTGATTTTGAAGTAAAGTAGTGATTTTATTTTTTAAAAAAACTTTTGATTTAAAAAAAAGAAATTTTCGGCCACCGTATAACCGGAGAACCATTGGGCTCTCCGGTGGTGGAGCTGTGGCCAACATGGAATGAGGAAGAGAAAGAGGAAGAGTTTTTTTTAAATGAGGCTAAAAATGAAAGAATAAAATGGTGAGGAAGAGAAAGAGGAAGAGTTTTTTTTAAATGAGGCTAAAAATGAAAGAATAAAATGGACTTTCCCTATTTATAAGTGTCAAAATGGATAATTTATTCTCACCCATTACTTTTTAAATTTATGAAAAATACTCTGTTTTTGCAGAGTCACCCTCACTCTTTGACCTATTTACACTCGTAACCCTTTTTATTTATTAAAACCTTCAATTTAATCTGATATTTCAAAATTAAAAGCAAATTAATTGCTACATTAGTCCTCTGTCTTTCACATTTTTTTTATTTTTTAGTTCCAAAATCAAGCTATGTCATTTTGTTTCTATCTTTAATAAGTAATTTATACTTATATCTTCCCTTTCATTTGTATTTATACTTTATATATTTGATGTCAATTATTCACTTTATTTTATTGTATTATGAATAATGTATATTATTATTATGATCACCATCATCATCATCATGTCAAAGTTTTTTTTTCTTTTAATTATTGCCCCTTTCTTGAAAGAGTTTTAGATTTTCATTAATTTTACTCAATTTAATTAATTTTCTTATTTTATTACTATTCATTTTAAAAGAGAGAATTTTAGGTCATTTTTTCATCCTATAAATGTTGACATTAAGTTAGTTAAGTAGGTGTTACGTTTTAATGAAACCACAAGATTTTTATATTTGAATTTATGTTAGTCTTTAAGATCTTATCTACCATTTATCCTAGAAAAATTATAAATAATATGTAGGATATTTTTTAAATTAGGGTTTTAATCTAATTTTAAATATTGTATAGGATAATTAATATGTAAATTTTTTTAGGATTTTGTTTAAGATTAAAACTAAAGATTTTTGTAGGTGAATTGTAAATCATGAGTAGGTTTTTCTAAGTATTTTATTTTAGAAACTCTTTAAGAAAGCTAATAAATGTCATCTAGGATATATTATTATAAAATTTTGACGAATTTAAACTTTAGATCAAGAATTTTAAAGTAAGATAAATCACAAACCCGACATAGGATACTTTCGTAAGATATTGATAGGTTCAATGTTATTAATTAAATCTTTTAAAAAATATTAATAATAAAAGATAGAATAAGTTGTAGATGAATTTTAATATTTCACTTAATTCATTAGTAATTTCTAGGTTTTTTTTTAGAATTATAGAATTGAATTAATTTTAGGAATTGAAGATATTTTACTATAATTATTTAGGTATCCTTTAAGGTTACTGTTAGAAGTAAAAATCTCTAATTTAAGTTTTAAATTAGATAAATTTGGTGAACACGTTTAGTAAAGTTACAAGTAAATCGGAGACATTTTTTAGAGTTTTATTTAAGATTTCCATAAGATTTTAGCCTAGAATAAGACATTAATATGCTTAAATAAAAAAAAACTAGCTCCCAAGACCCCGTAAGATTATCCCCGAATAGGCATTGTGAGGGTGCTATAACCTTTCCCACACGTAACCGTACTCTTGAACTCGAAATTTGGTGATAAGATCGAGTCTAGACTTTTAGGATTTTTCCGTAGTATTAATTTTAGACTTTTAAATAATAGTTGACTAACCAACCTAGCCCTAATTGGTTAGTGGCGACTTTACGTTAATTTAGGCCAATCCGTGTCTAACTTTGCTTACTAGGCCCCTGTACTTTTATGTAGGTAATGTTATGACACCTACCATATTTAATTTCTATACTAACTTGGTTCTCATCCTTAATTGCTTGAAAATTAAAGAGGAAAAATACAAAGATTATGTTTGAACCTTAGCTTCCTAATAATCTTACATGCTACTTAACCATCAAGCCTAAGGCTTATTTCTTGTTACTTTAGTCACTTAATTGTACATATCTATTTCGTGCTCAACTTACCTATTATTTATTAGCTTATACTTTTAATCAATTATTTAACTTATTTAACTTTTATAGTTTTTAATGCATTCTTATTTTAGTTTATAATAATTAATACTCTTAGTCAAGACTCATTAAGTTATTTTTTCTCTTTTTCTAATTAAGTCCTAATTAAAACACATTATTTCTTTTCAAATTAGACATCCTAATTAGATTTCGTTTTAGATTAATACAATAACATCTAATTATTCTAACCCCTTAAATTTCAGGGTGTTACAATCCTCATATTCTTTTGTTATTTCAATAGCAACATTATAAGCAAAATTGTTTTCGGCAACTACATTTTTTTCGATTCCATCTTTTTCTCGTATTGATATAACTTATCGAGATCTCTTTATTTTCATCGTTTTCACTCTTAGGTACCTAAATCTCTTCTTGAGTTTTATAATTAGTTATGTCATGAGTCTCTTCAAGAGCCCCCGCCTCCATTATATAACCATCTTGAATATTTGCTCCTTTCTTTTTATGAAGATTTTTATCTTTGGAACCGACTGGTCTTCCACGCTTTAAGCATGGATTATTTTCTTTTGTGCTAACAGTTTTCCCTATTATAACATCAATTCGTATTGGAGCATTTACAGTTGGTATGTGAGATTTAATGAATATGGCAGTTGATTTGTAAAATAAATTATCTGAACTTCTGATTCATATTACTTTGTATGAGGATCTTAGACATTAATAATTTATTTCAAGTACTTTATTAATCCATCTTTTTATTCTCTCCTCCTAATGTTGAGAAACTGACAATTCATGTCATAATTAAATCTCGAATTAATAGCTAGAAAATATTTAATAATATAAGGAGACTCATATCAACATACATTCCTAACCTCTTATGATGACCCATCTCTGTACGTTGTGGTGGAGCAATTGAAACATATACCGTACATCCCAAAATTCTAAGATGGGAAATATTTGGCTCCTGACTAAAAATCAATTGTAATGGGGAGTATTTATAACTTTTTTGCTTGATGTGCACAACATGTAAATCAATACACCCTCATGCTGAAATAGAAAGCTTTGTTCTCGTAAGTAATGGTTTAGCTATTAGTTGGAGGCATTTGATAAACGATTTAGTGAAACCGTTTTATGTGTGAACATGAGCTACAGGATATTCAAATTTTATCCCATTTGACATACAATAATTATTGACAGTTTGGGACATAAACTCACCAACATTAGCAAGATGAATTATTTTAATTACATAATCTGAAATTAATCATTTAGACAAGCAATCTCGCAAACGACAAGTTGCAAGTTGATTATTATTTTGTAGATGCATTTACCAAAATCATATAATATAAAAAAATTAGCCACATGGTGGATGAATGAGCCCATATTCATTTTAGAAATGCAAGACATTAAATCTCAACTTTAGCAAGTAAGTTTGTAATAATCAATTATCATTGAGAACAAGCAACACATGAGAATTCTTTAAATTAAAAAAATTTATGGTTCTTTAATGAATGTCCATATGAATTCTCAATTAGTTTTTTTTAAATAATATATTACCCAAGATGGTCTAATTTGGTCACGCCAAGCAATAAATGTATTTGTATTAGAAAACTTTTGATTTACTTTAACATTTTTGTCAATTGTACTAATAATGTCAAAATAAATTTAAACAATTGATAATTTAATTGTCATCTCTTTTACTTTGTATCCACATGTAATCAATATTGTGACATTTACTTTTAAAAAAGTCTAAATTAATGTAAAGTCCATAATGTCATTAACTCAATAAATATAATTTGCAAATAATTATATGCAACATTCACTTTAGGAAATATGCCAGAATCTTCAAATATCCAAATTGACATTAATGATAAAAAGTGATTATAAAATTTGTTATATTTATTGCAGACATTCACTTTAAAGAATGTTTAAAAAGAAAAAATTCAAACAATAATGTAAGCATATATTATATTCTTTACCAATAAGATTATATAGATATCATCCGCTCTAAGGAATTATTAATTAATATAAATAATTGATCATTCTATTTTAAGAATGAACATTTATCAACATTTTGAATCATCCATCTTCTTTTTTATCTATTTGTCAATGACAATAGGCTTTGTTGGGGATCGACATAGTTAAGCAATAAACAAATAAAATAGTGGAAGAAATTAAGAAATTGAGAAATTGAACACACAAATTTTTAACGTGAAAAAATCCCTCCGAAGAGGATGAAAAAACACAGACAAAGATAATTTTACTATAATGGCAAAAGAACGAAGTGTACAAAAGATGGAGATAAAATTAAACCCCGAAAAATGCAAGAACAAAGAACCCTCAAAACGTAAAAACAAATTTCTCCAAAAGTGTTAGGAGTTCTAATCTCTAATGGGTGTCATTTCTAAGGTTGTAAAAAAGCCTATTTATAGGCTAAATTATTAGGTTAAATAATAATAAAATAATCTAGACTAATCAGAGTTTGATTGAAACAAATAAATAGAGTTTAACTGAAAGATTATTTCTCAAATTCGACTTGAAATATGAGTCATACTCAACAAATCTCCACCTTGACTCGTATTTCCACAATGTCATCTTTTCCAAAGCTCGCCATAGGCCTATCTTGAACTATGCATGGAATTAACTGAGTCGAATTTGTGCTTAGGAGCTAAAAGACTTCTAGCCTTTGACTTGTGCATTGCCAAATCAAAACTAACCTGGGTCTGATTTTCACGAAAGCAATGCCTTAACTTTTCAAAACCTGCATCCAAAAGAGAACCTCTCTTCAAACAAACGGTCTTACTTTTTTCTCTCCTATGACCAAGTTGTCTCCGCCCCAAACGAGTTGACTTCAACTCCGTAACGGACGAGGATGTTCGATTTCACCGATCACTGTAGAACCTTCCAGAATATAAATATTACCGGTCATTTTACCTTTTAACAAAACGAGAGCCCCACGAGACACCTTAATGCCACTAGACTCAATGTTGATCTTACAACCTTTCGAGTCTAAAATACTCAAAGAGATAAGATTCTTTCATAAATCAAGTACATACCTGACATTTGGGAGTGTCCTAATCATCCCATCGTGCATCTTAAGTTTAACAGTACCAATACCGATTACCTTACTGGATGAATCGTTTCTCATGCGCACAACTCTACCTTCAATCGAACTGTATGTGGAGAATCATTCTTTTTTAGGACACATGTGAAAAGAACATCCTGAATCTAGGATCTACTCGGACATAAGCTCGATGCTTTCGCTCAGTGACACTAACAAGAAATCATCACCCCTTTCATCGGCCAAATTAGCACCAACTACATCTTCCTCATTGCTCTCAGCAGCCCTTTTATTTTGCAGTTTGTAACAATCTGCTTTGACGTGACCTAACTTCTTACAATAGTGACACCTTTTGTCTCGCTTTTTTTATGCTACCAAAACAGAAGCTTGCCTATTTGCCTTGCTATTTGAACCAAACTCATTGTCCAGTTTGTCTTTACTCAACAAATGACACTTCACATCCTCAAACGAGAGTTTGACTCTACCATAAATCAGGGTCTCCTTGAAAGACTTGAATGAAGGGGGTAAAGAACACAATAATAGTATAGTCTGATCTTCATCGTCAATCTTAACCTCAACATTCTGTAAATCATTCAAAAGAGTAATGAATTGACTGATGTGATATCTAAGAAGCCCACTTTCGTTCATGCGAAACATAAATAGACGTTTTTTCAACACTAAACAATTGGCCAGAGTCTTAGTCGCATAAAGAGTTTCTAGAATTAAGGCTTCTTGTTTAAACAAACATATTAGGAAACTTAAATATAAATTTAGCTTTTGAAATTAATGTTCACCAAGACCAAAATTTCATTAAAAAGAACTCAAAATCTAATACCATGAAAAGTTTTAGAATTGAATAGCTTATTTTAACATTAAAAAACTTTTGGTAATATAATTAAACTTTCAAAAATATACATGGTGTTGTATATCTATTAGGAAAATTCAAGATAACTTGAAAATGGTACCAAAATCATTATTTTTATTTTTAAAAATAAAAACAATTACCAAAAATCTAGATTTGATAAAAAACACTTTAAAAATATGACACCAAGTTAGTGATTATAATTTATATCTATGTTTAAGATATATACAATTTTCATTCTTATCCGGGTAACCCAAGGATGATTAGGTGCATATTTGATGCGTCGTAAACTAATTAAAAATATGACTAAGCTAAGTGCACCTATCAATTAATAGTATTGTTATGGTGAACAAAGATATCATTCCCATGTGGACTAAAAGTATTAGTAATTACTGTCTTTGTATTATTTAACCGAATAATTGAAGTGATTGATTAAAAACTAATATTAAATAATTAAATTAACTAAAAACACGACAAAAAACAAATCAAGAAAATAATCAAGTAAACAATTAAGAAGTGAAACAATATTCAAGAAAGAATTCACCTAGATTTCATCTGTCATCATCAATCTAAATTAGGCAGTTTCTTCACTTAATGTCTTGATTCATAGAAAATCCCTAAATTATGCAAAAATCTCTCTTCAAGAATAAGAGCAACTGACTCTAGGTTGATTAATTGAAATTTCTTTCTAATTAAAACATATTTTATCGCATTAACTAAATTTATGGATCACCCTATTAGATTTGACTCTAATCTGGTAGACTTATGTCGTCCTATTTTTAGAATTGCATGCTGCTCCACTCAATTATGTTAGATCTACTCTTAAATAGGGTTTATTCCTCTTCTGATTTAAGCACATCAAACAAGACTCAATAGTTTAGAAATATTAAACCAAGAATTAAGCACACATAATTTAGAACAAGCTCTAAGTATTTATTGCGTAAAATAAAAATAAAAAGACAGAATCCATCATAGGGTTCATCTCCCTAGGTATTTAAAAAATTAATTCATGTTTGCAAATAAAAACATCCAGAGACAGTATAACCACAAGAAATAAAGAAACTCATAATAATCTTCAAAGAAATCAAAAGAGGATCTTCAATCTTGATGGAAATATGTTTCAGAACGTCTTCAATGGTGTTTTTTTGAGTTATTTTCTTGACTATTCTATGACGGTTCTCTTCCCTCTTCTTATTGTTGTCTTATATAGGTCTTAAAATACCTTAAAAACCTAAAAAAAACACGTTTTCCAGCAAGTTTGGAGTGCGATTTGCGATTTTGTCACGGTCAGGCACATGGCCATGTGGCATCTCGTGTGGCTCACACAGTTGTGTGTTCAGCCTGTGTGACTCTTGAAACTTACTCCGATTTTTCAATTTTTGCTCTTTTTTCGCTCCCAAATGCTCTCATATGTATAGAAACATGAATTTAAAGGATTAGGAGCATAAAATTCACCATTTTAAATCGAATAATCATCCAAAAACGCATTATGAATGATGCTAAAACATGTTACTTTTATCATTTATCAATATTTGTCAAAGTTAATGGAAAATTGGCTGGCATAATTACTAGCAAATGCTTATTTTTAAAACCAAACTTTGGTTTTGAATACGTAAAAAATACCTTGGGTTTGAGGTTTGCAAGTGGTTGAAGATCAATTGTTTTGACAACTTATTTCGAGTTGGTGATGATGATGCAGGATCATGTATCCATCTTGTATAATAAAAAATAATATCTTCGATAAAAGAAATTATTACTTTGAGCAAGATTGTAATGATAACGTGTTATAAACATAGAGAATTATAGAATAGATATAAAATTAAAAGAAATAGTGAATGAACAAGAAAGAAGAATAAAATATGAAAGGATGATTCAACTTTTACATTGGCATATAATAAACTTGTACATGCCCTCTATTTATAGAGCTTCGAAAACCATAAATTACAAAGCATTAAGGACCAACGCTAAGATATCTTATAAATTATTTAGGGATTATAAGATAATGAATTTACAATAGGATGAAATTGAAGATTATGGACATCCATTTTATCTAAATGATTTACAACATAATCAACTTTATAAAGCATTTTTAAAACCTTTGCTAATTCTTTCTTATTCTTTTTTAGGCGTTTTTTGCTAATCCATTTTGGAGTATTTTACTAATATTATTATTTGACAATCGGCCGTGAATTTTTTTGAATTGGACACATAATTGTGAGTTTTGTTTAAAAAATTAAAATAAAATAATAATTAGCAGCCAAGTTAGCAGCTAGAACTATTAATGGGTTGAGTTACTCGCTTAGGCTTGAAATCTCGTTCAAAATTTGAAAGAGTTTGGATAAAAATTAGACCCGTTTGAAATACGGGTTGAGCTCAAGCTTGAGCATTCAAGACCTGAGCCCAATTCGATTTGACTTGTTTTTAAATTTATAATATTTTATATTTATATATTATGTAATTTATAACACATAAAAATTAAATATATAGTAATATATAACACTACTATAATGTAAACATTAGAAAATGAAGAGTTACAAAATAATGGCTGAAGAGTTACAAAAATAAAATTAAAGCTATAGGTAACTGCCTTTGGAACACCAAGGGATAGTTCTGTTGAAGAGGAAAAATATTTAAATGGGCTAAAAATTCGATAGTCCCACTAAAGCTCGATTGGTCCGGATATTTCGTGTCGCCCATGTCGTGTTAGTGCTCCCCTAACCCATTTTGGTTTGACCTACACCCGCTGCGAGCAAGGGAGAGCTTTGATTTAGTTATTTACTAACCAACATGTTGCTTCAAGCTTATAAACACTTCCCATATACCACACTTTTAACAATGTGAGATATGAAGTTGTACGCACCACTTTTCCTCAACAATCATTTTCATGTAGCTTACTTTGAGCTTCAATTTCTCATTATTACTCAACCATTTTGAGCATATTATATACCGTTTTAAAGGTCTTATGGAGTAGAATATAATAATAAAATTTATTATTCAAAACTTCAATTTCACCCATAAATAATATGCCTCAAAGTTCCCTAGTTAACCATTATTTTCCAACAATCCCCCACATAAATGAAATTGAAAGATCAACAAAATTCAATGACACAGAGTGGTGACAGAGCTTACGTTAAATATTTGTATAGGATAGGTAGGTGATATCATTAGAAATGACACCTATTTTCTCCCCAAATTTATGTACTAATTGTCTCTTTTTTGTAGCATATTTAGCATGCATGATAGGCATTTCATACTTAGTATTTATATTATCTAACTCATTGTTGTTTGGTTTAAATTCTCGTTATTTTATCTCTTCTATGCATTAATATCGGCGTATGCAGAATAAGTTCACAATTGTCAGCGCAGGGATCCATCTCAGAAAGATCAATGCTAGAAAGAATTTAAAGACGCAGCCACAAGTTAGCTTGGAATTGCAACCAGAGATGTCACCACATGGAAATATTTACTTTGTATAAGTAAATTCACGTTGCAAGCACATATGAAAGTACCAGCGTAGGAATTTCACACGATGTCGCCCCAATTAAAGATTGTAGATTACGCCCAGAAATGCGACGACAATCTGCAGATTTAAGAAGATCACACCGGATCTGCGTGAGTGCACAGCTGGATTTCAACAAACTTTGACAGTTGCAGAAGAAGTTGGATCTGAGAGGAGATGAGATCTACAATTCTTGAAGCCTATAAATAGAGGAAAGAGGAAGGAGAAAAATTTCAAGGACTGAAGATATTAAATCTGCAAATACTTTGAGTTCTTGAAGCTTTATGTTGGAGTTCGGTGAGCTGATCGATTAGGCGAGCAACAAATCCTAGTAGCTTAAGGATAATATGCTTCAAATTATTTGTTAATTCCTCTTTGAAAGCTGATGAATTCTCTTGATATCATTAGAAATGACACCTATTTTCTCCCCAAATTTATGTATTAATTGTCTCTTTTGTAGCATATTTAGCATGCATGATAGGCATTTCATACTTAGTATTTAAATTATCTAACTCATTGCTGTTTGGTTTAAATTCTCGTTATTTTATCTCCTCTATGCATTAATATCGGCGTATGTAGAATAAGTTCACAATTGTCAACGCAGGGATCCATCTTAGAAAGATCAATGCTAGAAAGAATTTAAAGATGCAGACACAAGTTAGCTTGGAATTGCGGCCAGAGATGTCACCACATGGAAATATTTACTTTGTATAAGTAAATTCACGTTGCAAGCACATCTGGAAGTACCAGCGTAGGAATTTCACACGATGTCGCCCCAATTAAAGATTGTAGATTACGCCCAGAAATGCGACGACAATCTACAGATTTAAGAAGATCACACCGGATCTGCGTGACTGCACAGCTGGATTTCAACAAACTTTGACAGTTGCACAAGAAGTTGGATCTGAGAGGAGATGAGATCTACAATTCTTGAAGCCTATAAATAGAGGAAAGAGGAAGGAGAAAAATATCAAGGACTGAAGATATTAAATCTGCAAATACTTTGAGTTCTTGAAGCTTTATGCTGGAGTTCGGTGAGCTGATCGATTAGGCGAGCAACAAATCCTAGTAGCTTAAGGATAATATGCTTCAAATTATTTGTTAATTCCTCTTTGAAAGCTGATGAATTCTCTTGATATCATTAGAAATAACACCTATTTTCTCCCCAAATTTATGTATTAATTATCTCTTTTGTAGCATATTTAGCATGCATGATAGGCATTTCATACTTAGTATTTATATTATCTAACTCTTTGTTGTTTGGTTTAAATTCTCGTTATTTTATCTCTACTATGCATTAATATCGGCGTATGCAGAATAAGTTCACAATTGTCAACGCAGGGATCCATCTTAGAAAGATCAATGCTAGAAAGAATTTAAAGATGCAGACACAAGTTAGCTTGGAATTGCGGCCAGAGATGTCACCACATGGAAATATTTACTTTGTATAAGTAAATTCACGTTGCAAGCACATCTGGAAGTACCAGCGTAGGAATTTCACACGATGTCGCCCCAATTAAAGATTGTAGATTACGCCCAGAAATGCGACGACAATCTGCAGATTTAAGAAGATCACACCGGATCTGCGTGAGTGCACAGCTGGATTTCAACAAACTTTGACAGTTGCAGAAGAAGTTGGATCTGAGAGGAGATGAGATCTACAATTCTTGAAGCCTATAAATAGAGGAAAGAGGAAGGAGAAAAATTTCAAGGACTGAAGATATTAAATCTGCAAATACTTTGAGTTCTTGAAGCTTTATGCTGGAGTTCGGTGAGCTGATCGATTAGGCGAGCAACAAATCCTAGTAGCTTAAGGATAATATGCTTCAAATTATTTGTTAATTCCTCTTTGAAAGTTGATGAATTCTCTTGATATCATTAGAAATGACACCTATTTTCTCCCCAAATTTATGTATTAATTGTCTCTTTTGTAGCATATTTAGCATGCATGATAGGCATTTCATACTTAGTATTTAAATTATCTAACTCATTGCTGTTTGGTTTAAATTCTCGTTATTTTATCTCCTCTATGCATTAATATCGGCGTATGTAGAATAAGTTCACAATTGTCAACGCAGGGATCCATCTTAGAAAGATCAATGCTAGAAAGAATTTAAAGATGCAGACACAAGTTAGCTTGGAATTGCGGCCAGAGATGTCACCACATGGAAATATTTACTTTGTATAAGTAAATTCACGTTGCAAGCACTTCTGGAAGTACTAGCGTAGGAATTTCACACGATGTTGCCCCAATTAAAGATTGTAGATCGCGCCCAGAAATGTGACGACAATCTGCAGATTTAAGAAGATCACACCGGATCTGCGTGAGTGCACAGCTGGATTTCAACAAACTTTGACAGTTGCACAAGAAGTTGGATCTGAGAGGAGATGAGATCTACAATTCTTGAAGCCTATAAATAGAGGAAAGAGGAAGGAGAAGAATATCAAGGATTGAAGGAATTAAATCTGTAAATACTTTGAGTTTTTGAAGCTTTATGCTGGAGTTCGGTGTGCTGATCGATTAGGCGAGCAACAAATCCTAGTAGCTTAGGGATAATATGCTTCATATTATTTGTTAATTCCTCTTTGAAAGCTGATGAATTCTCTTGATATCATTAGAAATGACACCTATTTTCTCCCCAAATTTATGTATTAATTGTCTCTTTTGTAGCATATTTAGCATGCATGATAGGCATTTCATACTTAGTATTTAAATTATCTAACTCTTTGTTGTTTGGTTTAAATTCTCATTATTTTATCTCTTCTATGCATTAATATCAGCGTATGCAGAATAAGTTCACAATTCTCATCGCAGGGATCCATCTTAGAAAGATCAATGCTAGAAAGAATTTAAAGATGCAGACACAAGTTAGCTTGGAATTGCGGCCAGAGATGTCACCACATGGAAATATTTACTTTGTATAAGTAAATTCACGTTGCAAGCACATCTGGAAGTACCAGCGTAGGAATTTCACACGATGTCGCCCCAATTAAAGATTGTAGATTACGCCCAGAAATGCGACGGCAATCTGCAGATTTATGAAGATCACACCAGATCTGCATGAGTGCACAGCTAGATTTCAACAAACTTTGACAGTTGCACAAGAAGTTGGATTTGAGAGGAGATGAGATCTACAATTCTTGAAGCCTATAAATAGAGGAAAGAAGAAGGAGAAAAATATCAAGGACTGAAGATATTAAATCTGCAAATACTTTGAGTTTTTGAAGCTTTATGCTGGAGTTCGGTGAGCTGATCGATTAGGCGAGCAACAAATCCTAGTAGCTTAAGGATAATATGCTTCAAATTATTTGTTATTTCTCTTTGAAAGCTGATGAATTCTCTTGATATCATTAGAAATGACACCTATTTTCTCCCCAAATTTATGTATTAATTGTCTCTTTTGTAGCATATTTAGCATGCATGATAGGCATTTCATACTTAGTATTTAAATTATCTAACTCTTTGTTGTTTGGTTTAAATTCTCGTTATTTTATCTCCTCTATGCATTAATATCGGCGTATGCAGAATAAGTTCACAATTGTCAACGCAGGGATCCATCTTAGAAAGATCAATGCTAGAAAGAATTTAAAGATGCAGACACAAGTTAGCTTGGAATTGCGGCCAGAGATGTCACCGCATGGAAATATTTACTTTGTATAAGTAAATTCACGTTGCAAGCACATCTGGAAGTACCAGCGTAGGAATTTCACACGATGTCGCCCCAATTAAAGATTGTAGATTACGCCCAGAAATGCGACGACAATCTGCAGATTTAAGAAGATCACACCGGATCTGCGTGAGTGCACAGCTGGATTTCAACAAACTTTGACAGTTGCACAAGAAGTTGGATCTGAGAGGAGATGAGATCTACAATTCTTGAAGCCTATAAATAGAGGAAAGAGGAAGGAGAAAAATATCAAGGACTGAAGATATTAAATCTGCAAATACTTTGAGTTCTTGAAGCTTTATGCTGGAGTTCGGTGAGCTGATCGATTAGGCGAGCAACAAATCCTAGTAGCTTAAGGATAATATGCTTCAAATTATTTGTTAATTCCTCTTTGAAAGCTGATGAATTCTCTTGATATCATTAGAAATGACACCTATTTTCTCCCCAAATTTATGTGTTAATTGTCTCTTTTGTAGCATATTTAGCATGCATGATAGGCATTTCATACTTAGTATTTAAATTATCTAACTCATTGTTGTTTGGTTTAAATTCTCGTTATTTTATCTCTACTATGCATTAATATCGGCGTATGCAGAATAAGTTCACAATTGTCAACGCAAGGATCCATCTTAGAAAGATCAATGCTAGAAAGAATTTAAAGATGCAGACACAAGTTAGCTTGGAATTGCGGCCAGAGATGTCACCACATGGAAATATTTACTTTGTATAAGTAAATTCACGTTGCAAGCACTTCTGGAAGTACTAGCGTAGGAATTTCACACGATGTCGCCCCAATTAAAGATTGTAGATCGCGCCCAGAAATGTGACGACAATCTGCAGATTTAAGAAGATCACACCGGATCTGCGTGAGTGCACAGCTGGATTTCAACAAACTTTGACAGTTGCACAAGAAGTTGGATCTGAGAGGAGATGAGATCTACAATTCTTGAAGCCTATAAATAGAGGAAAGAGGAAGGAGAAAAATATCAAGGAGTGAAGGAATTAAATCTGCAAATACTTTGAGTTTTTGAAGCTTTATGCTGGAGTTCGGTGTGCTGATCGATTAGGCGAGCAACAAATCCTAGTAGCTTAAGGATAATATGCTTCAAATTATTTGTTAATTCCTCTTTGAAAGCTGATGAATTCTCTTGATATCATTAGAAATGACACCTATTTTCTCCCCAAATTTATGTATTAATTGTCTCTTTTGTAGCATATTTAGCATGCATGATAGGCATTTCATACTTAGTATTTAAATTATCTAACTCTTTGTTGTTTGGTTTAAATTCTCGTTATTTTATCTCTTCTATGCATTAATATCAGCGTATGCAGAATAAGTTCACAATTCTCATCGCAGGGATCCATCTTAGAAAGATCAATGCTAGAAAGAATTTAAAGATGCAGCCACAAGTTAGCTTGGAATTGCGGCAAGAGATGTCACCACATGGAAATATTTACTTTGTATAAGTAAATTCACGTTGCAAGCACATCTGGAAGTACCAGCGTAGGAATTTCACACGATGTCGCCCCAATTAAAGATTGTAGATTGCGCCTAGAAATGCGATGACAATCTGCAGATTTATGAAGATCACACCAGATCTGCATGAGTGCACAGCTGGATTTCAACAAACTTTGACAGTTGCACAAGAAGTTGGATCTGAGAGGAGATGAGATCTACAATTCTTGAAGCCTATAAATAGAGGAAAGAAGAAGGAGAAAAATATCAAGGACTGAAGATATTAAATCTGCAAATACTTTGAGTTTTTGAAGCTTTATGCTGGAGTCCGGTGAGCTGATCGATTAGGCGAGCAACAAATCCTAGTAGCTTAAGGATAATATGCTTCAAATTATTTGTTAATTCCTCTTTGAAAGCTGATGAATTCTCTTGATATCATTAGAAATGACACCTATTTTCTCCCCAAATTTATGTATTAATTGTCTCTTTTGTAGCATATTTAGCATGCATGATAGGCATTTCATACTTAGTATTTATATTATCTAACTCATTGTTGTTTGGTTTAAATTCTCGTTATTTTATCTCCTCTATGCATTAATATCGGCGTATGCAGAATAAGTTCACAATTGTCAACGTAGGGATCAATCTTAGAAAGATCAATGCTAGAAAGAATTTAAAGATGCAGACACAAGTTAGCTTGGAATTGCGGCCAGAGATGTCACCACATGGAAATATTTACTTTGTATAAGTAAATTCACGTTGCAAGCACTTCTGGAAGTACTAGCGTAGGAATTTCACACGATGTCGCCCCAATTAATGATTTTAGATCGCGCCCAGAAATGCGACGACAATCTGCAGATTTAAGAAGATCACACCGGATCTGCGTGAGTGCACAGCTGGATTTCAACAAACTTTGACAGTTGCACAAGAAGTTGGATCTGAGAGGAGATGAGATCTACAATTCTTGAAGCCTATAAATAGAGGAAAGAGGAAGGAGAAAAATATCAAGGAGTGAAGGAATTAAATCTGCAAATACTTTGAGTTTTTGAAGCTTTATGCTGGAGTTCGGTGTGTTGATCGATTAGGCGAGCAACAAATCCTAGTAGCTTAGGGATTATATGCTTCAAATTATTTGTTAATTCCTCTTTGAAAGCTGATGAATTCTCTTGATACCATTAGAAATGACACCTATTTTCTCCCCAAATTTATGTATTAATTGTCTCTTTTGCAGCATATTTAGCATGCATGATAGGCATTTCATACTTAGTATTTATATTATCTAACTCATTGTTGTTTGGTTTAAATTCTCGTTATTTTATCTCTTCTATGCATTAATATCGGCGTATGAAGAATACGTTCACAATTGTCAGCGCAGGGATCCATCTCAGAAAGATCAATGCTAGAAAGAATTTAAAGATGCAGCCACAAGTTAGCTTGGAATTGCGGCCAGAGATGTCACCACATGGAAATATTTACTTTGTATAAGTAAATTCACGTTGCAAGAACATCTGAAAGTACCAGCGTTGGAATTTCACACGATGTCGCCCCAATTAAATATTGTAGATCGCGCCCAGAAATGCGACGATAATCTACAGGTTTATGAAGATCACACCGGATCTGCGTGGGCGCACAACTGGATTTCAACAAACTTTGACAGTTGCACAAGAAGTTGGATCTGAGAGGAGATGAGATCTACAATTCTTGAAGCCTATAAATAGAGGAAAGAAGAAGGAGAAAAATATCAAGGAGTGAAGGAATTAAATTTGCAAATACTTTGAGTTTTTGAAGCTTTATGCTGGAGTCCGGTGAGCTGATCGATTAGGCGAGCAACAAATCCTAGTATCTTAGGGATAATATGCTTCAAATTATTTGTTAATTCCTCTTTGAAAGCTGATGAATTCTCTTGATATCATTAGAAATGACACCTATTTTCTTCCCAAATTTATGTATTAATTGTCTCTTTTGTAGCATATTTAGCATGCATGATAAGCATTTCATACGTAGTATTTATATTATCTAACTCATTGTTGTTTGGTTTAAATTCTCGTTATTTTATCTCTTCTATGCATTAATATCAGCGTATGCAGAATAAGTTCACAATTGTCATCGTAGGGATCCATCTTAGAAAGATCAATGCTAGAAAGAATTTAAAGATGCAGGCACAAGTTAGCTTGGAATTGCGGCCAGAGATGTCACCACATGGAAATATTTACTTTGTATAAGTAAATTCACGTTGCAAGCACATCTTGAAGTACCAGCGTAGAAATTTCACACGATGTCGCCCCAATTAAATATTGTAGATCACGCCTAGAAATGCGATAACAATCTACATATTTATGAAGATCACACCAGATCTGCGTGAGTGCACAGCTGGATTTCAACAAACTTTGACAGTTGCACAAGAAGTTGGATCTGAGAGGAGATGAGATCTACAATTCTTGAAGCCTATAAATAGAGGAAAGAAGAAGGAGAAAAATATCAAGGACTAAAGGAATTAAATCTGCAAATACTTTGAGTTTTTGAAGCTTTATGCTGGAGTTCGGTGAGCTGATCGATTAGGCGAGCAACAAATCCTTGTAGCTTAGGGATATTATGCTTCAAATTATTTGTTAATTCCTCTTTGAAAGCTGATGAATTCTCTTGATAAGAAATGACACCTATTTTCTCACCAAATTTATGTATTAATTGTCTCTTTTGTAGCATATTTAGCATGCATGATAGGCATTTCATACTTAGTATTTATATTATCTAACTCATTGTTGTTAGGTTTAAATTCTTGTCATTTTATCTCTTCTATGCATTAATATCAGCGTATTCAGAATAAGTTCACAATTGTCAGCGCAGGGATCCATCTTAGAAAGATCAATGATAGAAAGAATTTAAAGATGCAGCCACAAGTTAGCTTGGAATTGCGGCCAGAGATGTCACCACGTGGAAATATTTACTTTGTATAAGTAAATTCACATTACAAGCACATCTGGAAGTACCAACGTAGGAATTTCACACGATGTCGCCCCAATTAAAGATTGTAGATCGCGCCCAGAAATGCGACAACAATCTGCAAATTTATGAAGATCACATCGGATCTGCGTGAGTGCACAACTGGATTTCAACAAACTTTGACAGTTGCACGAGAAGTTGGATCTGAGAGGGTATGAGATCTACAATTCTTGAAGCCTATAAATAGAGGAAAGAAGAAGGAGAAAAATATCAAGGAATGACGAAATTAAATCTGCAAATACTTTGAGTTTTTGAAGCTTTATGCTGGAGTCCGGTGAGCTGATCGATTAGGCGAGCAACAAATCCTAGTAGCTTAGGGATAATATGCTTCAAATTATTTTTTAATTCCTCTTTGAAAACTGATGAATTCTCTTGACTTTTGATTGTCTTTGAGAATATCTTTCAATGTTAGATTACTTTGATTCAAACTTAAATCTTCTCATCTGTTTATTCTTGGATTTAACTGCTTACCATAAGAGTGTAAATGCAGTCTACCGACACTGAGAGGTGCGGTGACAAGTTGAATTAACAAGCAAGTCAGCGAAAGTTGCTTGAGACTAGAAGAGATTCTGTCACTTGTTCTTAGGTGTGAAAAAATGCCAACACTGAGAGGTGTGGTATTTGTGAGTGCTTGAGTCTTGATTAAATGGAGAGAAGTTATTGGTATGATTTCATTGGAACCTTATTACAGCGACAATTCATCTACACTATACCTTGTCGACACATCTAGCGTTGCTACTTAGTGAAATCAGTGATCCACTCCAATCCTTTACACTTGATCACACTTTTACTTTTATGCATTTAAATTCTTCAAACTTCAACAACTATTTGATTTACTTTCAGTTGCTCTGACAATTAGCTTTTATAATTACATTGACAACTTTAACTATTTTAACTGTGCAGTTCTGATTTAATTGCGCTGACATCCTTATTAGCATTTTCTATAATTTTAGTTTTAGTTGCTTCGACAATTTAAACATCAAGAACTCCTTCCTCGTGGAATCGATATTCGATAGAGCCAATCTATCAACTATAATTGCATCAACGTGTGTCCGCTTGCACAATTGTTGTGATGTTATAGGCCGATCAGTAGGCATCAACCCTTGAACCTTCACTTGTGAAAGGATATTTACTTTACTGGCTGACCAGTATACACGATGTCCTTGAACTATTCTGCCTTTAGTGTAAACGATGATATACCTCACTCAAATACCTCTCTGGTGAGGTTTTTATTCTCATGTGTATGTTCATTCGGCCGTGAACATCTCCTGATTCTATAAGAGTTTTAGAGAACTATGTCCCATTAGTGTCCTTGAAGCGACCCCACTTCACTCTTATAGGTGACTTATATTGTTTGGCTCACAAAAACTTACAATGATCATTAAAAGCATTTGCTTAACCTTTTTCACATTTTTAATCACTATTATCATCATAGAAATGGAGTTAGAGTAATAACCCTCATAGTGACCTTACAAGGTCTATGCAAGTAGGTTGTCCCTTTGAACCTAGGTCTTAGGATCTCCAGTCAACTAGGTTGGGTTTTCCTTCACATAGAGCCTTTAAATGTTCATGGGCTTCAATCTCATTCCTTTTGATGTTTTATCAACCTAATCTCGATTTAATCCTTTGGTTAGCGGATCCGCAATGCTATCTTTTGATTTTATAAAATCAATAGAGATAACCCTAATAGAGATCAGTTGTCTAACGGTATTATGTCGATGACGCATATGTCTCAACTTACCATTATACATCACATTCTGTGCTTTACCAATTGTAGCTTAATTATCACAATATGCATATTGTGGGCATAGCCTTTGGCCATTCAGGAATATCTTTCAAGAAATTTCGTTGTCATTCAGCCTCTTTTCAAGATTTGTCTAGACCTACAAACTTAGATTCCATTATGGATCTGGTTATAATCGTTTGCCTTGAGAATTTCCATGACACAACTCCTCCTCCCAATGTGAAAACATATCCACTTGTGCCTTTAGTATCTTGAATATCAAATATCCAACTAGTATCGAAAAATCCTTCTAACACACCAGGATCTCTAGAATAATGCAGTCCGTAGTACCAAGTATATTTGAGATATCTCAGTACCCTCACAATCGTTTTCCAATGGTTTTCCCCTAGATTGCTTGTAAATCTACTTAAACAACTCACAGTGAAAGTAATATCCGATCTAGTATAGCTCATAAGGTACATTAGATTGCCTATGACCTTTGCATATTCCACTTGATCAACACTTTCACCTTTATTTTTAGAAAAATGTTTGCTCGTATCTATAGGAGTTCTGGCTACACCAGAATCATCTTTGCTATATTTTCCAAGAATCTTTTCCACATAATGTGACTGAATCAATATGAGACCTTCATGTGATCTCTTGATTTGGATGCCCAAAATCACATCAGCTAGTCCTATATGTTTCATGTCAAATCTTGAATATAACATGTCTTTGGTACGTTTTACCATGTCACCATTACTTCCAATAATGAATATGTCATCGACATATAAACACAAGATTACATATCCATAGACAATGGTTTTGACATACACATATTTGTCACACTCATTAATTTTAAATCCATTTTTCATCATGACACTGTCAAATTTTTCATGCCACTGCTTTGGTGCTTGTTTAAGTTCATATAAAGACTTTACCAATTTACAGACTTTCCTTTCTTGCCCTGGAGTTACATGACCCTCAGGTTGTTCCATGTAAATCTCCTCATCAAGATCTCCATTTAGAAAAGTTGTCTTAACATTCATTTGATATACTTCTAGATTTCGCAAAAAGGCAATTGCAAGTATCATCCTTATAAATGTCATTCTTGATACAAGAGAGAATGTATCAAAGTAATCAAGACCTTCCTTTTGTTTGTAACCTTTTATCACCAATCTGGCCTTATACTTATCAATCGTTCCATCTGCTTTCATTTTTCGTTTGAAAATCCATTTAGAATTTAATGGTTTAATTCCTGAAGGAAGATTCACTAATTCCCATGTATGATTTTGCATGATGGAATCAATTTCACTTTTAATAGCATCTTTCCACAACGTGCTTTCAGAAAAGTATATAGCTTCATTATAAGTTTGAGGTTCAAACTCTAGCATATAGGTTAAAAAATCTAATCCAAAGGACCTTTCCACACTTGCTCTTTTACTCATCCTTTCAATCTTTTGTTGAACATCTTGACTATTTTCATTAATAGTCTCTTAGGTTCGTTTCATTGAACTTGAACCAATATCCCTAGTCTTACAAGGGAATATATTTTCAAATAATGAAGCATTCTTTGATTCCAATATCGTATTCTTGTGAATTTCAGTATTCTTTGATTCATGTACAAGAAAGCGATATGCATTGCTATGGTGTGCATAGCCAATGATAATTCAATCCACCGTTTTAGGACCTATTTTCATTTGTTTTGGTAACGGAGCCATTACTTTTGCAAGACACCCCTATACTTTCAGGTTATTATAGGAAGGTTTTCTTCCTTTCCATATCTCATATGGTGTCTTGTCCTTTTTCTTGCGGGGAACTTTATTTAAAAGATAATTAGATAACAAAACAGCTTCCCCCCACATGTTCTGTGATAAACCAGAGCTTACTAGCATTACGTTCATCATTTCCTTTAAGATCCGATTTTTTCGCTCTACTACTCCATTTGATTGAGGAGAGTATGGTGATGTCACTTCATGAATAATACCATGTTGTGCACAATATTCACCAAATGGTTCAACATATTCACCACCAGGGTCACTTCTTACCATCTTAATTCTTTTATTAAGTTGGGTTTCAACTTCCTACTTATAGAGAATGAATTTTTCTATAGCTTCATCTTTGCTTTTAAGCAAATATACATAACAATATTTTGTGCTATCATCAATGAAGTTAATAAAATATTTATTCCCTCCTCTAGTTTGAACAAACTTTAAGTCACAAACATCGCTCTATATTAAAACAAGTGGTTTTGTATTTCTTTCAACAATTTGAAATGAAGAACTTTTTAATTTTGCCTCAACACAAGTTTCACATTTATGATTATAATTAATTTGAAATGAAGGAATATGCTCTAAGTTAATTAATCTACGTAAAGTATCATAATTAACATGTTCAAGCCTACCGTGCCATAAATTAAAAGACTCAAGCACATAAACAGAAGAAGAGGCATTATTCTTATTCATACTTTTGGCTTTTACATATATAGCATTGAGTTTCCACATGCCATTCAATACATATCCCCTTCCCACAAACATTCCCCCTTTAGAAAACACTATTTTCTGGGATTCAAATACCATCCTAAAACCACACACACTTAGGAGTGTCCCAGAAACAAGATTCTTACGTATGTCAGGCACATAAAACACATTTTGAAGCTTCAGTTCTTTGCCATAAGTCATCTTCAAAATAACAGTTCCGTTCCCCTTGATCTTGGAAGTTGAATCGTTGCCCATATAGAGCTTCTCATAAGGAACCATTTCAACAAAAGAGTCCTTGTCACAGCAAATATGACGTGTAACACCAGTATCAAGCCACCATTCTCTTGAGTTTGAGTAAACTAAGTTGACTTTAAAAATCACAGCATAGAGATCAATTTCAAACACTTCTTTCGAAATATCGTCCACAGCACTAGCTTCGTTGATTCTAACTCTTTTTGGAAGCCTACAGCCAGATGACTTGTGTCCCATCTTATTGCAATTGTTGGAATTTGGGCTTCTTGGAAACACCTCCTTTTGGTCCCAATTTAGACCTAGTCTGAGGTTGTTTCTTCTTATTAAAGTCTTTCTTGACTTCTGCCACATTTGCCTTAGCTACATTAAGATTGGCTATTTTGTTGAGCTTTTTGGATGCGCTTCTATTGTCTTCTTCAATCCGAAGTCTGACAATCAAATCTTCCACTATCATTTCCTTTCTTTTATGCTTCATATAGTTCTTGAAGTTATTCCAAGCAGGGGGTAGCTTTCCGATAATGGCTACCACCTAAAAGGATTCACTTATAACCATCCCTTCAGCAAGAATGCCGTGAATGATCAGTTGAAATTCCTGCACCTGATTCACATTAGCTTTAGAATCAATCATTACAAAATTTAAGAATTTGACAACTAAAAATTTCTTAGCTCCAGCATCTTCAGTTTTGTATATATAGTCCAATGACTACCATAATTCTTTAGTTGCCTTCTTCACACTATACATTTCATAGAGTGCATCAGTCAAACTATTCAGAATGTAATTATGACATAGAAAATCAAAATGCTTTCAAGCTTCAACAGCATTAAAGGCGGTAGCATGATCTACCTCATCCTCTCTCACAGTAGGAGGATCATCCTTCAGAAATTTGGCCAGATTTAACATGGTCAAATAAAACAGTATCTTTTGTTGCCACATTTTGAAATTCTCTCTAGTGAATTTCGCAGGCTTTTCATTATGGCTCATAGCCAGCGGCAATGTTTGACTCTGGTTTTGAGCCTGAGTAGGGACAATAGCACCACTAGACTGAGGACTGGTTGAATTCTTGGATGTTTCAATCATTTTTCCCATCTGGAATTCAGAAACAAAACAAATATTAGTAAATTTATGAATCTGTTAAATGTCAGGAATTTAGTTAGAAACTAAAAATCTGAAACAGAAACACAACTTTTGTTACACGGTAGGAATTTAGTAAAACTAAAACCCGAAACAAAAGTTCACACGGACTAATAGAAAACACAATAATGAACAGTGCACCAAGTAGGTTACTTTGAAAGAGAGCTGATGCACTAGGCACGCTTAAATACCAAGTCTTTCAAAAAACCAATCCTAGACATGCACTCCCAGATTGTTTTTCAATTATCGTACGTACTCGCCTTTGATTTATAGGTATCTGTCTTAAGATTTTTAGACAATAGGTAGTATAAAATAAATAAAAATACAATTTAAATTTAATAATAAATAAAAAGAAATGAACAAGAATATTTTACTCTGTAACAAGAATATTTTACTCTGTATTTATAGACGAAAACAAAAAGAAATTGTTGAGGCCTGTATAAACAGTCTCCTTAATACAAATTCGTCCTCTCCTCAATGCCAAAGAACTTTGGACGTTTATCTCCCAAGATACAACAACAATCGCCCACCAAAAGTAGTACAACTTTCAATGAACAAGTCGAATTCTAACCAAGCCTATCTCTATCACTAAGCTAAACCGAAATTTGAGAAAACTAAGAATAGATTTTGAGAGAGACAAAAAGATTATTTTTTTTGTTATATGTAAAATGAGTAGAGAAGCAACCTATTTATAGTGAAAAATAGGTGAACGTTTTAGGTAATTTAAAACAAATATAATGGATGGAGAGTTACAAAAATAATGGCTGAATAGTTACAAAAATAAAATTAAAGTTATAGGTTGTCTTTGGAACACCAAGGGATAGTTCTGTTTAAGAGGGAAAAATATTTAAATAGGCTAAAACTTCGATAGGCCCACTAAGGCTTGACCAATCTGAACATTTCGCGTCACCCACGTCGTACAAGTGCACCCCTAACCTATTTTGGTTTGATCCACACCCTTTGCACGTGAGGGAGAGCTTTAGTTTAGCCATTTACTAACCAACATATTGCTTCTAGCTTATAAACCCTTCCCATATACCACATTTTTAACAATGTGGGATATGAAGTTTTAAGCACCACTTTTCCTCAACAATCATTTTCATGTAGCTTACTTTGAGCTTCAATTTCTCATTCATTACTCAACCATTTTGAGCATATTATATACCGTTTTAAATGTCTCATGGAGAAGAATATAATAATAAAATTTATTATTCAAAACTCCAATTTTACCCATAAATAATATGCCTCAAAGTTTCCTAGTTAACCATTATTTTCCAACATTACTATTAAACTCAACTCATTTTATCATTTTAATCAAACTACTAAGATCATTTAGCACTTACAATACAAATTAAAAACTTATCCAAATTCCATACGAGCTTCCGATAGCTCTCGTAACAGTTTATTTTTTAATAGGGATAACTACAAAGTTTACAAAATTTTTCAGTTAGAAAATAATTTCAACTTACTCCCAAGGTTAAAGTATCGATACCTTCTTGATACCCTGACTTAGTATTGATATCGCTTCCTAACATCAATACCAGTTTGAGATTCGAAGTAAAAAAGTTGAGCAAAAATAATAAAATATCGTTACCCTCAACAAAGTATTGATACTTTACTCAACGTATTTAAACCTCACTCAAAGTATCAGTACTTTACCCAAAGTATCAATACCTTCCTTAAAGTATCAATATCATGCCTCCGGTACCAAATTATGGTTCTATGTTTTTAATTAAGAAAAAATCACTTTGGGACAATATGCACCATTACACCTTAAGCATCTCTTAGTTATTACAAAACAACCCAATATGCTCAAAATACAAAATTTATCATTAAAGACCATTATCCAATATCTCATTCCATGAGCATATGTTATTTTGTTAATGAATCCCTATGTACATGCCATTTGTTTTTTTACCAAAGCTTATAAAATTAACAAAATTATGGAAATTTTACAAAGAAGCCCATTAAAGGACTTGCACCTACAAAAATAATTTAATCTTTCTACTTTCCATAATTATTGCCAACATTTTCCCAATAAAATTTTCAATTTAGACTTCCTTAATTCATTTTAAAACAATCACTCACTTAATACCTTAACAAAAATTTGAACTTCTTTTATATATTAACAAATTCATCATTTACAACAGTGTCTTAGCATTTCACTCTTTTGTTATTTTCCCTCCTCCTCTCCAATCCACAACCTTAATGTACATAACTATAAGTATATGAACCTTTGACTCATAATAATAATATTTTATCCATACTTAAATTTTTGTACATTTTTCAATTTAGTCCTTAATGTCATGAAACTTATTTTTAATTACATAAGCACTTTAATCAAATAATTCATTATAATATCTTGTTTCACATAACAAATTCTCATGCACTTCACTTCTATTGATTCAATTATAAATTTTGCAAAATTACAATTTAGTTTTTAGTATCATGAAAATTCATTATTTACCATAATTTCATTTTATTATCACTTTGTAACTAATTAACTAACACCTACACATCATTTAAATTCTTTATCATAATACATTATTCAAATCCTAAACTTTTGTACAATTTTAAATTTAACCCCTTTTACTAATATTTCAATATATCAAATCAAATTTCTATATTATTAGAATTCAAACTATATTTTTTCACTCTCTTTTATTAGAATTTCACTATTTTACCTTTAATTCTCTTCCTTCCTTACTTTTGACATCATCTTCACTTTGTCCCAACACTTCCATAATTTCTTCTCTTTTTCTATCATAGGAACATATCAAATACATAATAATAATAAAATACACTAAGATTACTTTATTATGTTTCTACTTTAATTAAAAATAAATTCAATAAGAAATACTTGAATTCTAACCTTGTCTCTTTAATCTCTTCACTTTCTTCACATTCAACTCCAATTTCTTGCTTTCAATATGATATTCAAGCTCTCTAGGATCTTTACTTCGCTTTTCCTTTTTAGTGACTATAGAAATTCTCAAGATTTTTAGGTGAAATTGATGAGAAAGGACTAATTTGTAAAGAATGGAAAGTTTCTCCTCTCCCCCTTTTCTCACTCACAGTAGAAGGATGATGAAAGTTCTTCATCTTTTCTTTCTTATATACTAACATTTTATAATTAAAATATGGCATAATGTCAAAAATAGCCCATAACATTTGACTGTTTGATCACTTTAACCCTTTATCTTTTTTTTTGGATCACTTTAACCCCTAATATTTATTTTTATCAAATTGATCTATTTTTAATGGACATGATGACGTGATTGTTTGTTGACTAACGGTCAACATTAATTGCTGATATGACTGTCCAAATGTAATAAAATGCTGACTTGACACTATTTTCTCTTATATTACACGTCATCAAATGATTTTAAAATCATCATTATCATCATCATCATCCTCGTTCCCTTTCAAAAGATCATTAATCATTTTCTGGATTTTTAAAAGGCATAATTGTAGAAAATACCCTCAACGTTTATGGGTTTTTAGGTTTCAGCCCTTAAACTTTCTTTTTTTGGATTAACACCCTCAACGTTATGATTTTCAAAAATCAACCCAATTTTAACAGTAAACGTTAGTTGACCATCAATCCAAAAACAAAATTCTTTTTTTTCATTTTGTTTCAATCTTCTTTGGCTTCTCCTCTTTCTCTTTTCCCCTCTAGTTGCTATCGTCATTGTTTCAATCTGCCGTCAAATAAATATAAATAATCAATTCATAACAATATATCATTCTACGATTAAAAGAAAATTTTAAATATTCAAAACCATTTTTATAAATTATGAAAAAAATAAAAGAATAAAATCACCACCGTCCTTGGCACCCTCACCATCACAAAACTCCCACCAACCACAAAACCTTCAACCCCCACTCTCAACTCCCTTGCTCTCCCTCCCATGACGACACTAGTAGCAATCAAACAACACTTAAATCTTGGCCAAGTGAGAATCAATTTACAACAAAACAACAACCATCTATCAAAATAAAAAGAAAAATTTAATATAAGAACAGGACCCATTTCGTGTTTTAGGGTTCGTTAGGTTTGAGGAATAATCTTGTACATCCAGATGGTCAAAAGGGAGGAAGAGGCGCGAGGAGGCTCCAACATCACTTTTTTACCAATCCGATGGCTGGAAAACGAAATCGAAGAGTTGAAAGCTTAAATCTTTTAGCTCATATATGCAGTTTTTAAGTTTAGAGAAACCAACGTTAAAATCAAGCTCCGAGTTTAAGCAGGCAAGCGTGATGACCCAAATCAATGGTGAGGAGTGAGAGGGGAGAGAGTAGTGGTGTAGTTGGGATGGTGATGAGTGAGAAGGGAGGCGACGGTGGGGGGTTGGACACGATAGCGACAACAACTAAAGGGGAAGAGAGAAAGAGGAGGAGACAAAGAAGATTGAAACAAATTAAAAAAATTGTTTTTGGATTGACGATCAACTCACGTTTACCGTTAAAATTGAATTGATTTTTGAAAAATAATAACATTGAGGATGTCAATAAAAAAAGGTTAATGGATCAAACCCAAAAACCCATAAACGTTGAGGGTATTTTCTACAATTATACCTTCTTGTAATCTATTCTTAAGTTTTGATAAGAAACATATTACTTTTTTCTTTTTAATTAAGCACTTGAACCTTTTATGAAAAGTGCTTCTTCCTCTTCTTTCCCTTCCCCTTCTTCTTATTCTCCTTCTACTTCATACCTCACTTTCTCTTCTTCCCAAACACAATCCAATTTTTACGCAAATGGTTGTTGTTTTTTACAAACAGTTGATCAATTTTCAGGTGTTCAACAGCCTCAACTTGGTCCAACCATTCGGCTAAACAACTTAACCGAAGCTTAGATTAACCAAATTCAAGCGTAATGGGTGCTGCCATGGCTTCTCCCCTCCTCTCTACCGGCTATTCCGTCACCATCTACACCCGTTCCCCTTAAAAAGCCTCATCTCTCCTTTCTCAAGGAGCCCATCTCGCCCACTCCCCATACCAACTCGCCCATCAATCTAACGTCATTTTCACCATGGTTGGTAATCCACAAGACATTAATCAAATCGTCTTACAACCCAACGGTATCCTTTCGACATTAAATCCAAGTGTTGGATCGTAAATCACACCAGCAGCAGTTCATCCCTTGCACGCTAGATCTATGCTTCGACTTGCAAAAATGGTTGTTGGTCGGTCGACACTTCGGTATCCGATAGTGATATCAGAGCTAGAGAAGGAAAACTAACTATTTTCGCCGAATGGAAAGACCCATGGTGGAGTGGCTAACACCTTTGTTGGATTTGATGGGGAAAGTTACTTACATGGGGGAAGCAAGGTGTGGGCAGAGTTGTAAGATTAGGAACCAAATAATGGTGGGTGCTAATTTGATGTGGTTACGTGAAGGATTCGTCTTCGCTGAGAAAGTATTATGATGGGTGCTAATTTTTACGCAGAGAGGATGCTTTTGAAGGGGAACAATGATGATTTTAAAATCACTTTAATAATTTTAAAATAAATTTAAAATTATTTGTTGATGTGGCATATAAGACAAAATAATGTCACATCAGTATTTAATTACATTTGAAATGCCATGTCAGCAGTTAATGTTGACTGTTAGTAAACTAACAACCATGTCAAAATGTTCGGTAAAAATATATAAATTTGACAAAAAAAAGTTAGGGATTAAAGTGATCCAAAAAAATAAATGGTCAAAGTGACCAAACAGTCAAACATTAGAGGCTATTTTTGGCATTATATCTTAAAATATATTAAAATATCTAAATAAAATATCATTAAAATAATAATTAAATAATCAAATAATAAAATATCACCAACATCATGATTACAATCCAATGACCTATATTTTATACTTCAAGGCTAAGCAAATCTAATGGCCAAAATTCATCCACATATCTAATGGCGTTTTGGTAATTTTCTCAAAATTATTTATTATTATTTTACTAAATGATCATTTTGCCCCTGGTTAAATTTTATATTTTCATTTACGTCCTTTCCACTTTGGTTATTTTCACTTTTAGTCCTTACACTTTTTGAATTTACACTTTAACTCTCAACTTTTGAATATTCACACTTTGACCCACCACTTTTAACTTTTTCACAATTTAGTCAATACCTCATATTTATATCTCACAATATAATACTATAAATATGGGATTTTCTTCATTATCCAATACCTTCCTCTACTAACACTGATGTACTTTATTTCATTTACTCAATAATTCAGTTATACACTTTTCGAATATAACACTTTACAAAATTTAGAATGATGATTTTAGGGGCATTACATAAATGTTAGTTTTGGTGTTTGTATTTAAGGTATAGTTTCAAATTTAGCCTCAATCTTTACACATTTATTCAATTTGACCCCGACTCTTTTATTGGAAGTAAATTAGAAAATTTTGAAGCTAAAAAGGCTAAAGAGTAAAAAAGGTTTAAGTAGCAAATTAAAAAAAAAATAAATGAAGAAATTTAAAAATTATTTAAAAAATCATAAAAATTATAAACCAAATTTATATAAAAAAGTTAATAAAAATTTTATTAAAAAATAACCATATTAACCCAATAAAAGAGTAGGTTCAATTTTTTAAAATCTTATAACCATTAGATTTTAATTGGTCGGTATTGTTTATTTTCAATAAAATTTTATAATTTTTAAATAAATTTTGTTTATATTTGTTATGATTTTTTAATAATTTTAAATTTTAAATTGGCTTAATTGATTTTTTTTAATTTGTTACTAAGGTCTTTTTGACCCTTTAGCCTTATTAGTTTAAAAAATTTCTAATTTACTTCCAATAAAAGAGTAGATGCTAAATTAAATAAATGTGTAAAGATTGAGAGCTAAATTTATTATTATATCTTATATATAAGCACCAAATTTTAATGGAGTTGTTTTGCTCACTCATCTATTGTTATTATTGACAATCCAATATATGGTCCAGGAGATTTTATGGTATTTTTACCACCATTAACAATTTTTTTAGAAGTCATTTACAAAGTTGGTAAATATTAATATTACTTTTATTTTATGATGACAAGAAAACTTCATCTGTTCTAAAAATAAATGTTTAGTGCACACCTTAGTTTGAAGTATACTATTTTTCTCATTTTGATTCTTAAAGTTTTTATTGACCTAGTTCAGTTCCTAACGTTACCAAATATTCTCAAATTTTTCCTTTGCACATTAAAAATTAATTATTGAGATACCCAGTGAATCATATGTTGTCACGTGTCATACAATGATGTTACATTGTCATCATCATTCGAAAAAAAACCCTTAAAATATTTAAAATGAAAAGATATAAAAATTATTAAAAAAATAAAAAATTGATAAAAAATATAACACCCCAACCCGACCTAAACGTAATGACCGAATCTAGAGGAATTACATTAGTTGTTTCAAATATTTGGTTTAAATCAAACTCAGTGCAGGTTTTGAAAACATAACATTTTGACAAAAACTCTCATAGAAAAATACCAAGATTCGAAAACCCTTATTTAAAACCCAAAATTTACATTTAAACTCATGCATTTTGAAAGTACTAACACTAGCAAATCAATTTTGGTGTTAAAACAATCATTCGTTAATACCACATATTTTATTTTCAGAAAATATTTAAATGATTACTTAATCTTGTAGCGAAAAATTATCAAAGTTGCTATTATTTGAAAATCATGGTGAAAGCGTACAATTCGCCAATTGGGTGTACTCGAAATCATTCGTTATAAATTTCCATAAAACTCATTTCAAATTCGCAGCAGAAAGTCCTTAGCTTGTTTTAGTTTTGAAAACCAAAATCAAATTTGTTAGCTCGTGTGATTGCAGTTTTATGCTTGAAAATATTAAATATCGACCAATAAAACAAAAACCAAAAACCAACCCAAAAACAAAACCAAATACGAAACATAGTCTGAAAATCATAAATTACTAACCAAAATAGACCATATTATGTGAAACCAATCCAAGCTCCTGCACGCCGTTCAGTCCTAAGTCGATAGATTGCTTGAAACATAAAAGACACGAGTGAGCTAAAAGCCCAATGTTTGACCCAATTCACAAACAAAATTTTCTTATGGGTTTTGCATATACAATAATCAAAATCCTAATTTGTATCCTATTACATACCAAAACGCATCGTAAATCAGAACGTGTCATATCATATCATAACATAACGAATCTTATCATATCATAAGGAATCATATCATATCACAATGAATTATATCATGTCCTACCCCCATTCGCTACACACCATCTCCGACCAACCAATCACACCAATATGTGGCGGTGTGCTACCCATATAGTTGCAATTGAGCTGCCATATATAAATTTGTGGTCTAGCCAACATAATTGCAGTGTATACTACCATATATAACACTTCCTCCATCATATCATAACCAACCCCAATGCATATGCAAAGTCACATTAACATACATACTTATCACATAGGTTATATGGCATGCATTCCCAAACAGACATTATACGAAACATAACTTATACAGATCATTGTATATCATATTATATAATCAAATCAGATAGCTTATAAAAATAGATAATATAATACGTATTGCACACATGGTTTACAGAATAGTCATGCTTAACTCACATACTTCCTTAAAGCAAATCATATTGCATTATTATACTTATCAGTACTTATTTGACATACTTCCTACACTTACCCATATTTAATTACTGAAATTCATGTTTTTCTGGACCTACATAATGCCTTCAGACCCAATTTATGAGTGCCTTAAATGGACCCTAATTAGGCTTCACATTTGGCCCCAAAGGCCCACACGGCCTAAAAAGCTATCATGTGTGGTCTACACGGGCTGCAAGATTTCACATGGCCGTGTGCCCCACATGGCCTACCCACACAGGCTACAAAATCACACAGGGCCGTGTGCCCCACACGATCGTGTGCCCCACATGGCCTACCCATACGACCGTGTGGTGTTGGGCAGCTTTGAAGAATAGTCCAATTCCATGATTTTAACGAATTTCAAGCGAGGTTTCGAGTTAGAATCACACACCTGATGATAATTCTGATAATCCACTCAAAACGTGCACTCCAAATCCTACATATGATATTAAATCACATCGATTAACAAATAATTAACACTACCAAAACTTTTATTCCAATAGTCAAAACTCAGTACATGAATCCCGAAATCTAACATTACTCCCACTTACCATGAAATTGGCAGCAACCAAAGGCATTCTTTTACCGCCAAGGAATCATTAAACATCGCCCGATTACCTCCTAAGAAAAACACAAGAATCGACAATTCCACTATTAACCAACAAAGAAAGTTTAGCAAAAATCTCTCTTAACTTAACAAAAACTTTAAAACAATTACACACTTACCCAACTAGCCCCAAATCCACAACAGAGAAGAGTAGAAAACAAATAAATCAACAGAATCACAATTTTTAAAAAGAAAACTTTTTGTGAAACAAAAGAGGAATTTAGAAAAATGAAGAAGAAGAAGACTAACAAAAAGGAAAAAACGTAATAAGAGTGGGATAATTGGACAGTTAATCTTGGGGGCAAAATTAGGGAATTTTGATAATTTCCAAAAATAAAATAATTTATCCAAAACCAAATTATTTTATTCTCGAGGTTAAAACAAAAATAACAATTTTTTCCCACTTTGCATATGCAAGGATTCAAACACAAGATCAAAGGCTACACAAAAGTTGACATCTTAGGACTGAATCATTAGACTCATCCTTGTCATTAATTGAACGAAAATATACATAAACCAAATGTTCAAGGATAGGGATTCAGACAAAAATAGCAAAAAATTAAGAAACAAGATTTGAACCTAAAATCTCTCACACACAAACATAACACTCAACCAACCACTAAACCAAAACAATTACTTAACATAATTTCACATTTCCAATTTCTTCTAACCCGATTTCTAGGATGTGACAAAAAGTATAAAATTACAAAAAACAATATAAAAATTTTAAAAATATATTACAAATTTGGGTAAACTATACAAATGGTCATCCAACTAAGCCCATGTTCCTGTTTCGGTCACCCAACTTTAAAAATTTTCAGTTTAGGCACTAACATTTGAATTCGTTCCTGTTTTGATCACCGTAATTGAATTGATAACGAAAAGCATTTTTCTAACTGGTATAATAACACATTTAGTCCTCGATACTTATATATTCTATCAATTTGATCCTAATTCTATATAATTTAATAAATTTAACTCTTCATATTTATAAATTCTATCAATTTAATCCTCAAACTTCTTAACCTAAGCTTTTAGCTTTTAAAACAGAGACATTCCACATTTATAAATTTGTAAAACCCAAAAAAGAAAAAATTTCTCTAAACTAATGAGCCATTTCCGAGCCAATTCCTAATACCAATGAGTTTCTCTTGAAACTTTTCATGCATTAGTTTTCTTCTAAATATAATATTTCATAACCCTTTGATTGATAAAATTTTGGCTAAAGAAAATGAAAAACTTAAAAAAAAAAACACTTTAGATTTACTCTTCTTATCAACCGATGATATTTCTTTCAAGTTAAATATAAATAGTCCTTGAAGTTGGTCCTTGAAATTTGAAATTAAATTCAGAGCTAAAAAAATTAGCTTTGAAAAATCCAATTGTTCAATCAATAACTATATATAAAAAAATTAGGACATTTAATTTTCATAAGAAAAAAATGTGAAAGAACTAATTGAATTTTTTTTACATTGATAATGAATTTTTTTAATTTTATAAATTGAATCAAGAGATTAATATGTATTCTATTTACTTTTAATTATTTTTTAATTTTTAAATTCACAATAAACAATACCTATAATTATTAATCTGATTTAGTGTCAAATCATTTACTAAATTAATTAAAAATTAAAATTATGCTAGTCAAAATGAAAATTTATTTTATACAAATACTAAAGTATTTATATAATTTTATAATATTACATTTTTAAAATTTATATTTTCTATTATTTTAATGGTATTAATTTAATTTCTA
Source organism: Gossypioides kirkii (assembly GCA_005610355.1). Lineage (NCBI taxonomy): Eukaryota > Viridiplantae > Streptophyta > Magnoliopsida > Malvales > Malvaceae > Gossypioides > Gossypioides kirkii. The sequence goes on from CP032245.1 coordinate 15,521,175, forward strand.
ACACTAACTCCTTAAAAATATAAACAAAAGGGTTATTTACCGAATCGGATAATTTCAACCATAAATAAAACAATTAAGAGATGTGAAATGTCTCTATTTTAAAAGTGAAAAGCATTGGTTAGGAAGTTTGAGGATCAAATTGATAGAATTTATAAATGTGAAGGGTTAAATTTATTGAATCATTTAGAATTAATATCAAATTGATAGAATATGTACGTATTAAGAACTAAACGAATTATTATACCAGTTAAAAAAAAAGGCTTTTCATTATCAAATTTAACGAGGGGTGACTAAAGCAGGAATGAATTCAAACATTAATGCCTAAATTGAAAATTTTTAAATTTGGGTGACCAAAATAAGAATACGAGTATAATTGGGTGACCATTTATACAGTTTACCTTAGAATTTTTAATAAATTTAAAATTTTATAAATCACATTTACTAGAGCTTGAACATGAGATCGTAGTCTTCTAGAATGACACCACCTATGATAATTGTTTTTTTTTTTGGAATACACTGGTGTGATTATATTTTAGTATCTGTTCATACTTTCTTAACCCTTTAACAACGCACACACCCCTTGCACACATAGGCGCTCGAACCCGAGATCCCTAGGATGAACAATATCCTCTTTTTCACTGGAACCACTTGTTGGGTTCTAATTGTTTTATAATTCAATCAACTGAAATTTATAATTTGTAGAGGTTTTTAAGAGATAAAATTGAATAAGTTTTTTTTCTCAAATTATTTAAATAATGAAAAATAATGTTATTTTAATTAAATAATAATTTTAATTATTCCAAATATTTTTTACTATCTAAAGATAAATTATTTTCCTTTAGAGTAATATATTAATTCTTAAATAATTTTTTTAAAAGTAACATGGATATTTAAATAATAATATGTGCATTCATTGGCTCTAAATTTTTTAACTCAAATAATTTTTTGGATCCTTATTTTTTTATCACAATTAGAGGTGATCATGGGCCGGACTAGATTCGAGTCAGGCCTAACTAAAATTTTAGGCCTATTTGTTAGGTTCGGACTTGGTCCGGTCCGAAAAATGAACCTAAAATTTTGTACAAGCCCAACTCAGATAAAAATGCTAAAATCCAAGCCCGACTCAACCCGCCCATATTATTTTTTATATATATAATTTTTTTTAAAATATAATTCATAAAAAATACTAAATGTATTAAAATAAATGTTTCCTAACAATTTGAAAATAAATTTATATGTATATGTATACTTAAACAACACTAAGATAAGTGCAACTTAACAAACAAATGCCTCTAAAATACTAACAAAATTAATAATAAAATAAGAGTTATACAATATCTAAACAATAACAACTTAATAGTGAAATTGTAGTAAAATAGTGAAAAAAAAAAAGAGAGAAGAAAATAGTAACAAAACAATAAAAACAACAATAGTCTTTTTCATATTCTGTCCGGATTGGGCTCGAGTCAAAAAAAGCCTTACCCGAGGCTCAACTCATTTTCTTAATTGGCCTTCTTTGCCCAAGTTTCGGGCCTATATTTTTACCAAAATTTTCTAATTTTTCGGGCAAATCTTTAGGCCGGGTCAGATGGTTTAATCCATGAGCAAGTCTAATCACAATTATAAATTAAATGCTCACAATTTTCTGAATATGCCATTGTTCTCTCTAAGTCTACCACTAGTGTTTGACTGTATTAAAAACTTTGGATAAAATAAAAAGAGCACATGCAGAATGCTGGACGAAGAAAGCTTAATCCAAATATTAAATAAATATCCGAGTCAAATAAATATATTATCGATAATATTAGTAAAATACTAAAAAATGGTGTATTTTAAAATATTAAAATTTTAATATACAAATTTATTCAATTTTGTTAAAATATTTTTAAAATAAATTTTTTATAAAAATTAATTGTATTATAATAAACTCATCGTAATGTAATCTTAATCTCAGTTTAATGACTAATTTTTATATTAAATTTAATAAAAAACTATTAACAAATAATAAACATAGATCAAATAAAAGGTAAAATAAGGCATATATGCCGATCTTGAAAATTAATTAGGGTTTTGTACCATTTTTAAAAAATATTTAAGGGAATAGATTATTTAAGGTAAAATAAACGCATCCAGCTAGGCAAGCTTTTCATGAAATTAAAATTATTTACTTATTTATTTATTTTTAGGGTTTTCATATTTATTTTTTTGGGGTTTTTTAGGTTTTATTTATTTATAAAATATTTTTTTATATCGTAAAATTTATAAAGACAAAAGTATTATATGAATGAAAAAAATCGACTTATTTATTAATAATTTTTTTACATCGCAAAATTTATAGAAAAAAGATACATCAATCGGGTCATTGAGGAAAATGTGTGCTGCAAGGCTGTGGACGACGATCACGTTGAAGATTTCTGCGTACCACGAACCGTACAACCGTAGGGAAATTCGGAGGTGGAACCGGAGGTGCATCTGAAGGTGTTTCCGGAAGTGCGGGCTTGTAAACTTCCTCCTTTTACTTGTCATCATTGTCATCATCATCAACTGAATACGTCCTTTGCACGGCCCCTTGAGTAGCGTCATTACCTTTTTCATCCGCTGATTGCTGTGTTGTCCTCGTTTACCATCGTGTATTCGCCACTCCCTCGTCCGATCGTTGCAACGGTGATCCATCAACGTAAAACAGTGACACGCACGGTGTTTGGCTCATTATAAGGCTTTAACCATGAGGCACCTCAACCCTCGGGTACGTCGAAAAGGTACCGAGCATCGACATCATCATTGACTGCTGGATCGTCATCTGTGACGATGCATACGTCAACATCGACATCTGTATCTGCATGGAGGTGTACTATGCGAGGGACTTGGGTGGCATGAAATATGTACCTACATGAACTGAAGAACTTACCACATGCGACGGTGGTCCGAGGTGCGGTGGTGCTTGTCGTGGTCATAGGCGACGCATGATACGAGCAGTTCGGTTCAATTCAAAGGTCATAATAACGATGGGCTTAGGTTTCCTCAAGGACCAATCACGAGATCCAAATCCAAGTAGCTAAAGTCAAAACTTAATTTATTCGTTCAAGATTTTGTCACAAAACAAATTCGAGAAGAAGAGTTGAAACTTCAAGACAATGGATTTTGGAGCAACGATGAAATAAAATGGACTAATTTTGTTCGTGGGCATAAACTCTCGATGTATGATGATAAGCCCATGTGGACATTGTTAACAAGCTTAAGCGTTTCCCTTCAAGAACCCCAATCAATCCCATAAGCTTAAGTGTTTCATATTGAGTTCAGATTTTAGACTTAATTTTTATTAAATATGAGCCCAATATTGTATTTATTAGTCTTTATTATTTTATTCCAAATTTTTAATAGTTATTAAGTAGTTTAAGTTATTTAGGAGTTTTATGTTAACAAGAAATATTAGTTGAAAACTACTTCTTGTTTAGATTAATTAGAGTTCTAGTTTACTTTAGAGTTTTATTTAGATCTATTTTGCTAGCCTATATATAGGGCATGTATTGTACACAAAAGCACACAATTGATTATTATTCAAATCCTTTTTAAGTTTTTATTTTCAAGAATTGTTCTTGAGTTTTCTTTTAGAAGAGTTTTAACAATATTTTAGACTATGGGGATCATCTTCAAACTTTTTCTTGCAAAGTTTTCTTTCTTGGAGGGGAAATTAGAGCCGCCTGAAGGGGCTGTGAATTCTTCGTGTTTCCAAGGCTTCTTAGGACATCTACATACCACGTTCTTTTAATTTCTTTTTATTTATTTTATTTGCTTCCTTTAAATTTTTAAATTCTTAGATCTAATTTATATTCGTTGATATTTCAAGTTGTTTCAAAATTTCAACTTTCTTTCCGAACGTCTAGAGCCCTAAGTCAAATCCGTGACTTTGAAAAACTTTACGATCCAGCTTCCACATTCACAACTTCATTCTTTATCATTTGGTATCAGATTTTGGGCATTTTGGGTGTTCATGATAAAGAATGAAGTTGTGAATGTGGAAGCTGGATCGTAAAGTTTGTCAAAGTCGCGGATTTGGCTTTGGGCTCTAGACATTCGGAAAGAAAGTTGAATTTTTTAAACAACCTGAAATATCAACAAATATAAATTAGATCTAAGAATTTAAAAATTTAAAGGAAGCAAATAAAATAAACAGAAAGAAATTAAAAGAACATAGTATGTAGCAAGAAATTAAAAGAACATAGTATGTAGCTGTCCTAAGAAGCCTTGGAAACACGAAGAATCTTCAACCCCCTTCAGGTAGCTCTAATTTCACCTCCAAAGAAAACTTGGAAAGAAAAAGTTTGAAAATGATCCCCACAATCTAAAAGATTGTTAAAACTCTTCTAAAAGAAAACTCAAGAACAATTCTTGAAAATAAAAACTCAAAGAGAATTTAAATAATAACCAATTGTTTGGTTTTGTGTACAATACCATGCCCTATATGTAGGCTAGCAAAATAGATTTAAATAAAACTCTTAAGTAAACTAGAACTTTAATTAATCTAAACAAGAAGTAGTTTTAAACTAATCTTTCTTGTTGACATAAAACTCCTAAATAACTTAAACTACTTAATAATTATTAAAAATTTAGAATAAATAATAATAAAATAATAAAGACTAATAGATACAATATTGGGCTCATATTTAATAAAAATTAAGTTTAAAAGCAAACCCAATATGAAACGCTTAAGCTTACGGGATTGATTGGGGTTCTTGAAGGAAAACGCTTAAGCTTGTTAACATTGTCCACATGGGCTTATCATCATATATTGAGAGTTTATGCCCACGAACAAAATTAGTCCCTTTTATTTCATCATTGCTCCAAAATCCATCGTCTTGAAGTTTCAACTCTTCTTCTCGAATTTGTTTTGTGACAAAATCTTGAATGAATAAATTGAGTTTTGACTTTAGATGCTTGGATTTGGATCTCGTGATTGGTCCTTGAGGAAACCTAAGCACATCGTTATTATGACCTTTAAATTGAATTGAGCTGCTCGTATCAACGCATCTTCTGTCAGAGCGGATGACAAACTCATCGTACGACCACATCCCCTCCTACGATGCTGTGACAATCGACGTTGCCTCTTTTATCAAATTTGCCAACTCCTCTGCTTCGGTGTTAGCATATACGACTTACGAACGAATCTGAACCATGGCATGTACTCATCAGTTGTTGTCGTGTCCGCTGAGTAGAATTCTTCGTGTGGTGGTAAGGATTGCATCCTACATCCCATGCATCAATGTACTCCCAGTGCCGCTGCGACCAGTCCATGTCGTCCTTCCCCCACATGTTAACCTTGTGCAGCTCCTCTAAGTTTTATGGTGGTGTAAAATTCATTGCTTCCATTTGAACTGCCGCAACACTCAGTCTGATTCATGCATTTCTACTGTCACGTATACTCCCAATAACTCCTTCGCGCATCACATATTCCAATTGGCCAACACTTTCGGCTGTATGCAAGATATGACATCGATGTCGGCGTACGACATCCACTTAAACTGAAAAGCAAATTTATAAATATCGTTATGTATTAATTTTTGTAACTAATCATAAAGTAATTAATATAAGATCGAAAGAATAAGTAACTAACCTCACGTTCCGAGCGTTGATCTAACAACAACCTAATATCTTCTAACTCATCAAGCACATACACGTAGCTCGGAACATGGTTCCACCTGTACAAACGATGTGTTAGTCAAAGTGTATAATAAAAAATACTTTACAGACTACATATTTGTTAAGACATGATGTTTACATCGTCACCAACGGAAAAATGTATGGGTTGATCACCTTAAGACGTAGAAACGGTAGCCGCCGCTAGACCCACGACTGCAGCAGTAGCAGCAACCACCGATTGATGCAGCTTTCGGATGCATGGCCCAATACATCTCTCTGTATAACGTCGCTAGTACAACAGATCTCTAACTGAATTTGTTGCTCTCGTCGAAGTCCACTAGATGTAGAAGCCACTTTACGTGCACCAAATTACGAGATTTGTCAGGAATTAAAATGTCCCCGATTAACCTCAGAATGTACGCTCAGTCGTATTGGTGTATGACCTCCTCCGTTGCATCTTCAAGAAGCAAGTCAAAATTTTTCTTCAACCAGTTCATCGAGATCTGACTATCTTCGAACCGATCCGGGATCTTCCTCAACAGTGTCTGGCAGAGGGTCACTTTATCAATAACAACCAGTGCTCTCATGACGACTGGCCCGTCAACTAACAAACCGAGCTGTAGCACTACGTCCTCGAGTATGATTGTACAGTCGCCGCATGAAAGGTGGAAAGTGTGTGCTTCGAGCCTCTATCTCTCCACCAATGCGCTGATTAGTTGCAATCAAATTTGTAGCCCCCGAACATGCGAGACGCATGTAAGAATTCAGCCGCTTGCAAGTAGTCGCGAATCTCAAGTATTGGAGGCTTTCCCATGTTATGAATGAAGCCTTCCAAAACACGATCATCTTTCTGTTTACAATATATATATATTAAAATTAATAAAAATAAATTTAACAGTATTCAAATTAACGAAATTTAAATTTTCGCATTATCATTGATAATTGGGCATCGAAAGTATACGGGATGTCAAATCGGAGTATAAAAGCGATAATTTTTAAAAATTGAGTTAAAAAAATTGAGATATTTAAAAAATATTATTTTTTAAATGAAAATATCGAAAAAAATTAAAACAAGAAAATAACAAGATTGGTAGTGTATTTGAGAGAGTTGAGTGAAAAAAATGAAAAGTAGGGGTATTTATTGGTTTTGATTTTTTTACTGTTAGGGCCAACAGTTAAAATTTTGACCGTTCTTGGAAAGCTCGTCCAGCTGGATGTGTTTTTCACGAAAATGACTTATTCTCCTAAATATTTTTAAAAACGGCACAAAACCCTAATTATTTTTCAAAATCGACATATATGCATTATTTTCCCCAAATAAAATGACAAAAATATTCAAAAACAAAACTCAACCTATAACACCCAAAAACCGTAACCATCTTCGATCTATGGTCTCAAGATTTATAGAACTTTTTGAGTCTTTTCTCTTTTTTTTAAATACATACAAATCAATCACAATTTATACAATTACAAACTTGAAACTCAAAATACTAACTCCATTTAATCTTACACATTCATTTACAACCTTTCAATCAATCAAGAATCAAACTCAATCAAGCAATAACTTAGGAATCACGTACGAATATTTTCCATCAGGGATCACATGGCCCTGTATCTCAAACACACAGTTTTCACACTAGCTAACCAACTATAACCCAAACATACTCATCATTATTTCGCAAGAAGGAATCAATATTCATATCACAAATCATGACATCTATACTTCATATCAATCATAATATCATAATATCATCCAAGCTATATCAATCATTCTTACTATCATTATATAGTACCTAAACCCAACACTATCGCCGGTTAGGGTTCCAAGGTCACCTGCATTCATGCCTCAAATCGTTACCTATGCAAACCTTATTTCAACATCATTCTTGATTTAATAAAATATATACATTTACAATTCTTTATTCTTACTTTGCTTATCAACTCAATAAGGGTAAAAATATCATTTCCACAATTCTGGGAGACTTCTACCGGTACTTGATGAACAAGTGTCGGCAGTTGTCAAGTCAGTAAACAATTTAAGAAATAGTGTAGAATTCTACCAATACCTATGACAGTTCTACTGATACAAGTGAAGCTTCTACCGAAACAAATCATGCTTCTATCGGTACTAAAAACTCCAAAGAGCTAAGATGTCCTACCCTGTAGCTTCTACTGATACAAGTATATAAACTATCGGTACTCCTATATGTAGAACTACCGATATTATTATACAACTACCGATGAAACTCAAGTCAATGAACAACCTCTCTCCTACCTATACTTCTACTGAAACAAGTATGCAGAATTCAATTAATCACATAAGCCCTCAAGTTTATCAATCATCATTCAACACAAGACTTTTATTCAAATTCTCATCTTGCAAAATCTATACATGAAAATACTAGTTTCATCATATAACAAAAAATACAATCAATCAACATAAGGATTCTTAAATTCACATGTCAACTCATTACAAAACACATTTGCTTAATTAGAACATCAAGCAAGCATGCAAGTTTAGTTCAACCAAGAACCAACAATCCAAAATCAAGCCTTTCAAGGGTAACATCATCCTAGTACATGACATATAACCGACTGATGAATAACTACCAAACGAGCTCCTCAATAGTGTGACTTATTGAGACTATCCGATCTTCAAGCAGCAAATAGAATCTACAAAACAACAACAATTTCACTGGTAAGCTTTCATAGCTTAATAAGTTCTCAAGGTTTATCAATTTACCGAATAACATGTGTTAAACAAATCCGTAAATCAGTCGAGCCAAATAAGAACTGTACCTCAATGATCGATATCTAATTTACTCCTTGTTGACCCAAAGGTCATGCTTACTCCTTGTTGACCCAAAGGTTATGCCTTTTACTAGTATACGAGGATGCTCACACTAAGCTGACAAGGACTCACATCACATGCGATACCTCAACCATCGTTACGGTATATCTGTTCCCTATGATGCTGCTCACACTAAGTTGACGAGAATATGCAAACAAGCATAAATCTCAGCCATCGTAGGATCTATAATCCATTCTTGGATTCTATTCACCTTACGGTGACTCATGATGCTATAGAGAATCAGCAACAAATGCAGGATCTCAGCCACCAGACCATTTTCTATCTTTGGCACAAGGTCGGGAAATTATCATCTCGTCGTTTCTATCTTTCACGTTTCCAATCGTCGTTTCTTATTTCCAGCAATCATTAGAAAGGTAGATATAAGCAGTTCTTAATAAGAATTTAACATTACGATCTTACCGGATGAAATTGTAGTTAAAGTGAACTCTAGGGACAAATTCGTAATTTTCCTTTTTCCACGATCGGGACACGATCTTGATTTATTACAATAATTTTATTCAATTATTTAAATCAACATAAATTTACTAATCATTTTATGCAAATAAGCCTTTTTAGTATTTTTACAAAATTACCCTTAATTTTTCACTTTTATTCAATTTAGTCCTTTAGCTCAAAACTTGCAAATTAACTATTTTCCTTAAAAAAAAGTTCAGCGGAATATTATAGCAATCCAATACTTCCCATATTTTGTTTTATTTAACAACAAGTCCTTGTACTTTTACTTTTATATTTTAGTCCTTTAACATGAAAATTACTAAAAACTACTTTATAAAATAGTCTTAGTTAACAACCAAGCTTAATATTTTATCATTAAACTTCAAAAACACACTAAACTCATCAATGGCATAAACCAAAATATTTAACAGTTTTACAAATTAGTATCCAGGTTAGCTAGATCAAGCTAAAACGAACTAAAAAACATAAAAATCATTAAAAACGAGCAAGGTTTGCTTACCAAATCAAAGGCCTAAGCTTGACCGAATACTTCAAAATCAAAACTTTTTTTTCGAAATAGTTAAAAAAATCAAAAGTTTGTTTAAAAATTTAAACATTTTCTTTAAAATCACTAAAAAAACATATTTTTATTTTTTAAAAAAATCTAAATTTTCTTTTTTTTAATGAAAATCATTATTTTTCTTAAAAATCAAAACTTTTATTTCGAAATAGTTAAAAAAGTTAAAAATTTATTTAAAAATTTAAATTTTTCTTTAAAATGACTAAAAAACAAATTTTTATTTTTTTAAAATGTAAACTTTCTTTTTTTTAATGGAAATCACTACTTTATTTAAAAATCCAAACTTTTATTTCGAAATAGTTAAAAAAAATCAAAACTTTGTTTAAAAATTTAAGCTTTTTCTTTAAAATGATTAAAAAAATATTTTTATTTTTAAAAATCTAAATTTTCTCTTTTTTAAAGAAAATCACTATTTTACTTAAAAATCCAAACTTTTATTTCGAAATAGTTAAAAAAAATCAAAACTTTGTTTAAAAATTTAAACTTTTTCTTTAAAATAACTAAAAAACATATTTTTATTTTTAAATATAAAGTTTATCTTTTAAAGAAAATCACTATTTTACTTAAAAATCAAAACTTTTATTTCGAAATTATTTTAAAAAATCAAAAATTTTCCCAAAATCAAGCTATTCTTTAAAAAACCATTTATTTTAGCAAGTGAAAAGGAAAGGAAAATGAGATTTTTGGGGCTCCTAGGGACGGAGGACGGATGGTCCGATATCATCCTCTTCATTGGAGCCCAAACCCCATGCTTTATGATATGTCCATGACGAAAAAAAAAACGAGAAGAGAAGAAGAAAATAACATGCTTGTTTTTGTTTTTTCTTCTTACCTTTTTTGTAAAAAAAAAATCAGAATATGAAAAAGCCTCCTTTTTTTAGTCATTTCATGCATATATATTGTTCATTAATCTTATTTATTTGTAATTTTTTTGTCATGTTTCATTTAATCTTTTGATTAATAACTTGGTATTATTTTGGATGTTTGTAATATTTGGCAAAAGAGTGTTATGGTTCATGAAACCCTAAAAATAATGATGATGATAATTTGAGCTCTTGACAAGCCCAAAAAGAAAAAGAAAACGAAAAATTTCTATATGACTCAAAATTGAATGGGTTTCCAACGAGCCCAAAAAAGAACAAATGGGCCTCTAACTAGATCCGAACAAAATAGGGTGTCTACACCATCTTCTCAATTTTTTTTCAAAATCATCAATACGAAAGAAGCATCCAGCTAAAAGCTTTTTTTGTACTACCTCCAACATGACATCCTACTTATAGCATTTTTTTTAAATAAAAATAAAATCTATCTTGTCAAAATAATTTTTTTAGAACACTTCACGTCAAAATAATTTTATTTTTCAGAACTAATCTTCACAAAATTATTTTTCCAAAACAATTCCATTTTTTAAAATAAATTTTTTAATTTATTTTCAAAAATTATAAATTTATTAATTTTTTAAAATCATACAATTTTTCATAACCCTTAATTTAAAATACCCTACACTCTTATATAAAATACCAAAACCTTAATTTTAATAACCTAAATCCTAATTTAAAAGCACTAAACCTAATTAAAATAAAAACACCCTAAACCCTATGCTTAAAATAGCAATTTTTCCACTAAAAGCACGCTGAAAACTCCTTAAAATTTGAGGAAAAAAATTACAAAAATCTCCCTCTAAAAAACGAAAAAAAACTCATCCACGTGAATACTTTTTTTGAGAAAAAGCTTCCACGTGAAAGTATTTTTGTTGTATAAAAAAAATGCTTTCAAGTGAAAATGTTTTTCCTGAATTCCTCTTGACATGATATCTACATAAGCATATTTTTATAAAATTAATCTATTTCAATAAATAATTTATAATATAATTCATTTCCATAATAAAATTAAAAAAAAACTTTTTTTGATAAATAACCTTAGAATAATAATAAATAACCCTTAGAAAAATTTTACAAATTGTTTTTTGTTTTTAGCGGTAATAGACTTTGTGGGTCCCTCCACCTAATTCTCTCTTTCTCTCTACAACAATAAAAAAGAAAGGGAGGATGAATTGGAGGGGGCGTGTGATTGGAGGAATAAAGGGGTCCCAGCTGTTGGAGAAAGTCAAGAAAGCAGCCAACGAGAGGAAGGGGAGAGCTAAGAGGGTGTCTGCCTTTTTCTTAAATTTAATTAATGAATGCTTGGAGAGTTTGAGTTGATTGAAAAAGCCTTCCCCCCCCCCCCCCCCCCCATGTGTCTATTTTTCTTTAAACTTCAACTTCCTACTTGTCTGTTTTTTTTTATCACACGTGTCTTTTCCTGTTTCATCTGACCACACTGCCCGTCTTCCTCTGCTTACCTCATTCTCAATTAAATTTATTTATGTGTCGAATTAAATAAAATATATTTTTTAAAAAATTAAAAATAATATTGTTTAGCTTAAAATAAATTTGAATTAATTTTTTATAAAAATAAATGGTTTTGAGTAAAATTTTAGATTTATATTTTGGATCAGATCGAATTTGAATAAATATAAAATATGTTAATATCATACTTAGACTCGATCCGACCCGACTCATGAGTACCTTTATTCTCAACTCAACCCCCTTCCCTTAAAATGTCTCTTTTACACTTCTCGATTTCCACATTTAATTATAACTTCTATTATGAAAACAATTGAATGAGTTCTAATTCGGTTGATGTTAATATTGTTGTTAGCGTATGAGGACGTGGTTTAGATGCGATAAAGTTATGGATAATATTAGACATTATATAAAAAAAGTAATAAACAAAAGATATAATATCAAATTTAGCTTTTAACATTTACATCTTTTGTCAATTTAACTCTTATTATTATTTAGCTAAATTTGATATTTAATATTTTAAAAAGAATTAATTTTGATCATTAATCTTTTAAAAGAGAGTCAAATTTATTTCTAATGAAAATATTGACTAAAATATTAAATTTTAAACATAACAATCCACTTGTTTTTCATAATTTTTTAACTTTTATGAGTCTTTTTAGAATTTTTTTGAATTTTGATTTTTTAAATATTCTTTTTACAATTTTTAAATTATTTGTTAGCATGATCTGCAAGTGAATTGCCACGCGGTCTGTAGGGGTGAGCAAAACTCGATTCAACTCGAAAAAAATCGAATTTCGAGTTAAACAAATCAAATTATTCGAATCAACTTGATTTTTTTTGAATTTCGAGTTTAAATCAAGTTTAGTTTTCAAATTCGAATAACTCGAATAATTAGAATAACTAAATATTAAACTATAATATTTTACATTTTTACACCAAACCTTCGAGCCTTTTTAGTTTCCTTCAAAATTTTTTACTCCTTCCTACTTTCCTTCTAAAATTTTTACTCTCTTCCCATCTCACTCCCCATCTACCCCAAACTTATTTTCCCGCCAAATTGTTTTTGAATATTTCCCCTCAAAAATTTACCCCTTTTTTACTTTCGCGCCAAAATTTTACTCCCAATCCCAAAATTTTTTATTTTCTTTCTAAACTTTTATTTTTCACCATTTCCCCTCAAATCAAAAATCAAAATCATCCAAAAAAAATATCTCTAAGCCTATATAAACTATTTATATTATTAAATTAAATTTTACATTTTGTACTATTTACATTATTGAATTATTTAATTATATTGAATCTTTATAAATTTCTACGAAAATTGAATTATCGATGATGCTATAAAATGCTCGTGTTAAAATTTTATGTTGATAATAATTTTACATTTTATCTTTAAGATAATTTTTATTAAAAAATCACAAGTTTTACATTTAATATATTTTTAATTTCAAAATACATAGTGACAAGAATCAAAAGATAATTGAAGCAATTAAGCAAGCAAAAAAGCTAACCCATATATAAAAGATTAATAAATAAATTATGAGGGGATGAAAGTTATAGACAAATTTGATTATGGTAGAAAAATTTGATTACGGTGGGTGGATAGTGGTTACAATGACCCAAAATCATTTTTTTAATCTAACTTGAACAAATATATTCAATTCGATTTGATTCGAATTCCATCTCAGTCGACTTGATTTGAAAAAATTTCAAATCGACTTAGGATGATAAAATAGGATTTATCAACTCGATTAATTCGAAATTTTTTAATTCGATTCGATTGAATGCTCAGCCGTACCAGTTGTCCTGCCAACATTATTAAAAACTAATGTTTTAATTAACATTTTTGTTAAAAAAAAAAGCAATTTAACTCTCTTGAAAGGTTAGTGTTTAAATTTAGCTAAAAAAAGAATAATGATCAAATTGATAGAATATATAAACATTGAACGATAAATGTATTATTATGCCTAAAATAATATTGATAGATTTTCAATGCATAAAAATAAATTTAGCTCCTAACGCATATTTATTTTATCACTATGGCCTTATATTTTTTTGGATAACTTTTTTCCTTAATCTTCAAAATTTAATCAAATTGCTTTATTTTGAAAGAAAAAAATTGATTGAATTATTACATATTAAATGATATTAACATTGTAATCCGTGTGACTATTTATATGTACTTTATTTTTCTGCAACAAAAATTTCTCTTAGTGTTGAAAATAGGAAATTTGAGCCGTTTTGGAAGGTAAACTAAGAAAATTTCCAAGAATGAGTGTCGGTTGGTTTTATAATTCATTATTTAAGGGTATTAATTAGTCAGCAGTGATTAATTAGCTAGAAATAATAAATTTGGAAATCGAGGTATGGATTATTTTCTAAGAAAGGAAAAATTTGTAGGGCCAATGTCTAAAGTTAAGAAAATATAGTTAGAGGCATGAGAGGGGTTTATACAGCTATCACACTAAGGACTAGTTAGCAAAAAACCCATTATTCCAATTAGAAATATGGGAACGATTATAGTTTCTATTTAATCATTTGAAGAGAAAAACCACTAAAGCTCTTTTCATTCGCTACACTCTCATCAACATTTTTTTTTTATTATTGATTTCATCCAATCATTTTTTTATCAAGGTAAACACACTTTTTGTCACACCCCAAAAATCGAGTTAATAGAATTGGATAAACAATATCGAGGGTTAGTGAACCGGAACTCATAAATAGATTAGATAATTAAATAATTTAGAATTAATAAATAAAATATTAAAATAATTAGAATTAAAAATTTTAGATTAAGAAATTAAAATCAAGAGTCCAGAAACTAATTTGGTTAAAATAGATTTTTAAAAATGAGGTTCGATTTGAAAATAATTTTGAAATTAGTTTTAATTGAAAAGAAAGGACCTAATTGAAAAAGAGAAGAAACTAGAGGTGATTAAATGGGAAACGGCCCAATTTTTAAAAATTGGGTACCTATTTAACAACCCCACCTCTCCTTCCCTCCCATTCTTCATCTTCTTAAAAATTTGCCAGAAACCAAATTAAAGTTTTTTTCTCGAAATTAGTTCATCATTTCTTATTTCCAAGCCCTCTAAACAAAAAATATCCCTTTTCAATTTTGAAGAACACTCATGTTTTCATCCTTAAAATCGTCAAAAAATTTCTTCACACGTTTTAGCTCGAATTAAATCCATACCTCGTTGATTTTGAAAATTTAAGGTGAGATTCTAATTTTTTATGATTAAATTGAGTTGTTATTTCAATTCGAGATTTAAATGATTTAATCAAGATATTAATATATCACTTGATTTTAAATTATTTTTTGGCTTCAAAATGGTGGATCTCATATTTCTTGGCTAAGCTTTGGTTTTAAAGTGATATCTGACTCATTTTGATCTAATTAAAATGTATTTGATCTTAATTTAACAAATCCTTAATGAATTTGAGCAAATTGAATGTTTTCCCCTTTTAAAAGATCGCATAAGCTTGATTTTTCCGAAAAAATTAGATCGGTGAAATTGGATGAAATTGATGGTTTAGATTTGTGATTAGATGATATTTAGGATGCATGAAGTTTAAATCTAAGCTTATAAATGATATTTGATTGGTCAAACACCTATTTCAACAAAACTAGTTAAATTTTCGGTATAGAAGTTAAGAGGCTTGGATCTGTAATTTTGGAATAATTGATTATGTATGTTGCAGTTAATAATGCCTTTGTATTGTACTTGATGTGTATGTAAACTGTCAAGTCATTTGGAAGCCTTTATAAGCATGAACAAAGGCAAATTAAAGCTTACTTGAGCATGTGATTGCCTTCGAACATACTCTCGTTCAGTATAGGTTTTTGGCTTCCGCAAGTATACGGATCAGGTTGTAATATAGTGTGTTACAACGTAACACTTGGTAGTATTCCGAGGATCGTACCGAAAGGAGGCGTAAGACAATAGTGAATTAGATCCCTATAAAGAATAGAATTAATTAGTACTTGATAGTGCTAGAAAGAACCATTATTTTCTCCCTACTTATTGGTTAAGTTGTTCCCAGATATTTTAGCATTTTTTAGTTTAGTAAATTGCATTTTCTAATTCAATGAACCTTAGCCTAGTTACCCTTAATTTTGTCATGTTTTGGTACTAATGTCGCTGCATGAGTATTTTCATATTGCGTTCAGGATTATCACCGCAGCTGACAGCTGTCCGGATAAGAACAAAAATGTGTGAGCTATCCAGTCTGGTATAACCAACTTGTACGACCAGCGACAGCTTGGTTCTAATGAAAGGATACATGCACAATTTGGAAGGATATAAATACTCACAAGGAAAGAGAAAAAGGAGGTTTTTTGAGGGATGTCATATTCTTCTTCAACTTATCTTTGAAGCTTTTAGCTATGGAGGCTTAAGCTCCCACGGGTGAATTGACGTGAAGAGATGCAGACCAGCTTCTGACGAGGAGCCCTAAGTGCGACACAAGAGGGAAGTGAGAGAGCAAGTCGAGTTGTCTAGGAATAGTATTCTCCACTTGTTTCTTTTACATTTCTTCTCTAAACGCTGGTGATTACTATTTATTTCATATTTGTATGGAAGTACACATGATTTCTGGACTAAATGTTATTTTATTCAATATTGCTTTTATTGTTTAATCTTTGGGTTTGAATGTTTTTAGCACGAAAGTGTTATTGTGGTCACTGTCACTAGAAGGTGCAGCAACAGTTTAAGCTAACAAGATTGACAACGGAAGTTGCTTAGGGATTAGAGGAATTTAATCCACTTGTTCTTAACTATGTTGCATTACCATCATCGGAAGGTGTGTTAATGTGCATGTTTATGTCTTAGATCAAATATAGGAGTTAAGCTTGGTAAGATATTCATTGTACTTCTTTGCAGCGACAATCACCTATCCTTTCATATCTTATAAGCAACACTTAGTATTCTATTGAATATTCATGTTGGGGATCCCATTTTATCATTATTATATTTCATCTTTATTTTTTAGTTATTGCTCCGACAACTATTCTCACAATTTATCTTGCTTTTATTTGTTCATTGCACCGACATTAATAAACAAAAGACAACCATCCTCGTGGGATCGATATCCGACAGACTCATATCTGTCTACTATACTTGCATCGACAATGTGCGCTTGCACAATATTGTTGTGACGTTAAGCAGTCGATCAAGTTTTGGCCCCATTACCAGGGATGACATTTGTTTGATGTTTATTTTTGTTTTTGTTTTTGCATTTTATTTTTATTATCTAATATTTAGTTATTACTAACTTGTTTTCTTTTTGTCGCTACTTGAACATTTTATTTTAAGTATTTTATGACTTGAAACAATTCAGAGTTTATTGCTGATTTTGATCCAGAGATAGAACGAATCGTTCGGAGGAGACTTAAAGAACAAAGAAATATGGTTTTACCAAGAAATGATGCAGCCATACCCCTGATGCAGTGACAAATTCTTGCTATACCCCTAATACTGCCACAAAATGCTAATGACCCACCGTTGTCGCAAGACGATCAAATACAAAATAGGACTATACGAGCTTTTGTAGTACTTGTTTTGGATGATTTACAATCGGGAGTTGTTAAGCCAGCAATCCAAGCTGGGAATTTCGAACTCAAACCAGTAATGTTTCAAATGTTGAATTCTAATGGACAATATACTGGACTGCCACATGAAGATGCACGAGAACATCTTAAATCATTTTTATTGATTTGTGCTTCCTTTAGTCAACAAGGCGTTCTTGATGACGCTTTAAAAATGCAGTTCTTTCCTTATTCTTTGCAAGGAAGAGCTAGTACTTGGTTCCTTGGACTACTTGCAGGCTCAATTACTTCTTGGAATGCACTAGCAACACTGTTTGTTCTGCGCTTTAACCCACAAACAATGAATGCTCGTCTTTGAAATGATATTACAACTTATCATCAGTTGGATGATGAGAATCTTCACACTACATAGGAACGTTATAAATCTTCGCTTTGACATTGCCCCATGCACGACATTCAATAGGAAACATAGATTGAGATTTTCTATAATGGGCTGAATTCATAAACAAGTAATCTTGTCGACGCATCAGCCAATGGTCCTTTGTTGGATTATACGTATGATGAAGTTGTTAGAATTCTTGAGAGAATTGCTCATAATGATTATCAATATCCTATCTCTAGAGCTGCACAAGCAAAAGCTACTCTGGGAGTTATTGACTTGGACGCAATATATGCACTTAGTGTTCAAGTTTCTTCTCTTGCGAATACCATAAAAAATATGAAAAGGACCAGTGACGTTGCACCTATACAAGTCACTCAATAGGTTGATGTTCCTACCTTTTGTTGTGAGATTTACGGTGATAACCATAGTTATGAAGATTGTCCACAACATGCAGAGAATGCCTTTTATGTCAATAACATCCGCAACAATTCTTATGGCAACTCTTATAATAATTCTACACGCAATCAATAGTCTTGGGGAACTCAGAATGTTGGACACAATGTTGCGACATTCCGATATGGGCATGCATCTACTAAAGGCAATTATAACCCAAGACAATGGAATTACAATCAACAATAGCAGGACTATAATCAGCATACTTAGATGCAACCACACCAGAATCAGATGCAACCGCAACACTCTTCAATGCAGAATCAGCATGTTCAAGGACATCGACAACAACAGTACACGCAAGTTTCCCTGTCTGATCCGTTAGCAGCTCTTGAAGCTTTAATGCGGGAGCATATTACTCGTATGGAAGCTATTGTGCAAGGGAATTCATCTTCTATTCAAGCGTTGGAGGCACAATTAGGATAACTTGCTTCGAATTTGAATACTCGACCACCGAGCACACTATCTAGTGACATGAAAAATCCCAATCCGAAAGGGAAAGAACACTGCAAAGCTATCACTCTTAGGAGTGGTAAACAAATTGACGAGCCAACTACCGACTCTACTGTAGCACCTCAAAATACTAGTAAAGTGATTTCTGGTGAGAAGATTGAATTTGAAGGGTTTGTCGATGCACCAGAAAAAGAAGTTCCACAAATTGTCACTCATATGCCTAATGTTCGACCCTCGAAACTTTTGATGTAACCGAAGATGTTGACACAACTTGAGGTATCTCCACCTTTAACTTTTCCACAAAGGTTCAGAGAGAATGAGCATGATATGCAGTATTAGCAGTTCCTGAACACACAGAAACAACTTCATGTCAATATACCTTTAGTGGACACTCTTGTGTAAATTCCTAGTTTTGAGAAATTTATGAAGGAGCTCTTGTCCAAGAAGAAGAAGCTCAGTGATTTTGAAACTATTGCACTCACAGAAGGCTGTAATGTCATTTTGACAAATAAGTTGCCACCCAAAATGAAAGATCCTGGAAGCTTTACTATCCTATGTTCAATTGGAAACCATTATTTGGGCAAGGCTTTATGCGATTTAGGAGCTAGCATCAACCTAATGGGATTATCTACTTTCAAAAAGTTGGGAATTGGTCACATAAAGCCTACTGCAGTGACATTACAACTAGTCGATCGATCCTTGGCTAAACCTAAAGGGAAAATCAAAGATGTCTTAGTTCGAGTGGATAAATTCATTTTTTTGACTGATTTTATTATACTGGACTGCGAGGTAGACAAGAAGGTTCTCATAATCTTGGGACGATAATTTTTAGCTACTGGACGAACTCTTATTGATGTTTACAAAGGTGAATTGACCATGCGACTCAATGATGGGCACGTTACCTTCAGTGTTTTCAAATCTATTCAAGCAAGGATAAAGAAGAATGTCATACTGTCGATGTGTTAAAAGATCTAATTGAGGAAGAATTCAATAACCAAAGCACATTATTTTCTGAGGAGTTTGTAGTGACATCTGATGATGAATTTTTATTTGATTGTGACAGCATGGTTGAAGCTAATAACATTGAACTCAGGCATGGATAGTAGATTGAATCCTTAGACTTAGCCAACAGAACAACTCTAATTTTCAAGCCATCTATTAAAGAAGCTCTTACTCTGGAATTGAAGCCATTACCTACTCATCTTAAATATGTCTTTCTTGGCGATAACAATACTCTCTCAGTTATTGTCTCCGCAACACTAGATGTGACTCAAGAAGAGAAATTGGTCCATATTACTAAGCAACATAAACGAGCTATTGCTTGGAGTATTATCGATATCCGAGGCATTAGCCCATCTTTTTGCACGCACAAGATCAAGTTGGAAGATGAAGACAAGCAATCGATTGAACAACAAAGAAGATTAAACGAGAAGATGAAGGAAGTTGTTAAGAAGGAAATTATAAAATGGCTTGATGCTGCAATTATTTACCCTATTTTTTATAGCAATTGGGTAAATCCAGAGCAATGCGTACCTAAAAAGAGTGGCACCACTGTGGTTAGCAATGACAAAGATGAGTTAATTCCTACACGTATTCCTACAGGATGACGAGTTTGTATGGATTATCGCAAACTTAATGCTGCTACAAGGAAGGACCATTTCCCACTTCCTTTCATTGACCAAATGTTGGATTGGCTTGCTGGAAGAGCCTACTATTTCCTTTTAGACGGTTATTTTGGGTACAATCAAATTGCCATTGCGATGGAGGATTAGGCGAAAATAACTTTCTCTTATCCCTTTGATACTTTTGCTTTTCGCCGTATGCCTTTCGATCTTTGCAAAACACTAGTCACATTTCAAAGATGCATGATGGCGATATTCTCAGATATGATTGAATATTCTCTAGAGGTTTTTAGGGATGATTTCTCAGTCCATGGGAATGATTTTGATCATTACGCTAACAATTTGGTTAAAGTATTGAAGCGGTGTGAAGACACACATCTTGTCCTAAATTGGGAAAATGTCATTTGATGGCAACTGAAGGCATTGTGTTAGGCCATTGCATCTCTAGTCATGGCATTGAAGTAGATAAAGCTAAAGTAAAAATCATTGAGAAATTACCTCTACCGATAAATGTGAAAGGCATTCGCAGTTTTCTTGGGCATGCGGGGTTTTACCGAAGATTTATTAGAGATTTTTCGAAAATTGCTAAGCCCTTATGTTCATTGCTGGAACAAAATAAAAAATTCCTCTTCAACAATGCATGTTTGAATGTATTTATTCAAATAAAGAAGCAGCTAGTAAATGCACCCATTATCGTTACACCAGATTGGTCTCAACCTTTTGAAGTTATGTGCGATGAAAGCGACTTTGCTGTAGGTGCTGTTCTAGGACAATGCAAGGGAAAATATTTCACGCCATCTATTATACCAACAAAACCCTTACAGAGGCTCAAATCAATTATACCACTACATAGAAAGAATTGTTGGCTATAGTCTTTGCTTTCGACAAGTTCCGTTCATATATTATCGGTGCAAAGGTTACCGTATTTACTGATCACTTGGCATTGAGATATCTTTTTGTGAAGATTGATGCAAAACCAAGACTGATACACTGGATCCTACTGTTGCAAGAATTTGATATCGAAATAAAAGACAGTAAGGGTTCAAAGAATTAAGTTGCAGACCATCTATCTCGATTGGAAGTTGGTAGCGAAGATGGAAACATACTTTATATTGTCGACGCATTCCCAGATGAGAAGTTATTTGCTGTAGATGCAACACCTTGGTATGCGGATTTGGTTAATTATCTAGTGTGTGGGAAACTGCCATTAAGTGTTACAGGCCATAAAAATGAAAGATTTCTTCGTGAAGTAGTAAAGTACCATTGGAACGAGCTGTATTTATTCAAGGTATGCAATGACAACATCATTCGGCATTGTGTTCCGAAAGAAGAGATGCTTTTAATCTTGAAGCATTATCATGATGCTCTTTATGGAGGTCATTTCGGTGGCATGAGAACTGCTGCTAAGGTTTTTCAATTAGGATTTTACTAGCCTTCACTATTCAAGGACGCCCATAATTTTTGTGAACCAATGCGATAGGTGTCAGCGCACTGGTTCTATATCTCGATGCAATGAAATGTTGCATCAATCGATTATAGAGGTTAAATTGTTTGATGTTTGGGGTATGGATTTTATGGGACCATTTTCAAGTTCATTTGGAAATCTTTATATATTAGTAGATGTTGACTACGTCTCGAAGTAGGTTGAAGCTGTTGCAGTCCCAAGGGATGATGCAAAGACAGTGCTCAAATTTTTCACAAGCATATCCTCACTCGCTTTGGCACACCAAGGGCATTGATCAGTGATCTGGGTACACACTTTCATTGTAACCAAGTGGTAGCCGCATTGAAAAGATATGAAGTTAATCATAGAATAGCTGCTACAAACCAATGGATAGACTGAAGTGTTAAATCGACAAATTAAAAACATTCTTGAGAAGGTTCTGAACCCTTTGAGGAAAGATTGGTCTTCCAAACTTGATGATGCTTTATGGGCATTGCGAAAGCATACAAAATTCCATTAGGAATGTCGTCGTATCAGTTACTTTTTGGGAAAGCATGTCACTTGCCAGTTGAACTAGAGCACAAGGCAATGTGGGCAATTAAGCAACTAAACATGGTCTATGAAGCTGCTGGAAAGAAAAGACTGTTGGATATCACTGAACTAGAGGAAATTAGGCGAAATGCCTATGAAAATGCAACAATTTACAAGGAAAAGACCAAATGATGACTTGACAAAATTATTTTGCAGTGACAATTTATTGTGGGTCAACAAGTTTTATTATTCAATTCTAGGTTGACATTGCATCCAGGTAAATTGCACTCACGTTGGTCTGGACCTTTCGAAGTTGTCAAAGCATTTCCTCATGGTGCGGTCACAATCAGAGATTTACATGATGGACACCAGTTTAAAGTGAATGGACAACGATTGAAACATTATTTTGGGAAGATTGATAAAAAACAAGAATAGACCATTAAATTGGTCGAATTTTTTTAATTTTTATTATACGATTTATTTTATTTTATTTTATTTTTGTTTTTATTCAAGCTTGTTTCACTTTGTGTTTTTTGCAAAATAAATAGGTAACATTGTCAACGCATTTGGACTTCATCGTATTGCCATTACTGACTCATAAAAAATCAGGGCATATCAAGGATTCAAATCCCACTGTTTCATCAAAAGCCACCTAGCCCTTGGATCTGTCTGAGCGGGCGTAATTCTCATTGGACTCATTTATTCTCGCCAGACTTCATGTCTTTTCGTTTAATCATAGAAAATATCACGCCTTTTCATCTTCCACTTTCACTCGCTATAAACCCCCTTCTTTGTGCCGACTGTAACAACCACAAAGCAACTATTTTTATTCTCACTCTTTTTCCAAGCTCACACCTTTACACCTTAAAACCTTCTTCACTCACAAAAATATGACAAGAACTAGAGGAGCAGTCAAGAAAGCCACTAAATATGTTGAAGAACACTCATCCTCTACCACTGCAGTTCGTGAAGTAGAGCCCTTCATTCCAAGAGAGAAAAAAGATTCGATGACATTCTTAACGAAAGTGACCAAAGATCGATTTCAGGACATGTTGAAGTAAAATTTTCACCCAAAACAGGGTTTTCTCCTATCGCAACAGCAAAATTTGGGTAAGCAAGTCTATAAGACCATCTCAAGGCTGAAGTGGGAAACCTTCTGCACTCATCATGGTAGTTACTCTCCTTCAATGGTACGTGAGTTTTATGCTAACCTTATTGACCATGAGTCAGAGTTTGTCTTTGTTCGCGAAGGTTTAATCCTATGGGATGCTGAAAGAATCAATGAGCTGTGCAACACTAAGGTGGATAGGGATGAACACTCTGCGTTCATTGAAGATATCACAGATGACAAGACAGACTTCTTAAAAAAAGATCTATGTATCGAAGGAGTAATGTGGATAGGCTCAAATCATAAAAATTATACCATACACCAACGTTTCCTAACGCTGCAAGGCAAAATCTGGTTCCATTTTGTCAACTGCTGATTGAAGCCCTCTACCCACAGTACCACAGTCACCCTTGATAGAATGTGTCTAATACATTCTATTATCAAGGGCAGGAAGATCGATGTCGGGGCAATACTGCACTAAGAAATTGCTGACTAGACTACAAGGCAATCGAGAATTTTGGTTTTCCCATCGTTGGTGATGCAACTGTGCCAGCAAAAGGGAATCGTGCCCCGTGATGATGAAGAAATCTTGGAGAATAAAGGCCCGATCAATGAAGCCTCAATTGAGAGAATGACTCGTGGAAAAGATACACCCACAGTGAAAGGAACAAAAGCAAGTAAAAGGAAGGGCAAAATAAAAGAAGAAAACAAGGGAACAACCCTGACTGTAGAGACATCCTTACTGCATAAAATGAAGGATGTCGATAAATTAGCTAATTCCATCAGCAATAGGCAGATCAGGCTTATCGCTGCAATAGAAGACATGGACAGATTAAAAAAAATTTCTACGCCTATACTATGGCCTGGAACAGTTCTGTTGTAGCCATAGTAAGGCAGTTGAGCCCAACCCCACTCCCAGAATTCCCAGTGTTTCCACCAATCATTTGAGACTATGAGCCATCATCAGAGGATGCTGACTTAAAGGACCAAGACCAATCGGTGGCATCCCCTCCCATTGTGCACGTCTCTGATGATGAAAAAGAAGCGGAATTAAGGGATGTCGAGGAGTGCTTGCAAAAAATTGAGAGCCTATTCGAAGATGATTTCAGTGTTGGTCATGAGGAGCATGTTGTTGAGGAGGAAATTCATGTTAGAGAAGATGGAACCCATGTTGATGTTGAGAACGAGAAGGAAAAAAATGTTGAGAAAGAATCAACTGAAGACACTATTAATGCACCCGAAGATGTGGGTGCAACAATTGAGGATTTGAAGTGAGATGAAGCAAGTAAGGCGGAAGCTGCAGAGGAAACCAGTGAGGAACACCACAACCCTTTAGCAATAGTGGTCTACACCGGACCACTTAAGGTGGAACCTCCAACACAAGAAGCAGCGGATGATGCCGGGGCAGAGACGAAAACTAAGGAGCGATCTGAGGACCATATGAAGCCCAAAGAAAAGAAGCGAAAGTGCTCCAAGGACAAAAAGCGTAAGAAGGAGGAGAAAAAGAGGAGGAAGAAGAAGCACTGTGCAGCAACATCTATGGTTGAGGAAAATTGAGTTAGTTTATTTTAAGTTTTTACCTGTAGTATTCATACATTACATGTAGCAGTAATTTTTATTTTGTTAGTAAGCATTGTCATTGCATTTTCATTGTCATTATATTTAAATGTTAGTGCATTGGGGACAATGCAAACTTTAAGTTTGGGGGAATGCATATGGGGTTTGGAAATGCACCTGCAATTCAAAATTTTTCTTTTTGAGTTAATGAAGAATGCAAGGTTTATGAATGGTTAATGCAAATGTGTTTGAAAATTTTTGTTAGATTCGATGCTTAATTCTTGAACCATGTGAATTATCAATGAATGAGTTGGATAAATTTGATTGAATGTTGTATCTTCAATTCTTTGATGAATGATTTAGATTGCATTAGTAATGGATGACTAGTAGCATTCCTTGAATCTTGAATGAATCTGCCTTTTACAGCTACTTATATATATTGTATTAAATAAGAAACACTCCAATATGGGTGTATTGTGAACTGTTCAAAGGGAAACACTCCAATGCAAGTGCTAGAAAAATGAATCTGGCCAAAGGTTATCACTACATGAGTGTGCGTCAACGTAATTACATACTCCCTGGAGGTTTGTTGCACTCCATCGTTTCTTCTCAGGAACAAGGGTATGGTAATGCAATGATATCCCTTGTTCACATAAAAAAAGAAGAAAGAAATATAGATACTTAGTATTGTTTAATAAATGCTGTATTGCTAGATGAAATTTAGGATTTGAGGCATGATGTTAGCTTTAATGAAGTTGCAGTCTTAGTTATTCATACTTATGAGTTATCGATACAATATTCTCTCATCTGAATGTGATTCATTCATTGGGATTTTAGATGAATTAAGTTGCTAGAATGATCATTTGCCTTAATGATTTTATTTGTATAGCCTTGCTACTTTCTGTTTTACTTGAGGACAAGTAAAAACTCAAGTTTGGAGGTGTGATAGTAGTGCTAGAAAGAACCATTATTTTCTCCCTACTTATTGGTTAAGTTGTTCCCATTTAGTTATCTTTAGCACATATTTTAGCTTTTTTTAGTTTAGTAAATTGCAGTTTCTAACTCAATGGACCTTAGCCTAGTTACCCTTAATTTTGTCATGTTTTGGTAGTAATGTCGCTGCATTAGTATTTTCAGATTGCATCCAGGATTGTCGCCGCACCTGCTAGCTGTCCAGATAAAAACAGAAATGTGTGAACTGTCCAGTCTGGTATAACCAACTTGTACAACCAGCGACAGCTTGATTGTGATGAAAGGACACATGCTCAATTTGAAAGGATATAAATACTCACAAGGAAAGAGAAAAAGGAGGTCTTTTTTGGGGGGTGCCATATTCTTCTTCAACTTATCTTTGAAGCTTTCGACTATGGAGGCTTAAGCTCACACGGGTGAACTGACGAGAAGAGATCCAGACCAGCTTCTAATGAGGAGCCCTAAGTGCGACACAAGAGGGAAGTGAGAGAGCAAGTCGAGTTGTCTAGGAATAGTATTCTTCACTTGTTTCTTTTACATTTCTTCTCTAAACGTTGGTGATTACTGTTTATTTCATGTTTTTATGGAAGTACACATGATTTCTGGACTAAATGTTATTTTATTGAATCTTGCTTCTATTGTTTAATCTTTAGGTTTGAATGTTTTTAGAATGGAAGTGTTATTGCGGTCACTGTCACTGAAAGGTGCAGCGACAGTTTAAGCTAACAAGTATTGACAACGGAAGTTGCTTGGGGATTAGAGGAATTTAATCCACTTGTTCTTAACTGTGTTGCATTGCCATCATCAGAATGTGTGGTCAATGTGTATGTTTAAGTCTTAGATCAAATATAGAAGTAAGCTTGGTAAGATATTCATTGCACTTCTTTGCAGCGACAATCACCTATCCTTTCATATCTTATGAGCAACACTTAGTATTCTGGTGAATATTCATGTTAGGGATCCCATTTTATCATTATTATATTTCATCTTTATTTTTTAGTTATTGCTCCGACAACTATTCTCACAATTTATCTTGCTTTTATTTGTTCATTGCACTGACGTTAATAAACAAAAGACAACCATCCTCGTGAGATCAATATCCGACAGACTCACATCTGTCTACTATACTTGCATCGATAGTGTATGCTTGCACAATATTGCTGTGACGTTAAGCAGCCGATCAGTACCCAATTTAGGAATTATAGTACGAGAATAAAATAAAGTGTTGGATGTAAAAAGCATAAAAAGAAATAAAAGAAGTAAAAGTTGAGATGTAAAAATTCAATAAACGACTTTGGGGAGATTAGGTCGCTTCAGTATGACTTCTTCAATTGTTAGGTTTTGAGGATTTTCCTTTAATAAACTAGTCACTATCCGAGTTGGATCTTTCGATCTTCCGATTTTTCGCCAGTATAGCAAGTTAATAGAGACTACTTATCGCTAGATGTTTGATCTGCCAGTTTCGTACCTAGTAGATTGAACTAATTTTCACATTTAACGAGCTTGAAATCAAGTATTTGTCCTTTTGAATAAAGTGTGCTAAAATGGTTATTTTATTGCTTTTAAGGCCAAATGAGACCTAAAAATTAGCTAACCTACTTCGTGAGTACATAAGAGACTAATAGCAGCTGAGCAACAATGATACTGACCATTTCGTCACGACATAGGGAGCTTTATGTCGAAACAAAAGGGCCAGCAACGAGGAATAAAGAAACTGCTTGCTTTGTCGCGACATAGGTCTTGGTGTGTTGCGACATCGACCCTAAACTCCAACTCTACATCAAAGTAAGGGGTGTTTTCGTCTTCTCAATACGACTTAAGCATGAAGGACGGTAGCTGATCTAGGGTTGATGAAAACAACCGGCGAAGGCTATAAATAGGACATTTAACACTAGGGTTAAAGACACCATTCACTAGATTTTAGTTTTTAGTTTTATTTTGTGCTTTCCTTTGAAGCGAGATTGTAGAACTCGCATAAATGTTCGAGGAATTTTTCTCGACAGATTGCCAATGTAATTCGAGTTTGTTTTTCATTCTTTTATTCAATTATATATTTTTATATATTATTGTGTTTATGATGATCAAGAAACCCATGAGGAACTAATTCCATTTTGGGGAATTAGGGAGTGGAAGTATGAATATTTAATTATTGTTTAACAGGAATTTTACCTTTTGGATCAGTTGTTTAAGAAAGGAAGAACATCAAACAAACACTAGGCCTGACAACCTTAGAACGTCATTTAGGTGGTAATGAACCCAAAATTAGTATTACCTATCCATGAACACCTTTTTCCCAAACAGGTTTAGACTGTGACATCTATCGAGAAGTAGTCTCTATCGACTTGCTATGTCGATGGAAGATCGAGAGATCCTACTGGAGTAGTGACTAGTTGATTGGAGAAAAATCCCCAAAACCCAATTATTGAAGAACTCATACAAAAACGACCTAATATCTCCAAATTCGTTTATAAGAATTTCTACATCTCAAATCTTTCCTTTATTTTCTCTTTTATTTTATGCTTTTCAAAACCAACTCTTTTATTACTCTTCGTACTATAATCCCTAAAATAAGTACTAATTACTTTTATTCTTTGTAGGGATCTAATTTACTATCTTTTACGCCTCCTTTGGGTTCGATCCTCGGAATACTACAAAGTGTTTCGTTGTACACACTATATTTGCGGAAAGCCTAAAATCTACACCAAACGAGAGTACGTTCGGGGGCGGTCAAGTTGTTGGCACCATTGTCGGGGAGGAAACGCTTTAGTAAATTTTATTCTCTTTTGTACTAAGATAATTAGAAAAACTTTAGGTTATAGATACGATTTAACCATACTAATAGTTTTTATTTTTCAGATCTAATACTTTCATTTAATTTCCATTCTATTTAAACCATGGATGCTAACGATTATTTTTGTGCATATGAAATTTATGACGATATTTACGACGATGATATTTACGAAGACGGGTATTATGAATTTTGGGAGATCCAAGAAAATCAAAGATTATTAATGTTGGAGTTGAGTCAACTCTGTGGAGAAGCCCAGATCCCCGATCAACATGATAATCTCTCTTTCAGAGGAGCATATTTTGAATCTGAACAAATAGCACGAGAACAAGAGTGAGGGCTAGATGAGGAAACAAAAATAGAATTCTTTGAGGAATCGGATGATCGAACCGCCAAGCAAATCGAGATCTCACCCTTGGAAAGGGAAATGGACAGCTTTGTAACAATCAAGATTGAGCCCCAATCCAATGATGAATCAATCCCCAGAAGGGAAGATGACTATTCATATCCCAAATTTAGATATTCAACTAATTATTGTTACAAACACACCGACAAAAGAAATATTAATTGAAGATATCATAGATCAAAGATTCAATTTCCAATTGAAAATAGCTACTATGTATAATACTTTCTTGGTATAACAAATCCCCAAAGAAGTTACTAATGTAAAAAAATTTCAATTTTTGCAAAAAACAGGAAATATTTACAAGCTAGAGTCCCAATCCTCAAATAGAATAATAATCACATCCGTGGACCAGGAAAATGCACGTACGTGGGAGAGGCAATTACTGTAATGGTACCACAAACCAAAGAGTATCGAACACGATGATGGAAAGTATGAAGGAAACCAAATGGCTGTCATAACATCAAAGAATAGGTATTCAGTAAATCAACTATTTTTACTAAACGAGGTAATTGAGCAGCTATTACTCTACCACACGAAGGCTTACCAATTTTGTAAGTGGATCAACAATAAAGGAAACCATAAGGATTGGTGGTGGTATAAATTCACAACCGTCATGAGTAGATATGATCGACGAAAATAGTTGGCGGTTATCTATGCAAGAAGAAAAGGAAAATTTTGAGAAAGAGATAAATGCCAAAGAGTAGCATTTGACTAAGTCAAGTTCACCTATAAGTTAATATTATAATTACAGTGAGCAAATATATCGTTCCCACAAAGACTAAAAGTACTAGTAATTACTATCTTTCTATTATTTAATTGAATAATTCAAATGATTGATTAAAAACTAAAATTAACTAAATTAAATAACTAACGAACACAACAAAGAACAAAACACGAAAATAATCGATTAACAACCACGAAGCGAAATAATACCCAGAAAAGAATTCATTTAGATTCCATCTATCATTATCAATCTAAATTACGTAATTTCTTTACTTAGGACCTTGATCCATACAATTCCCTAATTATGAAAATATCTCTTTCGAGCATTAGAGGAACTAACTATAGGTTGATTAATTGAAACTTTTTTCTAATTAAAATACCTATTATAACATTAACTAGTACTATGGATTTCCCTATTAGATTTGACTCTAATCCAGTAAATTTATCTCATCCTATTTTTAGGATTGCATGCAACTCCACTCAATTACACAATATTTACTCTTAAATAGGGTCTATTCAACCACTGATTCAAGCACATCAAATATGGATTAATAATCTAGAAATATCAAACCAAGAATTAAGAACACCTAATTGAGAACAAGAAACTAAGTATTTGTTGCGTAAAATAAAAATCAAATGACAGAATCCATCATAGGGTTCAACTCTAGGTATTTAGAAAATTAGTACATGCTTGAAAATAAAAACATCCAAGAGATAGTATAACCAAACATGAAAGGGAAAGTCGAGCTTAGACTCTAAATAAGTGTTTCTCAAGAGGCAAACCGAGTGTTTTTTTTATCTTCATTTAATTATGTTGAATGCTTAGTACATTCATTTGCATTAAAAAAATTTTAAAAAAAAGTGATCCACAGAGTTTGGGATAGACCACATGGTTTGACAACACGATTATGTGACCCACAAACCCTTATACACGATAGTAAGAGAAGCTAACAACAAGTCCACACGATCTGAATAGATTCATGTGGCTTGGCGACACGACAGTGTGGAACACACGGCCTACACATACGAGCATATAATGGACCATGTGAAATTAGAGCCAAATTTTCAATTTTCTTTTGACATACACGGTCTGAGTGGATTCACACGGCCTGACAACATGGCTTTGTGGTGCACACAACCTAGACAAATGGGTGTGTCCTAGGTTATGGGAATACTGAAACAATTTTAAAAAAGTTTTTAGCATGCCACACGGCCCACATGACTTGGCATATGGCCATGTACCCTTTTTTAAAGCTAGGTTGTTATTATTAATTTTTTCTTTTCTTTTTCCTTCCTACCCCATTTCACCAAACCCAAACCCTACCCACCGCTTTATTTTTGTCGTCGTCACGAGCCCAAATGTCCCCCAGACTATCTTTCATTTTTATTTGTTTTTATTTTATTTTTCAAATTTTTATATTTTATTTTATTTTATTATGCACTTTACTGTTATTGTTTTTTCGATTGTTTTTCTATTTTGTTATTGCTTTATCTTATTTTATTTTTGTCTATCTTCTTATTAGTGTGCTCGGAACCATGTACTTAATTTAGGATCTCTTACGATTATGGATTTTATTATTCTGACGAAATCATCCAAATTTAGGGCAATTTCAATTCTCTTTTTCCTTTATGATATTTTGCTTGTTGTGTTTATGTTTGTTTGTGCACTGAGGGCAATTTACATCTTAAGTGTAGAGAGGATTTCTATTGTTTATGCAATATAGCCCCTGAATTGTTGTTTCTGTTTAAGCACTTTCCTCAAACCTAATTGGTGTGTCGATGGAAGCACCAAATATAACCTAGTCCTAAAAATATAGAAAATAATAATAAAACGGAAGTAGGTTCAAATCCTCAAGGATTGGAGTGTTGCAAAAATCTTGTATGTTGAGATCCTGGGCGAAATCGTGCCCAAGAAAAGTGTCGGACCTGAAGAAATAGAAAAGAAGAATTAAAAAAAATGAACGATTGAAGGTTTAAAATAATTGAATTGCAGAAAAGTAAACAGAGTTGAGAAAAGAAGGGTTTTATCGATATTAAGAGTTTCAGCCTCCGGTTATCTTGATTCCTTCTTGATTCAATCATAAACTTTTAGATGGTTCTTCTCGTGACCGAATAAGCCAGTTGTGGTGGAAGAGGATGCCTACGACCACCAGTTCTAGTTATAACTTTGTGATTTTAAAGGAACCTGACTCTAGCCAACCGTCGCTTCAGTTGGATCGTCTTACACTAGAT
This sequence comes from Gossypioides kirkii, assembly GCA_005610355.1. Classification (NCBI taxonomy): domain Eukaryota; kingdom Viridiplantae; phylum Streptophyta; class Magnoliopsida; order Malvales; family Malvaceae; genus Gossypioides; species Gossypioides kirkii. Next base: position 15,553,266 of record CP032245.1, read on the forward strand.
CATCTCTTCTTAATGACGAATGCCACGCCATTTTGTCTCTTTGGCTCGACAACCTTTGACGCAGTAAGTTAGCGAACAAACTGTGCAACCTTCTCAAAATATACAAAGCGACCATGCTTTTGAAGGGGTAATGGAAATAGAACTTTTATTGAAAGAAAATGGCTATGGTTTTTGGGAGATGAAGGATTTTACAGAGAATTGGAAGTGAATAATTTATATCACCCCATCCTTTATTTATAGTAAATAAAAATCCGAGTTGGATCAAATTTAAACTCTAAAAAGATAATTAGAATTAAATCTAAACAATAATTCCCTAGTTTGATCTAATTTAAACTCTAAATATGATAAAGCTTAAAAGATAATTTAAAATTAAATATAAACAATATCATAATAATAATCCTAATATTAATCCTAAAAAATAAAGTTTAAATTTAAATAAAGTCCTATGTCCAATAAATCTCTTCCCAAGCCTTCCACACTTTCACACTTTCGATACTTTCTCTTCCAAATTTATAATTTTTGCCTCAAATTTCCTTTCGTCTTCAATTTAGTCCCTACAAGGTAAAATAACCATAAATAACCCAAATTAGTAGGATCACACTCAATATATATATATATATACAAAAGTATGTCACTTTTAAGTATTACCATATTCCCCCTACTTAGCCCATGCTTGCCGTCAAGTATGACTCTTAACCCATTGAGTAATTTAAATTTTACCATGGAAAAAAGTATTACTCCAAAGTTTTACAAACAATTAAGCATAATGCATATGAAAATAAAGAGAACCTTTAGCTTGCTGTAAGTAAATTCGAAAAAGTACTCCAATTTAAACACACAAAAATTAAATCTACTTGAATTATTTCATGAAAGTTCGGTAATTGATTAAACATACCAAGACACCTATTTGTTCACCCTTAGTCTCCAAAATTAATTCTCTTCCTTTTATTTTGTTTCTCTTAAGAATATATTGGCCCTTTTGACACGAAATGGAACGACAACCCAAGCACCCAATCTCGGTTACTCGGCCCAACACACTCCCAATCATTCTTTTTAATTAAGAATGTATTGGTCCTTTTGACGCGAAATGGAATGACAACTCAAGCACTCCTCCCGGTTACTCAGTCCAACACACTCCTAATTTATTTTTCCATAATTTCAGTTAGCGAAGACTTACCTAACACATCACATAACCTTTTTACGCGAAGTAGGATGACAACCCAAGTACCCTACCCCGATTACTCAGTTAGTCACGTTTTAAGCTATGCTCATAACCACAAAATCATCAAAGTTTCCTTTTTTCCTTTTTTCTTTGTTTGTTTTTTTTACAAAGAATTTTAATTTAGGAGGACTAAAAAAAACAATCAAGTGTCAAAAATAAGTTTTGAGAACTAACTAACAATCATGAAAATAAATTTAGCATGCATTTGAATTAAATGTTCTCTTTGCATTTAAACTCAATCGATTTTACTATAAGCAAGATAGGGTTATCTTTATTAATCATAATTATGTCTGCCTAATAGAAATAAAATAGTGGACACAAAATCAATCATAGCAAAATCAAAATTAACTCAGTAGACAAGAAGTATGCTCATGGGCAAAACAGTGGGCAATCGTGGTCAAAATCTTGGGCATGAAAAGGGACAGGATATATTTAAAAAGATAAATGTGGGAAAAACAAGCAGAAGGCAACAGCAATAGTAAATGCACAACAGCAAAAATAGCAGATAAAAATAGCAAAAATAATGAGGAACGTCTCCCCTATTTAAAATGCATTGCCCTCAATGTGCATAATAATATGATTAAATACGATGAAAAAGAAAGGGTTGAGAATACTCCCCATGCCATTTCTGTTACTGTCGTTCTCCCGTAAATTTGATTCCTCGATTTTCCTGAACATAAGAAATTTATTAACATGCAAGAAAAAAACTAAAACTAAAAATAAAAATAAAATTAGGTTGCCTCCCAACAAGCGCTTGTTTAACGTCGCTAGCTTGACGATCGAACTAGTATTGGGGCTGTTCCAGATGAATTTTTTTGATCATATAGCCTTGAAAATTTGTGCCTGCACAACAGAAGGTAGAAGTTTAATGTCCAAAAGGGGTAATATTTTATCAATAAATTCGCAAATAGGTTCTGAATTGAAATTATCATCGAATAATGTTTCAAGTTCACTTTCATGAAGTGACTTAAAAGTTTCTTCTACCACGGATTCAATTATGTCGACACAATTTATGTTCACATTTTCATTAGGGTGACTAATGGCATTGTAAACATTAAACTTCACAATCTCCCCGTCAAACTCTATCGTGAGGGTTCTACTACGCACGCCAATCATAGTACTTGCGGTACTAAGGAAAGGTCGCCCCAACAAGATGTCCGAAGACCCAAGAGCGTTATCCTCTTCCATTTTCACCACATCAAAGTCCATAGGAAAGATAAGTTCATTGACTTTCACCAATACGTCCTCAATGACTCCTTCGAGATGCATAATAGACCTGTCTGCTAATTGGATGATAACACCTATATTCTTTAAAAAAACCCATGTTAAGTGATTCATAAATGGAAAAAGACATTACATTTATAGAGGCCCCTAAATCACACTTAGCTTTTTTAATTCCAAAGCGGCCAATTTTGCATGGTATTGCAAACATGCCCCTATCTTTACATTTTGCTATCATCCTTCGCTGCAACATTGCAGATACATTCTCACCAACACATACTTTTTCATTTTTAGTCAATTTTCACTTGTTGGTGTAGAGCTCTTTAAGGAACTTGGCATATCGCGGAATTTGTTTTATGGCATCTAACAACAGTATGTTGATCTCGACATTTCTAAATGTTGCGAGGATCTCTTTTTCCTCTTTACCTCTCCAATGTTGGTTCAACCGCCCTGGAAACAAAGGTTGAATTTTGGGAATAGAGGTTTCGTTCGGACCTGTTCGTCATTCTATTGCTTTTTTTAGGCGAAATCTTAACCAAGACTTGTGCCAGGATTTGGTTCCAGTATTTTCCCACTTTGCAGCATCACTGTATTTGCATTTTGTCTTGTGTTAGGTTCTGTTTGTGACGGCAGCCTACCCTGTACACTTAATTTCTCAATTTACATGGTCAACTCTTTTATAGATACCTTTATTTTCTGTTGAAAATTAAGCACATTAACTGCTAATTTATTTACAATGGCTTCTAGAGAAATACCTAAATTTTGCATTTGTTGTGGGAACCGATTTTGGTAAGGCTAGTTATAACGTGGATTCGCCCATAACTCAAGTTAGGATGATCTTTCCATCTTGGGTTGTATGTATTGGCATAAGGGTCATATCGCCTTTGGGGTGGTCTAGGGAATTTTTCCAAAGCATCTGAATGGGCCATAGTATCGTCATATAAACTAGGGCATGCATGAGTTGTATGTTCGAGTTCCGCACAAATTTCGCATAGTCGGGCCAGTCCTATTTTTACTGCAAAAAGAAAGCTAACAATATTAGTAAGTCTGTCAACTTTATCTTCTAAATTTGAAATACTTAGTTGGTGAACCCTTCTACTAGGTTCAGGATTGGCTCGGAATTGCTGAGTATTTGTGGCCATTATGGATATCAAATCCCTTGCCTGTTGGGGATTCATATTAACCAATGCTCCTCCACTAGCGGCATATATCATATTCATCTCCATAGGTTTTAGGCCCTCATAGAAGTATTGGAGAAGAAACAGTTCTGTTATCCTATGTTGTAGCAACTTGCACACAACTTCTTAAATCACTCCCAATAGTCATAAAGAGACTCCAAATCCTTTTGCCTAATCCCAACAATTTCCCTCCTTAACTCGACGGTACGTGATGTTGGGAAAAACCTATTAAGAAACAAACGGGAAAGATCAGCCCAAGTTGTAATAGATCCTGGAGGTAAATAAAATAACCACTCTCTAGCAGAGTCTGCTAAGAAAAAAGGGAAAACGCGTAATTTAATTTGATCTTCAGTTACCCCTTAAGGTTTCATACTAAAACAAACATATGAAACTCCTTCAGATGTTTATGTGGATTTTCATTTTGCAATCCACGAGAAGTCGACAGCAACTAGATTAAACCTAACTTAAGTTCAAGGTTAGCATCCATAGTAGGATACACAATGCACAATGACGGTTGATCCGTAAGGGCCTCGGCCAATTGCCGAATCGTTTGAGTCATAGGTTGTGGTGCCAGATTTTGATTTTCATTAACCCTAGTATTTGACGCATCCTCCGGTGGATCAAATCCTACTCTATCATTTTCCAGTGTTGGATTAAAGTTTTTGTTTTCCCTAGATTCGACTTCGTTGCCTTCTTCTACTTCTAAGGGTGGGCTATGCTTAGTTCCTACCACCTCTAATTGCCTTTTTCGTAGCTTTATTTCCTTGCGATTAGTTCTTGCAGTCTTTTTAATCTCTGGATCATATGGGAACACAAGATTCCTAGATCAGATCTGGCCATAAGAGAAAAAAAAGATTAGTACGTCACCAATCCCCGACAACGGCCTCAAAATTTTGTGTCGTCGGGAGCACAAAAAATAACCTATTCCTAAAAGTATCGAAAATAATAGTAAAAGGGAAGTAGGGTGAAATCCTCGAGGATTGAAGTGTTGCAAAAATCTTGTACGTCGAGATCCTAGGTAAAATTGTGCCCAAGAAAAGTGTTGAACCTGGAGAAATAAAAAAAGAATTAAAAGAAATGAATGATTGAAGGTTAGAAATAATTGAAATTGCAGAAAAGTAAACATAGTTGAGAATAGAAGGGTTTTATCGATTTCGAGAGTTCCAGCCTCTAGTTATCTTGATTTCTCCTTGGTTTAATCATAGACTTTTAGATGGTTCTTCTCATGACCGAATAAGCCAGTTATAGTGGAAGAGGACGCCTACGACCACTAGCTCTAGTTATAACTTTGTGATTTTAAAGGAACCTGACTCTAGCCAATCGTCGCTCCAGTGGGACCGTCTTACACTAGACCATCTCTTCTCAATGACGAATGCCATTCCATTTTGTCTCTTTGGTTCGACAACCTTTGACGCAGTAAGTTAGTGAACCAACTGTGCAACCTTCTCAAAACATACAAAGCGGCTGCCTTTGCATAAGATGAAAAGATTACTTTTGAAAGGATATGGACGGAAGCGTCAATCCTGTAATGTGGAGAATTAATGAATACTCGGTTGAAAAGGGTTAAGTGCGGGTTCTAAGCCTCGTGAACTTTTTGGAGGAATGTTGATAACCTTCAACTAGAAGGGCCTTAGTTGCTCATGCTTTTTGGGAGAAAACACAAGTTTAATGGAAATAGAACTTTTATTGATAGAAAATGGCTAGAGTTTTAGGGAGATGGAGGATTTTACAAGGAATTGAAAGTGAATAATTCATATCACCCCATCCCTTATTTATAGTACATGAAAATCCCTAGTTGAATCCAATTGAAACTCTAAAAAGATAGAATTAAATCTAAACAATAATTCCCTAAGTGAATCCAATTTAAACTCTAAATATGATAAAGCTTAAAAGATAATTTAAAATTAAATATAAATAATATCATAATAATAATCCTAAATATTAATCCAAAAAAATAGAGTTTAAATTTAAATAAAGTCCTATATCCAATAAATCTCTTTCCAAGTCTTCCACACTTTCACGCTTTCGGCACTTTCTCTTCCATATTTACTATTTTTGCCTCAAATTTCTTTTTGTCTTCAATTTAGTCCCTACAAGATAAAAGAACCATAAATAGCCCAAATTAGTAGGATTACACTGAATAAATATATATATCCAAAAGTATGTCACTTTTAAGCATTATCACTAACATTAAAGTTAAAAAAATTTATTTGGAGTTTTTATTGATTCTTTATGGATTTTTGACTTTAAGAGACAAGAGAGTCAAACATGATAAGTTGCTTTTAAGAAATTATTATTTTAGGTTGTCTCTTTGAACTGAAGCATTATTTTGAAATTTTAAATTTACAAGTTTAACATCAAAATCATAAATTTTTTGTGTGAGCTTTTGAGCCTATAGAGCATCTATTTTTTCGTGCTCATTTTATTTTTGGTCTACCAGTACAATTCTTACTTCTATCGATATAGCCTAAACTTTTGCTGGTACAACTAACTCTAGAGAGCAAAGTAATTTTGGTCTAGGACTTTCAACCAATACCTAGATCCAAACTATCGATAAAATTAGGGTAATACCGATACTTTTAAGACTACTATTGAAACAATTCAAGTCAGTAGCCAAAGTTCATTAATCCTTGTACTTATACCGATACTCTAATGGGTTTTACCGAAACAAGTCTTTCAAATACTATTTCTTAATTACCAAGACCAAGCTTGACACAACTCAAACAAGTCAGATCACTTGAATAACTTTTTAACCCTATTACATGCCATTTATAACCATTAATCCAAAACGATCATAAATACCAACATGATGAATGGATAGTGTGATGATGCTCCGACGAGATTCCAACCGATCGACCCTTCCGATGATCTACAAAACAAAGGAAACAACTACATAAGAAACTAATGCTTAGTAAGCTCGTATAAAGGATACTTAACTTATTGATCACATTATGTTAGACAACCAAGAATAATTTCTTTAATCCTGAGCAAAAATTTCCTTTCCTATATACACCACTTCACAAGATTAGTAGGTGAATTAATGAACATAAAATCCTTCCGAAGTTCATGCAACCTATTACCAAAAGCATTCAATGTGTATATCCTTTAACATATTTATTCCAAGTATACAATTCAAGTCACTCTTTTTATATCTCAACATTCCTATTAATATTACGTATAAAGACTTCATATAATCATTTCATATATCTACTTTCATAATAACATTTCGTGTAACTATTTCATCTGAGTAATTCACTTTATCAATTAACAGATAATCATCATTAAGTCTTGAACTTACATTTTTTTCTTCCACAAAACAACCTCACTAGGTCAGCTATTCAAATTCAAAATGATCGCGTCAGGTTATCCTTTCGGATTGAACCAATGACCGCTCATATGACACTAGCTTGGCTAGAGCTAGGTAACGTATAAAACAACAATGGATAACTACTCTTAGCTAAATCCGTGTCTCATATTAACTCGAGTCCACAACACATGCAAGAGCTTGATCAGAACGTTTACGCTCATCAACTATTCAGATAAAATTACATTTGAAACTTTTATTTGATCCATCGAAAATGACCTCATTTACCTCATTTACACCTCTCATAATTATTTATTTTCTAATATATATAAATTCCACATGTATATGGGTAAACTCAACTACATAAATATCGAAATATAACAACCACATAGTTAGAAATTTACTTCACATTATACCATTACGAACATACATACCTATAGTCCTTGTTTATCCAATATAACATAATAATAACTAACATATCATGTAATTATTTAAAACCTTTTTTTATTTCCATTTGTAATCCTCAACTATAATTTTCATTTCAATTATACCATTCCAAACTCATATCTATGTATTCCACATTTCTAAACATAATACTCAACTTAAACATCATCAACTCATCACATACTTATCTCAAGCAGCCGAACTCAATGTTAACATAAATTCACATCATGAAAATAACATATTATTAATTTAATAAATTTCAGAACTTACTTAGACTAAAACGATGGCAAAAACAAGGCCGATGACTAATCTAACACTTTAGTTTTTCTTCGATTAAAATCTGAATGACCTGTTTCTTGATCTAAATATTAATTCCCATCAATTTAATCATTCAAATAGTATAAAATAATTAATTCTAGCTTACAACCCATCTTAATGTAAATTTACAAAAATACCCCTAACATTTTAACTTTCATGCAATTAAGTCCTTAGACTCATAACTTGAAAATTTACCATTTTTAAAATGTTAACCGATTTACTTAGGGGTTTAAACAGCTCATGTCTTTTACAAATTCACATTATTTCCCTTGAATTTTATTATTTAACAATTTAATCCTTAACACTAAAAATCACTTAGCAAAATACTTATATCTAGCTATCAACTTTAATAATTCATCCATTAAAATAAAAAAAACCTCAAAATCATTCATGGTAGAATCCCTAAACCTTTAGTCATTTTACAAATAAACCCTGGGTTAACTAGATCAAGTTAAAAAGAATTTAAAAACATAAAAATCATTAGAAACAAACTTCAAAAACTCACCTTAAGTTAGCTAAGAAGCTTGGCTGAAAGCTTTGAAGTCCTTCATTGGAGGTTTCGGTCAAGACCAAAATGAAATTGAAAAAGAAGATGTTATTTTTCCTTTCCTTCTCTTTTTGTACCAATTTACCTAATACTTACCATCTAATATAATTTTTATTAAATTTCATCATGATAATATGAAAAGTTGGTAAACCACCATCCACTATTTTCTTAATAGGGTATATTTACCATTCAAGTCCATTAATTTACATTTCCATAGCGATTTAACTCATTTAACTAATAGAATTCAACTTTTGTAACTTTTATGATTTAACCCTTTTTACTTAATTAACAATCAGATCACTAAAATTTTCGAACCGAACTTTAATATGCATATATAGTAGCTTCGTAAATATTTAATAAAAATATTTACTGACTCGATTTACAGAAATGAGATCCTAAAACATCGTTTTCCAAAACCACTTGAACTTAACCATTAATTCAAATAACATAATTTATCAAATTGATATTTATTATTAAACTATAATTTACTCATAAATATTAAATAATAATATTTATGAACTCGTTGGACTTGTGGCCTTGAAACTACTGTTGCCAACACCATTGAAAATGGACTGTTACAACTCTCCCCCCGTAAGAAAATTTTATCCTCAAAATTTCTAATTCGAAAATAATTTCGATTACCATATTCAGAAGAATTCTTCGATTTCTTAATTACTCTTGAACTTGATGATATAATACTATATTATGTCCTTTAGATTATGAAACTCTTGTTCTTACTGTCCGTCTATTTGCCTTGTAACTCAACTAATGTTTCAGGCAAAAAATCCATTCTAACTAGAACAAATTGGATCGACTTCATAAATTTGATAGCAACAATTTATTTCATATCTCCCTTTCTCATCGTCAAAAGAAATTTAATTTCAAACTCTATCGTGACTCACTCTTATTACCATTTAGAATCATAACAGACTATAATAATTCAACCAAACTTGATATTTAACTTTAACCTATTGACATATCATACATTTAGGTACAAACTTCGAAATTTCACGTTTATCTTGGATCACAAGTAACTCTATCTCAAGAACACTGAATCCCTTTTCAACTATTAGAATAAACCCTCAATACAAAGCAACAGATGTTTATTCTCTATCGTGACTTTATTCAACTACTAGAATCTAACTACAACTCATCAAATCTTCTTTCATTTCACAATACAGTACAATTGTGTCCCCAAAGTAATACACTCAATCGAATATAACCTCTGACTCAAAATTTATCATGTAATAGTCTGATTTTTAATGGTGTCGGGAACAGTGGTTTCGAGACCACAACTCCGCCGAATCGAGTCATAAATATTGAATATTTAACACTTGTGATGTCATTAGTAGCATATTAAATTTTAGTTGGGATATTTTATCATTTAAATAGTTAATTGTGTAGAGAGGATTAAATCGTAAAAGGTGTAAAAGTTGAGTTGGTTAATTAGAAAGACCAAATGAATAAATTAACCAAATGTATAATAGTGGGTGGATTATCTTGAAAATTATTAATAATAAATAGGGTTAATTAAAGGTTAATTAAATGATTAATAAAGCTAATTAGAAAAGTCTAAATATTTACAAAAATGTCATTAGATATAAAAGTGAAAATTAAAGAAGAAAAATACATTTTCTTCTATTTTCTTCATCTTCTTCGGTAAGAACAAAGGAGGGATCTAGGGTTTTCATTTTAAGCTTTCAGAATTGATTTGAGTAAGCTTTTGTTACCCGCTTTTAGTAATTTTTATGTTTTTGAATTCGTATTAACTTAATCTAGCTAATCTAAGGACCAATTTGTGAATCTGTCATATGTTATAAAACTTGCCATTGTTGAAAATACTTGTTCTTGAAAGTTTTTGATAGATTTCTATGCTTGGTGAATAGATTCATTGATTTTGTAAAGTGATTTTGGATGAAATTAGGATTTAAGGACTAAAATATTAAAATGATGAAATTTTATGCATTTTGTGTGAAATAATGAAATTTAGAGACTTGTGGAGATACATGGTTATATTTTTCGACATTGAGCTTGTAAGAGAAGGGTTATTTTGTATGTTTTACGCTTTATGAACTAAATTGAATAAAACAAAAAGGTTAAGAGTAAAATCGTAAATTTTCCCAAAAGGATTACATTGTGCCACCGATTGCGGGAAAGGGAAACTGGTGGAATAGTCCCTAGAGTATAACCACAACTGTAATCTAGTTCGATAAGTTCGTAATGTTAAATTCTTATCAATAACTGCTTATAATTACCTTTTTAATGATTGCTAGAAATGAGAAACGACGATTGGAAACGTGAAAGATAGAAATGATGAGATAAAGATTTCCCAGTCTTATGCCAAAGATAGAAAATGGTCCAATGACTGAGGTCCTACATTTGTTGCGTATTCTCTACAGCATCGTGAGCCATCATAAGGTGAATAGAATCAAAGAATGAATTACAGACCTTACGACGGCTGAGATTTATGCTTGTTTGCATATTCTCGTCAGCTTAGTGTGAGCAACATCGTAAGGAACAGATATACCGTATCGATGGCTAAGAATAGCATCGTATACTGATAATAGGCATGACCTTTGGGTTAACAAGGAGAATATGAGCATAATGATCGTTGGGTCAACAGGGAGAAAGTGAGCATAATGACCTTTGGGTCAAGAGGGAGTAAACGAATAATGATCACTGAAGTACAGTTCTGTTCTCGCTCGATTGATTTACAATTTTGTTTAATACATGCTATTCGGTAAATTGATAAACTTTGCAAACTTATTAAGCTATGAAGCTTACCAGTGAAATTGTTGTTGTTTTGTAGATTCCACCATGTGACTTGAAGATTGGACCATCTTGAAGACATCACACTATCCCGGGAGTTCGTCGATAGTATTTACATCACTCGATTATATGGTATGTACTAGGATGAAATGACTTATTTTACTTGTATGAATGAATAAATCTTTTATTGTGAATTTTAGTTAAATGTTGCATAAGGTTGTATGTTAGTTCAATGTGATATACAACTATATGAGATGTATCAGATATTAAATCTATGTACAATGTCTTTTTCCATGTTGAATTTTTAAGTTATGAATGAAGAAAGGGTGATAACTTGAGTTTAGGCATTATTCCTTGAATTCTGTACACTTGTTTCGGTAGAACTCATGTTTGTATCGGTAGAAGTACAGGATAGGAGAGAGGTTGTTCACTTACTTGAGTTATTTCGATAGTTGTATAACAGATATCAATAGTTCTGTACACTGAGGTATCGATAGTTTAAGTACTTGTATCGATAGAAGTTGCAAGGTAGGACTTCCCAGCTCTCTGGAGTTTTTAGTATCGGTAGCAGTATGACTTGTATCGATAGTTGCCTCACTTGTATTAGTAAAACTGTCAAGAGTATCGGTAGAAGTTTGCACTGTTTAATGAATTGTTTACTAACTTCACAACTACCAAAACTTGTCCAACAGGTATCAGTAGAAGTCTCCAAAAATCTTAGAAATGACCTTTTTGCCTTTGTTGAATTGCGATTACAATTAAATTATAAGATATGACGTGTTAAGTGTATTTCTTTTATAATATAAGATCAAATGACATGAGTTTGAAGACGAACAACTATTAATGAATAAGTGACACTGAGACCCTAGTCGACGATGATTTTTGGGTTTTAGGTGTTACATTTACTGGTATCAGTGCCTTCGGTTTAACTGTTTCTTGGATTGTAATGACTGTGTTTTATGTTTTAGAAGTATGCCATATGAACCTGTGATAGTGTTATATAGATGGATCCTATCTAATCATAATTTTTACAGATAATCACAGAATGTCTAACTCAGAAAGGGATGAAACTAATGAGGTAAATAGCAATGTCCCGACTAATGATTTCAGGGCTAGTCACGGTGCATCGATATTACCGTTGACGAAAAATGAAGAAAGAATTTTTTTTCGGGCTGATGGGGCAGTGGTTCATGGAGTTCACGAGAAACAACCCAATGGCACCACCTCCTCTACCCTATGTTGCACAACCTGTCATCCGATCGGTAGTACCTTCAACTATGCCTCCACCTTCTCTAGTGGTGGAATAGAGGCATAGTATCCCGACAGACAAGGTTAGAAAGTTTGGAGCAGAAGAATTCTGGGGAAACATAGAATACGATCCTTCTAAAGTTAAATACTGGTTGGAAAATACAATGAGAGTCTTAAACGAGATGGTTTTTCCTTAGAGGATTATGTCAGGTGTGCTGCTTCGTTACTGAAAGATGACGCTTACAATTGGTGGACAATGATCGTAGCGATAATGCCTGAAAATGAAGTTACCTGAGAGTTCTTTCAAGCATAGTTCAAAAAGAAATATGTCAGCAAGCGGTACCTGGATAAAAGGAAGAAGGAATTTTTAGAATTGAGAAAGGAAACAAAACAGTGGCCGAGAATGAATAAGAATTTGTACAATTGAGTAAGTATGCTCGGGAGATTGTACCGACTGATGAGGCAATGTGTGTTCGTTTTTAAGACAGGCTGAATGATGAGATCAAAATGATGGTAGGTAGAATCGAGCTACGATCGTTTATGATTCTTGAATATAGAGCCCAGAATATGGAAGAAATTTGCAATAATAGAGGCAGAGATAGGAGAGGTTTTGGGAGTCTTGAAAGAAGAGTATCACCAGAACTTTTTCTATGCGACCACTGAAGAAATTCAGGGAAGATGAAACTCATGGGGCAATCTCTTCTGGATTTCTGAGTAGAAGTAGATCGGGACCACCAAAGCCTAAATTTCAGGATCTTCTTATAGCTAGTATGGCCATTGTTCGAAACACATCCAGCCCACAATGTGATCACTGTAGAAGATACCATGTGGGTTTGTGCCGAAAGTTGAAAGGAACTTGTTATCTATGTGGGGGTACAGACTATTTCATGTGAAATTGCTCGATGACCTTAGGAACGAAGGAGGAACAGAGTGTAAAGCCCCCTATTACTCCATTGAAAGGTAGACGCCCAAGACATAGTAGTAGTATAGGCGGGAATCGAGACCATAACAGGGGTAATGTAACCTGATCCGAGGCCCACGCACTTGTACGGACATATGCCATCATGACTAGAGAAGAGGCTATCGCTCCCGATGTTGTGTGTGCTTTGATTGATCCAGGGTCGACTCAGTCATATATTTGCACTGTATTAGCAATTGATAAGAAACTGTCAGTAAAGTCGACTGATTTTGATATACAAGTTACAAACCCGTTGGGTCATAGTGTCATTGTTAATTTAGTATGTCGCAAATGTCCACTGAAAGTCCAAGATTATGAATTTCCCGCTGACCTAAGCTGTTACCTTTTATCGAGTCCGATGTGATCTTGGGCATGGATTGGTTATCCAAACATGATGCAGTAGTGAACTGCAAATGAAGAAAAATTGATTTGAAAAGCCCAAAAGGTGAAGTGATTACGGTTGAGTCTAGAAAATTGTGTAGTGAAACTAGAATAATCTTAGTATCACAGCATAAAAAATTACCAGTAAAGGCTGCAAAGCATTTCTGGCATATATACTTGACTCACGAGTCTCAAGGACAAAATTGAAATAGGTATCGATAATCAATGAATTTACAGATGTGTTTCTAGAAGAATTATCGGGTTTGCCACCGATTAGAGAAGTAGAGTTTGGTATTGATTTATTATCGAACACCGCACCGATCTCGAATCCACCATACAGAATGGCACCGATCGAGTTGAAAGAATTAAAGGCTCAATTACAAGAGTTGTAAAACAGAAGCTTTATACGATCGAGTGTGTCACCTTAGGGTATGCTAGTGTTTTTTGTGAAGAAGAAAGACGATTCAATGAAGATATGCATAGATTACAAATAATTGAATAGAGTAACAATCAAGAATAAGTACTCGTTGTCTCGTATTGACGAGTTATTTGATCAATTGAAAGGTGTAACTGTATTCTCCAAGATAGATCTTCGGTCAGGTTATTATCATATGCAAGTGAAAAATTGTGACCTGATGAAAACAACATTCAGAACCTAATACGAACACTATGAGTTTTTGGTAACGTCGTTTGGGTTGACTAATGCTCCAATTGTATTATGGATCTGATGAATCGAGTGTTCCAGCCTCAGTTAAATAGATTTGTGGTTATATTTATCGATGGCATACTGATTTATTCAAGAACAGAGTCCGAGCATACTCAACATTTGAAAGAGGTATTGTAGATTTTGATAGAAAAATAGTTGTATGCAAAATTCAACAAATGCGAATTATGGCTTCGAGAAGTTGAATTTTGGGGTAATATGGTATCCATAGAGGGAATACGGGTAGATCCGAGCAAAATTTTGGCTATCCTCGATTGGAAAGTTCCGAAGAATGTTACTGAGGTATGTAGCTTCTTGGGATTAGCAAGTTATTACCGTCGATTTGTGAAAATTTTCTCTATCATAGCTTTGCCATTGACGAAGTTGCTACAGAAGAACATTCAATTTGTCTGGTTAGAAAAGTGTCAACAGAGCTTTGATCAACTTAAAAAAAATGTTAACTAAAGCTCCAGTACTAACGTAGCCTGAATCGGGAAAGGAATTTGTTGTTTACAATGACGCGTCCTTGAATGGTTTAGGTTGTGTTTTGATGCAAGCCGAGAAAGTGATAGCCTATGACTCTCGACAGTTAAATCCCCATGAAAAGAATTATCTGACTCATGATTTGGAGTTGGCTGCCATAGTCTTTACCTTAAAAATTTGGCGTCATTATCTATATGGCGAGAGATGTCACGTGTTCACTAATCATAAGAGTTTGAAGTATTTGATGACACAGAAGGAATTGAATTTGTAATAGCATCGATGATTAGAGCTGTTGAAGGATTATGATCTTGTGATCGAATATCATCTAGGGAAAGCAAATGTTATGGCTGATGCCTTAAGTCGAAAATCATTGTTCTCATTGAGGGCGATGAATGCCAACTTGTTGCTAGAAAGGGATGGTTCAGTCATCGCTGAACTCAAGACGAGATCGCTATTCCTATAACAAATTCGAGAGTTGCAGAAAAACGATCCAAAGCTTGAGGCTAAGAAAGAGCAGATGCAGAGTGATGCCATCATGGGATTTACTGTTGATACGGATGGTATGTTGTATTTCAGAGACAGAGTGTGTGTTCTTACCGAATCGGATTTGAGATGAGATATTCTGATAGAAGCTCATAGCAACACTTATTCCATTCACTCGGAGAGTGAGAAAATGTACAACAATTTGAAAAAGATGTACTGGTGGCTAGGTATGAAACGGGAGATATCAGAATTTGTAACTTGATGTTTGGTGTCAACAAGTGAAAGCTGAGCATAAGGTACCATCTGGTTTGCTACAGTCGATTTCCATTCCTGAGTGGAAGTGGGAGTGGGAGTGAGAGTGGGACACTATGGATTTTGTCACAGGACTTCCAGTAACACCGAGGAGGAAAGATTTGATTTGGGTAATTGTAGATAGATTGACGAAGTCAGCTCACTTCAACCTGTTCTGGTAGTATCCACTTGAAAGGTTGGCTGAGTTATATGTGTCACAGATCATACGATTACATAGGGTACCAGCATCTATTATCACAAATAGAGATCCACGTTTTACCTCAAGGTTTTGGGGTAAGTTGCATGAAGCTTTGGGAACCAAGCTGAATTTCAGCACTGCATATCATCTACAGACGAATGGTTAGTCAGAGTGGGTGATACAGATTCTGAAAGATATGCTATGATGCTGTATACTTAAGTTTGAGGGTAGTTGGGAGAAATATCTGCCGTTGGTAGAATTTGCCTATAATAACAACTACCAATCCAGTATTAAAATGGCACCATTTGAGGTATTATACGGTAATAAATGCAAAACACCTCTATATTGGACAGGATTGAGTGAACCTAAGTTGGTTAGAATCGACTGATCCGTGAGACTGAAGACAAGGTACGGGTAATTTGTGATTGCTTGAAAGCAGCATTTGATCGGTAGAAGTCATACTCAAATCTTAAAAGAAAAGATATAGAATTTGCAGTGGGAGACCGAGCCTTCTTGAGAGTTTCACCTTGTAAGAAGGTGTTGCGTTTTGGAAGAAAAGGAAAGTTGAGTCCACGGTTTATCGAGCCATATGAGATCATCGAGCGAGTTGGCCCTGTAGCTTATAAACTAGTTTTGCCTTCGGAACTTGAAAAGATTCACAATGTGTTCCATGTTTTGATGCTGAGACGGTACAGATCAGATCCTTCTCATGTGATTACACCTTGTGAGATTGAGATACAACTGGATTTGTCGTACTTAGAAGATTCGTTAAGATTCTGGCTCGCGAGGTAAAAGAGTTACGAAACAAAAGAGTACTGTCGGTGAAAGTATTATGGAACCATCATGGATTAGAGGAAGCCACATGGGAGACAAAGGCTTCGATGAGATCATAGTACCCTAACTTGTTAACTGGTAAGAAATTTCAGGATAAAATTTCCTTAAGGCGGGAGAGTTGTAATAGTCTGGTTTTTAATAGTGTCAGGAACAGTGGTTTCGGGACCACAACTCCGATGAATCGAGTCATAAATACTGAATATTTAATGCTTGTGATGTCATTAGTAGTATATTAAATTTTGGTTAGGAGATTTTATCATTTAAATAGTCAATTGTGTAGATAGGATTAAATCGTAAAAGATGCAAAAATTGAGTTGGTAATTAGAAGGACCAAATGTATAATAGTGGGTGGTTATCTTTGGAAGTATTAATAATAAATAGGGTTAATTAAAGGTTAATTAAGTGATTAATAAAGCTAATTAGGAAAGTATAAATATTTACAAAAATGTCATTGGATATAAAAGTGAAAATTAAATAAGAAAAATACATTTTTTCTTCTATTTTCTTCACCTTCTTCAGCAAGAACAAAGGAGGAGCTAGGGTTTTCATTCTAAGCTTTGAGCATTAATTTGAGTAAGCTTTTGTTACCCGTTTTTAGTAATTTTTATGTTTTCGAGTCCGTATTAGCTTAATCTAGCTAATCAAAGGAACAATTTGTGAATATTTCAAATGTTATAAAACTTACCATTTTTTAAAATACTTGTTCTTGAAAGTTTTTGATAAATTTGTATGCTTGGTGAATAGATTCATTGATTTTGAAAGGTGATTTTGGATGAAATTAGGGTTTAAGGACTAAAATATTAAAATGATGAAATTTTATGCATTTTGTGTGAAACAATGAAATCGTAAGGACTTGTGGAGATACATGGTTATATCAATCGGTATTAAGCTTGCAAGAGAAGGGTTATTTTGTATGTTTTATGCTTAGGGACTAAACTGAATAAAGGAAAAAGGTTAAGGGTAAAATCATAAATTTCCCAAAAGGACTATATTGTGTTAAATGATTTAATTGAGTGTTTTAATATGTGAAATTGAATGATTGTGGATATAGACTACGATCGTGCCATCGATCGCGGGAAAGGGAAATTGGTGGAATAGTCTCTAGAGTATAACCATAACTGTAATATAGTCCAGTAAGTTCGTAATGTTAAATTCTTATTAATAAATACTTATAAATGTCTTTCTAATGATTGCTGGAAATGAGAAAGGACTCTTGGAAACTTAAAAGATAAAAATGAGGAGATGAGAATTTCCCGACCTTGTGCTAAATATAGAAAATGGTCCGATGACTGAGGTCCTGCATTTGTTGCGGATTCTCTACAACATTGTGAGTCACCGTAAGGTGAATAGAATCCAAGAATAGATTACAGGCCCTACGATTGCTGAGATTTATGCTTGTTTACATATTCACGTTAGCTTAGTGTGAGCAACATCGTAGGGAACAAATATATCGTATCGATGGCTAAGAATAGCATCATATATTGGTAACAAGCACGACCTTTGTGTCAACAGGGAGAAAATGAGCATAATGGACATTGGGTCAACAGGGAGAAAGTGAACATAATGACATTTGGGTCAAAAGGGAGTAAACAAATAACAATCACTAAAGTACAGTTCTGTTCTGGCTCGATCGATTTACAGTTTTGTTCAACACATGCTACTCAGTAATTGATAAACTTTGCAAAATTATTAATCTATGAAGCTTACCAGTGAAATTGTTGTTGTTTTGTAGATTCCACCTTGTGACTTGAAGATTGGACCATCTTGAAGACATCACACTATCCCGGGAGTTCGTCGGTAGCATTTACATCACTCGGTTATATGGCATGTACTAGGATGAAATGATTCATTTTACTTGTATGAATGAATAAATCTTTTGTTGTGAATTTTAGTTAAATGTTGCACAAGGTTGTATGTTAGTTCAATGTGATATACATACTATATGAGATGTATGAGATGTTGAACCTATGTACAATATCTTTTTCCATGTTGAATTTTTAAGTTATGAATGAAAGGGTGATAACTTGAGTTTAGGCATGATTCCTTGAAGTCTGTACACTTGTTTCAGTAGAACTCATGCTTGTATCGGTAGAAGTATAGGGTAGGAGAGAGGTTGTTCACTGACTTGAGTTGTTTCAGTAGTTGTATAACAAGTATTGGTAGTTCTGTACACTAAGGTATTGATAGTTTAAGTACTTGTATCAGTAGAAGTTGCAGGTTAAGACTTCCCAACTCTCTAGAGTTTTTTGTATCGATAGCAGTATGACTTGTATCGATAATTGCCTCACTTGTATCGGTAAAACTGTTAAGAGTATCGGTAGAAGTCTACGCTGTTTCATGAATTGTTTACTGACTTGACAACTATCGATACTTGTCCAATAGGTATCGGTAAAAGTCTCCAAAAATCTTAAAAATAACCTTTTTGCCCTTGTTGAATTGTGATTACAGTTAAATGATAAGATATGACGTCTTGGGTGTATTTCTTTTATAATGTAAGATCAAATGACCTGAGTTTGAAGACGAATAGTGATTGACGAATAAGTGACATCGGGACCCTAGTCGGTGACGATTTTCGGGTTTTGGGTGTTACATGTCAGTACCCGATCAACTTTCATTTATGATATTCTAGAATCTAAGACATACGCATAAAAATACATCACAGCCATTTGGATCACATTTTCTACTAATATCATTGGAAGTACCTTCAATCACTAACAGACTTAACATAAATCAATTCATGACTCTGACATTTCAAATCATTTAATTTTTGTCAGAAATTCACTACTACATCAGGAAAAAATCAATCAAGTTATTCTTCGTATAACATCAGTTCAGCAGGGACAATTATCACTCTAAATTTCCAGTGAACACTGTTTGCAAATCAAATTGACAATGTCTTTATGATTTCATCGACCCAACCAACAAACTTTTTATGTTACTACGTTATGCATATACTTATGAATGTGTCGTTCTAATGTCCATTAATGCATACACAATAACATCAGAGATAGAAAGGATACCATTGATATCATCAAGGACTAAAACTTCTTTGCACACTCAGATCATATAAGCTTTGGCAAGATTTCCAACTTTAGGTCAAACGAATGTCTTTTGTTTTACTATTATTGGCTCTAGTCGTACTTCAAATTCCTAATCATCTGTGATTCGTAGAATTAACAGCAAGTCATACATTTTGATCTCTATCTAACTTAGTTCAATTTGGCAATCTTTCTTAAAATAATAAGGAAATCCATAAATTTAGTAGAATCTGTCTTTCGAAGTACACACCCTAGAGTGATTTCGACCATAATGATTGCATTCAATTCTTTTTACTTTTTGAACACTACTATACTAGGTACTGAAGTCGTCAGTGATCTCTAGTTATTCTGCTTCATTCTATCTTTATCATAAAACTTTGACAGCCTTGAAAATAAATACTCGGTCCTTTCACTTATCATTGGCGAAAAAGTAGGATATTTTCTGGATACACTCCATTCTTTGAAGTCCCAAAATCATGTCTCACTCTATTTCTTGTGATAACAAATTTCTTCTCTTTTCTAAGTCCGATCAAATAAAATTACAAATTCACAAAATTTTGTTACATTGACAAGTATTTTAATCTCATTAATCAATTCCTCTCTAGAACAAGTATACAATTTCTCTTCAATCGACACCATCTTAATAACATACTTACCAGCATAACTACTCTTACCTAGAAATCTACAACTGATATGTTTCCCAACTTCAATTCAAGAACCCTTTTTTATCGTTTGCTGATGTAATACTTTCAAAAATCAATTCAAAAAAAAAATCTCAATTAATTTATCTTTTTGATACCATAGTAGTTAAAGTCGATTACCAGAGAATAACCTCCTCTTTTAACAGTGACACTACACATATTAGATAATCTTCGGAAAGATATAACTAACTGTGTTTGTTATCCAATGCCAGACTCTGACTGTATCACTATTCACTTTACCTCTAAACTCTTCAGTTCTGCTATTTCAATTTTAATTGGTGATATTGTGAATATTTTGTCATATAGTACTTTGAGGACGATGGGGTAGAGGTTGTAAAGCCACAAAAAAATTCATTCATACATATTGAACATATCATTTTTTATTAATACAGTGGACCTTTTCTTTATATTTATTGAATTTTTACCTATTAAAAATAACCTTTTAATCGGAGACTTGAGTATCGCTTTCGGTTTCATCGGAATCAGGTCAGTTGGAATACATATATTATCTATAAAAGGAATAGAATCATATTAAGTCAGGAGTCATCACACTATCATAAGTTATGAAATGTATGTATTTCTAGACTCCATACATGCTACTTTCAGCCCGAGAACTGACTAAACAATAGTTCTAATACTAGTAAATGTAACACCTCTCACCCGATCCGGTTGTCAGACCCGGGCAAGTGAACGTTACAACGAAAAAGACACATTTATGAAACGATAAAAAGTCCTTTAAACCATTTTTCCTTTTATATGTTGGATAAAAATCAACTTTTATAAATACCTTGAATTAATTTGATTTTAAAAGAATTTTCGAAGTCTGAGGGACTTCTACTGATACTTAAGTGAACAAGTATCGGTAGAACTCAAGATGGAAAAAAACCTTGAAAATACTACAGAATCCCACCGAAACAACTAGGAGTTCTACAGATATAATTCTTACTTCTACCGATACAACCCAGACTTCTACCGATACAACTAACTCTAGGGAGAAAAGTAATTTTGGTCTGGGACTTTCTACCGATACCTAGATCCAAACTACCGATACAATCAAGGTACTACCGATACTTTTTAGATTACTACCGAAACAATTCAAGTCAGTAGCCAAAATTCATTAACCCTTGTACTTCTACCGATACTCTAATGAGTTCTATCAAAACAAGTCTTTCAAATACTATTTCTTAATTACCGAGACCAAGCTTGACAGAACTCAAACAAGTTAATTCACTTGAATAACTTTTTAACCTTATTACATGCCAGTTAAACACTAAAACCTTATATTGACACTGAAAATGGATTGTTACAAATAAAACCTTGACATAGTTTACAAAGGCCAAGGACTTGGGTCTTAAGTATCCAAATTTGTAATCTATCATGCACAATTATATGTATGGGTCCTTGAGTTTTACCATATGTCGTTCTCATGTATGGATTTTAATTTGGTTAGTCGATTTTAATTTGAATTGTTCTAATTTTTAGTTTGTTTATGTTGTAATTGTTTGATTCTAGATATTGTTCCAATCCTTAATCCACTTGTGTTGTGAAAGTTTGATTCTACACTATAGTTGCTCTAAAATTTACTTATTTTTATATTTTAATTGTACTTGTGAACTTCCAAAAAAGAAAACAAAAAATAGATGATGTCAATCTAAAATATAAATTGGGTTTTTATTTTTATGGTTACAACTTTAGTGTACGTTTGTTGAAGTTTAAGCATTACAAATACTTAATTATCGTTCAACAATATTGAACTGCCAATTGATATAAAGAATGAATTATATGAAACTGTAATTCCACATCATTTATATCCCTTTTCAATGGAAGAATGACAAATCAGATATTTCTTCCCGAGTTTTAGTATTTTCAATTGGATTTGAATTTTTTGGGAGGAAAAAGTTAAAAACTAGGAGGAAAAATCTTATTTGTCATTCTCTTATTGAAAAGGGATATGAATGACGTGAAATCACAGTTTCATACAATCTCTTCTCACTATGATAAGCACAAAACTAAATAATCAACTACAATAATTATCTTAAATTAACTCAATTAAAAATAACTTAAATAATAAGCAACTTGAACTTGTCTTTTCCTTTTCAATTTTGCTAAAAGCTTTAACAAGAAAGTTCATTTTGAAGTTAATTTCTACTTGTATTAACACCCGCTAAAATTATTGTTTTTGAAATAAAAATAGGGTGCTAGAACATAATTAAATACAAAAAATCTAAATTTTTTTTTATTATAAGGGAGGGTAAAATACTAACAGCAACGTAATTAGCACGATTCAAACCCAAACTATATCTGGGACAATAAGCACTTTTAATCATCAAACCAACAAACGAGATAATAAACATCCTTAACTATCAAACCAACACGGGGTTAAAAAAACCTAAATTAATCAATGCTTATAGACAATTTAAAACAAGTCTTTCAAACTTTAGGAGCAAAATTTTTCCAAAACACAGCGGGCGGTGCTTAATGCCCACATGATTCATGCTCGTGTGCCCCAATAATTAAATGAAAAGCATGCATGGACCACAATGCAACAAAAATGGTTCTACCCAATCTCTTCGCCCACTGATAAAGGAAAAAATGTGCATAGTTATTTGCCCCCCAATTAATAAAACCCAGCAAAAGTTGTTGAGGACTTGGTGGTTTTGCTATTAAATCATGTCTTAAACTTGTTTAGATTATATCGAAAGTAAACAAATCGCTATCACAATTACTATATAAATAACCCCCTATCTCTCATTTGCATTAATAGTCTTAAAATTATTCATCAAGTTTTCCATTTTAAATATTAAAAAAAATAAAAATTATCTCATCTATCATCACTAGTTTATTTTAAATTCTACAAACCAAATTAAAATTAATTTTTTTAATTATTTATTTGGTGGATAATAAAAGAAAAAAAAGCAGAAGATGTCTATATGGAACTCCAATTGATAAAATTAATGGTGGAAGTGGCAAAAACATATTCTGAATTACGTGGTTTCCCTACATCCAAATTAATACCAACAACTGCCACTTGATCCATCCAGCATGAAAAAAACATGTTTAAAATATTTTAAAATGGGTAAAAGATCTTTCCGGTTTCTCTCAATTTCAATATTAAGCAAATTAGTCCTACTCAAAAAAAATCAGAGCAATTTAATCCCTGTCAATTTCGAACATGAACAACTAAGGACAATTAATCACAATGTTCATGTTTTTTTGTCAATTGTACGTAATTTTTATTGTATAATAACAATTTAGTCCTCAATATTTACACATTCTATTAATTTGGTCTTGATTGAACAAACTTAACCCACAACATTAATACATTTTATCAGCATTTGCATAGACTATACAAAACATTGAGGGCTGAATTTGGTATTATATCAATCAAAATTATGTACAATTGAAGAAAAATATTAACACCGTGAATAATTGTCCTTAGTTGCTCACCTTCGAAATTAACATGGATTAAGTTGCTTTAATTTTTTTGAGAGTGGCCAATTTGTTCAATATCAAAATTAAGAGCAATTGGAGAGATATTTTTACCATTTATATGTTATTTTAAATAGGGCTAATGCATATTTGGTACTCAAATTTGACACTTATTTTCTAAATATTTTTGCTTTTTTTATTTAATGTAATACATGTATTTGATTAAAATTGTACATTTTGATACTCGAAAGTAATGATATTAATTTCTTAGTATTTAATTACAATAAGATGTCTCAAGAACTGTCGAGAGGGATTGAAGCTTTTCTTTTGAGCTTTTCGATGGGCTTGCCTTCAAGTTTATAATTGTTGTGCTCTCGTTGTAGCTGTTCTATTTCTTATTTACCAAAAGAAAATTATAACCATCACATTGTATTTAACAAATTAAACGTGAAATTAAATAAATTCACAATTAAGATTAAATCTGTTCTATTAAAAAATTTGAATATTCAAATCTAATAATATTATCAATTAACTTTCATCAAAGCAATTCTAAAACTTGAATTTAAACACTAAAAACTTAATACGGTTACCTTTGGGTATCAAAATGTATAACTTTCTAAATATAGATACCATATTGGATAAAAACACATATTATACATTACAAAAAAAAGTGTCAAATTCAAAAACTAAATAATGTATTAAGACTTTTAAATTTGTTTAACTTACATTGATAATGGTAATATAGAACGACCGCGAAGCAATAGAAAAAAATAAAACACAACTATCAAAACTACGTCTTTTGAAATCATGAGTAGTCATACATGAATCAAACCTTTTGTATCACCGCCTTGGTGACTGTTTCAGGCCATAAAGGAATTTTTTCAGTGAGTAAACATAGTCTTCCTTTTCTGAGACTATAAAATCCTGTAATTGTTGCATGTAAATATCTTCCTCAATTTTTCCATGCAAGAACGTTGTTTTTACATCTAATTGCTTAAGCTCCAAATCATACATTACCACAATATTAAGCAAGCCTCAAATCGAACTATACTTCATAATTGGAGAAAATACATCTATGAAGTCCACACTTGGAATCTGACTATAACCTTTTGCAACCAGTCTTGCTTTATACCTTGATTCTTCAACTCCTAAAGCCTCTTCTTTCTTCTTGAACACCCATTTACAACGAACAACCTTTTAACCCTTAGGAAGCTTCACTAGGTCCCATGTTCTATTCTTTTAGAGTGATTCCATCTCTTCTTGCATGACAAACATCCACTTTCCTGAATCTTGACAGCTAACAACCTCGGAATAAGTAGATGACTCTTGATTTGTATTTATATCTTCAGCCACATTCAAAGCATAAGAAACTAGACCAGCCTCGACATACCTTTTTGGAGGTTTAATTTCTCTTCTAGGACTATTTTTGGCAATAAAATATTATGGTGAATAAGCAACTCTACTCTAAGTTTCTATACTAACTTGAGGAGTAGACTCTTCTGCAGATCTTAGGTCAATCTAAAGCTCCACATGTTTCACATGTGTGTTTGAACTTTATTGGTCTTTATTGGAAGAGTCTTTAATATGTATGTTAAACAACATAGCAGGACACCATAACTTATACCCTTTAACACCAACCTTATAACCAAGAAAAACACATTTAATAGATTTAGGTTCTAATTTCCCATTATCAACATCAGCATACACATGACATCAAAAAACTTTCAAATCAGAATAATCAGTAGGAGTAGCAGACCAAACCTCTTGTGGAGTCTTTTTCTCAATGGTAGTGGAAAGAGATCAGTTAATCAGAAAACATGCAGTAGAGGCCATTTCAGCTCAAAAGAACTTCGATAAACAAGCATTCGAAAACATACATTGAACCTTTTCTATTATTGTTCTATTCATTCATTTTGCAATGTCGTTTTATTGCGGAGTATGACAAACTGTCAAGTGTCTCACGATCCCTTCTGATTTGCACAACTTATTAAAGTCGTTAGAACAAAATTCCAAGCCATTATCTGTGTGAATGTGTTTTATTTTTTTTCTCGTATACTTCTCAATCATAGTCTTCCAAGCCTTAAATGTGCAAAACACATCACTTTTTTTGCTTCAAAAAGAATGTCCAAACTTTTCTAAAAAAATCGTCAATGATCGATAGCATATAATTAGTGCCACCCCTCGTAGGCACTCTAGATGGTCCCCAAAGATCAGAATGAATATAATCTAGTGTTCCCTTCGTGTTATGGATTCCTCTGGTGAATCGAACTCTCTTTTACTTCCCAAAAACGCAATGCTCACATAAATTCAGTTTGCTAATGTCCTGTTCATCAAGAAGTCCTCCTTTGCTTAATTTTATCATGTCATTCTCACTCATATGCCCTAGACGCATAAGCCAAAGTCTAGTAACATCATCATCTCACAAGGAAGAAGAAGCAACGGTTGCATTACCAATAACAGTTAAACCCTGCAAAACATATAACTTGGCTGTCTTTCTCTGCCTTTTCATCACAATAAGAAAACCCTTGCTAATCTTTAAAATCACACTTTCAACTATGTACTTTTACCCTTTTGAATCAAAAGTATTTAACATAATCAAATTTCTCTTCAATTCTGGTACATGTTGTACGCCATTAAGTGTTTTGATGACTCCATCGAACATCTTAATTTTGGTCGTGCCAATACCTACAATTCTACATGAAGCATTATTTCCCATCAAAACAACACCTTCAAACACTATTTTATATGTTGTAAACCAATCCCGATTTAGACTCATATGGAAAGTGCAGCCAGAATCGAGGATCCACTTGCTTACTTTAGAGTTGTCAACAGAAGCAACTAGGAGTTCACCATCGTTGTAGTCTTCTACTACATCAACTTCACCAGATTGTTCTGGTTGTTTCCTCTTTTGATTCATCGCCTTCCTTTTGTTCTTCTTCTGCAACTTATAGCACTCAGACTTAATATGCCCTTTCTTTTTGCAGAAATTACAAGTTTTACCTCAGTTTAAAGATCTCGATCTACCATTAGATTTACTACGAGGATTTCTTTCTTGTGTCATCCCACAATTATCACCAGTATTTTGTTCTTGTCTCCCATGAACAATGAGACCCTCTCCTTGAGAGTCAGATCCAGTCACAAGATGCTTCATCTTTTCATACAAGGCTAAGGAAGGTTTCAAATCTAATCTTAGCCAACCACTTGAGGAGCACAATAACCCTCTAGATAGACAATGATAGTATGGCAATGAATAGGTGAGGTCTCGTGTGTGAGTCATGCAAGGAAGGACCCAACACCTGTCTTTGGCAAAATAGATCATATAAGTTCCAGATGTTATGTGTATGTATTCACAAAACTCTGGCCTTGACGAAGTGATGCCCCTAACAAAGTAATGTCTAGCAAAATCGTGCCACGGTAAGACAAGGGTGGCGAGTTGTGAATTGGAAATGTATTTAACATTGTCAATTATACTTTTAAATATTTGAGTGTTGATATTTAACTTGCTAAATTGTTATACTAGTTTTGCAAACTATTGCAAAAAAAATAAATATCTTTTTGTGTATTAAATACTTTTCAACTGAATTTTATATTTATCAGTTCTAACTTACTGAATTTCAAACTACTTTTTCTGCTTTCATTTTCCTTAACATTGAACCTATCGAAGACTCAAGTAGTATGAAAATGAAATGGGAAAGCGACAATTTTTGTTTGTATTTTTCTTATAAGAAGAGAGGGTAAATGTTATTTAAGAATTAAATTCGAAAATAAATGTCAATTAAAAACTTACATATCAACACAAGGTTTTTCTTTTTTTAGCATCACAAGCTTTTTACTATAACACTAATGATTTATTTATATTCAACTGTATGATAATACTAAAATAAGTTTAATTCAAAACTGTATATATTATAAGTTAAAAGTAATATAATGATCGATTGAGTTTTAACTCGATTGATATGGACATTATTGTCAAGGCAGAAAGATGTGGGTTCAAATGCTTTGAAGCACATTATTCTCTTATTTATGAGTTGGGGAAGGATTATAGATAGATCTAAACATTTGTGTCAAAAAGAATAGATACGACCAAAATATATAACAAAATTATTAAAAAAATTATATTTTAATAAAAAAATCAACTTGGTTTTACTTGGGCTTGTTAATTTATATTATCATACAAAGACTTTTGGAAGCATAAGTGCCTCAAAAAGTGTGGACAATCCAATGTCAAGATCATGCCATGTATCTTTCAGTCAGTCTCCCATTATGTTCCTTTGCATTGTATACAACATCTGTATTTAAATATTAAAAATCTATCATCACTCAATTGCATTAATATGTCTTGTATCTTATATACATATATTTTTCATAACTTTCATAAATAATTCAAAAATCTCAATTTGCTACTTCAAAGGTCGAATCTCATTTACATTGTCTAACTTTGTAAGACAAAATAATTTAAAAATTAAGATCTTTATGTACAAAATACATTTTTATACATATACTTTTTCTTTTTTTTATGAACAAAATTAAGATCTTTGTTTGAGATCGAATCTAAACTCTTATACTTGCAATATAATATCTTTGCCATTTGGCCAAGAGGAGGTTAACTATGTACAAAATACTTTATTTAAATAAAATAGTCTTAGAATTTCTATACTTTCAACTTTTTTGATGATTTTTTTAAAAATTTTAATGTTCAATAAATTTCATAAAGTTATCTATGTTGAAGTTTGATCCTTCTATTGTTAGTTCATTAAGTGAAGGAAGCAATAGGATTGAAAGGATATGACCCAGAATACATGAGATGGTTTAATAGTCAAGAGTGTTTATTATCTCATGTGTGGTGTGAGTTCGAATCGCGTTTATTATTCGAGCTTTATCCTGTTATTATAATTCATCAAAAAAAAACCCAAAAAGTTGATAAGTTGGCAATGGACAAAATGCCCATTGTGGTTGGCCCATTGGTCAAAACTTGATAAGTTTGATAAAGGAAGAGATATGGACCCTAGATTTCTTCTGTGTTTTCTTCTTCTTGTTTCATTCATAAGATTCCCATTTCCAAATAGGCATTTGTGGTGTCCTACATGTTTTTGTATTTTATCACTTCCCCCCCACCCCCCACAAAAAAATTCACTAGCTTACATCAACTTATGAGTTATGAGTAGTCGTCGTCTATCACAATATGTTTGTGTATTAAAAGAGGAGTGCAAACCCTACTAATTAATTATTATCTCTATATGATGTAAGCATGAATAATCCATTGAGTAAAAACCAGTAATTTGTTTGATTTAATGAATATTTAAGAATTTAAACTTTTAACTTCTTAATTTTCTTCCCAAAATAATACCAAATGCTTCTTTTCATTAATTATTACTTACATTTAACATTTATTTTACAACATTAAAACCAATTTATTCAACAAATTAATCAAAAAAATTGTTCGAATGATTTAACTTGTGATCCGATTTTTTTATTAAATCAGTAATATTTAAACTATATCATTTAAAATTATGGGTATTGAATTATGGATATATCTATTTCTTTCAAAAGTTTTATTTATAAATACATTTATAAGGTTGTTATAGGAATATATACCCATATGATAGCTCAAATATATGGAAAAAGAAAATGTAAAATAGGAGAATTAAGAAAAAGAAAATGTAGGAGCAACATAAAATTTAAAGCATAGCTTTATTGTGGTAAGTTTTAGAAAAATGGGCAAAAGAAGAAATGAAGCCCAAAATGAGTCCATCAGAACTTAAACCTCAAACTGCCATGAAATGGGCCTATAAATGGCTTACTTTGAACTCCCACCATTGATTTTACCCATCTTTTTGTTGTTGTTGTTGTTGGAAGATTTTATCCATTTCATTCAATTAATAAAAAATAAAATTTACTGTTTCATTTTATAGGTTTTTCCTCTTAAAATAATTTAAGAAATTGAACGAAATTATTTTATCATGTTATTGACACATCATTCTAATCATTATTTTATTTTAAACTTCGAATTTTGAGGTTTAAGAATTGGGTTCAAAATTTAAGGTTTATGATTTGAGTCTGAAGTTTAAAGTTTAGATTTAGGGTTTAAGGGTTTGGAGTTATTGGTTTAAGATTTGAGGTTATAAGTTATGAGTTTGAGGTTTAGTGTTCAAGGGGTTTAGCTTTAAGTTTAGGGTTTTATATTTTGGGTTTTGAGTTAGAGATTTAAGGTTTATAATTTAGAGAAAAAAAATTACCAAAATTATGTGTCAATAACATAAAAAAATTGTTAAAATATCATCAAATAATTGAAAATAGACAAAAAAAATAATGTAGTAGAAATGGTTCATATAATAATTTCTCTATGGATGAGTATATAATAATAATTTCATGTCTTTAAAATTTGATTATGTAACAAAATTTTATTAATACCTAAAATTCTTAATTTTTAAAATCATCCTAATCTAAATTACTCTTACAATTAATATTGATTCCACTTGGATTATTTGAACTTGCTTTATAAATTTGAAATTGGTGGACTCTCTAAATTTGATTTTATTTTAAGTTAATTGGACTAAAATTTTGAACTTCTTGAAACTTATTGAACTGTTAGATTTGCACAAAATTTAGGCTCATTTAATTACTAAAGCACATTTTTATTTGATTTGATTTTTGACCTTATGTCCCATTAGCTTTTTTTCTACTTTTATTTTAATTTTACTTTATAAATTTACATAAAATAAAAATAATCAAAAGTACAAAATTCTCAAAAAAAAAAACTAAAATGCTTTAAAGCGACTCAACTTTCAAAAAAAAATCTTAACACTCAATTGAGCCTTTAAACACTAAAATTTCATTCAATTAAATTCTTTAATAGTTAATATTAACACTCAACCATTCATTACAACAAAGAGTCAATCAACCAATTCCCTCGATGATCACATATAATTGAACTCACAGGTTTTTTTATCCCAATAATACAAAAAATATAATTTTTTACCAAAATGGTACCCCATCCTAATTATTTACAAGAATGGAGTGTTTGGGGTGGTGGAGGCTATCAAGGAGGCAGCACCACCCTTGATTTCTGTCATGTGTCAGATACAAATTAAAAAATAATATTTTAAGGATGGAGGTTGTCAGATAGGCGGCACCCCTTTTTTGTACGGGTCAAATGGGTTAAACACGGGTCATATACGATGTATAATACCAAAAATGGTATTTTTTTGTAGAGGATATCTGACAAGTGGCACCTATGGTGCCCATCTGGTAGGTGGCACCAATGTTGCCATACTGATAGGCAGCACTAATGTCTTATTTTTTACACCTCTTGCGAGTTGAAGAGCTGAAAAAAAAATTAGAAGAAAAAGAGAAATTTGGAGCAGTAGAATTTTGTTTAAACAAAATAGAAGAGTTCAGAGAAGGTTAGTAGAAATTTTTAGCAGTAAATTTGTTTACAATAATTTTTTTGCTGTTCGAAATGGTATATTGATATTATATATATTTTTTAAAAGATTTAGTATTGAAGATGGAAAATCAATTTTTTGTATATGTTTATTTCGATGGAGAAATTTTGACAACAACAGTTGGATGTATATTTGAATGTCGCCAACAACTAGCAATGAGATTTAACAAAATGTCTCGGTTGATGATATGAAGACAAATATTAGTAAAAAATTGCTAGATGTTGTAGGAGAAGGATCTCGAAACTTTTCTACAAGTTTTCAGTTTCGACAGATCCAATCAAATTCACCGAGATGGAACTTGTAGACGATAAAGACGTGGAGACAATGATCGCTCTTTATTGTGGGAATCAGAGTGATGAAAATGCATCGATTCAGTTATTTACTGAGCTAGCTGATGTTGAGGCAGCTGAAGATCCCACTCCATTAAGTATGGTGGTTCTGACATCGTACGTTGATAGTCAATTTATAGTTCGCGAGATCAGCATCGATCTTAATGTTGCACCATATAATGATGCAGATGGTGATAATAGATATGATAGTAATGATCTTTCTGGTCACGAGGTCGATAGTGATAGTGATCCCGATGTGGACGAGGTCTCGAATGATATCGACGAGGAAGGCCTGAATGATGATGAAAATGTTAAAGTGTCTTCAGTCGGGACCCCTATTCTACGTATTGTGATACACAATAATCTTGAGCCACACATGCTGCTCATAAACCCCGATGTGGCGCATGCAGCCAAGTTTCCTGAGTACCCTGATATACTACCTACTCATCGGCTGACCGTAGATTCCGAATCTAAGGATTTGTTCATGACATAGAAATTTGCAAACAAGGAAAAGTGTGCATTTTCCATTAAGCGATATAGCATGAATGTGTCTATGGATTACAAAATCGTCGTGTATAAATCGACATTGTATATTGGGGAGTGTTGGAGGTCGACAGAAGGCTACAATTGGCGAGTACGAATCGCATTTATCTATAAATCGTAGATGTGGAAGATACGAAAATTTGTTGGCCCTTACACATGCACTTCAACAAGTATGACAGAAGATCACCGTAAACTTGATTCAAAAACTATTTGTACATGTATCATGCCAATGGTGAAGGACTCACCAACCATCAAAGTTTTTACATTGATTGTTGAAATGCAAACACGATTCCAATATTGAGTATCATATTGGAAAGCATGGATCGTTAAACAGATGGCAATAGAGCAATTATTTGGAGATTGGGATGCATCATACAATGAGCTACAAGGGTGGATAGTCGCAATGCAATAGTACATGTCGAGGACTACCATTAAGTTGGAGACACGACCTTATTATGACCCGAATAACCATCTACAACCGGGAAGAAGAATTTTCCATTGTATGTTCTGGATATTTGATCCATGCATGCAAGCTTTTCCTCATTGCAAGCTGTTTGTCTAGGCAGATGGGACTTGGCTATACGGGAAATATATGTAGATCCTACTTATTGCGATTGCTCAAGAAGAAAACAATAACTTGCTCTCGATGGCATTTGCTATTGTGGATAAGGAAAATATGGAATCATGGGAATTCTTCCTCACGAACCTGTGGAAATATGTTGTTCGTGACGATAATATTTGCATCATATTTGATAGAGGGAAGGGAATAATCGTCATCATTAGGTGTTCTAGTATACCATGGAGATCCGTTTACTACAGCCGGCACATCGCGGCTAACTTCCAACGAGAGTATAAGAATACAGACTGGCCAAGGAAACTTGTTAAAATTGGTAAAATTTAGTTTCAAAAGTTTGGATCAATGCCGCCGATCCAAATCCCGCTGCCTCCAAGTATGGCATGAGGTGATCATCCGAGGATAACTTACACCATTCACTCGACCCCTTAATACGCGACACTCTTGACAATATTACATCACCGAAATAGTTAATATAAAGGATTAAATATAAAATTAGTACTTGAACTTATCCACCTCTCCCAAATTGGTATCTAAAGTTTTTTTATCCCAGCTTGGTACCCGAACTATTTTTCCATCCATTGGTTTGGTACCTAAGTCTAACGCCGTTAAGTCTAGGACACGTTGCATAAATGACATCATAGTGACGTCATAGTGATGTCATAATATAATTTTTTAAAAAAAATTCCCTTTAGACTTTTCTCTCCCCCTATTTTTCTATCGTTTCTTCTTCTTCTTCTTCTTCTTCTTCTTCTTCTTCTTCTTCTCCATAACTAGGTTACACGATACAATATGAAGATCAATGCAAAAATAAACAATAAATTTCAAGATTTTTGCTAAACAAAATTCACCAATATTTCACTAAGCCCATTTCAAAATTCTCACCAAAATGGCCAATCAAATTCCTCAATTATAGATTTAAAATCAAAAGAGATAATGAGACAATAAAATTACCTAGAAAAAAATATAAAAATTCAAGCAATTAACAATCAAAAAACTCTAAAAAAAATTACAGTATAATAATGTCAATCTCAAGTTTATACAATAAAAAAAAAAGCTCAACTTTTGTTTTTCCAAAGAAAAAAAAATCAAAGAGACAACAAGCTATCCATAACAACAGAGTAATTCCCATCCTCCGCCTACCTTCAAAACCATGAGGCTTCACCATTATGTTCTCTAGGAGGCCAAACAATCACAATCCTTATAATGATTGGTTGACCTAATTCCC
The DNA here is from genome assembly GCA_005610355.1 of Gossypioides kirkii. Taxonomy (NCBI): domain Eukaryota; kingdom Viridiplantae; phylum Streptophyta; class Magnoliopsida; order Malvales; family Malvaceae; genus Gossypioides; species Gossypioides kirkii. Next base: position 15,587,136 of record CP032245.1, read on the forward strand.
GTCGTATAACCTCCTAATTCCAGTCTCTATGTTCAATCACCATTGTATTATCCAAAACCTCAATCTCTTTATCTATAAATTTGAAATGAAATTGTGTGTTTTTCTGGTTAAGAAAGAATGTCGAAGAGATCGGAGAGAAGTTAAAACTAAAATGTAAAAAGAAAAGAAGAAGAAATGACAAAAAATAGGGAGGGGTGCAAAAGTCAAAGGGAATTTTTTTTTTTTTAAGATTATGACATCACTATGATGTCACCATGATGTTATTTATGCCACGTGTCACAATATTAATCTGCCACATATCCTAGACTTAACGACGTTAGATTCAAGTATCAAACCAGGAGATGGAAAAATAGTTTGAGTACCAATCTGGGATAAAAAACTTTAAGTACCAATTTGGGAGAGTGGACAAGTTTAAGTACTAATTTTATATTTAACCCTAATATAAATGACGTAGAACTTTTTATAATGTAATAAATAACAATTTTATTACCTCATTATTAACCATTTTTTATATGTGATTATCATTTTTAATCAAAAAACCTATTTGGATATCTACAATCTAAAAAAATTGAGTTAAATTAGTTTCATGCAAAAAACACATTTCGGTAGGTAAATAATTTCTATTAGGATAAATAATATTATAATACAAAAATGGTACTCCCTAACAACTTTTTTTCCATACTATTTCAATATATGATAAACGTTTTTATACAACTTAAGTAAAAAATTAACAAAACTAATATCTAATCAATTCCAACTCAATGGTCCCATCTTTTACCTACATGAAAAAAAACAAAAAAAAATATGCTAAATGGTTATTCAACATAGATTCCACATCTTGCAACAAAAAAACAACAGAAACATTTCTAAAATAAATAAATAATACGAATAAAAAAATAAATCATAAACATAAAAAAAACATACAAATAAAAAATAAAACAGAAACATACCTGCACATTTCCTTTCAAAAAACCTTGATATCTTACCTAAATTAAGCAGAAACATTTCTAAAATAAATCAAAAACAACAAAAATAAAATAAAAACTTAATAAACAAAAAAATTATGCCATAACGTTACTTACATAAGAATACTAATGCCTAGTAAGAAAAGCTAGACACGAATAACCTAAATTAATGTAATCGTCACTAACCAATTTGGGCTAGGTCGGTTAGCCACCTATTGTCTAAAAGTCTAGAATTAATACTACGAAAAATCCTAAAAATCTAGACTCGATCTCATAATCAAATTTAAGTTCGGGAGTATGGTATGTGTGGGGAAGGTTATAGCACCCCCACAACGCCTATCCGGGGATAGTCTTACGAGATCTTAGGAGCTAGGTTTTTTTTTTTTTTTAAAGCATATTAATGTCTTAATTTAGGCTAAAATCTTATGGAAATCTTAAATAAAAACTAAAAAAATGTCTCTGATTTACTTGTAACTTGATTAAGACGTGTTCACCAAATTTATCTAATTTAAAACTTAAATTAAAGATTTTTTACTTCTAACGAGAACTCTAAATGATACCTAAATAATTATAATAAAATACCTTTAATTCTTAAAATTAATTCTATTTTAGAATCCTAAAAAAACCCTAAAAATTACTAATGAATTAAGAGAAATATTAAAATTCATCTACAACTTACTCGATCTTTTATCATTATTATTATTTTAAGAGATTTAATTAATAACATTGAACCTATCAAGATCTTACAAATGTATCCTATGTCGGGTTTATGATTTATCTTACTTTAAAATTCTTGATTTAAAGTTTAAATTCATCAAAATCCTAAAATGATATATCTTAGATGTCATTTATTAGCTATCTTAAAGAGTTTCTAAAATAGAATACTTAGAAATGCCTACTTATGATTTACAATTCACCTACAAAAATTCTTAGTTTTAATCTTAAACAAAGTCCTAAAGAATATTTACATATTAATTATCCTATACAATATTTAAAATTAGTTTTAAATCCTAATAAAAAATATCCTACATATTATTTATAATTTTTCTAAGATAAATGGTAGATAAACTCTTAAAGACTAACCTAAATTCAAATGTAAAAAAGTATAAATATAAATAGACATGAAAATATAAACAAATATGAAATAAGAATAAATAAAAATTATGCAAGTGTGAATACATATAAAACATTAAACTAAAATGTATAATTAACATCAAATATATAAAGCATAAATGCAAATGAAAGGGAAGATATAAATATAAATAACTTATTAAAGATGGAAACAAAATGAAATAGTTTGATTTTAGGACTAAAAGATAAAAAATATGGAAGACAGAAGACTGATGTAACAATTAATTTGCTTTTAATTTTGAAATTTCGGATTAAATCGAAGGTTTTAATAAACAAAAGGGTTACGGATGTAAATAGGTCAGAGAGTGAGGGCGGCTTTGCAAAAAACGGGATATTTTTCATAAATTTAAAAAGTAAGAGGGTGAGAATAAATTACCTATTTTGACACTTATAAATAGAGAAAATTCATTTTATTCTTTCATTTTTAGCCTCATTTAAAAAAAACTCTTCCTCTTTCTCTTCTTGATTCCATGTTGGCCGTGGCTCCACCATCGGAGAGCCCAACAGTTCTTAAGCTCTGGTGGTAGAGCTGCCGCATACAGTGGCCAAAAATTTCTTCTTCTTCTTCTTTTTTTTTAAATCAAAAGTTTTTTTTTGATAAAAACAAAATCTCTACTTTACTTCAAAATCAAAACTTTTATTTCGAAATAGTTAAAAAAATTAAAACTTTGTTTAAAAATTTAAACTTTTTCTTTAAAATCAATAAAAAAATATATTTTTTATTTTTTAAAAAATCTAAATTTTCTTTTTTTTAATGAAAATTACTATTTTTCTTAAAAATCAAAATTTTTTATTTCGAAATAGTTAAAAAAATCAAAACTTTGTTTAAAAATCTAAACTTTACTTTAAAATGACTAAAAAACAGATTTTTATTTTTTAAAAATCTAAACAGTGACTCCAGTGGAAAAGAGAATGTTGTTCATCCTAGGAGTCTCGGGTTCGAGCACCTGTGTGTGCGTTGTCAAAGGATTAAAAAAGTATGAACAGATACTATCATATAATCACATCAATATATTAAAAAAAATCTTACACAAACCACACAAATTCCTATTTTGTTTGAAACCCCAAATTACTTAAATCTCAAATTACTAAACAAAACCCACAATACCCTCCCTTTCTTCTCTTCATTTCCCCTCCCCTTCTCTTCTATCTTTCCTTTTGTTTTTTTTCTCCCCCCCCTAAAACAGTTCTCTATTTTGTTCTGTTTGGTGTTTGTTTTTTCAATTTTGGTTTGGGGACAATTATAAGGTCCCCATTCACCTGATGCCCCCAGCGTTTAGCGTCTAGTCCTATCGACAGACGGCAGCAACAGGGGTGTAGGGGTGCATCAAGATAGCTTTGGGTGTCGCCTGTCATGTAGGCACTATCCAATTATTATTATATTATACTCGTATTTTAATTTTGGATATATATTATACCCGTATTTTAATTTCGGGTCAATACTATACCCGTGAAAAAGAGGTGTCGCCTATCTGATAGCTTTCACCCTAAAGTATTGTTTTTTAAATTTGTATCTGACACATGGCAGAAATCAGGAGTGGTGTCACCTACCTGACAGCCTCCACCTCCCCAAACACCCCATTCCCGTAAATAATTGAGATGGGGTATCATTTTGGTAAAACAATAATTTTTCTGTATTATTGGGGTAAAAAAGCCGGAACCCACACTTGCTTTCCATGAATTACAAATATATGGTTAGGAGAAATCAATTTAACCTATTTGGTGGAGGGGGCTTCCATGTAACTGATAAAAAAATAAAGAAAATTAAAACTTTCACAAGAGATGAAATTGCAATAAATTCACCGGCGCTACATAGTATTCATTAAATTCGAATGGTCGAAACAATCGAGAGTTGAATTTGAATATCTTAAAAGTTCATGAGTCTAATCGAGTTTTTAATATTTTAATAAAATTAATTTTAATTAATTAAAAATATCAATTCAAATATGAGGATAAATATTCTAATTTGAAGAGGGTGTTTTTAGAGACCATTGAGAATATTCACTTCATAGAAAAACAAAAAAAGAAATTCATTTAATTTTTTAAGGGTTTCATAATTATAATAAAATTTCAATTAATTTAAAATTTTGAATAAAATAAGTTGGTTGATAGTGATTTTATTTTTTTTAAAATTATATTCAAAATAAGTTATCACTTTATTTTTATCAAAATAATAAATATTCAAATTATTATATTTAATTTTTATTCAAATTTATTCTAAAATAATATAAAATATTATATTAATAAAAATAAGCTTATGAAATAAGTAATTTTCATTAATATAATAAACAGTTTTATAATGTAAATTCAGCACTTATAAATTTATGTATTAAAGAATTATTTTTTTAAATTATCAAACAACACCTATTTAAAAAAAATTGAATAATTCGAATTTTATATTTAAATCCATCTTAAAAATTTAAAACGTAGAATTTCAACAAACTTGAAAGTAACGCATCAAATATTAAAATTTAAATTAAATAAAAATTTTCTCAAATTGATTAAAACAAGTAATTGGAAATCTAGAACTACAAAGTTAGAAGCTGTAACCTCATTATGTTCCAATGGACTTCTATTTGGTGATAGAACTTTAGTGGAAGTCACCCATCTTAGTTTCATAATCACTTTGAATTTTGAAATAATAATCCTTTTCCTCCTTTCCTTTTTTTTTTAATATTTTAAGATTTTTTTTGTTGGTCAAATATTACATCATGTTTATATAATATTACATTTCGAAATTAAATTACGTTAAAAATTTCAATATTTTGATCTTCTTATAATCTTATATTTTCAAATAGTATCAAGATGTCATAATATAGAATGTAATACGATCCATTCTATAAATTATCTTAGATTATGTTTGTAATACTTACAGACTGACTCATCAGATTTATGGTTCCGAAATCACTAAAAAACGGACTGTTACATTTGCCCTGTAACAATTTTTTAGGCTGTTTGAACCAGTATTGCAGATATTCGAACTTGTCATAAACTGAAATTTGTGATCCCATTAAATTTCTCGATATCGAATCTCATTATTATAATCTCTAAACGGGTTGATTGTGGAATGCTAACTAAGCTATAATACCAATTTGTTGGGGATCGATCCGTATAAACAACAAGAAAGAATGAATAGAGAAAATTGGACATACAAATTTACGTGAAAAACTCCTCCAATCAAGAGAATAAAAAATCACAAGAAAATGAGACTTCACTAATGAGCAAATAAACGAAGAGTACAAGATAAAAAAAATTCAAAACAAACCCTAACTTCAAATACAAAGCTCTTTTTGGCTAGACACACAATATTCCCTTAAAGCTCTTTAAAACTCTCTCTTGATTTTCCATCTAATGTTGTATTATTATAACTTATTTTAGGGTTGTTATGGCATTTTAAATGGACTTAAATTAAAATTCTAATATGATTTAAATATTTATAAAATAATCAGAATTTAACTAAAAAAAATAACCTTGTAAAGAGTCTAAATACATAACTACTTTAAATTTGGAATTTAAGACGTCGTTATGATATCCCAGGCTCTTCGTCACGACATCACCTCTACTTTGGCTATATTTCAAACATTGTTTGAATGATTTGACTTTTGATCCAATTTTTTTTTATCTTGGATGCAATTTATGTTCTGATTATAAAACTAAAAATATATATATATGTGGGTCAGTATTATTGAAGATTTAATTTATCGGTTGGTGCATAATTTTTTTTTCTTAAGAATTCTTATATTTTCTTCGAGAAATTTATTATTTTAGTCATTTAAGTGTTAAATTGATAATGGCGACTAATTATGCATATCATATCATGCTCACACATTTTATTTTGGCCAAAAAAAATTCTTAAAATTTCTTCACCCCGTTAAAAATACTTTTTGCTTTGCATGCACGGACGAATTCAAGGGGTTGGTAAGGGCCTTAGTCCCCCTAAAATGAATTTTTTTTTTATTTAGACTCTTTAAAATTTTTAAAATTTTAAATTAGTGAAGGTAAAATTGCACTTTGACTCCCCTAAACATGATAAAATTTTGATTTAATACTTTAAAAATTACATTTTTACTATCATAAAAATTATAATTTTATTTTGGCCCCTAAAAGTTTTTTCTAGTTTTGTCCCTGTTTTCATGAATTGTCAATTTTTCCTTCAAAATTTTCATTTCTATTATTAATTCTAATTTATATAACATTAACGGAGATTTTTAATTTTAATTTCTACACTCAAAACAGTTAATAAAATGCATTATTAAAAAACAATTAATAAAATACAATCAGGAAATGTAACCTAACTCAAATTTTACATAGATGTAAAATCAACAAATAAAGAACTCAAAATAAACTGAAAAACAATTCTAGGCAATGAAAGACACCCAAGCTAACCAAAAAATTTAATATTTTTTAATAATTGGTACATCAATTATTGGTAACTAAATAAAGAAAGAAGAGATGTGATAAATGGATTTTTTTTCTATAACTATAATTCGAACTTAAATTATTTTTGAAGGTTACGAATTATATTTTTAAAATTTTAAATTAATAATAAAATTGTATTTTGGCTTTTTTATAAATATAAAAAATTATTTTGATCTTTTGAAAATTATAAAATATAAATTATTAAAATAATAAAATTTTATTTTTGTTATAGTAAAAATTACAATTTAATATCGACTCCTTAAAAAAATTCTGATTTCGTCTCTGTTCTTGAAGAAACTGAACACTCAACCAATAGGTCATAATTATATCATTTAAAATTATGGGTATGAAATTATGGATATATCTATTTCTTTTAAAAGTTTATTTATAAATATATTTATAAGGTAGTTATAAGAATATTATGCAAAAAGAAAATGTAAAATAGAACTCAAAAAGTGGTTCTAGTGGAAAAGAGAATGTTGTACATTCTAGGAGATTCGGGTTCAAGCATCTGTGTATGCAAGGTATGTGTTTGTGCATTGTCCAAGGATTAAAAAAGTATGAACAAATACTACCATGTAATCACACCAGTATATTGAAAAAAAAATGTAAAATAGGAGAAATATAAAATTATTTTTTGGTAAATTATAAGAAGAAGCAAAGTCCTAACAGGAATGCAATTGACGCGACTCAAACCCAAATCACACCTAAAATAATGACCATCCTTAATCATCAGATCAACAAACAGAATTTGAAGTAATATAAAATTTAAAGCATAGCGTTATTGTGGTAAGTCTTAGAAAAATGGGCAAAAGAAATGAAGCCCAAAATGAGTCCATCGGAACTTAAACCTCAAACTACCATGGAATGGGCCTATAAATGGCTTACTTTCAACTCTCACTATTGATTTTACCCACTTTTTTTTTTTGAAGAATTTATCCATTTCATTCAATTAGTAAAAATAAAATTTACTATTTCATTCTATAAGTTTTTCCCCTTAAAAAAATTAAGAAATTGAATGAAAGTTGGGTTATAATATTCAACCATTCACTACAACAAAAAGTTAATTAACCAGTTCCCTCGATAATCATGTATAATAGTGCCCGCATTTGCTTTTCATGAATTACCATTATATGGTCATGAGAATTCAATTTAACCTACCTTGGTGGAGGGGCTTCCATGTAACTCGTAAAAAATTAAGGAGATTAAAACTTTTCATAAGAGACGAAATCACAATAAATTCATCAGCGTTAAATAGTATTTGTTGGAGTTTAATTTTGATCGGGCCCAACATTTAAAATGAAACCCAATTTTAAATTTAAATTTATTTTGAGTTTAAATTTATTTTAAATTAAATTTAAATTTTAAAAGTTCAAAAGTACAAATTCAAATCCAAAATATAATTTCAAGCCCAAACACTAAAACCCAATTTACATGTCCAAACAAACCCAATTACATTCAAGCCCAAATGATCCAATTTTACAAAAATCTTCCTAAAAACCCTAAATCAAAGCATTATAGCAAGTTGCTACCAGTCACCTCCATCCCAGCCACTCGCGTGCTGTCACGTCAGCACACCACCAGCAACACCACCCTTCAACTTGGACTGTCACCGTCGCCACTGTATCTGCAAAGGAGAAAAAATAGTTTTTAATTGCAAACAACAAAAGATGATCATTGTAAAAATGGGCTATAAAGCCAAAATTGAAACCAATTGTAATGGTTACAGATTTTTTAGAAATCAAACACAGAACAATTTTGAATCAATACAAAACAGAAGGCATTCAATACACACAGAGCAACAAACGAAGTATTAATATCAGAAGTCAAAGCAGATACCAAGTATTAACACCTTCAGTATTATCAAGGTACATATTAAATACATATTTATTATTAATACATTTCATTTAATATCTATTTGTTAAAAAAAAAACTATTTGAAACATTTTAATCTATTAAATAAGCTCATTTATGTTATCATTATTATTTATTAAAAAAATATTAATATTAATAATAAAAAAGGGAAGATCAAAGGGTTTACCTTGGACTCGAAACGCCGCCGTCATCGCAGGTCCGATCGTCACCCCTCCGGTCTCACCTACGGTCGTGAAGAACGCTTCAAATACGATTGATCTGTAAAATATCGAGTAATAATAAACAGATCTAAAGGGGGTAAAAATTGCAAGATCGAAATCTTAAAAAAAAAAAAACTCAGATCTAGAGTTTTCAAGCATATCTGGGGATTTCCTTTAAGCAAACAAAACTAATAAAATGGAAAACAGATTTTAAATAATCAAAACGGTTTGTAATAAAAAAGGGAGGAAGGTCAGATTTGAAAACAGAAACGAAACAGATTCGAAAGTAAAAGGACCGAAACTCATTTTTTTTTAAAAACCAAGTCAAATCGAAAAGGTTTAAAAGGTTTGATTTTTTTGAGTTGTTTTTACAAAACCAGGCTCAATCCTTCGATTTTGAGAGGATCTGCGTTTTAAAAGGAAAGAAATTTAAGAGAGAATTTTTTTTTTTACCTTAAGACACCGCGGACGACAGTGTGTGACGGTGACGTACGGTGACCGGCAACGATCAGCAGGGACAAAGACGGAGGATCGACGTTCGGGGTTTGGTCGACCCTATGAAGTTTTGAGAGAGAGAATGAAAAGAGAGGTTTTTTTTAAAACATAGATAACAAATGGTTTTTTTTTTCTGAAATTTTAGCCTTCTATAGGCCTTTGGAATGGCGCCGTTTTGAGGGCTAAGTTTCAGCCCCAAAACGACGTCATTTTGATCTTAACCCGATTTTCGACCCGACTCGCAACTAAGATCCGCGTGTTTTTGAGTTTTGGCTTATTTACCCACGCGATCCTTCTGCATTTTTTTAATTTATAATTTCATCCTTTTTCTATTTTTAATTAATTTTAAAATTGCCCATTAATTTTATTTCATTTTTAATTTAGTCCTTTAACCATTTTTGAAACCTGAGAAGCTGCCACGTGTCTATTTTGGGTTATTTGTGCAAATGGTCCTTTCTATTTTTGATTTGTTTTAATTTCATCCTTAAATCAAGTTTTTTTTATTTTAAATTAGCCTAATAATTTTAAAAGATTTACAAATTGGTCATTTGACCCCAAAATGCCTAAAAAGTTGTCATGTGTCCCATCTTTTTAGTTTTATTACCTAGAAGGTCCTTGAACTATTCAAAAATCATATTTTAACCCTAACTTTTCCAAAATTGCAATTTGTCCTCTAAACTTTTCTAAAATTACATTTTTACCCCTTAAACTTTCAAAAATCACATTTTTACCCCAAACTTCTCAAAAATTACATTTTCCCCCAAGCTTTCAAAAATTATATTTTTCCCCAAACTTCCAAAAAATCACATTTTTACCCTCAAACTTCCAAAAATCACATTTTTCCTTGATCTTCCAAAAATTACATTTTTATCCCTAAATTTCCAAAAATCACATTTTTGCCCCAAACTTTTCAAAAATCACATTTTCACCCCGAACTCTCCCAAAATAATATTTTTACCCCTAAAACTTTTCAAAATAATGTTTTAACCTCGAACTCTTCGAAACATCATTTTCAACCCCTTTTTTTTCCTTTCTTCGACTTTCGTATATAAATTTTTAACTTTTTTTAAAAATTAATTTTGTATTTTCTCATTTATTTTGATTCATAATTCGTATTTTATTTTTCTCATATTTATTTTCGTATAATTGTTCATTCTTTATGTTATTTAACTTTATCATTAATTGCATAGCTCGTATTTAATTTGCATGCTCTTTTTTATCTCTATTTTTTAATTAAAGTCATTTTTTGATTTTTCATTAAAATATTTAAAATCGAGGTAATATTTTTTTATTTTGGGTTTTGAAAATTTGTGCCTTAACTTACTAGGCGCGATTTTTCTTCAATCCGGGATAATCAAATACCCTTAAATTGAGGCAATATTCATTTATCTCAGGTTTTGAAAATTTGTGCCTTAACTTATTAGGCGCGACTTTTCTTCAAACCGAGATAATCGAATACCCTTTTTCAAGGTTTAAAGTTTACAACAAAGGAAAGCTCGTTATTTTCGGATCTCGAAACGTTATGTCCTAACTCACTGGACGTGACTTTCTTTCTTGATTACCTCAAAATAGCGAGACTTCCAAACAAAAATCGATTTCTTTCTTAAATATGACTTATGTATTTAAGGATCGTACTTTAGAACTTTATTTGGGCGTGTGAGGGTGCTAATCCTTCCTCTCACGTAACTTACTCCCGAACCCATTTTTTGGATTTCGAAGACCAAAATATTTTTTAAAACGGATTTGAAATGCTATGGTGATCTAATCACACCGAATAAAAGATTGGTGACCACTCCCCTTTTTCGATTTTCAAATAAATATTGTTCGAGACCTATTTAGTTTCCCAAAAATAAACGTTTCGACAGCTTGGCGACTCCACTAGGGACTTTTAAAATAAAAAAGTGTCAAGCTAAAATTGATTATTTTTGGGTCTTTTTGTTAAAAATTTTAATACTCGATTTTGTTTAATGTACGATCTTCAAACATTTTGTGTGATGATATATTATGTCGATACTGCTAGTATAGATTTGCATTTATATGATACTACACCTTTTAAGTGGAAGTGAGAAACTATTCCTTCGTGAGGTTTTCATCTCCGTGTAGGATAGTGGATCACTTTCGGGATTACATCTGAACCCATGTTTTCGTGAAGTTTTCACTTCCGTGCAAACATGTGGGAAATGTGTCCTCCTAAATCGAACTTATCCGTATGAGCCTGTAATGGGTGAGGATCAAGGAATCTACTGGTTTGGGTACCATTTACTCTAGAGACTAAACCATATGTAATGAGCCATAAGTACTTGCCTTAGAAGGAGTTATACCGAACCTTTTAGCAACTATCCAAGATAAATTCTTAGGTTCTTTGCTTTATACCTGTATATTGATCCTGATGTGTTTTGCTAACTTGTTTTGTTTTGTCTTTTTTGCATTACATTTCATCATCATACAAGGAAAGGTATTGATTCAAACTCAATTACTGATAAGAGAATTGATCATGGAAAATAAGTACCTTGATAAGGTGGAGGACAACATGGTTGTACGTATGTGGACAGAGGAAAATCAATGCCAAAAAGGGGATAACTTAGCAGAAGGATATGAGTAAGACTTTTGGGATTATACTAAGATTACACAGCTCAGAACAGTGTGCAAGAATTGAAAGAGATATGGGACAGTTGGGATAATGACATGAAGCAAACCTTTTACCAGGAGTACGGAGATTTACCATACTTGTTCGAGGTTAAGGTAGATAAGTACCTCTTCCGAGCCTTAACGTAGTATTGAAACCCAGCCTATAGTTGCTTCACTTTTGGTAATGTGGACATGACACCGACGATAGAAGAATACACCACTTTACTCCGTTGTCCGAAGATCTCGGTAGACAGAGCCTATTCTAGAGCTCCTAGTGTCCCGACTTTTGTCAAGAGATTAATAAACATCACTGGCATGAGTGAGCAATGGATTGCAGCTCGGGTTAAGGTAAAAGGTGACAACAAATGCATTACGTGAAAGAGTTTGCGAGATTTGATCTTGGCCCACCTAGATGCGAATAAAGAGATTGACATCCTGGCCCTAGGTATATACGAGTTAGTTATTTTTTCCAAGGCTTTGGGACACATAGAAGATGCAGTGATAGACTTGTTTGATCGATTGAATAAAAAGGTTACATTAGACCCGACAATATTGGCTGAAACTTTTAGATCTTTAAATGCGTGCAGAAAGGAGAGAGAAGGTCGGTTTATTGGCTGCGCACCATTGTTGATGGTATGGTTCCATAGTCACTTTTGAAAAACAAAAAAAGTCTCCTATCAGTACTTATCTAAAGATTATTCTCCTTTGAAAGAGTTTGTAGCTACGCAAAGACAAGAAAACTTCTCAGAAGAAAAATGGATGGTAATACTTCAAAGTCTCCGAGACGAAGACATAGAATATCGAGCACCATGGTTTGTTCCCGATGAAATCTTGTATTAATGCGAAGACTTCGACTGGGTCCCATTGGATGGAATTTGGGGAGCAATAGGATACGCACCTTTATTGGTTTCAAGACAATACAGATCGAGACAGTTCATACCAGCAACTCAAGGGTTAGCTCAGTGTGAATTCGCATACAAAGGAGAAAATAATAAGAAGAAGATTCGAGAGATCTCAAATGCATGGAACCAGGTTCGAAGGATGAAAGTGTTCGACGCCAATCCCATGATAATTGTAGAATATGATTGGTAGAGAAATAGAAGGATTAATGGTAACATTCTTATGCCAAACCCGGAGGTTGTTCGCCCAATTGAGGAGCACTTGCAGGTTGTCCCGACTGAACTAGAAATTATTAAATAGGATTCTGAGAGGAAGAATGCTGAGATGGAAAAAATGATAGAAAAATTGAAAGAAGAAAAGGTACTTTTGAGATTAGACGTTGATGTCCAGAAGTTAAAGGCAGAAAAGTTGAGAAAAGGGAAGAATAAGGCCGAAGAAGATCTCGATAGCCTGAAGAAAGACTATAAGAAGCTTCGCTTGTCAATGAGGACTATCGGTTTAGGTAAGACGTCGGAACAATGGCAACGGGAAATCCGTGAAGAGAAGAATAGAACAAGTTAGTGGAAGAACAAGTTTCAAGATGCCCAGATTTAAGAAAATGCCATGAAGAGCAGCTTGTTAGAAAGTCAAGCTGAGATGACCGAGTTAAAGGCCCGAATAAAAGAATTGGAGGAATCCTTGTATAAACATCGTAGCCGAAATCCAGTGGTAGAACTGAAGACAAGTCGAGTCGAGATCGAGAGATTGAATAAGACGGTGGAAGAATTGGAAGCCGCATTGTAGAGGAGTGAAATACGAACTGAGATTCTGGAGAGGACAATGGAAACAAATGATTGGCATCTTCAGCAAACTCAGAAGCAAGTTCAAGACAAGGATTATGTTATGGGCGAGGCTCTGAATCAAATACGAGGAGTAGCTGACCACGTGCAAACACTAGCAGTCAAAGCAGATGAGTTAAGCATACAATATGAGACAAAGACAGAACGGGGTCAAAAGCTAGCAGGACTTCTCAAGAAAATCAAAGCTCTAAGAATTAAGGCAAAACCATTTATGTAATTTGCTTTATGTAAAGGAACTTGTTATCTAGTGAAGTTTTCTAATGGAAATTGAATTATAAGTTAATACCTTTCTTTTTCATACATGCATTCATCCGCATTGCATTTTCACACATTTTAGCTTGATAATTCTAACTAATTAAAACTTTAATAGTTACGTCAGTAATCATTGAAAACTCACATCTTTATAACACTCGTAAAAAAATCGAAGCTATGGAGCAAAGGCTAGAGCAAATTCAAAAGGAAATGCAAGAGCAAGTGTAAGTGCAGTTGTAAGACCATTTGGAAAAAGTACAACAAGATATGAAGGACCAGATTATAGAATTTCAAAATAGCATTATAAGTGAGCTAATACAGCTGATAAGAGAAGGGGCGAATAAAGGAAAAGGTCCTGTTATAAGCCCAGGGGAGGAGCCTAGATATCTCTCAGGCTATGCTTCTATGCATACTCAAGTACCGCTGGAAATGTATCCACGTGAAGTACCTATAATAATAAGAGCACAACAACACCCAGGCAGTATGTCAAGGCCAGTAAATTTTCAGATGGGATCCGGTTTCAACCCCGCAGACAATGTAGCCATCCCGTCGTCCATGACTTGGATGACGTAGAGGAAAAGGAAAGAGCAAAGCCTGAAATCCCTAGACAGCTGGAGGACAAATACAAGTGGTTGAAAGAAAAAGTGAAAGCAATGAAAGGAGCTGATACCTTCTATGGCATTGACGCTAAGGAGCTAAGTCTCATTCCAGACCTAGTGCTTCCCCCGAAATTCAAGACACCGAATTTTGACAAATACAATGGGACTAGTCGTCCCGAAGCACACATTACCATGTTCTGCAAGAAGATGACTGGGCATGTCCATAATGACCAGTTATTAATACACTGTTTTCAAGATAGTTTAACAAGATCTGCAGCCAAATGTTATAATCAGCTGAGTCGTGCCAAGATAATCTAATGGAAGGATCTGACACAAGCATTTATGAAGCAACATAGTCACGTAACTAACATGGCACCTGATAGACTGACATTGCAAAGGATGGAGAAAAAGCCAAATGAGAGTTTCCGACAATACGCTCAAAGATGGAGGGACGTAGCAACCCAGGTACAACCACCATTGTTAGAAAAGGAAACAACTATGTTGTTTGTTAATACTCTGAAGGCCCTTTTCATTAACCATATGTTGAGGAGCGCTACCAAAAGTTTCTTTGACATGGTTATGTTAGGGGAGATGGTCGAGAACGCAATTCGAAGCGGAAAAATTGAGACAGGAGGTGTCAGAAGAACAACTCCCAAAAAGAAGGAAAATGAGGTCAACAACACAGACTCTTACAAGATGAATTACTTAAAGCCAATGATGATGGCATCGCCCTGAACCACTGAAGGAAATTATCAAAGAAATCCAAGGCAGAGGTTTGGTGCGAGACCAAAAATGGAATTCACTCATATTCCCATGACATATAGGGAACTTTATCCGAGATTGTACGAGGAATGTCTCGTGGCGCCAATCCATGTAAAGCCATTGCTACCGCCATTCCGAGTTAGTACAACGCGAACGTATGATGTGAATATCACGCAAGGATAGCCGAACATTCAATTGAGAACTGTGCAGCCCTAAAAAGGCATGTACAACAGCTTATTGATGCCAAGGCACTGAGATTCGAGGATCTTGTGAATCTTAATGTATCAAGGAATCCGCTACCCAAACATTTCGATCAAGGGATAAATGCAATAGTAGGAGGAGAATGAAGGAAGATTAAACTCACGTTGAGGAAGTAAGATCACCCTTGAGATAGGTATGACACGAAATGATAAAAGCGGGTTTAATTACTCAAGATTCGGGAAAAACAGTGAGAAAAATACACTACTATGAGTTTCACAATAATGAAGAGCATGAGATTCAGGAATGCGATGAGTTCAAAACTGTGGTACAGGGATTAATGACAATAAGGAGTTGAAATTTTTCAAGGAAAAAGAAGAAGCGAAAGAAGTATGCACCTCTAAAGAGGGCACAGTTAAGAAAGCTTTTGGGGTTAATAACCCAATGATAATCATCTCACGGCCAAGATATGACGAAACTAAAGCAAGAGTTGCTCCCTTAATAATAATTCAAAAACTCGTAGCCTTCCCTTATAAGGATGACAAAAGGGTACCTTGGAATTATGACTGTAATGTAACAATATCGAGAGGGGAAAATCCAAGGTTAAATCAGAAGGAGCTCGAGACGTGAGTCTTGTCACGCGTAGTAGGAAAGACTATGGCCCTACAATAACAGAAAATGAAATATTTGGAAAAAAACTTGGAAGAACCGAAAAACGAAAGTACTAGCGAACTAAAGTCACCAATCAACGAGCCAGTAACAGAAAATGAGGCTAAGGAATTCTTGAAATTCCTCAAACACAGCGAATATAGCGTGGTGGAGCAATTACATAACCAGCTGGCTCGTATATCCATTTTAACACTGTTGTAGAGCTCAGAAGCACATCGTAACGCGCTGATGAAAGTATTAAATGAGACTTATGTAACCAAGGACATTTCAGTGAACAAACTAGACCGCTTGGTCAATAATGTCAGCACCGATAATTTCATTTTTTTTATGATGACGAAATACCCTAGGAGGTATGGGGTCAACAAAAGCACTACATATCACCACCCACTGTAAAGGTTACACACTGCCTAGTGTACTGATTGACAATGGTTCAGCTTTGAATTTTCTACCATTGACAGCATTAAGGAGGTTACAGATCGATAGTTCTCATATGAAGGCATGCCACAATGTAGCGAGAGCGTTCGATGGAATATAAAGGAAAGTTATGGGTCGGATCGAGATACCATTATTAATCGGTCCAAACTCATACGAGGTAGACTTCTTAGTAATGGATATTAAACCAAGCTACAACTGCTTGCTTGGAAGACCGTGGATCCATCCGATAGGAGTAGTGCCGTCATCATTACACCAGAAGCTGAAATTGGTGATCGAGGAACGATTAGTCACAATCAATGCTGAGGAGGACTTAATAGCGTCAATAGCAAATGATGCATTATTATTGGAGCAGATGAAGATGCTTTGGAATGTTCTTTCCAATCCTTGGAGTTTGTCAATGCGACTTTCATCGTCGAAGGAAGTAGAATCCCTGTACCCAAAATATCAAAAACCACAAAAATGGCTGTAAAAATGACATTTGGCAAAGGAGCCCTAATTGGAAAAGGACTAGGAAGGTCTCTCCAATCAATGTGCCAATTTTGGAAGAGAAACAAGATCGCTTTGGCCTAGGGTATAAACCAAACGCGAAGGGAAATAAAAGGGAGCTGGAACAGAAGCAGGAACGAAGAAGAGCTCGCTTAACTAGAGAGGAAATCCAATGAGAGCCAATGATTTTTCCCCATATAAAAAATGTTCATATCAAGAGGAATAATCAATTCAAGGCCGAAGGAAGAAGATAGAGGAGTAAGACTAATTGAAACAATGGGGACAATGAAGGGTTTGAGCATCAACACTATATCAGAGGAAGGAAATGAAGGAAGAAACCCATGGGAAATTCGTCCTTTCGCCCTTGAAAGTACTCTCGACAATTGGACTGTAGAGGAACTCCCTGTAGTCTTTAGGGCTTCTTCAGAGTAATCCTTAGAACACACCTATTACTTTAAGCTTGATAGCAATATGAATCTTTTTGTAAAAGGGCCTATGATTATTATCTAGTTATTTTGAATGAAAATGCATCTTTTGTCTTATATGGCCAATGTTTTGCTAATTATTCTTTCATTTTTAATCCAACTTAACAAACCATTCGTACATATCCAATAAACAAAATTAATCATTCTTTAATATATACATTCTTGTCTAATTTGACAAACATACTTATACTCATATCATATAATCATTCTTTCGTAAATTTATTTTGTTCTTTGGACTTCCTTTTTATTCCTGTGATAGGTTCTTGAATATCAATAATAGGAGTGACCCTGATGCTAACTTAGAGCCTCGTTTCCAACAAGATATGTGTTTAGAAGAACTGCAAGACTTCGAAGTTGATCAAGATTGTAATTTGTCTCCTGATCTGTTAAAAATGATGAAACAAGAAGAAAAACAAATCTTGCCTCAGTTGGAATCTGTGGAAGTTATCAGTTTGGGAAACGAAGATGAAAGAAAGAAGTGAAAATTGGGACAAGCATCTCCTTAGAAACTAGAAAGGATCTTATCGAATTGCTCTAAAAGTTCCAAGATGTCTTCGTATGGTCTTACCAAGACATGCTTGGCTTCAGTACTGACATCGTGGTACATAAACTCCCCATAAAGAAAGAATGCAGGCCTGTTCAACAAAAGCTCTGAAGGATGAGACCGAATGTGTTATTGGAAATAAAAGAGGAGGTCAGAAAGTAATTTGACGTTGGGTTTCTCCAAGTAGTTAAATACTCAGAATAGGTAGCCAACATAGTCCCTATTCCTAAAAAAGATGGAAAGTGCATATGTGTATGAATAATCGGGATTTAAATAAAGCAAGCCCAAAGGATAACTTTCCATTACCTCACATCGACACCTTAGTAGATAATACAGTAGGTCACTCCTTATTTTCATTCATGGATGGTTTCTCCGAGTATAATCAGATAAGGATGGATTTTGAAGATATGGAGAAAACCACGTTTGTCACGCTGTGGGGAACTTTCTTTTACAAGGTGATGCCTTTTGGACTAAAAAACGTAAGGGCAACTTATTAAAGGGCCATGGTGACTTTGTTTCATAACATGATGCATAAAGAAATTGAAGTTCATGTCCACGACATGATTGCGAAATCCCGAACGGAGGAAGAGCATGTAAGGATCTTGAGAAAGCTGTTTGGGAGGCTAAGAAAGTTTCAATTAAAGCTAAACCCAGCAAAGTGCACTTTCGGAGCCACGTCAGGAAAGCTGTTAGGCTTTGTAGTCAGCAAAAAAGGGATTGAAATAGATCTAGATAAAGTCAAAGCCATACAGGAGCTACCACCACCTAGTATGCAAAAAGAGGTTCAAGGGTTTTTAGGAAGACTAAATTAGATTGCTCGGTTCATCTCACAGTTGACTGAGAAATGTGATCCTATCTTCCGTTTGCTTAGGAAACGTAACCCAGGTGTATGGGATGATGCATGTCAGGAAACTTTTAACAAGGTCAAAGATTACTTGTCTAATGCTCCCATCTTGGTACCTCCAATTCCTAATAAGCCATTGATCTTGTACTTGGCAGTCTTTGAAAATTCTGTGGGATGCATGCTAGGCCAGCACGATGAATCTGAAAAGAAAGAAAGGGCGATATATTATCTCAGCAAGAAATTCACTGATTGTGAGACTCGATATTCGCCAATTGAAAAACTATGTTGTGCTCTAGTTTGGACTACGCGGAGATTAAGGCAATACATGTTGTATCACACCACTTGGTTAATCTCAAAACTAGATCCTTTGAAGTACATGATGGAGTCAGCCACATTGAATGGAAGATTGGCTAGGTGGCAGATCTTGCTTTTGAAATTCGACATAGTCTATGTCAATCAAAAGGCAGTAAAAGGGAGTGCAATAGCAGACTTCCTAGCTAGTAGGGCTTTAGAGGACTATGAGCCAATAAACTTTGACTTCCCAAACGAGGATTTAATGTATGTTGCAACCACTGAAGAGGGAACCACAGTGGAACATCCTTAGAGATTGAATTTTGATGGAGCTTCAAACGCCACGAGTAATGGAGTTGGGGCAGTCTTGGTATTACCAAAACGAGACCACTATCCTTTCACCAGTAAACTTGATTTTGATTGCAGAAATAACATGGCAGAATACGAAGCATGTATCATGGGAATCCGAGTAGCTATAGGACGGGGAATCAAAGTTTTGAAGATATATGGAGATTCCGCACTAGTAATCTACCAACTCAAAGGAGAATGAGAAACAAGAGATTCTAAGCTAATTGATTATCGAAAATTGGTTCTCGTGTTAACCAAAGAGTTTGATGATGTCATTTTCCATTATCCCCCACGAGATAAAAATCAGATGGCTGATGCTTTTGCCATGTTGGCTCGATGATTAAAGTAAATAGACCAGAAGCTATGAAACTCATTCAAATGAGCATCTATGAGGCTCTGGCTCATTGTTATGACTTTGAAGAAGAAGAAGAAGAAGAAGAAAGGGATGATCGCCCATGGTACCAAGATATTCTTCAGTATGTAAGATCGTAAATACCCTGAGCAAGCTTTTGAAAATGAAAAGAGGACATTAAGAAGATTGGCCAATGAATATGTCCTAGATGTGGAAATCTTGTACAAAAGGAGAAAAGATCAGGTGTTGATAAGATGTGTTAACGTAGTTGAAGCTAGAAAGATTTTAGAAGAAGTTCACGAAGGCATTTGTTGGACACACGTAAATGGTTTCACAATGGTCAGGCAGATAATGAGATTTGGGTATTACTGGTCTACCATGGAAGGGGATTGCATCAATTGTGCTAAGAGGTGCCATAAGTGCCAGATCTATGGAGACAAGATTCATGTACCTCCATCACACCTTCATGTCATGACTTCTCTTTGGCCATTTTCTATGTGGGGCATGGATGTCATTAGGCCAATTTCTCCAAAGGCTTCTAATGGTCATAGATTTATCTTCGTTGTTATCGACTATTTCACCAAATGGGTAGAAGCAACTTCTTACGCCAACGTCATGAAGACTGCAGTTAGTAAGTTCTTGAAAAAAGAGATCATCTGCCGATATGGGATGCTAGAGAAGATCATATCCGACAATTCCTTGAATTTGAACAATAGCACAATAGCAGAAGTTTGCGAGCAATTCAAAATCAAGCATCACAATTCGTCTCTTTATCGCCCAAAGATGAATAGAGCTGTAAAGGCAGCTAACAAAAACATCAAGAAGATCATTGCGAAAATGACTGAAACCCTACAAAGACTGGCACGAAAAACTACCATTTACCCTCTTTGCTTACAGAACTTCAATCAGAACTTCTACATATGGTATGGAGGCTGTCTTACCAATTAAGGTTGAAATACCTTCTCTCCGAGTCTTGATTGAGTTACAGTTAAATGAGGTAGAATGGATCTAGGCTCGATATGATCAGTTGAATTTAATCGAAGAAAAGAGGTTAAGAGTTATCCGTCATGGTCGGATGTACCAGAAAAGAATGATGCGAGCTTATGACAAAAAGGTTCATCCTAGAGAATTTCATGAGGGAGATCTAGTTTTGAAAAAGATACTTCCCATATATAAAGACTTCCGCGGAAAATGGATACCCAACTGGGAAGGACCTTACGTGGTAAAGAAAGCTTTCTTAGGAGGAGCTCTCATTCTAATAGAAATGGATGGAAAAGATCTGCACAACCCCGTCAATTCAGACTCGGTGAAAAAATATTTTGACTAAAATTGAGATGAAAACCCGTAAAGGGCGTCTCCAAAAAAAGAAAGGTTCAAGATGAAAACCCGCAAAGGGCATCTTGAAGCCAAAAAAATTTCTGAGTTGAAAACCCGCAAAGGGCGATTCAAATTCAAAGAACAAGTCGAAGTGATCTTTTCTCTCAAATGTAACAAGATGGAGGAAAATTACAACTTAAAGCATCAACAAAGCACTCCAGGTCTTCTAGACACATATTCGAGCCCAGAATGATTCTCAACAAGTTGGCTCAGAGAAGTTCATCTTACGATATTCGAGGCATCTAATTGTCTTTTGTTGTATACTTGGCAATTTCTTGACAAAAATTTGCCTCATAGTGATCTTTAGAATTGTGTCTTCAATAAATTTCGACCTTATTCTTTCATAATCTTGTTCAAGCATTTTTCATTTAAAATAACGGATAATGAACTAATGATATGAATCATACAAAGATCCATGAGCATTACTCTGGAATTTCCTAAATAGAATAGGGGCTCGAAACAGGACCACCAATTGGAAAACTTGAAAACAAATAGTTTAGGCTGAGCTTAGAAGGAGACAGGACAGCGCACCCATGACAGAATTAGGACAAGCAACAGGCTATGCTAACCAAAAAAACGGACATTCATCATACGCATTCATGTAGTTAGGAGCATTTGATTTATTCTGATCATTGCATCCTGATAATTCGGGCCTACATATGAGGTCTATAGAAGTATACTTTACAGGTCACATCCCCATGAAATGGTGAGATGAACCAAGAAAACATTGGAGTTGATACCCTAAAGACGAAAAGGAGTAGATTGAAGCCGTAACAGTAAATCTTCTACCTCGAAGTTACAGTGGATTGAGATCAAACTACAATACCAAATTTTCATAAGAAAGGACAGATTGAAGATTCAATCTCTTACCCCGAGCCTAGGGGCAGATCACCATTAGCAAATCTCTTATCCCAATCATGGGGTAGATTGCAGCCATTCGATCTCTTACCTCGAGCCTGGGGCAGATCATCATCAGTAAATCTCTTACCCTGATCATGAGGCAGATTGCAGCCATTCGATCTCTTACCCCGAGCTTGGGGTAAATCATCATCAGCAAATCTCTTACCCCAATCATGGGGTAGATTATAGCCATTCGATCTTTTACCCCGAGCCTGAAGCAGATCACCATCAGCCAATCTCTTACCCCGATCATGGGGCAAATTGCATCCATTTGATCTCTTACCCCGAGCCTGGGGCAGATCATCATTAGCAAATCTCTTACCCCGATCATGAGGCATATTGCAACCATTCGATCTTTTACCCCGAGCCTAAGGCAGATCACTATCAGCCAATCTCTTACCCCGATCATAGGGCAGATTACAGCCATTTAATCCCTTACCCCGAGCCTAGGGCAGATCATCATCAGTAAATCTCTTACCCCGATTATGGGGCAAATTACAGTCATTCGATCTATTACCCTGAGTCTGGGGCAGATCATCATCAACAAATCTCTTACCCCGATCATGGGACAGATTGCAGCCATTCGATCTTTTACCCCGAGCTTGGGACAGATCACCATCAGCCAATCTCTTACCCCGATCATAGGGTAGATTGCAGCCATTCGATCTGTTACCTCGAGCCTGGGGTAGATCATCATCAGCCAATCTCTTACCCCAATCATGGGGCAGATTATAGTCATTCGAAGCAATAAAGTGGTCATCTTCCTGACGAGATGCAGAGAAGTGAACCAAATCCGTCTCCCTAGTGAAATACAAAGAAGTGGATCAAGATATGAATCTACAACACCAAACCCCTGAAGTTGCAAGCAAATTGAATGAAGCTGCAGTAACAAATTTTGTCTTTTTGGAAATTGCCTCAAGGCAAGATGGAATCACAACCTCGAGGACATAGAGAAGCGGGTGCAGTGTAGCTAAATGACTGACGAAGCGAAGGGTGGGCCAGTTGAAGAAAGAGCGTCAAAGAAGTGAGACATGGAAAAATTAGGCCTCCTTTTGATCTTTGCTTCGCTTCTGTTACACAGCAACGAGCAAAGAGGGGTAGCTATTAGAGCCCAATTTTGACCGGGCCCAACATTTAAAATGGAACCCAATTTTAAATTTTAATTTATTTAAGTTTGAATTTATTTTAAATTTAAACTTATTTTGAGTTTGAATTTATTTTAAATTTAAATTTATTTTAAATTAAATTTAAATTTTAAAAGTTCAAAAGTACAAATTCAAGTCCAAAATATAATTTCAAGCCCAAACACTAAAACTCAATTTACATGTCCAAACAAACCCAATTACATCCAAGCTTAAATGACTCAATTTTACAAAAATCTTCCAAAAAACCCTAAATCAAAGCATTGTAGCAAGTTGCTACCAACCACCTCCATCCCAGCCACCCGCATGCTGCCATGTTAGCACACCACCAGCAACACCACCCTTCAACTTGGACTACCACCACCGCCACTGTATCTGCAAAGGAGAAAAGACAGTTTTTAATTGCAAACAAAAAAAGATGATCATTGTAAAAATGGGCTATACAACCAGGATTGAAAGCAATTGTAATGGTTACAGAATTTTTAGAAATCAAACACAGACCAATTTTGAATCAATACAAAACAGAAGGCATTCAATACACACAGAGCAACAAATGAAGCATTAATATCAGAAGTCAAAGCAGATATCAAGTATTAACACCTTCGGTACTATCAAGGTACATATTAAATACATATTTATTATTAATACATTTCATTTAATATCTATTTGTTAAAAAAAACTATTTGAAACGTTTTAATCTATTAAATAAGCTCATTTATGTTATCATTATTATCATTCATTATTATTTATTAAAAAAATATTAATATTACTAATAAAAAAGGGAAGATCAAAGGGTTTACCTTAGACCCGAAACCCCGCCGTCATCGCAGCTCCGATTGTCACCCCTTCGGTCTCACATACGGTCGTGAAGAATGCTTCGAATACGATTGATCTGCAAAACAACGAGTAATAATAAACAAATCTAAAGGGAATAAAAATTGCAAGATCGAAATCTTAAAAAAAAAAAAACACCCAGATCTAGAGTTTTGAAGTAAATTTGGGGATTTCCTTTAAGCAAACAAAACTAATAAAATGGAAAACAGATTTTAAATAATCAAAACGGTTTGTAATAAAAAAGGGAGGAAGGTCAGATTTGAAAACAGAACCGGAACAGGTTCGAAAGTAAAAGGATGGAAACTCGTTTTTTTTTGAAAAACCAAGTCAGATCGAAAAGGTTTAAAAGGTTTGATTTTTCTGAGTTGTTTTTACAAAACCAGGATCAATCCTTCGATTTTTGAGTTTGGAACTGCATTTTAAAAGGAAAGAAATTTAAGAAAGAAGTTTTTTTTACCTTAAGACACCGTGGACGACGGTGCGTGACGACGACGGATGGTGACTGATAACGATCAACAGGGACAGAGACGGAGGATCGGCGTTCGGGGTTTGGTCGACCCTATGAAGTTTTGAGAGAGAGAATGAAAAGAGAGAGGTTTTTTTTAAAACATAGAGAACAAATGGTTTTTTTTCTGAAATTTTAGCCTTTTATAGGCCTTTGGAACGGCGCTGTTTTGAAGACTGAAAAACGACATCATTTTGAGCTTAATCCGATTTTCGATCTGAACCGCAACTAGGATCTGCGTGTTTTTGAGTTTTGGGTTATTTACCCACGTGGTCCTTCCGCATTTTTTAATTTATAATTTCATCCTTTTTTTATTTCAAATTAATTTTAAAATTACCCATTAATTTTATTTCATTTTCAATTTAGTCCTTTAACCATTTTTGAAACCTGAGAAGTTGCCACGTGTCTATTTTTGGGTTATTTGTGCAAATGATCCTTTCTATTTTTAATTTGTTTTAATTTCGTCCTTAAATCAAGTTTTGTTTTATTTTAAATTAGCCTAGTAATTTTAAAAGATTTACAAATTGGTCTTTTGACCACAAAATGCCTGAAAAGCTGCCACGTGTCCCATTTTTTTGGTTTTATTGCCCAGAAAGTCCCTGAACTGTCCAAAAATCATATTTTGACCCTAAATTTTTCCAAAATTATAATTTGCCCCTAAACTTCCAAAAACCACATTTTTACCCTAAACTTCTCAAAAAATACATTTTTTGCCTCCGAACTTCCAAAAAATATATTTTTTACCCCCAAACTTTCAAAAATTACGTTTTTCCCCCGAACTTCCAAAAAATTACATTTTTACCCCCGAACTTCCAAAAATCACATTTTCCCCAATCTTCCAAAAATTAAATTTTTTGCCTCCAAATTTCCAAAAAATCACATTTTTGCCGTAGACTTTTCAAAAATCACATTTTCACCTCAAACTCTCCTAAAATGACATTTTTACCCCTAAAACTTTCCAAAATTGCATTTTAACCCCGAACTCTCTGAAACTTCATTTTCGACCCCTTTTTTCCTTTATTCGACTTTCGTATATAAATTTTTAACTTTTTTTTCAAAATTAATTTTGTATGTTCTCATTTATTTTGATTCATAATTCGTATTTTATTTTTCTCATATTTATTTTCGTATATTTGTTCATTCTTTATGTTATTTAACTTTATCATTAATTGCATAGTTCATATTTAATTTGCATGCTCATTTTTATCTTTATTTATTAATTAAATTCATTTTTTTGATTTTTTTCCAAAATATTTAAAATCGAGGCAATTTTCCTTTATTTCGGGTTTTGAAAATTTGTGCCTTAACTTACTAGGCGCGATTTTACTTCAAACCGGGATAATCGAATACCCTTAAATCGAGGCAATATTCCTCTATCTCAGGTTTTGAAAATTTGTGCCTTAACTTACTAGGCACGACTTTTTTTCAAACCGGGATAATCAAATACCCTTTTTCAAGGTTTAAAGTTGACAACAAAGGAAAGCTCGTTATTTTTGAATCTCGAAATGTTATTTCCTAACTCACTGGACGTGACTTTCTTTCTCGATCACCTCGAAATAGCGAGACTTCCAAACAAAAATCGATTTCTTTCTTAAACATGACTTATGCATTTAAGGATTGTACTTTAAAACTTTATTCGAGTTTTTAAAATTTTACAAACAAGACCCTAAAATAATCAATGTGGTACCAATTTTGGGCGTGTGAAGGTGCTAATCCTTCCTCTCACGTAACCGACTCCCGAACCCATTTTCTGGATTTTGAAGAGCAAAATGTTTTCCAAAACGGATTTGAAATGCTTTGTGGTGATCCAATCACACCGAACAAAAGATTGGTGGCGACTCCCCCTTTTTTAATTTTCAAATAAATATTGTTCGAGACCTGTTTGTTTTCCCCAAAATAAACGTTTCGACAATATTCATTGAATTCAAATGGTTGGAACTATTGAGAGCTGAATTTGTATATATTACAAGTTCTTGGGTCTAATCGAGTTTTTAATAATTTAATAATTTTAATTTTAATTAATTAAAAATATCAATTCAAATTTGAGGATAAATATTCTAATTTGAAGAGGGTGTTTTTATAGACCATTGAGAATATTCACTTTATTGAAAAAGAAAAAAGAAATTCATTTATTTTTTTACGGGTTTCATAATTATAATAAAATTTCAGTTAATTTAAAATTTTGAATAAAATAAGTTTGTAGATAGTGATTTTATTTTTAAAAATTTATATTAAAAATAAGTTATCACTTTATTTTTATAAAAACAATAAATATTTAAATTATTATATTTAATTTTTATTCAAAATTATTTAAAATAATATAAAATATTATATTAATAAAATTAAACTTATCAAATAAGTAATTGTCATTAACATAATAAACAATTTTATAATGTAAATTCAACACTTATAAATTTCTATACTAAAACGTTTATAATTAATTTTTCAAATTATCAAACAACACCTATTTCAAAAAAACTTAAATAAATAAATTTAAATAATTCAAATTTTATATTAAATTCAGCTTAAAATTTTTAAATATAAAATTTCATCAAGCTCGAAAGTAACTCGTCAAATATTAAAATTTAAATTAAATAAAAAATTCCCAAAAATTGATTAAAACAAGTAAATGGAGATCTAGAACAACAAAATTAGAAGCTGTAACCTCATTATGTCCCCATGGACTTTTATTTGGTGATAGAACTTTAGTGGAATTCACCCATCTTAGTTTGGTAATCACTTTGAATTTTGAAATAATATTCCTTTTCCTCCTTTCCTTTTTTTAATATTTTTAAGATGTTTTTGGTTGGTCGAATATTACATCATATTATACAATATTACATTCCAAAATAAGATTACTTTATTTGAAATTTCAATATTTTGAAAATCTTGTAATTTAATATTTTCAAATAGTATCAATATATTGTAATAGAGAATGTAATACAGTTCATTCTATAAATTATCTTAGATTATGTGTGTAATATTTACGGATTGACTCATCAGATTTGTGGTTCCGAAATCACTATTTCCGACACCACTGAAAAAAAAGTTGTTACATTTGTCCTGTAACGACTGTTTTAGGCTGTTTTGAATCAGTATTGCAGACATCCAAACTTGCCATAAATTGAAATTTGTGGTCCCATCAAACTTCTCGATATTGAATCTCATTGTCGTTATTTCTAAACGGGTTGATTGTGGAATCCTAATCAAGCTATGATACCAATTTAATTGGGGATTGATCTGTATAAACAATAAAAAAGAATGAATAGAGAAAATTGGGCACACAAATTTACATGAAAAAACTTCTCCAATCAAGAAGATAAAAAACCACGGAAAAATAAAACTTCATTAATGAGCAAACAAACGAAGAATACAAGATGAAAAAATTCAAAACAAATCCTAATCCCAAATACAAAGCTCTCTCTGACTACAAACACAAAATTTCCTTAAGCTTTCTAAAACTCTCTCTTGATTTTCTCTCTAATGTTATATTACTATCACCTATTTTAGGGTTGTTATGGCACCTTAAATAGGCTAATATTAGAGTTTTAATATGACTTAAATATTTCTAGAATAATCAGAATTTGACTAGAAAAAATAACCTTGTTGATTGCCTAATTACATAGCTGCTTTAAGTTTGGAATTTGCTGTGTCGTCATGACATCTCAGGCTCCTCTAGTCACGACGTCATCTCTACTTTGCCTCTGTTTCAAACGTTGTGGCATCGTTGCGACGTCGTTGCGACGTTGCATGATTTCTCGTCACAACATCGTCTCTACTTTGATAAAAAAAATACGAGACACTCCCCACAATAAATTTAATATTTAAAATGCCACCTCAAATCTCTTTACCTATGTATATTGTAGGCTGTACGAGCTCTTTAATAAAATATAAAAGTTACTTACATATAAAGGAGTGAAAAGCAAACCCGTGCAACTTTATAGGTACAGCAAGGAAGAGAATGATTACATTTCGAAAGCAAATTGCACATTCTCTGATTATCTTGTAGTTTGAAGAGTTTTCAAATCAAATCAAAGTTTCTATATGGATTTCGGGCCATTGAATGATTTCTAAACTAAGTAGAGAAAAGAATAGGAAATTAGATAATATGGAGAGAAGAGTATGTGGGGAACACAAATATAGAATTCAACCACTTATTGCTTTGCTGTTTCCCTCTTTGAATCTCCTTTTTCCATGTCATTCATTCATTTTTCATCCACTTATCTGTCAAGAAAAGTTTCTGTGATATATAGTATGCAAAAATAAGTAAAAGAATTTCGATGAGTGCATGTATAACTTATCAAAGATAAGAAGAAGCAAATTCTGACTTCAGCATAATCCTATATATGAAAATGAAATTCTTTTTCATCAAAGTGAGAGCAGATATTTAAACTAAATTACAAATACATATGGTAGAGTCAGATCCTACTTACAAGTGATTGTTGGCAGATAATATTTGGTAGATGATAAACTAAAGCAAAAGAACCAAGACCATAGCTTGTGAAAACACTAATAATAAATACTAAAAAATGGGATTGTCAGTGTTTACATCAGTGAGTGAGTTGAATATGCATGCATGGAGTTATGTTTTTCATTGAAGAGTGTATTTCTAAAGCTGGAAACCTATGGTATGGAGAGTTCTAAACATCCACTTAATAACATATCTGTCTGTTAAATCCATTCAAAGTCAGCCCGTTGTCATGATCATGATCCAATGTTGTGCCATTTTCAATCTTAATTTAAATTTTTGATGCAGGGAATAGTGGTGAGTTAATTCTTTAACTTTCTGTAAGGAACCGTAGGCATACACTATGTTATGTTGGTTTAAATGTTTATTTTTTTAATTTTTAATTGATTCCTAAGTCATTCCACTATCATTCTTACCAACTTAAGTATGACACATGATGTTGTGCTTGAACTTTGTACCTAATCTAGTACCCACAGATTTTTTTTTATTATATATAAAAATGGTGAAAACCAGTTAGGCAGGGTTTGCTTTGCTAGCTGTGTTAAAGTAAATAACATCCTCTGAAAATTGAGTCAGCTGATCAAGCCTTTACGCAGCTGAGTTACGGGAACTGACATAACCAGAAATGAAAGTGAAAGATACATTTAGAGAGAGTTCCCAAATGGAAAATTTTTTGATGCCATTGCCAAATTCACAATCCTCATTCCTATGGAAAGTAAGCAAATGAATTTCAAAACCCTTTGGCTCAGTCTGACTTCTGATTCTTAGTGGGCTAACCCACTAACAATTTATTTGTTTAAACTATTTGTTTTTTCTTTTTCTGTAAGGAAAGAGCAATAAACAATATATCAGGTCTAGTCAGCTGTCAGCACTTGAAATTCCTCAAAGAAAATATTCTTGATACTGAGCCTTTTTGCTTATAAATATGAGGCCAGAGAATGACAAAATTCATAGATCACAATTCATTCCCTTCCTTTCCCTTTTGTTAGTTGATTTACAGAAAAAGAAGAAGCATATAACTTGGAAGGATTTCTTGGCATCCCCTGCCTTTAACCATGGATATTGGGTCAACAGCTCAAGAGAAAGCCAGGTTTTTTGCGGGTGCATGGGGCAGGTTTAAAGCCTTGCCTGGTCACTTGATGGCGACAATTATATCAATTGCCAAGAGCATAAAAAAGCTTGGGCAAGATGACCCAAGAAGGCTCATTCACTCCTTCAAAGTGGGACTTGCTCTCTCCTTGGTGTCATTGTTGTACTACGCTAGGCCTCTCTATGATGGTCTTGGAGTGGCTGGAATGTGGGCAGTGCTAACAGTTGTGGTTGTATTTGAATTTACAGTAGGTAAGTTAATTTAGGCCAATAATGCCAAAAGTTCACAAAAGTTTTCTAGTAAATATTCAAACAGTATCTATGTATCTCCAGGTGGAACTCTAAGCAAGTGCTTGAATAGAGGCTTCGCAACATTTCTAGCTGGTGGCCTTGGGATTGGAGCAGATTACTTTGCAAGCTTATTTGGAAAGAAAGGAGAACCCATTGTCCTGGGAATCCTTGTTTTTGTACTAGGTAAAAAAGACTTGATATTTACCAGAAAATTCTTATACTTGATTCAAACTCAAGCTGATGCAAGATGACTGATTTGGTGTTATTTGTTTATTTTGGCAGCTGCAGCAGCAACATTTTCAAGGTTTTTCCCAAGGATCAAGGCAAGATATGATTATGGAGTTTTGATATTTATACTGACCTTCAGCTTGGTAGCTGTTTCGGGGTACCGAGTGGATGAACTGGTAGCGCTAGCTCATCAAAGACTATCGACAATTATAATGGGGGGAGCAACTTGTATGCTTATATCCATTTTTATTTGTCCAGTATGGGCTGGTGAAGATCTTCACAAGGCAGTCGCTTCCAACCTGGAAAAGCTTGCTACTTACCTAGAAGGTTCACACTAGCTAATATAGTGCTGTTGCTGCCAGTATAGGCTGGTGAAGATCAATTTTTATGAATTATTTAAGTAATTAAAAATAAATTATTTCAGGATTTGGAGATGTATATTTTCAATCGTGTAAAGATGAAGGGAGTGGTGTGGGTTCAAAGGATGGCAATGGCAAGTCATTTCTTCACCAGGGATATAAAAGTATTTTGAACTCAAAAACCAGTGAAGAATCTTTGGTTAGTTTACCTTCTCTCCACTAAACTTTACGATTGCATGCATGCCATCAAAATACGTACTTCATCTAGTTGATTAACCCATTATATATCTACACAAGTTTTATCACAATAATTTCTTAAATATCATTGTTGTTGATCTAATAGCCTGATATATGCAATAAATTAATAGGCAAATTTCGCAAGATGGGAGCCTGGACATGGCCGCTTCCCACTTCGTTATCCATGGAAACACTACTTGAAGATTGGAGCTCTGGCTCGACAATGTGCCTATCAGATTGAAGCTATTAACGGCTGCATTAATTCTGATATCCAGGTACTAAATATATACACACATTATTTCAGAGTTGAGTGCTGTATGATATAAATTTGTATAATTTCATTGATGTTTGAAGGCATCAGAAGATTTCAAAAGTAAAATTGAAGGTCCATGTTATAGAATGAGTGCTGAATGCGGTAAGGCATTAAAAGCATTAGCCACATCAATGAAAACGATGACAGATCCTTCCTCTGCGAATCCCCAAGTAGAGAACTCCAAAGCTGCCATGAAAGACCTCAAATTTGCTCTCAAAGCTTCCACCATGGAGAATGCAGACTTCCTAGCAATAGTGCCGGTCGCCACGGTGGGTTCTGTCCTCGTTGAGATAACCAAATGCATTGAGAAAATATCGGAAGCAGTCCATGAACTTTCCCAACGAGCTCATTTCAGCAAGACTGTGGAACCAACTGTTTCACCGGAGAAACCACAGCAACAGCAGCAGCTGCTTCACCAGGGAGTAGTCCGACCAGTTCCGGATGCTTCTGTCATCACAATACAAGAAATCACCACCGATTCGCTGGAGAATGGGAAGCCCGATCAGCATCGAGTGCCAAAGCCCGGCCAATTGTAAATATTTGTTGCTGACATGTGACTAGCTAGCTTTTTTTTCTTTGCTAATGTAAGTCCCATTCTTTAATATGGGGCAGTAATTTGAAAAAAGGGAAAGAAATTATTTTTCAAATCCTTCCCTGCTTTGTATTAATTCAATCTCCTTTCGAATTGTCAGTCCACTCTTATGTTGTGTTGTTTATAATACAGATTTTGTTAGGCACTTCTAAGCTTCAGCTTACAAATTTTTTTTCAAAATATAAAAAAAATTTACCAATATTTTTATTTGTTCATACTTTTTAACTTTTTAACAAAGCATACACACATTGAACACATAGATGCTCGAACTCGAATCTCTTAAAATGAATAACATTCTCTTTTCCACTAAAACCACTCGTAAGATCCATTTACCAATATTTTTAAGTCTTATAAATATGGGTAAATTCTTAAATATTTAGGGAAAATAAAATTTTAATATTTTTTAAAATATTGATAAATCTTTAAATATTATAGTAAAAGTTTTTCCTAAGCCTATGGTTTCTTTAACTTTTGTAATGTCCTATAAGTCAAACAAAAATCTATTCCAAGAGATGCTGAAGCAAAGATGATTTTTTTTTTTTTTACATTAAGAAGGATAAAACCATAGACTAGGCAAAGTCAAGTCATTCTGTAGTAATCTTAATGTAGTTTTTGAAAGATTTCATCTGGAGGTTGCATATATCTATACATGTCCAGAAGCCTTGCGAATGTCATTACTGTGAAACCATCAGCAACTTGGTTATCCTTTCGATTACATGTCACCTTAATCCTCCAAGGATGTTGAGTAATTTCTTTAATAACTCGCAACATTGTTGAATGATGTAACTCAACTTGTTGAAATCCAATTTATCCGGACCCAAACTGAACTCATTTTTTTAAATTTGTTTTAGGTTTAAATTTATTTTAAATTTAAATTGATTTTGAGTTTAAATTAATTTTAAATTTATTCAAATCTAAAATAAATAATGTACAAATACAACCAAAGTTTTTACAAACTTTTGACCCAATTAGGCCCAATTACAAATTCAAAGTCCATTTTACAAACCCAAATACCCTAACCCAGTTACATGATTGGCTCGACAGGCCCAAACTAAACCTAAAATAGAAGAGTCAAACCCTAAGCAGGCAACTTGCTGCTGCCACCCCTCCTTTTGCCCAATCAGTCTCTGCCACGTCAGCATACCACCAGTGGCACCAATGCCCATCTCCCACAGCCACCAACCGCCACCAGCAAGTGCAAAGCCGAACCTGCAAAGAAGGAAAAGACAAGCAATTAAGTTGTAAAAGACAAAATAAAATGATTGTAATAAGGCTATAAAGCCAGAATTGAAAGCAATTTGTAAGGGTAACTAACTTTTTGTTGAACATTACAAATCAATACAAAAAAGCAGACTTTCGAGCATTTGAGATCACTACATGCAAGCTTATTTTCGAAATTAATACACTAGATATTTTGAAATCGAACAAGAAAGAAACAGACACACGAAGCAACAAAAAAAAAACAGACTCAAGTCAGATTCAAAGTTCTCAGGCATTAAGTCATCCAGGTACTTTCAATACATATTTATTGTCATTTATAGTTTAAATTCCTAACCCTTTGATATTCTAAATATACATTAATACGCATATTAAATACATCACTGTTATAATTTATTATTATTTATTTTATTTCAAAACATATTAAATAAATAACATTAATAATATTAATAATAATAAAAAAGAGGGGAAGATCAAAGGGTGTACCTTGGACTCGAAACGTCGTCGTCGTCGCAGCTCCGATCGTTGCCCTTCCGGTCTCACCTACGATCGTGAAGAATGCTTCGAATACGATTGATCTGCAAAACAGCGAGTAATAATAAACAGATCAAAAGGGGATAAAGATTGCAAGATCGAAATCTTTTAAAAAAAAATAAAACTCAGATCTAAGGTTTTCAAGTAGATCTGGGATTTCCTTTAGGCAAACAAAACTAATAAAATGGAAAACAAATTTTAAATAATCAAAACGGTTTGTAATAAAAAAGGGAGGAAGGTCAGATTTGAAAACAGAAACGGAACAGATTCGAAAGTAAAAGGATTGAAACTCGTTTTTTGAAAAGACCAAGTCAAATCGAAAAGGTTTAAAATGTTTGATTTTTCTAAGTTGTTTTTACAAAACTAGGCTCAATCCTTCGATTTTTAGCCTGGATCTGCGTTTTAAAAGGAAAGAAATTTAAGAGAGAATTTTTTTACCTGTTGACCACCGTGGACGGTGGAGCATGGTGTCGAATGATGATCGGAAGCGGCGGAGGTGCGGTGGGCTTGCGACGGTTGGACGGAAGGCACCTCAGGGGTGCTTTAGAGGAAAAAGGGAAAGGGGAATGGTTTTTTTTTTAAAAGCAGGCAAACAAAATGATTTTTTTGTTGAAAGATTACTTTTATAAACAATGGAAACGACGTCGTTTTTTTGCCAAACTCAAATTCGACCCGACCCACTCTAGAGGATCTGCGTGTTTTCATTAAATGGTATATTAATTCCCTTGGTCCTTCCGTTTTTTTCAAAATTTCCAATCAGGTCTTTTTTGTACTTTTAATTAATTATAAATTCGCCCATTAATTTCATCTCATTTTCAATGTAGTCCTTTAACTCTCTGGAAGCCTGAGAAGCCGCCACGTGTCTCACTTTTGGTTTATTTATGCATTTGGTCTTTTCTACTTTCCATTCGTTTTAATTTTGTCCTTAAATCAAGTTTTATTTTATTATAAGTTAGCCCAAGAATTTTAAATGATTTTCAAATTAGTCCTTTGACTTCTGGAAGCTTGAGAAGCTACCACGTGTCACTTCTTTTTGGTTTTATTGCACAAGAGGCCCCCAAACTACTCAAAAATTATATTTTACCCTAAAACTTCTTAAAAATTATATTTTTACCCCTAAACTTTCAAAAATCACATTTTTACCCTTAAACTGCTCAAAAATCACATTTTGACCCTAAACTTTTCCAAAATTACCATTTTACCCCCCAAACATCCAAAAATCACATTTTGACCCCAAACTTTTCCAAAATTACCATTTTACACCCGAACATCCAAAAGTTTCCATTTTAACCCCAAACTTTTTCAAAATTACCATTTTTCCCTGAACATCCAAAAATTACCATTTTGCCCCCGAACATCTAAAATTACCATTTTCGACCTTAAACTTTCTAAAAAGTTCGATTTTAATCCCAAATTTTCCAAAAATTCAATTTTGATCCCTAAGTTCCTCAAAAATTATGTTTTCATCTCGAATTCTTCGAAACTCCGTTTTTAACCCCATTTTTTTTGTTTTTTTTCTTTTTCATCAATGTTCATACACGAAATTTAATTATTCTTCTCTCTTATCTTATATTCTATTAATTTTATGTTTAAATTTTTGTATATTCATTCATCTGTTTAATTATCTTGTTTCGTGTTATTTAATCTTTGTTATTAACTGCACATTCATATTTAAATTACACATTCGCTTTCAAAATTATTTTCACATACAAATAAGCTTTTAAAACCAAGGCAATATTCTTTTCGTGTGGAAATCTCGAAAAATCATGCCCTAACGTGCTGGGTGTGATTTTTCGTATAATTTACACGAATCTAATATCCTCTTTCAAACTTTTCAAATGCCTTTTAATTTCGAGATTTCGAGAACGTCGTGCCCTAACATGTTGGTTACGACTTCAATTCTTCGTAAAAGTCGAAACAAACAAGCATTCCTTTTAAATCTAATTTTTTGAACACCACATGAAATAAGCTATGTGTCCGAAGATCTTATTTTAAACTTAGTTCGAAATTTCAAGTTCTCAAAAAGTATATACAAATAATTTTAAAACAAAAACGAGGCAATGTCCTTTCGTGTGAAAACTTCGAAAAACCATGCCCTAACATGTTAGGTGTGATTTTCGTATAATTCACGTGATCGAATATCCCTTTTTAAAGTCTTTCAAAATGTCCTTCAATTTCGAAAGTCCGAGAACATAGTGCCCTAACGTGTTGGACACGACTTTCAGTTCTCCTAGAAATTCGAAACACACAGACGATTTTCCTCAAATAGGATTTTTAAAAATCTTGCAAAGTTTTCTAAAAGCAAAGATCACATTTTAAGTTTTACTCGAGCTTTCAAATTTTTAACAAACCAAGACCCGAAAATAATCAATGTGGTACCAATTTTGGGCATATGAGGGTGCTACTCCTTCCTCATACGTAACCGACTCCCGAACCTATTTTCTAGACTTCGAAGACCAAAATGTTTTTCAAAACGGATTTTAAACGTTTTGTGGTGATCCAATCACACCAAATAAAAGGATTGGTGGTGACTCCCATTTTTTTGATCATTTAAAATACCCTTTTTTTCGATTTTTAAATATTGTTCGAGACTTGTTTGTTTTCCTAAAAAAATAAACGTTTCGACAGCTTGTCGATCCACTAGAGACTTTTTTTAAAATAAAAGAGAGTCAAACCAAAAGTTGATTATTTCCGGGTCTTTGAACGAAAATTTCTAAACTTTTGGTTTTGTTTAATATACGATCCTTTGCATTTTTGTGTGATGTTATACTATGTTGATATTGCTAGTATAAGTTTGCATTCATATGCATCTGTTGCTATCCCTTTAAGTGGAAGTGGGAAACTATTCTTTCGTGAGGTTTTCACCTTCGTGCAGGATAGTGGATCGCTTTTGGGATTACATTCGTACCCATGTTTTCGTGAAGTGTTCACTTTCGTGCAAACATATGGGAAATATGTCCCCCTAAATCGAACTCATCCGTATGAGCCTATAATGGGTGAGGATCGAGAAATCCGCTGGTTTGGGTACTCTTTACTCTAAAGCTTAAAACCACATGTAATGAGCCATAAGTACTTGCCTTAGAAAAAGTTATACTGATCCTTTTAGCAACTATCTAAGACAAGTTCTTAGGTTCTTTGTTTTATACTTGTATATTGATATTGATGTGTTCTGTTTTGTCTCTTTTGCTTGCATTGTATCATCATACAAGAAAAGGTGTTGATTTAAGTTCGATTACCAAATAGACAGTTTCATCATGGAAGACGGATTTCTTGATAGAGTGGAAGATAACATGGTTGCGCGCTTATGGTTAGAGGAACAGCAGCGTGAAAAAGGAGACAGTTTGAAAGAGGGGCATTTATCAGAATTTTAGGATTATACTCGGATTAAGGTGGCTCAAAACAATTTGCAAGAATTGAGAGACATCTAGGGTCAATGGGATAGTGAGATGAAGCAAATGTTCTATCGGGAATATAGAGACTTACCCTACTTACTCGAAGTGAAGTTCGACAAACATCTCTTTCGAGCTCTCACCCAGCACTGGAATCCTGCATATAGCTGTTTCTCATTTGGAAACCTTGACATGATGCTTACAGTGGAAGAGTATACCGCTTTGATTCGTTGTCCTAGAATTCAAGTTGACAAAGCATACTCGAAATATGCATGTGTCCCAACTTTTCTGAAAAGACTGATGAATGTAATCGGGATGAGTGAACAGTGGGTTGCGTCTTGGATCAAAGTAAAGGGAGAGAATAAGTGCATCAATTGGAAAAGCTTGCGAGATCTAATCCTGACACACCCAGATATGAAGAAACGCATCAACATTTTTGCTCTTGGCATATACGGGTTAGTCCTTTTCCCAAAAGCAGTAGGGCATGTGGAAGATGCAGTTGCGATTCTGTTTGATCGGCTTAGTAAATGAGTCATTCCCGTCCCAGCAATTATTGCCGAAACCTTCAGATCATTAATCGTTTGTCGAAGAGAAGGGGAAGAAAAGTTCATTGGTTGTGCACCACTTCTAATGGTTTTTGGTTTCAAAGTCATTTTTGAAAGGTAGAGAAATTTTCATGCAAGGTGTTTTCAGCCGATTTCTCGCCTTTGAAGGAATTTGTTGCCACACAAAGGGAACAAAATGTATCCGAGAAAAAATGGATGGTTATCCTTTAGAACCTTCAGGATGAAGATGTCGAATGGTTCGCGCCTTGATTTATCTTAGATGAGATCCTCTATCGTTATGGCAGCTTTGATTGGGTCCCTTTACTCGAGGTATGGGGTGCTATAGGATATACCTCTCTGCTCGTGTTGAGACAATACAAGACGAGACAATTTATCCTTGCGACACATGGCCTAACTCAGTGCTTCTCCTACAAAGGGAATGATTACAAGAAAAGGGTCTAAGAGGTAGCAAATGCATGGAAGAAAGTACATAGAATGAAGAAATTCAGTGCAAGCCCGTTGGCAACATCAAATTATGATTGGTGGAGAAGTTAAAGAGTTAACGATAACATTCCAGCACCAAATCCTAAAAATGTTCGACCAATAAAGGAATATTTGCAGAAGGTCCCGTTAGAAATAGACATCATGAAACAAGACTTTGAGAAAAAGAGTGCGGAATTCGGAAAGAGAATAGAGGCCTTAGAAGAAGAAAAGATGAAGTTGGGACTGAACGTGGATATGCATAGGTTAGAGGCTGAAAAATTAAGGAAAGGTAAAAACAAAGTGGAAGAAGACCTAGAAGACTTGAAGAAGGTTTTTAAGAAGCTCCGTTTGTCTATGAGAATTGCGGGATTAGGCAAGACGTCAGAGCAATGGCGACAGGAAATTCAGATGCAAAAAGACTAAATAAAGCAGTGGCAAAGGAAATTTCAAGACGGTCAAGCTCGAGAAAACGCCCTAAAAGGAGAGCTATTAGAAAAACAAGTCGAGAAGGTCGAGTTGAAAGCCCAAATATTTGGATTAGAAACTAGAATGATGGAGTTAGAAGAGTCACTACGTAGACACTGCAACCGGAACTCCGTCCTGGAACTTAAAGCGACTATGGCCGAAAGTCAAAAATTAAGGGAAAGGGTACAGAAATTAGAGGTTACACTCCACAACAATGAGATTCGAATCGAGATCCTTGAGAGGAATCTAGAAACTAGCGAATGGCACTTTCGACAAACTCAGAGACAGGTCGAAGAAAGAGATTATGTAATGGGAAAAGCACTAACTTAAATGAGGGAAGTCACTGATCACATGCAAGAGTTAGCTGTCAAAACTGATATTTTGAGCCTCCAATATGAATCGAAATCAGAACGAGGACAGAAATTAGTCGGGCTTCTTGGAAAGATCAAAGCTCTAGGCAATAAGGAAAAGCCATTTGTGGAATTTCGCTTTATGTAAAGAAGTTTTTCTTCTAAAGAAGTTGTTCTAATGGAAAATGAAATTCAAAGTCAATGCCTTTTCTTGCATTACATGCATGCATTCATTCGCACTGCATCTTTGCATATTTTAGCATATTAATTCTAATTAATTAAAACTTTAACGATTACATCAGTAATCATTGTCCACATCACTATCACACTCGTAAAAAAACCAAAGCTATGGACCAAAGGCTAGAGCAAATTCAAAAGGAGATACAGGATCAAATGCAAGAGTAGTTATAGGACTAAATGACATTGATGTATAGGGAGATGAAAAATCAGTTTATGGAAGTGCAAAAGAGTTTGATGAACGAATTGACTCAAATGAGGCAAAGTGGGGCTGATAAGGGAAAATGTCCTACAATAAACCGAACTGAGGAGGACGAAGATCCCATTCATCCTCTAGGCTTTACGCCTCCTTGTTGAAGCCCAATTTTGACCGGGCCCATACCAAACCCATTTTAAATTTATTTTAAGATTAAATTTGTTTTAAAATTTAAATTTATTTTAAAGTTAAATTTAATTTAAGTTTAAATTTATTTACAAATTTAAAAATAAAAGTCAAATTACAAATGTCTATTTTTTTTATAAGATCCAAAATTGGGCCCCAAGTTTCAAAGTTACAAACTGACTCGGATGGACCAAATACCAAATTAGGGCCCAATTACAAAAAAACCCAAACCCTACACCACCTTAAAGTCAAACCCTATTCAGCCATTTGCCTCTGCCACCAACTGCTGCCTCCCTTCTCGCCAATCACGTGGTGCCACGTCAGCACCAACAGTGCCACCAGCTTCAACTTGCACTGCCATCACCGAAAGCTGTCACCATTGTTGTACCTGCAAAAGCAAAGAAGACAAGACAGAAACCAACCAATGCATTGTAAAATGGCTATAAAGCCAGAATAGAAATTTTGTAAAAAGGGGGGATTTTTTTTAAGGCATTCAACATCAATACAAAGATAGTTGTTTTGACTGGACACTAAAGATCCATACAAAGCATCCAAACAGACATCAAAGCAATTAATACCTGCATTCAAAGCAGATTTCCCAAATAGCAATATCCTCAAGGTATGCATTCAATTGTGCAATTACTGCTTATTTTATTTGATATGCACTCATATCTACTTATTATATTAGTATTAATTTTGAAATTCAATACCCCATAATATATCGTAATAAATCCCCATACCATTTACTATTATTATTATTATCATTATTACTTTCATTTTATTATTATTTTTTTGAAAAAACCGTTTTAAAATTCTAATAAATACACATTCATTGCATGTAAAAAGGGCAATTAATAAAATATTTATTAAAATAATTAATAATATTAATTTTAATAAAAAGGGAAGCCAAAAAGTCAATACCTGCTCGGCTAATCGCCACCGCCGGAGGTCACGCCGGGATCGCCTCCGATCGCTGCTCCCGCTTCGTTGTGCATGAATCTGTAAAACAAAACATGAAGAATGATTAAAAATCTCCAAATATGAATCAACAAACAGAATAGAAAACGAATAAAAAGGAATAGAAATAAGGTTTTAGAAGAGAAAGTTTAAATGTTTCAAAAGAAAACAAAAGATTATAACCTTTTTCTTTGATTTGGATTTAGATCTTAATTTTTTTTTAAGTTTGAAAGATTTGTTTTTAAAGAAAAATGGAATAAAAATGAAAGATGTGGGTTTTTAAAGAACAAAAGAGAAAAAGATGAAAGGAGAACCCTTACCGTGGACGGTGGCGCGGCGGTCAGATGGCGCATGTGGAGGCTGGAGAGGACGGCGATGGCATCGGCAGCGAGCGGCGGTGGCTCGTGGGGCGCATTGTCCAGCGGTGACCGACGGTTGGAGCATGGCCGGATGTGGGGTTTTGAGAGAGGTTGAGAGAGAGTGGAGAGAAAAAAAGGGGAGCTGCTTGTTTTTTTTTTAAATAAGGTAATCAAATTAATTTTGAAGCAAATTTTAACTTATATACACTCTCTCAAACGACGCCGTTTTGGTGTCTGTTTTCAGATGCCAAAACGACGTCGTTTTATACTTGACCCGACTCGAACTGCCTAGGATCTGCGTGTTTTTTTTAAAAAATGGGTTATTTATGAAATCGATCCTTTCGCATTTTTTGATTGTTTTAATTTAGTCCTTTTTGTACTTTTAATTAATTTTAAATTGGCCCAATAATTTTAAATGCTTTTCAATTTAATCCCTTGACTTTTTGAAGGCACCAAAGGCTGCCACGTGTCACTATTTTGACTTATTTATGCAATTGGTTCCTTTTATTTTTAATTTGTTTTAATTTAACCCTTAAATCAAGTTCTATTTAATTATAAAATTGGCCCAGTAATTTTTCAAGGTTTTCAAATAGCCCTTTGACTTCAAGATGCCTGTGGGGCTGCCACGTGTCACCTTTTTTGGTTTTATTGCCCTGAAAGTACCTAAATTATCCAAAACTGGTATTTTAACCCCAAAACTTTTTAAAATTCCATTTTTAACCTCGATTTCACCAAAATTACCATTTTACCCTCGAACTTTTAAAAATTCTATTTTTAACCTCAATTTTACCAAAAATTACTATTTTACCCTTGAACTTTCCAAAATTCTATTTTTGACCCCGATTTTACTAAAAATTACCGTTTTACCCTCGAACTTTCCAAAATCCCCTTTTTAACCCAATTTCAACCAAAATTACCATTTTGCCCCCGAGTATCCAAAAAGTCTCGTTTCCAATCCCGATCGTATCATTTTTTTCCTTGTCGATAGTTGCATTTAATTATTACGTACTCGTATTTTATTTTTGCTTACCATTAACCAACATAATCATTTATTTCGTGTTATTTAATATCTGTCATTAATAGCTCATTCATATTAAATTCGCATATAAGTTTTCAAAAATTATTTTCATAAAAACTTTAAAATCAAGGCAATATTCTTTTATTTCGAGTTTCGAAATCTTGTGCCTTAACTTACTAGGTGCGATTTTTCTTCAAACCGAAATAATCGAATACCCTTAATTAAGGTGATATTTCTTATCTTCGATTCTGAAAATTTACGCCTTAACTTACTAGCTGCAACCCTTCTTTAAATCAAGATAATCAAATATCCCTTTTCCAAAATTTAAAAAGTTTCACAAAGGAAAGCTCGTTATTTCTAGATCTCAAATTATTATGTCTTAACTCATTGGTCGTGGTTTTCCTCCCCGATCACTTTGAAATAGCGTGACTTCCAAACAAAATCGATTTCTTTTAAACATAGCTCATGCATTCGAGGATCATATTTTAAATTTTATTCGAGCTTTCAAGATTTACAAATTAAGACCCAAGAATAATCAATACGGTACCAATTTTGGGCGTATGAGGGTGCTAATCCTTACTAATGCGTAATCGACTCCCGAACCTTTTTTTTCTAGATTTCAAAGATCGACGTTTTTAACGTATTTTAAATGTTTTGTGGTGATCCAATCACACCCAAATAAAAGATTGGTGGCGACTCT
The DNA here is from genome assembly GCA_005610355.1 of Gossypioides kirkii. Classification (NCBI taxonomy): domain Eukaryota; kingdom Viridiplantae; phylum Streptophyta; class Magnoliopsida; order Malvales; family Malvaceae; genus Gossypioides; species Gossypioides kirkii. The sequence goes on from CP032245.1 coordinate 15,629,825, forward strand.
CATTTTCCAACATTAAAATAATTTTCGAAACTTCATTTTCGAAGTGGTTTCGATAGCTTGGCGACTCCACTGGGGACTTTTTTTAAAATGAACGAGAGTCAAGCCAAAATTGATTATTTTCGGGTCCTTTTTGAAAACTTTAAAATTTTCGGACTTGTTTAATATGCGATCCTCGGTATCTTTTGTGTGACATTATATTATATGATATTTTTGCATCCACATGCAGTTTTAATTACTGCCCTCTTAAGTGGAAGCGGGAAACTACTCCTTCGTGAGGTCTTCACCTCCGTTCAGGATAGTGAATCGCTTTCGGGATCACATACGTACCCTTGTTTTCGTGAAGTTTTCACTTCTGTGCAAACATGTGGGAAATGTGTCCCCCTAAATCAAACTCATCCGTATAAGCCAATAATGGGTGAGGATCGAGGAATCTACTGGTTTGGGTACCTCAACTCTAGAACTTGAACCACATGTAGTGAACCCTAGTTGCTTACCTTAGGATAAAACTACACCAAACTGTTGGTAGTCTCGCAAGTCTAGGTTCTCCGCTTTATATCTGTACTTTGTTATCATACTTGTGTTCTTTTGCTTTTAATTGTTTCTTGCATTACATCTTCATAAGGAAAGTGTAGATTTAAGCTCAATTACTGAATAGAAAATTGATCATAAGAAAATGAGTTCCTTGATAAGGTGGAAAAACAATATGGTCGTGCGCATATGGTCAAAAAAGAAAAAAAAAGACAAAAAACCAATGATTAGCCAGCCGAGTAAGACGAAAACAAAGACCGCACAATGAACCAAACTTTGACCCAACTACGAAAAGTGACCAATCACTTAAGTTTACATTTTGGGATCGAAAATCAAAGGATGAACCAAGGCGAAATTGGAAGATGTCTTACGAAGACTAAAGGTTTTTGAACATTAAGGCACAATCATATGCGTATCTGTCTTATGTAAAGGAATTTGTTTTCTAGTAAAATTTTTTAATAAAATTGAGCTATTAGTCAATGTTTTCTTGTGCATACATGCATTCATAAGCTGCACATTTTATTAACTTGCACATAATTCCTTGAGAGCCTATCTCAAGTAGAATAGTGTCAAGCATTCCGTGGTTGCGCGAAGAGGGTAAGGGCCATAGTTACATTCTTGCCTCTTTGCTTTTAATTGCAATTTATTCCAAGTTTTATTTCTGTATTAATTACACTAACTTGTTCATTTCGAATCTATTTGCATTACATCCTCATAAAAAGAGATGTATAGTTCTAAGCTCAAATACTAAATAGAAAAGCTGGTCATAAGAAAACAGATACCTTGATGAAATAGAAGACGATATGGTCAGGTTTACATGCAAACGAAAATCGACGATCTGCCAAATAAGCAAGATGAAAATAAAGATCATGTAATCATCTGAGTTTTGGCCTAAGTACAAGAAGTGACTGACCACTCAACCTTTTGAAAATGATATTGCGGATCGAAAGTCAGAAATGAGCCAAGACTATTTGAATGGCTTATTGCGAAGACTAAGTCTTTTGAACACCATGACACGACCATATACATATCTGTTTTATGTAAAGGAATTTGATCTCTAGTAAGGTTTTTCTAATAGAATTGGGCTATAAGTCAATACCTTTCTTATGCATTCATGCATTCATGAGTAGCACATTTTATTAACTTGTGTAATTATATACAAGCCTACCTTAAGTGAGATTGTGTCAAACCTTCAGTGGTTACTCGAACAAGGTAAGAGACACGGTTATATTCTTGTTTCTTTTCTTTTAATTCTTGTATTAATTGGACTAACTAATTTTAAATCTGTTTGCATTACATTTTCATAAAAAAGGAAAGGGGTATTGATTCATGTTCTATTGCAAAATAGAGAACTGGTCATAAGAAAACGAATTCCTTGATGAGGTAGAAGTCAACGTGGTCGTACATATATGGTCAAAGATAAAGGTGAAGACCTGTCAAAGGGATGCATATCAAGGATTCAAGATTGCACCCAAGTACATGAAAGCCATAACAGTATGCAAGAGTTGAATGAAGTTTGGAAGACAAAACAAGGCAGATGTCCAATCACGAATATGTTGACATCAATTTCGACCTCTCACTTAGTATCGAAATCCAATTTTTAATGACTTCACATTTGGAAAAGAAGACATGATACCCGTGATAAAATAGTACATCACTCTATCCTATTGCCTGAGGTTTCAAAATAATAATGTTTACTTTGAATATGGTCGCTTCACCTTCAGAAACATGGACATACTGTAGAAGAATACATTACATTGCTCCATTGCCTGAGAACTCAAGCCGATAAAGTCTACTCTAGATGAGCGAGCATTGGGTTGCAATCCTGATTAAGGAAAGAAAAGATAACAAGAACATTACTTTGGGAAGCTTGCAAGGCTTAGTACACTCAGATGCAAGAAAGAATGATGGTGTCTTCATCTCAAACACGATTGAGTTAGTCATCTTCCTTAAAATGTCGGGGCAAGTAGAGGTCGCGATTGCAGATTTGTTTGGCCTCTTTGACAGGAAAATCGCTCATGATCCAACAATCCCAACCACTAAACATTTATCGTAGAAAAGAAGGTGCATTGGTGCACAACCTTTTACTAGAATGGTTTCGTGACCACTTTTGCAAATTGAAGAAGTCTTTTATCAAGTAAGGACTACAGTTCATCGAAGGAATTTATGGCTGTCCAAAAGCAGAGTGATACCGCCAAAAGGAAATTGAAAGTAAACAAGGAATAACTCCAATGTTCTTAAGGGAAAAAAGCGAAGAATGACTAGCCACTTGCAAACTTCGGCCATTCAAGACCGATGTTTTGAACTTTAAATCAGGGGCAATCCAGAGCAAAAATCAGGGTGGAAGATTAAGACTTTGAGTATTAAAGCACGACCACACATGCTTCTGCCTAATGTGAAAGAATTTGATTTCTAGTAAAGTTGTCTAATGGAATGGAACCAAGAATCAACGCCTTCTTGCATGCATTTTATCATTTAATGTGCATTTGCATTTCGTGTATTAAATAAGATTCCACATGATTGAAACACTCGTGTGAGAGAGAGTTATTTACCTTAAATGAAAACCAAGAGGAAACATGATAAATCAAGATAGGGAATGATAAAAAATCGAGAAAAAGTCAGGTAAAGAATTGAACCTATTGAGAGTTCGTCCCCACACCCTTGGAGGTGTTTTGGGCAACTAGACTGTGGAGGAGCTTCTTGTAGTTTTTAGGACTTTTTCAGGAAAATATACAGAATATACTTATCACTCTAAGTCCGAGAGTAATAGGGATCCTTTTATGAAGGGTACATGACCACTATCTTTTATTTCAATAAAAATGATGCATTGTTTTTGTCCCATTTGACAGATACTTTACCATTCTTCTTATTCGTTCATACCACGATTAATCATTCTTTCGTTCAATTATTCTTTGGAGCCCTTCTTTGTCTTTATGCTGGGTCCCCTGATATCAAAGGTACGAGCAACACTGCTGTTTACTTAAACCCTTTTAAGTAAGACATGTGTCCAAAAAAACTTTGAGGCTTAGAAAATGACCAAGAATGTAACTCGTCTCCCAATCTGCTACGCTGTTTGAGGAAGACATGAAACAGACATCACTTAAAGAGTCGTGATTTTAAGTGAGAATCCAGACATAGGCAAATTGCCTCGAGAATCCAAAAGTCTTTGCATGATCATATCAAGGCATGCCAGGTTCAACGAATCAATGTCATGACATATAGACTCTCATAAAGGAAGAATGCAATCGAATTCAACAGAAACTTGAAGAATTGAGGCTCGACATGTTATCAAAAAAAATCAAAAAAGAGATGGGTCGAAAATTCGCAAAAGGCATTTTAAACCTAAATAAAAAAGAGAGTAAAAAGAAAAAAGAGAAGAAGAAGAAATAGTCAAGATGAAAATCTGCAAAGGGCACCTTGAAAATTTATTCTCCACGTTGTGGCCTCTTTCTATGTGAAGCATGGACATCATCAAGCCAACTTTGCAAAAGAGTTTCTAATGATCATTGATTACTACTTCCTAAGCCAATCGGCGGTTAATCAGATTATTGAAAATGAGAGATTATAAGCCGGTATGGAATGCCAAGAAAGAATGATATCTGACGATGACTGGAATTTGAGCAACGGCACGATAAGCAAAGTTTGCAGTCGATTCAAGAACAAATATCACGACTCAACACCACATCACCAAGAATGGAGCATTGGCGGAGAACCAATAAAGACAACAAAGGATTGATTGGATTCATAGCAAGAGACCTACCAAGGCTCGACATGAAAACTCACCATCAGGCTTTTATCAAAACATCAACCGGGGCACTTTTTCTCACCAAAATGGAAGTCGTCCTACCCATGAAGTCAAGATTCTTTCCCTCTAGATTTTGTTAGAGCTAATGAAGCAGAATAGATCTAATCCAGATGCACTCAATTAAAAAATCCTAAAATCATGACCAGATGACAAGGGTTTACGACAAAGAAGGATTCGTTCTATAGAACACCACGAGAGAGCTCTAGTTTTGAAAAGGATCTTGATTACCAAAGACTTCCAAGGAAAATGGATGTCAAATTGGGAAATGCCCCATATGACGAAGAAAGACTCTTTGAAGAAGCTTTGATTTTGATGAACGGCAAAGACATGCCCAACCTAGTGAACTCAGATACAATGAAGAAAAACAAATAAAAAAAAAGAGAAAGAAAAAAAGAAAAGCAAAAACAAGAAGAAAAAACAAAATAGAAAGGAGAGGTCGAGGTGAAAACTCGTAGAGAGCATCTTGAAACTTAAGGAGATTTGAGTTGAAAACCTGAAAAGGCGGCTCAAATTTGAATAAGAAAAGGGGCATGAAGTGGTCCTCTCTCTCAAAAGTAGCAAGGTAGAGAAACTTACACCTTGAGGTATTGACAAAGTATTCTAAGTTTCATGAACACATGTCAAGCTCAGAATGGTCTTCGCTAAGTTTGCTCATTGAAGCTCATACTTTGATATCTAGGGCACCCAACTCCATTCTTTGTTCACCTTATGTTTTGCAACTTTTAACCAATACAAATCATTTTTTATGAGCTTTGCCTCCATGAAATTCAATTTCATTTGTCTTGCGATCATGTCCAAGCATTTCTGCATCAAAACAATGATCAATGAACCAATGACCTTTTCATTCATGCAAGCTTTAACCTTCAATCAAATTCAATTTCATCTATTTTGTAACCATGTTCAAGCACGCTTGCATAACAGCCAGTGGACTAATGATTTTAATCTTTTCATTTATGCAAGCTTTGCCTCAAATAAAATTTATCCACCTAACTCTATTCGTTACTCACTTTGTATTTGGCATCCTTTGACTAATATGGACATTTTTTAATCTTTTCATTCATGTTAGCTTTGCCTCCAATAAAATTTCATTCGCCTTGCAAGCATATCCAAACAAATTCTGCACCAAATTTGTGATTAATGAATCAACGATCTTTTCATTCATGCGACCTTCATCTTCAATCAAATTTGAATTCATCCACCTTATAACCTTGATTCGAGCATCTTTGCGTTCAAAATAACGGTGAGTGGTCAAAGATATAAGGAATAAAAGGATTTTTGCATATTGTTCTGGTAAATTCCTAAATATTACAGAGACCTAAAACAGGACCACTAGTTGGAGATAACCCGAGGGTTAGAAAGGTCTCAAAATAAATAGTCCAAATTACGACTACCTGTTTAGGTTTCACGACAATGATGCACATACATAAAAAGTGATAACACATCAGTGATAGGACTTAGACAAACGACGAACAATGTCGACCTAAGGACTAAAATAAAATCAGTTCTCAAAGATGATATTTTACCTGCTTAGGAGCATTTGATTCACCCTGATCATGGCATCCTAACAATTTGGCCTACATAGAGGTCCATGAAAGCATATTCTACAGGTTTGAAAGGAAAGATCTAAGACCGCAATGGCGGATCCAGCACCACAAAAACATGACGTGAAAGATCTAAGACCGTAACGGCGGATCCAGTACCGTGAAGACAAAAAGGGAAGGGTTTAAGTCGTAATAACGAACCTTATACCTTAGCAACTTAAAAGATTGAACCCATAACGATAAAACTTCTACCTCGGAGTCATAGTGGATCAGGTCTAAACTATAATAGCAAGTCTTTATCTCTTTGAAGTTGTAGTAAGATTCAGATGAAGCTTCAAACATCAATTCTTATCCTCTTGAAGTTATATTAAAGTTGGATAACAAACCTTTATCTCTCTGAAGTTATTGTAAGAGCAAGATGAAGCTTCAAATGTCAATTCTTATCCTCTTGAAGTCATATTAAAGTTGGATAACGAACCTTTATCTCTCTGAAGTTATAGTAAGAGCAAGATAAAGCTTCAAACGTAAATTCTTATCCTCTTGAAGTTATAGTAAAGTTGGATAACGAACCTTTATCTCTTTGAAGTTATAGTAAGAGCAAGATGAAGCTTCAAACCTCAATTCTTATCCTCTTGAAGTTATAGTAAAGTTGGATAACGACCCCTTATCTCTCTGAAGTTATAGTAAGAGCCAGATGAAGCTTCAAACGTCAATTCTTATCCTCTTGAAATTATAGTAAAGTTGGATAACAAACCTTTATCTCTCTAAAGTTATAGTAAGAGCAAGATGAAGCTTCAAACGTCAATTCTTGTCCTCTTGAAGTTATAGTAAAGTTGGATAACGAACCTTTATCTCTCTGAAGTTATAGTAAGAGCAAGATGAAGCTTCAAACGTCAATTCTTATCCTCTTGAAGTTATAGTAAAGTTGGATAACAAACCTTTATCTCTCTAAAGTTATAGTAAGAGCAAGATAAAGCTTCAAATGTCAATTCTTATCCTCTTGAAGTTATAGTAAAGTTGGATAACGAGCCCTTATCTCTCTGAAGTTATAGTAAGAGCAAGATGAAGCTTCAAACCTCAATTCTTATCCTCTTGAAGTTATAGTAAAGTTGGATAACGAACCCTTATCTCTCTGAAGTTATAGTAAGAGCCAGATGAAGCTTCAAACGTCAATTCTTATCCTCTTGAAGTTATAGTAAAGTTGGGTAACGAACCTTTATCTCTCTGAAGTTATAGTAAGAGCAAGATGAAGCTTCAAACGTCAATTCTTATCCTCTTGAAGTTATAGTAAAGTTGGATAATAACATTTATCTTTCTGAAGTCGTAGTAAGAGCAAGATAAAGCTTCAAACATCAATTCCTATCCTCTTGAAGTTGCAGTAAAGTTGGATTAAAAACAAAGAAACAGGTCTTTATCTCTCTGAAGTTGCAGTAAGAGTAAGATGAAGCTTCGACACCAAATTCTATCTTCATGAAGATGCAGTGGAGTTTGGATTCAAATTACATCATTTCATTTTTACCCTTAGATCCAAGAAGGGTAAAATAAAGATTCCAATCACTTACCTCGAGCCTGGGGTAGACCACCGTCAACCAATCTCCTACCTCGAGCTTGGGGCAGATTAGAGTTATCCAAAATAAGTGAGGCGGTCACCTTCCTGACGAGATACAGAGAAGTATACCAACTCAATTAAACTAGACTCAAAGATTACAGTGACAAACTCCAATCTCCTTGAAATTTCAAAAGAATGGAGTGAAATTACAGTAGCAAATTTTGTCTTTTTGGAAATTGCCTTAAGGCAAGACGGAATCATAATGCTGAAGATGTAGAGGTAGATACGGCAAAATCGAACGATCAATAAAGCGAAGGGTGGACCAATTGAAGAAAGAGTAGCGAAGAAATGGAACTTGACAAAATTGGTCTTCTTTTGGTCTTTGCTCCATTCCTGTTACACAGCAACGAGCAAAGAGGGGCAGCTGTTGAAGCCCAATTTTGACCGGGCCCATACCAAACCCATTTTAAATTTATTTTAAGATTAAATTTGTTTTAAAATTTAAATTTATTTTAAAGTTAAATTTAATTTAAGTTTAAATTTATTTACAAATTTAAAATTATTATAAATTTAAAAATAAAAGTCCAATTACAAATGTTTATTTTTTTTTACAAGATCCAAAATTGGGCCCCAAGTTTCAAAGTTACAAACTGGCCCGGATGGCCCAAATACCAGATTAGGGCCCAATTACAAAACAACCCAAACCCTACACCACCCTAAAGTCAAACCCTATTCAGCCACTTGCCTCTGCCACCAATTGCTGCCTCCCTTCTCGCCAATCACGTGGTGCCACGTCAACACCAACAGTGCCACCAGCTCCAACTTGACTGCCACCACCGAAAGCTGTCACCATTGTTGTACTTGCAAAAGTAAAGAAGACAAGACAGAAACAAACCAATGCATTGTAAAATGGCTATAAAGCCAGAATAGAAATTTTGTAAAAAGGGGGGATTTTTTTTAAGGCATTCAACATCAATACAGAGATAGTTGTTTTGATTGGACACTAAAGATCCGTAAAAAGCATCCAAACAGAAATCAAAGCAATTAATACCTGCATTCAAAGCAGATTTCCCAAATAGCAATATCCTTAAGGTATGCATTCAATTGTGCAATTACTGCTTATTTTATTTTATATGCATTGATATCTACTTATTATATTAGTATTAATTTTGAAATTTAATACCCCATAATATATGGTAATAAGTCCCCATACTATTTATTATTATTATTATTATCATTATTACTTTTAGTTTATTTATTTATTTTGAAAAAACTGTTTTAAATTTCTAATAAATACACATTCATTGCATGTAAAAAAGGGCAATTAATAAAATATTTATTAAAATAATTAATAATATTGATTTTAATAAAAAGGGAAGCCAAAAGGTCAATACCTACTCGGCTAATCGCCACCGTCGGAGGTCACATTGGGATCGCCTCCGATCGCTGCTCCCGCTTCGTCGTGCACGAATCTGTAAAAAAAAACATGAAGAATGATTAAAAATCTCCAAATATGAATCAACAAACAGAATAAAAAACGAATAGAAAGGAATAAAAATAAGGTTTTAGAAGAGAAAGTTTAAATGTTTCAAAAGAAAACAAAAGATTATAACCTTTTTCTTTGATTTGGATTTAGATCTTGATTTTTTTTAAGTTTGAAAGATTTGTTTTTAAAGAGAAATGGAATAAAAATGAAAGATGTGGGTTTTTAAAGAACAAAAGAGAAAAAGATGAAAGGAGAAGCCTTATTGTGGACGGTGGTGCAGCGGTCAGACGGCGCGTGTGGAGGCTGGAGAGGATGGTGACGGCATGGGCAGCGAGCGGCGGTGGCTCGTGGGGCGCATTGTCCAGCGGTGACCGACAGCTGGAGCATGGTCAGATGTGGGGTTTGGAGAGAGGTTGAGAGAGAGTGGAGAGAAAAAAAGGGGAGCTGTTTGTTTTTTTTTTTTTAAAATAAGGTAATCAAATTAATTTTGAAGCAAATTTTAACTTATATACACTCTCTCAAACGACGCCGTTTTGGTGTCTGTTTTCAGATGCCAAAACGACGTCGTTTTATACTTGACTCGTCCGACCCGACCCGACCTGGACTGCCCAAGATCCGCGTGTTTTAAAAAAAATGGGTTATTTATGCAATCGATCCTTTCGCATTTTTTGATTGTTTCAATTTAGTCCTTTTTGTACTTTTAATTAATTTTAAATTGACCCAATAATTTTAAATGCTTTTCAATTTAATCCCTTGACTTTTTGAAGGCACCAGAGGCTGCCATGTGTCACTATTTTGACTTATTTATGCAATTAGTCCCTTTTATTTTTAATTTGTTTTAATTTAACCCTTAAATCAAGTTCTGTTTAATTGCAAAATTGGCCAAGCAATTTTTTATGGTTTTCAAATTAGTCCTTTGACTTCAAGATGCCTGTGAGGCTGCCACGTGTCACCTTTTTTGTTTTTATTGCCCTGAAAGTCCCTAAACTATCAAGAAATGATTTTGACCCCAAAACTTTTTAAAATTCCATTTTTAACCTCGATTTCACCAAAATTACCATTTTACCCTCGAACTTTCTAAAATTCCATTTTTAACCCCTATTTCAACAAAATTACCATTTTACCCCCGAACTGTCTAAAATTCTATTTTTAACCTCAATTTTACCAAAATTACCATTTTACTCCCGAACTTTCCAAAATTTCGTTTTAACCTCGATTTTACCAAGAATTACCATTTTACCCTCGAACTTCTCAAAATTCCATTTTTGACCCCAATTTTACCAAAAATTATCATTTTACCCTCGAACTTCCCAAAATTCTATTTTCGACCTCGATTTTACCAAAAATTACTATTTTACCTTTGAACTTTCCAAAATTCCTTTTTGACCCTAATTTTTCCTAAAAATTACCATTTTACCCTCGAACTTTCCAAAATCCTCTTTTTGACCCAATTTCAACCAAAATTACCATTTTCACCTCGGGTATCCAAAAAGCTCGTTTCCAATCCCGATCGTATCATTTTTTTCCTTGTCGATATTTGCATTTAATTATTACGTACTCGTATTTTATTTTTGCTTACCATTAACCAACTTAATCATTTATTTCGTGTTATTTAATATCTGCCATTAATAGCTCATTCATATTAAATTCTCATATACGTTTTCAAAAATTGTTTTTATAAAAACTTTAAAATCAAGGCAATATTCTTTTATTTCGAGTTTCGAAATCTTGCGCCTTAACTTACTAGGTGCGATTTTTTTTCAAACCAAAATAATCGAATACCCTTAATCAAGGCGATATTTCTTATCTTCGATTCTGAAAATTTACGCCTTAATGTACTAGGTGAAACCCTTCTTTAAATCGAGATAATCAAATATCCCTTTTCCAAAATTTAAAAAGTTTTACAAAGGAAAGCTCGTTATTTTCGGATCTCGAAATCTTATGTCCTAACTCACTGGTCGTGATTTTCCTCCCTGATCACTTTGAAATAGCGTGACTTCCAAACAAAATCGATTTCTTTTAAACATAGCTCATGCATTCGAGGATCATATTTTAAATTTTATTCGAGCTTTCAAGATTTACAAATTAAGACCCAAGAATAATCAATACGGTACCAATTTTGGGCGTTTGAGGGTGCTAATCCTTACTCATGTGTAACCGACTCCCGAACCTTTTTTTCTGGATTTCGAAGACCGACGTTTTTAACATATTTTAAACGTTTTGTGGTGATCCAATCACACCCAAATAAAAGATTGGTGGCGACTCTCATTTTCCAACATTAAAATAATTTTTGAAACTTCGTTTTTGAAGTGGTTTCGACACCCCTAATAACCAAACTCCACATAAAGTGCAAACGCGAGAAGCAACAGTTACTATAAGAGCTTAACATGCTACTGGCACATCAACGCCAGTTAATTACCCAATAGGATCAGAATCAAACCTTGAAGAGAATGTTGCAAACCTAAGTGTCCCGGATTTTGATGAGATAACAAGAGTAGATCTTCCTCGACAGATGGAAGAAAAATATAGGCAATTAGAGGAAAAAATAGAGGCGATGCAAGGAACTGAAAACTCATACGGGATAGATGCTAAAGAGCTGAGCTTGGTCCCGAACCTAGTGCTCCCCCCGAAATTCAAAACACTGGATTTTGACAAATACAGCGGAACCAGCTGTCCCGAGGCACACATTACCATGTTCTGCAGAAAGATGACTGAGCATGTCAATAATGACCAGTTACTAATACACTGTTTTCAAGACAGTCTAACGGGATCTGCAGCAATGTGGTATAATCAGTTGAGTCGTGTCAAGATAAGCTCATGGAAAGATTTGGCACAAGAATACATGAAACAATACAGGCATGTAACTGACATGGCACTTGATAGACTGACTCTATAGAGAATGGAGAAGAAGCCAAATGAGAGTTTCCAGCAATACGTCCAAGAATGGAGGGATATGGCAACTCAAGTGCAACCACCTCTGTTGGAAAAAGAAACGACAACATTGTTCGTTAATACCCTGAAGGCCCTTTTCAGTAACCATATGTTGGGAAGTGTTACCAAAAGTTTCTCTGACATTATTATGTTAGGGGAGATGGTCAAGAATGCAATCCGAAGCGGAAAAATCGAGGTGGGAGAAGGTGTCATAAGAACAGCTCCCAGAAAAAAGGAAAATGAGATCAACAATGTAGACTCTTACAAGATAAATTATTCAAGACCGATGGTGATGACATCACCTAGGACCACGGAAGGAAACTATCAAAGAAATCCAAGGCAGAGGTTTGGTGTAAGGCCAAAAATGGAATTTACTCCTATTCCTATGACATATAGAGAACTTTATCTGAGATTGTATGAGGAATGTCTCGTGTCGCCAATCCATGTAAAGCTATTGCAACTGTCATTCCCAAGTTGGTAAGATGCGAATGCACGATGTGAACATCACGCAGGGATAGCTAGACATTCAATTGAGAATTGCGCAGCCCTAAAAAGGCAAGTACAGCAGCTTATCGATACCGAGGTACTAAAATTCGGGGATCCTACAAATCCTAACGTATTAGGGAATTCGCTACCCAAACATCTCGATCAAGGGGTGAATACAATAGTTGGAGGAGAGAGAAGGAAGATCAAGGCTCACATTGAGGAGGTAAGATCACCGTTAAGATGGGTATGGCACAAAATGGTGAAAGCGAGATTAATTACCCAAGGTTCGGGAAAAGCGATGAGAAAAGGACGCTTCTGTGAGTTCCATAATAATGAAGGGCATGAGATTCAAGAATGCGATGAGTTCAAAACGGTGGTATAGGGATTGATGGACAATAAGGAGTTGGAATTATTCGAGGAAAAAGAAGAAGTGAAAGAAGTATGTGCTTCCGAATAGGGCATAGTTAAGAAAGCTTTTGAGGTTATTAACCTAATGGTAATCATCTCACGGCCAAGAAATGACGAAACTAAAGCAAGAGTTGCTCCCACAATAATAATCTAAAAACTCGTGACCTTCCCTTACAAGGATAGCAAAAGGGTACCGTGGAATTACAACTTCAATGTAACGGTATCAAGAGGGGAAAATTCCAAGGTTGAATCAGAAGGAACTCAAGACGTAAGTTTCATTACGCATAATGGGAAAGATTATGGCCCTGTAAATGAAACATTTGAAAAGAACTTAGAAGAGCCGAAAAGAGGAAGCACTAGTGAACCAAAGTCACCAGTTAACAAGCTAGTGACAGAAAAAAAGGCTAAGGAATTCTTGAAGTTCCTCAAGCACAGCGAATACAGTATGGTGGAACAATTACATAAGCAACCGACTCGTATATCCATTTTAACACTATTACAAAGCTCGAAAGCACACCGTAACGCGCTAATGAAAGTGTTAAATAAGACTTATGTAGCCAATGACATTTCAGTGAACAAACTAGACCGCTTGGTCAGTAATGTCAGCGCTGATAATTTCATCTTTTTTAGTGATGATGAAATACCCCCAAGAGGTATGGTGTCAACAAAAGCGCTACATATCACAACCTGTTGTAAAGGTTACACACTGCTTGGTGTATTGATTGACAACGGTTCAGCCTTGAACGTTCTGCTATTAGCAACTTTAAAGAGGTTATCGATCGATAGTTCTCACATGAAGACATGCCATAATGTTATGAGAGCATTCGATGGAACAGAAAGGAAAGTTATGGGTCAGATCGAGATACCATTGTTAATTGGTTCAAACTCATACGAAATAGACTTCTTAGTAATGGATATCAAACCAAGCTACAACTGCTTGCTTGGAAGACCATGGATCCATTCAGCAGAAGTAGTACCGTCATCATTACACAAAAAGCTGAAATTGGTGACCGAAGGACGATTAGTCACAATCAATGCTGAGGAGGACTTAATTGCGTCGATAGCAAATGATGCGTCATACATTGGAACAGACGAATAAGAATTGGAATGTTCTTTCTGATCCTTGGAGTTCGTTAATGCAACTTTCGTCGTCAAAGGAAGCAGAATTCCTATACCTAAAATATCAAAAATCACGAGGATGGCCCTAAAAATGACAGTTGGTAAAGGAGCCCTGACTGGAAAAGGACCAGGAAAGTTTCTCCAAGGGAGAATCAAAGTGCCAATGTTGGAGGAGAAACGAGATCACTTTGGCCTAGGTTATAAACCAGATGCGAAGGGGAAGAAAAGGGAGCTGGAAAAGAAGTAGGAGCGAAGAAGGGCTCGTTTAGCTGGAGAGGAGATTCAATAGGAGCCAATGAGTTTTCCCCATATATCGAAAACGTTTATATCAGGAGAAATAATCAATGTAAGGCCAAAGGTAGAAGAGAGAGAGAAGACTAATTGAAGCAATGGGGTCGATGAAGGATTTGAACATCAACGCTGTATCCGAGGAAGGAAATAAAGGAAGGAACTTATGGGAAATTCGCCATTTCACCCCCAAAAATACTCTTGACAATTGGACTGTAGAGGATCTCCCTGTAGTCTTTAGGGCTTCTACAGAGTAATGTTCAGAACACACCTATTGCCTTAGGCTCGAAAGCAATATGGATCTTTTTGTAAAAGAGCTTATGATCATTATCTAGTTATTTTGAATGAAAATGCATCTTCTATCTTATATGGCAAATTTTTCCTAATTATTCTTTCATTCTTAATCCAGCTTAACAAACCATTCGTACATATCCAATAAACAAAATTAATCATTCTTTAATACATACATTCTTGACCAAATTGACAAACATACTCATACACATACATATAACTATTCTTTTATAAATTTATTTTGTTCTTTGGACCTCCTTTTGATTCCTTTGACAGGTCCTTGAATATCAATAATATGAGTGACCCTGATGCTAACTTAGAGCCCCGTTTCGAGCAAGATATGTGTTTAGAAGAACTTCAAGACTTTGAAGATGATCGAGACTGTAATTTATTTCCTGATCTGTTAAGAATGATGGAGCAAGAAGAAAAACAAATCTTGCCTCAGTCGGAATCTGTGGAGGTTATCAGTTTGAGGAACGAAGATGAAAAGAAAGAAGTGAAAATTGGGACAAGCATCTCCCCAGAAACCAGAAGAGATCTTATCAAGTTGCTTCAAAAGTTCCAAGATGTCTATGCATGTTTCACCAAGACATGCCTGGCCTGAGTACTGACATTGTAGTGCATAAACTCCCCATAAAGGAAGAATGCAAACCTGTTCAGCAAAAGCTTCGAAGGATGAGACCGGTTGTGTTATTAAAAATAAAAGAGGAGGTCAGAAAGTAATTTGATGTTGGGTTTCTCCAAGTAGTTAAATACTTAGGATGGGTAGCCAACATAATCCCTGTTCCTAAAAAAGATGAGAAAGTGCGTATGTGTGTGGATTATCAGGATTTAAATAAAGCTAGCCCAAAGGATAACTTTCTGTTACCTCACATCGACACCTTAGTAGATAATACAACAGGTCACTCTTTATTTTCATTCATGGACAGCTTCTCCGGGTATAACCAGATAAGGATGGATCCTGAAGATATGGAGAAAACCACGTTTGTCACGCTGTGGGGAACATTCTGTTACAAGGTGATGCCTTTTGGACTAAAAAAGAAGGGGCAACTTATCAAAGGGCCATGGTGACTTTGTTTCATGACATGATGCATAAAGAAATTGAAGTTTATGTTGATGATATGATTGCGAAATCCCGAACAGAGGAAACGCATGTAAATATCTTGAGAAAGTTATTTGGCAGGCTAAGAAAGTATCAATTAAAGTTGAATTTAGCTAAGTGCACTTTCGGAGCCACTTCAGGAAAGTTGTTAGGCTTTATGGTCAGCAAAAAAGGGATTGAAACCGATCCAGATAAAGTCAAAGCCATACAAGAGCTACCACCACCCAATGCGTAAAAAGAAGTTCAAAGGTTTTTAGGGAGACTAAATTACATTGCTCGATTCATCTCACAGCTGACTGAAAAATGTGATCCTATCTTCCGTTTGCTTAGGAAGCGTAACCCAGGTGTATGGAATGATGCATGTCAGGGAACTTTTAACAAGGTCAAAGATTATTTGTCCAATGCTCCTGTCTTGGTACCTCCAGTTCCTAATAAACCATTGATCCTGTACTTGGTAGTCTTTGAAAATTCTATGGGATGCGTATTAGGTCAGCATGATGAGTCGGGAAAGAAGGAAATGGTAATATATTATCTCAGTAAGAAATTCACCGATTGTGAGACTCGATACTCGCCAATTGAAAAATTATGTTGCGCTCTACTTTAGACCACATGAAGATTAAGGCAATACATGTTATACCATACCACCTAGTTAATCTCAAAACTAGATCCTTTGAAGTACATGATGGAGTCGACCGTATTGAATGGAAGATTGGCTAGGTGGCAAATCTTGCTCTCTAAATTCGACATAGTTTATATCAGTCAAAAGGTAGTCAAAGGGAGTGCGATAGCAGACTTCCTCGCTAGCAGGGCTTTAGAAGACTATGAGCCAATAAACTTCGACTTCTCGAACAAGGATTTAATGTATATTATGACCACTGAAGAAGTAAACACAGTGGAACACACTTGGAGATTAAATTTTGATGGAGCTTTAAACGCCACGGGTAATGGGGTTGGGGCAGTCTTGGTATCACTAGAAGGAGACCATTATCCTTTCACCAATAAACTCGATTTTTATTGCACAAATAACATGACAGAATATGAGGCATGTATCATGAGAATTCGTGCAGTAATAGAACGGGGAATCAAAGTTTTGGAGATTTATGGAGACTCCGCACTAGTAATCTATCAACTCAAAAGAGAATGAGAAACGAAGGATTTTAAGCTAATTGACTACCGAAAATTGATTCTCGAATTAATCAAGGAGTTTGATGATGTCACATTCCATTATCTTCTACGAGAAGAAAATCAGATGACTGATGCTCTTTCCAGTTTGGCCTCAATGATTAAAGTGAATAGACTAGAAGATATGAAACCCATTCAAATGAGCATCTATGAGGCTCCGACTCATTATTATGATATCGAAGAAGAAGAAGAAGAAGAAAGGGATGACCGTCCATGGTACCAAGATATTCTTCAGTATGTAAGAGATCCAAGTACCCCGAGCAAGCTTCAGAAAATGAAAAGAGGACATTGAGAAGACTTGGAAATCCTGTATAAAATGAGAAAAGATTAGGTGTTGTTAAGATGTGTCGAAGCAGTTGAAGCTAGAAAGATCTTGGAAGAAGTTCACGAAGGAATTTGTGGGACACACGCCAATGGTTTCACAATAGCCAGGCAAATAATGAGATTTGGGTATTATTGGTCTACTATGGAGGGTGATTGTATCAATTATGCCAAGTAATGCCATAAGTTCCAGATCTATGGAGATAAGATTCATGTACGTCCATCACACCTTCATGTCATGACTTCTCTTTGGCCATTTTCTATGTAGGGCATGGATGTCATTGGGCCGATTTCTCTAAAGGCTTCTAATGGTCATAGATTTATCTTCGTGGTTATCGACTATTTCACCAAATGGGTAGAAGCAGCTTCTTATGCCAACGTCACGAAGACTGTGGTTAGTAAGTTCTTGAAAAAAGAGATCATCAGCCGATATGAGATGCTAGAGAGGATCATATCCGAAATGCCTTGAATTTGAACAATAGCACAATAGCGAAAGTTTACGAGCAATTCAAAATTAAGCATCACAATTTGTCTCCCTATCGCCCGAAGATGAATGGAGTTGTAGAGGTAGCTAACAAAAACATCAAGAAGATCGTTGCGAAAATGACTGAGACCTACAAAGACTGGCACGAAAAACTACTATTTGCCCTCTTTGCTTACAGAACTTTAATCAGAACTTCTACTGGGGCAACACCATTCTCACTAGCATATGGTGTGGAAGCAGTCTTACCTATTGAGGTTGAAATACCTTCTCTCCGAGTCTTGACTGAGCTACAATTAGATGAGGCAGAATGAATCCAAGCTCGATATGATCAGTTGAATTTAATTGAAGAAAAGAGGTTACTAGCTATTCGCATGGTCAGATGTACCAGAAACGAATAATGCGAGCTTATGACAAAAAGGTTCATTCTAGAGAATTTCATGAGGGAGATTTAGTTTTGAAAAAGATACTTCCCATACATAAAGACTTCCGCGGGAAATGGATGCCCAACTGGGAAGGACTTTATGTGGTAAAGAAAGCTTTCTCAAGAGGAGCTCTCATTCTAATAGAAATGGACGAGATTTGCACAACCTCGTCAATTCAGATTCGATGAAAAAATATTTTACCTAAAATTGAAATGAAAACCCGTAAAAGGCGTCTCCAAAAAAAAAGGAATTCAAGATGAAAACCCGCAAAAGGCGTCCTGAAACCAAAAGGAATTTTGAGTTGAAAACCCGCAAAGGGCGGCTCAAATTTAAGAACGGGTCGAAGTGATCGTTTCTCTCAGATGTAACAAGATAGAGGAAAATTACAATTTGAAGCATCAACAAAGCACTCTAGGTCTTTTAGACACATATTTGGGCTCAAAATAACTCTCAGCAAGTCAGCTCAGAAAAGCTCATCCTGCGATATTCGAGGCATCTAATTGTCTTTTGTTGTATACTTGGCAATTTCTTGACAGAAAATTTTCCTCCTGTTGATATTTTGAATTGTGTCTTCAATAAATTTTGACCTTAGTCTTTCATAATCTTGTTCAAGCATTTTTGCATTTAAAATAACGGATAATGAACTAATAATATGAATCATACAAAGATCCATGAGCATTACTCTGAAAATCCCTAAATGGTACAAGGGCCCGAAACAGGACCACCAATTGGAAAACTTGAAAACAAGCAGTTCAGGCTGAGCCTAGAAGAAGACAGGACAGCGCACCTATGACCGAATTTGGACAAATGACAGGCTTTGTTAACCTAAATAGTAAACGGACATTCATCATATGCATTCATGTAGTTAGGTGCATTTTATTCATTCTGATAATGACATCCTAATAATTCAGGCCAACATATGAGGTCTATAGAAGCATACTCTACAGGTCGCATATCCGTAAAATGGCGAGCTGAACCAAGGAAACATTAGAGGTGACACCCTAACGAAGAGGAGTAGATTGAAGCTGTAACAGTAAATCTTCTATCTCGAAGTTACAGTGGACCAAGATCACACTATAATACCAAGTTTTCATCTCTTTGAAGTTGCAAAAAGAGCAAGATGAAATTTCGACATCAAATCCTATCTTCCTGAAATTGTAGTGGAGTTGGACTCAAATCGCATCATTCTAGTTTTACCCTTAATCAAGAATGACAGATTGAAGATTCGATCTCTTACCCCGAGCCTGGGGCAAATCATCATCAGCAAATCTCTTACCCCGATCATGAGGCAGATTGCAGCCATCCGATCTCTTACCCCAAGCCTGAGGCAGCTCACCATCAGCGAATCTCTTACCTCGATCATGAGGTAGATTGCAGCCATCTGATCTCTTACCCTGAGCTTGGGGCAGATCACCATCAGCCAATCTCTTACCTCGAGCGAGAGGCAGATTGCAGCCATTCGATCTTTTACCCCAAGCTTGGGGCAGATCATCATCAGCAAATCTCTTACCCCAATCATGAGGCAGATTACAGCCATCCGATCTCTTACCCTGAGCCTAGGCAGATCACCAACAGCCAATTTTTTACCCCGAGCCAAGGGTAGATTACAGCCATCCGATCTTTACCTTGAGCTCGGGGCAGATCACCATCAGCCAATCTCTTACCCCGAGCCTACGATAGATTGCAACCGTTACCTCGAGCCTGAAACAGATCATCATCAGCAAATCTCTTACCTCGAGCCTAGGGAAGATTGCAACTATTCGATTTCTTACCCCGAGCCTAGGGCAGATCACCATCAGCCAATCTTTTACCCCGATCATGAGGCAAATGACAATCATTTGAAGCAATAAAGCGGTCATCTTCCTGGTAAGATGCAGAGAAGTGAACCAAGTCCATCTTCCTAGTGAAATACAAAGAAGTAAATCAAGATATGAAGCTACGACACCCAAATCCCTGAAGTTGCAAGCGAATGGGGTGAAGCTACAGTAGCAAACTTTGTCTTTTTGAAATTGCCTCAAGGCAAGATGGAATCATAACGCTGAAGACACAGAGAAGCGGATGCAATAAAATGACCAACAAAGCGAAGAGTGGGCCAATCGAAGAAGGAGTGTCAAAGAAATGAAACTTGACAAAATTGATCCTCTTTTTGGTCTTTTCTCTATTCCTGTTACACAACAATGAGCAAAGAGGGGTAGCTGTTAAAACCCAATTTATCCGAGCCCAAACTGAACTCATTTTTTTAAATTTGTTTTAGGTTTAAATTTATTTTAAATTTAAATTAATTTTGAGTTTAAATTAAATTTAAATTTAAATTTATTCAAATCTAAAATAAATAATGTCCAAATACAACCAAAGTTTTTACAAACTTTTGACCCAATTGGGTCCAATTACAAATTTAAAGTCCATTTTACAAACCCAAATGCCCTAACCCAGTTACATGATTGGCCCGACAAGCCCAAACTAAACCTAAAATAGAAGAGTCAAACCCTAAGCTGACAACTTGCTGTTGCCACCCCTCCTTTTGCCCAATCAGTCTCTACCACGTCAGCATACCACCAGTGGCACCACCGCCCATCTGCCACAGCCACCAACCGCCACCAGCAAGTTGCACCACTGCAAAGCCGAACCTGTAAAAAAGGAAAAGACAAGCAATTAAGTTGTAAAAGACAAAATAAAATGATTGTAATAAGGCTATAAAGCCAGAATTGAAAGCAATTTGTAAGGGTTACTGACTTTTTGTTTAGCATTACAAATCAATACAAAGAAGCAGACTTTCGAGCATTTGAGATCACTACATGCAAGCTTATTTTCGAAATTAGTACACTAGATATTTTGAAATCGAACAAGAAAGAAATAGACACACGAAGCAACAAAAAAACAGACTCAAGTCAGATTCAAAGTTCTCAAGCATTAAGTCATCCAGGTACTTTCAATACATATTTATTGTCATTTATAGTTTAAATTCCTAACCCCTTGATATTCTAAATATATATTAATACACATATTAAAGACATCACTGTTATCATTTATAATTATTTTTTTATTTCAAAACGTATTAAATAAATAACATTAATAATATTAATAAGAAGATCATAGGGTGTACCTTGGACCCGAAACATCGTCGTCGTCGCAGCTTCGATCGTCGCCCTTCCAGTCTCACCTATGGTCATGAAGAATGCTTCGAATACTATTGATCTGCAAAACAACGAGTAATAATAAACAGATCAAAAGGGGTTAAAAATTGCAAGATCGAAATCTTTAAAAAAATAAAACCTAGATTTTGGGTTTTCAAGTAGATCTGAGATTTCCTTTAGGTAAACAAAACTAATAAAATGGAAAAAAAATTTTAAATAATCAAAACGGTTTGTAATAAAAAAAGGGAGG
Source organism: Gossypioides kirkii (assembly GCA_005610355.1). NCBI lineage: Eukaryota > Viridiplantae > Streptophyta > Magnoliopsida > Malvales > Malvaceae > Gossypioides > Gossypioides kirkii. The sequence continues at coordinate 15,651,152 of CP032245.1, forward strand.
AAGGTCAGATTTGAAAACAAAAACAGAACAGATTCAAAAGTAAAAGGACCGAAACTCATTTTTTGGAAAGACCAAGTCAGATCGAAAAGGTTTAAAAGGTTTGATTTTTCTAAGTTGTTTTTACAAAACCAGGCTCAATCCTTCGATTTTTAGCCTGGATCTGCGTTTAAAAGGAAAGAACCGTAGACGGCGACGCGTGGTGTCGAACGACGATCGAAAGCGGCGGAGGCGCGATGGCCTTGCGACGGCCGGACGGAAGGCACCCTAGGGGTGCTTCAGAGGAAAAAGGAAAGGGGAATGGTTTTTTTTTAAAAGGAGGCAAACAAAATGATGTTGAAAGATTACTTTTATAAACAATGGAAATGACATCGTTTTTTTGCCTAACCCGAATTCGACCAACCCACTCCAAAGGATCCGCTTGTTTTCATTAAATGGTATATTTATTCCCCTGGTCCTTCCGCTTTTTTCAAAATTTCTAATCAGCTCCTTTTTGTACTTTTAATTAATTATAAATTCGTCCATTAATTTCATCTCATTTTCAATTTAGTCCTTTAAATCTCTGAAAGCCTGAGAAGCTGCCATGTGTCCCACTTTTGGTTTATTTATGCATTTGCTCCTTTTTACTTTCCATTTGTTTAAATTTTGTCCTTAAATCAAGTTTTATTTTATTATAAAATTGCCCAGTAATTTTAAATGATTTTCAAATTGGTCCTTTGACTTCTGGAAGCCTGAGAAACTGCCACGTGTCACTTCTTTTTGGTTTTATTGTACAAGAGGCCCTTGAACTGCTTAAAAATTAAATTTTTACCCCTCAAACTTCTTAAAAAATTACATTTTACCCCTAAACTTTCAAAAATCACATTTTTACCCTCAAACTTCTCAAAAATTACATTTTTTCCCTCAAACTTCTAAAAATCACAATTTGACCTTAAATTTTTCAAAATTACCATTTTACCTTACGAACATCTAAAAATCACATTTTGACCCCAAACTTTTCCAAAATTACCATTTTACACCCGAACATCCAAATATTGCCATTTTGACCCCGAACTTTTCCAAAATTACCATTTTGCTCCCGAATGTCCGAAAATTACCATTTTACCCTCGAACATCCAAAATTACCATTTTGCCCTCAAATTTCCAAAAATCACATTTTCGACCTCAAACTTTCTAAAAAGTTTGATTTTAATACTAAATTTTCCAAAAATTCAATTTTGATCTCTAAGTTCCTCGAAAATTACCTTTTCATCACGAATTCTCTGAAACTCCGTTTTTAACCCCGTTTGTTTTGTTTTTTTTTCTTTTTCATCAATGTTCATACACAAAAGTTAATTATTCTTCTCTCGTATCTTATATTCTATTAATTTTATGTTTACATTTTTGTATATTTATTCATCTGTTTAATTATCTTGTTTCGTGTTATTTAATCTTCGTTATTAACTGCCCTTTCATATTTAAATTACACATCGCTTTCAAAATTATTTTCACATACAAATAAGCTTTTAAAATCGAGGCAATATTCTTTTCGTGTGGAAATCTCAGAAAATCATGCCTTAACGTGCTGGGTGTGATTTTTTGTATAATTTACATGAATCGAACATCCTCTTTCAAACTTTTCAAATGCCTTTTAATTTCGAGATTTCGAGAACGTCGTGCCCTAACGTGTTGGTCACGACTTCAATTCTTCGCAAAAGTCGAAACAAACAGGCATTCCTTTTAAATCTAGTTTTTTGAACACCATATGAAATAAGCTATGTGTCCGAGGATCGTATTTTAAACTTAGTTTGAAATTTCAAGTTCTCAAAAAGTATATACAAATAATTTTAAAACAAAAACGAGGTAATGTCCTTTCGTGTAGAAACTTCGAAAAACCATGCCCTAAAGTGCTGGGTGTGATTTTCGTATAATTCACGCGATCGAATATTCCTTTTTAAAGTCTTTCAAAATGTCCTTTAATTTCGAAAGTCCGAGAACATAGTGCCCTAACGTGTTGGACACGACTTTCAGTTCTCCTAAAAATTAGAAACACACGGACAATTTTCCTCAAATAGGATTTTTGAAAATCTTGCAAAGTTTTCCAAAAGCAAAGATCGCATTTTAAGTTTTACTCGAGTTTTCAAATTTTTAACAAACCAAGACTCGAAAATAATCAATGTGGTACCAATTTTGGGCGTATGAGGGTGCTAATCCTTCCTCATACGTAACCGACTCCTGAACCTGTTTTCTGGACTTCGAAGACCAAAGTGTTTTTCAAAACGGATTTTAAACATTTTGTGGTGATCCAATCACACCATATAAAAGGATTGGTGACGACTCCCATTTTTTCGATCATTTAAAATACTCATTTTTTCGATTTTTAAATATTGTTTGAGACTTGTTTGTTTTCCTAAAAAAAATAATCGTTTCGACACAACTTATTCGTCATGAATTAATTTGAGTGCAGTCATACTATCCATCTCAAGCACAACCTTTTGAAGACCTAGACTCCAAGCAAGTTGAAGATCCTCCAGAGCTCCCTAGAGTTTGGCATTTAGCACAGAACAATAACCAATATATTTGGAGAAGCTAGAAATCCACGTACCGTGCTTGTCCCGTATAACTCCACCTGCTGAAGCATTACTATACACTTTACAAATAGCACCATTAGCATCCACTGGAGTGAACTTGCCTTATTTGATTGGTTTTTTTTTCCCAAGGTATCCACTAGAATGAACTTAGTGACTAATCCTCCGTGTGTTGTAGGCATATATGATTGTCATGTTTTGACCAAATTCATTAGACCTTTGATTGTTGATTTTATGAAGACTTTTAGCATTTCATTATCTCTTAAGGTAAAAGAATCAAGTCAAGCAAGGATTAGATTAAGTCTTTCAATATAATCAAAGTTCCCTTAAATAGAATATTTGATATTTAAGGAGTTTGATGACAAGAAGATATCTACCGAATATACACTTTATTAGAGACCTTTTCAAGAGATTATTTTATTGGAAATAGAGATTGATATTAATTGTAATTGAATGAGCGTTTTATGCTTACATATTAAATGGCTTGTTTAGATTAATATACACGAATGAGAGAGCACTTTATTTGTTCAATTATAAATTGTTTGTTAGTACAAAATTGTAAGCAAACTAACTTGTATCCATTAGTTTATATCTAAACTTTCATGGGAAATGTCTTAAAAGGAAAGTAATCTAGTTTGTAGTATATGAGTAACATTACAACTTGATGAATGAGTTAAATTTAAATCACAATTTATACTTCTTATTTATAATGGATTGTTTTACAAACTATAGAAATTTTCAACCTATGCAAACTCTTTTTTAATATTCATTTTTATTTTTTTATTAATAATTACTTTATCCAATTACAACTGAACGAATATCTAACCAATAGAAATCCACAAACTCCCAAACACTCTTATTAATAATACTTATTGGTTTAAGAATTAAAAGCTAATTAATTAATGAAACAACAAATAAATAATACATTCAATATAGTATTTTATTGAATTTTGAAAGTGTACTAATTACATATTATTCTTTATATTTTTAACGTGTAAACCTTTTTTTTTGGTGAATTATAAAGAAAATGTAAAGCTCTAACAACAACACGGTTGACGCGACTTAAACCTAGATCACACCTGAAATAATAAATACCTTTGATCATCAAGTTAACATCTAACACATTAATTAACATTTTCTATTGTATTTAAAAAAATTAAGTGCACTAATTGTAATTGATGGGATTAGTGCGTAAACCATGAAGAAGCATTAACCACGTGATCAAACATCTCCACTAAAACCAGCAATTGTACATAAAATTTGTTTGTTCAGAAGCTTGAATTGTTCACCACTTGCAAGTGGGCATTGTTTATTAAATCTCAAGCAGAAAGGCAATAAATCCAAGGGCTTTAGTCAGAACTTTGATTTTCACATAAAGTGCCAACACTACTTGTTTGGTTGGTGCTGGGTCAAACTTATTAGCCCCCTTTTGCCTTCTCCCCTACGGAAAAAGAATAAATGACAACAATATATTAGAATAATACAGTGTGCCTGTCTGCCCGTTGACCTTTGTTTCTACTCCCTTTTCTTATATAAATATCAAATTTAGTCCTTAATGTTTATGTTTTTATTAATCTGACCTTTTTTTAGTTGAATTTAACTCTTAATTTTTTAAAAACAATCAAATTTGACCATCAACCTTTTGAAAAAAGAGTCGAAATGATTTTTTTAACGAGAATACTAACTAAAATATTAAATTTTTAAATACGGCAATCTGCATGATAATCCACGTGTATTCAATACTAATTTTGTTGAAGACTAAATTTATCATTATGTCTATTTTTTAATGTGCAAATTTAACATGCTTTTAAGAACCCATTTTGAAGTGAAAGTTTATGGCTGCAACTTGTCTTTTAAGTGTCATTCTAATGTTAAAACTCAAAACAAATGTTACTTAAAAAATGTGAAATGTACATTATCTAACCAATGTTTGAGATCAAACAAGTGCTGAAAATAACACTGTTGAGTATTTTTTTTATGTGTCTCAAAAAAGATTGAAATTTCTATTTATATGATACGATTACTATTTATGGGTGCGACGTCTTAGGTAGGTTTCTAGGCATGTCAACACACCAATAATTTTTTACCTCTTATTCTAGTGTGTGCTTCCGGAGGAGCACGCATGCAAGAAGGAAGTTTGAGCTTGATGCAAATGGGTAAAATATCTTCCGTTTTATATGATTATCAATCAAATAAAAAGTTATTTTATGTATCAATTCTTACATCTCCTACTACTGGTGGAGTGACCGCGAGTTTTGGTATGTTGGGGGATATCATTATTGCTGAACCCAATGCCTATATTGCATTTGCGGGTAAAAGAGTAATTGAGCAAACATTGAATAAAACAATACCGGAAGGTTCACAGGCGGCTGAATATTTATTCCATAAGGGTTTATTCGATCCAATCGTACCACGTAATCCTTTAAAAGGTGTTCTGAGTGAGTTAATTCAGCTCCACGGGTTTTTTCCTTTGAATCAAAATTCAATCAAGTAGAGTCTTAAGTGAAATTATTTTATTTGTAGTGAAAAGGTAGTTAGTTAGTTTATCAGAATCAAAGTCAAAGCCCGCGTAATGGGCTTTGACTTTGTGACAAAAAATGGAATTGTCGAAAAACAAATTATGTGGATAATTATTATTATCCGATATTACTAATGAGTAAACCTATAGCAACAAGATAAAAAGCTAATTTTTCCTTCTGTGAAATGAAATTCGAATTTGGAGAGACAAATAAAACGAATTTGATCTTCCTCTATTGCGTATGTATATATAATTTAAATAGAGAAAAAATAGAATAGAAATATAGAGTTTTGCATCCCTCTATATCTCCCGAAAATTCTATTTTTACTAATAATCCCTGTGCTTGGATCGGATTCTAACGAATCGAATCTTTCGACAATTTGTAATAAACCCTTTCTTTATTAAATTCAAAAATTCAAATTAGAAGACAAGAACAATAGAATAATAAGAAAAGTAAGAATAGAGTAAGATAATAAAGAAAGTGGATTATCTTATCATACACCTATTTTATTTGATTTAGAAAGATGGGCAAGTCCTTTTATTTAATTCTACATTCCTTGCACTTATTAGATATATATTAGATATATAGACTCGTTTAGATATACTTAGTATTTAGATATAATTAGTATAATATACGGATTATAATATAATCGTTATAAGATATATTTCTAGCTAACAATATAACAATAACAGGTACAAATATTAAATTGAGGTACCCATTTTATGACAACTTTCAGCAGTTTTCCCTCTATTTTTGTGCCTTTAGTAGGCCTAGTATTTCCGGCAATTGCAATGGCTTCTTTATCTTTGTATGTTCAAAAAACTAAGATTTTTTAGATTCGATGGGGCCAAGACCAAATCTTATCTATTTTTTTTTCAAGACTTAGATGTCATGGATACCTATTTAGTAGAATATTGTATAACATCTGGCTTCCCCGAACCGAACATAAATGAAAAAGCCCCTCTTATGCATACGTAAACATGATATAGGGTTAAATGAATTATAGCAAGTGGATCGGTACCGAACGGATGTATGAAATTAAAGTCTATATATCTAGTAGATCCGTATAGGCGATCATATAAAGGGGATGATTTTAGATCGAAGCAATTTGATGAATTCCTTCTAAAAGTTCATATCAAAGTTCATATCAAAAAAGTACTAGTTGATGAGAGTTACTTCGGAAACAAAAAAAGTAAAGTCGAATTTTTTTGGTTATTCTCGCAATTCGAATAAAATGCAACTGGATCTAGTATGTATGAGTTGGCGATCAGAATCTATATGGATAGAATTTATAGTGGGATCTCGAAAAACAAGCAATTTCTGCTGGGCCTTTATCCTTTTTTTTGGTTCATTAGGGTTTTTATTAGTTGGAACTTCTAGTTATCTTGGTAGGAATTTGATATCTTTATTTCCGTCTCAGCAAATAGTTTTTTTTCCACAAGGAATCGTGATGTCTTTCTATGGGATCGCAGGCCTCTTTATTAGTTCCTATTTGTGGTGCGCGATTTTTTGGAATGTAGGCAGTGGTTATGATCGATTCGATAGAAAGGAGGGAATAGTATGTATTTTTCGTTGGGGTTTTCCTGGAAAAAATCGTCGCATCTTTCTACGATTCCTTATGAAAGATATTCAGTCCATCAGAATAGAAGTTAAAGAGGGTATTTATGCTCGTCGTGTCCTTTATATGGAAATCAGAGGCCAGGGGGCCGTTCCCTTGACTCGTACTGATGAGAATTTGACTCCGCGCGAAATTGAACAAAAAGCTGCTGAATTGGCCTATTTTTTGCGTGTACCGATTGAAGTCTTTTGAAATGAATTGCAAAAGCTTTCTCGCCGGGAGGAAAAAGCTCAATCCAAGAATCCTCTTTTTTCTATAGCAGAACTAAACTGAAGTTTCTTCAGAATGCCCATTCAAACCAAAGCGGACGTATACGGAAGAGTCATAACATAAAAAAACAGTTTTTTTTGTCCACAAAAATAGTTTTTTATGCGTCTGTAAATGTAAAACCGCTCAACTTAATTCAGTAACAAAATAAGCAAGAAATCAAAATACTGGATTCATCTCATATATCAAATCGAAATAAAGACTTTCGCTTTTTATTTTCAATATTTGGAGTTGATACGTTAGATACAGATAGATCATATCTTGTAAATTTTCTCTACTTTTCTCAATCGGCCCCTCCCCTTTTATCCTTTCTTTTGTGCTCCTTAAGAACTAAAGAACTAAACAAGTGGATTTCTTTCTTATAACATAATGATAAACGTAATGATAACTTTTCTGTCTTTTTTTGTCACTCATTTTTGATCAGCATAATATTTTTCATAATTTTTTTTTCAATTATTCCTGGACTCTAGACTATATATAGTTTAGATAACCCGCGAAAATTTTCGACATATTTGATTGCAATCTTGATATAGACAGGGCGCTCCTTCGTCTCAAAATCTGAATAGAACAATCTTTATTATTTGAAGCGGTTCTTTCGGGCAGTTATCAAAAGAGGGCAATTGCTTCGAATTTCATCAATTGAGATATCTGGAAACAATAACAATATCAATATAACAATAATATATATATTTCATTCGAATTCAAAGTGGATTCTTATTTTCTATATTCTGTATTCTTTTTAGATTCAATTAGATTCAAGGGCTAAGCACTGAATCAAAAAAAAACAGAGAAAAGATTCATGGGCCCCTACTTTATAATATAATGAAAGGCATGCTTGATAGAAAGATTAGATCACATAAAGTCAACGAATGAGGTGGGTTCATTAACAACTCACAGATGAAAAAATGGCAAAAAAGAAAGCATTCACTCCCCTTCTATATCTTGCATCTATAGTATTTTTGCCCTGGTGGATCTCTCTCTCATTTAATAAAAGTCTGAAATCTTGGATTACTAATTGGTGGAATACTAGGCAATCCGAAACTTTTTTGAATGATATTCAAGAAAAGAGTATTCTAGAACAATTCATAGAAGTAGAGGAACTCTTCCTGTTGGACGAAATGATAAAAGAATACCCGGAAACACATCTACAAAAGCTTCGTATAGGAATCCAAAAAGAAACGATCCAATTGATCAAGCTGCACAATGAGGATCGTATCCATACGATTTTGCACTTCTCGACCAATCTAATCTGTTTCGTTATTCTCAGTGGTTATTCTATTTTGGGTAATGAAGAACTTCTTATTCTTAACTCTTGGGTTCAAGAATTCCTATATAATTTAAGCGACACAATAAAAGCTTTTTCTATTCTTTTATTAACAGATTTATGTATAGGATTCCATTCGCCCCACGGTTGGGAACTAATGATTGGCTCTATCTACAAAGATTTTGGATTTGCTCATAATGATCAAATTATATCTGGTCTTGTTTCTACCTTTCCAGTCATTCTAGATACAATTTTAAAATATTGGATCTTTCGTTATTTAAATCGTGTATCTCCGTCACTTGTAGTTATTTATCATTCAATGAATGACTGAAAAATGATTCATGGATTCAATTATAATCTTTCTTACTTTCGAGATAAGCAAAGCATGCAAAGTCGTACTTCCTTTACTCTTTCTACCCATCAGGAGAATACAATTTCTCCTCTGTTTCAGTCATTTTTTTTTCAGTTTTCAGTAAAAGTAAATAGCAGAATCGTGGCTAGGGAACTATACTAGTGACCTGCCTAATTTTATTGTAGAAATTTTCGGGATCAATGATTGGACCATGCAAACTAGAAATACTTTTTCTTGGATAAAGGAGGAGATTACTCGATCCATTTCCGTATCGCTCATGATCTATATAATAACCGGGGCTTCCATTTCAAATGCATATCCAATTTTTGCGCAGCAGGGGTATGAAAATCCACGAGAAGCAACTGGGCGTATTGTATGTGCCAATTGCCATTTAGCGAATAAACCCGTGGATATTGAGGTTCCACAAGCGGTACTTCCTGATACTGTATTTGAAGCGGTTGTTAGAATTCCTTATGATATGCAACTGAAACAAGTTCTTGCTAATGGTAAGAAAGGGGCTTTGAATGTGGGTGCTGTTCTTATTTTACCGGAGGGGTTTGAGTTAGCCCCGCCTGATCGTATTTCGCCCGAGATGAAAGAAAAGATAGGCAATCTGTCTTTTCAGAACTACCGCCCCACTAAGAAAAATATTCTTGTGATAGGTCCTGTTCCTGGTAAAAAATATAGTGAAATCACCTTTCCTATCCTTTCCCCAGACCCTGCTAGTAATAAGGATGTTCATTTCTTAAAATATCCCATATACGTAGGCGGAAACAGGGGAAGGGGCCAGATTTATCCCGACGGGAACAAAAGTAACAATACAGTTTATAATGCTACGGCAACAGGTATAGTAAGCAAAATCATACGAAAAGAAAAAGGGGGGTACGAAATAACCATAACGGATGCCTTGGATGGACATCAAGTGGTTGATATTATCCCCCCAGGACCAGAACTTCTTGTTTCAGAGGGTGAATCTATCAAACTCGATCAACCATTAACAATTAATCCTAATGTGGGTGGATTTGGTCAGGGGGATGCAGAAATAGTACTTCAAGACCCACTACGCGTCCAAGGTCTTTTGTTCTTCTTGGCATCTATTGTTTTTGCACAAATCTTTTTGGTTCTTAAAAAGAAACAGTTTGAGAAGGTTCAAGTGTCCGAAATGAATTTCTAGATCCGTGGATTTATCAACATCAAATTTGTAAAAAAGAACAAATTCTTCCTGGCAATTAGGTTAGGTATAATGAAAAAAAGTATGAAAAGTCTTTTGCTTGTTTCGATTCTTTCTCTAGGAATTGCTTTTACCGCATTCAAAACAAAATATGTATATTGTGAAGAAGACTATTTGTCTTTACCTCTTTTTTTTTTCTTTTTTCAATCTAAATTGGACTAAATTGGGGGGGGGGGGGTAATTATATTCCTATTGTCAGTGTCAGATTAAAATGTTACAGAATGGGTTTTGTTTTCTAAATTCAATTTGATTAGATACTAAACATAAGATAAGTAAGTGGAGAATAGAAAGGAAGGATAAATGAGGGGAACAAATAATTACAGGGAGTATTCTTCGTCTTTCTAGCCTTCGACACAAGAAAAGGATGTGTAAAATTCCTTTTCTTGTGTCGAAATAATAACAATTCCGGGACCCGTTCGTCAAAGATTTCTATTCTTAGTTTCGATTTTTCCAGATTTTTCAGAACCCTTTATTTTTTCGATTTACTTATAATAGATAATAGAATAAGTAATAAGGATAATACAATAAGTATAAAATAAGTCGAAATAAGTATAATATACTAAGTAATGGACAACCAAAAAAAAGAGAAGGAATCCTTTCCCATTTTTTTTGATAAAATAGAATCAAGGCGATAAATTTATAAAAAAATTTCAAACTTTGATGAAATACTAAAATAAATAGAGTAAGGTTAGACTAGTCTAGAAAAGGTTTGATTGATATCTGGTCGACAGAAAAAAAAAGAGATATTAAATATATATATTGTATTGTGTCATCCAATTGAGTGATTCCTTTTTTTCTTCTAACCTTGAAAGTATCGATAGATACTATCGAAGAGCAGATGCTATGAATCAATTAATTGAAATTGAGTTCATTTTTCAAAAAAATCATCGGAAAAGGTGATCTATTTGTTGTCATTTATACGACCAAAATATTATGATCATGATCATTAAGAATTCAACGGGACCCTTCCTCGCGAATCAGACAAAGAAAGAGGAGGCGGGCCCCGTTGCGTTCTTACACTTTCATGCCTATAACTTAGTTCGTCCCATTATCCATTATTCCATATTACAGGGACGAACCCAATCCAGAATATGAACCATAAAAGAAAATACCTATTAAACCGATCACAGGAATACCAGTTACCGTACCTATTATCCAAAGAGGAATCCTTCCAGTAGTATCGGCCATTTATCCCGCTTCCCTCCGCATTTCATCAAGTGGTCATGCTAAAGACATAAACAGTCATAGATAATTATGAGATACAATCCTTCCGAATGGGATAAGGGAATTCCTACTATTATTTAGTATTCTACTACTCTTTTTTTTCTTAATTGAAGAAATAATTGGAAAATAAAACAGCAAGTACAAAAATGAGTAATAACCCCCAGTAGAGACTGGTACGATTCAATTCAACATTTTGTTCGTTCGGGTTTGATTGTGTCATAACTCTATAATTAATTCGAATTAGGTTTATCGTTGGATGAACTGCATTGCTGATATTGACCCCAAAAAAGAAACGGTAGGTACAGCTAGTCCGTGAACAGCCAACCATCGCACTGTAAAAATTGGATAGGTTCGATCTATGGTCATTGGGTCCTCCTAAAAAGATCTACTAAATTCATCGAGTTGTTCCAAAGAATCAAAACGGCCAGTTATTAATGGAATTCCTTGTCGGCTCTCTGTAAAATACTCGTTTGGACGAGGGCTTCCAAACACATCATAAGCTAAACCTGTGCTGACGAATAACCAACCCGCGATGAATAGGGAAGGTATAGTAATACTATGAATGACCCAGTATCGAATACTGATAATAATATCAGCAAAAGAACGTTCTCCTGTGCTTCCAACATGCCGAGCTCCGCATATTCTTGTAGGGGATCGATTCCGTAAAAGATGGGATCAGTAAACGGGAATTCACCGAAACTCAATCTTTGTGAGATCGTCAATATTGTACCAAAGGTATTTTTAGAGTATACCGAATCAGTATAGCTATCCTTCTTCTGACACAGCAACGCAATTTCAAACAGTATATCGACGTGAAGTGCTAGATAATTTCTTTCTTCTTCTTGCTTGTCGATGTATAACCAGGTATCATGCAATAGAAAATTCCTCAAATTCCTGGAGGTATTGGCTTGGGCCTAGAAACGGAAGATCGGGTAACCCGTGAATCCAACGAGTTGGTTTATAATAATTCATGAAGGAAATTATCATATTTCCGCAAGTCAATTAGATGCGAAATCTAAAAATTGACTTTTTTTCGTAGTTGCACAAGAGGTTTTGTTTTTTGTTGGAAGCCCTCTTTTTTTTTAAGGAATTGCTTAGTCGTCTAGTAACAAGTAAGAGTAGTCGATAGTATTAGATATAGATAAAAAAAAGAGCAAGGAATAAAAAAAAATTCTACTAAATTTGTGAGATCGATTTCTTTTCTACTCTTGTCCTGCCGCTCTATTTTTGTGAATACCGTTTATAATGATTGATGAAGCAAAAATACCAATTGAAATACTAAGTTCAATTGAAATTTTTGCTTATCCCCCTCTCGTTTAAAAATTGAAACTTAGGTAAGTGCTTTATAAACATATGTATAAAAAGAACATATTTCATTTAGCTCCTTCATGCCTACTATAACTAGTTATTTCAGTTTTTTACTAGCGGCTTTAACTATAACCTCAGCTTTATTTATTGGTCTGAGTAAGATACGACTTATTTGAAAATTAATTCAATGAACGAACAATTCATAAAAACAAAGCTTTCTGTCCTATTCCATATATTCTATAGCTCCTTACCGTGTTAATTATCAATTATTAGGTATTGATATTCATGGGCAATAGAAATTAATATTTAGGGATAGATATTACCTTTCTTTTTCTCCTTTCAAGTAAATTGAAATGATTGAAGTTTTTCTATTTGGAATCGTCTTAGGTCTAATTCCTATTACTTTGGTTGGATTATTCGTAACCGCATATTTACAATACAGACGTGGTGATCAGTTGGACCTTTGATTAATTAACATACCTTTTTTGGATTAATTAACATACCTTTTTTGACTGACCCCTTTAATTTAATCCAAGGAGGTCAAATTCGAATTGCTGTTCAATTTTTTTTTTTCAGTTCGGTGTTACTCTAGGATTAACACATGTTCCCTAAGCGCGAGTTTTCCTGCATGGTGATGCGAATCCACATCTTGTGAGCTCGTGAAAAGATATGAACACCTCATGTGCAAACTTAAGATGCAAACCATGTAAGTTACGGGTCGAGATTCAATTGGATAACCGGGTTGCGGGTCGATAATGGTGAGTACCATAACAAACACTTAATATATGTCTAAACAAAAACGTCTTCCATCATCAAGGAATCTTGAATTAGTTCATGCAAAAGTTAAAAAGCATAATGACTTATTTGGTCTTTTAATTTTTTTTAAAAAAAAGTCATTTTAACTCTCATTTAATTTTTCATTTCTTTTAGCCCTTGATCTTGTATTGTTTATTAAATCACACCAAATTGGATGGAAAAGTTTTGGGATGATTTGATAAAAATGTAAATTTATGGGCTAAAAAACGAAAAATTAAATAAAAGGCTAAATAAACATTTTTATAAAGTTGGAGGGTCAAATAAATTATTATTCCAAGTAAAAACTGTTGGGGGGTGGTGAAGGATGAGAAGTTAGGTCAGCAGCATGCAGGTTGCAGTGTATAAGTGCGTGCATTGGCAAGTAACTTTATGAAATGAGATTCCACATATATGATAAGCCCACCCCTCAATCTTCAATTTGTTTCTTTCCTCTTTTCTTTCCCATTATCAAAAGGCAAAGAAGTGGGTCTCATTATGTTAATGGAAAATGATAAGCACTGCCCACCACTCATTACTAAAAAAAAATAAAGGCACCCAATTACACCATAAATTTTAGGGTTCGTATGAATATTCTACAGCATCTGTTGGTAAAGTTAAATTTAAATAAAATATCTGATGGTTAAAGGTGTTTATTATTTTAGGTGTGATCTGGATTTGAATCGCGTTAATTATAATTTAAATGAAAATTTATTCTACAGCATCTGTTACTTTTCCTTGTTTACATGTCGGTAAACACTTTTTATCTCTTCTTTTTATCATGGTAAAAGTGAATATCGACCTCACTTATTATAAGACCGCAATTTAAAATATAGAGGTATATTTAAAAGTAATAATAATACATAAAATATGGGTAATATTAAAATAAAAAATATATTAAATTATGAGTAAAACGAAATTTAAACATGTAAAGATATCATATTAACACGTAAATACATCAGATTAAATTAAGTAACAAAATTATTTATCTCGATGTTGTCATCAATCTTTAGTTAGTGCCGTTAACCAAATCAATCAATAACTTTATCAATATTAAATAATTGATGGAGGAATAAAGTATGTATAATAAAATTAAAATGTATTAATTATACTAAAATAAAATTTTGGTTGAGTGATAAAATTAAGGTTTTATCAATGTAAATGGTATGAATTTAATTCCTATTAAACACAATTTTTTATTGACTTATGTATCATCAAATAATATAATTTATTTTAAATATAAAAAAATATTTTCGTAATTTTATTAATCGAGTTGATGCTTGATCAATCATAAACTTAAATAATAGTATATATGATGAATGGATATACACATTAAAGATCATATTATTAAACTAATTAAACATATATATTATTATTTATTTATTTAATATTCTGTTTAAATATTTTAAAATTTAAGTGAACTAATTGAATGATTATTTAAACTATTTGATATTTTTAGAGGTGAATTGTGTTAAGTACCTAACATAAGACTAATAAAAAATATTTCAGACATCTCGACCACTGAAAGTGCTGCTCTCTTCGCTTTCACTTTGGGACAATCCTTTTATCTTTTCTGTCTTTTGCTTTGCGGTAGTAAAATGGGAGTCACATGTGCCTAAATATTATTTATTTAATATATATTAGATAATCACAATGCGAGTAAAAAAATAAAATTATGTAATAAATATATTTCTAAAGAATTGATATAAATAATAAGTTATGTGTTGTTTGAAATGGTGAACTATAAATGTTTAAAATCATAGAGGCTTGATATAAAAATGATAAAAATATTTTTAAAATAATATAATTTACTTTATAAAATAAAATTTTTATTATTATCCAATTAAATTGATGCAACGGTTAATTCATGATATCAACTTGATTTATAATATATGGACCCATTTTTTATGAATTATTTAATATGAATTTTACAGCATTTTGGATTTCAAATTCATTGAAACTGTGTCGTTGGATTGGGCTCGAGTTTAAAATGAATTTTTAGTTTAATTTTGGCATTGAGTTGAATTTTGAGTTAGTTTGAGAATTAAATTAAATTAAATCAAACGTTCCTCTTGATTTTGGGGCCAAATTGAATTATTTGAAAATTACGTGTTCTAAATCGGGTGTTACTTCATTTTAGTTTAAATTATTTAGTTGGATACTCAAATTTTAAGGCGTTTTAATTTTGGTCACTCAAAATAAAATCCTTGTAATTTCATCACCTAATTTTTAGGACGCTTTTATTTTAGTCACCCAAGCATTAAATCTCTAACGGTGATTAACTATACACACCACATCATGTTTACACTTTCATTTTAGTCACCCAGCTTTTAGGTCGCTTTCATTTTGCCACCCTTAAAAATATCTTCTTTTTAAGTATTGATCGGGGTAAAAAGACATTAAAGATTAAAGTAAAGAAGTGGTAGAAACTAAAACAATACATTAAAAATTTGACAATTTGTATTTATTTATTTCATTATCGAAAATTCTAAATTTTTTTAATATTAAAATTTTAAATTTCAAAATACTAAAATCAATTAAATAAGTGGATGAAAATTTCATTTTGTCTTGATTTATTTATGAAGCCGTTGATAGTGCCAAAAGAGTAATTTAATAAGATTGTAAGATATTTCACCAAATATGAAGAAGATTATTGGCAATAAATGGATTTTCATGTCTTGAATTGCAGGTAAGATAAAATGTTTTGTATAATTAAGAGTTATATTTTTTTATATTTTATTATTTTAAGCTTTAGATGATTATTTTTTGATAATATTCAGGGGCGTAGTTTGGGGGTTGGTAGGGGTTGGAATGGAAAATTTTTCATTTAAACATTTTAAAATTTTAAAAATTTTAAAAATGTAAAATTGCATTTTGAATTTCTCTAAAAATAATAAAAATTTAATTTAATCTTTAAGAATTATAAAGATATAGTCTATTAAAATGATGAAATTATATTTTTATTATCGTAAAAATTACAATTTAATTTCAATCCCCCTAAAAAAATTTTTGACTTTGCTTTTGATGATATTGTTATAAATCATGTTTAGTTTAGTTTCTTAATGGTGGTGTTAAGCATTCTATTTAAAGAAAAATTAGAAGGTACAAGTAATTAAAATATTACAACATTCTATAGATACTAAAATCAAAATGATTAATGGTGGTGTTATTAAATAAGCATGAGACATTTGGTATTCTTCAAGCACAAAGAGCTTGGAATCAATTAAATCTGAGTAAATTATTTAATATATAATTTTTTTGGTAATAAAATTATTTAATATATTTTACATATGAAAGTTTTTTTTTTTTTTAAATCTAAAAATATCATGCAACAGAGTGTTGGATGATATACGGTAATGCATTTGTGAGTTACATAGATTGGGAGTTAAGTGCTTAATTCGGCATCAAATTAAGAACAAATTGGAGGTTTTTTTTTTAAATAATTTTATTATAGGTTATGATCATATTTTTTTTGACATAATGTTTAGAATAAATTATAATCCCTCCTTAACTCATAAATAAGAGGATAATACGTTCCGATGAACTTAAAACCACATCTTCTTGTATTGACGAGTTAAAACTGAATTGACCGAATTGAAGCATATTTAATTACATTCACACGAAGACAAAAAATAGATTACTATTTTAGAATTACCAAAATATAGTATTTACCTATTACAATATGAGTATTGATGAGATAAATGCTAATTGTATTCCTATAAGCCATGATAATATCTTTTAATGATGATCCACTATTAGCGTGGCTACAAGAGAAAGAAAATCTTTATTAAATGGTGCCTTTGGATGATTACGATGATGGAATGAATACTGAACAATCATTTAATATCAAGAGTAAGAGGTGTCTCATTCAAGTGCATAATTGTGGGTTTGGATGAACGGTACGTTTATATGCGGTTAGTGTAAAAATAACGGTGACAGTGAAATTAAATATTGTAGTGATATTGTAGCGTGAGACAAAAAGCAAACAGAACGCATCGCACCGCACCGCCCATCTAAATCCACACTCAAAATATAGCAATTGTAAGAATTTAAGTCCTCGATGAAGATGGTGATGATTTTAGTAGTGATACGGGTGAAATAGACCTTTCAACCAATTTAGAGGAGAATTTGGGCTTGGTACCACTAATAAGTCAGAATTTGAAGGAAATATGTCAGGTGAAGCTGAGAGAGGTAGAAGTGAAGAGAGAGCTCCATCAAAAGAAAAGGAAGAAGCATACTTTTGAAAACTCTTTGTCTAGTAAGAGATTGAGTTGTAGCAACTTTGGGTATAATGATTCATCGGCTAATACTCAATGTTATTATCCATTGGAACAACTTCTATATTGTTAACCTCATGATTATTTTATATTTAAAATAATAAAAATAACACAAAAATATTTTCGAATAATACTACATAAGAGGTACTGATGATTTTCTATTTGCTTACAATTTTTAATTTTTAAAACTTTACCAAATAATGTCCAAAACCTTATCAACTTCTTTCCAAATAAGGTTGAAAAACCAATTGGTATGCAAAGATTGAGAATCAAATTAATGAACTCATCCCTATCACCTCCATTGTATCAATAGCAAGGTCAAAAAGTTAGTTTTTATAGGGTACTAGTATAATTTCCCAGTTTTGCCTAGGGAAATCTTTTTATAATTATTTTTCTAAACATTTCGAAAATGAAATATAAATCAATTTCATTCAAACATACTTTTTTTTTATTACTTATAATGTATATACATATATAAATTTTATTTTATTTTTAGTTTACTATCCCCGATTTATTTTTTGGTAAATATATAATCGTTTATACCAATTAAATTAAATTAAATTAAAAAAATTATAAAAAATATCAAAAATTTTATTAAGAATAACTATTTGATACCCTAACAGTAGAAAATTTTAACTTCAAAAGCGAGGTTAAGATTTTGCAAAGTATCCTTAAATTATATTTAAAAATTAAAAAATTTAAATTAATAGGACATGTGGCAAAATCTCTATCCCACTTGTGGAGTTTAAATTTATCACTGCTTATGTACTAAATAATTGCTTTTTATTAAATAAAATGACGAATGATTGTGTCATAGATTGTCTTAGATCAAATAATGGTTATGGTTTCTCTACTATGTTTAAATTTACAGTTTAATATCTATTATTTAATTTGATATAATTTGGTTCTTCTACATAATATCATTGGTTAGTTGAAATAGTTACTCTTAACTATTATTGTCAAAATAATGAGGTCCATTCTTTTAAAAATAATACTCATTCTAACTTCATGTGAAGAATGAAACTAAGTGGCACCCACTGCAAGCTGCCATTAAGAGTTTAATTGCTTGTCATATTTGAGTTGGTAATTTAATGAAAAATATTTGGACTTGTTAATGTGTTGTTATATTGAATATACTACGGTTCATCCATGGAAATCAATCATTGGATTAGATTCGAGTGAATCAATTCAACCCTTGAAATGTGGAGAATCGATCGAGATTGCATTTTTTATTTTCAAGAGCATATCTTCTATTGATTGTGCTTTGATTATTGATGTTGTAATACCTATTTTCAAGGAGTTACTTTGTATTCACTTAGATTCTATGTTAGCAAATTGAAATTGATATGTGCTTTAAGGCTTGTCTAGGTTTTGTATGAGAGAGCTTATTGAGAGCACTTGAATTTGTTTATTGAGGAACTATTTAGTGAGAGAGTGCAAATTAGAGGTGATCATGGGCTAGGTCGAGCCATAGCAAAATGTTAGGCTTGCTTGCTAGGCCTAAGTCGGCTCGAAAAACGAGCCTAAAATTCTATTCAAGCTTAACCCAATTATAAATGCTAAACACAAGCTCGATCTGTTCGTATTAATTTTTTAGATTATTTTATTATATAAAACAATTTAAAAAATATATAATATATCAAATACACTAAAAACATTAAAATAAATATTTTCCAACAAATTGAAAATACATTAAAAAGTTTTTACTATAACGCCCCAAAATTTTGAGAATTATCTTTCTAAGTTGTGTCAATGAATTTGTTTATGCTTTTGTGGTTATGTGTTTTATTTACGTACTTGATATTCAAGGTTCGAGTCGCATAATTTTTTTTATGTTTGTTAATTTTCGTTATTTGAATCGTTAACTTAGGACTCCTTATTTAAATTTATTTTTACGCATTTTGTGTCAATGATGAGCCTAGTGGTTCAATGAATAAACATTTGCTTGTTTTCTAGTTCCATGTTCGAGTTGTTGCATACATAATGGGAAATTTTATTTTTGCATTTTTCCATAAAATTGATTTAATTTTTAAATGATCTTCTTCCCTATTTTGTGAGGACGTTTCTTTTTCCTTTCTTTCTTTCTTCAGTTTTATTTTCATTTATTTTGGCTATTGAGATTCTTACTTTATTCCGTTCGCTTTGAGTGATTATTACATTGGATTGCACTGTTGGTTACTTGTTACGATTTAACATAAATCAGAATAACAATTCTCGTTGTTGCTTTGCTTTGCGGATTGAGAAAATTCTTTAATTTTTTGAAGTGTTGTTATTTATCCTTAAATTATTTCCGTTTTTCGGTACGATAGAAGAGGATTAAGATACGCTCAACGCTTCCCGTACAATTTAGGTTTCGAGCATGAATTGCTTTCTTTGGTAAGAAATCGTAAGTTTATTCAGGTTGGAGCGTCGAAGGTTTCGACGTAGATTAGAATTTGTGTTCGTAACTTTCTTTAATTTGTTGTTGAAATTGGTTGTTTGGAACTTGATTTAGACTCAGAATTTGCGTTTGGAATCTCCTTTATCGTCGTGTAATAGGTGGGTATCAAGACCCCTTTCGATTTCTTGCATTTTTTCTTGTCGAAACGATACTGTTAGAAGAAACACGGGCTAGCACACGGTACTATTATAATAACAATGCTTACTAACCTTAACCAATTCGTTGTCTTTAAAAAAATAGATAAATTATTTCATATTTAGTTCTCACTTATATTTTAATCCATTTTGTTTGTCAAAAATAAATCTTTTGTCTTTAAAAAAAAAAGAATTTATCATTTTTTTAAAACATATTTTTTCTACTTTGGATGACTATCTATATTTTCTCATCTTAGAATCTCGTTTAGCACTGATGAATCACACAGTGTTGAAACTTGGAATAATATGTATACCATTGAACTTGTTTGATCATTGTTTATGATGCATGAAAGCTGTGCAAATGCTAAATACCCTACTTGAATTAGATTAACAATCTATAATACTATGTCAATCCATTAGGAATTACTGCAAATGCTGGTTAAATCAAATGCAATGGATCCCATTCAATAGTGCATAGAAGAAGAGTGTGAATAGCAATATAATAATATACCATTGAAACTCATTCCTCTTCTTTTGCTTTCAATTCATCAACCCAATAACACAGGCACAGAAACTTTGATTAATTAACATCTCTATATACCTATTTTGGAAGGAATCCATCCATTGAGTGAGTCACTGCCAGATTGATCTTCCCAAGCTGAACTCCATGCTTGGGTTATGGTGTTCTATGTTTGCCCTCCTTTCCAATTTTTTCTTCACTCAAACTGCTTCCCTGTATTTACCCATCACAAACAACAAATCTGTAATTCACACTTTATATATATACACACACA
Source organism: Gossypioides kirkii (assembly GCA_005610355.1). NCBI lineage: Eukaryota > Viridiplantae > Streptophyta > Magnoliopsida > Malvales > Malvaceae > Gossypioides > Gossypioides kirkii. The sequence goes on from CP032245.1 coordinate 15,671,936, forward strand.
ATCCATTCATAACTTTCATCTACGTTTAGTTTTTCTCTTAGGTTCAAATATGCTATAAGTCCCTGTAATTTTCACAACTTTGAAATTTAATCCTTGTACTTTTATTTCTAGGATTTTAGTCTATCTACTTTTCAGATTTAAAAATTTATGTTCAACTACTAACACTTTTAAAACTTTGAAAGATATTCAAGTGGCTACTTTTTTGCCTTGATTCACTATTTTATGTTATTCTGTTGGCTTGTATTGACCCTGACCTTGAATTGTTATTATTACTATTTTCTTTTATAGGGAAGTCTATGCAGTATCCATCGTTGGTCCTTTTCATATTGCTGTAATTAATTTGTTGGATTTAACAAGTTTGTGAGTTCACTCTTTCTCATGTAGTAAGTTAAAATATTTGTTTCTCATTTATGAAAAGAAACATGTTCTTTTTTTTCTTGACAGTGCTCCAAAATGGTAATTAGATCCGTTGTTAACACGAACTTGTTGATATATATATATTGATTGTCATACATTGTTTCTAGTTTGAAGGGTTGAGGATAAAGATGGGTTGTAGAAGGAACTTCTGGAGGCAAAGAGAAGTTTCAATGATTTGAGGGCTAAAATGGAAGTAACCAGCATTAATCATCAGTAACTGTTGTCTTCATTGAAGAACATTGCTTCACTGTTATGTCAATCTAAAGGTGAAACTGATCGAAAGAAGAAGGAAGAGCTGCTATTGCTGAAAGGAAACATGAAGAGGAAATTGGACCATATTCAATAGAATTGGAGGCAATTGAACAAGAGCATTTAAGAACGAAGAGACAATAGCTCAAGTTTTGAAGCTAAAAGTTGAAGTAATGGAGAAATATGTTGTGGAAGCACAAAAGAAAAAGAGTTTCTGGACTTTGGTCTCCTCTGCAACAACTCTTTTGGCTGTAGTAACCTTTGCATATTTTGCAAGATGATTTTGAGTGATTTGGTCAGTTTATTAACTTTGTGTTGAGCACAATGTGACAAGTCAACATGTATTGTTTTGTTTAGTGATAAATAATATGCTTTTTTGAAGAAACCTCAGGGAATGAGAATGATTTCTATATGTTAATGCTTTATATTTTTAGATTATCCTTGTTTACTGTCAACTTGATCTTTACTATGTTGCTTATACTCTATATACTATCAAATCAATAAATTGAAGCAAAAGTTTTTTGTTTTGAAAATAGAGCCTTGATTTGAATATGGTAGTCATTTGAAGTAATAGGTATCAGTTGACTAGGTATGATTATTAATATATTTAATTTCATGTATTTATTTATAAATAAATTGTTGCAATATATGTAAAAACAATGTAAAATATAAATTTAATATATATAAAATAAACTCCATTAAACAATGAAAAAATAATAAATTCTCAAATATATGTTTGTTTCATTTAAAATAGTTTTCCTAAAATATTTTCAAGAAATATATCAAACGATAGAAAATATTTTACACAGATTAATCCAAACATCAAAAAATATTAACTTTTCTAGAAAAGTAATTCATTTTTCAGAAATCATTTTTTAGAAATCATTTTTCAGAAGCTATTTTCAGTCAAACAAACGGAGCATCAATTTCACAAAAATTCGAAAAATCGATTCAGGAAGATGATGAAATTCAAATTTCTTTAAATTACCTCTTACAAATATGTTTAATCTTGATAAATAAGATCAAAAACCTTTTAATAGATCCATTTTGAGTTGGAACATCCATTGATTTGTGGATTTCCTCTCAAAATTTAAGATCCACCATTAAAGTACCTAAAGCTTTTGAAGAAGATGACATTGATAATAAATCATGAAATTATCACTCAAATCATGTAAATATGTTTCTAATCATCATAAAAATAAGTTTAGAGATAGCAATTACCTTTGATTCGTTCTAAATCCTTTGATTGAAAATCTTGAGAATTTTCAAAATATTTTTGGTTACTTTTGTGAATAATTTCGGGTGAAAATAGAGAGTATTTTGAGAAGGAAATTTGTTAAATCTATTATCTGATGATAGATCTTTAAAACCATGCAAAGAAGACGAATTTTATAACACTCTAATCTGATGTAAATGGTGCGAAAAGTAGGCTAGATACATTGTTTTTAAAGCTGAAATAATCCATCAGAAAATTTAAAAAATGGGAAACTTTCCCAATGGCCACTCCCACATTTCTCTTACTTTACCATTTGATTCTTTCACTCCAAAATTCCGAATTTAGAGGTTTATTTGTCAAATAAATACTCCAAAATTTCCCTTATTTTACAATTAAAATTCAATTTAATTAATATTTAAATTTAACTCAAATTAACCCCCAATAAAAAATATTTTAAATTTCTTTTTTGACCCAAATTAATTATTTTTACTAATAATTATTTAATTACTTTAAAATTAATTTTTCATAAATATTTTTATTTTTTCGAATTATTGTTTAATCGATTTTAGATGAAATTGACCTCCTAAATTAAATTAAAAAATTACTATTAATCCGATAAATTCCTAAATTCACGCTCAAAACCCAAAAAATATACCTGAAACTACTAGATCCGATTTAGGAATATTACAAGTATTATGTCGGTGATCAAGTGTTTTTGAAAGTATCACTGTGGAAGAAGGTCCTTTGGTTTGGACGCAAGGGCAAGTTGAGCCCGAGGTTCATAGGACTGTACCAAATTCTAAAGCGAGTTGACTTGTTGCCTATCAACTTGAGTTGCCACCTGAGCTTGACAAGAGTCATGATGTGTTTCACGTCTCGATGCTGAGACGGTATCGTTCTAATCCTTCTCACATCGTCCCGGTTCAGGAGATTGAGGTGAGACTCAATCTGACATTTGAAGAACCTGTTCAGATTCTGGAGCAAGACATTAAAGTCTTGGAAGGAAAAATGTACCTCTGGTTAAGGTGCTATGGCGGAATCAAGGCATTGAGGAAGCTACTTGGGAGCTAGAGGATTCTATACATTAGCAGTATCCGCATCTATTTGCATCAAGTAAATTTCGAGGTCAAAATTTCTTTTAGGGGAGAGAGTTGTAACGCCCCAAAAATTTGAAAGTTATCTTTTTAAGTTGTGTCAATGAATCTGTCTTTATTTTTGTGGTTATGTGTTTTGTTTACGTAGTTGAGATTCGGGGTTCAAGTCCTATGCCTGTTAATTTTCATTATTTGAATCGTTAACTTAGGATTCCTTATTCAAATTTATTTCTATGCATTTTGTATCAATAATGAGCCTAGTGTTTCAATGGTTAAGCATTTGTTTGTTCTCTAGTTTTGTGTTCAAGTCGTTGCATACGTAATGTGGACTTTTATTTTTGCACCTTTCCATAAAATTGATTTAATTTTTAAATGTTCTTCCCTCTTTTGTGAGGATGTTTCTTTTTATTTTTCTTTCTTTCTTCAGTTTTATTTTCTTTCTATTATGGTTCTTGACATTCTTAATTTGTTCCGTTCACTTTAAGTGATTATTACATTGGATTGCACTGTTGATTACTTGTTACGATTTAAGGTAAACCATATCAACAATTCTCATTGTTGCTTTGCTTTGAGAAATGGGAAAATTCTTTAATTGTCTGAAGTGTTGTTATTTATCCTTGAGTTGTTTCCATTTTTCGGTACGATAGGAGAGGATCGAGATACACTCAACGCTTCCTGTCGAAACGTTTATTTTCGGGGAAAACAAACAAGTCTTGAACAATATTTAAAAATCGAAAAAATGGGCATTTTAAATGATCGAAAAAATGGGAGTCGCTACCAATCTTTTTATATGGTGTGATTGGATCACCACAAAACGTTTAAAATCTATTTTGAAAAATATTTTGGGCTTCGAAATCCAGAAAACAGGTTCGGGAGTCGGTTACGCATGAGGAAGGATTAGCACCCTCATACGCCCAAAATTGGTACCACATTGATTATTTTCAGGTCTTGATTTGTTAGAACTTTGAAATCTCGAGTAAAACTTAAAATACGATCTTTGTTTTTAGAAAATTTTACATGATTTTCAAGAATCATATTTGAGGAAAATTGTCCGTGTGTTTCGAATTTCTAGGAGAACTGGAAGTCGTGTCCAACACATTAGGGCACTATGTTCTCGAACTTTCGAAACTGAAGGACATTTTGAAAGACTTTAAAGAGAATATTTGATTGTATGAATTATACGAAAATCACACCCAGCACGTTAGGGCATGGTTTTTCGAAGTTTTCACACGAAAGGATATTGCCTCGTTTTGTTTTAAAATTATTTGTATACATATATATATTTTTTTTGAGAACTCAAAATTTCGTATTGAGTTAAAAATATGATCCTCGGACACATGACTAAAAAAAGATTTGAAGAAAGAATGCCTGTTTGTTTCGAATTTCGCGGAGAATTGAAGTCGTGACCAACACGTTAGGGCACAACGTTCTCGGAATCTCGAAATTAAAAGGCATTTGAAAAGTTTGAAAGAGGATATTCGATTCATGTAAATTATACGAAAAATCACACCTAGCACGTTAGGGCATGGTTTTTTGAGGTTTCCACACGGAAAGGACATTACCTCAGTTTTACAGGTTTATTTGTATGTAAAAGTAGTTCTGAAAACGAACATGCAAATTAAATATAAATGGACAATTAATAGTGAAGATAAATAATGCAAAACAAAGTAACTAGGCAGATAAATAAACGCACAAAAATAAAAAATAATAGAGTATAAAATACAAAAGAATAATGATTAAAACCTAAGTATGAACATTGAAGAGAAAGAAGAAACAAACGGAGTCAAAAATGCAATTTTTGGATGCCCGGGGGCAAAGCGATAATTTTGGACACTTTAAAGGCAAAACAGTAATTTTTGGACACTTAAGGGCAAAAAAAGTAATTTTTGGATATTCGAGGGTAAAATGGTAATTTTTGGAAACTCGAGAACAAAAATGTAATTTTTAGACATCCGAGGGTAAAATGGTAATTTTTGGATGTTTAGGGGTAAAAACGTATTTTTGGAAAGTTCAAGGTCAAAAATGTAATTTTTGTAAAGTTTCGGGGTTAAATGGTAATTTTTTGAAGTTCGAGGGCAAAAATGTGATTTTTGGAAGGTTCAAGGGTAAAATGGTAATTTTTGGAAGTTTGGGGGCAAAAATGTAATTTTTGGAAGTTTAAGGGCAAAAATATAATTTTTATGAAGTTCAAGGGTCAAAATGCAATTTTTGAAAAGTTTAGGGTTAAAATGTAATTTTTGAGAAGTTTAGGGGTCAAAATATGATTTTTAGATAGTTTAGGGACCTCTTGGGCAATAAAACCAATAAAAAGTGACACGTGGCAGCCTCTCAAACATTCTGGAGTCAAAGGACCAATTTGAAAATCATTTAAAATTTCTGGGACAATTTATAGTTAAAACAAAACTTGATTGAGGGACGAAATCGAAAAAAATAAAAAATAAGGACCAATTACACAAATAAGCCAGAAATGAGACACGTGGTAGGCTCTCAGGCCTCCAGATAGTCAAGGGACTAAATCGAAAAGAAATGAAATTTATTGGGCAAATTTATAATTAATTAAAAATATGAAGACCTAATTGGAAATTTAAAAAATGGAAGGACCAAATGCATAAATAACCTAATTTTTGAAAACATGCGGAGCCTTTGGCTGGTCGGATCGGCCAAAACGACGTCGTTTTAGGACTTTTAAAGCCAAACCCAAAATGAAGTCGTTTTGGTTGGCTATATAAGCCCCTTATTTCCCCAAAAAAAATCATTTTTCCCTTCTTTTTTTTAAAAAAAGCTTCTCTTTCTTAAAAAAAATGCTCTCTCCCTCTCTCAAGCCCCTCCATGGACTGCCGAGCTCTGACCATCGGCTCGCCGTCCGCCGGCCCCCACCGTGCACGACGGCCTAAGGTAAAAATTCTTCTTTTTTTTTGTTTTTTCTTTTGTTGGTCTTCTTTGTTTTCAAATCCTTTTTTTATTTATTTTTTAAAAAAAATATTTTATTAGTTCATACTTTTTATACAAAAATTTCCTGATCTGGGTTTGGTTTTCCAGATCTTTCAAGAAACTTGATTTTTTTGAAACCCTATTATTTTACATCTCGTTAAAATTATTTTTATTCTTTTGATTTCCTTTATTTTTTTTGCATGTTCGAACGAGAGTATGGCCGTAAAAAAACCCCGATAAACGGAGGAACTTCGACCACAACCCCATCGGCGTTTCAAATCCAAGTATAAACTTTTCAAATCTCTTTATTATTTTATTTATTACTATTATTAATATTATACTTATTTATTAAATACCTCATAATAAATACTAACAAGTACAATAAATAATATGTTAATATACATACAGAATATAAAAGGTATTTTTTTAATATTAAAAATAATAAATAAGCAATAAATATATACGTATTTAAAATGTATACCTTATTAATACGGAATACGAAAATGCCTGGTAGTTTCTTCTCTGCTCGATATTAACTGCTTCTTTTTTATTTGCAAATGCTTGTTGTTTATCTATTAATTTCTCTAGAAAAACTTACAATAAAATCCAGCCCTCTACTAGTGTTCTTGAATTCGATTTTTATAATCGATTTTTACTGGTGGCAGAGGCAAGTTGCTGGTGGTGCAACTTGATTGCTGACGTGGCAGGTGCTGAGTCGATGGTGACGTGGTGGTCTCTGATTGGGCGAGAAGGAGGTGGCAGACAGCACAAGTTTTTGTTTAGAGTTTTCTGTTTAGGCTTAGGTGTTTGGGTTGAGTGTTTGGGTCAATTGAAATTGGGCCCAATTGGGTTTGTAAAAATGGGTTCAAACTTTGTGATTTTGGACATTTGGAACTTCTTTTAAATTTTTAATTAAATTTAAATTTAAAATAAATTAAAATTTAAAATGAACTTAAATTCAAAATAAATTTAAATTTATACTAAATTCAAACTTAAAATAAATTAAAAATGAGTTCTCTTTTGCTTAAGTGTTAGGCTCGGTCAAAATGGGGCTTCAACAGCTGCTCCTCTTTGCTCGTTGTTGTGTAATAGGAACGAAGCAAAGACCATAAGGAGGCCCAAATTTGTCAAATTTCATTTCTTTTTCTTTGGCGCTCTTTTCTTCAATTGGCCCACCCTTCGCTTCATCGGTTGTTCAACTCTACTGCATCTGCTTCTCTACCTTCGGCATTATGATTCCATCCTGCCGTGAGGTAATTTCAAAAAAGACAAAATTTACTACTGTAGCTTCACCCCATTTGCAACTCCAGGGATTTGGTGTCGTAGCTTCAAATCTTGATCTACTTCTTTGAATTTCACTAAGAAGACAGATTTGGTTCACTTCTCTGCATTTCGTCAGGAAGATGGCCACTTTATTGCTTCGGTCTGCTTTTCAATATCTTATCAGGAAGATGGTGTTTGAAGTTTCGCTCACATTGAGCTTTGTTTTATTGATTTGGTATACTTCTCTGTATCTCATTAGGAAGATGACCGCCTCACTTGTTTTAATCCGCTTCTCTGTATTTCATCAGGAAGATGTATTTGGTCCACTTCTCAGTATCTCATCAGGAAGCTGACCATTTTATTGCTTCGACCTGCCTCTTAGTATCTCATCAGGAAGCTGGGGTTCGAAGTTTCGCTCGCATTGAGTTTGTTTCATTAAGTTAGTATACTTCTCTGTATCTCATCAGGAAGATGACCACCTCACTTATTTCAATTCGTTTCTCTGTATCTCATCAAGAAGACGAATTTGGTCCACTTCTCAGTATCTCATCAGGAAGTTGACCATTTTATTGCTTCGACCTGCTTCTCAGTATCTCACCAGGAAGCTGGGGTTCGAAGTTTCGCTCGCATTGAGCTTGGTTTTTTTGATTTGGTCTACTTCTCAGTATCTCATTAAGAAGATGACCGTCTCGTTGTTTTGATCCACTTCTCTGTATCTCATCAGGAAGACGGATCTGGTTCACTTCTTTGTATCTCATCAGGAAGGTAACCGCTTTATTGCTTTAGATAACTACAATCTGCCCCATGATCGGAGTGAGAGATTAGATGGCTGTGATCTACCCCATAGTTGGGGTAAAAGATCGGATGGTTACAATCTGCCCCTATCTCGAGGTAAAAGATTGGCTGAGGTGATCTGCCCTAGGCTCGGGGTAAAAGATCGGATGGCTGCAATCTACCCCAGGCTCGAGGTAAGAGGTGATCTGCCCCAAGCTCGGGGTAAAAGATCGGAATCTTCATTCTGCCCCTCTTGATTAAGGGTAAAAGATTGGAATCTTTAATCTACCCTTCTTGACTAAGGGTAAAAGACTGAATGATGATGTAACTTCACTTTATTCCACTGCAATTTCAGGGAGATAGGTTTTAATATCGAAGCTTTATCTTGCTCTTACTATAACTTCAGAGAGATAAAGACTTGCTTTTGCAGTTTTGATATGCTTCACTGTAACTTCGAGGTAGAAGATTCACCATTGCAACTTTAATTTGCTTCTCTTTGACTTTATGGTATAAGATTCGCCATTGTGGCTTCAATCTTTTTCGTCTTGGTTTTTTAAGGTAATGGGTTCGCCGTTGCGGCCTCAACCTTTCCCATCACATTTCATGGTATAGGATTCACCGCCGTGGCCTCAATCTTTCCCTTCATCTCTTCATGGTACCGGGTTCGTCGTTGCAGCCTCAACCTTTCCCTTCATCTCTTCATGGTACCGGGTTCACCGTTGCGGCCTCGACCTTTCCCAGTCAAACCTGTAAGATATGCTTTCATGGACTTCTATGTAAGCCAAATTATTAGGATGCCATGATTAGAATGAGTCAAATGCTCCTAACCACATGGGTATGAATGATGGATGCAAAAATGTCATCTCTGAGAATGGTTTTATTTTTAGTCCTTAGGTCGACATTGTTCGTCATTTGTCTAAGTCCTATTATTGATGTGTTATCATGATTTTCTTTTGATATGGTATCTTTTTCATGGAACCTAAAGAGGTAGTCCTAATTTGAACTATTTGTTTCAATACCCTTTTAACCCTCGGGTTTGGTTATTTCCAAATAGTGGTCCTATTTCAGGTCCCTGCTATTTAGAAATTTTTCAGAATGATATGTAGAAATCCTTCTATTCCTTATATTGTTGACCACTAACCGTTATTTCAAATGAAAAGATGCTTCAATCAAGGCTATAAGGTGGATGAAATTGAATTTGATTGCAAACAAAGGTCGCATGAATGAAAAGATCGTTGGTTCATTAATCGCAATTTCAGTGCAGAATTTGCTTGAGCATGGTCGCAATGCGAATGAAATTTTATCGGAGGCAAAGCTCACATGAATGAAAAGATTAAAAATGACCCATATTGGTCAATAGTTGCCAAATATAAAGTGAACAAAGAATGGAATTAGGTGCCCCAGATATCAAAGTATGAGCTTCACTGAGCAAACTTGATAAGGACTATTCTGAGCTTGACATGTGTTCATGAAACTTGGAGTACTTCATAAATGCTTCAAGGCGTAAAGTTTCTCCACCTTGCTACTTTTGAGACAGAGGACCATTCCATGCCCCTTTCTTCAACATTGAGCCGCCCTTTTAGGTTTTTAACTCAAGTCTCCTTAGGTTTTGAGATGCCCTTTACGAGTTTTCACCTCGACCTCTCCTTTTCTTTTTCCCGTTTTTTCTATTTTCTTTTTCCCTTTTCTTTTTTCTTCTTCTTTTTTTTCCTTCATTGAATCTAAGTTAACGAAGTTGGGCAGGTCTTTGCTGTCCATTTCGATCAAAATCAAAGCTTCTCTAAAAGCTTTCTTCACCTCATGAGGCCTTTCCTAATTCAACATCCATTTTCCTTGGAAGACTTTTATAAGTAAGATCCTTTTTAAAACCAGTGCTTTCTCGTGAAATTCTCTAGAGCAGATCCTTCTTTGTCGTAAACCCTTATCATTTGAATCATGACGGATGACTTTTAGTATCTTTTCTTCAATCAAGTTTATTCGACTGCATCTGGATTGGATCCATTCTGCTTCATCAGCTTTAACGATATCTAGAGGGAAAGAAACTCGACTTCAATGGGTAGGGCGACTTTCATTCTAGTGAGAAAGGTGTTGTCCCGGTGGATGTTTTGATAGAAGCCTGATAAGCCTCGAAGATAAAATGGTGATTTCTTATGTCAAGCCTTTGTAGGTCTTTGCTATGAATCCTTTTGATTTTCTTATTGGTCACCTCAAATGCCTCATTCACCTTTTTTTTTGATGTGGTGCTGAGTCATGATACTTGTTCTTGAATTGGCTGTAGACTTTTGATATCATGTTGTTGCTCAAATTTAAGCCATCGTCGGATATGATCCTTTTTGGCATCCCATATCGACATATAATCTCATTTTCAATAATCTGCTTAATCGTCGATTGGCATAGGAAGTAGTAATCAATGATCATGAGGACGAATTGATGCTCATCAGAAGTTTCTTTTACGAAGTTGGCTCGGTAATGTCCATACTTCATAGAAAGACGTGCAAAAATGAAGGAGAATAAATTTTCAAGATGCCCTTTGCGGTTTTTTGTCTTGACTTTCCTCTCTTCTTTTCCTTTTTTTTTTGCCTTGGGTTTCAAGATATCTTTGGCAGGTTTTTATCTTAACCCCTTTTTTATTTGTTTTGTTTTTATTTTCTCTTCTTTTTTTTATTTTTTTTAAACTCCTCGAGCCTCAATTTTTGAGATTTCTGTTGAATTTGATTGCATTCTTCCTTTTATGGGAGCCTGTGTGTCACGACATTGGTTCCTTAAACCTGGCATGCTTTGATAGGATCATGCAAAGACCTTTGGATTCTCGAGGCAGCTTGCCTTGTTTCTACAAAGACACATGTCTCGATTCTCACTTAAAATCACAACTCTTCAAGGTGATGTTTGTTTCGTGTCTTACTCAACCATCCGTAGCAAATCGGGAGACTAGTTACATTCTTGATCATTTTCAAAGCCTCAAAGTTTTTTTGGACACATGTTCTTCTCAAAAAGGCTCCGAGTCAACAGCAGTGTCGCTCGTATCCTTGATATCAAGGGACCCAGCATAAAGACAAAAAGGGATCCAGAGAATAATTTAACTAAAGAATGGTTAATTGTGGTATGAATGAATGAGAAGAATGGTAAGGTGTTTGCCAAATGGGACAAAAACAATGCATCATTTTTATTGAAATAAAAGATAGTAGTCATGTGCCCTTTATAAAAGGATCCCTATTACTCTCGGACTTAGAGTGATAAATGTGTCCTAAATATTTTCTGGAAAAGTCTTAAAACTACAGGAAACTCCTCCACGATCTAGTTTTCAAAAACACTTCCGAGGGTGTAGAGGCGAACTCTCAACAGGTTCTACTCTCCACATGACTTTTTCTCAATTTTTTATCATTCCCTATCTTGATTTATCATGTTTCCTCTCAGTTTTCATTTAGGGTTGATGACTTTCTCTCACACGAGTATTTTAAATATGAGATATTTCATTGAAATTTAATGCATAAAGTGCAATGCAAATGAATGGTAAAATGCATGCAAAAAGACATTGATTCTATTTCAATTTCGTTTAGAATAACTTTAATAGAAAACAAATTCCTATACATAAGGCAGATACATGTATGGTCGTGTCTTAAAAGTCCTAATCTTCCAAGCTAATTTGCTCTGGTTTGATCCTAATTTCCAGTCCAAGGTGCCAGTCTTAAATGGCTAAAGTCTGTAAATGGTTAGCCTTTTCTTGCACTTGGTGGAGTCATTACTTGCGACATGGTCCCTATCTCAAACTTGCCCCTAAGAGCGCTAGAGTCATTCCTCATTTATTTTAAATTTTCTTTGGTGATAACTTCTTGTCTTTAGATAGGCATGAATTCCTTCGACGGAGAGTATCCCTCAGAGAATACTCGACAAGCGACCTTTTGACTTTCAAAAAAATAGCCACGGAACTAAACTAGCAAAAGTTATGCACCAATACACCCTTTTTTGCCCCTTCTTCGACAGGTGTTTAGTGGCTAAGATTGCTAGTACATGTGTGATTCTCTTGTCAAATTGGTCAAACAAATCTGCAACTGCGCCCTCTATGTGCCTCAACACTTTAGGGAAGACGGCTAACTCATACGTCTTTGAAAGCAAAAATGGCGACATTCTTTCTTGCATCTGGGTACACTATGTCTTGCGGGTTTTTCCAAGTGATGTACTTGTTATCCTCTTTTTCCTTGATCAGGGCTGCAACCCAATGCTCGCTCATTCAAAATAGGTCTTATGATTTTTGAATCCTCGGGCAACGTAACGTATTACTCTTCCTCATGTTCATGTTTCTAAAAGTGAAGCAACTAAGCTTGAGTGAGTAAGGTAAATCAACATATTCGACTTTGAACATCTGCCTCATTTTGTCTTCCATACGCCTTTCAGCTCTAGCAAACTGTTAAGGCTTTCATGTATTTGAGTGTAACCTTAGAACCCTGATATCTACCCCTTTGATAGGTAATCACTTTTCGTTGTTATTTTTCTTTGACCACATATACGCACGACCACGTTGACTTCTACCTTATCAAGGAATCCGTTTTCTTATGACCAGTTCTCTATTTGGCAATAGAACATGAACCAACACCTTTTTTTATGAAAATGCAATGCAAACAGATTTAAAATATATTGTAATTAAAGCAAAAATATAACTGTGTCTCTTACCTTATTCAGGTAACCACTAAAGGTTTGACATAGTTCCATTTAAGGTAGGCTCTCATGGGATTAAATGCAAGTTAAAAAGTGTTGCTTATGAATACATGTATGCATAAGAAAAGGCATTGATTTTGAATTCAATCCCATTAGAACAACTTCTCTAGAAGACAAAATTCTCCACATAAAACGAATTACATACGGCTTTGCCTTATGGCTGGAGCTTTTGATCTTCCTAGAAGTCTAGCTAATTTTCGTCCCCGCTCTGATCTTGATTCATATTACATGCTCAACATATCGGCTTAGATGACTAATGCTCGCATGTGATCAGCCACTTTTTCCTCATTTGCATAATCTTTATCTCGAGCATGTCTCGGAGTTTGTCGAAAGTGCCCCTCACTTGCTTCTTGATTCCTTTCAAGGATCTTGATCTGAATTTGCGTAATCTTTTTTAGGTCTCCCAAATCTTCTTCGACTTTGTGCTTTCCTTTGACCATAAGCGCAAAGCCATGTTATCTTTCACTTTATTAAGAAATCCATCCCCCATGATGAAACTGCCTATTTGGTAACCGAACTTAAATAAACACCTTTTCTTGTATAATGATGTAAATGCAAGCTTAAGAAAAAAGACAAAAAAGAAAGTGTTAGCAAAAATATCGATACAGGTATAGAATAAAGAACCTAAGAACTTGTCTTGGATGATTGTTAAGAGGTTTGATATAACTCTTCCTAAGGCAAGTACTTATGGCTCATTACATGCGGTTTAGTCTCTAAAGTAAAAGGGTTCCCAAACCAGCGGATTTCTCAATCCTCACCCATTACAGGCTCATACGGATGAGTTCAGTTTAGGGGGATACATTTCCCACATGTTTGCACGGAAGTGAGAACTTCACGAAAACATGGGTACAGATATAATCCCGAAAGCGATTCACTATTCTACACGGAGGTAAAGACCTCACGAAGGAGTAATTTCCTGCTTCCACTTAAAAGGGTAGTACCAAATGCATATGGATGCAAATTTATACTAGCAATATCAACATAATATAGCATCACACAAAAATGCCAATGATCGTATATTAAACAAAATCGAAGCTTTAAAAGTTTTCAAAAAAGACCCGAAAATAATCAACTTTGGCTTGACTCTCGTTTATTTTAAAAAGTCCCCAATGGAGTCGCCAAGCTGTCGAAACGTTTATTTTCGGGGAAAACAAACAAGTCACGAACAATATTTAAAATAGAAAAAAATGGGTATTTTAAATGATCGTAAAAAATGGGAGTCGCCACCAATCTTTTTATATAGTGTGATTGGATCACCACAAAATGTTTTAAATCTGTTTTGAAAAATATTTTGGTCTTCGAAATCCAGAAAATAGGTTCGGGAGTCAGTTATACATGAGGAAGGATTAGCACCCTCATACGCCCAAGATTCGTACCACATTGATTATTTTTAGGTCTTGGTTTGTTAGAACTTTGAAATCTCGAGTAAAACTTAAAATACGATCTTTATTTTTAGAAAATTTTACATGATTTTCAAGAATCCTATTTGAGGAAAATTGTCCGTGTGTTTCAAATTTTTAGGAGAATTGGAGTCGTGTCCAACACGTTAGGGCACTATGTTCTCGAACTTTCGAAACTGAAGGACATTTTGAAAGACTTTAAAGAGGATATTCGATTATGTGAATTATACGAAAATCACACTCAGCATGTTAGGGCATGGTTTTTCGAAGTTTTCATACGAAAGGATATTGCCTCGTTTTGTTTTAAAATTATTTGTATACATATATATATATATATTTTTAAGAACTCGAAATTTCATATTGAGTTTAAAATACGATCCTCGGACACATGACTTAAAAAAGATTTGAAGAAAGAATGCCCGTTTGTTTCGAATTTCGCGGAGAATTAAAGTCGTGACCAACACGTTAAGGCATGACGTTCTCAGAATCTCGAAATTAAAAGACATTTGAAAAGTTTGAAAGAGGATATTCGATCCATGTAAATTATACGAAAAATCACATCCAGCACGTTAGGGCATGGTTTTTCAAGGTTTCCACACGAAAAGGATATTGCCTCGTTTTTAAAGGTTTATTTGTATGTAAAAGTAGTTTTGAAAATGAACATGCAAATTAAATATAAATGGACAATTAATAGTGAAGATAAATAACGCGAAACAAAGTAACTAGGTAGATAAATAAATACATAAAAATAAAAAATAATAGAGAATAAAATACAAAAGAATAATGATTAAAACCTAAGTATGAACATTGAAGAGAAAGAAAAACAAACGGAGTCAAAAATGCAATTTTTGGATGCCTGGGGGCAAAATGATCACTTTGGACACTTCGGGGGCAAACCGGTAATTTTTGGACACTCAAGGGCAAAAAATGTAATTTTTGGACATCTAGGGGTAAAATGGTAATTTTTGGAAACTCGAGAGCAAAAATGTAATTTTTGGACTTCCAGGGGTAAAATGGTAATTTATGGATGTTTAGGGGGTAAAAACATAATTTTTTGAAAGTTCAAGGTAAAAAATGTAATTTTTGTGAAATTTGGGGGTTAAATGGTAATTTTTGGAAGTTCGGGGTAAAAATGTGATTTTTGGAAGGTTCGAGGGTAAATGGTAATTTTTGGAAGTTTAGGGGCAAAAATGTGATTTTTGGAAAGTTCGAGTGCAAAAATGTAATTTTTGTGAAGTTCGAGGGTTAAAATATAATATTTGAAAAGTTTAAGGGTTAAAATGTAATTTTTGAGAAGTTCAAGGTTAAAAATATGATTTTTGGATAGTTCAGGGACCTTCTAGGCAATAAAACCAAGAAGAAGTGACACGTGGCAACCTCTCAAACATTCTAGAGTCAAAGGACCAATTTGAAAATCATTTAAAATTTTTGGGACAATTTATAATTAAAACAAAACTTAATTTAAGGACGAAATCGAAAACAAAATAAAAAATAAGGACCAATTGCACAAATAAGCCAGAAATGGGACACGTGGCAGCCTCTCAGGCCTCCAGAGAGTCAAGGGACAAAATCGAAAAGAAATGAAATTTATTGGGCAAATTTACAATTAATTAAAAATATGAAAAGGACTTGATTGGAAATTTTAAAAAACGGAAGGACCAAATGTATAAGTAACCCAATTTTTGAAAACACGCGAATCTTTTGACAGGTCAGATCGTGTCAGGTCGGATCGGCCAGAACGACGTAGTTTTGGGGCTTTTAAAGCCAAACCCAAAACGACGTCGTTTTGGGTGGTTATATAACCTCTGATTTCCCCAAAAAATCATTTTTTCCCTTCTTTTTTTAAAAAAACTTCTCGTTCTTAAAAAAATGCTCTCTCCCTCTCTCAAGCCCCTCCATG
Source organism: Gossypioides kirkii (assembly GCA_005610355.1). Taxonomy (NCBI): domain Eukaryota; kingdom Viridiplantae; phylum Streptophyta; class Magnoliopsida; order Malvales; family Malvaceae; genus Gossypioides; species Gossypioides kirkii. The sequence continues at coordinate 15,687,893 of CP032245.1, forward strand.
GCCGATCGAGCTCCGACCACCGGCCCGCCGTCCGTCGACCCCCGCCGACCGTCGCCATCGCGATCGTGCACGACGACTCAAGGTAAAAATTCTTCTTCTTTTTTTGTTTTTTATTTTTTCTTTTGTTGGTCTTCTTTGTTTTCAAATCCTTTTTTATTTTTTTATTTTTTTAAAAAATATTTTATTAGTTCATACTTTTTATACAAAAATTTCCAGATCTGGGTTTGGTTTTCCAGATCTTTCAAGAAACTTGATTTTTTCGAAACCTTATTATTTTACATCTCGTTAAAATTATTTTTATTCTTTTGATTTCCTTTATTTTTTTTTCATGTTTGAACTAGAGTATGGCCGTAAAAAAACCTCGGCGAACGGAGGAACTCCGACCACAACCCCATCAGCGTTTCAAATCCAAGGATAAAATTTTCAAATCCCTTTATTATTTTATTTATTACTATTATTAATATTATACTTATTTATTAAATACCTCATAATAAATACTAACAAGTACAATAAATAATATGTTAATATACATATAGAATATAAAAGGTTTTTTTTAATATTAAAAATAATAAATAAGCAATAAATATATACGTATTTAAAATGTATGCCTTATTAATACGGAATACGAAAATGCCTGGTAGTTTCTTCTCTGCTCGATATTAACTGCTTCTTTTTTATTTGCAAATGCTTGTTGTTTATCTATTAATTTCTCTAGAAAAACTTACAACAAAATCCAACCCCCTACCAGTGTTCTTGAATTCGGTTTTTATAACCGATTTTTACAATCATTATAATTTGTTTCTTGCAATTGAAATACTCTCCTTTTTGCTTGTTGCAGGTTCGGCTTGGCAACAGATGGTGGTAGAGGCAAGTTGCTGGTGGTGCAACTTGATTGCTGACGTGGAAGATGCTGAGTGGCTGAGGAGGGTCGGTGGTAACGTGGTGGCCTCTGATTGGGCGAGAAGGAGGTGGCAGACAGCACAAGTTGCTGTTTAGAGTTTTCTGTTTAGGCTTAGGTGTTTGGGTTGAGTGTTTGGGTCAATTGAAATTGGGCCCAATTGGGTTTGTAAAAAAGGGTTCAAACTTTGTAATTTTGGACATTTGGAACTTCTTTTAAATTTTTAATTAAATTTAAATTTAAAATAAATTCAAATTTAAAATGAACTTAAATTCAAAATAAATTTAAATTTATACTAAATTCAAACTTAAAATAAATTAAAAATAGGTTCTCTTTTGCTTAAGTGTTGGGCCCGGTCAAAATGGGGCTCCAACACTTCTCATACGATTTAGGTTTCAAGCGTGAATTGTCATCTTTGGTAAGCAATCGTAAGTTTACTCGGGTTGGAACATCAAAGGTTTCGATGTAGATTAGAATTTGTGTTCGTAACTTTCTTTGATTTATTGTTGAAATTGGTTGTTTGGAACATGATTTAGGCTCAGAATTTGCGTTTGGGGTCTCTTTTATCGTCGTGTAACAGGTGGGTATCGAGACCCCTTTCAATTTATTGTGTTTTTTCTCGTCGGAACAGTACTATTCGAAGGCATACGAGCGTGTGCCCAGACCGTGTGTCATTAAAATAAGTTGCATGAGTGACAAGCGTCGAAAACTGTCAAAATAATTATTCTTAATCTCAAAAAAAAATTAAATAATGTAGTAAAGAGAAGAAGAGTCGATCCACAAGGACTTAGGAAATTCTGATGTAGAAAGCTTTTAGTTCTTGATTTAGGTGAAATGGGATAAAAATGAGGGGTTTTGATCGAAAGAGTTTAATTAAAGTAAAATGAAGAAATGCAAATTTAAATCTAAGAATTTAACGAAAGTAAATTTAAGAAGAAACTCAGTTTAAGTATCAGCCTTAGGCTTCACTTTGACTCATTTCCAACCGATCATCGAATAAGATTTTACTCTGGATAAATGTTGGTTACAGTCTACAAGGCCCAACCCTTGTAACTTGTTTTTCTCTCCGGTAAACCGAAAATCCAAAATCAATTTTTGAATTTCAGTTTTCTGGCTAGACTAACCACGACTATCGCCGTTAGAATAAAATAGTTTAAAATCTGGAAAAACCTGACTCGGACTATGTTGTCTCAATGAGAATCGAATCCGATCTCAATTTCCCTCAGCGGACCACCGCTAAGTGTGTTCATAGGAAGTCGAATGTGCTACAAGCCGATCCTTCTTCCCAACTATAAATCGAAACAACCTTTAAACCAACGGGCCCTTTTTGAATTTGAAAGTGTAAGGATTTTAAAAGGAAAGACCGATTGCCAATCCAAGTTTGTAGAAAATTGAGAAATAGATCCGAAGATATAAAGTGCTTTTCAATCCTTACGATCGGAATTGAGAAAAAGAGAATTTTTATAGAACTTTAGAAAGCAAGAATAAAACTAATAATGAGATGTCTTTTTAGCTTACCCCAAATGGATATTTATAGTTCTTCAAAACACTAAAAATAACCTAAAAATAATAAAAGATAATTCTTGAAAATATTTAAATTAAATCATAAAAACAAAAGATAATTTCTAATTTTAAATTTATAATGCAACTGATCCGCTCGTCCATCCTTGCTGACTAGACCTTTTGGAAGCTATTGACTGGATCTTCTAGAAGCTGCTGACTGGATGCCACGTCAGACTCTCATGTCCACTAGCCCAGCCTTGATTCCAGAAACTAAAACTACAAAACTTTGCCTTCTAAGTGTAATTTTCAGAATGGAAGTCCTGTGTAGAAAATGCACAAAAACGTCCAGATCAGCAACATGAACTAATTATTAAAGAGTAATTAAGGATAAAATAGTAATCAAATGAAACACTTATCAATGAGGCACACGGGCGTGTGTCTAGGCTGTGCGTCATTAAAATAAGTTGCAGAAGGCACACGGGCCAAACACACGGGTGTGTGCCAGATCGTGTGTGTATACTATTTTGAGGCACACTGGCAGACACACAGACGTGTGCCAGATCGTGTGTGTATACAATTTGGAGGCACACGGGCATGTGCCAGATCGTGTGAGTATGCTGTTTTGCTATTAAAGATGCAGTGGTTACACGGACCAGACACACGGGCGTGTGTCTAGGCCATGTGACTCGATATGTAGACACACGGGCAAGCACACGGTTGTGTGGACCACACGGGTAACACACGGACGTGTGAGTTTGAACACTGAAATTTCGTTTTTGTCTGTAGTTACTATATAAGGTGAATGTAAGCCATCCGTAAGACTTGTAGGAACTGAATTGAGCTAGGTGAACCATTTTAGAATAGTTATAAACTGATTTTGAGCATCTGTATGAAATTGACTGTAATAATCTCAACTCCCTGTCATACTGGAATTGCATATTTATATCTGAATATGACATGTGTACTTCTGATATTTGTTCTCTACATCTGCATGGGGTAGGATAATTATTCGGAGGAAGTATCTATATTGTTTTGGTGGTTAAACCACCCATATTATATCTGAACTGGTAGTGAGACTGTAAACATTGCAACGTGTCACATCGACACAACGAGGTGTGTAGGGTTGGACAAGTATTATATACGTACTGGTGTTGGGTTGGTCAGAGACGGTGTGACGAATGGGGGGTAGGATAACTACATCTGTATTAATATTTGCATCTAAATCGATTTCTGTTTCTGATCTACGTTGTATAAAAAATTCTCAGCTCTAAAATTATAATGAATTGACAATCCTAATGGCTGAGACTGAATCCAATATCTAAATTATTTTTGTTTGCTAAATTTGTTTATATGTGTGTTGATCGTAGGATGTTTACGTACTATAAGATATAGAACTTAATTATTTGCATTTGGATGATGTTTGGTTTTAAACTTAAGTATGAATGATCTGAACTTATTTATGATTGACTATGTGCTAGCTTATTGCATGTGACCTTTTAGGCTTGGTCTACCGTATAGGTTGAGCTTAGGGTGTTACATTTATATTAAGTAGTTGTAACTAGAATAGTAACAAAATTAACAATAAAACAAGATCTTACAATATGTAAACAACAACAATAAAATAGTAACATTATAATAGTGAAATGATGGCGAGATGGTAGCAAAAATTGAAAGCAAAATAACATTAAAAACGGAAGCGAAACAACCATGAAATAACACAAAAAACAGCAATGAAATAACAACAAAATCAACCTGCAAAATTTAATCAACCAATCAACATATTTATTTTATAACAAGTTATGAATTGTAAACTAAATTATATGCCTAGAAAGCAATTGAACAATCATCTTACTCATCGTCATCATCATTGTATTTACAGAAACTTTGTCAAAGCTTTAGCCGTTTAGAGGGCACAATGAAACCTTCTAGCTTAGACTGTTTGCTTGTCTGCTTGGATCTTCATATTTGACAGTTATATATATATATATGCTCTATATTTAAATTATTTGGCAGAAAATTTAGAACCAAAAACAGCAGAAATAATAATGATAAACATTGACAATTCAATTACTGTAATAATGATTGTTGATTATAGTTTCAGCTGCTTTTGTTAGATACACAACTTGAAGATTCGTACAAAGTACGAGTAAATCGGCACGCAGCTTAGTAAATCTAAATGGTCAAATTGTAGTTTTAATCCTTCTAAGATCTCAACATTTTATTTAAGTTATATATAATTTGATCTATATATACTTTTATAATGATATTAATCAATCCAAATAATTAAAATTTGTTATTACAAAAAGAACTCAAGTCAGTATTTTAATCGACATTTCCAAGTAAAATGAGCATAATAGAGATCCAAAATCAGAATTTAATAAATATAAAATAAAATTAAGAGGTGGTTCTTTAGGGTAATTAAATGGATGGGGTTATGAATGTGTCAAAGAAATGAATGAATTAGAATATTCAAGAAGCAGCATAAATATCAATCAATGAATAAAGCAAAACTATATCGGCTAAACTCGAATTAAATTAAACACTATTTAAGAAGCTATCTCTAAACGATTAGTAGCTACCGTTCCATCCCAACGTTGGACTACATTATGTATAAAAAGCAATAGAGTAAGAATCCGTGTGTTGACTTAATGATTAAAGGTGTTCTTATATCAGGTGTGATTTGGATTCGAGTCGCGTTGTTGTTAGGACTTTATCCCCTCCTTGTAATTCACCAAAAATAAAAAAGCTGCAGGATAAGAAGCGAATATAATTTCAGTATCACAACATACCAAGGCACTCAAGGGTTTGGAACGATAACAAGAAGCTGAATAGAGATGGTAATGAAGATAGACAGCAACAAAGAAAGGAGTGGGTGCCTGTGGAACAGAATTAGGAAATCAGGAAAATAAAAGAAAGGGCGGGGAAAAGAAAAGAGAGGTTGGGAAACTAGGGAATTAGCTATGTAATTCGAGCCGAGTTAGGTCAGGGTCAAAAATATCTTGTCGAGGCTCGGTTTATTTGTAAAACGGATCTCTAATTTTTGGTCAAGTTTATTTTTCTTTGAGCCTATATTTTTCTCAAATTCTCTCTTTTCAGGCAAATTTTTAGACCTAAATGGATGGCCCAACCTATGATCAGGTCTAGTGTAAACTATATTGTATACATTGTAAAAAAGTCACTGCAGTCAAACACTTCCATTAAAGTTTCATATTAAGCTAACCATAATTGTAGGTAGTAACAATTGTGTTAAAAAGGTGTTTTTAAGAGAAATTCATGTAATCATTTTAATCAATATAGTTAAGATTGTCAATTATTTGGGCTAATTAATGTTATTATAAAAGTAAAATATAAAAATTAAATCTCAAATGTGAGCATATTAGAGAGATCCAAACAATAATTTTACAATTATCTTATAATGACTAAAAAAAAGTTGTTCATTAGCTAGTCCAAAAAATTAACGCCCTTAATATTCTTGGTAGTTGATGTGAAATTTTTTTAAGGCATAATGATTTTTTTTGCCTTTCAACTTTAAAAAAATGTTAAATCACTTTAAAATGAATGAAAAAATTAACGTATTTTAATTTTGCTAACATGGTATACATGTCAATTGCTATGCGAATGACACATCAATATTTAATTAATTTTTTTAAAATTTTAAAAATTCAAAAAATTATTTTAAAAATCATTAAAATTATTTAAAATGTATAAAAATAATAAAATATATTTTTTAAATTTTAAAAAATTAATTAGATGCTAACATGTCATTCACGTGATAATATTAACAAAGTTAACAAACTTTTACTTTTATTTATTTATTTTAAGATGATTTAATAAAAAATGTAAATTTAAGAGTTAAAAAGAATAAAAATAAATGAAAAACAAAATAGATTTTTTTCCAACTATAGGTATAAATTGTGCGAGTTAACATAAAAAAGTTAACCACCGCGATGCGTGAATCGACCACGACAATGTTCATTTTGTCCGCGATCACAACAAATGCGAGGCCACCGAAAACGCAATTTAATTTCATGGCCAGGAACATGACTTGATCCAGCTCCATGAATCTGATTCAAGGCCGCTTTTGATGGTAGCGCTCGCTTGATCTCATCTATTAAGGCCTGCTTCCAGCATCTTATCAACCCTTCTGGACACATACGAGTGTAACACGGGGAATGGCACGTCAACCCATACGAAGCAGCGTTGGTACCTAGATAGAAATTCAGGCTCATCATCATTCACCAATGCCTTTACGTATGAATTGGAGCCTCTGTCGATGATTGGGAGGCGGCCTTCGGCCAGTATGGATACAACAGCACGGTGTTGGAAATCCATGGATGTGAAATTGGAGCTTGGGTCTACTACGCCTAGCAAATGGTGTGGAACCCCACGGAGCTCTTCTTCAGTGACTATGTCAAGCCCTTTATATAATTGCATTTTGTCTGAATTTACAATTTCAGCTCACCAACGGGTGGCCAGATCGATTGACAAACAGGACTTACCGGTACCGGTTGCTCGCATTATCACCACAATCTTATCCTTCCTTCTGCTAGACATTGAAGGTTCCATCTTAAAACCCTGCAAAAGTTTACCAGCATCATACTTCACATAGCCAATCCTAAGTAATGGACAAAGAACAAATAGAGCATATTATTTAAAATTAAGGGTAAATTGTACAATTAATCACCCAACTATTAGGGTGTTTTTGTTTTGATCATTGAACTATAAAAATTTTCATTTTCGTCACTAACGTTATCATTTGTTTCTGCTTTGGTCACCCTTCTCAGTTAAATTAATTCTCAAAGCTGCTTTTCCTGAATGGAGTCCAGTAGCCATTAAATCTGCCCTCATGACCACAGCCTACTCAACTTACACACCATTCAATTATGGTGCCGGGCATGTTGATCCAGTCGAAGCCCTCGACTTTGGCCTTGTCTATGACGCCACCTTCAACGACTATCTTTGTTTTCTTTGTGCCCTGAACTACACACCTAGTCAAATTAAAGGCACTACGCACAGAAATTTCACTTGTGAAAAGCAGAAAGTACACCCAGGGAGATTTCAACTATCCATCCTTCTCTGTTCCCTTTGAAACTGGCTCGGGCAAAGAGGGCAGCACCATGAAATACAGAAGGACCCTTACAAATGTCAGTGCACCAGAAACATACAAGATTTCATTGTATTCACAGACACGAGCAGTGAAAATGTCGGTTGAGCTAGCATCATTAAGTTTCAGTGCACAATACGAGAAGAAGAGCTATACGGTGACATTCAGAGCTAGTTCTATGCCATCTGGTTCAACTGGCTTTTCCAGTCATGAATGGTCCGATGGCAAGCACATTGCTGGTTTAAAAACAATGTCAGGACAAGGTGGGGAAATAATTGTACAGTGACGTTCCTGTATGAGGGACTGGCATACGAAATTATACTAGATTCATAATTATAATTTGCTTATATAAATCTTGCATTCTTCCAAGATTCCACATAGCAACTCGACCATTAATTCAGACTAAGAGGAATCTTATAATGCAGGATACATTTACTGTAATCAAATAAGGCAAAAAGATTACAAACAATGTAAGCAAAGTAGGGGTATAATTAGTGGAATGGCCCCTGAATTTTGAAAATTTTATAATTATGTCCTTGTAATGAAGCATGACAAATGCTTGACATTTATAATTATATATTGAAATGAAATGTGAAAAATTTATATGTACTCCATTGATATATTTTAATTCCTTAATTCCTAAAATAGATTAGGTAGCTAAACAAGAAAGAAAAATACATCAATGGAGTATATATAAAATTTTCACATTTCATTTCAATATATATTTTTACGATTTTCAACTATAAATAGGAATGCTTGGTTATTGTATTAGTAAATATAGAGCATTGAATTTATTGAATTATTTAAAATTAGATTAAAAATAATCGAATGTGTAAGTGTTGAGGATTTAATAAAGGGGGACTAAAACCAAAACAAATGATAACATTAGTGACAAAAATAAAATTGTTTATAGTTCAAAGACCAAAACAGAAACACGCTAATAGTTGGATGACTAATTGTAAAATTTATCCTAAATTTTAAAAAGAAAATTATATAATAAAAAAATTGTGGAGTTATATATTAAATCAGAGCAACTCACCTTTGGTGGTACGAGAGAAGATAATGGCGACAGCATCCATTGACGATTAATTCGAGCATCTTACGGCATGTTTGGTTCACTAGAACTGAATAGAACTGCAATGTAATAAAACGATAATAAAAAAGAACTGTAATTAGTAATTCAATTATTTAGTTAAATAGAATAGAATAAAACTATAATAGTATTCATGTCATAAGTTTTATTTTTTTATTTTTTCAATAAAGATTTAATTGTTATTTTCATATGTATCTCTGGCAAAAGTTGACTTTAAAAATACTAGAGAAAGCGTCACCCCACTTCATTTTTATTTTTCATTTTCTTAAAGGAAAACAGTGATGAGGAAAATGGGCTTAAATTTTGAAACTAAGAGAGGCAATGGAGAGCAACTTAGAGAGGTTGCTTTTTAAAAGATGGTTAAGGGAAATATACAGTGGAGTTAGAAAATTCATTTTAGGGTAGTAATTAAATTATATATTTTTATGATAGTAAAAATATAATTTCATCATTTTAATAGTTTATAATTTTATAATTTTTAAAGGTTAGATCAAATTTTTATAATTTTTGAAATATCAAAATATAATTTTACCATTATTAATTTAAAATTTTATAAATTATAAAAGACCTAAATTAAAATTTTATCATTTAAAAAAAAAAGTCATGAACTCCGATCTACATTACGTTCCATTACTGGAAATGTAGATACAAGTTGGAAGAGAACTCAAAGATGATAGGCTTCGGATGGGCCACTTGTATTCTACCATTTAAGCATGATAGCCAGTACCACAGTCAACTGGCCCAAGAAAAACCCACGATGATGACTTTTGGGATTGTACAAGAAGAAAGATTTTATTAATTAAGAAAATCTTTATTTAATTAAAATAGGATTTTTTATTTTTTAAATAATAAAAATAAATTTTTATTTTTATTTTAAAGACTGGTGGTGCTAGATAATTGAAATTTGTGTAAGTTAAATGAAGTTAGTTCAAAAAGATATCGCTGTAGTTTACGATTTCAATTATATTCAAAAACATTTTAAATATTAAATAGATGCAAATTATCAAATTTTGGTATCTCTATAAATATAATCCTTGTATAATATTCCACATTGCTGAATTTTTATTTACACCATAAGTTCATTTGAAGAATCCGTGAAATAATATAGTTTCGAGAGGGAGAGAATGTTGTAGGTAAGATATATAAGGTGGTTGTGGGGGTTAGTTAAGAGGTTAAGCGAATAGGCTCGGGAAATTTTGTTGAGGGTGAACTGCCATAAGTCACAACTAGCGAGGTCTTCGAGTGAAGCAAGCTTGTGGATTAGGTCATTAAGAGATCCAAATTGGTTTGTTAAAGCGATGATGGACGATGAGGGTTTGTAATCGATGTGTGAGAATATGTGAAGCAAGTTTTATTTTGATTTCAACTTTCGCCTTTTCTTTTTTTCATAAATATGAAAAAGTTGTAACAAAAGAAAAACATAGAAAAAAATATGTCAAAAGAGATGGAGAAAGGAGGAAAACAGAAAGAGAAGAAAAATAAAAATAAAAATAAAAAAATGAAAGAAAATAATAAATTATGCAAAATGAAAAAAAAATGGGAACCGAATGTATAATTTAACTTAAAATTACTCCAAACGAAAAATATGGGCATCACTTCATTGATCACTGCTCTAATGCTTTTTTTTTTTTCAAAATGCAAGTAGGATAAACGTCTCCAATGACAAATATCCAACTATTAAACAACCACATAAATGTCTCCACAACTTCATGTGAAAGCGGTGCACAACCTAAGAGGATAGATTTACCATGGTGATTAATTCCAATAAATGAAGCAAAATGCATCCCATACTTGTTCACTAGATTGTTGTGTCGAAATTAAGTAAAATATGAAAGTCAACAAAAGCCGCTTTACTCTGAGGATGATCCAAATACTATTCTTCAACCTTCTAGATCCATCAAGGTCAAACTGGTGGAAGAATTCAATAACTTTAATTTACATTTCGTAAAATAACTTTCTCAAATACTCAGCATCTTCCTCTTGAATGATTAGCCTCATGTTGCTATGGATATAATTTCTACAATTCTCTGATAAACACTCCATTTGATTTGGTCCACTTGGTTAAACTTGTAGCAATTTAATGTTCTTGAAAATTGGAAGACCAGCCATATCATTTGCCTTCGGGGTTCCCTTTAACTAATTAGACACATACATATATGTCTAGACTTAGCCTTGCGATTTCAGGAATAAGTTCATATGAATGATTTTTTATTACACTACTAATATGCCACATACCATGAACTCCTAAAACAACATTCACCCTCGCAGGATAACATATTTTCTTACTATTTTGCCTCTCATTAGATTTGTCACCTTTATATCAAGCTAAGCAGGCATAATTTGGGATATTAGAATTTTTCTTACTCAATGACCTCCTCATCACGCTAAATCCTTTCAACTTCGCATGCAATTGATAAAAGTTGAATATTTCATCAAGGCTTCTAAATCTCCTTCTTGTTGTTGGCCCAACATCTATTTCATTATCATGATCATCCTCTATCTGATTCTCACCTGCATTGGAACCTTCTACATTGGATTGGACAAACCCTTGAACATCAACTTTTTGATCATTAAGTTCTTCACATTGATTCATATTTACACCGTTAGCGTTTGAATCAAAGTCCCCATCAGATGAATCCTAATTTCTTCTTCCTTCAATAAACTATCATCATCAGATAACTCAAACAATTCGTTCAATGTTTCACCGACATCACAGTTTTGGTTATGGTGGTGATTTTCTAGTTCTTAAATATGCAATTTCCGTCCTTCTACATTGACTGTTTGACCATTTTGTATTTCGTTTGTAGAGTCCATTTCATCAACAATGCTTTCTCTTCAAAACTCTTGAATCTTTGAAAATTCAGAATGAAAATACAAAATTGATATGAACACGACATGAGGGGAAAGGCTTGAAGTTTAAGTAAACTGGCTCTTATTTATATTATTAACTAATCTTTTTCCTATTCATTATACATGAAAAAAAAAGTATTACTGTTGATAGTGTACATTAATGCGAAATGTATGACAACGGTTATAAACATTGAGAACCTACAACAATGATAGTAGAAAACAGTGGGAAAACTAACCTGGGAAAGTAATGAGGATATTTTTGTAATTTGGTTAGTTTTGTACGGTTGCGTAGACAATTTTTTTTTGAATTATAAAGAGAAGACAAAACCTTAACAACAACGCGATTGACGCGACTAAAACTCAGGTCACACTTGGAGCAATGAACATCTTTAACCATCAGATCAACATAAAAGTTTTTTTGTATGTTTAACAGCTCCCCTTATGTCAAATTATTACATTTTTAAAATATTTATTTTCATGCTTTTAAATATTTATTCACCGTTTCTTTAATAATTTAGCATACTCAAATATATGATTTAAAATCATTAATAATGTATCTACATTATACAACTTTTTTTTTAATTTTCTAAAAAATAATTTACAAATTTCTAATTATAATAGTAAATAATTTTTATTACCAATAAAATTATGCACACAATAAACACATGCATTGCTCAAGTAAGAAAACTACTGATAAATTTAACCTATTTACATTTTTTTGTCAATTTGATCACTATTCTTTTTTAGTTAAATTTGACTTTATATATATAGATATAGTGATAAATTTAACCTATTTACATTTTTTGTCAATTTGATCACTATTTTTTTAGTTAAATTTGACTTTCAACTTTTTAAAAAGAATCGAATTTGACCATCAATCTTTCAAAAAGAGTTGAATTGCTATTGTTTAATGAAAATACTAACCAAAATATTAAATTTTTTAACATGGTAACCCACATGTACTTTATACTAATATTTTTAAATTTTATATTTTGAAATTCTTTTTTAAAATTTTAAACAATCTCATTATAGATTCTAATCATATCTGTAATGTGCTTCAGCATACTCGAACCCACATCCTCCTACAATGACAACAATATCCATGCCAATCGAGCTAAGACTCAATCGTCAATATTTTATAATTTTTAAATTATTAACTTAGTGACATATAAAATAAATAGTGCCGTTTTAGCATAAAGTATATGTGGACTACCATGCAACTTCCCACACTGATTTTGTTAAAAAATTAATATTTTAGTTAATATTTTCGTTTTAAAAACACTATTTGACTCCTTTTGAAAAGTTAATAGTCAGATTTAGTTAAAAATAATGATCAAATTGAAAAAAAATATAAACATTAAGAACTAAATTTATTATTATGCCTATATAACAAGGTCAATCCATGTGTAATTACAATACTACAGCAGAGAAATTATTTCATGGACCCTTCCCACCTATTCATATATGATCCTATCCAATTATTTTATGCCACACCAACAATTTTTTCCAACCCAAATTAAAAGGATTAAAACAATTTTTGTGTCAAATTTAATTTTGTTCAATTCCTTTTTCTTTTCATTTGACGTGATTTTTCCCTTCCTCTCACCGTCTCTTCACTATTAGAAGAAAATATTTAGGGTTTGGTTATTTTCTTTATATTTTCTTTTCTTCATTATCTCTTCACTATTAGAAAAAAGGATTTAGGGTTTTGGACAATTCAAAATCAACAATGAAAAAATTACAGTTAAGAAAAAAAAGGAGGGATTACAAAATCAGATTTGTTCCTATTTTTAATGATTAAAATAATGGTTTTTAATCTTTTCATTCAACTATGAAATATTTATTGAATTTAGTTAATAATTTTTTTTTATTTATTAGAAAAAAAAAACTTGAATTAAAAATGTGTGGAGTAATCCTTTTGAAAATTTTGTCAATATATATGCAGTAGGGAGTGACTAGCTTTTTGTATTTCAAATCTTTTCGCTCTTTGTCAATGGAGGTTCTACATTTTATATAATGAGTTGATTTTTATTTTGGGTTTTTGCCGTTTGATGTTTAATACATCAACACAACTGTTGGATTTGTTGTTCATTGAAAGAAAAGAAAAAGAAAAGTGCCCGATGACATTTGAGTATAAACCAAAATATGTATGTTCTACATGATAGAGATAGATTGAAAGAGAATAAGTGTTTTTTATTATTTCCCTTTGTTGTTGTTTTTGAGAGGTTGGGGTGGGATTTTTTTACTGAAAACATATGTTCCTATTGATTTGTCCAAATTTTAGATTTTATAATTGTTGTTTTGGTTAATTATCACAAAGTCAGAGAGAAATCTAAATTGCAGGTTTTCAACAGGGAAAACAAAAAAGAAAAACTGCCATTTTTTACATTTTGTTTTGTTTAAGTACTAGTATGTAAATTATCAAGTAAAAAGATAAAAAGATAAAAGAAAATTTACATAGCTAGAAGGTCAGGTAACATACCCAGAAATTTTTGAAAGATTGTAGAAATTTTTGACATATTTAAACTTAATTTGGTACTTCAGGTATTGGAACTCTCTTTTGTCTTCATTTATTTTTTCTTCGGGGTTTATCTAAGGAATCAAAGTAAATGGGTTGGCTTAAACAAAGGAAGTAATAAGAAGCTTCCTGAGGCAGTGGACCATGTGAAAACTTGCATTTCTTTTGAATGGCTTTGACCATGTCTACCACATGGAGCAATAAAATAAAGAAAAATAATGACTTCATCTTTTGTACTTACCACCTCCAAATTGAGACGCCGACTGCTATTATTGAGATGTATTCACATGGAAAATCATAAGGAATCCTCATCTTTACATACATTCTTTTATGAGGCAAGCAATATATAATAATATTTGCCTTTTTCTGTTTTATTTATTTTTATTTTATCTGTTATAAATGGGTGATCGCTAATCCGAAATTCAGATAAGATTCGGGTCACCTTGAAATCCAGAAAAGATCCGGGTCGTCTACCCGCGACCCGAGAAAATCCCACTAGATGGAGGAATGCAAGAAGACAAAGAGGAGAGCTCCCAGTGTCAGCTCGCACATGCCAAAGGGAGCTCGCAGGTATCCAAGGAGCTCACATGTGGAGATCATGAGGCCTAGCAAACGACTCAGAATGGAATGCGCGCCCAGCAGGCTTGAAGCTCGGTTAGAATGTCAGTCCCAGAAATAGAGAAGACCACGTGCTTGGTAAGCAACCCAGAGTAAAATACGTGTCTAAAAGGCTTGAAACACGCTTAAAATGTTGATCCTAGGAACAGTAGGGTCGAGACAAAACAGTAAAATCAAGTCGTGAACTGTGATAGTATGTATAAATATCCGAATGCTACCATGAATAGAATACGAGTCAAAATTACTCAACACTATCCAAAATTTTAAAGGATTTACAAATTAGTATCAATAATATATCTATGAGACTAACAATTAAATAGTTAAACACAAGTCCATTTGATACATTCATCAAGATAAAAATATAGCTAAATATGAGGTGGGGTTTATTAAAATCTAATAACAAAATGTTTTCATTATTAATCTTTTGGAATAATAATCTTGTTTTCTTTCATTCAACTTTAAAATTAACCACAAATATATTCTAATATTTAATGGGATATTTTGAAAACAATACGAAGATGAGGGATATCGATTTAAATGTTTTTAAGTGTTGAACCATTTAAATGTTTTAGATCTTATGTTCTACAATTTAAGATGAAATTGTAATCATTAAACGAGAAGCTAAATCTTATATGTGATATAATTTTAAATGAAAATATCAAAAATAAATGAATATTGTAAAAATAGATGTCACAAAAATTTTGGTTTTGAGCCTGGTAAGATATTGTCCGTTTTGGGTGTTCACGACTTTGTTCTTGGGAGCGCCCATACACCTCCAAAAAGCCTCTTACTATTGAAATGCTGCTACCCCTTTATATAATCCAGGTCTCTCTCGTGTTTTGCCGATGTGGGATTGCTCTCTCCCATGCTTTTTTGATGTGGGATTTTCCTAGGGTGTTATATAGGGGTAAACAAAACTCGATTTGACTCGAATCAAATCGAGTTATTCAAGTTAATCAAGTTATTCGAGTCAAATCGAATTTTTCTTTTAAATTTTGAGTTCGAATCGAGTTGAATTTTCGAACTCAAATAATTCGAATAAACCGAATATCAAACTATAATATTTTACATTTTTATCCCAAACCTCAAACCTTTTTATTTCTCCCAAACCTTTTACTCCCCTCCATCCCATCCCATCCCATCCCATCCCCCATCTACCCCAAACCCATTTTCCCCTATTTTCTTTTTAAAATATTTTCCCTAAAAAAATTTACTCCCCCCATATACTTTCCCATAAATTTTTACAACTCAAAACTTTTTATTTTTTCCCTAAACTTTTACTTCTTACTCTTTACACCAAATCAAAAATCAAAATCATTCAAAAAAATATCTAAATCTAAATAGTAATAATTTTATTTATATATACTATTTACATTATTAAATTAAATTTCATATTTTGTACTATTTATATTATTGAATTGTTTAATCATATTGAATCTTTATAAATTTCTGTTAAAATTGAATTATTGATAATACCATAAGATATTCATGTTAAAAATTTATATTAATGTCAATTTCACATTTTATCTTTAAAATAACTTTTATTAAAAATCAAATTTTTACATTTAATATATTTTTTAATTTCAAAATTCATAGTGGCAAGAATCAAAATATAATTGAAGCAACTAAGCAAGCAAAAAAGCTAATCTGTATATAAAATATTAATAAATAAATTGTTAGGTGATGAAAGTTAATAACAAATTTGATTACAGTGGACAAATTTGATACAGTAGGTGACAGTGGCTACAAGGACCTAAAGTCATTTTTTAAATTTAACTCGAACAAATATTCGATTCGATTTGAATTCCATCTCACTCGACTCAATTCGAGAAAATTTTAAATCGAATTAGGATGATAAAATAGGATTCGTCAACTCGATTAACTCAGATTTTTTTCATTAGATTCGATCGAATGCTCACCCCTAGTGTTACATTCATAACCTTCAAGGATCTCTCATATCCATGCCTCACCTGACTGTTTTGAATCCATGCATTGTTGCTTCATTATATATTTCTCATAATATAATTGCACAAAAAAATATGCAACAACAAATAACCAGTTAAAACATTCCATTCATTATAAAATCTCTTTCATTTCCTTTTCATCATCACTTTCATCACCGTTGGAATTGTTAACCATACTCATCACCTGTGAAAAAAAATTTACATCCAAAATCAAACATAAAAAATTATTGATAAAACTATATTACACATAAATAAGTAGAACATAAATTCAATATCCAAAAACAAAACGTAAACAACTATTAATAAAACTAGTTTAGCATTGTTGTATTATCACGTAGTAGATATCTCAACACCCTAGAAGACTAGAAAATTTTCAACTCTCCTCCATTCCGTCTTAAGCCAAAAAGCTCTAATCTTGCATTAATTAATAAAAACATAATTCCCTTGTCCTTATTGAGTAACAATTTTAGTGAGAAAAAGTATAGCGAACTAGCTTCTAGAACCTCCTCCGACATGCTATCAAGCACTTTGACTGCTTGTGGAATAACATGTGGATCCATAGCAAGAGTCAAACTAAATGTGGTCTAACTCATATTTTCAGCTGCATTGCATAAATTTTCAATTTGACTAGACAATCTTATAGCCCCTCCAATTTTTTTTGAGGATTTCTTCATTCTAGTTTTAAATGTGAAGTAGATATCTCAGGTATTGTTCTTTTTTAACTGTTTCCATCAATGTGAACATCATTTAAAATGTGAATATCATTTCTCGCATTTTCTTCCTCATTCTCTTCAGGTATATCATTGTTAACATCCTTAAAAAACTCACTACGGAGTGTACCAGAAGAAGGTTCCCATTCTTTATCACCAGTTGCAACTACCCCGATGAACATTTGGTCCAACTTCCCTTCAAATTCAGGATCAATGCCCGATGTTCTAAATTTTTGAGCTTCAGGCACAACCTACATATAATTTGATAGTTTAATATGAAATTATCAACAACCTCATAAATAAGAAGAAAGAAAAATGTTAAGAATTATTAATCTACCTTTAGCCTACTCTCCCACCAATCATTCGATGCATCAACGATTATTTTTATATGATTCCACCCGAGACCAATATCTTCGCCTTTAAGTTTCTTCCAAACCTTCCATCCTTTTTTCAAGGCATCTCACATATTTTTAAGTTGTCTTTGTGAATAAGCATTGTTTATTTCTTTCTCGAAGTTGGCCATTATTTTCAGTCATCCATCTTTTATGAAATGAGTACCAAATTTATTGCATTTCAATAACTCTTTAATACAAATATCATAGAATATTTCTGTCAATCTCTTATCCCACATTGCTTTGACCTTTTCACCACTAACTTCAACCATTGAAGTACTCATCTATTATGTATATGAACATATTCATTTCAGCCAGTAAAGCAAACAAGAAAATCATAGATGGAGATCAAAGCCATTTACCTCTCAAGGAGAAAGTACAAAAGGAAAAAGAAAATAAAATAAAACATAACTTGAAGGAAAAAAATCAAAAGATGTATCTTTGAAGAAGAAAGGCAACTCCTCTTCCACTGCTACTTCACAAATCAGATTCTATTCAAAGAAAATGTTGATGCTTTTGCTATATTTCAATCTGCCATAAAATCAAATCAAGTTATGGTGCCATTATACAAAAATGACTCCACAAAAGTACATTCAAAATGGCCCTGAAAATGTAGGCAATTTGTATATAAATCTGCATCACAAAAATTCAATCCAAGTTTTGTACTGTAAGAAATACATAACATAACATAATAGAGACCAAAATCAAGTGTATATATTGTAAGATATACATAACATAACATATATATGTATATATATACATAATAGAGACCAAAATCAATTTAACCTAAAAGTAATATCGTTCAACCTTTGTAACACAACTTTCTTATAATTTGTCTTAAGTTTAGACAACATTACACTCATTTAAATCAATATTTTTAATCGACATTAACTTATTTAGTTTGTCCTACTTAACAAAAATATTTACAGGGCATTCATCGTCCAAATTAGAATTTCCAGACACCATAATTTTCGTAACATTAATACAACCAATTTACACTTTCAGACATCACTAAACTAAACCTTTAAGCAGCATTAATTCCATCAGTAAGAAAATTTCTAACACCATAAATTCACATTTTGTATTTTCTGTCTTTAGTATTTTGCATGCATAGCGATATTGTGACAAGCAAATATGAGCTCATTAATTGTCTAAGGTCAAACTGAAGATGAGTGGCATTGTAAACATTGCGAGAAAGACAACTTACTTCAGTAAATAATTTAAATGAGTCTGTAATCTCGTAAAAGAATCAGAGTGAGCGTTTGATTTAAATATTGAGAAATATTATTATGTCGCCTACAATTTCAATTGGGGAGATGACTAGTCTTGGATATCAGAGTAGTTGACTCTACGGGTAAGGACATAAATGTATTCATTGATAGAATGATACATTGGATTGGACCCAAGATGAATTAATTCTAAATCCGTTTGTGAATTAATTTACTTGTGACGTTCATGGTGTGATTTACCTAAATCCTGAGTTAGTCATTGACCATGCGTATACAACTCATGTGCTTTGATATAAGTAGAGGCTTATGCTCTAAAGATGATCGAGCCCATAGCCGGTATGTTGGGTACATGACTTGTATGGCATGACTTTACTAGCAACAGTGAAATTCATAGCTCAATTAAAGAGTTAATGATATCCTCTCATTGACATTATGTGGATTGATAAATATGAAACGTGGATACGGGTTGCTTGTTCTCGAACGAGCAATTTATCACAGTCATTTGTTGACAGTGATCATATTAATCATTAAGAAAACACAATGGTGACAATAAGATAAAATAGGATTGTATTGAGTGAACATATTTAACTCAAAGGAATCAAGGATATCATATGAGGGTAACACACACATGACGAGATCATTAGACAAAGTAGTTGAATGAGTTGCTTTCGTAAAGAGTATACAATAAGGAGTTTTCAATCATGGTACTTTTTGTGAACTGACTCCATGATTAAGTAGTTGCGAATTATCAGAACGATGTTTCTGGACATAATCGCAATTACTAGAGCCTAATTGTATATGTCTGATTTGTCCCTCCGCTAGCTCAATAAAAACCTCAATCGGACTGCGTTGAATCAGAAGAAAATTCTACGA
The DNA here is from genome assembly GCA_005610355.1 of Gossypioides kirkii. NCBI lineage: Eukaryota > Viridiplantae > Streptophyta > Magnoliopsida > Malvales > Malvaceae > Gossypioides > Gossypioides kirkii. Next base: position 15,707,645 of record CP032245.1, read on the forward strand.
TTTTGGAAATAATTTAATTGAGTTGATTTATTCGAAATGGAATTAAATTAGATGGTCGTGAAAATTGTTCAACTAGAGAATTTTCTTAAAAATTAATTTAGAAAATCTAAATTATTTTTGGAAAATTAATTTTGATTAAGTAAAATTAAATTAATCAAATTAATTAAAATTAATATGATATTTTTGAAAATTAATTTTCAAGTCAGACAATTGGCCCAATGGGTAATTGAACTTGCAAATTGAACTATTCCAAAAATAATATTATTTTAATAGTTTATTATTAAATTTAATTTAATAGTATTTTATTAATTTAATATTAAAGTGATTAGATTAATATTTAATTTAATTTAATGTTTATCTATAAGATATACATTTTATTATTTTAATAAGATTTAATATTAAATTGATTAAGTTTAATCATAGTTGAACTCTCTATACTTACCCTATATAAAGAGAGTCTCGGGTCATTATTTTTTTAACACACGTTTGAATTCAAGAAAAAAGTTGTAGAGAGAAAATTTTCTGAAGATTTTATTTCAGAAAGTCTCTAGAGATATTTTTTATTTATAACTTGACCCAAAAGTTTAAAAAAATTACAAAATTACCTCACTGATAAGTTTTGTGAAATTTTTTTGATTCGAAGTGAGCCTCCACTTGGCAGACGTGAGCATGAGGATAGCATAAAAGACTACTCGATCGAAGTGCTCATCCTAGACGAATCGAAAAGGTAAAAAAATTTGATTAAGTGTTTATTACTTTAGATATCACAACTAAGATCTTGTTTTGGAAAAAAATTAAACTCTTATTTTTTCCTAAATTTATTTTCTGTTGCGTTTTTAAACTTGTTTTTTCCAACAATTGGTATCCGAGCCAGGTTGTGATCTATCTGTAAGTATAAACAGACAATCAAAATAATTTTCTATTCTTCTTGAATGATTTAATTACATAGAAAGTGATATTCTTTAGATCTTATGCATGTTTTGAGTTATATATGGGAATGGATGCGATAGTATATATTTGTTATATAATTTTTTTTAATTTTCGAGGTTGTGGTTCTTAGGAAATAGATCGTGGACTATCATCTCCATGTAGGATTATTTTTTTTTTAAATTCATAGAATTTTTGTAAGCCGAAAACGAACATAGAACTTAAATATAATTTTTCCAAAAGGAGTCTATTGACGAGGAAAAGATGCAATGATGATTGAAGAGACAAGGAATGACTTGTGGGGAAAAATTATGTATTTATTTTCTAGAAATAAAATCATGGAAACCTTGGTTGACTATTTTATTTTAATTACCGATCTCCTTATATATTTGTTTTATAATTGTTTATAATATTTATACTATGTAATGTTATAATTATGATATATATATGAGATAATCCACAGTTGATTGATTAAAAAAATAAGCAATGTGGTAATGAGAAAATACATGTGTTGTATTGTTCTATTCACTTCTTTAGGTTATTTGATAACTGTGAGAATTCTGGTAATGAGAAGATGCATGTCTAGGATTGACTTTGGCTAGGAAAGACTTGGTTTTTAAGCGCTCAAATTTGAATCACCTCCCTTTCCTGAGAACCTACATGGTGCACGGTTCACATTCACTTCTCCGGTTTTCCCTTAAAAGAAACCTGTGGAGAAATAAAATTGTTTGCTTTTTTGATTGATTCTTATGAATGGATTTTATTAAATTGTCATAGCATGCCATGCATATATTAGAAGCATGTCATTTAGATTAGGTAAGAATGCCACTAAGACTATTGTATGATCATTCTTGAAATTTGGGATAAAAAACCTTGCATGTTTTTTAAATATTGAGTAGGAGAAGATCCTTGAACAAGACCTAATGCCTCCATTAATGGTCCTTAAGTGATAGCATGATAACATTTTGAGTCGGTTCCTTCCCCGGTCGCACCCCAAGGTAAATTTTGTAAAGTGGGTTCACTAGATTGGATTTCATTTTAAGGACAACTAGTCATGCATGACTTTCAAATAGATTGTCCCAATATGACTCACAAATGAAAGCATATTCATGATGGGTGTTGACTTAACGGTTACAAACTCAAGATCGTCTCTTATTAAATAGTTTTCAAAGAAACGATATTTAAGCTAGAGATGATGGCCAAACGTTAAGTGATCGTTAATTCGTGTGGAGTCTTGAGAATTAAGATTCACGAACTGATTGGATGTAATCCATGTTCTTGTTAGTTAATCATGGGACCCCAAGACGACATGGATGATGGGTGTGAGAATGATCGTAGCAATGGAAAATTATTTTTTCAAGGTTTTAATACAAGATGCATGCATCATATTGCATTCTTGATATGTTGCTGAAATGGAAAATATTTTCTTAATACAAAGATAATAATTAGTGAATCTTTAATTATTTTTTCAGTTCAAATATACCTCCTACTCCTCTCATTAGCATTTTTACTAAGAATAAATTAAATGGGGATAATTTTCGAGAATGGAAACGGAACTTGCTGATAGTTCTCAGTTGTGAGAAACACAAATTCGTTTTTGACAAAATGTGCCCTTCTAAGGCTCAACCCAAAGCGAGAAATCGCTAGAGAGATTCTGACTCGATTGCTCAATATTATATGTTAGTGAGCATGAGTAGTGTGTTGCAAAAGCAACACGAGAACTTTCGTATTGCCATAGAGATCATGATAGATTTGGAGGATTTACTCAGAGGTTAAGTCGCATTGGCTCAACAATCTGCTATTACAAATTTGATGAATTCTTAGCAGAAACTCGACACTCTGATCAAAGAACATATGCTTAAGCTTATGGGATTATTTGTAGAAACGGAGGACAATGGGGCTGAACTAGACGTAAACACTCAAATTGAAATAATGTTCAAATCCTTAACCAAGGAATTTGCTGGTTTAAGGGTCGTTTACAACTTGGGGAATAAGGCACTTACCTTGACTTAACTCATGAAGGAATTACAATCCTATGAGTTGATATTGAATTGTGGTAATTCAGTTTAGGAGAAACCTAAAGCAAACTTAGTTGTGAGCCCCTCGTCCTCTAAGGGGAAGAAGAAAGCTAAGGGAAAGAAGAAACTGATTATGTCTTCGGTTCCACTTCGTGTGGATAGGAAGAAGGCTAAGAAGTCAAAAGATCCTAAAAAGATTAAATGTTTCTTTTGCAACAGGAAAGGGCATTTCAGATCAAACTGTAAGAAGTATTTAAATTACCTAGCCGAAAAGGGAAAATGTATGGAACTTTTTGTGGTTGAAGCTTGCTTAGTGGAAGAATCAATTGACAATTGAGTTATGGATTCAGGAGCCACTAACCATGTGTGTGTTTCTTTACAGGGATTCAACGAAATGAGAAGTTTGCGTGATAAGAGCCTCTTGTTACGGACCGAAGATGGGAGTTATGTTTCAACTGAAGCAGTGGGAGAAGGTTATTTTACACTTTGATAATTATAGAAGATTGTTTTAAAGAACGTATTTTATGTACCTCGTTTTAAAAGGAATCTAATATCTGTAGCATGTTTATTTTATGACGGTTATATCGTGACATTCAATAAAGGGATTGTTATTCATAGAAATCGTTCTTTAATCTATAATGTATGGATAGAAAATAATCTCTACTTTATCAAACCAAATAACTACTGGATACTTCAAACTGAAATAGTGAATAAAAAGCTTAAAATTTCTCACTCTAATGAGGGGTACCTATGGCACTTAAGACTTGGTCATATTAACTAAGAAAGAATCACTAGACTCATGAAAGATGGTCCCTTAAGTATGCTCAAGGAAGCTAGTCTTCTATAATGTTAATCTTGCTTGGAATTTAAAATGATTAAGTGGTCTTTTAATTCGAAAGGTACAAGGGCCAACCAACCTTTGGAACTTTTACAAATTGATATATATGGTCCCATGAGCATCGTACTTGAGGAAATCATTACGTGACTTTTATTGATGACTATTCTCGATATGGATATGTGTATCTAATGCACCACAAAGGCGAATCCTTTGATAAATTTTGAAAGTTTTGTGCAGGTATGGAAAAACATTAGGTTTATCCATAAAGAATCTTCGATCTAACCAAGGTAGGGAATATTTTTCCGACGAAGTTCTTATGATACCTCATAGAGAATGAGATTTTATCCCAATTAACTGCACCGGACACTCCACAACAAAATGGCGTAGTTAAGAGAAGGAATAGAACCTTGCTTGACATGGTTCATTCAATGTTAAGCTATTCATGGCTTCCTGCTTCTTTCTGGGGATATGCGATACAAACGGCTTGCTATATTCTGAATGATGTGCCGACCAAGTCTGTTAGGAAAACACCTTAAGAACTGCGGCATGGAAAGAAATACTTTCTAAATAACTTTAGAATATGGGGTTGTCCAACACACATTCTAAATAAGGATGCAAAGATGTTGGATGCACAGACAAAATTGTGCATGTTTGCAGGACATCTGAAAGTAACAAAGGAAGGATTATTCTACAATCCGAAAGATAATACGATTAAAGTTTCTACTCATGCTACTTTCCTCGAGGAAAGCTACATGGATAAATTTATGCCTCGAAGAAAAGTGGTACTCAAGGAACTTTTGGGAGTTGTAGAATAATCACCAAGTTCAATTCTCGAGAAAGTTATAAAAAGACTTGCAAACAATCAACAACATAGGGGAATCCGTCGCAGTGGGAGAGTTTCTAAGAAATCAGACTTCTTCATCTATGTTAGTAGTATTTATAATATGGAAGACAATCATGAGGATGATGATCCACTCACTTATGAGGAGGCTATGCAGGACGTTGATTCCAAGCTCTGGAAATAGGCCATGGATGCCGAGATGGATTCTATGAAATCTAATACGGTGTGGGAACTTGTAGACTTACCGGTTAGGATTAAACCCATAGGGTGTAAGTGGATCTACAAGAAAAAGAGAAATGTGGAAGGGAAAATGGAATTGTACAAAGTTAGACTTGTAGGGAAAGGCTATACACAAAAAGAAGGTATCGATTACGATGAGACCTTCTCTCCAGTAGTCATGCTTAAGTCTATCTACATACTCTTATCCATTATCACTGCTCTCGATTACGAGATCTGGCAATTGGTTGTCGATACGACATTCTTGAATGGCTATCTTGATGAGACCATTTACATGGCTCAACCCACTTTGCGTGTAAAATATTATAGCAATTTGGGCAAGTATACACGTCATACAATTAATAAAGTGATAAGAAAGATTGTCTCCACAGGGATCGATTTTTAGTAAAATTTGTATTATGTTATTAACAAATAAATGTTATAGCAAACAAATAAAGAAATAATGTGATGGCAAAGTTACGAATAAAAAACTATAATGAAACTTAAACAAACTTTAATGGAAATAATTGACAAAGATCTTGATGCAAGACTTATGTTGTTGAGTGAATTGATTGGGGTTCCTTAGTATTTATCCTTAAATCTATCAATTCTATGATAATTCCTATATGGTTTACTACTTAGAAAAGGATCAATTACGGTTTACTTCTGTCGAGGCAAACTTAATGGCAATCCATCTTACACAATATATGTCTAGAGTCTCCTGCAAGTATCTTCAACCATAACACTACAAAGGACATTTCTAAAACCTAGGAAGAACATCAGGTTCGCTTCACGATTTAGCCTTCACAACAGTCACAGTGATCGCTGATCTGCTGGATTTATACTTAACAGATTGAACTACTTTTCGCACTTTAGGAGCTTGAAATTAAGCATTTCCCTTTTGTTTTCTTAGGATTTAGTTTAGTTTTCTCTTATGAAATAAATTGTGTAAAAAGTGCAAAAATGTGCTTTTGTTATCTTTAAGGTCGATTGAGGCCTAAGGGTTAGCTAATGAACTTCGTGAGTGTGCAAGAGACCGTCAGAAGAAAAATAAGTATGAAGCTGATCACTATGTCACGACGTGGATTGATCTATGTCATAACAAATGGACCAAACTTGAATAATATCAAGATTGTCTTCTATGTTGCGACATAGGTAAGGTATGCCGCGACAACGTTTGTACGAATAACCTAAAGGAGTGGACTGACTTCTTTGTCGCGACACGACTCTTGTGTGTCGCGACATCGATTCTTGGATGCGGATTTGACACTGAGTGAAGGGCGTTTTAGTCTTTACAATGCCACTTAAACACGAGGAACGATAACTGACCTATGGTTGAGGAAAATTATCGTATAAGACTATAAATAGGACCTTTAGCACTTAGGTTTACACATTCTTAGTTTTAGTTTCAATTTCCTTTGTTATTTTTATTTTTCGTTTTAGAAATGAGATTTGTAACTTCACATAAACGATTGTGGATTTTATTCCCAACAGATTGTTATACAAATATCAGTTTCTTTCACTTCATTTATTCAATCTTAAATTTCATGTTGATTTATATTATTGATTTTATGATGTTTAAAAAAACCATGATGAACTAATCCCATTGTGGGGGATTAGGGAGTGGAAGTATGGTTATTTAATTATTTTATATAGGAATTTTCAATCTGATCAACTGTTTAGGAAAGGAAGAACGTGAAACAAACACTAGGCCTAACAACCCTAGAAAGTCATCTAGGTGAGAATTAACCCAAAATTGGTATTGCCTATTCGCGAACACCTTCACCCAAAACTAGTTTAGAGTGTGACATCTAGCGATAAGTAGTCTTTATTGACTCGTTATGATGGTGGAAGATCAAAAGATCCTGCTAGGGTAGCAACTAGTTGATTGAAGCAAAGTCCCCAAAATCGATGATTGAAGAACCCATACTGAAGCGAACTAATCTCCCCAAATCTTTTTATTGAATTTCTCTATCTCTTTCCTTTGCTTTATTTTCCTTTATTTTATTTTATGTTCTTTGCTCACAAACTCTTTATTTCATTTTCATATTATAAACCCTAAAAATAGTACTAATTAATTCTTTTTTTTGTACGAATTCTAATCACTATCGCTTCGCCTCCTTTGGGTGCGATCCTCGAAACGCTTACCAGGTGTTTCATTGTAAACAAAACCATATTACAACCTGACCCGTATCTTGCAAAAGCCCTTAAACACACACCGAACAAGAGTACGTTCGAAAGCGATTACGTTGTTGGCGTCGTTACCGGGAGGCAATGTTTTTAGTGATTTTTATTTTTGCACTGTTATTTGAATAATTAGAAAATCTTTAGGCTATAGATTCATTTTATTTTATTTTATTTTATTTTAATACGTATTACTTTTTAGGTTTTCTTTTCTTTTTTTATTTTATGACTCGAAGCCAAGAAAACTTGGTAGAACCAATCTCTAACCCCAAAGCATTAATTAGACGAAACCAACGAAATCAACAGTCAATGCAAAATCCACCACTACTTGAGGAACGAGAAGAACAAGAAGATCCACTTGATGATCCAGTTAACAACAACATTGAGGACGTTAGAGTACCACCAAAACTCCCCACCAATGAGCCAATGGCATAAGCCCAAAGAACTTTAAGGGAGTATCGCTAAACCTACTATTGCCGTTAATACTTTTGAGATCAAGCAGTCTATGATCCAAATGATCCAAAACAATTTACAATTTAGAGGGAGCATGATTGAGGATCTTAGTTTGCATATAAAGTGATTTTTAAAATTGTGTGATACTTTCCGTTATAATGGTGTTATTGATGATGCCATTTGTCTTAGATTATTTCGATTCTCTCTCATTGATAATGCTTTTTCTTGGTTGGATGCATAGGCACTAGGATCTATTACCACGTGGGATGAACTTGTAGGAAAATTCTTATAGAAAATTTTCCCTATTAGTAAAGTAGTCCAACTCAGGAGGGAGATCTCAACATTCCAACAATTTGAGGGTGAAGGGTTTCATGAAACATGAGAACGATTCAAATCATTGTTACAAAAGTTCCCACACCATGGTATGCGGAGGTGGTTGCAGTTATAGACCTTCTATAACAAATTGGAAGCATCCGCTAGATCTAGATTAAATGGTGCAATAAGAGGAGCCCTAATGAATAGAACCTATAACGATGCTTATGGGTTAATTGAAAACATGGTGATGAACTCTTGCCAGTGGCCTACTGAAAGGTTCACATACGGGCAGAAACCAACTTTGGTTAAAATGATCTAGGAAGATGATAAATACTAACAATTGTTGGATAGACTGAACCGAATTGAATCTGTAGTAGGGGCATCATCATCACAAGCAGAAGATAAGTCTCTCTACCATTATTTCACCAACACTAAGTACGTTAACTATGTTAGAAATAGGGGTGGAAATCCCTACTCAAATACCTGCAATACGGGATGGAAAGATCATCCAAATTTTAGATGGGAAGGAAATCAAGGAGAAAGTGCTAGTAGTAACCAACAAAGAAATCTGAACTACCAACCTCTATTATTGCATAGGCAATTAGAGAAAGCAGTCCAAAGTGACCATACTGTATGTGGTCAAAGGTTAGACAAGATCGAAGCAGAGATACAATTGGTACGAGTAGAGGTAAAGCAAGTGCAGTTTGAGTGCACTAATTTCGTTAGAACCTTGACAAAACTAGAGGAACGGATGAACCAATTGATGAGCATGGTAGGAGACAACACCAGGAAAATTGGGACCAGTATCGCTATTAACACTGAAAACAATCCCTGGAATGAGGGGAAAGAACATATCAAGGTTATCAAACTGAGATCGGGTTAAGTATTGAGTAACCCAGAAAAACCCAAAGAGGAAGGGGATCAAAAATAGCAAAATGATGTTATAGAAATCCCCTCTGATGATGACACTAAGGTCACATTTACCAAAGAGGTACTGTTGGAAGGAACATCAAAAAAGAAAGAGGAGCCTAAGGAGGATAAAGGCACCACTGTTCCATTTCCTAAAAGGTTAGAGGAAAATAAGAAGCAAGATGGTGATGACTTTGTTAGTTTTTTGAACTTATTTAAATCCCTACACATTAACTTACCTTTGATTGAACTAATAGAAAAAATCCTAAAATACACCAAGTTTTTAAAGAAGATCATCTCAAGGCGTAGGAAAATCAAGGTGGGTGAATAGGTGGAAGTCAATGCCTCTTGTAGTGCTATTATTTCAAAACAGATTCCTCAAAAATTGAAGGATCCCGATAGTTTTACCGTCCCAATCAAGATTGGGAACCTTCAGTTTAATAGAGCTTTATGCGATCTAGGCTCAAATATAAACTTAATGCCTTTATCAATTTTTAAAAACTTGGAGTGGAGATCTTAAGAATACCCAAGTGATTCTACAACTTATAGATAGATCATCTGTGCGACCAAAAGGGATCTTAGAGGATGTGCTGGTCCAACTGAGAAGTTTCATTATCCATTATAGATTTCATGATGTTAGATTTTGAAGAAGACAGGGATTTACCTTTCTTGTTAGGAAGACCCTTTTTAACCACATCTAGATCTACCATTGACTTAAACATCAACTAGTTAACTATGAGAATCAATGGTGAAGTGGAAATCTTCAAATCTGGGGATAAAATAGATAGCAAAGAAGATCACAGAGAGTGCTGTCATTTGCTTGACATGGAAGATGGTAAAGAACCCAGTGAGATCCCTTTCATGAATAAGGAACAAATTAATAAGTTTAAAGAAAGGGATTCATTGAGGAAAATGTAGCGGTATGATGGGAGATGGACGAATGTAGAAAAGGGATAGGCAAGGTTGACGAAGGTAAGAATATTTAATGAGTCCGGTAGTAAAACATAAAGGTGGATAGGTAAAACTAACTTCTATGTATTAGTGTAAATACTTCTATCTAGTTTTTCTTTTAGTAATTAATAGGAAACAAAGGTATGTTGCAACACATCACCTTCTGTGTCGCAACATTGGTGGAAGAATAAGGAAAAAAAAGAAATTGATGACGATATCACGACACTCAGATCTGAGTGTCGCGATAGAGAGAGTAGATTAGATGATTATTCGAAACTGAGGACGATGTCGCGATGATGCCTTAATCGTGTCGCGACATCAAGGGACTGATGAGTTTGTCGAGACGAAGCCACCCTGTGTCACGACATCGACTGCAATTTTTACAGGATCGACCCAACCCGACTGGGCAACCTAGTGACTAAACACTAATTTTTCTGATTTTTAACACTCTAAAACCCTAAATTTCACTTCCTATAATACTAAAACACTCTACTGACATTCGCATTACACTCTAACTCTCTCTAAATCCTTTAAAACCATAAAAATATTTCACTTTTCTATTTTTCTTTTCACCTTTCGGGTTCTATCAATTTTACAAGCAAGGACGAACATCAAGTGCAAGGGAAATCACACCAAGTTAGGTTAAGGGTTCCTAGCTCAAGACTCAATGATTTTTATTACAATGCCTCCTAGAAAGGTTAGATAAACTATTGAATCGAAACCATCACAGGTACAAACCCTTTAGGATTTGATAACGCAAATATTGAAAAATATTTCAACGAGCTTCAAGGAAAAATGTTTATTCAGGAGAGGGGTTTTGATCCATTAATGGTTCTGTGTAAAGAAATCTGACCACTAGTTAGGTACCATAGGTGGGAATGGTTTTGGACGATTTCCAAAGAACCTGCAGTTATCCAAGTAGTTCAGGAATTTTATGCTTTCCTAAGAGATTATATCTTTAAGACTAATGATGAAACTACATGGGAAAACCATAATGGTGAGAGGAATTAATGTTAAAGTAACCCCTAAACTCATATGCAAATTCTTTGATGCTCCATATTATGAACAGGATTTTCTAGATCAAATTGACTTGAAGTCTTTTCATGATATAGATATGAATAATGTAATAAACTATTTAACTGAGGAAAGAGTTAAATGGAAATTTAGGCCAAACACTAGTGTTCCTACTTGATTTAATCATGCCATCATGTCTCTGTAAGTTAAAATGTGGATTCAATTTGTGTACGCCCATATGGTGCCTGCTTTAAATATTTCTAATGTTAATGCTTTTCGAGCAGTGCTATTATTTGTAATTTTGCAGAAAAAGCAGACTTGTATAGGGAGATGGATGCATCAAAACATAAGCAGACGTGTGGGAAGCCAAAAAGTGGGAATCTTCTTTCCACACCTAGTCACGGCTTTGTGCAAAAGGGTAGGAGTGCCCATGACATCCATTGAGTAGTCATTAAAGCCGTAAAAAAGAATTATTGGTGATACCCTCTTCCAACAATATGTGGAGCTTCGTGCCAAACAAATCACTGAAGGGAAGAGGAGACCACAAGAATCAGTGGCCACACCAGCTTCATCACAAAGGTTGTCAATAACCCAACAAGAAGTTGGTGAAGGAAGTCATCCAAAGCTTGATTGGATGATATAGTGGATAGAAGAATCGAGCCCACTATTCTAAGAATTTGCTCGACAAAACAACATTAGGGTCCCTAATTACACACCAAACATGTTTCGGCCAACAAATGAGGAACATGATGAGGAGGAAGATGAAGGGGGAAAAGAAAGTGAAGAGGAGGAGGATAAGATGGAAGAAGATTGATTATTTTGAAATTTTGAATTTAAAGACTTTACTTTTAAGACTTGTAATTTTAGATAATTTTATTTTTGTTTTAAACTTTCTTTAGGAATAGGAGTAAAGGTAGATTTATTTTTGCATACATATGCTTTAATTTGATGTAGGAACCCCATATGATGGAGACACGACATTTGGAGCTATTCAGGACAAAAGGAAAAGGAACCCACCGTTAGAAGAGGAGCTTTCGCGATCAATTGGGTAGCTTTGATCCTTACTTTTAGGGGATACACATTGAGGACAATGTGTTATTTAAAGTGTGGAGGTAACATGGGAATTATTGCATTTTGTTTTTTTTTTTCTTATTTTCTCTTTTGATGTGTGCTTGAGCTTGTAGAAATACAAGTGATTGGTTAGGATCATGTACAATAGGTTGATTGTATTTTTGGATAAATTTGGCATGATGATGAGGAATTTTTAAATTTTTAAGCATGAAACTACTAAGTTATATATGTTACACAAAGTATATATAGAAAGATATTATTGGTACCAAATGATATAACTGATATGAGGAAACTAACATGCTAGTACATATGATAGATAACAATTTTGGGATTATGTGATTAAATTGATATTTGTGCATATTCAAATTTTTAGGGATGACCTAAGACATTATTTGGATACATTTAGAGCCAAATAGAAAGCCTTATTCCAATTCGCCATTTAGTACCCATATTTGAGCTATTGACCCTTCTTGATGAACCACATTATAAACCTTTAAGCCTAAAAAGTTTATTTGTGTTTGTTCTTTTCTTTGGTCCTATTTTGCACGATAATAGACGTATGGTCATATGCACTGAGGGATTGAGGGTAGGTAGACATATTAAGGTGGAGTTTGTAAAACAAAGAGTAAAATAGGAAAATCAATATGGAATATGAACTTTAGTATAGCTAGAAAGATGAAAACAATAAGAAACCCAAAAGAAAGAAAAGATGAGTAGAAACAAAAGAAAAAAAAATTCATGAGAAAATATATGAAAAGTGACAAAGTCACAAAAACACCAAAAAAAGAAAAATCTTGCTCAAGAAATAGAAGAATACTCATAGGCCAGATAAAAGAATTAGACCATGTTGAGATTTCCTAAGTGGAGAGAAAAGGAAGGTAAGAGAAAGAGAAATAAGGAGGTGAGAAGGAATGAGACACTAAAGGGGGGAGAATAGGGAACAATACAATGTGCCAAACTATTTTCGTGTTTGTAATCTCTTATGCTTACTATTCTTTGAATTCCATTCATGTCCTAAACCTCAAAATGTTACAAGCCGAAGAGATCTATGTGACCTAAACAACTCCATGTAAAAATGAATGTGGAATTACATGATTTCATTATGACTATCTATATTGTACTAGGATAATTAAAGTACTTGTATTAGGCATTAATGGAGTTATACAACTTAGATGTTTTTGATCAAAAATGGTAAAGTTACTTGCTCATCATGTTGAAATTATTGAAAGATATATAATGCCTAGAGTAGATGTTGTGAACTCAATCCTTGTATGATGCATACTAAAGCTCCTATGTTTTTCTTTTCTTTTACTTTTATTTTGTTTGTTTGAGGACAAACAATGACTTAAGTATGGGGGATTTGATCTGTTGGATTTGCACCTAGAAGATTGAACTACTTTTTGCACTTTAGGAGCTTGAAATTAAGCATTTCCCTTTTGATTTCTTAGGATTTTTTTAGTTTTATCTTATGAATAAATTGTGTAAAAAGTGAAAAAAGGTGCTTTTTGTTGTCTATAAGGCCAATTGAGGCCTAAGGGTTAGCTAATGAACTTCATGCGTGTGCAAGAGACTGTTAAAAGACAAATAAGTCTGAAGATGATCACTATGTCACAACGTGGACTGATCTATGTCGCAACAAAGAGACCAGACCTGAAGAATATGAAGACTACCTTCTATGTCACAACATAGGTAAGGAATGTCGTGACAACGCTTGTACGAATAACTCAAAGAAGTAGACTGTGTGTCGCCACATTGACTCTTCGACGCGGATTTGACACTCAGTTAAGGACGTTGCGGTCTTTACAGTGTCACTTAAGCTCGAGGAACGACAACTGACCTAGGGTTGAGAAAAACGGTCGTCTAAGGCTATAAATAGGGCCTTTAGCACTTAGGTTTACACATCCTTAGTTTTAATTTCAATTTCCTTTGTTATTTTCATATTTCGTTTTAGAAACAAGATTTGTAACTTCGCATAAAAGATTGTAGATTTTATTCCCAACATATTGCTATACAAATATCAGTTCTTTCACTTCATTTATTCAATCTTAAATTTCTTGTTGATATATATTATTGATTTTATGATGTTTAAAGAAACCATGAGGAACTAATCCCATTGTGGGGGATTTGGAATGAAAGTATGGTTATTTAATTATTGTATACAAGGATTTTCAATTGGACTAATTGTTGATGCATGCAAGACAGTAACCAAAGTTCAAATTCCCTATACTTCTATTGATACATGCAAGAGTTCTACCGAAACAATGCAAGACAGTAACCAAAGTTCATATTCCCTATACTTCTATTTATACATGCAAGAGTTCTACCAAAACAAGTGTGCAGAATTCTAATATACACATTAGTTTCCAAGTTTGCAAGCATTCTTTACCACTAGGCAATTAGTCAAGAATCAAGGCTTACATAACCTATACATGATAACACTTGTTTCATCACATAACCACAAGATACAATTATTCATAAGCACACATGACATTACATTTCAATGCACATTAGCCTACTTAAATCATTTAGCAAGCATACAAACTTAAGTTCAACTTTCAACCAAGTATGGGCAATGAACCAATCAACCCAAAATCAAGCGTTTCAAGGGTAATATCATCCTAGTACATGCCATATAACCAAGTGATGTAAATACTACCGAACAGCCTCTCAAGATAGTGTGATTTCTTGAGGTGATCCGATCTCCTAGCAGCAAAATAGAATCTATAAAACAACAACAATTTCATAGGTAAGCTTACATAGTTTTGTAAGTTCGCATAACCAGTAAATCTTACCAAAATTAATAATTCAATAATACAAGGGAAACAATTGAGATTACTTGATTGGATCATAGCAGAATACGATTTATTGTGGTTTTCGTAGAATGTAGCTCATTCAAGCCCAAAACAGAGTAATGCTCATTTGAGCCCAGAACAGATGTTTAACTCATTTGTGTCCATCCCATGAATACTGTAAAGACGATTAGAACCCTAGTACACGTTTCATATTGTGCCATAGTCCGACTATGGTCTTACATGTGCAATGCCATGGCCCGGGCATGGTCTTACATTCATATTGTCATAACCCAATTATGGTCTTAGCATCAAAATTTTATAGCCTAACTATGATCTTACATCTATATACACTGTCATGGTCCAACCATGGTCTTACGTCAGAATGCCATAGCCCAGCTATGGTCTTAACATTAGAATGCCTTAGCCCAACTATGGTCTTAACATCAGAATGCCCTAGCCCAGTTATGGTTTTATATCTATATACACTGTCATGGTCCAACCATGGTCTTATGTCAGAATGCCATAGCCCAGCTATGGTCTTACATCTATATACACTTTCATGGTCCAACCATGGTCTTACATCAGAATGCAGTCTGTCTCCATTGATATAATGAATTATTATTTTCGTAACTTTTTAACAATTCCTGTTCTATCAAAAAATCAATATAATATTAGTAATTTTAGATCATTTAAACTTTAACATTCGTAAACAATTAAAAATATAATTGAGTTCAGTTTAAATGAACTTACAAGGTTAATTTGCAGTAACGACTCAGAGTATCTCAATCAGTGATCAACATAATATCAATTCATTATTTCCATTTTCAGTTAAACATATCAATATAATCTAACATTTGTAAAAAGGTTCATAAATGAAATTAAAATTATTCTAAAATTAAACCAAACGAACTTACCGAATGAAATTGCAGTTAAAGTGAACTCCAGAGACTAATCCATAATTTTTCTTTTTTCATGATCAATGACACGATCTTGATCTTTCTATTTGAAGAACACTAGCTTGGTCGAATGTTTCTTTCTAACAATGGGGTTTCAATTTTTCTTCATGAAGAAGATGAAGTTTTGGTTGCTTTTACATATTTTATTTCATTTATTTTTACTTTTATTATTGAATTTACTACTTTACCCTTATCAATTCATTCAAAATTCAACAAATTCAAGGTCATGATCGTCCACTCACCACCTTAATGGTATAATTATCATTCAAGTACTTTACCTTACTTTTAAATTAGTATCTAGTGCCTTTAATTGATAGAATACAACTTTTACACCTTTTATGATTTAATCCTTTTTACTTAATTAACTATCTAAACAATAAAATTTCATAACCAAATTTTAATACGATACTAATGACCTCATAAATATTAAATAATTAATATTTAAGGTCTTATAAATCGAAGTTGTGGCCTCAAAACAACTGATCGGTGTTTTTACGACATAACGATTATGCAAGCGTACACACGTCGATGCAAGTATAGTTGATAGACAAATCTATCGGATATCGATCCCACGAGGAATGAATTTTTAATGTTTAATTGTCGGAGCAATCAATACTGAAATGAAAGGTAATGTAAGTACTGATGTCAATGCAATATGTTAGATCTGCACACTAAAATAGTCAATCAATGTCAACGCAATTAGAGTTAAACTTCAGAGATTAAATGTTAGTGTATTGAAAATAAATCCAATTGTGTTGAATGCTGAATATTTAAAAACATAAAATATAAATGTGACCAAGTGTAAAGGGAAGAATTGGTTCACTGAATATTGATAAGTCGCAACGCTGGATGAGTCGACAAGGTAAAATATAGATGAATTGTCGCTGCAATGAAGTCCCTTTGAGTTCTTACCAACAACAGCTCCCTACTTAATCATGACTCAAATACAATCACTCCACTTCTCGGTGCAAGAAACGATGTGTATCCAAGAACAAGTAACTGGTATTTATCCCAGTCCTGAGCAGCTCTCGCCTAACCCACTTGTTAACCTAACCTGTCACCGCATCTCTCGATGTCTGCGTACTGCAAGTTCACTCTCGTGTTTAGAGCGATTAGATCCAAGAATAAATGGATAAGTAGTGTAAAGTAAGAAACAAAATGATCTAACATCAAAAGATACTCTCGTATTCATTTAATATCAACAAAATCCATCATCTTTTAAGAAAAATTAAAGAGTACAACGAAACTTACTATCTCTAGACTACTAAGTCTACTCTCTAATTGTTCCTCCTGCTCGGCATCAAGCACATCTCGTCAGAAGCAGTTGCAGACTTGCTTCATCAACTCCCCGAATTCTAGCTCAAATCTTTAGTTCACATAGAATTTTTGAAATTTAATCCTCTTGCTCTTGATGATTTCTTTTCTCCTTTGTTCGTCTATTTATAGCCTCTAAATATTGCAGGTTTCAACCTTCATTCTCAGATTTAGATCTAGATTTTGCAGCTATCAAAGTTAGTTAGAGTACAACTGTGCACTCACGCAGATTACATGTTTTTTTCAGAGATCTGCAGGTTGTCGCTGCACTGCTAGGTGCAATCTAATATTGTAATTGTAGCGACACCTGTGATATTCTGCGCTGGTGCTTCCAGATGTAAATTCAGCTTGAGTCTACTCATTTGAGGTTCAGATTCAATGTGGTAACATCTCTTGGTCGTAATTCCAAGCTTATCTTGTGGCTGCGTTCTATCAATGAGTTAGAAAATATGAAAACTAAGTATAAAATGCTAATGATGAATGTAAATGAAGTACAAAAGAGACAATGTAAACACTAAATTGAGAAGAAAATCTATGTCATTTGTAATACCATCACACCCCCAAACTTGAGTTTTTACTTGTCCTCAAGTAAACAAAATTAACAAAGTATCAATTAGAAATGTCACCGCAATTAGTATTCATACAACTTGAATTCTCTAAATTTCTAATGTTTAAACTGCATTCATATAATAGAATGATGCGCCAACAATTTACAAACATGAGCAACTTGAAACTGCAATTCATCAATGTTAGTATCACGTATCAAATCTTGACCTACCTTGAACCACTTCAGCAATTTATTCTTATTTTTCTTTCTTTCTTCATGTTGTAAGTGACTAAAAGATGTCATTGCATTACTCTACCTTTGTTCTTGAGTAGTAACGATGGGGTGTAACAAACCCCCAGGAGGCATGTAATTGCGCTGACACACACTCTTACAGTTATAGCCTTTGGCTAGATAAGTTTTCTTTTCTTTGTCTAAAGTAGAGTGCTCTCCCTTAAAAGTCACAATGCACTCATATTAGAGTGTCTTTAATTTATACAATGTCGCTGTACTGATCAGTCAGTTCAAGATTCAACACCAATACTATTCATTCATTACTAAAACAATTTCAATTATTCATTCCAAAATAGCAGACTCATCATTCATTCATACTCATCCAATCCCCACATCAGTATTCAAACAATTCAAGAATTACGCATCAAAATAAAAATTTGTGGGCACATTTCTGTTGAAATTTTGTCAATTTTCATTACTAAAGAAACAAAATAAAAGTCAAATAAGAAGGTGTAGTTGCATTTCCAAGTCACATTAGCATCCCCCCAAACTTAATGTCTGCATTGTCCCCAATGCATTGACAATAGATATACAAAATTAATGGAAATGCAGCTACAATGTACTAAACTAGATTGAATGCAACGATAATTAAAAATGCAAGAAAGTTAACTAAAAAGGATTGTACCAAGTTATTCAACAACAGCCAATGTAGAGGCTGCTCTGGTTTTCTTCTTCTTCTTTTTCGGGCGTTTTCCCTCATCATGGTTTTTCTTCATTTTCTTGTCCTTACGCCTCTTTCGCTTCTTTTTCTTTTAACTAACCAACTCGGTGGATTGCTTTTCCTCGGCAGGTTGGGTGATGGCCTCATCAATTTTCACGTCAGATAGGTGGATTTCAACGAGTGGTGCTATGTATGGTACAATAGTGAGAGGATTCGATTCCTCTACTTCGCCAGTGACAACTTCGGCCTGACTCATAGTAGGTCGAGTCTCTTCTGAGCTGGATGCTCCGACAACGTCCTCCACGATCATTACCGGGGCATCAGGTTCCTTCTCTTCCTACACCTCAACAGGTTATGTTTCTTCCTTCTCTTCTTCTTTTCTTTCATTTTCTTTTTCTTCATCCTTCTCTTAATCACCTCCCTGATTGGCTTCCTCTTCCAAATGTTGCTCAAGTTCAATTGGGCCAATGTCAATGCATTCGACTGCATCGACATCTTCTTCTGCAACAGCTGCTCTTTCAGCCATATTTGCGCCTAGACTGTTGGAGAATTCATCCTTGAATAGATCAGCAATATTGTGATAGCAATCCTTCTCAGCGTTTAAATGCCCTTCGTTGTTTTCATCATCAGATATGTGAATTCTTGTTGGCATTTGAGTAGGCCTACCATTAGTAGTAGGCTGGTCAGATGAGGAGTGGTGCATAAGATAGAAGATATCAGGGGATGCTAGAAAATCTGGCAGTGGTCTAGTGCTGATGTGACGCAATGCAGTGACAATGGCTTAATTCTAGGATTTTTTGTATGCATAAAATATATGCTGCCTATAATCTAAGTCGTCTAACACTTATGAGGCGAATTGTACGCGTATCAATACGGTCAAGATGGCTTTTTAAACTAGCCAGTCTTCTTAATATTTGTGGATCTGTGGGCGCATTAGTCTGTTCTTCTTTCTTTTTCCCTTTTCCCTTGTCTTTCTTTTTCGAAGCTTCCTTGGCCACAAGTGTATCTTGGCCTCATGTCATCCTCTCAACCGATATATCGTTGATCGAACCCTTATTTTCCATGACCTCCTCATCATCTTTTGGCACAATGCCCTTATGTTGACAAATGAGCATAATAAGAGAGGGGAAAGGGAAAATACCATTTTGCTTTCCTACAGCTTCCACAATCTAGGCATGTATAAGCTCCCCAATGTCGATGTGACAATGGTGCGAGATGGAATGCAACAAACACATACGGTCTAATATGGCCATAGTACTGTGACTGGATGGCATCATACGACTATTAATAAAGGGAAACCATACCTTACAGAAAGTCATCAGGTAACGTCTATGCATTGTAAAATTGTGGAATCCACTGCCCATCCATGAAGCATTGTCGACGCAAAGGTCATTCATCATCTCAGTCAAGCTATCTTCTTTTAAACTATGCATGAAAGGCGAGTGACTGTCTACCCATTCTGGTATCCGTAGCAGGACATTGATATGTGTCGCACTCCATGGTACAAGCCCCTCTCGAACAAAAACAAATTCTTGCCCTTTGTCCATTAAATTAGCATAAAATTCCTGAACTAGAGTAGGGGAATAGCCATATGGATGGTCGCAGAAGTATTCCAACCCTAAGCGACTGATAGTGCAGTGGACTTATTTTCCAAGGGTCAATTGTGGTATCTATCTTTGGCCGCAGTCGTCAAAAACAAGATCGGGCCTATGGATGAAGGCGGTGGTGTCGCAGACAGAATCTCAATAGAGGTGGTCGGAGTGTTTTTGGAAGAGGGTTTAGGAATGTTTTTGGAAGCACGAGTTTTAGCCATGGTGAAAATAAAAGAGAATAAATAAAGATTGCAGAGGGATATTGCTTTTAAATAAGAAAAGGAAATCTGCAAACAGTGAGAGAGATGAATAACAATGGCGACTGTGAAGAGGAAGATTACTGCATTTGGGGATTTTATAACCTAAGTGTAATGAGTGGAAAAATATGGGGAATCGTTGTGTCTGCAGCCATTAATTACTAGGCTGCAGATTGTACCAATTTTGTTTCAATCCAATGGCTGGGAGAAGAAAGAATCAATCGGCGCGATTCTTACCAAAAAAGTAATGTTGACTCATCGTTGAATGCGCTGACAATCTATGCTCTAATGCGTTGACAAAAAGATGATTTTTATTTCTGCTAAGAATATGAAACAACATAACTGAAAGTAAAAAAAAAGAAATGCATCGACATTATTTAAGTGTCACCAGATCAACGGTTTCGTCTGGTTCTCGAACATTTGGGCTCACATAGTGTTTAAGACGTTGGCCATTCACTTTGAACTGTTGCCTATCCCTTAAATTTTCGATTGTCACTGTACCACTTGGAAATGCTTCGACAACTTTGAATGGTCCTGACCAACTTGATCGTAATTTTCCTGGATGTAATTTCAAACGTGAATTAAATAAAAGTACCAACTGACCAGGATGAAATTATCGATGCAATATGAGGTTGTCATGCCATCGCTTTGTCTTTTCCTTGTATATCGCAGTATCTCATAAGCATGGCGTCGGATCTCTTCTAATTTCGTAATGTCCAACAGTCTTCTCTTTCCAGCAGCATTATAATCCAAATTTACCTACTTAATTACCCAGATGGCTTTATGTTCAAGTTCGACAGGCAAGTGACAAGATTTCCTAAACACTAGCTAATATGGTAACATTCCCAATGGGGCTTTGTAAGTGGTGCGAAGTGCCCACAATGCATCATGTAGCCGTGCTGACCAATCTTTCTTAGATGGATTAACCACCTTTTCAAGTATACCTTTAATTTGACAATTGGATACTTCGGTTTGACCATTAGTTTGTGGGTGATATGTGGTGGCCATACGATACTTCACACCATATCGTTTCAATGCAGTCACCACTTGGTTATTGTAGAAATGAGTGCCTTGGTCACTTATCAACGCTCTTGGGGTTCCAAACCTTGTGAGGATGTATGTGTGAAAGAATTTTAACACTGTCCAAGCGTCGTCTTTTAGTACCACAATAGCTTCAATCCACTTGGATACGTAATCAACAACCACTAAAATATATACATTTCCAAAAGAGTTCGAAAATGGTCCCATGAAGTCTATACCCCAAACATCGAAAAGCTTTACCTCCATGATAGGTTGATGGAGTATCTCATTGAGTCGAGATATAGAACTAGTGCGTTGACAACGATCACATTGTTGCGCAAAATTGTGATCGTCTCGAAATAAATTGGGCCAATAGAAACCTGATTGTAGGACTTTTGCAGCAGTCCTTGTTCCACCGAAATGACCTCCATACGGGGCATCGTGGCAACGTCACAAGATTGACATAATTTCTTCTTCAGGTACACAGCGACGAATTATATTGTCGGGGCATACCTTAAATAAGTATGGCTCGTTCCAATGATATTTAGTAGCAACGCGTATGAACCTATTTTTCTTGTGACCAGTTGCACTTATAGGTAACTTTCCATACACCAGATAGTTGACGATATCAGCATACAAAGGTGATGTATCCACAACTAATAATTGCTCGTTAGGAAATGCTTCGACAATTTAAGTTGTTTGCTCATTTTCACTCCCACTTTCTAGCCGAGACAAATGGTCAGCTACTTGATTCTCAGATCCTTTCCTATCTCTGATTTCAACATCAAATTCTTGGAGGAGTAGGATCCATCTAATGAGTCTAGGTTTGGCGTCTTTTTTGTCAAAAAGGTATCTCAATACTGAGTGATCCGTGTAAACTATAATCTTTGTATTGACAAGGTAAGAACGAAACTTGTCAAAGGCGAAGACTACTGCTAACAACTCTTTCTCAATCATAGTGTAATTAACCTGCGTTTCGGTTAGTGTTTTGCTAGCATAATAATACCTTATCTTTTCTTTGGCCTAAGACAGCTCTGACAGCCAAATCATTGGCGTCGCACATTAGTTCAAATGGTTGCGTCTAGTCTGGTATGACGATAATCGGAGTTTGTATCAGCTGCTTTTTTATTGATGTGAATGCACTCAAACATGCATTGTCGAACACAAACTTTTTATTCTGCTCTAATAATGAGCATAAGGGTTTAGCTATCTTGGAAAAATCTTTAATAAATCGTCTATAGAAACCAGCATGTCCAAGAAAGCTTCTTATTGCTTTGACAGTGGTAGGTGGTGGTAATTTTTTGATGATTTCGACCTTTGCTTTATCTACCTTAATGCCTTGACAAGAAATGTGATGACCAAGAACAATTCCTTTAGTTGCCATAAAATGGCATTTTTCCCAATTCAAAACCAAATTTGTTTCCTCGCATCTTTTAAAACTCTTGCCAAATTGTCAGCGCATTGGTCAAAATTCTGTCCATAAACTGAAAAATCTTCCATGAATATCTCGAGTAAGTCCTCAATCATATTCGAGAATATCGCCATCATACACCTCTGGAATGTTATTGGCGTATTACACAACCCAAATGGCATCCGTCGAAAGTAGAGGTTCCAAAAGGACACGTGAATGTAGTCTCTGCTTAATCTTCCGGTGCAATAGCTATTTGATTGTATCCAGAATATCCATCCAGGAAACAATAGTAGGCTTTACCAGCTAGCCTATCTAACATTTGATCGATTAAAGGGAGTGGAAAATGATCCTTTTTTGTGGCCGCATTCAGTTGTCAATAATCCATGCACACTCGCCATCTAGTTGCGATGCAAGTAGGGATTAACTCATTCTTATCGTTAGTCACAACTATGAAACCACTCTTTTTAGGCACACACTGGACTGAGCTTACCCAGTTACTATCAAAAATAGGGTATATAATGCCCGCATCCAATCATTTGATAATTTCCTTCTTTACCACTTCTTTCATTTTCTCATTGAGTCGTCGTTATTGTTCAATGGATTGCTTCCCTTCATCTTCTAACCGTATCTTATGCATATAGAAAGAAGGACTGATGCCTCTGATGTCTACAATACTTCAAGCTATGGCTTTCTTGTTATCTTTCAATATTGCAATAAGCTTCTCTTCTTATGTTACGTTGAGGGATACGTTGACAATGATAGGAAGTGTTTTATTGTCACCAAGGAAAACATATTTCAAATGTATCGGCAATGGTTTTAATTCCAAGGTAGGAGCTTTCTTAATAGATGGTTTAAATATTAGGATCGTCCTGTTGGAAAAATCCAAAGATTCCATTTGCCAATTTCTATGCATCTCACAATTATTTACCTCCTCTTTGTCTTGACAATTAGCTAGGATATCATCGATAGATGTCACCGCATCATCCTCAGACAATGTTGAATTCCTTGCATGAAATTCTTCCAAAATAACCTCGTCCAACACGTCAATGTGTTGACATTGTTCTTTGGGTTCGGATGGTGATGCTCCAAACACACTGAAAGTTACATGGTCATCATTATGACGCATCACTAGTTCTCCTTTGAACACGTTGATAAGTGTTCGTTCTATTGCTAGAAATGGTCTTCCCAAAATAATGGGTACCTCCTTGTCTGCTTCGCAATCTAGGATGATAAAATCAGCAGGAAACACCAGCTTATCGACTTGAACAAGAACATCCTTGATCTGTCCTTCTAGTTGTGCTAGAGATCTATTTGCCAGTTGCAATGTCACCGCAGTAGGCTTCATCGTCCCGATTCCTAACTTCTTAAAACTAGATAGAGGCATTAAGTTAATACTAGCTCCTAAATCACACAAATCTTTACTTAAGTAATGATTTTCGATGGAGCATGGAATTGTGAAGCTGCTAGGATCTTTCATCTTGGTTGGTAACTTATTTGATATTACAGCACTACATCCCTCTGTGAGCGCAATCATCTCAATGTCGGATAACTTCTTTTTCTTTGATAAAAGCTCCTTCATGCATTTCCCATAACTGGGTATCTGCATAGGAGCATCTATTAAAGGTACATTAATATGCAATTGTTTCAAAGTAGAAACAAACTTTTGATATTCCTTGTCATGGACTTTTTCTTTGAAACGTTTCGGAAATGACGGTATGGTTGCAATAAGTGGTTTTGGATAACTCTGTTATTTCGACAGTGATGGTTGTGTCGATAACTTATTTGGACAGACTGTAGGCAGAGATGGTACTACAGTTGGTTCTTCAGCATTATTTTGTGCTTGACTTCCTTCAGTTATAACCTCTTCTTGTTGCTGTGAAGTGGATGCTTCAACATGGTCTTGATCAGAATTGCTTAATCCTACCGTATTTTTCCCACTTTTTAATGTGATTGCCTTGAAATGCTCTTTCCCCCTTTGCGTTGGATTTTCAGTATCACTAGGTAGAGTACCCGATAATCTAGTGCTGAGATTAGAGGCCAACTGTCTAAGTTGAGCTTTCAATGCTCGTATAGAAAAATAATTACCTTGTACTATCACTTCGGTTCATGTGATATACTCGCGCATCATCGCTTCAAGAGCAGCCATAAAATCTACCTTAGGTTGAGTAAATTGCTACTGTTGATGCTGATGATATTGTCCTTGCATTTGTAGTAGTACAGATGGTTGTGGTTGCAACCATGATTATGGTTGCATTTGACTATGTGACTGCATTAGTTCAGTATAGGAATTTACTTGTGAATTCTGATGGTAGTTCTGCGATTGGTTATTATAGAAACCTTCTTGCCTATAACTTCATTAGTTTGAAGAATTTTCATATCTATATGTGGACGTATTTTGATTTCCCCAAGGTTGTTGCGAGCGATTATTGTAAGAGTTACCAAATGAACCCCCTCGGATGTTGTTAACATAATATGCATTTTCTACATGTTGTGGGCAATCTTCATAGCTGCGGTTGTCGTCGCAAATTTCACATGAAAATATCGACGCATCCAATTGCTGGGCTACTTGTATAAGAGCAACGTCACTCGTTCCTTTCATATTCTTTATGATGTTGGCCAGTAAAGATACCTGCGCTGACAATGCAGAAATAGCATCTAATTCAAGAACTCCAAGATTAGTTTTCACTTGTGCAGATTAAGAGATTGGATATTGGTAGTCGTTCTAAGCAATCCTCTCCAAAATTTGAACAGCTTCATCGTATGTACAATCCAACAACGGACCATTTGCCGATGCGTTGACAAGATATCTTGTCTGAGCATTTAAACCATTATAAAAAATCTCAATCTGGGTCTCTTTTGAATTCCATTCATTGGGCATCGTCGAAGCAATGCTTTGTAGCACTCCCATGTTGTATGTAAATTCTCATCATCAAGTTGATGATATGCAGTGATGTCATTCCGCAACCTTGCGTTCATTGTCGACGGATTAAATCTTAAAACAAACTGTGTTGCTAAAGCATTCCAGGATGTGATAGATCCAGCCGACAATCCTAAGAACCATGTTCGTGCTTTTCCCTGCAATGAGTAAGGAAATAATTGCATCTTCAAGGCATCATCAGGGACACCGTGTTGACTAAAGGATGCACAAATGAGTAAGAATTATTTCAAATGTTCTCGTGCGTCCTCATGCGAAAAACTTAAATACTACCCATTAGAATTGAGCATCTGAAACATCACCGGTTTCAGATCAAAGTTACCAACCTGAATTCTGGTCTCACAACCCCTGGTTGTAAATCATCGAGTATAGGCACAACAAAATCTCTTATTGTCATATTTTGTATTTTCTCTTCTTGTGGACGTGGTGATGGTAAATCATGTGGCAGCACTGGAGGAATGTCATTTTGTGGCAGCATTTGTGGTAAATTATTGTTGTTATTGTTACCAGCCTTTTTCCTTTGTTCTTGCCTTCTCCTCTTAAATGTTCTCTCAAGCTCCAGATCAAAGCTTACAATGTCCTTAGGATTTCTCCTTGTGGACATGCAATACCTTCAAAATCAGAAAAGAAAAATAAACAAATTAACAAAAGTTAAAGTTAGATAAGTAGAACTAACTGCAACAACAAAAGTAAACATCAAATAAACACCATTCCCTACAATGGCGCCAAAACTTGATCGGTGTTTTTACGACACAACGATTGTGCAAGCGTACACACGTTGATGCAAGTATAGTTAATAGACAAATCTATCGGATATCGATCCCATGAGGAATGGATTTTTAATGTTTAATTGTCGGAGCAATCAATACTAAATTAAAGGTAAAATGAGTACTGATGTCAATGCAATATGTCAATCTGCACACTAAAATAGTCAATCAATGTCAACGCAATTAGAGTTAAACTTCAGAGATTAAATGTCAGTGTATTGAAAATAAATCCAATTGTGTTGAGTGTTAAATGTTGAATATTTAAATGCATGAAATATAAATGTGACCAAGTGTAAAGGGTAGAAATGGTTCACTGAATATTGCTAAGTCGCAACGCTGGATGCGTTGACAAGGTAAAATATAGATGAATTGTCTCTGCAATGAAGTCCCTTTGAGTTCTTACCAACAGCAGCTCCCTACTTAATCCCAACTCAAATACAATCACTCCACCTCTCGGTGCAAGTAACGATGTGTATCCAAG
Source organism: Gossypioides kirkii (assembly GCA_005610355.1). Lineage (NCBI taxonomy): Eukaryota > Viridiplantae > Streptophyta > Magnoliopsida > Malvales > Malvaceae > Gossypioides > Gossypioides kirkii. Next base: position 15,734,406 of record CP032245.1, read on the forward strand.
AACAAGTAACTGGTATTTATCCCAGTCTCGAACAGCTCTCGCCTAACCCACTTGTTAACCTAACCTATCACCGCATCTCTCAATGTCGGCATACTGCAAGTTCACTCTCGTGTTTAGAGCGGTTAGATCCAAGAATAAACGGATAAGTAGTGTAAAGTAAGAATCAAAATGAACTAACATCAAAAGAAACTCTCGTATTCATTTAATATCAACAAAATTCATCATCTTTTAAGAAGAATTAAAGAGTCGAAGCTTGCCATCTCTAGACTACTAGGTCTACTCTCTAATTGTTCCTCTTGCTCGGCATCAAGCTCCTCTCGTCAGAAGCAGTTGTAGACTTGCTTCATCAGCTCCCCGAATTCCAGCTCAATCTTTAATTCACATAGAACTTTCGGAATTTAATTCCCTTGCTCTTGATGATTTGTTTTCTTCTTTGTTCGTCTATTTATAGCCTCTAAATATTGTAGGTTTCAACCTTCATTCTTAGATTTAGATCTAGATTTTGCAGCTATCAAAGTTAGTCAGAGTACAACTGTGCACTCACGCAGATTACATGTTTTTTCAAAGATCTGCAGGTTGTCGCTGCACTGCTAGGTGCAATCTGATATTGTAATTGCAGCGACACTTGTGATATTCCTGCGCTGGTGCTTCCAAACGTAAATTCAGCTTGAGTCTACTCATTTGAGGTTCAGATTCAATGTGACGACATCTCTTGGTCGCAATTTCAAGTTGATCTTGTGGCTGCGTTCTACCAATATTGGCCTTTTGAGTTGAGCTCCTGCACTGACAATATTAAGACACAATATTTCGACTGCTTACGTCGATATTAGTACAAAAAATAGATAAAAATCACAAAACTTTAAACTAACTATCAATAAGTTGGAAAATATGAAAACTAAGTATAAAATGCTAATGATGCATGTTAAATGAAGTACAAAAGAGACAATTTAAACACTAAATTGAGAAGAAAATCTATGTCATTTGTAATATCATCAACCACCATTCTCGATCACACTAAAAAATAAACTAATTAATAAATCCTCATTTAATTAGGATTTAATTGTAATTTATTAAAACTTAAAGAATTCCACATTATTTCTATTATTAGGCCATTTAAGGAAGGTCCAATTGTATAATTGATCCTTCAATTATATTAAATTTCTATCCAACAAACTTATTTCAATTTAGCCTTAAACTAATTAGGACTAAAGGAATAAATAACCCAAAAGATAGTGGATGGTAATCATGCCACCACCGATTGAACTTTTTGGCAATGGTTTAATTACCATTTTGGTAGCTTTACTAATTTTAATATATAGCAATTAACTGTTACCACTTTTACAATTTACTCCTTTTTCCTTAATTAAGCAATTAACCATCAAAATTACCCAACCAAACTTCAATTCACATAAAATAAGACTCTGTAAATATTTTATTAAATATTTATGGCCCTTAATTTCAAAAATGAGGTCTCGATACCTCATTTTCTAAAACACTTAACTTTTGAACTAAACCACTTATACTAACTTTTAATTCAATAATTAAAATTCTTCAATTTAAAATCCATATAAAATTATTATTGACTTATTTAATGTAAACACTCATTATAAAAATTTTCTCGTCGCATTTATGATCCCAAAATCATTGTTTTCGACATCATTGAAAAACGGGCTGTTACAAAAGTCTTTTCTTTGCAGGGATTCTAATCACTATCTCTTCACCTCCTTTGGGTATGACACCCGAAATACTTACTAAGTGTTTCGTTGTAAACAAAACTACATTACAACCTGGACCGTATACTTGCGAAACCCTTAAAACACACACTGAACGTACTCCCGTTCGGCTTGTGTTTTGGTCTTTTGTAAGTATACTAATCGATTTGTAATATAATTACAATTAAGTAACAAGTACTCTAAAGATCGTGCCCAAGGGAGGGGAAGAAATAATAATTTTAATCCTTGCAGAGAACACTCTAATTAGTATTCTTTTTAGGATTATAGTACGAAATTAAAATTAAGGGTTTTGATTTTTAGAATAATAAAAAAGCATAAAATATAAAGCAAGCAAAAGAAATGAGATAAAAAAATTTGATAAATAGATTTATTGGGGATTAGCACGCTTCGGTATGATTTCTTCAATGTTGCCGATGATTCAACAGGTGACATTGATAGGGTTTTAGCTCCTCGTGTTCTGGCCATGATATCTGAGAAAATAGAGTGATAATATTTGTGCAAAAAAATTGAGATTGAAAGAAGAAAACAAATGCAATAGCAATGGCGATTGTGAGTGTCAGAGTAAAGCCGACAGAAGAAGGGTTTTATAAACTCTAGATGTGAAGAGACGTGATTATCTCTATTGGCGTGAGAGTACGTTGCGTCTGTAACTAATAAATGCCAGGGCATAGATTGCACTTTTTGGGTTTATCAAACGGTTGGGGATGATTGGAGATCAACCGACATGATTCTTGCCTGAAACGCTTTACTGAGTCATCACAGAATGCGTCAACAAGTTGTACTATCAGATGTGTCGACAAAAAGGAGATTTTTTTATTCCTGCATAAACTAAAAAGGAACGAATGAAAATAAAAAGCAAAAAGTAAAAGTAAAAATTGCAATGACATTAAATAAATGTGACTAGATTAATGGTCTCACTTTGTTCTTTGACATCTGAGCTTAAGTAGTGTTTCAGTCGTTGGCCATTTACTTTAATTTGGTGACCATCATTCATATCTTCAATTGTTAACGCACCATGCTGGAATGCTTCAACAACTCTAAAAGGACCTGACCATCTCGAGCGCAATTTTCCTAGATGCAATTTCAAACGTGAGTTAAATAAAAGTACCAACTGACCAGGGAAAAATTGTCGCTGCAAAATGATATTGTCGTGTCATCTCTTAGTTTTCTCCTTGTATATGGCTGGATTTTCATACGTATTGCGTCAAATTTCTTCCATCTCGAAAATGTCCAACAACCGTTTCTGTCCAATAGCATCATAATTCATGTTCACTTGTTTAATCGCCTACATGGCTTTATGTTCAAGCTCAACTGGCAAGTGACAGGATTTACCAAATACCAACTGATACGGCGACATTCCCAACGGAGTTTTATATGCAGTGCGAAGCGCCCACAACGCATCATGTAGCTGCGAAGACCAATCTCTTCTAGATGGATTAACCACCTTTTCAAGAATGCTTCTAATTTGTCGATTGGAGACCTTTGCTTGACCATTCGTTTGTGGATGATACATTGTTGCCATACGATGCTTCACACCATAGCGCTTTAAAGTTGTCACCACTTGATTGTTATGGAAATGAGTGCCTTGGTCACTTATCAATGCTCGAGGTGCTCCAAATCTTGTAAGGATATATGTGTGGAAGAACCTAACACCATCCGAGCATCGTCTTTCGGAACCATAATTGCCTCTATCCACTTGGATATGTTGTCAACAGTAACTAAAATATACATATTCCCAAAAGAGTTTGGAAATTGTCCCATAAAGTTATACCCTAGACATCAAATAACTCCACCTCCATGATAAGTTTTTGGAGCATCTCATTACGTCGAGATATAGAACCTGTGCATTAACATTTGTCACATTGCTGCGTAAAATTATGGGTGTCTTGAAACAATAAGGGCCAATAGAATCCTGATTGTAGGACCTTTGTAGCAATCCTAACACCACCAAAATGGCCTCCATAAGGAGCATCATGGCAATGCCTCAGAACAGAAGACATACCTTCCTTAAGAACACAGCGACGGATAATGTTGTTAGCGCATAACTTGAATAGGTATGACTCATTCCAATGATATCTCGCAGTGTCTCTAATGAATCTGATCTTCTTGTGACCTGTTGCACTCAAAGGTAGCTTACCACAAACAAAATAATTGATGACATCAGCATACCATGGAGATGCGTCGACAAAAAATAATTGCTCATCTGGAAATGCATCGACAATGCGTGACTGATTGCCATCTTTGTTTCTAGCTTCCAAACGGGATAAGTGGTCTGCTACTTGGTTTTCGAACCCTTTCCTGTCTTTGATTTCAATATCAAATTCTTGTAAAAGTAAGATCCAACTAATGGCATCTTTCTTCGTAAAAAGGTATCTCAAAGTAGAGTGATCTGTGTATACTGTAATTTTTGCACCAACAAGATATGAAAGAAACTTGTCAAATGCAAAAACTACTGCTAGTAATTCCTTCTCAGTAATTGTATAGTTTAACTGCACTTCAGTTAAGGTTTTACTAGCATAATAAATGGAATGAAATACCTTCTCCTTGCGTTGTCCAAGCACAGCTCCCACAGCAAAGTCACTTGCGTCGTACATTACCTCAAATGGTTACGACCAGATTGGTGCGACAACAATAAGAGCTTGTACTAGTTACTTCTTAATTATAACAAATGCATCTAAATATGCGTCATCGAACAAAAACTTTTTATTCTGCTCCAACAAAGAGCATAGGGGTTTTGCTATCTTGGAGAAATTTCGGATGAATCTTCTATAAAATCCAGCGTGACCAAGAAAACTCCTTATTCCTTTCACATTATTAGGTGGAGGTAGCTTCTCAATGATTTCTGCCTTTGCTTTGTCTACTTGAAAGCCCTGACATGAAATGCGATGGCCAAGGACAATGCCTTCAGTTGCCAAGAAATGACATTTTTCCCAATTCAGTACAAGATTTGTGTCCTCGCATCTCTCAAACACTTTCGCCAGGTTGTCAGCGCATTGATCAAAATTGTGCCCATACACAGAGAAATCATCCATGAATACCTCCAATAAATCTTCAATCATGTCAAAAAAATAGCCATCATGCACCTCTAGAATGTAGCTACGACATTGCACAAACTAAATGGCATACGTCGAAAAGTAAAGGTTCCAAATGTGCATGTGAACATAGTCTTTGCTTGATCTTTCGGCTCAATTGCAATTTGATTGTATCCAGAGTAGCCATTAAGGAAATAGTAGTAGACCTTACCAGCTAGTCTATCCAAAATTTGATCAATAAATGGCAGAGGGAAATGGTCCTTCTTTGTCGCCGTATTTAAATGATGGTAATCCATACATACTCGCCAACTTGTAGCAATGCGAGTAGGGATTAGCTCATTCTTATCATTACTTACCACTGTGATGCCACTCTTCTTGGGCACATATTGAACTGGGCTCACCCATGTGCTATCCGAAATGGGGTAAATGATGCCTACATCCAGCCACTTAATGATCTCTTTTTTCACTACTTCTTTCATTTTTTCATTCAGTCTGCGTTGTTGCTCAATTGACTGCTTCCCTTTATCTTCCAACCTGATTTTATGCATGTAAAAAGAGGGACTAATGCCTCTGATATATCCAATGCTCCAGGAAATGGCTCTTTTGTGCTGCTTCAAAATTGCGATTAGCTTTTCTTCTTGACTTGCGTCGAGGCTTACGCTGACAATCACAGGTAATGTGTCATTATCACCTAGAAAGACATACTTCAGATATACTGGCAATGGCTTTAACTCCAAGGTCGGAGCTTGTTCAATCGACAGTTTGAAAACTAGGATCTTCCTATTAGATAGATCCAAAGATTTCAATTGTCAGCCCTGTCTCATCTCACAAATATTAGCCACAGCTATGTGATCTCATTTAGGTAGGATATTGTCAGTAGTTGTCACCACATATTCGTCTTGAACTACTGAATTTCGTTCATTGAATTCTTCTGTGATTAACTCATCCAGCACATCAATGTGATAACATTGTTCTTTACTTCTTGACGAAGATGCTTCGAACACACTGAAGGTGACATGCTTGTCATTAGGACGCATAATCAGCTCGCCCTTGAAAACATCGATAAGTGTACGTCTCGTTGCTAAAAATAGGCGCCCCAAGATTATGGACACCTTTTTATCTTCTTCGTAATCAAGAATGATAAAATCAGTTAGGAACACAAGCTTATCAACTTGGACAAGGACATCCTTAATTTGTCCTTCAGGTTGTGCCAAAGATTTGTCTGCAAGTTGTAATGTCACCGTCGTGGGCTTCATAGATCCAATTCCTAATTTCCTGAAAGTGGATAATGGCATGAGGTTAATACTAGCTCCTAAATCACATAAAGCTTTACCTAGATAGTGGAATCCAATGGACCATGGAATCGTGAAACTGTCAGGATCTTTCATCTTTGGTGGCAACTTATTTGTTAGCACAACATTACACCCCTCTGTGAGTGCAATCGTCTCGATGTCAGAAAGCTTTTTCTTCTTCGATCGATGAATTGTCACCACAATTATACTTCAATGAAATCTTACTACTATCACTTCCTCTATTTAACAAAGACTTAAATGCTAGTAATTACAACACCTTCCAGTGTTGTTAATGCCTTGCACTTAAGAAAAAGTGGCCAGAATTCCCTCTTAACCTCAAGCAACTTCCGTTGTCTTGCTTGTTAATTTAACTTGTCACCGCACCTTCCAATGACTGTGACTGCAATCGCACTTTCGTGGTCAAAATGATTAAATCCAAAGATAAACAGATAAAGAAAATAGAGTAGAAATCAATTAAGATCTAATTTCAAATGGTACTTTCATACTCAATTGATAATCAACAATATTCATAAACAATTAAGAGGTATCAAAGAAAAAGTTGAAAGATCCTATTCCTAGTTTATTAGAACTATTCCGTGACAGCTCTTCTTGCGCTGTAGATAAGCACTTCTCATTACAAGTCTTGCTCCTTTGCTCGTCAAATCACCTTCCTCCGAAACTTAAGCTTCTATGGCAGCTTGTTTAGAGATTTGAGAAATTTTTTAGTGTTTAATTCTTCACCACTTGATATCCATATTCTTCCTTTCCCTTCTATTTATAAGCTCTGGGAATTTCAGATCTCCTTCCTTCTCAGATCTAACCATTTTGGTAGCTGTACAAGTTGGTTAATTCCAACTATGCACTCACGCAGATCTGGTGTGTTCTTCAAGCATTTGTAGATTATCGTCGCATCTCTGGGCACAATCTATGATTTTTACTTACAGTGACATCTTAGCTTTCCCCTGCGTTGGTGCTTCCAGGTATGTTTGTAACGTGAAATCACTTGTACGAGGTTAAGGCATATTTACGGTGACATCTATGGCCGTAATTCCATGTTAAATTTGCGGTTGCAACTTTGCAGACTTTCCAGCGCTGGTCTTCAGAGGTGAATCTCTACGCTAATAATTTTAGACGCAAAAACTTATGTTGCATACAGCGATATTAGTAGTATAAAAGAGGCTAAAATTACAAGAATTAAAGTCATACAACACTAAGTTAGAAAATGCAAACACTAACTATGAAATGTTTAACATGTATACTAAATATGATACAACAGGAACAATTAATACACAAGTTTTAGGGAGAAAATAGGTGTCATTTCTAATGCTATCACGATATCGATTGCAATTTTTGCAGAATCAACTCGACCCGACTGCGTAACTAGGAGACTAAAGCTTATTTTTCTGAATTTCTACACCTTAGAACCCTAATATCTAACCCCCTATAGATACTAAAACACAATTATATATTATTCCATCTTATTTTAACTCACAAAACCTTCAAAAACTAAAAATCCTTCTTTTTCTTACTTTCTCTTTTCAATCTTTTCAGGTTTTCAAGCAAAGGGAGAAGCACACCAAATCAGGTTTAGAGTTCCTATTCTCATATTTCTATTATATAAAATCCCTCCTAGAAAGGTTAGACGCACTGTAGAATCTGAACCATCGTTGGGAACAAACCCTTCGAATTTTGTGAATGCCAATGTAGAAAGATACTTTAATGAACTTCAAGGGAAGACATTCATTCAAGAGAGGGGTTTTGACCCTTTGATGGTTTTGTGCAAAGAAATCTAGCCTCTAGTTAGGTATCATAAGTGGGAACAATTTTGGACAATCCCCAAGGAACCTGCAGTTATCCCAGTAGTTCAGGAATTTTATGCGATTTTAAAAGATTATATATCTAGGACTAATGATGAACTCAATTTGGAAACCTTAGTGATAAGATGAATTAGTGTTAAGGTAACCCCCAAAATAATATGTAAATTCTTCAATGCTCCTTATTATGAACAAGATTTATTAGATCAAACTGCTTTAGAATCCTTTAGTGATATAAACATGAATGAAGTAATTACATATCTAATTGAGGGGAGGGGGAAAAGGAAGGTTAGACCTAGCACTAGTATTCCTACTTCATTTAACCAAGCCATTATGTTTCCTGAAGCCAAAATGTGGATCCAATTTATATGCATACGCATGATACTTGCTTTAAATGTTTCTAATGTTAATGCTTTTCGAGCAGTATTATTATTCGCAATTTTGCAGAAAATGCAAGTTTGTATAGGGAAGTGGATCCACCAAAATATGAGTCGATGTGTAGGAAGCCAAAGGTGGGGATTTTCTTTCCTCACTTAATCACGGCTTTATATAGAAGGGCGGGAGTGCCCATGACATCTACTAAGCAAACATTAAAGCCGTCAAAGAGTGTCATTAGTGATACCCTCTTCTAACAAACGGGGAGCTCCGCACTAAACAAATGAAATAGGGGAAGAGTAAATTACGAGATTTGACAGCTACACCAACTTCCACACAAAGGTTGGCACCAGCCCAATAAGAAGTTGGAGAAGGGAGTCATCCAAAGCTCGATTGGATGATCCAATGGATGCAGGAATCGAGACCAATATTTCAAGAAGTTGCTTGGCAACACAACATTAGGGTTCCTAACTACAGATCGGACATGTTTGGTGTAACAGCTAGTTTTTCAGTGGTGTCGAAAATAGTGGTTACGGGACCACAAACCCGACGAGTAAATTCATATAATGAGTGTTTAAATTATATGAGTCAATAATAATCTTTATATGGAATTTTGAATTGGTGAATTTTAATTATTGAATTAAAAGTTAGTATGAGTGGTTTGGTTTAAAAGTCAATTGGTTTTATAAAATGAGGTATCAGGATCTTGTTTCTAAAATTTAGGGCCGTAAACATTTTTATTAAATATTTATAGAGTCTTATTATATTTGAATTCAAGTTTGGTCAGGTAATTTTGATGATTTATTCCTTAATTAAGAAAAAGGAGTAAATTGTAAAAAAGGTAAAATTTAATTGCTATTGATTAAAAATAAAAAGGAATCAAAGTGGTAATTACACCATGGTCAAAAAGTCCAAGCGGTGGTGGATATGATTACCTTCCACTAACTTTTGGGATATTTATTCATTAAGTCCTAATTAGTTTAGGTTTAAATTGAAATAAAGTTTGTCCAGTTAGAATTTAAAATAATTGAAGGACCAATCATGTAATTAGACCCTCCTTAAATGGCGTAATAATAGAAATGATGTGTAATTCTTTAGATTTTGGTAAATTGCAATTAAATCCTAATTAAATGAGGATTTACTAATTAGTCTATTTTTCAGTATGATCGGGAATGGTGGTTTTGGGGCCACTACTTCGATGTGTCAGATCATAAATATAAATTATTTAATATTTACGAGATCATTAGTATTGCAATAAAATTTGGTTATGAAATTTTATTATTTAAATAGTTAATTAAGTAAAAAGGATTAAATCATGAAAGATGCAAAAATTAAATTCTATTAATTAAAGGCATTAGATGCTAATTGAAAAGTAAGTCAAAGCACTTGAAGGGTAATTATACCATTAGAAAGATGTATGGACGGTCTTGGCCTTGGAATTTGGTAGAATTTGAAGTAATTAGCTAAGGATAAAAATATAATTAGATGAAAAGTAAAATAAGTAAATAAAGCATGAATAAAACAATTAAAGAAGGTCATCTTCATTCTTAAGTTAGAATCGAAACCCTAAAATGCCATGGAAGGAAGCTTCGATCACTTTTAGTCTTTGATTTGGTATGTAAATCTTGCCTATTTTTAGTAATTTTTATATTTTTGAGTTCGTATTAGCTTAATCTAGCTAACCCGTGGACTAATTTGTAAAACTGTAAAATGTTTTGGATTATGTCATTGATGAGTTTTGAACATTCTTGAAGTTTTATGATGGATTACTAAATTTGGTTGTAAAATAAGACTATTTTGTAAAATAGTTTTTGATGATTTTAATGTTTAGGGACTAAAATGTTAAAGTGATAAATTTACAAGGACTTAAGGTGAAGTAATGGTAAAAGTGGGCTGTAGAAAAGCACTTAAACATTCGGCTAAGCTAAAATTGAAATAAAATGATTAATTTGCATGTTTAAGGCTTAAGAACTAAATTAAATAAAATTAAAATATTGGGGGTAATTTTGTAAAAATGTAAAAAAGGACTTAATTGCATAAAATAAGTTTATTTTACTGTTGGAATTAGTTAATTGAATGAAATTATTATTTTAGATCAAGAATGGGTTGAAAATCGAGGCAATGAGAAACTTATGGAATAATCCTTGTACTGTACATTAAAGTAATTGATTTAATTTCTGTTTGTAAATTATTGAAATATTTTAAGTATGTTGTATTTGAATTTGTTTGCTTAGTAAATATTAAATTGGGGAATTGAATCAAATTGAAATGAAATTGTATCGAGGGACATGATTAGAAGTGACGAGATGATATAGTTAAATTCAGGTGAGAACGAAACACTTAAATGGTTATGTATTGTGTTAGTTATTATTCATGTTACGAATGAATTAATTTGATTGAGATATGACCGTTAGTAAATTGAACTAAATGACATTATTAGTTAATTCAATATTATGTCTGATAAATAAGAATTATATGGATGTGAGCTCGAAATGATATAATGTAAAGAAAGTTAATTGGAAGGGATATGGTATATGACACATATGGACTTCGTGAATAATTGGGACACAGAGGACATGAAATTAGGGGCTATACAGTTCCAGGAGCTAGCTTTGGATGGCTTACTGATGGGTTATCCTTATACTTGAGTCGTTACTACAAATTAATCTTGCAAGTTCGTACTGTTATTTTTGACATTTATATTGCTAATTACATTTATCATGGAATTTTTAGATGAATTGGTAGATGGAAGACTTGGCGACTACTTTGATGGATTTGCTTACGTCTCGGTTAGAGCATAATGCTAAGGAAATGTTTACGTCTCGGTTAAAGTGTAATGCTAAGTAACTGCTTATGTCTTGGTTAGAGCATAAGGCTATTTCAGCTCAGGAGGAGTGATATTTTGTAACGAGGGTCGAATGTATTATGATATGTTGCAGAACACTTGATGATGTGGTAAATTATTCTCACTTTGCGAACTTACTAAGCTTTGTAAGCTTACCCGTGAATTTTTTATTGTTTTGTAGATTTCATTTTAATGTCTGAAGATCGGATAATCTCAAAGAAATCACACTATCCCGAGAGCTCATTCGGTAGTTTTTGAATCACTTGGTTATATGGCATGTACTAGGGTGTTGTACTTTGTAATTGCTTGATTATGTTTGAAAGCTATCTTATTGCTAATGGAATGGGAGAATGTAGTTAATTTGAGGTTTAAGTGCAAATGTTACTTTGAATGTTGGCATGTATGTTAATTGATGATGAGTTAGTCACATGAGGTGGTGAATGCTTTTGGTAGGACATTATTGTATGAAATTGGTTGTTGAGATAGTTAGGTACTTATAGGTATATGTATGGATTGATTTGAAATGTCATATGGACAATAAATGAATTTGAATGTTTGGTCATTTACATATATAAAACTGCATGTTTAAGGTTGAGTGATAATAGAAGTAATAGGTTGGTCAAGATTTGTACAAGTTAGATTAATGGTATGAATTGTTATTGCATATTTTGGTCACTTCGCAGGCACACACTGCCTGACACACGGGCTACCACATAGGCGTGTGCCCTGGATAAATAGGTGCAGGTTTCACACGAGCTACACATGGGCTGAGACACGGTCGTGTGGCCCTATTTCGAGTAGATACACGGATCAGTACATAGTTTTACACACGGGCGTGTGAGGTATTTTGCATATCCACACGACCTATCACACGGTTAGTGACACAGCCGTGTATTGGTATTTCAAGTATGCACACGATCTAGCACAGGGTTTGGGGCACAACCATGTAACCCCTATTTCGATGATTTTTTGATGTTTCGTGCAATGTTTCTGTTGTATTCAATCAAGTCCTTGTGTATTGAGATGATATAAATGGGAATGATGGGAAAAAAATGGAACTATACTCAAAATTGATAAATGCGATGATGAAATAAGATTTAATATTATGTTTGCTTTGGTTGCGAGTGTTCTGTAAGCCTAGGAACCCTAATGGGCAACGGTGTTACAGATCCTAAGTTCTTGTAGGATTCAATTTGATTCCTGATTTGGTTAAAATGTTGAAAATGTATGTGTAAGATTAAATGGAGTTAATATTCTGAATTGTTGGTTGCAATTGTATGGATTTGTGATTGATTTGTATGTATATTAAAAAAATTGTAAAGTTCTGTAAACCCCTGAGTCCTTAAATCGGAGATGGTTGCAAATTTTGGGTGTTACATTTGGGGCGATAGATGAGGAGCATAATTAGGAAGAACCAGAAAAAGAGGATGACAGTGATGATGAGAAGGATGAGATGGACGAAGAAGAATAAAGTGTTTTTGAGACTTTTAATTTTTGAGACTTGTAATTTTGGGATTATTTTTAAGACTTATATAATTTGTAAGAGTAGGACCAGAATTTACTTTTGTCCATATATGCCTTAATTCTTTCTGTAGGAACCCCACATTATGGAGACACAACAATTTCAAGCATTCACGCCAAAAAGGAGAAGGACAACTATCATAAGAAGAAGAGGACCTTCACGATCAATCAGGTAATTTCTTTCCTTACTACTTATAGGGCTACACATTGAGGGCAATGTGTTTTCTAAAGTGTGAGGGGTAACATAAGAATTTTGGCATATTGTTTTAATTTTCAATTTTCAATTTTTATGTCTGCTTGAGCTTGTAGAAATACATGTGATTGGTTAGGAGCATGTATAATAGGTTGATTGTATTTATTGATAAATTTGGCATGATGATGAGGAATTTTTAATTTTTTAGCATGAAATTTTTTAGTTCTATAGATTACATTAAGTATAGATACCAAGTGATGTGCATAATCTGAGGAAACGGGCATGCTAGTATATATGATAGATAGTAATTTTGATATTGTATGGTTAAATGAATATTTATGCATATTGAGATGTTTGGTGATGACTTATGGCATTGTTTGGATACATCTAGAGGTAAAAAGTCAAACCCTATTTTGAATTTCCAATTAGTACTTATTTTTTAGCCTTACGATCCTTCTTGATGAACTGCATTATAAGCCTCAAAAACCTAAAATGATTATTTGTGTACTCTTTTCTTTGGTCCTATTTTGCATGGAAATAGACGTATGGCCATATGTATTGAGGGTAAGTAGACATATTATGGTGGAGGTATAAAATAAAAGAGGGAAATAGGAAAATCAATATAATGTATGAACTTTAGTTTAGTAAAAAAGAAAAGAATAGTGAAAAATCAAAAGAAAAAGAAAAAAAAAATGAGTAGATACAAAGCAAGAGAATCTTGAGTAAGAAAATATATGAAGAGTGACAAAATCATAAAGTCACCAAAAATAAAAAGAGAATCTTACTTGAGAAACAAAGAAAAAAAGTACTCATATGCTAGCTAAGGGGATTGCTTTATATTGAGATTACCTAAAATTGGAGAGAAAAGGAAGGTGAGAGAAGAAGAAATAAAAGGGTGACATGGAATAGGATATTAAGGGGAAGAATAGGGAATAATGCAATATGCCAAACTATTTTCGTGTTTGTAACCCTTTTATGCTTAATTGATTCTTTGAATTTGATACCTATCCTAAGCCTCAACACGTTAAAAGCCGAAAAGCCCTATGTGACTTAAACAACTCTATCTATGAATAGGTGTGAAATTGCATGAACTCAGCATGATTATCTATATAGTAATAGGATAATTAAAGTATTTACATTAAGCATTAATGGACTTATATTGATAAAACTTTTATATTTGTATTTCTTGTAAACTTACTAAACTCATATATTCTCTAAACAAAAAATGGTAAAATACTTATTCATCATGTTAAAATTATTAAGAAATATATAATACCTAGAATAAATGCTACGATCTCAATCTTTGTATAATATGAACTCAAACTCTTCTATTTTTTTTCTTTTGTTTGCTTAAGGACAAGCAAAGACTTAAGTGTAGGGGAGTTTGATTAGCCAGTTTTATACCCAGATGATTGAACTAGTTTTCACACAAGAGCTTGAAATCAAGTATTTCCTTTATGTTTTAGTAGGATTTAACTTAGATTCTTTGTTTTAATAAATTGTGTAACCGAAGTGTTAAGATGATGTTTTATTGTCTTTAAGGCCAATTGAGGCCTAAAGGTTAGCTAGCGTACTTCGTAAGTGTGCAGAAGACCATAAGAATTTGTACAAATATGAAGTTGATCACTTCGTCACGACATTGGATGTTTTACGTCACAACAAAGGGACCAGACTTGAAGATTTTAGAGACTAACTTCTTTGTCACGACATACATGGGCTATGTCATGACAACGCCTGCAGGATGACACTTCATACAGAGATTAATGGCTTCGTTGCGACACAGGTCCTAATGTGTCGTGACATCGACCCTTTGAGATGAAATCTGCACCAAGTGAAGGGCGTTTCAATCTTTACAATGCCACTTAAACACGAAGAACAGTAGCAAACCTAGGGTTAATAAAAATGGTCGGCCAAGGTTATAAATAGGGCCTTTAGCATAAGGTTTAAACACACCATTACTTAGTTTTCAGTTTTTACTTTGTATTTTTATTTGAAACAAGATTATAGAACTCGCATAAATGTTCGAGAAAATTTTCCCTATAGATTGTCAATACAAATCAAGTTTATTTTTCAGCTGAGTTATTCAATTATATGTTCTTATATATCAGTTTCAATTATGATTAAGAAAGCCATGAGGAACTAATTCCATTTTGGGGAATTAATGAGTGGAAGTATGATTATTTAATTGTTGTTTAACAGGGATTTTACAATTTGGATCAACTGTTTGGCAAAGGAAAAACGTCAAACAAACACTAGGCCTAACAATCCTGGAACGTCATTTAGGTGGGAATGAACCTAAAATTGGTTTTGTCCATCTGTGAAAACTTTTTCCCCAAACTGGTTTAGACTGTGACATCTAATGATAAGTGGTCTCTATTCGCCATAAAATCTATTTATCGAATTTCTCATCTCTTTTTCCTTATTTTGTTTTTACTTTTTTTATGATTTTTATTATAAAAACCCAAAACCTTCATTTTACTTTTGTACTATAACCTTAAAAATATTGCTAATTAATTCTTTTGTGTAGAGAATTAAAGTTATTACTACTTCGCCTCCCTTAGGTATAATCCTCGAAGTACTTGCTACTTCGTAGTAACTATATTACAACTCAACCCGTATACTTGCGGAAGCCCAAATTACACACCGAACGAGAGTACGTTCGGAGGCGGTCAATGGCTTCAAAAGTTCTTAATCGATCTTGAATTCATTCCTGGTATGAAGAAAGTTATAACACTATATTGTCATAATAGTGTTGCAATAGCTAATACCAAGGAAATCACAAGAGGACGAAACACATTGATCGAAAGTATCACTTGATACGAGAGGCAGTAGCCGAAGGAATTGTAGATATGATGAAATTAACTTCTGAATATAACCTTGCGGATTCGTTTACTAAAACTCTCATAACTATGAGTTTTAACAAACACGTCGAGGATATGAGAATGCGAAACATGACACATTTACTTCACTAGGGAAAGTGGGAGATTGGTGAGAAATGTGTCCGTAATGTAGTAAACATGTAATTATTTTCTATTTATTTGAACGGTGAATAAATAAATAAAGTTAATTTCACATTTCACTATTATGTCTTTTGTATTTTCTGTCTTTCGTATTTTGCATGCATAGCGAAATTGTGACAAGAAAATATGATCTCATTGATTGTCTAAGTTCAAACTGAAGATAAGTGGCATTGTAAGAATGTTTACGTTGCGAGAAAGGCAACTTACTTCAGCAAATAGTCTAAATGAATCTGTAATCTCGTAAAAGAATTAGAGTGAGCGTTTGATTTAAATATTGAGAAGGATTATTATGTCATCTACAATTCCAATTGGGGAAATGGTTAGTCTTGGCTATCGGAGTAGTTGACTCCACGGGTAAAGACATAGATGTATTCATTGGTAGAATGATACATTGGACTAGACCCAAGTTGAATTAATTTTGAATCCGTTTGTGAATTAATTCACTTCTGACGTTCATGGTGTGATTTACTAAATCCTGAGTTAGTCATTAACCATGCGTATACAAATCATATGCTTTGATATAAGTGGAGGCTTATGCTCTAAAGATGATCGAGCCCATAGCCGATATGTTTGGTACATGACTTGTGTATGGCGTGGCTTTACTAGCAACAGTGAAATTCATAGCTCAATTAAAGAGTTTATGATATCCTCTCATTTGCACTATGTGGATTGATAAATATGGAATGTGGCCATGGGTTACTTGTTCTCAAATGAGCAATTTATCACAGTCATTTGTTGGCAGTGATCATATTAATCATTAAGAAGACACAATGGTGACAATGAGATAAAATAGGATTGTATTGAGTGAACGGATTTAACTCAAAGGAATCAAGGATATCTATCATATAAGGGTAACACACACATGACAAGGTCATTGGACAAAGCAGTTGGATGAATTGCTTTCGTAAAAAGTATACAATAAGGAGTTTTCAATCATGGTACTTCTTGTGGACTGACTCCATGATTAAGTAATTTCGAATTATCAGAACGATGCTTCTGGATATAATTGCAATTACTAGAGCCTAATTGTATATGTCTGATTGGTCTCTCTGCTAGCTCAACAAAAGTTCGATCAAAATGCGTTGAATCAAAAGAAAATTCTATGACTTTTTAAATAATTTAATTGAGTCGATTTATTCGATATGGAATTAAATTAGGTGGTGTGAGAATTACTCAATTAAAGAATTTGATTAAAGAATTTTCTTGAAAAATTAATTTGGAAAATCTAAGTGATTTTTGGAAAATTAATTTTGATCAAGTAAAATTAAATTAATCAAATTAATTAAAATTAATATGATATTTTTGAAAATTAATTTTCAAGTCAGACAATTGGTCCAATGGGTAATTGAACATGAAAATTGAATTATTCCAAAAAAATATTATTTTAATAGTTTAATATTAAATTTAATTTAATACTTATTTTAGTAGCATTTTATTAATTTAATATTAAAGTTAATAACTTTAATATTAAATTAAAATTAATGTTTATCTTGTAGATAAACATTTTATTATTTTAATAACATTTAATATTAAATTTAATCTAATAATATTATGTTAATTTAATATTAAAGTGATTAAGTTTAATCATAGTTGAACTCTCTATACTCTCCCTATATAAAGAGAGCCTTGGGTCATTATTTTTTTAACACATGCTTGAATTCAAGAGAAAAGTTGTAGAGAGAAAATTCTCTGAAGAGATTATTTCAGAAAGCCTCTAGAGATATTTTTTTTATTTACAACTTGACTCAAAAGTTTAGAGAAATTACAAAATTATCCCATTGGTAATTTTTGTGAAAATTTTTTTTATTTGAAGTGAGCCCACACTCGATAGACGTGAGTTTGAGGATAGTGGATAAGATTACTCGATCGAAGTGCTCATCCTAGATGAATTGAAAAGGTACAATTTTGATTAAGTGTTTATTACTTTAGATATCACAACCAAGATCTTGTTTTGGAAAAAAAAAATTAAAGCTCTAATTTTTCCCTAAATTTATTTTCCGTTGTGTTTTTAAACCCAATTTTTCCAACAATTGATGGCATGTGAAAAATCATACAAACCGGTTATACGAACCTAGAGAGCCTGTAACGACCCAAATTCAGGAGTGTTGAAAATTATATTTTTCGAGACTTCGTATTTGTGAACACGAGCCATAAATATCTAATAAAAAATATTTACGGAAATTAAATCGTAGAATAATTGATTTTGAATAGGTGAATTTAAGAGTGTAATGCTTAAAATAGGTATAAGGACTACATTGCATAAAAAGGTAATAGTGTAATTCATAAAAGGGATTTAATTTGGAAGAAAAGAGAAGGACCAAAGGGGTAAAAATTCCAATTAGACACTTAGTGTCGTTAGGTGGAAAAGAGTGGCTTGTGAATTTTAGCTTAAAATTTTGTAATTTAAAAGAGAAAATAGATGTAATGAGTGGTTTAATTATGGGAGAAGGAAAGAGAAAACAAAACATCTCCCCTTTTGTTTAAGCAAAAATCGGCAGTAAAGGAAAAAGAAGAGTTGGGAGAAAATTTAGAGTTTGATAAGTTCAAGCTTGAATTTGGTAAGTTTAATCAAGTCTTTTTCTTGTAATTTTTATGTTTTTGAAATCTCGGTACCTTAAGCTAATAAACTCATGTCATATTTTTCAATTTGGTTAAGAATATTAAATGTTACCATTGTTGAGTGAATGGAGCTTTTGGGATTATTTGAATATATATGATTTGGGTTGGTAGAGAAAAGAGACTAAGTGGTGAGATTGGTCATTAGCTTTAAGCAGTGAGGATCAAATGTGGGAACTTGTGAATTAGTGTAAAATGAGAAATAGGGAGTTATATTTAATTAGAGTAAAATTTGTTTGCAAATTGATAAATATGTATATGTTTATTCCTATAGCTAACGTTGACCTAGACTCTTCAAAAAAGAAGGGCAAGGACAAAGTAATCGACGAGTAGCTCGAAATTCACGGTTGGTATTTCTATAACCTAAACTAGTTATAAATTGTCACACACTTAATTAATTGTATAAACCAATGAATCAAGGTATGAGATTCTCTACTCAATTGGATTGCTTTGAATGAATTGATGATATGAGGACTTAAATTGTGTATATCTCTATGTGTAAATGTATGATGTGAAATTGTGATATTGATAAATTTATTATTATAATTAGATTGCATTTTAAATGCATTTTTTGTTCTGAATAGAATTAAATGTTGAAATATGGATTGTTATTAAATGGAAATGATTACCCTATTAACTGTTCGGGCCGAGTTAGATATAGATGGCATGCCATAGAATAGGAAATGTTCAGGGTTACTTCGACCACAAGTAGATGAAGCACTGGGTGTCAAGTTACTTCGGTTTAACTGATGAGACATTGGGTTTCAACCTTATTATAGTGCTGGGTGCGTTTTATTACTTCGGATTTATCCGATGAGGCACTGGGTGCCAAACCGGTGTGTTGGTTGGATCTGTGTATCTGTCAGTGTTCGAGTCGTGTTAATAGGGAATTAAAATGATGAATATTATGTTTAAATGAAATGAAAATTCCATGAGAAATGTGTAGAATATTAAATAAAATGATACATGAAATGTATGTGGTGAAATGAAATGCAAACGATGGAAATAAAGAAAATATGATGCGAAATAAAAATTAAGAGACAAAGTTGAATTAGATTATGAATAATGGTATTATATTGTGTATATATTAATATATATTTATTAGTAAGAATGTGAAATATGATTAGTATTTTATGGACATGACATAAGAAATGATATTGATATAGTTGTATAGATATTAAATTAAAACTTCAAATATGTTATGTTGTCTAATATGTTAAGGTTATTAGAATACCATCGTATTATACTTAGCGTGTGTTAGTTTTACATGCATAGGTTAGGTACTTTTTGATACTCACACGTCTTGGCATCCAAAGACAAATCCCGATCTCAAATGATCGTGAGTTTTGTTTATTTTGGGTCGGCATGTATCTAAGAAGAGTCTAGACTTAGGATGTTTTGTGATATTATGGGGAATGTATGATCTAGCTTCTTTGGAATATTGTTCAAGGACATTTTGTTGTAGTTTATTATCCTACTAAAGTGTATTTTGTGAAATGATTGGCTTGTTTCGGTAGTTTAATACTTCTACCAGTAGAACTACGTTGGGATAAATTGTGGTATCGGTAGAATTTATCGAAGTGTCGGTAAAAGTGCAGGGGAAAAAGTATTTTAGCTACTGACTTATATTGTGTCGGTAGAAGTCCATTTAGTATCGGTAGTTGCATAGTAGTTTCGGTAGTTTATTCAGAAGTATCGGTAGAAGTCTCAGGTTAAATTTACTTTGCTCTCTGGAACTTATAGTATCGGTAGATGGATAAGATGTTTCGGTAGATAATAGAGTTGTATCGGTAGATCATTCATGACTACCAGTAGAATTCTGCAGTGTACCCTGAACTTTTACTGTTTAGTCTTCTACCGATACCTGTTCATTCAAGTATCGATACAAGGTCACTCTTTTAATATATATATATACATATTTTACAAAGGGATTTAATTAATAATAATAATTAGATAAAAATTTAATAAATCCAATAGATTCTAAGGGTCGATTTTACTTATGTTTTGCAAATAAATTAGACTTTTATTGGTTTAAATAGTTTTGACACCTACTTGCTTGGGTCCGACGAATCGGACTGGGTAAAGGCTGTTACAAAGTCGATATAGAAATGTGATGAATCAATGAATTCGATTCAGAATTCGAATATTGAAATGAAATAGTAATTGAAATTCGATGTATAATTGAAAAATAGATTGAATGATATGATATTATGATAATGATGTTCATATGGTTAAATATTGAATTGGTATATTGTATTAGACCCGAAAATAATCGTATATTGCACTATATGCTTATATTACGCATAATTGAAATGTTTAATGGTATAAAATGAATGTAATTAATCGTAGTTGCTCCGACATTGAACGTGGCACATTGTAGCTCGAACCTGACGACCGAGTCGAGTATCGAGGTGTTACAAGGAGTGTACATGGAACAATCAGAAGGATTTGTTGTTCCAGGACATGAGCATAAAGTATATAAGTTTGTTAAATCTGTATATGGGCTTAAACAAGCACCAAAAAAATATCACCAAAAGTTTGACAAAGTTGTTCTACCTAAAGACTATGAAATAAATGAATTCAATAAGTGCATATATAGAAAATTAGAAAATGGAAAAGGTGTCATAATATGCTTATATGTAAATGACATTCTCATATTTGGTACAGATTTTGAACAAATAGAAAACATAAAGAAATTCTTATCAAACAGCTTTTCTATAAAGGAAATGGGTGTAGCATAAGTTATTCTTGAGATTAAATTACACGAGAGGAAAACACTATAGCCTTATCACAATCACATTACATTGAAAAATGCTTAAAAAGTTTGATCTTTTCAATTACATACCAACATCTACACCCATAGATCCTCAAATAAAATTAGTATCTAATTCTGGTAAGAAAATTGATCCATTGAAATATGAAAGTCTAATTGGTTATCTTATGTATATAATAATGACTTGTACACGACCAAATATTACATATGTTGTTGGGAAATTGAGTAGGTACATAAGTAATCCAAGCAGATTGCATTGACAAGATTTGAATAGAGTACTTATGTACTTAAAGAAAATTATTAACTATGAGTTGTGATATAATAAATATCCTTCAATTTTAGAAAGGCATTCAGATTCTAGTTGGATTACAAGTTTGGAAGTTCACGCTTCTACTAGTGGATGGATCTTCATTCTTGGTGGAGGTGTCATTTCTTGAGGTTCCAACAAACAAACATGTATTACTGATTTCACCATGACAACTAAATTTATTGCATTAACTGCTTCATCTAGAGAAGAAAAATGGTTAAGAAATTTGTATTATGATGTACCTATATGGGTCTAAACCAATTTCACCTATTTCTATCTGTTGTGATAATCAGGCTGTTCTAAAAAAGCATATAGCCAAGTATATAATGGAAAGTCTAGACACATTGGATAAAGACATATCTATGTCCGATAATTAATCTCCAATGGAGTGATCACTATTAATTATGTTAGGTCAAGTGAAAACTTGATGGATCTTTTGACTAAAAGTATTGCTAGATATGTAGTCAATAATACCTCAAAAGGGATAGAACTCAAGCCCATTAATTAGAGTCACCAATGATGGAAACTCGACTCAACGCTTGGTATAACGTCAAGTATGAGTTCAATGAGAAAAAATACATCATTAGCATGTAACTGCTAACACTATAAATAAATTCATCCTAAGTTTAAAGTGCTAGGTCATAATGATAAAGGAGAATGAGTAATTTACTCTTATTGAACCCATAACATAAATATGTTAGAGTGCTATAATTATGGGAACACTTTCAATGGAATCAACCTATATAAGCATGAAGTGTGGCCGCTTCTAGGAGCTCAAGTGCTTGGCTCTAACAACACTCATGAAAATGACACAAACACATGGACATAATAGTGTCTCTAGATACTATGCATTGACCGATGTTAAAATCATTATGTGAGATGTGTTCGATTAGTCAAATGGAATATATGATTCAAAGCTTAGTCTACCATGCAATTTCGATTAACTTTAACATATTTTCACTAAGTGAAGGTTCAACCGTTAGACACATTCATTTATGCAAATTGATTTTCAAGATTATCCCAATCTAAAATCTTTTGAAAATGGAGGCAGATTATTGGAACATTTTCAAATATTTATAATATTTCGATAACTATAAATGAAATGGTCTAATTAATCAAAAGTTATATCTTTTGGTTATTGATCAAGAGTTATATCACTTGAGTTTTGATAAAAATAATTATAACTACTCAAGAGATATTAGTTTGATAATTATGTCTCTTTTAAATATGTGATTATTCAGAAAATACAACTATTGAAAGTTATGTCTCTATGAAAATACATGTAAATTTTTATAAATAGGAGTGAGATTTCATTTGGAAAGTATACAAAAAATTTTCAGAAGTTCTTTTTATCCTTCCTCCATCTTCTATTATTCTTAGATTGTTCTATAAATAATTATTGAAAAAAATCTTTATAAAAATTAATTTTCTTGTTATACTTTGCTCAGTGTTTAGTAGACTATTTTCGTAAGTGCAAGACACAAATAATCGTCATGCTTCATTATATCTTCATGATTTATTTTCTTGAAATTCATTTGCACATCGAATATAAGTAAAATGAATATAACCTTAAAAATAATGACTTGATACACACCTTAAGCTCCAATCCTATTATTTCGGTTTTTTTTTTGTTTAAGTTATTATTTGTGCATTTGAGATTTTTTTTAACCGAAATTTCGCATTAACAGAATTTAGCCCTTTTTTAAAAAATAAATAAACAATGTGTTAACAAATGTTTATAGGCATGGAAAAGTGAAAAACCTACTACAAAAGAAAACAAGAGAGTTAGGACATTTTAGAAGTTGAAACAAGATTTGACAAGACAAGGGATGAGAAATCCGCTTAAATCTCAGTGCTCAAAAGCTGACAAGCCTACCACTTAATTTTCTATATTATTATCTTGTTGAAATTTATTTTAAATTAAATTACCCTAATAATTATTAAATCATTATTAATTATTTGATAAGAAAAACTTCAAAAAGCTTGGGTCTGCCTAACTATTATCCCCTTACCAACAAAAATAGATCTGCATTTCATTTTCACTAAAAAAGAATCCCAAGCCCTCTTTTACCAACACTAACCTTTTACACTGTAATACTCTCAATTCTACTAGATTTTTATCTTCTTTTCTTTATGAGTAAACTATAAAAATAGTCATTTTCATTTATTTTAGGTTAAATTTTAATCATTTATGTTTGAAATATTACGTTTTAGTTATTTATGTTAGTATTTTGTTACAAAGTGATCACTGTGCCATTAAGTTCCGTTATCTCTCTAACAGTAATCCTACGTGGCAGTCTAACTAGATTTTAAGTGCCAATTTGGATTTCTAAATGGAATGAGAATAAATCTTTAATTAAATAAATTTAATTAATTAAAATTTTTAAATCCTAAACCTTAACTAAAAACCCTAATCTCATTTCCACACACCTCTCTTCTTCATCTTCATCTTCTTCCCTTTTGATTTCTATATCTTTAGTTACAAATCTGTCTCAAAGCTTGAATCTTTAAAACTCATTAACCCAAAGATTCAATATCTTTGATTCAATATCTTCTTCCCATTAAGTTTCTTTGGATTAATGGGTTTCAAAGATTCAAGCTTTGAGAAAGATTTGTAAATAAAGATATTAGAATCAAAAGGGAAGAAGATGAAGATGAAGATGAAGATGAAGAAGAGAGGTGTGTGAAAATAGGTTTAGGATTTTTTTAGTTAAGGTTTAGGGTTTAAAAATTTTAATTAATTAATTTTATTTAATTAAAGATTTATTCTCATTCTATTTGAAAATCCAAGTTGGCACTTAAAATCTAGTTGGACTGCCACGCAGGATTACCGTTAAGGAGATAACGGAACTTAACGGTACAGTGATCACTTCGTAACAAAATACTAACATAAGTGACTAAAACGTAACATTTCAAACATAAGTGACTAAAATGTAACCTGAGGCAAACAAAAGTGACTATTTTTACAGTTTATCCTTTCTTTATTTATATTTGAATTTTAGGTGTGTTAGAGTGTTTTTTTCTATCCTTCTCAAGTGATGATGTTTACATATTTATATGATATGAATATTGTTTATTGATGACATAATAAGTAGATTTCATGCATATAAATATGTATTCTATTTTAAACTTAACACATATTTATATGATCCTATGCAAGTGTAACTTCATAAGAAAGCAATCTCAATCTACGAGCTTATCCTGTGAATTCAATAAAATTTGATTCAAATCTATTCGAATTTTGGACCAATGATGACAATTATCCTCACAAGTGATTAAACTAAAAAGAGAAGGATGAAGATGATCTGAAGAATCAAAACTTTATTCACTCTCGGCCTTTCATGTCCGGTTGACGTGTCGGCCACTCCTACAGCTTTCGGACTCACTGTGATTAATGTTTGTGACAGGACAATGGCGCGTATCATGCACACGCAGCGTCAGCAACTGATTCCAAAACCCTTTTGATTCAAAGTAGGACACCGAGAGACGGACAAAGTATGAAGTTTCAAACTCAAATCCGAATTTTTCTCTTTTCTTACAGCCTCAACTAGTTAAAATCATTTATACACAAAATTTTCTTTTTTTCTTTTGATTTTCTAACTATAAATTCACAAATTAAATAGCAGTAATTTCGGCTATCTAATAAGTAATAAATGATTTTGATTTTGATTTCAATTTCAATTTATACTTAAAAATAAAAATAAATAAATAATAAAATAAGCTGGAAGCTTCCCTGTTATTACACCATTTGCTATTATTTTACTTTTCCTTTTTCTTTCTTTTTCTTATAATCATTTTTTCTGCTTACTTTTGATTTAGAATATCTTTTTTATATTCTTCTTTTGGTTTAGAATTAACCGTTGAATGTTAAACTCAATAATTCATAAAGTTGCTATTTTTTCTTTTTAATTTTCTTTTTCATATGGACTATGGAATCCCTAATTATTTAAAATCCACTGTTTTTCTTTTTGGTTTATTTGTTTCCAAGATTGATTAACACAATGTGAGCTTCCCTTTCTTAACTTGACATTGCACAATTACATGACTAATTTTGGTAGCACCATCCATGAATTTGCTTTTAATTTAATTTTTTTAAGTCAAATTCACATTACTTTTTCTTAAAAAACTTTAATGTAGTTTCCTAGTATTTTTTTAACTAATCAACTAAACCACTAATGTTATAGTCATGAAAAATTGACATTTAATAGGATAAAATTTTAACAACAATATGATTAATACGATTTAAACTTAAATTACATTTAACAACATGATTAACATAATTCAAACTCATACCACATCCATCAAGCCAATATGATATTTAATATGAATACATATTATGTAAGCATATAACGTTATCATGTATGTATAAAAAAATGAACACTTTTATCTTAGCACACCCTTAAGTAATGCTTTAATATAAATTCAATTATTGATTCATTACACATCCACCAAAAAAAAAAAACTCGTAATTTTGTTTTATATAAATATATTACATTACACTCAACACCGCAACACCATCATTTTATTATACAAAAAAAGCAGATATTGAACTCTCTTTTTCTCCTCTTACAACCAAACTTCCACCGACCTTCACTTTCCGCCTACCATGACAGGCACAGGCAAGGATTGCGGCAACCACGGCAAAGGCCGGCGGCAGCTCATCCAAAGACTCTGCGGTTGCCTTCTAGTCTTCCTCCTTATTGTTCTCATAACAATCCTCATCATTTGGGCGATCCTCCGCCCCACAAAACCCCGCTTCATCCTCCAAGACACCACCGTCTATGCTTTCAACGCCTCCACTCCCAATTTCCTCACTTCTAATTTCCAAGTCACCGTATCCACCCGAAATCCCAATGACAGAATCGGGATTTACTACGACAGGCTCGTCATCTACGCCACCTACAGGAACCAACAAATCACCCTTAGGACAGCTCTCCCTCCAACATACCAGGGTCATAAGGAGATCAATGTTTGGTCCCCTTTCATCTACGGGAACATGGTCCCTATAGCTCCCGATTTCTCCGTTGCTTTGAAGTCCGAACAAGCTGCCGGAGTGATCTTCATGGTGATCAAGATTGATGGACGGGTGAGATGGAAAGTTGGGACTTTCGTTTCAGGCAGATATCATCTCAACGTTAGGTGTCCGGCGTATATCAATTTTGGGAGCAAAAGCAACGCCGTTTCTGTGGGAGAAAACGCAGTTAAGTACCAGCTCGTCACCAGATGCAGCGTCAGTGTGTGAGAGATCAGTCATGAATATCAACAAGAAGAAGACCTCTCTATATTTCTCTCTCCCAGTTTCTTAGTTCACGCCGTTAGTATATTTTATTTATTTTCTTGATAAGGGGAGGAGGAAATTGTAAATTTTGCTATAGAATAAATGAAAACTAGAAAATTGAAAGCTAAAGCAAAATCTAGAATTAAAGAGAAACTGTTTTCCATTTCTAAATAAAATAAAATAGAATTAGTTTTCCATAGCTTGTAAAATCCCAATTACTGGAGGTTGTGCTATCTATTCAAAACATTGCTTAATTGTTGTTTTCTTTTTCTTTCTTGGATCTTTAATTTTTATTTTTCCTAAGAAGAAATAGGAATATTTTCTACCTTAATTAGGGTGTCGCTTGTATTTTTTTATATTACATTTAGTAGTACTGTTGGGAGTGTAGTGTCGGTAATATGTTCGGGAAATTGGGAAGGATAGGGTGTTTTGGCACATGGAAATGGAATTAGTGATCCTTTTCACTCAACCTAATTGCGTGTTAGAAAAGGACCTTTAGCAATTTGTCTACTCTCAAAATCAGTCCTTATCCTAACTCCTAACTCCAATTTAATCAATTTTCCATGCTTATACTGTAGCACTAAGTTCTAACTTATTGAGTAATTTTATCTCGTATCTCATTAATGGAAACATTTAAGTATTTATATATATAATTACTGTTTATTACATGATCTCACTGTTCATGATTTAATCACACTATTTTTAAGACTGACACTTTGACCAGACTTCAAGCATACTGGATAAATATTTCATTTTGGATTGTCTGTCAGAGCTCGTAGTCTCCCTTTTGCGAGCTGCTTGAGTGCATGCAAGTTGAGATCACAAACTCCCCTTAGCTCGTGCAAATTGATGTTGTGAGCTCCTCTCACTATCATCTTCCCGTATGCCTCGCACGCGTCTATCTAGTAGGACTTATTCGAATTGCAGACTGACGATCCAAATCTTAACCATGTATTGGGTTGGTAATCTCCGATATATAACATAACATTTGCTTGTGTCATTTTATTTGACAAGTTCACATAAAATTTTATTTAACAAGTACTCTCTTGAATTAAGGACATGAAGAGGGAGGTGGGAGTTTTATTTGCATGTTGCCCATTTTTTTATGAGTCAACACTCCAGCCATGTGTGAGTTGAATTGTTTAATAATTATAAAGAGAGGAATTTAAGGTCCATCACATGCACTTCTCTTACACATTCGGGTCAAGAGGGATGCAAATTTTCTCGATATTGACACGTAGGCGGCTAGACCAGGCAACGACGAAGTCACCAACCCTTAATAGATTAGATTGGGCTTACCCTGACTTTTCTTCAACCGTTGTCTACACTTCAATGAATCCCCAAAGATGCACCAAATTCCAATATCATATTAAAACTTGATTAACTAATTAAAGTGAAGGGATATTTTCAATTTTTAGAATTTATACATGAATTTTAAAAATATATAAAATTAAAAAATATAATGTTCTAAAAATTAAAATAAAAAATAAAAAAATTGCATGTGACACACATGCTATTGATTGATTACGAAATCCCGATTATTGATCAAGACCAATTAATAATGATGAAAGTTGATCAATAATGATCCATATCAATTATTTTATCTTTTTATTATATCTAAATGCTTTATATACTTTCTTAATTTTTTTAATATAAATTTTGTAGTTATTAATTTTTAAAAAATTTTATATACTTTCTTACTTTTGTAACTTATTATTTTTAAGTGATTTTTCATTTTTATACTTTCTAAAATTTTTATACATCTAAATAATTTTTTTTTGTAATTTTACTTTTTAAAATGTTTACTAAAGTTGCAATTACATTCAGTTGATGGCATGTCATGTGTGCTTATGTAATAATCTCATTGGTTCACATAATCCAATTTCAACATTGTCTCAAAATTTACTAAAATAGGTGAAAGAAAAAATTGTTCATCCTAGGGATCCTAGATTCGAGCATCTATATGTGTGAAGTGTATGTGACTTGTCAAAGGATTAAGAAAGTATGAACATATACTACCATGTAATCACACCAATATATTTAAAAAAATAGGTGAAAGAAGTCAAATCCAAGTACCAATTGAACAAAAACTACAGTCAATTACCAAATAAAATTTTAACCCTTTTTTTTATTTAACTGTTGAAGCCTAATTTATCCGGGACAACAAAATTTAAATATATTTTAAATTTAAGTTTATATTAAGTTTAAATTTATTTAAATTAAAATGTCCAAGTACAAACTTAAAAGTCCAAATCCAAGCCCAATTACAAATGTCCAAAAATTACAAGCCCAACTTGGCCCAATTTTAAATAAACCCAAACAACAACCATTGGCCAAAAACCTAATATACCCTAAGTCAAACCCTAAACTGATACTACCCCCACTTGCATTGCTGTTGCTGTCCACCCACGTCCAACCAAAGGCTACCACGTCAGCACCGACTAGCTTCAACTTGCACTACCACTAGCCTCCATAGTCGAACTTGCAAAAGAAGAAAAGACAAGTTTTAAATTGCAAAGAACAAAATAGAATCATTGTAATTTATGGCTATAAAGCCAGAATTCAAATATTTGTAAGGTTACAAACTTTGGGTTGTTCATTCCAATCAATACAAAATTGGCCTTTTAAAGCAATACAACAGAGCATTCTAAAAACTAGAAACAGGATGCAGTTAGTAGTAAACAGAGGCAATCGAATAGCCATACCAAGCAACAGAAACGCAAGCCAGAGTCAGAGTTCTATTTAAGTCATTCAGATACATTCAATGTATATTTATTATCACTAATAATTTAAAACTCCAACTCATCAGTTTCTAACATGCATTAACACATGTATTTAATGCTCCAGTTAGTATTTATTGCTTTTTTATTTTTCAAACATATTAATAAACATCCTTATTAATGACATTAATTTTTAATAACATTAATAATAATAATAAAGGGGAAATCGAAAGGTCTTCCCTTATCTCAATCACCACCGTCGTCGTTCTTCTGAGCACTACTCCTTCGACCTCGCCTTCCGAACGCCACCCCTCCGATCCAAAAGGGGAAATAACAAGAATTGATCAAAATAGTTACTTTTAAATAAAAAAAAAAGAGAACAAACTGATTTCAAATATGAAATGAATCTAAAAAAAAAACTAAAATAGATTTCAAATATTTTGAAACATGTTTCTAGATCTGACAGATCCATAGATAAATAGAAGCTTTAAATGAAAAACAAAGGAACGAGCAAACAGAAATCAAAAAAGGATTTAAAGATGAAAGGTTACCCTTTGTTTTTGAAACTTGGGAGTCGGATTCGGCGGTTTTGACCTCGGATCTGAATTTCTGAGAAGCAAAGGATCGAAGGAGGGTAGAAGAGGTGACGATCGGGCTTTCGACCGTCATTCACAGTGGTTGACGGCGCTGATCGTCGACGTTGACCACTATGAACTGATGATCAGAGAAGGAGAGTGGAAAGCCTTTTTTTTAGAGCATTTTGGATGGTTTTTGTATAAGGGAAAGGAGAAAATGAAAAAAATTATAAAAGGGGCTTCATATAGACACTCAAAACGGCGTCGTTTTGAGGGCTGAGTTTTAGCCTCAAAACGACGTCGTTTTGAGCCATACCCGATTTTCGATCCGACCCGACCTCAGGATCCGCATGTTTTTGCTTAATGGTATATTTATGCAATTGGTCCTTCCGCTTTTTTAAAATTTCCAATAAGATCCTTTTTATAATTTTTATTATTTTTAAATTTGCCTAATAATTTCATTTCTTATTCAAATTAGTCCTTTAACCCTTTTAAGGCCCAAGAAGCTGCCACGTGTCACTATTTTGGTTTATTTATGCAAATAGCCCCTTTTATTTTTAATTGGTTTTAATTTCATCCTTAAATCAAGTTTTGTTTTATTATAAAATTGGCCCAGAGATTTTAAATGATTTTCAAATCAGTCCTTTGACTCCAGAATGCTTGAGAAGCTGCCACGTGTTACCCTTTTTTGGTTTTATTGCCCAAAAGGTCCCTAAATTGTCCAAAAATCATGTTTTGACCCCCCAAACTTTTCAAAAATCATATTTTGACCCCCAAACTTCAAAAAATTACATTTTTACGCTCAAACTTTCTAAAATTGTATCTTTAACCCTTAATTTCTCAAAAATTACATTTTCACCCCTAAACTTTCAAAAATTTCCTTTTTGACCCCAAACTTTCCAAAAATTACCATTTTACCCTCAAATGTCCAAAAATTTCATTTTTGACCTCAAAATTTCTAAAAATTACCGTTTATCCCTAAATTTACAAAAGTTCCATTTTTAACCCTAAAATTTCCAAAAATTACCATTTTATCCCTAGATGCCCAAGAATTCCTTTTTTAACCTTAAACCTTCCAAAAATTACCATTTTACCCTCAAATGTCCAAAAATTACCATTTTATCCCTGAACTTCAAAAAATTACCATTTTATGCCCGAGCATCCAAAAATCGCATTTTTGACTCTGTTTGTTCTGCTTTTCTTTCTTTTCAATATTTATATTTAGTTTTTAATTATTATTTTTTCGTATTTCGTATTCTCTAATTTTTTATTTTCGTGTATGTAATTATCTGTCTAATTATTTTATTTTTCGTGTTATCTAATATTCGTTATTAATCATTCATATTTCACGCATTTATTTTCAAAAATTATTTTTTCATAAATCTTTAAAATCGAGGCAATGTCCTTTTCGCGTGTAAACTTCGAGAAATCATGCCCTAAAGTGTCGGGTGTGATTTTTCGTATAATTCACGCGAATCTAATATCCTTTTCCAAGTTCTTAAATGCCTTTTAACTTCGAGATTTTGAGAACGTCGTGCCTTAACGTGCTGGCCACAACTTCAATTATTCGTGAAAATCGAAATGAACGGACATTCTTTCTTCAAAAATTTTTTAAGTCATGTGTCCAAGGATTGCATTTTAAATTTAATGCAAAATTGTCAAGTTCTCAAAATATATATTTATATATACAAATGATTTTAAAATAAAACAAGGCAATATCCTTTTGTGTGAAGACCTCGAAAAAAATCATACCCTAACGTGCTGGGAGTGATTTTCATATAAGTCACGCGATCGAATATCCTCTTTTAAGTCTTTCAAAATGTCCTTCAGTTTCGAAAATCCGAGAACGTAATGCCCTAACGTGTTGGACACGATTTCCAATTCTCTTAGAAATTCGAAATATGTGGATGATTTTCTTTAAATAATATTTTCTTTTGAAATTATACAAAGTTTTCTAAAACAAAGATCGTATTTTAAATTTTACTCGAGTTTGCAAAGTTTTAACAAACTAAGACCCGAAAGTAATCAATGTGGTACCAATTTTGGGCGTATAAGGGCACTAATTCTTCTTCATGCGTAACCGACTCCCGAACCTATTTTTTGGATTTTGAAGACCAAAACATTTTTCAAAACGGATTGTAAATGTTTTGTGGTGATCCAATCACACCAAATAAAAGATTGGTGGCGACTCCCTTTTTATAATTTTTTGATTTTAAAATATTGTTTGAGACTTGTTTATTTATCCCCGAAAAATAAACGTTTTCACAGCTTGACGACTCCACTGGGGATATACTTTTAAAAAATATACGAGAGTCAAGCCAAAATCGATTATTTTTGGGTCTTTTTTGAAAACTTTTAAAGCTTCGATTTCGTTTAATATGCGATCCTCGGCATCTTTTGTGTGACTTTATATTATGTGACATTGCTAGTGTAAGTTTGCATCCATATGCATGCTGTTACTACCCATTTAAGTGGAAGCGAGAAACTATTCCTTCGTGAGGTCTTCACCTTCGTGTAGGATAGTGAATCGCTTTCCGGATTACATCCATACCCATGTTTTCGTGAAGTTTTCACTTCCATGCAAACATGTGAGAAATGTGTCCCCCTAAACCAAACTCATCCGTATGAGCCTGTAATGGGTGAGGATCGAGGAATCCGCTGGTTTAGGTACCCTTTACTCTAGAGCCTAAAACTACATATAGTGAGCTGTAAGAATTCGCCTTAGACGGAGTTATACCAAACCTTTTAGCATTTACCCAAGATTATTTCTTAGGTTCTATGTTGTATATTTGTATATTGATATTATTATGTTCTGCTAACTGTGTTTTGTTTTGTCTTTTTTGCTTGCATTGCATCATCATAAAAAGAAAAAGTGTTGATTTAAGTTCGATTACCAAATAAGCAGTTTCATCATGGAAGACGGATTTCTT
This sequence comes from Gossypioides kirkii, assembly GCA_005610355.1. Classification (NCBI taxonomy): domain Eukaryota; kingdom Viridiplantae; phylum Streptophyta; class Magnoliopsida; order Malvales; family Malvaceae; genus Gossypioides; species Gossypioides kirkii. The sequence continues at coordinate 15,767,430 of CP032245.1, forward strand.
GATAAAGTGGAAAATAACATGGTTATGCGCTTATGGTCAGAGGAACAGCAGTGTGAAAAAGGAAATAGTTTGAAGGAGGGGCATTTATCGGAGTTTTGGGATTATACTCGGATTAAGGTGACTTAAAATGATTTGTAAGAATTAAGAGATATTTGGGGTCAATGGGATAGCGAGATGAAATAGATGTTCTATCAGGAATATGGAGACTTGCTTTACTTTCTTGAAGTAAAAATTGACAAACATCTCTTCCGAACCCTCGCACAACATTGGAATCCCGTATATAACTGCTTCACCTTCGGGAACTTAGACATAACGCCCGCGGTGAAAGAGTATATTGCTTTGATCTGTTGTCCCATAATTCAAGTCGATAAAGCATACTCAAAGGATGCATGTGTCCTAACATTTCTGAAGAGGTTAATGAGTGTAACCGGGATGAGTGAACAGTGGATCGCGTCTCAGATAAAAGCAAAGGGAGACAACAAGTACATCAATTGGAAAAGCTTGTGAGATCTAATCTCGACACACCCAGATATAAAGAAACGCATTGACATTTTTGCTCTTGGCATCTACGGGTTGGTCCATTTCTTAAAAGTATTAGGGCATGTGAAAGACGCGGTAGTAATATTGTTTGATCGGCTTAGTAAAGGAGTCACGCCTGTTATAGCGATTCTTGTCGAAACCTTCAGATCATTAAGCGTCTGCCGAAGAGAAGGGGAAAGAAGGTTTATTGCTTGTGCATAGCTTCTAATGGTTTGGTTTCAAAGCCATTTTTAGAAGGTTAAAAAATTTTCGTGCAAAGTATTCTCAACTGACTTCTCACCTTTGAAGGAATTTATTACAACGCAAAAGGAACAAAATGTATCTGAGGAAAAATGGATGGCTATCCTTCAGAACCTTCAGGACGAAGACGTAGAATGGTACGTGCTTTGGTTCATCCCAGAGGAGATCCTTTATAGTTGTGGTGGTTTTGATTGGGTCCCTTTGCTCGGGGTATGGGGTGCCACAAGATATGCCCCTCTGCTTGTGTTAAGGCAGTACAAGACAAGACAATTTATCCCTGCGACACACGACTTAGCTCAGTGCGAGTTCTCCTACAAAGGGTATGACTATAAGAAAAGGGTCCAAAAAGTAGCAAATGCATGGAAGAAAGTACATAGAATGAAGAAATTTAGTGTTGACCCGATGACAATACCAAATTATGATTGGTGAAGAAGTAGAAGAGTTAACGATAACATTTCAGCACCGAATCCTGAAAATGTTCGATCGATTGAGGAACATTTGCAAGAGGTCCCATCAGAAATAGACATCATGAAACAGGACTTCGAGAAAAAGAGCACAGAGTTTGGAACAAGAATAGAGATCTTGGAAGAGGAAAAGATGAAGTTGGGACTGGATGTGGATATACATAGGTTAAAGGCTGAAAAATTGAGGAAAGGCAAACATAAAGTTGAAGAAGACCTAGCAGACTTGAAGAAAGTTTATAAGAAGCTCCGTTTGTCTATGAGAACCACAGGATTGGGTAAAACGTCAGAGTAATAGCGACAGGAAATTCAGATACAGAAAGACCAGATAGAGTAGTGGCAAAGGAAATTCCAAGACGGTCGGGCTCGAGAAAATGCCTTGAAAGGAGAGCTGTTAGAGAAACAAGTTGAGAAGGCTGAGATGAAAGCCCAGATAGTTGGTTTAGAAGCAAGAATAAAGGAGTTAGAAGAATCACTATGAAGACAAAGCAACCGGAACTCTGTCTTGGAACTCAAAGCAAGTATGACTGAAAGTCAAGAATTAAGGGAAAGGGTACAGAAATTAGAGGCTGCACTCCACAACAATGAGATTCGATTTGAGATCATGGAGAGGAATCTGCAAACCAGTGAATGGCACTCTCGACAAGCTCAGAGACAAGTCGAAGAGAAAGATTATATAATGAGAAGAGCATTGACCCAAATGAGGGAGGCCGCTGATCACATACAAAAGCTAGCTGCCGAAGCTGATATTCTGAATCTCTAATATGAATCGAAATCAAAACGAGGACAAAAATTAGTTGGGCTTCTTGGAAAGATCAAAGTTTTAGGTAATAAGGCAAAGCCATTTGTGTAATTTCGCTTTATGTAAAGAAGTTTTTCTTCTAGAGAAGTTGTTCTAATGGAAAACTGACTTCAAAATCAATGCCTTTTCTTGCATTACATGCATGCATTTTATTCGCATTGCATCTTTGCATATTTTCGCATAATAATTCTAACTCATTAAAAACTTTCCAATTACATCGGTAATCATTGAAAACTTACATCGCTATAATACTCGTAAAAAAACAAAGGCCATGGAGTAAAGACTTGAGAAAATCCAGAAAGAATTACAAGATCAGATGCAAGGGCACATTCAAGAACAAATGACGGCGATGTGTAGGGAAATGAAAAATCAGTTTATGGAAGTGCAAAAGAATTTGATGAATGAATTGGCCCAAGTAAAACAAAGCGTGGCTGATAAAGGAAAATGTCCTGCAATCGAGGAGGACGAGGACCCAATTATTCCCCCAGGTTTTACACCCCTCCATAACCCAGCCCCACACGAGGCACAAACACGGGAAGCCACCGTTACTATAAGAGCGCAACAGTAGGCTACTGGCACATCAATGCCAGCTAATTATCCAGTAGGATCTGGATCAAACCCTAAAGACAATGCTACAAATCTGGGTGTCCTGGATTTTAACAAAATGATGAGAGCAGATCTTCCTAGGAAAATGGAAGAAAAATATAAGCAATTAGAGAGGATTGAGGCATTACAAGGGATTGAAAAATCTTATGGGGTAGATGCCAAAGAATTCAGTCTAATTCCAGATTTGGTTCTCCCTCCTTAATTCAAAGTCTCAGAATGGTAAGGCATGTTCATAATGATCAATTGTTGATTCAATACTTTTAAGACAGCCTAGCCGGATCGACAGTCAGATGGTATAATCAATTGAGCAGAGTGAAAATTCATTCATGGAAAGATCTGGCACAGGCTTTCTTAAAATAATACGGCCATGTGATAGAAATAGCTCTTGATCGGCTTATATTACAAAACATGGAAAAAAGGTCAAACGAGAGTTTCAGACAATACGCACAAAGATGGCGAGATATGGCAACTCAAGTGCAACCACCGCTAACAGAAAAGGAAATAAAGATGTTGTTTGTTAACACCCTCAAGGCACCTTACCTCAATCATCTGGTAGGAAATGCCACCAAGAGTTTTTCTAATATGGTCATATTAGGGGAGATGATTGAAAATGCAATCAAAACTAGCAAGATTGAGGCCGAAGAAAGCATTAAAAGGCCTACACCCAAAAGGAGGGATAATGAAGTCAATAACGCAAGTGTGTACAGGCCAAGTTTCACCAAACCATTTGTGACTGGACAGCCTAAAGCCCCGACAAGCAATTATCAAAATGCTCCAAGGCAAGAATCGGGCTTAAGGCCGAATAGGGGAAGAATTCAATATACTTCCTTCCCGATATCATATGGAGAACTTTACAAGATACTGTATGACGCGCATGAAGTATCTCCTCAGTATGTGAAGCCATATAAACCCCCATTCCTGGCTTGGTATGACGCGAACGCCCATTATGAATAACATGTAGGGGCAGAAGGACATTCGATTGAGAATTACCCCGCTTTTAAGAGGCGAGTGGAGAGACTCATCGAGCACAGAATCGTGAAACTAGAAGAACCAACAAAACCCAACATAGCTGGGAATCCCCTGCCCAATCACCCAGAGTAGGGAGTGAATGCCTTGATTGAAGGAAGAGGCCGGAAAATCAAAAGAAATGTTGAAGAAATGAGGTCCCCACTCCGATGGGTATGGCAACAGTTGGTCAAAAATAGGATAATCACGGAGGATAAAGAAAGTACGATAGCAAGGACTGATAGTTACTGCAAGTTTCATGCCATTGAGTGGCATGAAATTTAATACTGCGTCGAGTTCAAAGCTATAACACAGACGCTAATGGACAACCAAGAATTGGAATTTTTCAAGAAAGAAGAGGAGGTTAATGACGTTTATGCCTCCGAGGATGGAATAACTAAGGTTTATGGGGTTAATCGCCCAAAAGTTATCATCTCCAAACCCACGAATAGCGCGGTAAGAGAATAGACAATCCCGCGCATCATCATACAAAAATCAGTAACGTTCCCTTACAATGATAGTAAGAAGGTCCCATGGAATTACAAAAGGGAATTCAAGAAGGATGTGAATCTTGTTACCTGCAGTGTTAAAAGTTATGATCTAGTGAATAAAGAGAAAGAGATCAGCAAAGGGAAGGCAATAATGTATGATTCAGAGGAAGACATAATTAGCAAGCTCGAAGCACCCACGAACGAGCCTGAATCTGAGAAAGAGGCAAAAGAGTTTTTAAAGTTTCTACGACATAATGAATATAGTATAGTGGAGCAATTACTCAAATAGCCTGCTCGGATATCAATCTTGTCCTTGCTCTTAAGTTCAGAAACCCATCAAAGCGCGCTAATGAAGGTACTGAACAAAACATATGTGGTGAATGACATCTCTGTTAGCAAGTTGGATCGATTAGTCAATAACGTGAGTGCCAATAACTTTATTTTCTTCAGCGACGATGAAATTCCAATGGGAGGCATGGGATCTACCAAAGCCTTACACATCACTACCCATTGTAAGGGGTACACACTACCCGAAATACTCATAGACAACGGTTCAGCTTTAAATGTGCTACCGTTAGCGACCCTGTAGAGATTACCAATTGATAACTCTCACATGAAAGAATGTAATAATATAATGAGAGCATTTGATGGGACTGAGAGGAAGGTAATGGGCAAGATTGAAATACCTCTTCAAATCGGGCCAAATACATATGAAATGGATTTTCTTGTGATAGATCAAGCCCACGTATAACTGTCTATTGGGAAGACCATGGATTCACTCAATTGGAGCAGTACCTTCTTCACTGCACCAGAAAGTGAAACTAGTAAATGAAAGACGGTTAATCACGATCAACGCTGAAGAGGAAATTATCGCGTCCATAACGAGTGATTCGCCTTACGTGGGGATAGATGAGGAGGCTGTAAAATGTTCTTTCCGGTCACTCGAATTCATCAACGCAACCTTCGTTGCTGAGGGTAGCAAGATCCTTATGCCCACGATATCATTAACTACCAGAATGGGCCTACGTTTAACAGTTGGAAAGGGGTAATTACTTGGTAAGGGACTAGGAAAATATCTTCAAGGAAGAACCAGTGTGCCGATGTTGATAGAAAAAAGAGATCATTATGGCCTAGGGTACAAACCGGATGCAAAACAAAAGAAAAAGGAGCTAGAAAGAAAACAAGAAAGAAGGAGGGCAAGATTGTTCGGAAAGGAAATTTCGTGGGAACCTATGGTCTTCCCGTACATATATGAGACTTTTGTCTCAGGAGCGGTGATCAACCAAGAGACGGGGCTGGAGAAAGAGCAAGTAGCAGTCAAGATTGGAGGAATCTTGAAGGATTTGGGCATCTACGCTATATCCGATGAAGGGAAAACGGGGAACCTGGCAGGAATTAGTCTATGTGCACCTGGAAGCACTCCGAGCAATTGGACTGCGGAGGAACTTCCTGTAATTTTTAAAATTTCTTCAGAGTAATGTTTGGAACACCTATTGCTTTAGGCTTGAAAGCAATATGGATCTTTTTGTAAAAGGGCCTATGATCATTATCCAGTTATTTTGAATGAAAATGCATTTCTATCTTATATGACAATTTTTCTTAATTATTCTTTCATTCTTAACAAACCATTCGTACATATCCAATAAACAAAATTAATCATTCTTTAATACATACATTTTTTACCAATTTGACAAACATACTTGTACACATACCATATAATCATTCTTTCGTACATTTATTTTGTTCTTTGAACCTCCCTTTTATCTCTTGACAGATCCTCGAATATCAATAATATGAGTAACCTTGATGCTAACTTAGAGCCTCATTTCGAGCAAGATATATGTTTAGAGGAGCTTCAGGACCTTGAAGATGAGTAAGATTGTAATTTGCCTCCGGATCTGTTAAGAATGATGGAGCAAGAAGAAAAGCAAATTCTGCCTCATTCAGACCTAGTGGAAGTTATTAATCTGGTAAACAAAGATAAAAAGAAAGAGGTGAAAATTGGGACAAACATCTCTTTAGAAACCAGAAAGGATCTTATTGAATTACTTCAAGAGTTCCAAGACATCTTCACTTGGTCTTACCAAGATATGCCTAACTTGAGCACTGATATTGTGGTACACAAACTTCCCATAAAGGAAGAATGCAAACTTGTGCAGCAAAAGCTCCGAAGGATGAGACTAGATGTATTATTGAAAATAAAAGAAGAGGTCAAGAAGTAATTTGACGTCGGGTTTTCTCCAAGTAGTCAAATACTCGGAATGGGTAGCTAACATAGTCCCTGATCCTAAAAAAGATGGAAAAGTGCGCTTGTGTGTGGACTATCGAAATTTGAATAAAGCTAGCCCAAAGGATAACTTCCCATTACCTCACATCGACACCTTAGTCGATAACACAACAGGACATTCCTTGTTCTCATTCATGGATGGTTTCTCGGGGTATAATCAGATAAGGATGGACCTTGAGGATATGATTAAATCCACGTTTATCACATTGTGGGGAACATTTTGCTATAAGGTGATGCCTTTTGGACTCAAAAACGCAGGGGCAACTTATCAAAGGGCCATGATGACCTTGTTCCATGACTTGATGCATAAGGAGATTGAAGTTTATGTTGATGACATGATTACGAAATCTCAAACGGGGGAAGAGCATGTAAGAATCTTGAGAAAGTTGTTTGGAAGGCTAAGAAAATATCAATTAAAGCTAAACCCAGCAAAGTGCACTTTCGGAGCCACGTCAAGAAAGCTATTAAGCTTTGTAGTCAGCAAAAGAGGAATTGAAATTGATCCATATAAAGTCAAAGCCATACAGGAACTACCGCCACCCAGCACACAAAAAGAAGTTCGAGGGTTTTTAGGAAGACTAAATTACATTGCTCGGTTCATTTTACAGTTGACTGAGAAGTGTGATCCTATCTTTCGCCTGCTTAAAAAATGCAACCCGGGTGTATGGGATGATGAATGTCAGGAAACCTTTAACAAGATCAAAGATTATTTATCCAAAGCTCCCATCTTGGTACATCCAATCTCTGATAAACCGTTAATCCTGTACTTGGCGGTCTTTGAAAATTCCATGGGATGCGTACTAAGCCAACACGATGAATCCGGAAAGAAGGAAAGGGAGATATATTATCTCAGCAAGAAATTCACTGATTGTGAGACTCGATATTCGCCAATTGAAAAATTATGTTGTGCTCTAGTTTGGACCACGCGCAGATTGAGACAATACATGTTGTACCATACTACTTGGTTAATCTCAAAATTAGATCCTCTGAAATACATGATGGAGTCGGCTGCATTAAATGAGAGATTGGCTAGATGGCAGATCTTGCTTTCAGAATTTGACATAATCTATGTCAATCAAAAGGCTGTAAAAGGGAGTGCGATAGCAGACTTCTTAGCTAGCAAAGCTTTAGAGGACTATGAGCCAAAAAACTTTGACTTTCCAAATGAGGATTTAATGTGTGTTACGACAACTGAAGAGGTAACCACAGTAGAACATCCTTGGAGATTAAATTTTGATGGAGTTTCAAATGCCACGGGTAAAAGAGTTAGGCAGTTTTGGTATCACTAGAAGGAGATCACTACCCTTTCACCAGTAAACTTGATTTTGATTGCACAAATAACATGGCAGAATACGAAGCATGTATCATGGGAATCTGCGCAGCCATAGAGCGGGGAATCAAAATTTTGGAGATTTATGGAGACTCCGTGCTAGTAATCTAGCAACTCAAAGGAGAATGGGAAACAAAATATTCTAAGCTATTGGATTATCGCAAATTGGTTCTCGAGTTAGTCAAGGATATTAATGACATCACATTTCATTATCTCTCACGAGAAGAAAGCCAGATGGCTAATGCTCTTGCCACTTTAACTTCGATGATTAAAGTGAATAGACCAGAAGATGTAAAGACCATTCAAATGAGCATCTATGAGGCTCCAGCTCATTGTTATGATATCGACGTAGAAGAAGAAGAAGAAAAGGATGGCCGTCCATGGTACCAAGATATTCTTCAGTTTGTAAGAGATCGCAAGTACCCCGAGCAAGCTTTAAAAAATGAAAAAAGGACATTGAGAAGACTTGTCAGTGAATATGTCCTAGATGGGGAAATCTTGTACAAAAGGAGAAAAGATCAAGTGTTACCGAGATGTGTCGACGCAGTTGAAGCTAAGAAGATCCTAGAAGAAGTTCATGAAGGCATTTGTGGGACACACGCTAATGATTTCACAATGGCCAGGCAAATAATGAGATTTGGGTATTACTGGTCTACTATGGAAGGCGATTGCATCAATTATGCCAAGAGGTGCCATAAGTGCCAAATTTATGGAGACAAGATTCATTACCTCTATCACACCTTCATGTCATGACTTCTCCTTGGCCGTTTTCTATGTGGGGCGTGGATGTCATTGGGTCAATTTCTCCAAAGGCTTCCAATGTTCATAGATTTATCTTCGTGGTTATTGACTACTTCACCAAGTGGGTAGAAGCAGCTTCTTACGCTAACGTCACGAAGTCTACGGTTAGCAAGTTCTTGAAAAAGGAGATCATCTGCCGATATGGGATGCCAGAGAGGATCATATCCGACAATGCCTTGAATTTGAACAATAGCAAGATAACAAAAGCTTATGAGTAATTCAAAATCAAGCATCACAACTCATCTCCCTATCGCCCAAAAATGAATGGAGCTGTGGAGGCAGCTAATAAGAACATCAAGAAGATCGTTACGAAAATGACTGAGACTTACAAAGATTGGCATGAAAAACTACCGTTCGCCCTCTTTGCCTACAGAACTTCAGTTAGAACTTCTACTGGGGCAACACCGTTCTCATTAGCATATGGTATGGAAGTAGTCTTGCCTATTGAGGTTGAAATACCTTCTCTTCGAGTCTTGACTGAGCTTCAATTAGATGAGGTAGAATGGATCCAAGCTCGATATGATCAGTTGAATTTAATCGAGGAAAAAAGATTAAGAGCTATCCGCCATGGTCAGATGTACCAAAAAAGAATGATGCGAGCTTACGACAAAAAGGTTCGCCCTAAAGAATTTCATGAGGGAGATCTAGTTTTGAAAAAGATACTTCCTATACATAAAGACTTTAGAGGAAAATGGATGCCCAATTAGGAAGAGCCTTATGTGGTAAAGAAAGCTTTCTCAGGAGGAGCTCTCATTCTAACAAAAATGGACGGTAAGGATCTGCACAATCCCGTCAATTCAGACTCAGTGAAAAAATACTTCGCCTAAAAAAAACCAAAATGAAAACCCGCAAAGGGCGTCTTGAAACCAAAGGTTTTGAGTTGAAAACCCACAAAGGGTGACTCAAAATTCAAAAATGAGAAGGTTGATACGAAGAAACTATCTAACAGGATGGAGAAATTTCACAGCTTGAAACATCAACAAGGCACTCCAGGTCTTCTAGACACATATCCGAGCTCAAAAGTGATTCTCAGCAAGGCGGCGCAGGGAAGCTCATTTTTCGATATCCGGGGCAACTAATTGTCTTTTGTTATTATACTTAGGCAATTTTTGATTAATATTGCCTTTATCGATCCTCTCTGTTGAAAAGAATTTTCAATAAATCATGACTTTATTTCTTCACAATTTTGTTTGAGCATTTTGCATCTAAAATAAAAATAATGAACTAATAAATCATATAAAGATCCATGAGCATTATTCTGGAATTTCCTAAAACGTACAGGGGTCCAAAACAGGATTATCAATTAGGAAACAAACTTGAAAACAAGTAGTTCAAGATCAACCTAGAAGAAGACAGGGCAACACATCAACGATAGAGTTTGGATAGGCAATAAACCATGCCAACCCGCATAATAATAAATGAATCTGACATTCATCATGTGCATTCATGTAGTTAGGAGCATTTGAATCATTCTAATCATGACTTTCTAATTTAGGCCTACATAGAGGTCCATAGAAGCATACTTTACAGGTCACATCCCCATAAAATGACGAGATGAATCGAGGAAACTTCGAGCATTGAAGAAAAAGATTGGGACCACAAAGGCGAAGTTGAAAAGGAGCAAGACTCCCACACCTTACCCCGATCATAGGGAAGATTGCGATTACCCAAAATAACGAGTTGACCATCTTCCTGATGAGATACAGAGAAGTATACCAACTCGATGGAGCCAAGCTCAAAGTGAGCAAATCTTCGAACCCCAGCTTCCTGATGAGATACTGAGAAGCAGGTCGAAGCAATAAAATGGTTAGCTTTCTGATGAGATACTGAGAAGTGGACCAAATTCGTCTTCCTGATGAGATACAAAGAAGCAGATTGAAACAAGTGATACGATCATCTTCCTGATGAGGTACTGAGAAGAAGACCAAATTAATGAAATCATGCTCAAAGTGAGCGAATCTTCGAATCCCAGCTTCTTGATGAGATACTGAGAAACAGTTCGAGGCAATAAAATGGTTAGCTTCCTGATGAGATATTGAGAAGCGAACCAAATTCGTCTTCTTGATGAGATACAGAGAAGCGGATTGAAACAAGTGATGCGGTCATCTTCCTGATGAGGTATTGAGAAGAAGACCAAATCAATGAAGTCAGGCTCAAAGTGAGTGAATCTTCGAACCCCTGCTTCCTGATTAGATACTGAGAAGCAGGTCGAAGCAATAAAGCGATTACCTTCCTGATGAGATACAGAGAAGTGAACCAGATCCATCTTCTTGATGAGACACAAAGAAGTAGATCAAAACAAGTGATGCGGTCATCTTCCTGATGAGATACTATGAAGTAGACCAAATCAAACCACTAAAGTTGGGAGCAAATCAAATAAAGCTACAGTAGCAAATTTTGTCTTTTTGAAATTACCTTAGGGTAAGATGGAATCAAAACGCCGAAGGTAGAAAAGCAGATATGGCAAAATCAAACGGTCAATAAAGCGATGGGTGGACCAGTTGAAGAAAGAGCATCAAAGACTTGATAAAATTGGGCATCTTTTTGGTCTTTGCTCCGTTCCTGTTACACAACAACGAGCAAAGAGGGGCAGTTGTTGAAGCCCAATTTATCCGGGCCAACAGAATTTAAATATATTTTAAATTTAAGTTTATATTAAGTTTAAATTTATTTGGAATTTAAATTTATTATAAATTTAAGTTTAAATTTATTCAAATTAAAATGTCCAAGTACAAACTTAAAAGTCCAAATCCAAGCCCAATTACAAATGTCCAAAAATTACAAGCCCAACTTGGCCCAATTTTAAATAAACCCAAACAACAACCATTGGCCCAAACCCTAATATACCCTAAGTCAAACCCTAAACTAATACTACCCCCACTTACACTGTTGCTGCCGTCCACCCACGTCCAACCAGAGGCTGCCACATTAGCACCAGCAGCACCGACTAGCTTCAACTTGCACTGCCACCAGCCTCCATAGCCGAACCTGCAAAAGAAGAAAAGACAAGTTTTAAATTGCAAAACAATACAAAATTAAAACTAGAAAATTAGCCTTTTAAAGCAATACAATAGAGCATTCTAAAAACTAGAAACAGGATGCAGTTAGTAGTAAACAGAGGCAATCGAATAGCCATACCAAGCAACAGAAACGCAAGCCAGAGTTCTCAAGCATTTAAGTCATTCAGATACATTCAACGTATAATTATTATCACTAATAATTTAAAACTCCAACCATCAGTTTCTAATATGCATTAACACATGTATTTAATGCTCTAGTTAGTATTTATTGCTTTTTTATTTTTCAAACATATTAATAAACATCCTTATTAATGACATTAATTTTTAATAACATTAATAATAATAATAATAATAATAATAATAATAATAATAATAATAAAAAGGGGAAATCGAAAGGTCTTCCCTTATCTCAATCACCACCATCGTCATTCTTCCGAGCACTACTCCTCCGACCTCGCCTTTCGAACGCCACCCCTCCGATCCAAAAGGGGAAATAACAAGAATCGATCAAAACAGTTACTTTTTTTAAAAAAAAAGAGAGAACAAACTGATTTCAAATATGAAATGAATCTAAAAAAAACTAAAACAGATTTCAAATATTTTGAAACATGTTTCTAGATCTGACAGATCCATAGATAAATACAAGCTTTAAATGAAAAACAAAGGAACGAGAAAACAAAAATCAAAAAAGGATTTAAAGATGAAAGGTTACCCTTTATTTTTGAAACTTGGGAGTCAGATTCGGCGGTTTTGACCTCGGATCTGGATTTCTGAGAAGCAAAGGATCGAAGGAGGGTAGAAGAGGTGATGATTGGACTTTTGACCGCCGTTTACGGTGGTAAACGGCGCCGATCATCGACGTTGACCACTATGAATTGATGATCGGAGAAGTAGAGTGAAGAGCCTTTTTTGATAGGATTTTGGATTGTTTTTGCAGAAGGGAAAGGAGAAAATGAAAAAAAATTATAAACGGGGCTTTATATAGACCCTCAAAACCACGACGTTTTGAGGGTTGAGTTTCAGCCGCAAAATGGCACCGTTTTGAGCCATACCCAATTTTCGACCCGACCTCAAGTTCCGCGTGTTTTTGCTTAATGGTATATTTATGTAATTGGTCCTTCCGCTTTTTTTTAAATTTTCCAATTAGATCCTTTTATAGTTTTTATTATTTTTAAATTTACCTAATAATTTCATTTCTTATTCAATTTAGTCCTTTAACCCTTTTGAGACCCAGAAAGTTACCACGTGTCAATATTTTGGTTTATTTATGCAAATAGCCCCTTTTATTTTTAATTAGTTTTAATTTCATCCTTAAATCAAGTTTTGTTTTATTATAAAATTGGCCCAGAGATTTTAAATATTTTCAAATCAGTCCTTTGACTCCAGAATGCTTGAGAAGCTGTCACGTGTCATCTTTTTTTGGTTTTATTGCCCAAGAGGTCCCTAAATTGTCCAAAAATCATGTTTTAACCCCTAAACTTTTCAAAAATCAGATTTTAACTCCTAAACTTCTAAAAATTATATTTTTTGCCTTCAAACTTTCCAAAATTGCATCTTTAACCCTAAATTTCTCACAAATTACATTTTCACCCCTGAACTTCCAAAAATTCCCTTTTTGACCCTAAACTTTCCAAAAATTACCATTTACCCCCGAATGTCTAAAAATTCTATTTTCGACCCCAAAATTTTCAAAAATTACCATTTTACCCTCAAAAGTCCAAAAATTCCATTTTTGATCCCAAAATTTCCAAAAATTACCATTTTATCTCCGGATGTCTAAAAATTCCATTTTTGACCCCAAAATTTCCAAAAATTACCATTTTACCCCTAGATGTCCAAGAATTCCATTTTTATCCCCGAACCTTCTAAAAATCACCATTTTTCCCTCAAGTGTCCAAAAATTATCATTTTATCCTCGAACCTCCAAAAATTACCATTTTACCCCCGAGCATCCAAAAATCACATTTTTGACTCCGTTTGTTATGCTTTTCTTTCTTTTCAATATTTATATTTAGTTTTTAATTATTATTCTTTCGTATTTCCTATTCTCTTATTTTTTATTTTTGTGTATGTAATTATTTGTCTAATTATTTTGTTTTTTGTGTTATCTAATCTTCGTTATTAATCATTCATATTTCACGCATTTATTTTCAAAAATTATTTTTTCATAAATCTTTAAAATAGAGGCAATGTCCTTTTCGTGTGTAAACTTCGAGAAATCATGTCCTAACGTGTCGGGTGTGATTTTTCGTATAATTCACGCGAATCGAATATCCTTTTCCAAGTTCTTAAATGCCTTTTAACTTTGAGATTCCGAGAACGTCGTGCCCTAACATGTTGGCCACGACTTCAATTATCCGCGAAAATCGAAACTAACGGGCATTCTTTCTTCAAATTTTTTTTAAGTCATGTGTCCGAGGATTGCATTTTAATTCAATGCGAAATTTTCAAGTTCTTAAAATATATATTTATATATATAAATGATTTTAAAACAAAACGAGGCAATATCCTTTCGTGTAAAGACCACGAAAAAAATCATACCCTAACTTGTTGGGAGTGATTTTCGTATAATTCACGCGATCGAATATCCTCTTTTAAGTCTTTCAAAACGTCCTTCAGTTTCGAAAATCCGAGAACGTAGTGTCCTAACGTGTTGGACACGATTTCCAGTTCTCTTAGAAATTCGAAATACGCGGATGATTTTCTTCAAATAATATTTTCTTTTGAAATTTTACAAAGTTTTCTAAAACAAAGATCGTATTTTAAATTTTACTCGAGTTTTCAAAGTTTTAACAAACTAAGACCCGAAAGTAATCAATGTGGTACCAATTTTGGGCGTATGAGGGTGCTAATCCTTCCTCATGCGTAACCGACTCCCGAACCTGTTTTCTGAATTTTGAAGACCAAAACATTTTTCAAAACAGATTGTAAACATTTTGTGGTGATCCAACCACACCAAATAAAAGATTGGTGACGACTCCCTTTTTTATAGTTTTTCGATTTTAAAATATTGTTCGAGACTTATTTTTTTCCCCGAAAATAAACGTTTCGACAAGTATGATTGATGATTTATAAAATGTAACTCTCTTAATCGACTATCATAATCGAGTAAAATATCATAAATGAAGGTACCCAAGTGAAAACAATCAATACTCATTAACATGCAAGCCCAATCATTAAAATCAACTAGTCAATAAAAAACAAATTCAAAATTGGATTGGGTTTCAACAATAAATATGGACTATAATTAACAAAAAAAAAAACCCCAAATATATGTAAAATCGATTCATATAAATTTTTATTGACTTAATTCATGATTTGGTCTTTGAAATATACTTTTTTTTCATTTTAATATTTAATTTTTTATCTTAATTTAATACTTAAAATATCTCACTGTTATGATTTTTAATCAAAAAGTTAATTGACATTAAAAATAAATTCAATCAATTAAAAAATGTCACATAGTAACCTTTATATTTTCATGAAAATATATTACTTAAATGATTTTTACTTAAAAAATATTTATTTCAATTCATTTGTGTCTCATGTTCTCTCTTCCTCTCTTTCTCTCTCCATCTTCTTCCCCACTCCATTTTCTTATCCACTCCATCTTTCTTCCCAGTACCAAAAATCAAGGCTAAAACTTTCCTATCACATCTGCATATTCATATCATAACTATCATCACTATAAACAAAAAGAAACATAAAAAATCATCAACCCAAATTTTAGCCGAAGATGGACTTTTTTTAGTATTGTTTGGTCGGTCTAAATGATGAAAAATTTGAAGACAATCCGGTGGTGGAAAACACCTAAATATAGTGTTGAAATTTTGAGATTTATTTGTAGATCTACAAAAATCTAATGTTCTTTTGAAAAAAAAATGCTAAAAATGAAAAGAGAAGGTCGAAAATAAGAGAATGATGACATTTGGACTTAAACGGCTACGGGTGAGTGACAGTCGATGGTGGCCATTAACGCCCAAATTTAGAAATTTTTTAGCTTTAATTTGAATTTTGGTTTGAAACTTTAAAAAATTAATTAAAGTAAATGTAATTAAACAAATTTTAAATTAAAGGAGATTGTAAACAATTTTGGGTTTTTTTAAATTATTGAGAATAAAAAATATAAGAGAATTTTATGACATGAAGAACATGATGAACACCTAAGAAATTTTGTTAGAGTTTTTATGTAACATCTGCGTTTTTGAATCGGATTTGAGTGATAAAATAGAATTGAGAATTAGAAATATTTAGTTGAAGAAAGGAGAATTAGAAAAATTAATTAATTAAAAAATTAAGGATTAATTAGTAATTGTGAGAAAGAAAGGACTAAATAGCAATTTGTCCAATTTGATTTATGAGTTATCATGGGAATTAGATTGATTAAGGAGGGACAAAAGAGTAATTTGGTAAAAAATATTTTTGGAGGCAAAGTTTTGGGCCAAAGTGTAAAGTTGGAAGGTATAGGGATTAAAAGTGCAATTTTACCATTTTATTAAGTGAGATATTTTAAGTGAGATTTCTAGAGAATTTGAGAAAGGTTAAAAAAATCAATTAAAAGTCAAAAATATCAGTTCTTTCATAGTTCAACAGTTCATACCATTCTCTCTTCCATCCAACTTTTGATTTTATTTCAAATAGGTCCTTCCATCATTTTTAAGTCCTCCAAGCTCCAAAATCTCCTATTTTCTTTGAAATTTCTGAAAGAAAAGTATAGAAAGGGGTTAGTAGACACCTCAAACTTCTTATAGAATTTATTTTGAGGTGTTAGAGAGCATAGGGACTAAATTGAGAAATTTTGAATTCAAGGGTTAAGGTAAGAAATGGTTAAATTCTCATGACATATATGTATATTACTGTTATTTAGCATGAAAACTATTGAATTATAGCTTATAGCTTATATGTGTTTATGTGAAATTGAAGAAAAAGAGAAGAGAGGCAATGATCAAATTGAAGACAAAGGAAAAGGGAAGAGCAAAGAGTGAAAAGAGAAGGAAATCAACCTTTTTGTTGTAAGTACTACAAAAATTTTAGTTTATAGTCTATTCTTCATAATATATTTGAGTTGTTAGCATGGAAATTGTTGTTTAATTATGTGTTATAAAGATGATTAAGTGAGGTTAGTATAATAAAACATGAGAAAGAAAATGTTTTCATTGAAACAGATTGGACAGAATCAGAGGGTTAACTTCGAAAATTCACTAAAAATTGTATATAATGACTTAAGGGTCGAATTATATATTTAATTAAAGCTTATTGAGTTTAGTTTCATATGGAAGAAACAGTGAATTAAAAGGAATTGTATATTTTGAGATATACTAGTTTTTGTGTAACAAGGTCAGAGTTGGTTCGAGTTCCCCTGTTCTGAATTTGAAAAATCATAGAAAAATATAGGAAAATTATTAAAGAGTTAAATTTATATGGATGAATCCTTAATGAGTCTATTTTCAAAAAAAAATAGACATGAACATCATTTGATCTCTGTGCAAAAAGATTGATAATTTTTAGTGAAGAAAGGTCGAAACTGTCAGGCAGCAGAGAAGGGGTAAATTGAAAGAATTTACTGTACAAATTGGCTAAAGTAAAAATTCTGAAAATTTTATGGTAAAAATATGATTGAGTCTAGTTTCAGAAACATTAAGTGGATTAAAATTTCGAATTCTGTAGCTTAAGATATAAATAATTTAGTTACTGTGATGCAAGTGGACAACTTTGAAAATTAATGTGAAAATAAAAGTAAGAGGTATATGATGATATATATGTGATGAAAAATGTATATGTGAAATATTATGTGGTTAATCATAAAGATCGATTATGTGAGTAATTGGTGAAATTGTGGATTTATTTGAGAAAATAAATGTGAGAAATACATGATTATGTATAATGTGAAGAGAAATGTAAATGTGATGAATGAATTGTGGATAATGATGTTAAATGAGATTATGCCCATGTAGACGAATTAGAACCGTTGTGATATTAGTGGCATGTCATTAAGGAACACTAGTGCGCTCTCTGTTTAGCACGTCTCGTGCTCTCTGTTATTAGCACTGTGTGTGCTCTCTGATTAGCACTTCGTGTGCTATCTGATTAGCACTTCGTGTGCTATCTGATTAGCACTTTGTGTGCTCAGTACTTTGTGTACTCTCTGTTTAGCACTTTGTGTGCTCTCTGTTGCCTAGCACTTATGTGCTCTCTGTTTAGTACTTCGGTACTCTCCGTTTGTTTCGTATCCGATAGGTTCTATGAAAGTCTACTATGGGCCAAGTGGATAAATAAGCTAAATGAGCTATGGTTAAGAAAGCTATAATGGCTAGATTGTGAAAAGTGAAAAAATGTGCAAATTATGACATTGAGGTAAGTAAAATGATGAATACATGAAAGATAAGTATTATATGTGTATGTGTAATTAAATGTTGATAATTAAGAGAACTAATGTGGCTGAAATGACTAAGTTGTGAAAAAGGGATGAAAATGTAATATCTACCATTAAGGTAAGTTGGTATATGAGAATGAATGTGTGTTATGGTGGCATTAAGGTAAGTTAAATGTTACATGCAAGCAAGGTTAGAAATTTTATACGCATGATTATTGAAATGTTTGATGAAATTAAGAAATAAATAAATAGTCATCTATTATGCTTGTAGTGCTTACTAAGCCTTCACCGGCTTAACGTGTTTATTTTAACGCGTAGGTACAAAGTTACAAGGAGTAAAGTCGAGTTCAGGAACCTCTCAGGATTCCAAATATAGGTATTTTTTTTAAGGAAATGGCATGTACAATGGTGCTGGTGTGAATCCCTAATGAGTGGGAAAAATGTCATCTCGAATGTTATGAATTATGAAAATGAAATGATTAATATACGATATTTCGACTTGAATGGCCTTAAAAGACATCGGTTTTTAAAGAAAATTTTCTGTTACTCGACTTTCTGTGTCGTACTGTAATGTAATGCTCCTATATTAGGTTTATACGTATAAACCGGGTATAGTGGTGTTACATTTTGGGTTAAAAACATTTAACTATTTTATGGACTTAATGAATTTTTTTATATAATTTTTTAATAATATATATTTTTGAATTTTTTAATATAATTTTTTACATTTTAAAAAATTGATATATAAATATATGATAAAATATATTTTTAATTTAAAAATGCCACATGGTATGCTTTTATTGGTCACCATTTTTTTAAACAATGTTAAAATTTGGACTAAAATAAATAACAGAATGATATATATATTGAAATATTGGTGTGATTACAAGATAGTATCTGTCCATACTTTTTTAACCCTTTGACAATGCATATATACTCGAACCCGGATCTCCTAAGATGAACATCATCCTCTTTTTCACCGGAACTACTCGTTGTTTTAACAGAATGATACTTTAAATACTAAATTAAAACAAAAAAACTTAAATATCAAAATAAAAAAACGAGTATACTTTAAGAGCTATATCGTGAATCAAGTTTTTCTATTCTACCTAATTTTTATATGACAAACCAACTAATTTCTGGTTTAATCCATTGATTCAATTTGATGTGACGATTTAATTCTAATATTCATACACCTTACCCTTTCAAACATGTAAAAGGCTCAAGTCTATAATACAACTATCCCCACCGATGTAATTTGTAGATTTAGTATTTTTACTTTAATTTGATTAATTTTAGTTTTTATTTTATAAAATTTGAAATTTTGGTCTTGATCAAATAGCAGTAATTAAATTTGTTTGGTTAAATTTAGTTATTAATCTCATATTATGTGTAAAGTTATAGATTTGGTATAAGTTCTCTGACTAGATCATTCTTAATCGCTATATTTTTTTAAATTTCAAATGCAAACAATAGTTGATAAACATGTTAACTAATTTTTTGTGAATAATATGTAAAAATAGCAAGCTAACATGACATTATATATGTGATAATATGTTTGGTGCAACAAAATTTGAAACTAGTAAAACTTAATGAATTTAATAAATATCATTCGGTCAGGACTAAAAATTTGAAAATTTAAAAGTATTGAGATTGAAAATGATCAAATTAAAGTACATGTACTAAATCTAAAACTTATGCAGGATCTAATAGCATAATTTGACCCTATCCTGAAATCCCTAATTTTTTTTTCAACTCACACTTAAATCTTAATAGACACGCACTTAATTCTTAATCATTAACTTAAACATATTTTATTTAATATTTTACTATATTTCTACAGTATACTTGTTAATTTCGTGATCTTTCTTATGAAGTTTAAAAATTTTATTCTCAATGTACCAAATATTTTTCCTTAAAAACATTAATTAAAAAAGCTCGAAGTAATCCCAATATACCAAATATCAATAGAGTCCTCCCGTTACTAAAATTGTTAAATTAACCATTAAATGAGATATCAAATTTTATGTAATATAATTTAAGATGAAAATTTTAAACAACAATGAATACGATAAGAATCTTGATTTTAAAGTTTTCGAAATTTTTACAAAATCTACCGTTCACACTTTCTTTCTTTATTTAGTTTTACTTTATTTTTAGTTTTTTATTTTAAAAGCTATGCGGCAATATTTTACTTTTCTTTAAAATTTATTTTACATTGTCACATAAAATTTTATGTATCATTTAAGAGTTATTTAACAATTTCAATAATATGACTTGATTAATATAACATCAATAGTTTGAAGATGTGATTAAAATATTTTAAAATTTAAAATTCAATTTAAAATGAGTGCTATAGTTTGAAGATGTCTAATGCAATTAATTCCATTTTTTATATTATAATCATATTTATAATTATTAATGTTACTCTTAACAAACTTAAAAAAAAAAAAAAAAAGGAAAGATGTTAAGTGGGACGGGTAAGAAAGGAGAAGGAAGAAATGATATAAAGTTGTTAAAACATATAAAATTAAATATAATATATATAAGAGCGAATCGAGAGGGCCTCGCAGGGATTTGGTCTCTTTTAAATTAAGAAAATTTTCCTTTAAACTTTTGAAAAATTTTAAAATTTTAAATTAGTAAAGATAAAATTGCATTCTCTAACAATGATAAAATTTGAGGCCAAAAATTGGGAAATTTTTCTTTTAAGTTCTTGAAAATTTTTAAAATTTTAAATTAGTAAAGGTAAAATTATATTTTACCCCCTAAAAATGATAAAATTTTGATTTAATCATTTACAAATTATATTTTTACTGTAGTAAAAGTTATAATTTAATTTCGACCCTCTAAAAAATTTTTCTGACTTCGGCCCTATATATAGAGATATGAGTTTTAAGAAATTTTAAAACTAATGAAAATGTTTTTTTTATATTCCATCATATTATTAAATTCATATTTAAAAATAATTATAATATTTAATATAAAATTATTAGTTAAAAATTTTTGAAATAAAATAAAATTTGTGATAATTATACATTTAAAAATAATTATAATTTAATAAAAATTGTGATAATTATACATTTTTATAATTAACACTAAAATAAAAAAATCTTGTAAACATTAAGGACTAAATTTGTTGAATTTTTAGCATTATGATCAAATTGATAAAATGTGTAAATATTGGATGATTAAATTTGTTATCAGATCAATAAAAAAAATTCACATTAGATTCGCATTAGGCAACTAATGAAAATGGTGACTAAAATATTTAATTTTGAAAAGTTAAGTGATTAAATTGAAAAAATTAATAGTTTAGTGACCAAAATAGAACAAATTGAATAGTTGGGTGACTATTCAAAGTAATTTAACCGAAGTAAATTTTACTCGCCTTCCATGCTTAAACTGAAAGTTCCGCTTTCCGGTCTTTCACTGTCCGACAATCTTAGGTCATCATTTTCCAGTGACGATAACGAAATCGCAACATCACGACCAGGAGAAGGTGAAGGACTAAAGTAAGAAGGCGATGAGATGGGCGTTGAGAAGGGCGTCGCTTCCTCCTCCCCCGCATCAACTACAACCGCTACGTCATTGGGCATTTCGACCCGACCCGACAAACCAACCATCTTCTCGCTTTTTGTTTCACTCTGACCACTAGATGTCTCGACGCTGTCAGCTCCTTCTCTTTCACCTTCTTTTATCGTATACAAAACCCTCGATTGTCCGTACACCTCATGCCACTTTGCCAACTCGTACTCTTCTTCCTCCATGGTGGCTGCCTCCGAATCCGCCGCTGTGGAAGCCTCCGTTGGCGTCGTAGACACTACCCAGAGGAGGGTTCCACACGGGTTGGTTTGTTTTTGCAGCAGAAGAAGTAGAGTAGTTCCTTAGAGCTGATGACACCAGCGCCGCCGCTGACGATTAATGGTTGACGTTTTCGCTGAAGGACGTAAACGAGCTCTAAGAGAAGAGCGAAAAGGCATGTTGTAAAGATAACGAGGAGAGCTATGCCAAGCTTGGTTGAAGCATTCATGGCAGGTTTTTCTTTTTCATATGTGATATGCAATAAATAAATAAAAATGAAGACTGAACTGAGGGTTTCTGAGGTACAAGAAAATTTGTGTATGTATGTATGTTTATTTTCTTAGGAAGGAAAATGGAGGAGTTATTTTTCTGGGGAAAATATAGGTGTGGATGATGTAGTAGTAGAGAAGGGAGTGACTTGGAAGAATTTTATTTTCTTGGATTTCAAGATTTTGAATTCGTTTGGCGGATTAGATGTTACTTTCTCGGAAATCAAGAAGCTACTAAATTCAGAAATAATTTGTCCTTACATCGACCTCAAAGAATCAACAAATGGATCATTCTCTATTTACAAAATCCATAATAATTCTTTAACATAACATAGACATTTATACTAAAATTTTAATATAATTCATATTATTAATTTATCAAATTTATATAAATAATATATAAACTTGTCATATTTAAAAAAACACAAAGTATTATATTAGTTTATCACCATAAAGCTAAGGGGGAGAGGAAGAAGAAAAAGGAAAGTAAAGGGTGTCAGTCAAGTAGGTGAAGTTCACCAAGAATAAGGGTTCCTCTCGTGAATGTTTTGTAAACTTTTCGAAAATAATATGGAATTTCTATTAAAAGTTAGAGTTGTATTCCTAAGTTTTAATCAAATCTTTCCCACCCTTCGATTATATGAAACCAAAGAGTTTTTGGTAATCATTCCACCATATATTTCTAACTTCTTTTTCGTATTTAGGTAAGTTAAAAAATTATGTTTTTTAGCAAATCACTTCTTAGTGACAAGAGTATTAAGTTGTGAAATATGAGTAGAGTTAAAATTTGGATCAGTTCACTTTAGACTTAAATTTTTTCGAATTTGGATCAACTTGGGCTCTGATTATTTCGGGCTCAAGCCCTTTCAAACTTAGATTTTTCGAATTTAGGCTTTGATCAAGCAGGCTTGGAGTTTTTGGTAATCATCCAACCATATATTTCTAACCTTTTTTTTTTCGCATATTAGGTCTTAGCCTAGTGACAAGAGTATTAAGTTGTAAAATATGAGTAAAGTTGAAATCGAATCAAGCTTACTTCAGACTTAGATTTTCTCGAATTCAAATAAACTTGGGCTCAAATTATCTCAACCTTGGGCTTTCTCGAGCTCATATTTTTTATGAGCTCAGGTTTTTTGGGCTCAAGCCCTTTCAAACTCGGATTTTTTGAATTTATGCCCAGATCAAGTAAGGCAGGCTCTGACAGATTCAAATAATTTTTATTTTATAAGTTATAAATATTTTAATTTGGAATGTAATAATTCATTTTACTTTTATACGATAACAACACAATTCAAATTTGCTTTATAAAAAACATAAATTGTATATTTATTTAATAGAGTTCTTTCATATAAAATAATTAAAGAGCTTATTGTATGTAAAAGTTATTATTATATAATATTATATGAATTAATGAAAATATTTTTATTGTTCATTATTATATTATTTTGACAATTGAATAAATTTTTATCTTTCTTATTAAATTTATAAACCTAATACTCATATTCTAAAATATTTATTTCAAAACTTAAATATATTATACTAAGCCCAAGTCCAAGTAATATACTCATTATTACCCAAACTCAAAATAAACTAATTAATTATAATCCTAATATCCAAATACAATTTCTAAAAGTTACAGCACAATTCAAAATCTAATTTAATAAAAATAATATTTTATTAAGATATTAAATTTTTAATAATATTTTATGTATTGATAGTTATAATTATAAACATGTATTTTAATATATTAAATTACACATAACTATTGATGTTATATCTTTTATTATAATCTATAATATAATAATAGTTATATATATTAATACTTATAAAATATATTATTTCATTATATAATACTATATCACATAATATAATAGCAGAGTAGTATAAAATATATTAATTACCATCATATATTATTGTTTATTATTATACTGGTTGAAATATGCTCTAAATCTCTATATTTATCGTACATTTAAAAATTAGCCCTCCTACTATATTATATAGTGTCATATCAAATCATATAATGTATAATATATTACTAATTTATATATATGCATCAATGATTAAATATTATTATATCATGTAATATTATATCTTTTATTGTAATCTATAATATAATAATATATATATAATAGTAGTACATTATATATTGCATATTATTATATATTATTGTTTATTATTACAATGGTTGAAATATGCTCTAAATCCTTATTGTAACATACCAAGAATATAAGTATAAATTTATATAAAAAAAAAATTAGTTTAGAAGACATTGTCTTGATGGGAAAAGAAGAAGACCAAGATTCAAGCCCAAATGCACTATTTTAAGTCCATTATATTTATTATTATTTTTTTCCCACATCCTTACTCAACACCAAAACCCCTCTTCCTTTATTTAAGGGATTAATTGCTCAATAAAATTCGAACTCCTAACCAAATCACTTTTTTAAAGTCTCATCCTAACTCAACTAGAATTCCTATTAAGAGTCCTAATAAACCATAAAAATCTAATCATATTTAAATCTCCTCATAAACTCAAAAACTTCTCTATTGATAATATATTTCTAAAGAATTTGCTACTGAAAATTCTTGAAAATAAACCTTAGAAGTTCTTAAAGATTTATAATCAAGCTCAAATCACCCCTTTCATTGAATCGTCGAATCTTGCGTTAAATCTACATCAATCCCATCAAGATCAACCCCTGTAGATACCTCGAACCAAGTTTGAACGTGGAGAGATAGTCTGAGGTTCTGAGAAATCGAGGTGGGTGTTCTTTTACAAAAAATCAAGTCAAAATTCGAAACTGCCACTATTTTACAGTTTTGCCATAGTTTTTCCAGATTTTACAGTTTTGCCACTAATTTTTCAGATTTTACAGTTTTGCACTGGTTTTCCAGATTTTACAGTTTTGCCACTGATTTTTCAGATTTTACAATTTTGCCACTGGTTTTCTAGATTTTACAACTTTGTCACTATTTTCTAGATTTTATAGTTTTGCCACTAGTTTTCTATATTTTATAGTTTTGCCACTGGTTTTCCAAATTTTACAATTTTGTTACTATTTTTCAAAAAATTGCAGTTTTACTATAACCTCTATTATTTTATGCAAATCAGTCCCTGATTAGGATTTTTATGGCATATAGTGAACTAGAAATTACATGTAAAACTCGAAATAAAGATAGAATAAGTTGTGGATAAATTTATGCACTTTTACGACTTAAATTCGCGACTGAGATTACAAAATATGTTAATAGTGCATGAGAAAGACTACTTAAACCAATAAGATAGTAAAAACTATTTAAATGATTATGCTGCATTATATGAGTGATTAGATGATTCTTAGTTAGTTAATCGTGTTATACAATATGAATGATAAAAAGAATTATTAATTGGTTGAATATGTTATATAAATCAAATGATAAGATAATCGATAATTGGTTAACTATGATAAAAATGACAAAATAGTTAGTATCTGATTAACTATGCTATATGACATGAATGATAAGATGATTATTATTTGATTGATTATGCTATATGATATGGTAAATATTATTTGATTAATTATACTATACAATATGGTAAATGTTATTTGATTGATTATGCTATGCGATATGGTAAATATTATTTCATTGATTATGCTATACTGTATGCATGATATGGTAAAAATTATTTGATTAATTATGCTATACGATGTGTGTGATATGGTAAATATTATTTGATTGATTATGCTATACGACACACATGATATACGTTTCGCTTAGCAATAAGTTTTTGCTATAAGATGGAACATTGTACGATCTTTGAATAATCAAACTATAAGATATGTATATTTTGCATGTGCATGGGGGATTATGAAAGGAGGAAATATACGACAGTTTATTTGATCTATATGTCATAAGTTTGTTGTGTACCCACAGCTTGAGCAAATTCCAACTACGACTATATATATGGAGCATCCACGATTTTCTCTGACGGCTTTCATCTGCGAGGAATTGTGGATCCTCAACCATACGGCAGCTTGTCTGCACCCTTTGTGTATTCACAGCTTAGCAGGTTCCAATTGCGACTTTTATACAGAGTATTCACAACTTTCTCTGACAACTTTTATCTTCGAGGGGTTGTGGATCCTTAACCATACGGTAGCTCGTCTGCATCTATAAGTACAAGTGGAGTGATAAGGAAGGGGGTTCTGGGGAACTCCCATCCGACGTGTAGCGATCGAGGGTAGGATTTTCGAATGCCATATGATACGTTATACGAATGTTGTGTCAACATACCATGCATCCTCATTAGAAAATATATGATGAGTTGATCGAATCGATAAATGTGCAATGTGAAAGTTTCTATGACTCTGTGATTGCGTTACTATCATTGAATTCTTTTGAATATTGATTGTTCTGCTTATCTAGTGTGTTATAAACTTAATTATCGTATTATTGGAATTTCTAAGAAAATGTGATCATTATTGATATACATGTTCGAATATTGATTAGATTTATTGTAAAGGGTCTCCCACTAAGCCTATTAAGCTCACCTGCTATTTTTCCCATCATTTTAGATAATCTAACGGAAAAGGCGCAGACTTGACGCATGGAGTGTCTTAGCTTGTTCTCGTCAACAATTTATTTTTAATATTATTACTATTACTATCGCTTTATTTTACTAAAAACCTTGGTATAAGATATTTATTTCTGATTATATAGGATACATGTTATTTATTAATGTTGTTTACTGTCATTAATGATTTAAGATTATTTTAATATTTGACATTTATTGAGAATTAGCTCATTAAGATGATATTTACTTATTAAAATGATTTTAAACGGGTTTATTATATATATAGATTATAGACTTATTTTCCGTTGTTAAAGCCTGTGTCAGTTCTTAAATGTGATATTCACTTACGTAACATAGGTTTAAATATTGAAAATTGACTTAAAAAAAAGATCGAGCCACCTCGGTGATGAATGTGATCTCTCTGACTTGGGTTTACCATCTAGGCCGGGTTGGGGAGGTTACACTTATACTTTTCATACATTTGAAAGTTAGCCTTCCTACTATATTATACAATGATATATCATATAATATATTAGTAGTTTATATATATGCATCAATGATTAAATATTATAATATCTTGTAATACTATATCTTTTATTATAATCTATATTATAATAATAGTTATTATATATAATAGTAGTATATTATATATATTACTTATTTATTATTATACTAGTTGAAATATGATCTAAGTCTTTATATTTTTGGTACATTTGAAAGTTAGTTCTCCTATTATATTATATAATGTTATATCATATCATATAATATATTTATAGTTTATATATATGCATCAATGATTAATATTATAATATCATGTAATACTATATCTTTTATTATAATATATATTATACTAGGTATATATGTATTAATATTTTTAGTAATAGTTATATAATATATTATTATATTATCCTTAAAGTTAATTTTTATAGATTTAATAATTATTATACATGTATAATTATAGTAGTAAAAATATTTATATTAAATTAATGTATTTGAAAATTTATTTCACTTTATAATATAATATAACATAACATATATTATTAATTACTTTTCCTATTAATAAAATTCTAATATAAATATGTAATGTTTATGAATGCATTTTCAAAAAATAAAGAATTAACATTTTTTTCATTTTAAGTAATATCATAAAATTATATTAATTATTAATATTTATTATGGTTGTTCAGTTATAAATTCGGGCTTTTTCAACCTTTGGATCGGATTTATCTCAGGCTCAGGTTACATTAGCTCTCAAGCTTTGTTGGGCTTAGGCTTTCTCGGACTCGGATCGACACGGGTGGGCTTTTAGGCTCGAGCCTATTTTGCCAGCTCTATGCATGAGAGTTTAAATTTAATCCCAAGCAACCTCATCTCGTAGCCCCAATTATAACATATATATTGTGTATATATATGAGGTTAGTATTTAGTATACTAGCAGTGTAGTTTTTTATTCCACAAGTAGTCTTGAAAAATTGACATGTGTTTCTCTTTTTAAATATTTATTTATTTTACTATTTTACTATACTTTTATAGGATACTTGTCAACTCCCTGACCATGCTTGTGGAATCTAAAAACTTCACTGACAATGTAACAAATAATTTCCCATATGTATAGAATTAGTACTTGGTACACTAGCAGTGTACTTTTTTTATTCCACAAGCAACCTTAAAAATTATCGTGTTTTTTTTAAATATTTATTTTTTAAAATATTCACTATACCCCTATAAAACACTTGTTAACCCCTAACACTACTTGTGAAGTCTAATAACTTATTAGCAATGTACCAAATATTTTTCCATATATATATATATATATATTGTGTTTGTGTGTGTTTATAATAACTTTAAGATGCGTTTGGAAAATAGGATTTCAGAATTTGGATTTAGATTTAAAAAATAATCTAATTTGAGTAGTAAACTATTTAGAAATGTAAAATTCATGATAATTTCTTAAGTCCACGGATTTGTTAAATGTCTATTTAGTAATGAATTGAAAATTTTAAAATATTTTTGGAATTGACAAATCCATGTTTTTATACTTTTTTTAATATATATTATATTGAGTCTCAACTAATATGTACATAATATATGCATTTCATTTTTACCAGTTACATAATAATAGTTAAAATATGTTATAGGTCCTTATACTCTTTGTAAAATTGAAATTTAGTCTCTATACTTTTATTTTAAGGAATTTAGTCCTTTTGCTTTTCAAATTTTAAAATTCAGGTTCAATTGTTGATACTGTTAAATGCTTTCTATTAGATGTGATGGTGTGACATTTGAAATATATAAAAAAATCTCACTTGATAGCCATTTAACTAAAATAATGTTGTAATGAACTTGAATTTGACAAAAGAATTTTAATTATGTTAACAACTAGACTTATCTCTTAAATATGAAATGTAGAAAGACTAAATTCCTTAAAATAAAAGTAGAAGGACTAAATTCCAAACATATAAAAAGTATAAAGACTTAGAACATATTTTAACCTAAATAAAATTCAAATCCAACTTTTCAAATCCATGTTCTCAAAATGATAGTATTTTAAAAAACGTTTGGGTTAAATATAAAATTAGTACCTGAACTTGTCCACTTCTCCTAAATTGGTCCTTATAGTTTTTTTTGTCCTAGATTAGTACCTGAACTTTTTTTCCGATCACTGCTTTAGTACTTGAATCTAACGTCGTTAAGTTTGGGACATGTGGCATAATAGTGATGTCATAATCTAAAAAAATTATAAAATAAAAAAACTTTTTTCCAATTTTGACTTTTTCTCCCCCAAATTTTTCCGTCGCTTCTTCTTCTTCTTCTTCTTCTTCTTCTTCTTCTTCTTCTTCTTCTTCTTCTTCTTCGCCTAAAAGAGCTTCTTCCCCTCATCAACACAAACCCTATTTCCAAAAAGCCTAAAAGAGGCCAATATTATGATCGTCGGGCTCGCCTCTTAGCTTACACTCAACAACTTAGAGTGGCTGATAAATATCACCACCCAATTCAATGGAATCATTCAAGTCCCAAATCAAAGGCAAGTATTTCCCCCTTTTTTATATTATTTATTCAATTCCAATTATACCAATGGTGACAATGAACAAAAATGGAAGTGCCCAATTACACCAAGAAGAATAGTGATTTCTTTTCTAGGAAGTTTTCGTAACACAAAACGACAATGGAAGTATCAACGTATGCCATCAGAGGAGTGGGATAAATGTAACTGTAGTGGGAAGAAAAACCTATTTCGGAGAAGAAAATTTTGGGTAAAATTTTGTGTATTTGTTTGTTTATTTACATTTTGTAATCATATATCACTCAGGGATTATTTTTCTTTTTTGTAAAATCTTGTGTAAAATCTTTTTTTTTTTTTGTAAATTTTGGGGAAATTCTTTGTTGTAAGTAGGAATAATTTTCTTGAACCATGAATCAAATTGCAAATAGTGAAAAAAATGTTTACTATATCGAGTTTTGTTCAAATGGTCTAGCATTTGATTTTGCATGTATGTATTTTGAAGAAGAAGAAGAAGAAGAAGAAGAAGAAGAAACGACAGAAAAATTGAGAGGGGAGAGAAAAGTCAAAATTGAAAATTTTTTTTTTAGATTATGACATCACTATGATGTTATTATGATTTCATTTATGTCACGTGTTAAAATATTATTGTGCCACGTGTCTCAGATTTAACGACGTTAGATTCAGGTACCAAATTAGTGGACGAAAAAAATTTAGGTACCAATTTGAGACAAAAAAAGACTATAGATACCAATCTGAGAGAAGTGAACAAGTTCAAATGCGAACGTTATATTTAACCCAAAATATTTTTATAAATAAAATTATAAGTAATACATGTCCGAGTAAATATAATTAAAATGAAATCAATATTGAATTGACTTCTTTAAAGAAGTTTAACTATTATAAATACAATATATTTACCAGTACAATACAAATATAAATATATGATATGATCAATCAATTACGATATGCATTCAAACTTATATAAAGTAGAATGAAGAAAAAACAAAATCTAACCAACCAAGGCCCCAACAAATCAATATTGAACTGAAATTTGAAATTGAGAGATATATCGCACAAATAAATAGGAATTCAGGTGTGAAAGGGCCCAAGGCCCCAACAAAGCCTAGACATCATTGGCTTATATCACCAAATCAACAAAGCCAATAACTTTAAGCTATGGTAGCAGCTCAAAATTCAGTTTACCATGCAATGGGCCTTTGATCATAATCAAGATCAGCTGGACTGCAAATACGGGGTGAGTTGAGGAAAATTTTTTTGGTGAATTATATTAATAGGATAAAATTTGAATAATAAATACGATTAACGTGATTCGAATTCAGATCACACCTAAGGTGGTGAACACATTTAACTATCAAGTCATTACATAGAGTTCTGAGCGGAGGAAACTTGATAATTGGCTTCTCTCACTAATTAATAGAACCAATCAATAAAAACAGCATGCATAGAAAAAGGGGTTGGTGTGGCTTACATTTGGATTAGGAAAACAACCCAACAATCCATCATCATCAAAAGCAGCAAACAAAAGCAAAAAACATATGGTAACCCTTACTTTCATGCAATGCAGTTTAAAATGACAAGGGCACAGTAACCCTTGTTAAAAGCCCCATTTGTTAGCTAAAGTCTGCAGATGCCAATGTTCAACAATAAACAAGAACCTTGGATCCCATGCAAGTTAATGTTTATATAAACAATTACCACTTAAAGCTTAAACCCTTTCTTTATAGCAGTTGAATGTTCACTAACATTTTGATAATATCTTTGAATCTCATCACTAGTACACCTTCAACCTCCCTTACCTAAACTTAACTTGACCAAAAAAAAACCCTTACAAATAATCATTTGGTTCATAATTACCATCCATGGTTCAGAAGTTACAAAGTGTCATTTTATCAATAAATTGTACACTTTTCACACAAGGCTTAAAAAAATGTTTATTTCATTAATGATAAAAAGGGTTTGAAAGATAAAATATCTTTAAAATAATATTTATTTTAAAAAAAAATTCTTAAATATTATTTTTATTTGGTATAAATAATAGAATTTTAGTAACGTTATTATTTTTCTAATATTAATGGAATAAAAAACTCAACAAATAAATATAAAGTAATGCCAAGTATTTTTTTAATTATTATTTTATTATATTCTAAAAACAAATGAATGGAATTTTTTACTCTCGTAACAATATATAAAATAATTAATTTTTTAATAAATTCACAATTAAATTGAGGTTCGATTAATTTATCATATAATTAAATAAAATTCTTAAATAATAATAATATGAATAGATATTTTTTTCATACTTGAATACAAAATTTATATTTTTTCAACACATTAAAATAAAAAATTATGATTTATCACCCTATCCACTTATAATTAGTTTTTCATATAAAAATTTTAAAAAAAAATCTAATATATGAGATTTGTACAACGGTGACCTAGGTGTAATTATAATACATACTATATATATAATAGCTTAAAATATGTTTTTAAATCTTTATACTTTTTGTATATTTAAAATTTAATCCTTTTATTCTTTATGTTTTAAAATTTGGATTCAATTGTTAACTTCGTCCAAATTTTCTAATAAGTTCACTAATATGATATTTTAAAATAAAAAAGATATTCACTTATGTATAACATTACACATTAGACCAAAATTCGTGCGTAATTTTGAGTTGTGTCTCTTTTATTAGTAGTAACTAATTTTACAATAAAAATTGATTTTTTTTTGAAAAACATTGATGTTGATGTTATCATTAATGATTTTGCATCTCAAAATACTCGTGGAACCCATTTTTATGATTTTTTTGTGTATTTGTAGTTGATGATATAGGAGTAGATTGAATGAAAAATATATTTTTTAATTTTGTTAAAAATATTGATAAAATTAAATATCGACAATAAAGAAATATAGCAAAGAAAACGGGAAAAACACACACACAGATTTTACATGGAAACCCTTTCGGGAAAAAATCACGAGCAGAGGAGAAGAAGATTTACTAATGTCAAAAATT
This sequence comes from Gossypioides kirkii, assembly GCA_005610355.1. Classification (NCBI taxonomy): domain Eukaryota; kingdom Viridiplantae; phylum Streptophyta; class Magnoliopsida; order Malvales; family Malvaceae; genus Gossypioides; species Gossypioides kirkii. The sequence goes on from CP032245.1 coordinate 15,800,053, forward strand.
GAATAATTACAAGAGGAGATGACTACGCCTATTTATAGGTTGAAAAACCTTATTCCAATCAACAATTAATAGAAGTAACGTAGTAAGGTTGAAACACCTTATTCTAATTAAAATAAAATAGATGACCTATTTAATTAAAATAAAATAAAAGAAGTCTAGTTTATTTGGACTTTACTTTTATTTTATTTTATCACTAAATTTTATTTTAACAAGAATTCTAGTCTCTCAATTTTAACAAATATATTATTCGCTTAATGCCATAAAACATATTATTTTAATGAAATTACTAGTTTATGATTTTACTTTATTATATTACATTTTATTATTTTTTTAAAAAGACCTGATTTATTATTTTACCTAAAGTTCAAAACTATCAAGAACGAGCATGTTTTCACGTAACTTCTTTTTTCTACTAAACTAAAAGATAACATGCTACCCTTATCCTGCTGACTTACCAAACCCATAAATTGAACTTAAATTGTGATTAAATTGGAACTAAATTAAAATCTAGGATGTCAAAAAGGAACTTATATACCATTCTTCAATTTATATTTGGAACCAATAATTGTAATTAATATTATCATCTTTTATCTTAAAATATGACCTTCACAATAAAAGGGATAAGATTCGATAAATGAGCAAATATTTTTTTGAATTATAATAATAAGATAAAATTCGAACAATAAACGCGATTAAAATTCAGACTATACTTAAAACGGTAAATAATTTTGATCATCAGGCCATTACGTTTGGAGCAAATAGAATTTAAATACGCCATAATATTTTCTTTAAAAAAAAAAACAAATCAAAACCATAATAGTTTCCTTTTTATGATGGTTAGAAAAAGTTTGCAAGTTGTTTCAACTTTTTTTTTCTCTTTTTAATATGTATGAGGTATAATTTTAAGATATGCTTAAGGGTGAAAAAGATTTTTAATAAAAAATTTAAAAAAATAGTTGATCTCTTAAAAAATATATTATATTGAGTTCTTAATGATAAAAAATTAATTAAGTCATTTCGTTAATGAAAATTATTAATTAATCGGTTTGATCATTAAAGGCGTTGATGCGATTGATGACAATTATCAGGAGATGACATCATGTCATGTTGAAGAATGTTGATTTGACAAGTCACGTTAACAATTTTTAAAAATAAACTTTTTTAAAATTATAAAATAATTTAAAAATCATTAATAAAAATAACATCTAAAATAAACTTGGACATAAGGTTGTCCAAGTTCATTTGAATGGATTGTCAAAATTAAAAAAGTTTTAGAAATAATAAAAAATTAATAATTATTTAAAATTCTAAAAAATTAAAAAAATTGAAAAATTGAAAGAAAAATCATTATATATATATATTAATAATTTTTTATATATAATCGAAAATGAAAAGGTTCAAATTGAAAGTTTGAATTAATAATTTTTATATATGAATTTATTAATAAAAATATTCAAGTTATATATATTCAAAATTCAAATATAAAAGTTATTAATTCAATTTTTCTATTTGAATTTTTTAAATCGGATATATATAGAAATCATTAATAAAAAATAAATATATTAAAAACTTGATTTTTTTTCAATTTTTTATAATTTTTAAATAATTGTTGATAATTTTTTAATAATTTCTAAATTTTTTAATTTTTAACTACGAATCTGAATAATCATTTGACTAGGTTCATCTCAAATATAATTTTTATTAATTATTTTTAAATGATTTTTTATTTTAAAAATCATTTTTAAAAAAAGAATTTACTGATGTGGCATGCTATGATAACATCCCTTCATGTGACATGCCATATATCATCTCTTGATGGTTGTTGTTAGCCACGTATTATCTCTTGGTGATTGTTCTTAGCCACTTTTTTTTAAATGTGTCATAAAGCTAACTTCTTTTGTTAATTTCATCAAATAATTTGTCATGGCTTATTTTTCTTTTAAACATAAGCTTAAATCGTAAAATGATACTTAAGTTATATCATTTTTTCAAGTTAGTACTTAATTTTTCTGTCACAAGTGGTGCCTAAATTATATTCGGTTATCCAAAATGTTACTTAAACAATACTCCATTATCCAAATTACCCCATTCGTTAAAAAAAAAATCTCTTATTCAATCATTTTATGACACGTGACACTTTTAAATGAAAATTAATTAAATTATCAAAAAGTAAATTAAAACTTTTCAATTTTGTTTTTACTTTTTCTCCCTCCCAACTATTCTTTCTTTTCTTTTAATTCACTTTTTTAATTTTTAGATAATATTTCTTTGCAATCCTCTTACCTTTTTTTTCTAATCAAATTCTTTTCAATATTTAGATAGCATGTTTTATCTATTTTTTAAAATAGAGGTTCACTCAAAATTATCTATTTTATGCAAAGTATATAGTAAAGGATAGAAAAAGTTATTTTTTAAAAAATAAATACATAGGTTTTGAATTAGAGTGAGAAAGAAATCAAAATCAAGGTTTAAAAAAGAAAAAAAACTTGTCGAAATCTGGGTTTTGTCGTAAAAACAACGTTTGAATGAGTTTTTCGATGAGTTCCTAAATTTTTTCTATTGGAGTTTTTGGTGAAGAACAAAAGAAATAAATATGTTTATAATTTTTTTAAAAAGATCTAAGGAAATGATATTTAATTTTTTTTGGGGTTTTTTTTAGTTAAAAATTGCAACATGTCACTAAATCATTGACTAAGAGTTTTTTGTAATGGTTAGGATAATTTAGGTAACATAATATAATTCAGGTACCACTATGAATAACGAAATATAAGTTATGTATCACTTGTGACCAAAAACAAATTTAGGTGCCATTTTGCAATTTAAGTGATGTATAAATCTTTTTTACTATTGTATAATTTCGTACATTTAAAAAATAAAAAAAATTGAGAAAATTGTAAAATATCATCTAATTATATAAAAAAAATGTCAAGATGTATCTACCACATTGCTATTTGCTAAAAGTTGTTGGAGACTAAATCCGCCAAAAACTATAAAATTTGACAAAAAAAAAAAAACCAAAGGAAAAGTAAAATTAAAGAAATAAAAGTCCCTTCGGGACATTTGATAAAATTGGAACAATACAGAAAAGATTAACATGGTCCTTGCTCAAGGATGACACATCCTATTAAGTATGACTCATATTTCAAGTCAAATTTGAAAAATAATCTTCCAATTAAACTCTTTTTATTTATTTCAATAAAACTTTTATTAGTCTAGATTATTTTATTAATATTTTGCCTTGAAATTTAGCCTATAAATAGGCTCTTTTACACCTTTTGAAAATACACTTGTACAAACCCAATTTCGTCCGGGCCAATACGAAGCCCAAATACCAATTAAAATACAAATCCATTTGCAAAGACCTAATTCTGTTTTTAACTTTATTTATTTATTTTATTTTTATTTATTTATCTATTTATTATTTAAATAAATACAAATAAACAAATAAATAATAAATTTAAACAAATACAAACAAAAAAAAACCCAAACCAAACTCATTTTTAACCCAAATACCAATTAAAAAACCCAAATACAAAATTTTAACCAAAACTCAAAAGGAAAAAAGCCCAAATGCTAACCCTAAAAACTTAACCAAAGAAACCCTAGCCCTCTTTATTGCTCCAGCCGTCGCCATTGTCAACCATGCTCGAGCCGCCACCGCCGCAATCAATGCCATTGCCCCCGGATCCGGACTCCACGATCCACACGTTGCTCGATTCACACCGAAAAATCCAGAAACACTTTGTAAAAAAGTGTTACAAAAGGCATAATAAAGATCATGTATTTTGACACGAAAATTAGAGGAGAGGATACGAAAAATCACACGAAAAATTAGTAGTAAAGTTGATAGCAAATATTTTTTCAGCAACCAAAGTTTCTGTACAGATCTAGCATCAAGCAATGTAATTTTTTTGTGTTATTTTTAAAATTTTTCGATTGTTAAAAATACAAGTAGAAAAGGATTTTGGGGTTTTATTTTTTACCTTTTGCATCGCTGTTGCCTCGCCGCTGTGGGTCGTCGATGGGGCCTTCGTCGGAGTGCTAAAACTCATGCTCGACCATTGAAAAGAAGGGAAAAAGACATTGTTTTTATGGAGAGAAAAAAAGTAAGAAGTTGGGTTTTTGAAAAAAAAAAGGTCGAATGACACCACGGGTCATCATTCAGAAACCCGTGGCATTTCCTTATAAGGACAATTAAAGAGTACCGTGGAGCTATGACTGCAGCGTAACGGTACCAAATGGGGAAGGATCAAATGAAAATGTAAGTATTGCAGATGTAAAGAAGGAGGTTAGTAAGAAAGCCTTGATGGTTGGGCTTGAGAAGAGAGAAAACAGTAAACTCGGGATGTCAGTGAATGAGCCAGTAACGAGGAGAAGGCCAAGGAATTTTTGAAATTCTTAAAGCATAGCGAGTACAACATGGTGGAACAGCTATATAGGTAACCAGATCGAGTATTAGTTTTAGCCCTGCTATCAAGTTCAAAAGCCCACCATAACGCGCTAATGAAAGTGTTGAACGAAACATACGTGGCGGAGGATATCTCGGTAAACAAGTTGGATCAGCTGGTTAATAACTTAGGTGCAAATAATTTCATTTTCTTCAATGATGATGAAATTCCTCCAAGGGGCATGGGCTCAACGAAAGCTCTTCACATTATGACTCGAAGCAAAGGATACACTTTACTGAGCGTATTGATAGATAATGACTCAGCCTTGAATGTGCTACCACTAACAACACTGAATAGGTTACCGATAGACAACTCTCACATAAAGGCATGTCACAGCGTAGTAAAGGCCTTTGATGGAATAGAGAGACGAATGATGGGAAAAATTGAGATTCCACTCCTAATTGGTCCAAACACGCATGAGATGGACTTTTTAGTGATGGACATTAAGCCCACTTACAATTGCTTGTTGGGAAGACCGTGGATCCATTCAGTAGGGGCAATACCGTCATCGCTGCATCAAAAGTTAAAATTGGTAACAGATGGTTGATTAATCACCATTAATGCTGAGGAGGACATCATTGCATCAGTGACTAGCATTGCGCCCTACATAAGTACAGATGAGGAGGCCATGGAGTGTTCTTTTAGATCGTTGGAGTTTGTGAATGCTACCTTTGTGGTTGAAAGAGATAAGATCCTCACACCGAAGATATCGGCGACCACTAGGATGGGGCTGAAAATGATGATTGGTAAAGAAAGCTTTCTCTGGAGAAGCTTTGATTCTAGCTGAGATGGACGGCAAGGATTTGTCAAACCCCGTGAACTCAGATTCAGTGAAGAAATACTTCGCCTAAAAAAAAGGTTGAGTTGAAAACCCGGAAAGGGCGGCTCAAACCCAAAAAAAAGGTGAGGCCGAGATAAAAACCCATAAAGGGCATCTCGATGCCTAAGGAGATTTAAGTCGAAAACTCGAAAGGGTGGCTCAGATTTGGATCAAGGATTGGGTATGAGGAGCTTCTTTGTCAGAAGTAACAAGACGGAGAGATATTGCATCTTGGGCATCGACAGAGTGTAATAGCTTTCATGGGTACACATCAGGCTCAAAGTGGTCCTCATCAAGGTTGCTTGAAAAAATTCATACGTTGATATATAGGGCATCCAATTTAATTTCTTTTTGCTCACTATTTGACTAACATTAGCTATTTTGGCAGATGGTTTGATTAATATTTGATGTCTTCTCATTTATTTCCATTCATGCGTTATCACCAATAAATTCAATTTTATCCATTTTCGTAACCCTGATCAGAGCATTCTTTGCATTGAAATAACGGTTAATGAACTTGATGATATAAGGTATAAAAAGATTTCTGCATATTACATTGGGAAATTCTAAATAGTATAGGGACCTGAAACAGAACCATTTGTCGAAAATAATCGAATCCGAAGGTTGAAGGGATCCTAAAACGAATAAGTTCAGCTTATGGTTACCTCTTCGTATTTCGTATCAAGAACACCAGACTTGAAGGAAAGGCATGGTGACACATCAATGTTAGAACATAGGCAAAAGACAATTAGTGACAACATAAGGACTAAAACAATAAAAAACTATTTTAAAAATGACATCTTTGCATGCATATCAGCATCATTCATGCGCATTTAGATAGAAGCATTTGATTCATTCAAATCATGGCATCCTAGTTACATGGCCTAGATAAAGGCTCATAAAACAGGTTCTACAGGTCATATCCTCAGAGAATGGCAATAAAACAAATCTTATACCTTTAAAGCTGTAGAGGAACGAATTGAAGTCGCAATGGCAAATCTCATACACCTAAAGCTCTAGAGAGGCAGATTGAAGCCGCAATGGCGAATCTCATTCACCTAAAGCTATAGAGGGATAGATTAAAGCTGCAAGAGTGAATCTTATACTCCTGAAGCTGAAAAAGGGTAAATTGAAGCTACAAGAACAGATCTTATACCACTAAAGTTGTGAAGAGGCGAATTAAAACTCGCTGTAGAGGGGTAGATTAAAGCTGCAAGAGCGAATCTTATACTCCTGAAGCTGAAAAAGGGTAAATTGAAGCTACAATAGCAAATCTTATACCCCTAAAACTATAGAGAGGTAGATTAAAACTCGCAGTAGCAGACCTCAATCTCTACTAAAGTTGTAGTGGAATGGAGTGAAGCCAAATTAATCTCCCTGAAGTTGCAATAGAATGGAGCGAAATCATCACATCTAATCTTTTACGCCGACCATGGGGCAGATTGAAGACCATTCAATCTTTTACCCTAATTAGAAGACAGTTTGAAGACCATCCAATCTTTTACCCCGACCATGGGGCAGATTGAAGCAATCAAGTCTTTTACCCTGACCATGGGGTAGATTGAGGACCAACCAATCTTTTACCCTAATCAGAGGGCAGATTGAAGACATCCAATCTTTTACCCCAACCATGGGGCAGATTGAGGACCGACCAATCTTTTATCCTAATTAGAGGGTAGATTGAAGACCATCCAATCTTTTACCCCGACCATGAGGTAGATTGAAGTAATCCAATCTTTTACCCTAAACAGAGGGCAGATTGAAGACCATCTGAACTCTTACCCCGACCATGGGGCAGATTCAAGACTATCCGATCTCTTACCTAGACCATGGGGTAGATTGAAGCAATCCAATCATTTACCGCTAAAGCTATAGAGAGGCAAATTGAAGCTATAGAAGCAAATCTTATACGCTTAAAGTTGTAGAGGGGAAGATTAAAACTTACAATAGTAGACCTCAATCTTCATTGAAGTTGTAGAGAAATGGAATGAAGCTACGAAGGTGAATCCTTATCTCTCTGAAGTTGCAGTAGAGTAGGATGAAGCTACAAGAACAAATCCTATGCCCTTGAAGTTGTAGTGGGTTGGATTAAAGTCATGAAAGCAAATCTTTATCTCACTGAAGCTGCAATGGAGCAAGATAAAGCTACAACATCAAATCCTATATCTAGTAGGTTGGATGAAGACTACATTTGCAAATCCAATCTCCCTAAAGATGGAGTGGAGCAGGATAAGGCTATAACATTAAATGCTATCTTCTTGAGGTTGCAGTGAAGCAGATACGGTGGAATAGAGCAGTTAATAAAGTGAAAGGACGGGTGGCTTAAGATAAGAAACATCAAAAGACGAAATCCAGTAGGATCGGATGAAACTGGTCTTCCTTTTTTTTACTCCATTCCCGTTACACGACAATGAGCAAAGAGGGGCAACTGTACAAGCCCAATTTCGTCCGGGCCAATACGAAGCCCAAATATCAATTAAAATACAAACCCATTTGCAAAGGCCCAATTCTGTTTTTAACTTTATTTATTTATTTCTTTTATTTTTATTTATTTATCTATTTATTATTTAAATAAATACAAATAAACAAATAAATAATAAATTTAAACAAATACAAACAAAAACCCCAAACCAAACCCATTTTTAACCCAAATATGAATTAAAAAACCCAAATACAAAATTTTACCCAAAGCCCAAAAGGAAAAAAGCCCAAATGCTAACCCTAAAAACTTAACCAAAAGAAATCTAGCCCTCTTTGTTGCTCCAATCGTCGCTGCCGTCAGCCATACTCGCGCCGCCACCTCCGTCGTCGACGCCATCTCCCCCGGATTCGGACTCCATGATCCGCACGATGCTCGATTCACACTGAAAAATTCAGAAAAACGTTGTAAAAAAATGTCATAAAACACACAATAAAGATAATGTATTTTGACACGAAAATTAGAGGAGAGGATATGAAAAATCACACGAAAAATTAGTAGTAAAGTTGATAGCAAATATTTTTTTTTAGCAACCAAAGTATTTGTACAGATCTAACATCAAGCAAGGTATTTTTTTGTGTTATTTTTTTTACATTTTTTGGAACTAAAGAAGTTTTTTGTTCTCTTGTTCAAAATACAAGTAGAAAAGGATTTTGGGGTTTTTTTTACCTTTTGTGTCATCGTTCTCCTAGCCTTGCCGTCGTGGATCGTCGATGGGGCCTTCATCGGAGTACTAAAACTCATGTCCAGCCATTGAAAAGAGGGGAAAATATTTTGTTTTTATGGAGAGAAAAAAAGAAAGAAGTTGGGTTTTTGAAAAAAAAATAGAAGAGAAATGAAATTAAAAAAAGGGGTGGATTATATGGGCCATTGAAGTGACGTCGTTTAGTGTAGGGATAGACCTGCGTTTTTTAAAATTGGACAAATTGCCCATCGGGTCCCCCGTTTTTTTAATTGTTTCAATCAAGACCTTTTGCCCCTTTTTGTTATTTTCAATTCGGCCTACAATTTCACTTGGTTTTTAATTTGGTCCTTGACCCAAAAATATCCCTGGGGCTTCCACGTGTCAAGATTTTTGGGTTTATTGCCCGTGAAGCCCTTGCTTTATTTTAAAATTATGTTTTGACCCCCAAACTTTTCAATAATTCCAATTTTACCCCTAAACTTTCCAAAAATCTAATTTTACCCCGAATTTTCCAAAAATTCAAATTTAATCCGATTTTAATGTAATTTTTTTAATTTTTTTCCCTATATGTATATATTACTTGCTTCTAATTTTTTTTCTCTTGTTTATCTCTTTTTTTTATTTAATCCCTTTTATATGCATATGTATATTATTTTCGTTTGTCTTTATTTTTTCACCTATTCAATTATTTATGTACCTAATTTTTTATTTTATTGTATTTTATGTATATATTATTTTTATTATTTTTACTTGTAAATCATGTACATATTTTTGCATAACATGATAATTTTTTTTAAAATACTCAAATTGTTTTAATAAATCAAGGCAATATCCTCTGGCTTGGAAATTTGAAAAATCATGTCCTAACTCACTAGGTGTGGTTTTTTTCTTTGAACTGGAATAATTGAATATCCTTTTAAAATTTAAATACGAGATTTTTTTGGAAAGCTCGTCATTTTTGAATATTTGAATTGTTATGTCCTAACTTACTAGATGTGACTTTTTTCTCGATTAATTCGAAATAACGAGCTTTCTTCAGGAACAAAATTTATTTTCAAAATAGAATAAATATGACATTCATGCATTTAAGGATCGCGATTTAAATTTTTCTCGAATTTTTAATTTTCAACAAATAAGATTTTGAATAATTGATTAGGTACCAATTTTAGGCGTGTAAAGGTGCTAATCCTTCCTTATGCGTAATCGACTCTTGAACTCGTTTTATGGTTTCAAAGACCAAAATTATTTTAATGATTTTTTTAAAAAACTCGAAAAGTGACCCAATTACACCTGTTTTAAAAAAATTATTGATTGCAACTCCATTTTCATTTTCCAAAATATAAATCGAGACTGTTTTTTTAAAAAAAAGGTTTCAACAGCTTGGCAACTCCACTAGGGACCAATAAGAGAGTTAAGCCGTAGGTCGATTATTTTTGGTTTTTTTGTTGAAAATTTAAAATTTGATTTAATTTAATTCACGATTCTATACATTTTTGTGTTTTATATGTTGTGATGATAGCATGTTAATACTATATGTCTATGTTTTTACATACATGCAGTTGTTACTACACCACTTAAGTGGAAGTGAGAAGCTACTCCTTCGTAAGGCTTTCACCTTCGTGCAGGATAGTGAATCGCTTTTGGGATACATCCGTACCTATGTTTTCGTGAAGTTTTCACTTTCGTGCAAACATACAAGAAATATGTCCCCCTAAACTAAACTCATCTGTATGAGCCTATAATGGGTAAGGATTGAGGAATCTGTTGGTTTGGGTACCATTACTTTAGAACAAAAATAAACCGCATATAATGAGCGTAGGTTCTCTGTGGTATATTTGTTGATACATTTTATAACTGTTGGTACTGACTTGTTTTTTTTTCTTATTTTGCATTGCATCCTTATATTAGGAAGGGTATTGACTTGAGTTCAATTGCTAGTAAAGAACTGGTCATAGAAAAAGGGTATCTCGATGAGGTAGAAGATAATGTGGCCGTGCGTATGTGGTCAAAGGATAGACAACGTGAGAAGGGTGATAGTCTAGTTAAAGGCCATGTATCGGACTACTGGGATTTCACTCAGATTAGTGTGACTCAGAATAGCTTACTGGAGTTGAAAGAAATTTGGGATCAGTGGGATGATGGAATGAAGTAGATTTTCTACCGAGAGTATGGAAATCTACCGTACTTGCTAGAAGTTAAGGTGGACAAGCATCTCTTTCGAGCCCTTGCACAGTACTGGAACTCGGCTTATAGCTGTTTCACCTTTGAGAACATGGATATGGTGCCCACGATTGAGGAATATACCGCTCTATTTCCTTGCCCCAAAATTCAGGTAAATAAAGCCTATTTGAGAGACGCTAATGTGCTAACTGTCCTTAAGAAGCTGATGAACATTACGGGAATGAGTGAGCAATGGGTCATAGCTCGAATTAAGGTGAAGGGCGATAACAAATGTATTACCTGGAAAAGCTTGAGAGATTTGATCTTAGCTCATCTTGATGCAAGGAAAAGGGTTGATATATTTGCTCTCAGTTTGTACAGACTGGTTATATTTCCCAAGGCCTTAGGAAACATATATGAGGCAGTCACTAATTTATTTGATCGGCTGGACAAGAGGGTAACACCTATTTCAGCAATTCAGGCCGAAACTTTTATGTTATTAAATACATGTTGAAGAGAGGGAGAAGAGAGATTTATTGGTTGCACACCACTATTGATGGTTTGGTTTCATAGCCACTTTTGGAAAGTGGAAAAGGTTCCTTGCCGAGTGTTTTCTATGAGTTATTCTCCTTTGAGGGAATTTGTTACTACACAAAGGCGAGATGACATTTCTGAGGAAAAGTGGATGGTAATACTCTATAGTCTCTGAGACGAAGAAATAGAATGGCAAACACCATGGTTCATTTCCAACGAAATTATTTATCGATGCAGTAATTTTGACTGGGTTCCGTTACTGGGGATATGGAGAGCTATAGGGTATGCTCCTTTGTTAGTAATGAGACAGTATTGGTCAAAATAGTTTATCCCAATAACTCAAGGTTTCGCTCAGTGTGAGTTTGTATACAAAGGAGAGAACAATAAAAAAAGAGTCCAGGAGATGTCAAATGTCTGGAATCAAGTTCGTAAAATGAAGTCATTTGTTGCAAATCCCATGAAAACCCAAGAGTATGATGAATGGAGAGGTAGGAGAGTCAATGATAACATCCCAGTACCAAATCCCGACAATGTCCGCCCAGTTGAGGAGTATTTACAAGTAGTCCGATCGGAATTAAAGCTCATCAAGCAAGAATTTGAAAAGAAAAATTTTGAATTGGGGAAAAAGATAGAAGCATTAGAAGAGGGAAATATGCAGTTGGGTTTGGATGTTGATGTCCAAAAGTTAAAAGCCGAAAAGCTAAGGAAAAGGAAGAGAAAAGCTGAGGAAGACTTGGATGGCTTGAAAGAGGACTATAAGAAGCTCCACCAATCAATGAGAACTGCTGGTTTGAGTAAGATGTCAGAACAGTGGCAGCGAGAAGTCCAAGAGGAAAGACTCGAGCGGATCAGTGGAAGAGAAAATTCAAAAATGCTCAAGTCCAAAGGGATGCCATAAAAAGTGATGTGCTAGAAAGCCAAGTTGAAAAAGTTGAGTTGAAAGCCTGGGTAGTTGAGTTAGAAGAGTCATTGCGAAGGCACCATAGTCGTAACTCTGCAATAGAATTGAGGGCAAATTGGGCTGAAAATGCAGAATTAAAATAGAAAGGTAAAGGAGCTTGAAGCTGCATTACAAAATTCTGAAAATCAGATTGAGTTCCTTGAGGGAACCTTAGAAACAAGTAATAGGCAAATACAATATTCTCAGAGGCAAGTTAGAGAGCGAGACCATGTCATGGGTGAAGCATTGATAGAAGTGAGAGAAGTGGCAGAATACTTGCAGAAGTTAGCTGTCTAGGCAGATGCTTTGAGCATAGAGTATGAGTCGGTGTCTAATAAAGGCCAAAAGTTAGCTTTTCTCCTTCAAAAGATTAAGACTTTGAGCATTAGGGAAAGACCTTATTTGTAATTATCTTATGTAAAGACATTCATTTTCTGGTAAGGCTATTCTATCAGAATTCAATTGAGAGTCAATACCTTTCTTGCATATGCATTCATGCATTCATAAAGTTTCGCATCACATTTTCATGCATTAAAATTTCAAGAAAGACGTTTCTAATTAATTAAAATTTTCCTCTAAAAGTTACTCTGGAAAAACTACACCGTTACTACACTCATGCTAAGACAAGAGCAATTGATCAACGATTGGAAAAGTTGGAGCAGACGCAAAAAGAAATGCAGGATCAACTGCATGAACAGTTAGCAAAAGTGCAGTAAGATATGAAGGACTAGATTATTGAGTCCTAGAAAGACATTATCAATCAGTTAACTCAATTACTCATTGAGAAAATTGATAAGGGAAAGGGAATTATAATTGACCCAAAAGAAGAGAGTGATGGTCTTATGTGTCCTTCAAATGTTACCCTTACGTCGGCCCAGGCTCTACAAGAATCGTGTGTTCGAGGAGTATTTATCACTATTAACCCGCAATCGTGCTTGTTTGGCACACCAAAATCGGTAAACTACCAAATGGGTTCTAGTTCTAACCTAGGAAATAACCTTATCGACTTTGGTGTACCTAATTTAAATGAGGTGATGGAGCCAAAAAAAACAAGAGGCAAACTTCTTAACTAGTTGGAGGAGTGTTGTAAATGGTTAGAAGAGAGGTTCAAAGCTTTAGAAGGAGTTGAGCGGTGCTGTGAGATTGATGCTAAGGAGCTGAGTTTGGTTCCCAACCTGGTACTTCCCCTCAAATTTAAAGTTTCGGAGTTTGTGAAATACAACGGGTCAGGCTACTTGGAGGCACATATCACCATGTTTTCCAGAAAGATGGCGGGGTATGTCCATAATGATCAGTTGCTAATCCACTGTTTCAGGACAGTTTGACAGGATCAGCTGCAAGGTGGTATAATCAATTAAGTCGTGCCAAGATCAATTCATGGAAAGATTTGGCACAGGCTTTCATGAGGCAATACGGTCATGTCATCGACATAGCTCTTGACAGGATCACCTTGCAAAATACTGAGAAAAGGTCGGGTGAAAGCTTCAGGCAGTACGCTCAAAGGTAGAGAGATATGACCACCCAAGTACAGCCACCTCTATTTGAAAAAGAGACAACCATGCTTTTTGTCAGTACTTTGAAGGCACCGTATATCAATCATCTACTGAGAAACGCTACTAAAAGTTTCTCCAATATGATCATGTCGGGAGAAATGATTGAAAATGCAATCCGAAGCAGAAAAGTTGATGTCGGAGAGAGTACCAAAAGGTTCGCTCCTAAAAGGAAGGATAGTGAGGTGAATAATATAAGCTTATTCCTGGAAAATGTTACAAAACCAATCGTGGTGACACATTCTAAAGCCCCGACAACCAATTGTCAAAGTAGATCGAGACAAGAATCGAGCTCGAGGTCGAAAACTGAAAGAATCCAATTTAGTCCATCCCGATGACCTACAAGGAGCTTTACAAGAGTTTATATGATGCCTGAGTGGTGTCCCCCTATTATTTAAAGCCAATGTAATCCCTGTTCCCAGAATGGTATGACACAAATGCTCAATGTGACTACCATGCAGGACTAATTGGTTACTCCATCTAGAATTGCACTACTTTTAAGAAGGTGATTGAAAGATTTATTAAAATGGGGATCGTAAGGTTTGATAAATCCACAGGACCTAACGAGGCTGTAAATCTCTTGCCAAATCATCCCGATTAGGGGGTGAATGTAATAACAGAACAGAGGAGCAAGAGGATTAAGAATGATGTGAGGGAGGTCAAGTATCCATTGAAATGATTTGGAAACAGATGGTCAACAAGGGTTTGATCATGCAAGAGAGAGGACATGGTGACAACATCTGAAAATTACTACGAGTTTCACGCTGTAGAGGGGCATAAAATTCAAGGGTGTGTCGAATTTTGAACCTTAGTACAAAAGTTGATGGATAATAAAGAACTTGAGTTCTTTGAGAAAAGGAAAGATGAAGAGACAAATGATGTTTGTGCTTCTAAGGAATGGGTGCGGGAAAAGGCTTATAAGACAAACCTACCAGTGGTAATTATATCTAGGCCAAGGGGTGAGGTTGAGGGTCAAATGACACTATGGGTCATCATTCAAAAACCCGTGGCATTTCCTTATAAGAACAATAAAAGGGTACCGTGGAGCTATAATTCCAGTGTAACGGTACCGAATGAGGAAGGATCAAATGAAAATGCAAGTATTGCAGATGTAGAGAAGGAGGTTAATAAAAAAGCCTTGATGTTTGGGCTAGAGAAGAGAGAAAATAGTAAACTCGGGATGCTAGTGAATGAGTCAGTAACTGAGGAGAAGGCCAAGGAATTTTTGAAATTCTTAAAGCATAGTGAGTATAACATGGTGGAACAGCTACATAGAACCAGATCGAGTATTAGTTTTAGCCCTACTATCAAGTTCAGAAGCCTACAGTAATGCGCTAGTGAAAGTGTTGAACGAAACGTACGTGGTGGAGGATATCTCGGTAAACAAGTTAGATCGGATGGTTTAACTTAAGTGCAGCTAATTTCATTTTCTTCAATGGTGATGAAATACCTCCAGGGGGCATGGGCTCAATGAAAGCTCTTCACATTACGACTCGATGAAAAGGGTACACTTTATCGAGCATATTGATCAATAATGGCTAAGCCTTAAATGTGTTACCACTAACAACACTGAATAGGTTACCGATAAACAGCTTTCACATAAAGGCATGCCACAGCGTAGTAAGAGCCTTTGATGGAACGGAGAGACGAGTGATGGGTAAAATTGAGATTCCACTCCTAATTGGTCCAAACACGTATGAGATGGACATTTTGTTATGGACATTAGGCCCACTTGCAATTGCTTGTTGGGAAGACCGTGGATCCATTCGGTAGGGACAGTACCTTCATCATGCATCAAAAGTTAAAATTGGTAACAAAGGGTGGATTAATCACCATTAATGCTGAGGAGGACATCATTGCATCAGTGACTAGTGATGCGCCTTACATAAGTACAGATGAGGAGGCCATGTAGTGCTCTTTTAGATCGTTGGAGTTTTTGAATGCTACCTTTGTGGCTGAAGGAGATAAGATCCTTACATTGAAGATATCGACGATCACTAGGATGGGGCTAAAAATGATGATTGGTAAAAAAAACTTTATCTGGAGGAGCTTTGATTCTAGTTGAGATGGACGGTAAGGATTTGTCAAACCCCGTGAACTCAGATTCAGTGAAGAAATACTTCTCCTAAAAAAGGTTGAGTTGAAAAACCAAAAAGGGTGGCTCAAACCCCCTAAAAGAAGGTGGGGTCGAGATGAAAACCCGTAAAGGGCGTCTCGAAGCTTAAGGAGATTTGAGTCGAAAACCCGAAAGGGCGACTCAGATTTGGATCAAGGATTGGGCATGAAGTGATTCTTCCTCAGAAGTAACAAGATGCAGAGATATTGCATCTTGGGAATCGACAGAGTGCAATAGCTTTCATGGGTACACATCAGGCTCAAAATGGTCCTCATCAAGATTGCTTGAAGAAATTCATGCGTTGATATATAGGGCATCCAATTTTAATTCTTTTTGCTCACTATTTGACTAACATTAGCTATTTTGGTAGATTGATTAATATTTGATGTCTTCTCATTTATTTTCATTCAAGCATTATCGCCAATAAATTTAATTTTATCCAATTTCGTAGCCCTACTCAGAGCATTCTTTGCATTGAAATAACGGTTAATGAACTTGATGATATAAGGTATAAAAAGATTTCTACATATTACTTTCAGAAATTCTGAATAGTATAGGGACCTGAAACAGGACCATTAGTCGGAAATAACTGAATCTGAGGGTTGAAGGAATCCCGAAATGATTAAGTTCAGCTTATTATTACCTATTCAGATTTCGTATCAAGAACACCAGACTTGAAGGAAAGGTGGTGACACATCAATGTTAGAACATAGGCAAAAGACGATCAGTGACAACCTAAGGACTAAAATAATAAAAAACCATTTTAAAAATGACTTCTTTGTATGCATATCAACATCATTCATACGTATGTACATAGGAGCATTTGATTCTTTCAAGTCATGGCATCCTAGTTAAATGGCCTAGATAGAGGCCCATAAAATAGGTTCTACAGGTCATATTCTTAGAGAATGGCGATAGCACAAATCCTATACCCTTAAAGTTGTAGAGGAACGGATTGAAGCCGCAATGATAAATCTCATACACCTAAAGCTGTAGAGGGGCAGATTGAAGCCGTAATGGCGAATTAGATTCACCTAAAGCTGTAGAGGGGCACATTGAAGCTATAAGAGTGAATCTTATAATCCTAAAGCTGAAAAAGGGTAAATTGAAGCTACAAGATCAGATCTTATATCCCTAAAGTTATAGAGAGACAAATTAAAACTCGTAATAGCAGACATCAATCTCCACTAAAGTTGTAGTGGAATGGAGTGAAGCCAAATCAATCTCTCTAAAGTTGCAATAGAATGGAGTGAATCTTATATCCCTAAAATTGTAGAGAGACAAATTAAAACTCGTAGTAGCAGACCTCGATCTCCACTAAAATTGTAATAGAATGGAGTGAAGCCAAATCAATCTCCCTGAAGTTGCAATAGAATAAAGCGAAGTCACCACATCCAATCCTTTACCCAAACCATGGGGCAGATTGAAGACCAACCAATCTTTTACCCCGACAATGGGGCAGATTGAAGCAATCTAGTCTTTTACCCCAACCATGGGGCAGATTGAGGACCAGCTAATCTTTTACCCTAATCAGAGGGTAGATTGAAGACATTCAGTCTTTTACATCGACCATGGGGTAGATTGAGGACCATCCATTCTTTTACCCCGACCATGAGGTAGATTGAAGTAATTCAATCTTTTTCCCTAACTAGAGGGCAGATTGAAGACCATCCGATCTCTTACCCTGACCATGGGGCAAATTGAAGCAATCCAATCATTTACCCCTAAAGCTATAGAGGGGCAAATTGAAGCTACAGAAGCAAGTCTTATACCTTTAAAGTTGTAGAGGGGCATATTAAAACTCACAGTAGTAGACCTCAATCTTCATTGAAGTTGCAGAGAAAGGGAATGAAGCTACGAAGGTGAATCCTTATCTCTCTGAAGTTGCAATAGAGCAGGATGAAGCTACAAGAATAAATCCTATACCCCTGAAGTTGCAGTGATCAGATTAAAGGCATGAAAGCAAATCTTTATCTCCTTGAAGCTTCAGTGGAGCAAGATGAAGCTACAACATCAAATCCTATATCCAATAGGTTGGATGGAGACTACATTAGCAAATCCTATCTCCCTAAAGTAAGAGTGGATCAGGATAAGGCTACAACATTAAATCTTATATTTTTGAGGTTGCAGTGAAGCAGATACGGTGGAATAGAGCAGTTAATAAAGTGAAGGGACGAGTGGCTTAAGATAAGAAACATCAAAAGACGAAATCCAATAGGATCGGACGAAATTGGTCTTCCTTTTCTTTGCTCCATTCCTGTTACATGACAACGAGCAAAAAGAGGCAGCTGTACAAGCCTAATTTCGTCCGGGCCAATACGAAGCCCAAATAACAATTAAAATAAAAAACCATTTGCAAAGGCCCAATTCTTTTTTTAACTTTATTTATTTATTTCTTATTTATTTATTTATTTATCTATTTATTATTTAAATAAATAAAAATAAACAAATAAATAATAAATTTAAACAAATACAAACAAAAAAAAACCCAAACCAAACCCATTTTTAACCTAAATACAAATTAAAAACCCAAATACAAAATTTTACCCAAAACCCAAAAGAAAAAAAGCCCAAATACTAACCCTAAAAAATTAACCAAAAGAAACCCTAGCCCTCTTTATTGCTCCAGTTGCCACCACCATCAGCCATGCCCGCGCCACCACCGCTGCCGTCAATGCCATCGCCCCCGAATCCGAACTCCACGATTCGCATGTTGCTCGATTCACACCAAAAAACCTGAAAAAAAGGTGTAAAAAAGTGTTATAAAAGGCACAATAAAGATCATATTTTTGACACGAAAATTAGAGAAGATGATATGGAAAATTACACGAAAAATTAGTAGTAAAATTGTTAGCAAATATTTTTTCAGCAACCAAAGTATTTATACAGGTCTAACATCAAGTAAGGTATTTTTTTGTGTTATTTTTTTACATTTTTTGGAACTAAAGAAGTTTTTTGTTCTCATTTTCAAAATACAAGTAGAAAAGGATTTTGTGTTTTTTTACCTTTCGCGTCACCGTTCTCCTTGCCTCACCGCTGTGGATCGTCGATGGGGCCTTCGTCAGAGTACTAAAACTCACGGTCGGCTATTGAAAAGAAGGGAAAAGGACTTTGTTTTTATGGAGAGAAAAAAGACAGATGTTGAGTTTTTGAAAAAAAAAATAGAAGAGAAATGAAATTAAAAAAGGGTGGATTATATGGGCAAGTGAACTGACGTCGTTTAGTGTAGGTATAGACCTGCGTTTTTTAAAATTTGACAAATTGCCCATTGGGTCCCCCAGCAATTTTTATTGTTTCAATCAGAATCTTTTATCCCTTTTTTGTTATTTTCAATTTGACCCTACAATTTCACTTGGTTTTCAATTTGGTCATTAACCTAAAAGTGTCTCTAGGTTGCCACCTGTCAAGATTTTTAGGTTTATTGCCTTGAAGCCCTTGCTTTATTTTAAAATCATGTCTTGACCCTCGAACTTTTCAAAAATTCTAATTTTACCCTGAACTTTCCAAAAATCTAAACTTTACCCCCAAATTTTCCAAAAATTCAAATTTGACCCCCAAACTTTCCAAAAAGTCAAATTTGACCCTTGAACTTTTCAAAAATTTGAATTTGACCTTCGAACTTTCCAAAAATTCAAAATTTGACCTATTTTAATGTAATTTTTTAAATTTTTTTTTCTATATGTATATATTACATGCTTTTAATTTTTTTTTCTCT
The DNA here is from genome assembly GCA_005610355.1 of Gossypioides kirkii. Lineage (NCBI taxonomy): Eukaryota > Viridiplantae > Streptophyta > Magnoliopsida > Malvales > Malvaceae > Gossypioides > Gossypioides kirkii. The sequence goes on from CP032245.1 coordinate 15,819,500, forward strand.
TGTTTATCTCATTTTTTATTTAATCCCTTTTATATGCATATCTATATTATTTTTGTTTGTCTTTATTTATTCACTTATTCGATTTTTTATCTACCTAATTTATTATTTTATTGTATTTTATGTATATATTGTTTTTATTATTTATACTTGTAAATCATTTACATATTTTTGCATAACATGATAATGTTTTTTTTAAAAATACTCAAATTATTTTAATAAATCAATGCAATGTCCTCTGTCTCAGGAATTTAAAAAATCATGTCCCAACTCACTAGGTGTGGGTTTTTTCTTTGAACTGAGATAATTGAAAATCCTTTTAAAATTTAAATACCAGATTTTTTTGAAAAACTCTTCATTTTCGAATATTCAAATTATTATGTCTTAACTTACTGGATTTGACTTTTTTCTTGATTAATTCGAAATAACGAGCTTTCTTCGGGAACAAAGTTTATTTTCAAAATAGAATAAATATGACATTCATGTATTTAAGGATCGCAATTTAAAATTTTTTTTGAATTTTTAATTTTCAAGAAATATGATTTTGAATAATCGATTAGATACCAATTTTGGGCGTGTAAGGATGCTAATCCTTCCTTATGCGTAACCCACTCCCGAATTCGTTTTATGGTTTTAGAGACCAAAATTATTTTAATGATTTTTAAAAAAAAAAATCTTAAAAGGTGACCCAATTACACTTATTTTAAAAAAATTATTGGTGACGACTCCATTTTCATTTTCCAAAATATAAATCGAGATTTTTTAAAAAAAAATGGTTTAGACAGCATCCATTAGAGATTAGGACTCCTAACATTTTTGGAGAGTTTTGTGTTTACGTTTTGAAGGTTCTTTCTTTTCGGGTTTCGAGGTTTCATTTTTATCTCCATCTTTTGTACTCTTCGTTCTTTTGCCATATAGTAAAATTATCTTTACTCGTGGTTTTTTATCCTCTTTGGAGGGGTTCTTTCACGTTAAATTTGTATGTTCAATTTCTCAATTTATTCCGTTATTTTTACTTGCTCGTTACTTAATCGGGTCGATTCCATTACACAAATCGAGAAAATATTAAAGAAATAAAAAGAATGATAAAGTAAGCTTAATTGGGCAAAAAAAAAGGATTGTTACCTTGAAGAATATGCTTATTACCTCCATAAGGCTTATAACCAAAGTTTTTAGATGTCCATTATCAATTTAATATAACCTTAAATTATATCCTTCTTTGAGACAATATTACTATCTTAGATAAATAAATACTTTGGTGACAAAGGAAGGCTCCAATTATGGAATTTTACAATTATTTTACATTGGCCCACATTCTTTTTTTTCCTCAACGTAGGGAATTTTTTGACTCAAATAATCGATAGACATAATTTTTTTACCATAATTTTTTGAGACAAGGAATTTTTTTTACTTACATCATTGATATAATTATATATAGAGTAACTACTTTTTTCTATTATGTATTAGAATATAAAGAGTCCAATCTTCCTATATATATGGAGGAGTATGCCACTTGTAAAGATGATGAAAAATGTATAGAATGCAATACAAATTCTCATATTCTCATATCCATATTTTTATCTATTATTGTTACTTTATAATACATTATCAGCACGAGCACTTACATTAATACAAGAGTCTTGCGTTTTTCGTTAGTTTGGATCAAGGTATGTAATACATTTTATCAGGATGTCCATGATCATAAAATTACTTATGTTTATAATTTGTTTCATTTTTTAAAGGGTTCCACTAATCCCGTAATTTGCTAAAACTTATAACATAGCCAAATTACTTGTAATTTATTTTATGACTAAAATGTTATAATTATTTGTGTATTTTTCTGTTATGTTGTGCTTAAAGTTCTGTTAAGAGATTACTTTTGTTTGGTTGAAAATTTGTTAATGGACTACTTATATTTATATTAAATTTATATTGTAGCTATATCATCAATGTCGAACCTTGCGGAACTAGAATTTGTGGCTATTGATATTATTGGAAAGAATTATTTATCCTGGATGATGCAAAAGGCCTTGGTGAAACTATTAATGAAGGAAATGAAGCATCTAATCATGCTGGTGATCAACCCGATTAAGTAACGATAAGTAAAAAATAGCGGAAGAAAATATCACCACTTTTATTGGCCAAATTAACACCAGCTACATCTTCTTTGTTGCTCTTAGTAGCCCTTTTATTTTTGTAGTTTATAACAATATACTTTGACTAGCGACACCTTTTGTCTCGTTTCTTTGATACTACCAAAATGGAAGCTTGCCTATCTGCCTTCCTATCTAAACCAAATTCATTATCGAGTTTGTTTTTACTTAACAAATGACCCTTCACATCCTTAAATGAGAGTTTGTCTCATCCATAAATCAGGGTTTCCTTCAAAGACTTGTATGAAGGGGTAAATAACATAATAATAACATAACTTGATCTTAATTATCAATCTGAGCCTCAACATTTTTTAAATCATTCAAAAGAGTAATGAATTGACTGATGTGATCTCTAAAAAACTCACCTTCATTCATGTGAAACGTAAATAGACGTTGTTTCGACACTAAACGGTTAGCAAGAGACTTAGTATCGTAAAGAGTTTCTAACTTTTTCCACAAGGTGGATGAGGTCTTCTCCTCAATACCTTCTGCAATACCTTATTCACGAGGCACAATTGGATTGTAGATAGAGCTTGGATTGTAGACAGAGCCTTTTCATCAAGCTCTCCCACTTTGACTGATCTAGATTCTCGGGTTTTTTTCTTGCAATGACATTTTTCAAGCTGGTCTAAACTAGAATTGCCATCATTCGAACTTGCCAAAAATTTAAATTTGTGATACCATTGAACTTCTCAATGTCGTACCTTCTAGTTGCCATCTTTGAACAGGTTGATTTACAAAAATGACCTAGCTCTAATACCACTTGTTGGGATCGACCCGATTAAGCAACGAACAAGTAAAAATAGCGGAAGAAATTGAAAAATTAAACACACAAATTAACATGAAAAAACCCCTTCGAAGAAGATAAAAAACCATGGGCAAAAATAATTTTACTATAATGGCAAAAGAACGAAGAGTACAAAAGATGAAAATAAAAAACTAAACCCTAAAAAACCCAAAAGTAAAGAACTTTCAAAACGTAAACACAAAATCCTCCAAAAGTGTGGGAGTTTTAAACTCTAATCAGTGTTTTTTTTATGGTTGTAAAAGAGACTTTTTATAGGCTAAATTTCTAGGTTAAATAATAACAAAATAATCTAGACTAATCAGTGTTTGATTGAAATAAATAAATAGAGTTTAATTGGAAGATTATTTCTCAAATTTGACTTGAAATATGAATCATACTTAACAAGTCAAGATAAGACCAAAGCTATTATATTTCTTCGCCATCACCTCCATGAGGGGCTAAAGACTGAATATTTGATTGTTAAAGATCCACTTGTCCTTTCGAATAGTCTAAAAGAAAGATATGACCATCAGAAAATTGTAATACTTCCTAAAGCTCGCTATGATTGGTGGCATTTGAGATTAAAAGATTTTAAATATGTAAGTGAATATAGCTTGGTTATGTTTAGAATCACTTCCTAATTGAAATTATGTGGAGAGAACATAACTAATAAGGATATGTTAAAAAAAAAAAACATAGTCCACATTTCATGCAAATAATGTTGTTCTGCAGACACAATATCGTGAAAAAAGTTTTAAGAAATATTCTAAATTAATATCTTGTCTTCTTGTGGCTGAGCAAAATAATGAATTGTTAATGAAAAATATGAGTCATGTCAAACTGGCTCTACTCCATTCCGTGAAGCGAATTTGACATCATATAATAGAAAGGATAAAGGCCATAGTAGTAGTCATGGTCGAGGACATGGCCGTGGTCGTGGTTGCCATCGAGGATGTGGACGTGAATGAGGTGGTCATTTTAGGAATATCCACTAGAAGTGGGATCATAAGGATAGAAAGAATGATAAAAATACAACTTGGAAACTGAAAAGTTTGTGTTATCATTTTAGAGGTAAAAACCATTGGTCTCGTACTTGTTGTACACCAAAGCATCTTGTAGAACTATATCAACAATCATTGAAGGATAAACGGAAGAAAATAGAAACAAATTTTGTTTGTGAGAATGGAAAAGATGACTATGGCTTCGCTGGTACAACTCATTTGAAAGCTGCTGATTTTTTCACCACCCTTGAAGGGAACAATTGATCTTTTAATTTTATTATTATAGCTTTAAAGAATAAATTTTATGCAAGTTTGTTGTTTTTTTTAACAACATGGTTATTATATTATGTTTTAAACTATTTATAAATATTTTATATATTTTGAAGATTTATGTGACATTTATTTGTTTTCTTTGAAGAATATGAATTGTAACACCCAAATCCCGATCACCATCACCGATTAGGATTCCAGTGTTATCTATTCATTTAACATTGTTCATCTTTTAAATATCCTAATATTTTCATCTTTATTCCATAAGAAATTCACTTCTCACATTATATTAATATTTAAACATAACATAATTTCGACAAGAGTAAAAATGACATTTCTAATATTTTAGGAGACTTCTATCGGTACCTGATGGTCAAGTATCAGTAGTAGTCAAGTCAGTGAACAATTTAGAAACTGTGCAGATTTCTATCGGTACTTATGCTAGCTCTAATGATACAAGTATGATTTCTACCGGAATAAATCATGCATCTACCGATACCAAAAACTCCAGAGAGCAAAAATCCTCACCTTACAACTTTTATCGATATATGCAGACAGACTACCGATACATCAATGCTAAAACTACCGATACTTGTTATTAAACTACCAATACAACTCAAGTCAGAGAACAACCTCTCTCCTACCTTATACTTCTACCTATACATGCATAAGTTCTACCGAAACAAGTATGCTGAATCTCAAGAATTATGCCAAGACACAAGTTTAACATCTCAACACATCCAACATAAGTTATGCATTAGGTCATCACACAACATACATAACTTCTAAGTCTTTACAAGCATCTTAAGTTTAAACATCTAAATGGTACTTCATGCATATACACATTCAAAATAGTAAGATTCTAACATCTTTAGTTCAACATCAAAGGTTAATTTTATCCTAGAACATGCCATAAGACCGAGTGATGGACAATCTACTTATAAACTCCGCGATAGTGTGACTTCAAGAGATAATGATGACCCGATCTTCAGTCAGCAAAAATTGGACTGGATTGTAGTTAGGGAAATACTTCAAGGACTAATCCGCCAATTTTCCCTTTTTGCGGTCTGTAGCACAATTGTAGTCCACATCAAAGCTCAAAGATTGAATGTATAAACCCTAATTTCTCTCCTTTTAACCATGAGGAAGAAGAAGAAAGGATGAAAATATCATCTTTTCTTTCTTTAATTTATATACCAATGGTAATTTTGTAATTTCCTAGACTTTCATGATTAACTTAATTAATCATATTTTTTTAACCTTAATTAATCCTATTATTAATCAATATTTGTCATGATAATCCACCACTAACAACCCTTTGGCTTATTTACTCATTTGATCCTTCTAATTAATCAGTTATACCTTTGCACCTATTACAATTTACTCCTTTCTATTCAATTAACTATTTAATTAGTAAAATTTTTGAACCAAAATTTAATACGATGCATATAACACTATAAATATTAAAATAAATAAATTTACGACTAAACTCGTCGGATTTTATGATTTCGAAATCACTATTTTCGACACCACTAAAAATCGAGCTGTTACAACTCTTTCCCCTTAAGGAAATTTCGTCTCGAAATTTCTTACCAGTAAATAGGTTAGGGTACTGTGATCTCATCGAAGCCTCTATCTCCCAAGTGAATTCCTCTAACCCATGACGACTCCACAATACTTTCACCAATGATACTCTCTTGTTCCTCAGTTTTTTTACTTCGCGAGTTAGTATTCTAACCGGTTCTTCTGAATACTACAAATCCGGCTGAATCTCAACTTTCATGGGTGTAATCACATGAGAAGGGTCTGATCTGTACCGTCTCAGCATCGAAACATGAAATACATTATGAATCTTCTCTAGTTATGGTGGTAAAGCCAACTTATATGCTACAAGACCAACCCGTTCGATGACTTCATACGGCCCGATGAACCATGGACTCAACTTTCCCTTTCTACCAAATCGTAACAACTTTTTCCAATGTGAAAATCTTAGGAAGACTCGGTCTCCTACAGCAAATTCTATATCTTTTCTCTTAAAATCTGCGTGTGACTTCTGTCAATCAGACGCTGCTTTCAAACAATCACGAATTACTCGCACTTTATCCTCAATCTTATGAACTAAGTCGGTCCCAATCAACTTAGGCTCGCTCAATTCTGAACAGTACAAAGGTGTTCTATATTTTCGATTGTATAATGCTTCAAACGGTGTCGTTTTAATGTTGGACTGATAGCTGTTATTATATGCAAACTCTACTAGCGGTAGATATTTCTCCCAGCTTCCCTTAAACTCAAGTATACAGCACTATAGCATATCTTCGAGAATCTGTATCACTCGCTCTGACTGACCATCCGTTTGTAGATGATATGTAGTACTGAAATTTAGCCTGGTTCCTAAAGCTGCATGTAGCTTTCCCCAAAATCTCGAGGTAAAGAAGGGATCCCTGTCGGAGCTGATAGAGGCTAGTACTCCAAGTAGTCGTACAATCTCGGACACGTATAACTCGACCAATCTCTCAAGTGGATAATCTACTGAACGGGGAAGAAATGAGTCGACTTCGTCAATCTGTCTACAATTACCCAGTTTGAATATTTCTTTTTCGGTGTTACTGAAAGTCATGTGATAAAATCCATTGTGACTCGTTCCTATTTCCACTATGGAATGGAAATTAATTGGCTGTAGTAACCCAGATGACACCTGGTGTTATGCTTTCACTTGCTGACATATAAGACATCTAGTTACAAACTCTGAAATATCTCATTTCATACCTAGCCACCAATACATTTTCTTTAGATCATTATACATTTTTACACTTCCCGGGTGTATAGAATAAGTGCTGCTGTGAGCTTCCATCAGAATGTCTCATCTCAAATCTGAATCATTCGGAAAACATACTCTGCCTTTGTAATACAACATACCCTCCGAATCTACTATAAACCCTATGGTGGCATTATTCTGCATCTGTTCTCTTTTTGCCATGAGCTTTGGGTCCTTTCTTTAGGATTCTTGAATTAGTTGTAGGAGTAACAGTTTAGTCCTAAGCTCCGCAGTGATAGAACCATCACGGTCCAATGATAAGTGGGCATTTGTTGCTCTCAAAGAAAACATCGATTTTCGACTCAGGGCATCCGCAGCAACATTGGCCTTACTCAGATGATAATCGATCACAAGGTCATAATCTTTTAACAGCTCTAACCATCGGCACTGTCGCAGATTCAACTCCTTCTGTGTCGTCAGATATCTCAAACTCTTGTGATCAGTAAATACATGACATCTCTCCCCATAAAGGTAGTGATGCCAAATCTTTAATGCAAAAACTATAGCAGCTAACTCCAGATCGTGAGTCACATAATTCTTTTCATGCAGTTTTAACTGTTGGGAAGCATACGCTACTATTTCCCATCTTTCATCAAACACACCCCAAACTGCTTAAAGATGCATCGCTGTAAACAACGAACTCTCTTCCCGACTTTGGTTGCGTCAAGACCAGAGCTTTAGTTAATAACTTTTTAAACTGGACAAAACTTATTCGACACTTTTCAGACCACATGAATTGAATTTTTTTCTATAGTAACCTCATCATCGGTAAGGCTAAGATGGAAAAGTCTTTCACAAATTGGCAAGGTTGGTTTCAATGGAGTCGAGTCGACTGTGCACTTCATGGATCTCGGCATGGACGTCCGACTGGGAGTTCTCTGCTGGTACCGGTTGAGGCACTATCCTTCAAAGGAATACAAGTTGATTACGAGGTGTAATAGTATCGGGTGGAACGATATAGGGTGCGTGGGGGGTGCCGGCTAGAAGTCTCATTGTGTCCAAACACCGTGCATCTAAAGCATCTATCGCAAAAACATAAGTAAATTGCGTAGTGTTAAAAGTCAATGGAAAAAGACGAGATGCAAGGTGAGTAATATAAGGCCCGAGAATGAGTGGGTGATCGGAGCGCACAACACGCTCGAAAGTGCGCGCGAACCAAAAGCCCAAATTTACCTTAATATCTGTTTGCATACACCACAAAAAGAATAGTTCAACCTTACTTAAGCATGACGTAGTATCATTACGTTCGGAGTAGTTGTATGCTAGGAACCGATGAATGTAATGAAGTGCGGGGTCGTGTATGTACCATCCTTTCATCGTGCAAGCATTGAATGTTCCACCCATCGAGCTAGTAAGTCCTTCGTAAGTAAGGTCGGTGTCAAAATCCTGTGGAATCTCAAGTAAAATAGTTAAATAACTAAGATCCGTGACGTCCGTCACGAATCCCATAAAAAAATTAAAATCTGTAACCGACAAGCTAAAATACTGTCCCATCAACCAAAATGAAAAACATCAAGCGAATTTACAGTAACAACTCGATTTTGCAAAAATGTAAATGTAGCATAAAATTCAAAAACTAGCTCATAATATGTGCTACATCTAATCTCAGAGTATAAGGTCCAGCCAATGGCATTGAAATAATGCATGACAGACTCGCGCAAATGTAAAGTATGAAGAGTATGGGAAGGAATATACTTGCAAACCTGAAACTTGCGATGTCGAATGCTATTAAATCGCAAAGCTTCGTCGTTGTCAAATTGCAAGTATCCTTGCAAAACTTCCTCGATTGGGACAGAATATGTTCGATCGCGACGGTGACGCTTGGAATGTTTGGAATGATCGGATGCAGCATCACCGTGGAAGGGGACCTCGCCTGTACTTACGACAAAAGAAAGGGACAGTGGTTGCTGCCCGGAATGTCATCGTGAGGGAGAATCACGTTCGGTAGTTTGTGGTGGTGGTGCGTAGTTTGGAAAACCATGCTCGAAATCCTCTGTATATCCAAAAATAGGGTGGTATATTAATAAAGGTTGAATATTAACGGGTTCAGAGTTTACCTCGTTCGATTGGTTTGCAATTCTCGAGTGCATGGAGAATGAGGGAGAAGCATCGGGCATCGAGTGAGAGGAAGTGGCTGTCGGCATTGAACAGAAGGAAGGTGGCGACAACATTGGGCGTGGAGGTGGCTGCCTAGAACGTGAAGGGCTAGTAGCCTCAGACTGAGAGGTTTGGTCGATAGGTGGACAAGGAGCAGCAGCGGCGGTCGAGGCTGGTTCGGGTTCGGGTGCAAGAGGGGCGGTCGCTTGCTACCGTCGTCCTCGGCCACGACGAGAGGGTGGCTCTGGCAGTGGTGGTTGCGAATCCGAGTTGCTTGGAAGAGACACGAACGCCGACGCATAACGCCTCTGGCCGGTAAGGTTGATTGGCGCTTAAGGGAGTCGACGAGCTTGGTTCCTGGTTCGCACCATGATGGGTGGATTTTTGGTGTGGCTAGAGGTTGAAGAAGATGAGGGGTCGGCTGAAAAAGGGAAAAGTGGGTTGGTAGGGTGGGTTTTATTATTTTATAACTTTATTATTTTTTTGTGTTCCTTTTTTTTAATTTAAAAGGGAAAAAGTGGGGAAGAAGAGATGTGACCGGTCAAAAAGGGATGGGGTTTTGAAAATTAAAATTGTAGATGAGGTGGGACCCGCGTGTGGGGATAAAAGACAAATGAAAAAAAATAAATGGAAGGAATTTAGGGATAGGGACGGTTGGGGGAGTGTAAAAAGGTGAGATTTTTTGTTTAAAATGTGTTTTAAAATATAAATAATCGATATAAATTAATAATAAAATTAAATTAAATAAAAAAAACAATGGGTTGCCTCCCATTAAGCGCTTTATTTAATGTCGCTTAGCTCGACGACCTGATTCAGCTACAAGTTCTTTCAATTCGAGTTCTTCGATCAAACCAACTAGAGCGTTTTCATAATACGGTTTCAACCTTTGACCATTAACTTTAAACCATGCTCCTGTGTTATCTTCAATTTCAATTCCACCATGTGGAAACACTTTGGTAACCACAAAAGGTCCGAGCCACTTCGATCTAAGTTTTCCTGCAAAAAGTTTAAACTTAGAATTAAATAGTAGAACCTTTTGACCATTAGAAAAAGATTTAAAAGAGATGTTACGATCATGGAATTCTTTTGTTTTTTCTTTAAAAATTTGAGTGCTATCGTAAGCATTTCTATAGATCTCCTCAAGTTCTTGAATATGCAATCTACGTGCTTCACCGATTGCATTCATCTCCATGTTACATTGCTTGACTGCCCAATATGAGCGATGTTCAAATTCAACCGGTAAATGGCACGGTTTAACCAAGACAAGGTGGTATAGAGACATTCCAATGAGGCCATTATATGCGATTCGGTATGCCCATAATGCATCGGTTAACTTGATACTCCAATCTTTACGGTCCAGTTTGACGATCTTTTCGATTTGTTTGTGGATGGTAGGCCATGGCAATTCTTTGAGTTACTCCAAATTTCTTCATAAGGGCTTCAATTATTCGATTGACAAAGTGAGTTCCTCTATCGTTTATTATCGCCCGTGGCGTGCCAAATTTGGAAAAAATATAATCTTTTAGAAATTTAACCGTGGTTTTAGCATCATTATTTCGGTTAGCCTTAGCTTCTACCCATTTAGATGCATAATCTACAGCAAGAATTATGTAAGTATTTCCAAATGAAGAAATAAAGGGACCCATATAGTCAATTCCCCAAACATAAAAAATTTCACAGATATGAATTGGACTGAACGGCATTTCATTTCTTCGACTAATGTTCCCTACGCGTTGTCATTTTTCACAAACTTTACAAAATAAATAAGAGTCATAAAAGATGTTAGGCCAAAAGAAACCACATTTAAGAATTTTATGAGCAGTCCTCTTTGGTCCAAAATGACCACCATAAGAGTAAGAGTGACAGAAATTTAGAATTGAATTTACTTCATCTTCAGTGACACATCATCGAATTACCTGATCCGAGCAGTGTTTCCAAAGGTATGGATCATCCCAAATATAAAATCGGGACTCTCGCTTTATCTGGTTAACTTCAACTCTCGGCAAGTCTAATGGTAATTTACCTGTAGCCAAATAATTGACCATATCTATGAACCATGGAGTAATTATTCGTGCCACCATCAAGCTCTCCTTAGGGAATTTATCTTGAATCGGTGGGTCGGATGTGGAGAGGGGAATATGACTCAAGTGATCGGCTACTAGATTTTCGCATCCCTTTTTATCTTTAATCTCCAAATTGAACTCTTAAAGAAGCAGAATCCATCGGATAAGTCTCAGCTTCGCCTCTTTTTTGCTCATTAAATATCTCAAGGCTACATGATCAGAAAAAACAATAATTTTAGTACCAAGCAGATAAGATCTAAATTTTTCTAAAGCAAAAATTATAACAAATAATTCTTTTTCCGTCGTAGAATAATTTTTCTGAGCCGAATCCAAGGTACGAGACGCATTGGCTATGACATGGGGCTCTTTACCGATTTTCTGACCAAGGACGACTCCAACGCTTGTGTCCGATGCGTCACACATGAGCTCGAAAGGGTAGTCCCAATTTGGTGGTTGAACAATCAGAGCCGACACAAGCTTTTCTTTTAGAGTGTCGAATGATTCTTTGCACTTTGGATTGACATCAAAAGCTTGATCTTTTTGAAGCAAGTTTCACAACTATCGCGCTACCTTTGAGAAATCCTTAGTAAACCTGCGGTAAAATCCTACATGACCAAGAAAGGAGTGGACTTCCCTTACAGTTGTGGGGTAAGGTAGTGAGCGTACAATTAACCCTTTATCAACCATAAAATGACATTTTTCGTAATTTAATACGAGGTTGAATTCTAGGAATCGTTTTAGTACATTAGTTAAATTTAAAAGGCACTCCTTAAATGAATTACCGTACACAGTAAAATCGTCCATGAAGATTTCGATCCCTTTCTCAATGTAGTCTGAGAAGATGCTAAGCATCCATCTCTGGAAAGTGGCGGGCGCATTACAAAGGCCGAAGGGCATCCGTTGATAGGCGAAAGTGCCAAAAGGACATGTAAATGTCATTTTTTCTTGATCTTCTGGTACCACTGGGATTTGAAAGAAACCTGAAAATCCATCAAGACAACAATAATGAGATTTACCGGCTAATCTTTCTATCATTTGATCTATAAAAGGAAGGGGAAATGATCTTTTCGAGAACAAATTTAACTTCCTGTAGTCGATGCAGACTCTCCATCCATTCTGTACTCGTGTCGGGACTAACTAACCTTCCGAGTTTTTAATTACCGTAACTCCGATTTTCTTTGGGACCACATGGACCGGACTTACCCAATTACTATTTGAGATCGGGTAAATAACATCTGCATCAAGGAGTTTTTGTATCTCCTTTTTCACGACTTCCATCATTGGTGGGTTTAATCGGCGTTGACCTTCTCGTGATGGTTTCACTCATTCTTTGATCTTTATTTTGTGCATAAAAGTCGAGGGGCTGAGTCCTTTAATATCGACAATAGTCCACCCAATTGCCTCTTTATGCGCTCGCAATGCTGTCACGAAATCATCTTCCTCTTCTTTTGATAATTTATTTGAGATAATTACCGGTAAAGTTTCGTTTTCTCCCAAAAATGCGTATTTCAAGTGTTCCGGTAATTATTTTAAGTCTATCTGAGGGGCCTGCAAAATGAAAGGTAAAATTTTAGAGTTTGAGGGATGAACACATGAATCAGAATGAACTGAAAAAATTTCCTCAAACTCCTTGATTTCCTCTTCAAAGTCCTCTAATTCCTTGCATGAATTATTAACAAAGTTAGATTCTATAAATTCTTCAATGGCAGGCTCAATAATATCAATAAAATTTATAGTAGCAGTATTATCTATATATCGCATTGCTTTGTAAACATCAAATTTAACAACCTCACTGTCGAATTCCATTGTAAGAATTCTGCTTCTTACATCTATTTTTGTGTGTGATGTACTAAGGAAGGGACGACCGAGAAGGATTTCTGAAGAAGTGTTTGATTGGTCATTTTCCATGTCGATGACATAAAAATTCGCTGGAAATATAAGTTTGTTTACCTTTACTAAGACGTTCTCGAGGAGTCCTTCTGGGTTTATCACGGACCAGTTAGCCAGCTGTATTGTCACTTTTGTATCCTTCAAAGGCTCAACAGAGAGTGAGTTGTACAAAGAAAGAGGCATAACATTTATGGAAGCGCCTAATAACACATTGCATGTTTAATTCCAATCTTACCAATTTTGCAAGGAATAGCAAACATACCTTGGTCTTTCAACTTTGGTGGAAGCTTTCGTTGGAAAACGGCCGAGACGTGCTCTCCTAAATTCACCTTCTCTATTTTGGTAAGTCACCTTTTATTTGTGCATAGATCTTTTAGGAACTTGGCGTACCTTGGTACCTTTTTGATTACTTCAAGAAGTGGAATATTAATTTCTACTTTCCTGAATATATCTAAAATTTCCCTTTCTTCGGCTTGCTTATCTCGTTTTACCAACCTCAATGAAAAGGGAGGCGAAACGACATAAGGTGAGGGAGTGGAAGATGATGTGGGCGTACCCTGTATGGTAGGAGATGATACTTTCTCTTTATCTTTCTTTTGGGTGCCTTCCTCTATGGTCTTAGGTGCAACAACGGTACCGCTTCGGAGAGTCATGGCACTAACATTTTCTTTTTGATTTGACTCTGTTTGAGAAGGCAATTTCCCTTGGGACTCGAGTCGTCCTAATGTCTAAGCCAGTTGGCTTATTTGCTTATCTATTTATTGTAGACGAACCTCAGTTCTATTTTGGAATTTTTCTTGGGACAAAGCTAACCTTTCAACAATGGATTCCAATAAAAACTTTGGCGGTTGATAAGGCTGAGGATGAGAAGGCCTTAGTTGATAGGCTTGATTCGGTCTTTGATTTTGCCCATAGCTCAAGTTCGAATGGTCCATCCACCCGTGATTGTAAGTGTTGGCGTGGGGGTTGTAAGGCCTTTTGGGAGGGCTTGGAAAATTCTTTTATAGTTCTCCAAAACCCTAAAAATAACCTAAAAATAATAAAAGATAATTCTTGAAAATATTTAAATTAAATCCTAAAAACAAAAGATAATTTCTAATTTTGAATTTAAAATACAGCTGATCCACTCATCTATCCTTGTTGACTAGACCTTCTAGAAGCTGCTGACTGGATCTTCTAAAAGCTGCTGACTGGATGCCTCGTCAGAATCTCATGCCCAAAATCATGCCCACTAACCCAGCCTTGATTCTAGAAAATAAAATTGCAAAACTTTGCCTTCTAAGTGCAATTTCAAGAATTGAAGTCCTGCATAGAAAACGCACAAAAATGTCCATATAAGCAACATGAAATAATTATTAAGGAGTAATTAAGGATAAAATAGTAATCAAATGAAACACTTATCAAACCTCATCATCGGCAAGGCTAAGATGGAAAAGTCTTTCACAAATCGGCGATAGTTACTTGTCAATCCCAAGAAACTGCGTACCTCGGAGACATTCTTCGGTACCTTACAATTGAGAATAGCTGATACTTTTCTAGGATCAACAAGTATTCCTTCTGAGGATACTACGTGACCCAAAAATTCAACCTCTTGAAGCCAGAATTCACATTTACTGAATTTTGTATACAACTGCTTTTCTCGCAAAATCTATAACACATCTCTTAAATGCTGAGTATGCTCTGATTCTGTCTTGGAGTAAGTCAATATGTTATCTATAAACATAACCACAAATCTATCCAATTGGGGTTGAAAGACTTTGTTCATCAAGTCCATAAATGCTGCGGGGGCGTTGGTCTATCCGAACGACATAATCAAAAACTCATAATGACCATACCGATTTCTAAATGCCATTTTCATAATATTACAATCCTTTACTCTCATCTGATAGTACCTTGACCGAAGATCTATTTTGGAAAATAGTTGCACCTTTTAGCTGATCAAATAATTCATTGATCTGAGGCAATGGGTATTTGTTATTGATCGTTACCTTGTTCAGCTTTCTGTAATCTATACACATCCGCATCGATCCATCCTTCTTTTTCACGAATAATACGAGCGCACCCCACGGTGATACACTAAGTCGTATGAACCCTCTGTCTAACAATTCTTGCAACTGAGCTTTCAACTCTTTCAATTCGGTCAGTGCCATTTTGTACGGTGGAATAGAGATCGGAGCAGTACCAGGTAGTAAATCAATACCGAACTTTACCTCTCTAACTGGCGACAAACCCGGTAGTTCTTCCGGAAACACATCTATATACTCTTGTACAACTGGTACCTGATCCAATTTTGTTCTTGAGCCCCGAGTATCAAGTATGTATCCAGGAATGCTCTACAGCATCTATGAACCATCTTCTGTGTCGAAATAGCTGAAATCACCTTGGTTTTACTATTTAATTTACTGGACTCCACTGTAACTACCTCACCTGTTAGCATTTCAACCTAATCTTTCTTTGCTTGTAATTAACTATCGCATCATGCTCAGATAACCAATCCATACCCAAGATCACATCAAACTCGGTGAATGGCAATAACATTAGATCAACAGAAATTTCACAGCCCTGAACTTTCAGTGGACATTTACAACATATCAAGTTAACAATGACACTATGACCCAATGGGTTTGTGACTTGCACATCAAATTCAATCAATTCAACAAATAATTTCTTATCAGTAGCTAAGGTAGTGCAAATATATGAATGAGTTGACCTTGGGTCAATCAAAGCACATATAATAACATTAAAAAGATAGAATATACCGGTCACAACATCAAGAGTGGTAGCCTCTTCTCTAGCTCGAATGGCATAAGTCTGCGTAGGTGCTGGAGCTTTTGACCTACTCCCACTGTCTCTCTGTTCACTTTGATTTTCACCTGCATCGCTACTCCACCCCGAGCGTCTACCTTTCTGCGGTGTAACCGGAGGGTTAACACTCTGATCCTCCTTTACTTCCGAGTTCATCGGATAATTTCGCATAAAATGGTCGGTATTTCCACATTTAAAATAGGCTCTTTTAACCTACCAACATCGCCCGAATGGATTCTTTTACAATGCTCACACACTAATGTTGGCATGTTACGAACACTAGCCACACTATCAACCGATCAATTTTGAAATCTGGATTCTGATGGTCCCGATCGGCTTTTGTTCAAAAAACCAAAAGAGATGCTTCGCGGACTTCACTATCTCTAAATTTCTTCGGGGGTGACATTGAGAAGGTTCGGGTGAGATTTTTCTTCCCGAAATCCCAAAGTCTCTTTTCTCTCTATTTCTTTTGATTGTATATTTCCTCCATTTTCTGTGCTCTGTCTGCCAGTACACAAATGGCCGAATTTCTAAACCACCTACCATCATCTTTATCTCGTCACCCAAACCATCTTTAAATCAGACACATATAGCCTCATTTGTAGGTACGATATCCCGAGCATACTTACTGAGAAATACAAACTCTCGCTCGTATTCTGCCACGGTCTTGTTTCCTTGTCTCAACTCCAAGAATTCTTTCTTCTTATTGTCTAGATATCTCTTGCTGACATACTTCTTTTTAAACTCTGTCTAGAAAAATTCCCAAGTAACCTCATTTTTCGGTATCATTGCCACGATCAATGCCCACCAATTATAAGCTTTGTCTTTTAGCAACGAAATGACACACCTCACAAAATCTTCGGGGGGACAAGCCATTTCATTCAGTACTCTTAGAGTGTTTTCTAACCAATACATAGCCTTGGATGGATCATCCTCAGCATTTTCACGAAATTCCTCTACCCCGTACTTCCTTACCCTATCTATCGAAATACAACGCCTCTATTCAATTACTGGAGGAGGTGAAGGCATTACAGGGGTACCATAGGTCGAGCAGTAGGCTGTGTAGTTGGGGGTGAAGGAGGTGGCACCATTCGACTATTCTGCATAAATTTTGAGAACCACTGTCCCATTAAATCGAAGAACATATTTTTAGTTTCGCTTTCAGTCATTGGTAGGATAGAGGCCCCATGACTAGCCCCTGAATCACTTGTTGGGTCATTGCTGTTTACTGCATTAGTCTCATCTCTTTCAAATTTAGACATCTTTACCTTTATCAGCAAAAACTATGATTTGACCTGATCCATCTATATCACACGATCATAGGTTCATATGGCATGTACTACGAAATCACTTAATACATTCATAACTATCCAAGAAACAGCTAAATTGAAAGCTCTAATACCATTAAATGTAACACCCAAATCTGGAGCACTATCATCGATTAGGATTCCGATGTTATCTATTCATTTAACACCGTTCATCTTTTAAATATCCTAATATTTTAATCTTTATTCCATAAGAAATTCACTTCTCACATTATATATTAATATTTAAACATAACACAATTTCGATAAGGGTAAAAATGGCATTTCTAATATTTTAGGAGACTTCTACCGGTACCTGATGGTCAAGTATTAGTAGTAGTCAAGTTAGTTAGAAACTATGCAGATTTCTACCGGTACTTGTGCTAGCTCTACCGATACAAGTATGATTTCTATCGGAACAAATCATGCATCTACCGATACCAAAAACTCTAGAGAGCAAAAATCCCTACCTTGCAACTTCTACCGATATATGCATACAGACTGCATATACATCAATGCTAAAACTACAGATACTTGTTATTCAACTACCAATACAACTCAAGTCAGAGAATAACCTCTCTCCTACCCTGTACTTTAACCAATACATGCAAAAGTTCTATCGAAACAAGTATGTTGAATCTCAAGAATTATGCCAAGACACAAGTTTAACATCTCAACACTTCCAACACAAGTTATGCATTAGGTCATCACACAACATACATAACTTCTAAGTCTTTACAAGCACCTTAAGCCTAAACATCTAAATGGTACTTTATGCATATACACATTCAAAATAGTAAGATTCCAACATCTTTAGTTCAACATCAAAGGTTAATTTTATCCTAGTACATGCCATAAGACTGAGTGATGCAAAATCTGCCGACAAACTTCACAATAGTGTGACTTCAAGAGATGACGATGATCTGATCTGCAGTCAGTAGCAATTGGACTGGATTGCAGTTAGGGAAAGACTTTAGGGACTAATCCGCCAATTTCCCTTTTTCACGATCTATAGCACGATCGTAGTCCAAATCAAAGCTCAAAGATTGAATGTATAAACCCTAATTTCTCTCCTTTTATCCGTGAAAAAGAAGAAGAAAGGATGAAAATATCATATTTTCTTTCTTTAATTTAATTTATATACCAATGGCATTTTTGTAATTTCTTAAACTTTCATGATTAACTTAATTAATCATCTTTTTTTAACCTTAATTAATCTTATTATTAATCAATATTTGTCATGATAATCCACCCACTAACAACCCTTTGGCTTATTTACTCATTTGGTCCTTCTAATTAATTAGCTATACCTTTGCACGTATTACAATTTAGTCCTTTCTATTCAATTAACTATCTAATTAGTAAAATTTTTGAACCAAAATTTAATACAATGCATATAACACTATAAGTATTAGAATAAATAAATTTACGATTCAACTCCTCGAATTTTGTGATTTCGAAATCACTATTTCCAATACCATTAAAAATCGAGCTGTTACATGAATACCTATCAAATTCAATTAGCGATAAATGGTAAAGACTTATGCTTAGCAGACAATGCAACTACTCATACTATACTTAAGAATAAGAAATATTTTCTTATTTAACAATTCAAAAAGATAGTGTGAGTACTATATCTAGTAGTACCAAAATCATAGAAAGCTCCGGAAGAGCAAATATATTTTGCCTAGAGGAATTAAGTTTCAAATTAATGATGCGTTATACTCTCTTAAGTCACAAAGAAATTTGTTGAGATTTCAAGATATTCGTCATAATGGATATCATATTGAGACAATAAGTGAGGGAATAATGAATATCTTCAAATTACGAGTATAATTCAAGGAAATAAAATTATTTTGGAGAAATTGTCCGCACTCTCCTCTAGTTTTTACTACACGAGAATTAGTACAATTTAAGCACATGCTATAATAAATCAGAAGTTTACTGAGAATTTACATGAGAATTAGACCAAACCACTCATACCAGCACTGAGAATCTGCAATGGTTAAAAAGGAAGCGGGTGAGCTTAACAAGTTCAGTGAGTGCCTAGAATAACCACTAGATAAACAATCATCATGCATTAACCCAACAATCAAACAACATGCTCATAGCATCTTTCTTGTATTTATTTTCACATAGTTTTCAGCATTCTTCATACAAGCATATTCAGTCATATACACATATAATCACAATCAAACATAGTTTATGATAATTTGGCTATTGAGACTATGAAACATATAGTGAGCTCTATTATCACACATTGGATACGCGGATCTCCAACACACCAACACTAGACTCATAGAGTCGAAACATATTCCACAAGTGAAGCATATAGCTATCACTCTCCAACACACCAAACATATCCCGTTAAATGGAGCATAGCTCATGTTCCCTTATCTCTCCAACATGTCCATGGGCCTCAACGCCTCATATATATCACAACATAAAGGTGGGTACTCACAATCCTAGGACATGCCAATTATATCCAAAGGTCTTATAAGATCATAAAGCCAAAATATCCACATTTTTATTATTAAATATTTTTTCATATATTCACTGCATATTCACTTTATTATCACAATATAATCAGTCACATGGCATGAAGAACATACCCACATATTTAGTTTCACAACATCTCATGTTTGTTCACAATATCACATTTTAATTCTCTTTTCACAATAACACAAGCACATATTTCACATATTAAGCATAGATATAAGAACACTTACACTCAAAATTTAGAGTAAGGGTTTAGGCTATCTCTAAATTCTCAAATACACAATGAATCGTCTATGAGTAGCGACTCCAAAACACTCACCAATTATACGCTTTCTTTAAAAACCCGAAAGTTTAGACAAATTTCCTTCGCCTTTATCTTTGCTTGTTGAATGTCCTATTGATTCCGACGCTTCAACCACACATATCACACAAATATACAAGCAAAAATTAGTCATCTACACATCTCATACAGTAATAAATAATAGCCTAAGCTATGTTCTCTGAAATCGAAACCTTAAACCTAGTAAACTCTAAACTCTAATATCTCGATCTACACTTAATCTTTTCGCATGAAACGAATTCTATTCATCTACAATATTTATCCAAGATTGATTCCTGATCTTTAAACCACACAAAATTACACGTTTTAAAATACCAAATATTTTCGACACACAATGGCTATAATAATAAAAATTCATTAAAACTTGAGAAATATTTAACGAAACTTCAAAGCAACTTTAGAAACCTTCTAATCATGTTAAAACAAGTTGAAAAACACTTTAATATCAAGTTTTCATACATAAACCCAAATTTCACCATTAAAGACCCTATTTTTTGCTTTTATTCAAAACTTGTGTTTTAATAGCTAAAAGCTTAGCTTAAAGGATTAGATATCATTTAAAACTCATAGGAAAATTATTGGTTACCTTTTCTTGAAGAAAAAAAAACTTTGACATAAATTTGTAAAAACTCGCGCTTGGAGAAGATGATGAAGAAGATGAAGGTGATAAAGGTTTTTTGGTGTTTCTCTTGGTTTTTATAGATATCTAAAGTTTTAAGGTTATTAAAATTCAAAGGAAATTAGGATTTGGTGTTTAAAAGAAATTTGAAGTGATTAGGAGAGCAAAGGATGACACAAATTATAGGGGAAAAGAAGTTGACGTTAAATTGAATTGAAAGGGGGCTTTTAAGTTTATTCTGGACATTTGGTCAAATTGCTTCAGTCCTATTTTCAAAATTAAAGCTATTTAAAACTCATTTTTAGAAATTAATTTAATATCCTAATAGCCATTGTCGAAAATACTATCGGTTACCAAACTTATGAACTTCCGAACACATTTGGCTAAAATTCCTATTTTACCCTTAAAACTTCTAGGCCAAATTTTAGGGTGTGACACATGGCATTTGTGAGGTTACTTGCTCAATTGATCAAATTACGAGCATATTTTCTAGATTTCTCTATCAAGACAATTCATCTTTACAATGTTGGTGAATTTACTTCTAAAGCTTTCAATGATTTTTGTATGTCTATTGGATTAAGTGTTGAACATCTTGTAGAACATGTTCATACACAAAACGATCTTGCTGAATCATTAATCAAACGTCTTCAATTGATTGCAAGGCCATTACTTATGAAGTCAAAACTTCCAATTTCTGCTTGGGGGCATGACATACTACATGCATCATCACTTATTCGAGTCAGGCCAACAAGTTATCATAAGTTCTTCCCATTAGAAATGGTTTTTGGTTAAGAACCAAATATTTCCCATCTGAGAATTTTTGGATGTGTTGTATATGTTTCAATTGCTCCACCACAATGCTCTAAGATCAGTCCTTAAAGGAGGTTAGGAATATATGTTGGATATGAATCTCCATCAATAATTAAATACCTTGAGCCATCAATGGGGAATTTATTTACGGCTCGATTTGCTTACTGTCATTTTAATGGGTCAGTTTTCCCAACATTTGGGGGAGAAAATAAATGGATGGAAAAAGAAATAGATTGGAATGAATTATCATTGTCACATCTTGATCCTTGTACTCACATCCGTAAATGAAAAGGGAGAAATGAATTATACCACATGTGTCCAGATTGTTTCAATCCATAAAGGGATCCATTTAATATGATTGAGTAAGTTCTCGAGAACCTGAATTAGCTACTTCTGGTAGTTTAAAACCTTCTGAGAGTTTCATGTAAATGTTATTATCAAGTGGGCCATATAAATAGGCTGTAACTACATCCATTAGGCATAAATCAAGTCCTTTTCTTATTGCTAGACTAATTAAAAACCTAAAAGTAGTTGCATCCACCACAAGAGAGTATATCTCTTCATTATCAATACCAAGTCTTTGTGAAAATCCTTGTCCAACCAAAAGTTCTTTATATCTCACAATTTCTCCCTTTTCATTTCTATTTCTAACAAAAACCCATTTACATGCATAACGCACATCCGTTGAGCACTCCAATGGTTGTTAGGTCACTTAATGTAAATAAAGACCCTTTCCGTCCTTGGGAAAATGATAAAGATTTTCTTGGTCTTGAAGTACTATATTTAAGTGCTATTGGTGCATTAATGTATCTTGCTAATATACACGACCTGATATATCATTTTCTTTCAACTTATTAACAAGATTTAGCTCTTGTCCAATCTGAAGACATTGGAATGAGGTTAAGCATGTTTTTTGTTATCTTCAAGGTACAAGAGATATGGGTTTATTTTTCCCTAACCTACCCAAAACAGAATTAGTTGGTTTTGCAAATGCAAGGTACTTATCTGATCCTCACAATGCTTGATCACAAACTGGTTATGTTTTCACATATGGTGGTACTGCAACTTGGTGCTCTATGAAACAAACAATTGCTGCTACTTCTAATCATGCTGAGATTTTGGCAATCCAAGAGGCTAGTCGCGAATACGTGTGGCTAAGGTTTTTAATTCATCACATACGAAAAGATTGTGGTTTATGTTCTGAAAAAGAAGCTCCAATAGTTTTATATGAAGATAATACAACTTGCATTGCACAACTTAAGGAAGGATATATTAAGGGTGATAGAGCGAAACACATATCACCAAAATTTTTCTTCACTCATGATTTACAAAAGAATGGAGATATAAATGTTCAAGAGATTTGTTCAAGTGAGAATTTACTAAGGATCTTCCTACTGCTACATTTGAGAATCTAATTTTCAACATTGGATTGCATTGTCTCAAAGAGCTTAGGTGATGCTTACATGACGGGGAATAAATTCACACACTATATATATTCAATTGTGATATACTATGTATCAAAGGATTATGTACTCTTTTTTCCTTCACTATGTTTTTGTCACACAAGGTTTTTCCTAGTAAGGTTTTTAATTAGGCATATCCTTTATACAATAAATATCCAAGGGGGAGTGTTATAAATATTATTAAATGTATGTTCAACCTTTCACCTCTCTTGACATTTAACCTTCCATCTTCTTTAACCTTTCATTTTCTTGTAACTACTTTTTCCTATTTATGTATTATAATATGAAGGGCCAATCTCCCTATATATAGAGAGGAGTATGCTACTTGTAAAGCTGATGAAAAATATATAAAACACAATACAAATTCTCATATTCTCATATCCATCTTTTATCTATTATTTTTATTTTATAATAATTATTATTATATTTGTTTTTGTTGTTAATAATGAAGGAAACGATTAAATGTGTGTGCTATCATTGATATATTTGGTAACCATGTTTTCTTTTATTTATTTATTTTTCTTTTAGAAAACATATAGTAAGTTGTTTCGAAATAAAATGCTAATTTGTTCCCACCTTTTTAAGGAAACATTATGGGGTTGTTGCAGAAAGGCTTAAACAATAAAATGTTACTTAAATTATATTAATTTTTCTAATTTTATACCTAAACTTTTTTTTTGGTCAAAATTGGTACTTGAACTATTAAATCGTTACCTATTTTACCCCAACTATTAGTCCCGTTAGAAAATAAATTTCAACCAAACACAACTTACCACGTAAACATCTATTTATTTTTTCCAAATATTAGTAAAATTCATAAATGCATTTAAAAATATTTAAAAAAATAAAACATATTAACTTAAATTTAAACCATAAATACAATTTTACTCCTTGAAAATATCCCTAAAAAAATTCACTAACCCTATTTCATTCAAAAAATTTGACGAATCCTATTTCATTCAACAAAAATTTCAACAACTCTCATTCAATCAAAAAAATTTTAGCGACTCACTTTACTTCAAAAAATTCACCAACCCTTTCAATCATCTTTTGGGAACCTCTAATCCCTTGCAGACTTCAAACCTTTGTAGAATTGATAGGAGGGTAAGTTTCAAGAGCCAACTTTTTTTTACTAAAACCTTGTTTGATTGAAGAATTTTTTTCTTCTTGGAACCCTTGTTTGCCATTTTTATTGTTGAAACCTTCCTAATTCCATAATTATTTGATTTTTATTTTAGGCAAACCAAAAAACCCTAATTGATTTGGGAAAACTAAATGAGTTGTAGAAATGTATGGTTTAGGCTTAAGCTAACACTATTTGTTAAGTGTTTTTATAGTTAATTTTTATAATCTAATTTATGTAATTTTTTGGTAGCTAGTGGGTTCTTCAAATTTTTAGCTAAAAAGTTTTATCGGGTCCAAAAAGAAAATTCCTTAATTTTAATTATTTATTGTTAAACCATTAATCTATTTTTTTATTATCATTTTCTGCTTATCTTAACTAAATCAGTATTTATACCAAATTACTTAACAATGGGTTCTTGAAATTTTTTGACAAGTAATAGGTTCTTGAAATTTTATATTGAGAAATGGAACACACCTTTTAAGAGACAAAAGACCAAAAAAGGTACCATATTTGTTGTATAATCTAATTCATATTTTTGTTACTAATTAATTTTGTTTAAGTATGGTTTAGGTTGATTGTTTGAGATATTTGTTGACTGTCAATAAATTAGTGGTATCTTACGTTTTTAATTTATTTTTTTAGACTCAAGCTGCAAGGAAAATGTCTTGAGTTAGTGTTGATAGGGGTTAAATTGAACTTGAGTTAAATGGTGAGGGTGTTAAGCTTGAACCGGAGTTGGAGAGAGAGGTGATTAGTGGTCCTATGAGTTAAATAAGGAAACTATTGTTGCTAGTAGGGTAGAAGGAGTAAATACTAAGAGACTAAGTAGTGATATAAGTGAAGATGTAATTGAGGATGAGGATGATAGTGACTTTCTAAGTAGTGAACCAGAAGAGGTAGGTGCGGAAGGATGTGTTAGTAATGATGATGATGATGATGATGAGATAATGAATATTAGAAATAAGTACAGGGTTTTTATAAAGAAAAAGAAAAATAGGTCAGCGAGAGCTGAAGATTTGGAGAATGTTGTTAATGTAAGTGGCCTTAAGAGGGATAGAACAAGGGAGGTTAATGGTGAGGGTATTGGGGATGAGCAAATTATATAGGATCAGATGATGTGGGTAGCTATGATTCAGATTCTAATGGTGAGCTAGTTTGTAGAAAAAGTAGGAAAATTTTCTTTTATGAGGGTAGTGTTTAGCCTAGGTTTGAGATAAGAATGATCTTTGAGAGCCCCAATCAATTTAAGGAAGCCCTTTCAGCTTATGTTGTCCACTATAGATTTGATTTTAAGTTAGTTAGAAATAAAAAATTTAGGACAAGAGCTAAGTGCAAAGCTCAAGGGTGCCTATGGATGATATATGTTGCCAAGGATTATCAGGATGAATGCTTTAAGGTCAAGATATTTGATAGTGAACATACTTGTTCCATAATCTTCAAGAACAAAAGAGCAAATTATAAGTTTATAGAGAAACACTTTCTTAGCAAGATTAAGATCATCCCTACGTTAAAGTTGTTTGATATTCAAAGGCTAGCTAAGGAAGAGTTGAAAGTAGAACTAAACAAGAATGTTTGTCAAAGAGCTAGGTCTTAGGCTATAGAACAAATAAAGGGTAGCTTAGAGTGTGAGACCAATTCCTACTGGGAACTCTAAGTTTAGGAGGTTATATATTAAAAGGTGGATTTAAAAACTTTTGTGGACCAGTTTTATCTTTAGATGGTTGTTACCTTAAAGGGTCGTTTAAGAGAGAACTCTTAGCTGCCATGGGTAGGGATGGTAACAACCAAACTTTTCCTAGTGCTTGGGCAATTGTAGAGGTGGATAACAAGGAATCTTGGGCTTAGTTCTTGAAACATATTCAATCAGATAATGTGGGTAGCTATGATTAAGATTCTAATGGTGAGCTAGTTTGTAGAAAAAGTAGGAAAATTTTCTTTTATGAGGGTTGTGTTGAGCCTAGGTTTGAGAAAAGAATGATCTTTGAGAGCCTCAATCAATTTAAGGAAGCCTTTCAGCTTATGTTGTCCACCATAGATTTAATTTAGGTTAGTTAAAAATGAAAATTTTAGGACAAGAGCTAAGTGCAAAACTCAAGGGTGCCCATGGATGATATATGTTGCCAAGGATGATGAGGATGAATGCTTTAAGGTCTAGACATTTGATAGTGAACATAATTGTTCCATAATCTTCAAGAACAAAAGAGCAAATTATAAGTTCATAGGGAAACACTTTCTTAGTAAGATCAAGATTATTCTTACGTTAAAGCTATTTGATATGCAAAGGCTAGCTAAGGAAGAGTTGAAAGT
Source organism: Gossypioides kirkii (assembly GCA_005610355.1). Classification (NCBI taxonomy): domain Eukaryota; kingdom Viridiplantae; phylum Streptophyta; class Magnoliopsida; order Malvales; family Malvaceae; genus Gossypioides; species Gossypioides kirkii. Next base: position 15,845,846 of record CP032245.1, read on the forward strand.
AGAACTAAACAAGAATGTTTGTCAAAGATCTAGGTCTTGGGCTATAGAACAGATAAGGGGTAGCTTAGAGTGAGACCAATTCCTACTGGGAACCCTAAGTTTAGGAGGTTATATATTTTTTTTAGTGCTTTAAAAAATTTTGTAAACCAATTTTAACTTTAGATGGTTGCTACCTTAAAAGATTGTTTAAGGGAGAACTCTTAGCTGCCTTGGTTAAGGACGGTAACAACCAAAATTTTCCTGTTGCTTGGGCAATTATAGAGGTGGAGAACAGGGAATCTTAGGCTTGGTTCTTGAAGCATCTTCAATTAGACTTGGAGATGGGAGATGGGAAAGGCTTTACTATAATAAGTGATATGGAGAAGATTAGAAATTTCTATATATATTTTCTTTATTTGACTATTTTTATGTGTGTAATAATATAATAATAATCAATTTTACCTCTTTTGAAGGGCTGGCTAGAAGAAATCCCCTTGATATTACCACATGTTAGGCATAGATTCTGTGTAAGAGATATGTATGCAAACTGGAGGAAAGAACATAGGGGTGGTGATTTACAGAAACTATTTTGGGCTTGCTGTAAGTCAACAACTGAAGGTCTCTTTCAAAAATATATTGCAAGAATTGGTCAGTTAAAAGAAGTTGCTTTGGAAAGTTTGATGAGGAAGGAAGCAAAGCATTGGTAAAAAGATTTTTTTTTTCACAACTCATTCAAAGTGTGATGCAATCGATAACAACTTCAGTGAGGCCTTCAACTCCGCAATTGTGACAACTAGGTTTAAATCCATCATTTCTTTGTTTGAGGATATTAGACACTACATCATGAATAGGGTAGTGAAAAATAAGAAAAAGTGTGAAAATTGGTCCACTGATTTATGCCCCAAAAAAAGTAAAAAAATTTAAAGAACATAAATATTTAAGTTCTTTCTGTCAGGTGTGTTGAAATGGTCAAGATGGTTATGAGGTCGACTATAATGGGGTTATTTGTGTTGTAGATATTAAGGCTGGAAATGTACATGTATCTTGGGATCTAACAGTCATTCCATGCCCACATGCTCTATAATTTTGTTTAGATAATAAAGAGTTGAAGAATAAGTAAGTGATTATTTGTAACACCCTAAGAATATGAATTTCTAATTTGTTAAATTTTATTATAGTTGAGTGTCTTGTTCAGTGGTTAAGAGTCTTAGATTTGTGTTTGAGGTCATGGGTTCAAATATTTCTTTTGGAAAGATTCAACTACCTTTGTTCTTAGGCCTATTTCTATTCGTTAGGCATAAATATTATTTTTGGCCAACTCATGTCAGAATGAGCCTACTAGTTTAGTGGTAAGGTGTTAGCTTTCCCTTTAGTCTTGTGTTTGAATCCTTGATTAAGAAAATCATCAATATTTTTGTTATTTTTGCTTGGGTCGCCTAGTTAGTTGAGTTTGAGTTGAATTCAAACTCTGAAAAGGAAAAAAGTCTATTTAGTTGAGGTTTGGTTAGGGGATAAATATTTAGTTGTTTAAAACAAAAGGTTATTTAGAAATTTATTATTTTTTATTTGAAAAAGATTTCCCTAATTTTGTGCATGTCTCCCACTTCTCATTTTTTTATTCTGTCTTTCAAAATTTTCACGTTTTTCCCTTTTTTTGTTTCTTTTCTTTGTTACTACATTTTGTTTCAGCTTTGTTCTTCTTTTCCCTTTCTTGTTATTGTTAACTTTTAAAGCATAAATCCTTGGGCTGTCAACTACTATTCTTAAGGGTAAGGTTCATTCATTCTCTTCTTCATGTATTGTTTGTAATTGTTCTGGAACTATGTTGGGGTTGTGTTAGGTTTGTAATTTGTATTATTTTAATGACTACAATCCGTGTTTAGGAGAAGAATAAGAGGTAATCGGTGGTTCTCTAGCGAGTTAGGGGCGTGTGGTGGGTGATTCATTGGAGTAAGTGATTGATCACTCAAAAAGGGGGCTAATTTTTCAGTTTTGTGCTATGTATATTGCGTTTTGATCGAAAGTGTTAGTTGGAAATTAATAATTCGTTACTAAAGTTTTTTCATTTGAATGATGATTTTAGGTCTTAGTAATCTCATGATTGTGTTCGTGTCAAGATATATCCAAGTGTGTAACGAAAAACCTGAAAAAAAAAGTGAACGACGAAAGCCTAAAATCTAAACTGTCGACACTACGGCGTAACAGGCCGTGTGAGCCACACAAGCGTGCGGGCCCAATAATATGAAATTTTACCTATGGTCTGTATATTTCTAATTAAGTGATAAAACATGACTTTCTGATAATCTGTTAGCATAAAATTTATATAAGTACGATTAAAATGTGTTTGTTACTATGCAACATAAATGATATGAATTATCCCTAACTTTTGCATTTCTATTCAATTTAGTCCTTAAGGTCAATATATGCAAACTAACCTTTCTCCTATACAACCAATATCGGCCGAATAACCATTATCCTCTACAAGTCCCTAAAATTCAATTATTTCACACCAAATACACATAATTTCACCATTTTAACATTTTAGTCCTTAAACCCTAATTTCATCCAAAATCACTTTAAAAAAAGATTCAACCCAAACATCAAACATACAAATCCATCAAAAGCTTCCAAGAACAAGCATTTTCAACAATGACAAGTTTCATAACATTTGACAGATTCACAAATTGGTCATTAGGTTACTAAATTAAGCTAATACGGACTAAAAAACATAAAAATTATTGAAAACGGGTGACAATAGCTTACTCAAATCAAAGCTTAAAGATTTAGAATGAAACCCTAGCTTTTCCTTGTGCTTGCTGAAGAAGATGAAGAAAAGTAGAAGAAAATAGGTTTTTTTCTTCTTAAATTCACTTTTATACTTAATGGTAAAATTGTAATTTTTATGACTTTCATAATTAAGCTTAATTAATCCTATTTATATTCAATTTAGCTCATGATAATCCACCCACTAAAATACTTTAGGGAAATTTGTTCATTTGGTCCTTTTAATTATTTAACTCTACTTTTGCACCTTTTATGATTTAGTCCTTCCAACTCAATTCACTATTCAATCGATGAAATTTTTCTAACCAAAATTTAATATGACACTAATGACATCATATATATATATTCACTGATTAATATTTGACTCTACTCGTCGGAGTTGTGATCTCGAAATCACTGTTTCCGACACCATTGAAAATCAGGCTGTTACAATGACTAATTTGAGGGTGATGTTTACTCACCTAAGTTTATTTGATGATGGTTGTCTGTTAATCGAGATGCAAGTTAAGCTAACTTAGATTGATCAGATTTGGGTTAAATATTTAGGGGATGACTTTCTAATTCTACGGTTCCATTAGGTTGAGGAAGGTAGTACTTCTGGTTTTGGGTTGAACAGTGATGAGGATCTGTGTTTTTGAGGTCGGGTTTGTATGCCTAACGACTTTTATTTGAGGCAATCTATTATGCGAGAAGCGCATAGTAGTTATTATGCTATGCATTCCAACGTGAATAAGATGTATTAGAATGTCCGAAAGTTAAACTGGTGGCCTGGATTGAAGTGGGAGGAAATAGATTTCGTATCTCATTTCCTGTCGTGTCAGCAAGTTAAGGCTGAGCACCAATTACCTTCAGGTTTACTTTAACCCGTTAAGATTTCCTTTTGGAAATGAGAAAGAGTGACTATGGATATTTTTAGTGGGTTGCCCTTAACACCAACTAAGAAGGATTCTATTTGGGTCATCATGGATCGTTTGACCAAGTTTGCTCATTTTATTCTTGTCAGGACAGACTATTCCCTTCGAAAATTGGCTAAGTTGTATGTTTCTGAGATTGTTAGACTTTATGCAGTTCCGATCTCGATTATTTATGATAGAGATCCTCGTTTCACTTCTCGATTTTGGAAGAAACTTTATGAGGCTCTACGTACTCGATTGGACTTTAGTACTACATCCATCCTCAAATAGATGGACAACCTAAGAATGTGCTTCAGATATTTGAGGAAATGTTATGGAGTTGTGTGATCGATTTTTGAGGTAATTGGAAGGAGTTTTGGCCACTGGACCAGTTTTCTTACAATAACAGTTTTTTGTCCAGTATTCAGATGACACCTTAGGAGGCTTTGTATGGTTATAAGTGTCGTACCCCTTTGTGTAACAACCCGATTTTTAGCGGTGTCAAAAATAGTGATTTTGGGATCACAACTCCGACAGGTTGAGTTGTAAATTTCTTTATTTATTTAAAGTTTATGACTTCGTTAGCATCGCATTAAAATTTGGTTATGAAATTTTAATGTTTAGATAGTTAATTGAGTAGAAAGGATTAAATTGTAATAGGTGCAAAAGTAGATATGGTTAATTAGAAGGACCAAATTAGTAAATTAATCAAAGAAATGTTAGTGGGTGGATTAGCATGAGTTATATTAAGTATAAATAGGTTTAATTAAGACTAAAAAGGGTTAATTAAAGCTTAATGATGAAAGTCTTAAAATATACAAAATTGTCATTAGTATATATATTAAATTAAAGAAAATTTAAGTGAAATTTTCATCATTTTCACTTCATCTTCTTCCTTTACATGGGTAAGAGAGAAAAGGGTTAGGGTTTTTACATTCAAACTTTGAGCTTTGATTTGTTAAGCAAACCTTGATCGTTTTTAGTAATTTTTATGTTTTTGAGTCCGTATTAGCTTAATCTAGCATACCTAAGGATTAATTTGTGAATCTGTCAAATGTTATGAAACTTGCTATTGTTGAAAATGTTTATTCTTGAAAGTTTAAGGTAGTTTTGAATGCTTGATGTTTGGTTGGATCTGTTTTTGTAAAGTGATTTTTGATGAAATTAGGGTTTAAGGGGTAAAATGTAAAAGAGATGAAATTGTGTATATTTGATTGAAATAATTGGTTTGTAGAATAAATAATGTTTGGTTAGGGAGTATTTAAGAAGAAATGGGTATTTTGCATGCTTTGTATTGAAATGACTAGATTGAATAAAAAGGAAAGTATTAGGGGTAATTTCATAATTTTCTCAAAAAAGATCAAATTGTGTTAAATGACCTGATTATGTGTTTTAATGTAAAAATTTGGGTGATTTGTTGATTTAGATTACGATCGTGCCACGGATTGTGAAAAAGAGAAATTAGCAAAATAATCCCTAGAGCCTTTCCGTCATTACAATTCAGTCTAGTGAGTTCGTTAAGTAAATTTATATTTAGTTATTATTTTTACCTATTCTATACATGTCAAGAATTAAATGGAAGCACTTGGAATCAAAGAGAATGAAAGAAAAGGGATCGATAAAAATAGCTGACTTTATGCCGAAGAAACAAAATCGACGCGATGGCTAGGGTACCACATATGTTGCGAGTCCTCGACAGCTTGTGCGAGCAGCATCGTGAGTCGAAAAAGTGATATGAATCCTAAAATGGATTACATGCCCTATAATGGCTGGGAATTATGCATAAGTGTATGTTCTTGATAGCTCGTGTGAGTAGCATCGTTTGGAGACAGTTATACAAACAGACACCGTACCGGTGGCTAGGGTACTGCATATGTTGTGAGTTATTGACAGCTCATGTGAGCAGCACTAGGTACTGGTAATAGAAATGGTATAGACAAGAAAGTTGAAATGCTAAATATGGCTTGAGGAAGAAATGGGTTATCCTGGCTCGGTTGAGTTATAATTTGCTTTATGCAAATGTTTGGTAACTCTTTATAGTCTTCGAACTTACTAAGCTATGAAGTTTACCAAAGATGTTATTGTTGTTTTGTATATTATTTTGTTGCTTGAAGATCGGATCATCTCGAATAAGTCACATTATTGTGGAGCTCGTTTGGTAGTTTTCATCACTTGGTTATATGGCATGTACTAGGATGATGTTATCTTTGATATTACTTGTATGGAAATGTTGGGTTCCTTGTTGTGGACTTGGATAAATGACGAACATAATTTTTGTATGTTTGCTCAATGTGAAATGTAGACTTTAGGAAATGTATGTAATGACTTGGAAACCATGAACAATGTGTTGGTCTAATGTATTTTGAAGTTATGAAATGTTGAATGATTGATAAACTTGAGTGTTGGCATGCTTATTTGAATTCTGCATACCTGTTTCGGTAGAACTCATGCATGTACCGGAAGAAGTACAAGGTAGGAGAGACATTGTTCACTGACTTAAGTTGTATCGGTAGTTACATAGTAGGTATCGATAGTTCTGCTCATAAAAGTATCGGTAGTCTGTGTACTTGTATCGGTAGAAGTTGCAGGGTAAGACTTCTTAGCTCTCTGGAGTTTTTAGTATCGTTAGAGGCATGACTTGTTTCGGTAAAAGCTTCACTTGTATCGGTAAAATTGTCACAACTATCGGTAGAAGTCTGCACTGTTTCTGAATTGTTTACTAACTTGACAACTACCTATACTTGTCCAACAGGTATCGATAGAAGTCTCCAAAATTATGGAAATGACATTTCTGCCCTTTTTAAGATGTGATAATAATCCATTAATGATTTATGTCGTGCTAGATGCTTTCATTTACTTACATGCAATTAAATGAAATAGTAATATGAGATAAACTGTGATAGAAAATTGGAAAGACATCGAAACCCTAACGGTCTCGAGTTTTGGGTGTTACACTTTGTATTAGACTAAGTTAGGTGAAATATAGGTTTTGGATCCTGAGTTGGTTTCTAAGACTGAGGACAAGCTTAGACTAATTCGGGATCGTCTTAAGGCATCTTCTGATAGATAGAACTCTTATTCGGATCTGAAGAGGAGAGATATCGAGTATTTTGTGGATGATTAATTTTTCCTTAAGGTATCTCCGTGGAAAAAGGTTCTTCGATTTGAACCTAAGGGCAAGTTGAGCCCTAGGTTCATTGGGTCGTATCAGATTCTAAAACGTGTGGGGTCGGTCTCTTATAAGTTAGAGCTACCTCTAGAGTTAGATCGTATTCATGATGTATTCCACGTCCCTCTGTTGAGGCAGTATCGATCGGACCCATCTCATATTGTTTTTGTTGAGGAGATTGAGGTAAGACCGAATCTTACCTTCGAGGAGGAGCCGGTTCAAATTCTGGGTCGAGATGTTAAAGTCTTGAGGAGAAAGACCATTCCTTTGGTTAAGGTTCTATGCAGAATCATGGTACTAAGGAAGCTATCGGGAACCTGAGGACTCAATTCAACAACAATATCCGCATATGTTTGAATCAGGTAAATTTTGAGGCCGAAATTTCTCTTAGGGAGGAGTGTTGTAACACCCCAAAAATATGAATTTCTGATTTGTTAAATTTTGCTATAATAGAGTGTATGGTTAAGTGGTTAAAGTCTTGGATTTGTGTTTGAGGTCATGGGTTCAATTATTTCTTTTGGAAAAATTCAATTATTTTTTTCCTAGGCTTATCTCTGTTCGTTGGGCTTAAATATTATTTTCGGTCAACTCATGTTAGAATGAGCCTACTGGTTTAGTAGTAAGATGCTAGCTTGCCCTCTGATCTTATGTTTGAATCATCAATTTTTTTGTTATTTCTGCTTGGGTCGCCTAGCTAGCTGAGTTTGAGTTGAATTCAAACTCTAGAAAGGAAAAAAAATCTATTTAGTTGAGGTTTGGTTAGTGGATAAGTGGTTAGTGCTAGAATATGCCCAAAGACCAATCATGAAGTGATATACTCATTTTACCTTGTTTATTAATAAAAAGCATTGCCATTGTTATTTCAGTTTCTTTTTCTGTGTGTTTAAATAAACTGATTTATAATAATATTCTGAGGATAATATGATTATTCTTAAAAAGTCCTTAGTCAAGTATTACTGTGGGCTTGGACAACAATAATGCATTGAGACTAATATGTATTTGATTGATGATAAAGTGTTGTCGTTGACATAGGGATGTCAAAATCAATTCATGAGTATGTGTTAGAGAACAACATATTGGACTGACCCGTTATGAGTATGTTTCTTAGATTATTATGTAATAGTCACGACATTACTCATAGTGATAACTATGTATACAATTCTTAGACTTGAGATAATCATTGTCCCAACATAGTGAATTGTATATTTTGATACAATCAAACGTCTACTGTAACAAGTTTGAATATAAAGGCTGATGTTGGGTATGCCACAATCTATGTAGTGAGATATGATTTATCAAGATAGGATTTGTCCCTCCTACATAATGAGAGTAATATCTTAGGCTACTTGATGAAGTGAGACCAGAAATGCATGACCATGCTCAAATAAGCTAATACGAGATATTATATTTATTTGTTTATTGTAGTCTACTTCGGATATCAAGAAACATGATATTGGATTATACAAGTGGGACTACTCCATGACTTGTGTCCAATCTAGATATAAAGGACAAAAGGATATAATACATGCGAATTTATCATAGAAAGGTTATGTCGAACCATGACTTCCTGTAACTTGGGTAGCAATGATGCATTGTTAGATGTCACTCATTGCTTGTAACGTTAGTATTGTTCTAGTATTACTACCAATGTTACAAGAATCTACAGGCTCACACCCAATGGTTGAAAATAAAAAAATCTTAACAGAGTTGGTATTAAATTTAACTGTCATGAGAATTAAATTAATTTAATTTGACATTTAAATTGTTCACACATTTTATGTACAAATTTGTTGTGCAAGAATAGAGAACATGGTTAAAATAAATGTATGAATTTGATTCATATAAAATATTAACTATGTATTATTATTTACCGAAATTATTAATTATAATAATAATAATTTCGGTTAAACATAAAATATGGAATTAATGTCCTTTTAAGAAGGATATAAATTAAAACAAGGAAGCTTATATCTTTTTGGAAAAGATATATGATTTTAATGCTTTCCATATTTCTGAAAAGGGGAGTGTTTCCGTTTATTTGTATTTGATATAAAATAAAAAATACAAAACCCTAGTGTGTGTGTGTGTGTGAAAACCAAAAAGATTACAAAAGAAAAAAAAAGGGAAAACCTAGGTCTAGCAGCCATAAAAGTTTTTCCTTTCGAAATTCTCTCTAAAACGTTTAGGGAGAATTTTCTATTCGTTCTTGATCGATGGACTATGTAGAGGTCGAGACGATTTTTGTTGCGGCTTGGGATCGACAGCGTGCAGAGGAGGATTTCACAGCACCATTTCTAGGGATTTTCCAAATTTCGAAAGGTATAATTTTGAACCATTCCTTCTCGATTTGTTCCTCATACATGGATCTAGGGTTAGGGATCGCCGGAATAATTTTTTCCACGGGGCGTATCGACGGTCCAACAGTTAGTTGTTTAAAACAAAAGGTTATTTATAAATTTAATATTTTTATTTGAAAAAGGTTTCCCTAATTTGGTGCACATCTTCTACTTCTCATTATCTCATTATTATTCTTTTTTCTTTTTCTTTCTTTCTTGATTTTGTTTCAAAGTTTGCTACTATTCTGTCTTTCAAAATTTCGACGTTTCCCCCTTGTTTTGTTTCTTTTCTTTGTTACTGTATTTGTTTCGATTTTGTTCTTCTTTCCCCTTTCTTGTTACTGTTAACTTTTAAAGCATAAATCCTTGGGTTGTCAACTACTATTCTTAAGGGTAAGGTTCATTTATTCTCTTCTCCATGGACTGTTTGTAATTGTTTTGGAACTATGTTGGGTTATGTTAGGTTTGTAATTTATATTATTTTATTGACTCCAATATGTGTTTAGGAAAAGAACAAGAGGTAATCGACAGTTCTCCAGTGAGTTAGGGGCGTATGATGGCTGATTCGTCGGGGTAAGTGATTAATCACCCAAAAAGGGGGTTGATTTTTCGATTTAGTGCTAAGTATGTTGCATTTTGATCGAATGTGTTAGTTGGAAATTAATAATTTGTTACTAAATTTTGGTCGTTTGAATGATGATTTTAGGTTTTGGTAATCTTGTGGTTGTGTTCGTGTCAAGATATATGATGTGCTTTTTTGGGGGGTATGTTTCTGTCTGTAAAATAATTATAGTACGTAGTTGGAAACATATGCCTTTATTAGGGTAGTATGTTGAACCAGTTTCTCATTTCTTGTGGGATTTTGGTTGTTTCTTGTCATCACATTTGCAAAAGGATTATTGTTAAGTATTTTGGCAACTACATTAACCATACTAGATCATTTCTTGTGATGTAATCCGACATCTGCAAGAAGCCTATGCCTTTCAATGAGGTTTTGCATCAATTGTTAATAATTGTAACTGCAATTCTAAAGTCTTGTTTATGTTGTTTCCCAGTAAAAAGGGATGTCAAATTTATGTAATTCGACATAAATCTACTCATAAACATACTTCATAAACATATTTTCAAAAGTTAAATCATCACATTACATTTCATAAGTCTCATAACTTCCATTCCATTCCAAAGTCAATAATCAATGTAAAAGCATTATAGATAATTATTCTACTCTCTAGACCACAAATTTAAGGACAAAAAAAACTATCCATAATGCAATGAAAGCAACCTTATAGAAGTACACATCATTCTTAGTCTACGCCACCAACAACTTATACCCTTTTAAGTTCTCCTTTTGCTTTGTAACCTTCCTCACTAACTTCTCTATTTCATCCACCTTCACCATTTTCTTCAATTCGGTGTTCCCAGTCCTAATTTCTTTGTTCTCAATCAATAGCATTTGGATCTACCCTTTCAATTCATCAAGATTTCCATTTCCATCTTGCTTTTCAACCCATTCAAAGAAATCACAACCACTCTACACCATTCGAATATACAAATCAAATTAATTCAAAAATCAAATCTCTCATTTTAACTAAATATCATCATCGAACTAAACTTCATATCAAACAAAACTCATTTAAAAAGTCAACCCTATAATATTAAGGGTTAAATATAAAATTAGTACTCGAACTTGTCCACTTCTTCCATATTGGTGCCTATTGTTTTTTTGTCCTAGTTTGGTAGCCGAACTTTTTTTTCGTCCACTAATTTGGTACCTAAGCCTAACGCCATTAAGTTCAAGACATGTGGCGGAATAAAATTGTAACACGTGGAATAAATGAGTCATAATGATTTCATAATCTAAAACAACTTATTATTTTCTTTTGATTTTTCTCCCCCAATTTTTTTTTGTTTTTCCATTCATTTGTTCTTTTTTCTACTTTCTTCTTCCTCCATTGACCAAGTTGTTGCCTTTGCCGCCATCATTGATTGACCTCCTTTCTGACTTAAAAATGATATCGGAGTGTATCTCTCCATTCTCAAATGCAAAAAAATGTTAAAGACTGTAATTTTCTTCTTTATACTAAACTAGGTTTTAACCTTTAAGTTCATCAATAGCCACATCTTCACTTTCTAGATGCACCACTGATTCTTTGAACTAGTAAATAATTGGTCTAACTCTACTAGAAAATTCTCTCATTGACCTTTAAAAGATTATTTTGAATACTAAGTTGTTTTAGCTCACTGAGATAATCTCCTCCGTGACCGTAAACTCTCTGGTGTCAATAGGACCATTTCTTTTGCTGATGAAAACTCCACTTTTCAAATCAATTCTTTGGGATTGTAAGGATTTTTGGTCTCCCCTTTCTCTATATTTTTTTGAAATTTTTCTGTAAATCTTGTTTGGGATTTTTGTAAACTGGGTTTTAACCTTTAAGCTCATCAATGGTCGCATCTTCACTCTTGAGATGTACCACCGATTCTCTGAACTGGTAAAGGATTCGTCTAACTCCATCGAAAAACTCTCTAAAATATTATTTTGAATACTAAACAGTTTTAACTCACCGAGATCATCTCCTCCATGGTCGTAAACTCTCTAGTGTTAATGCAATCCTTTCTTTCCCTAATGGCAACTCCACTTTTCAAATAAATTCTTTGGGATTGTAAGGATTTTTGGTCTCCCTTTCTCTGTATTTTTTTTTTGAAAATCCTGTTTGGGATTTTTGCAGTTTACATTATACATCAGTTCAATTAGGCAGTTGATACTGGAAGTGATCTTTTCTGGGTTCCTTGTGATTGTACCAAATGTGCTCCAAGTGAAAGTTAATTTGATAGTTTCAAATCATTTGAGAAACTTAAAATGGGAAGAACAATGGAAAAGAAAGATTGGGTTTTGGATCTTTGGGTTATTTTCAATGAATGATTGGTGATTTTCAGAAGAACCTAAAGAAAAAAACTGTAGCTTTTGCATGTGGATTGATGGGTTGGCTTTTGAAGGGCATACTTTGTTCAATAACATAAATTAGATTTCACCATCTGTTGAATGAGTGAGCGAAAAACTACACTCCGATGCCATTTTCAAGTTGAAAAGGAGGTAAATCGTCATCGGCAACAAAACCATCAACTTAGGTTAAAGGAGGGAGAAGAAGAATAAAAAAGAAAAAACCAAAAAAAATAAAGGAATCAACAAAAAATAGAGAAAAGTCAAAAGAAAAAAGTAAGTTTATTTATTTTTTTAATTATGAAATCATCATGACATCATTTATGCCACGTGTCACAATTTCATTCTGCCACTTGTCTTGAACTTAACAGCGTTAGGCTCAGGTACCAGATTAGTGAACAGAAAAAAAGTTCGAGTACCAATCTGGAACAAAAAAAACCATAGGTACCAATCTAGGAGAGGTGGACAAGTTTGAGTACTAATTTTATATTTAACCCTAATATTGAAAGTTAACATTCCTTAGCCAATTTTTAGTACATCTCAAATTTAGAACAAAACTAAATTTCTATCAAATTAACCCTTCAACATAAAACCTCATATATATATATATACAACTACCCAACATTTATTTATGCCAAATATGGTGTGAAAAAAAAAACAAATTAAAATACCTCTTTATACTTTGAACAACCATAGATTTTCTTCTCTTTGCTCCAAGAGGTATTTGAAGTACAAATCGGTGCTCTTAATCCACATGAACAATGGACAACCCTCAACCCACCATGAGATTTTGAGCTTGCAGTCGACATCTATTACATCCAGCCAAGTAAAAAAGAAATAACCCTAAGTTTTTGCTCTAAACCAAAAAAATTCTTTAGTTGAACAAGGGTTTCAATAAAAAATGGTTCTTCAAACTTACTCTCTTATCAATTCTACAAGGGAATGAAGGTTCTAAGATGATGATTGAAATGATCGATGAATTTTTTGAAGTAAAGAGAGTTGTTGGAATTTTTTGAACGAAATAGGATTCGTAAATTTTCTTAGGGATATATCTAACGAGTAAAATTTTACTTACTGTTTAAAAATGTTTTAATTTTTTTAATTATTTTAAAATGCATTTATAAATTTGACTAATATTTTGAAAAAAAGTAAATAGACGTCTACGTAGCAAATTATAATTGACTGAATTTTTTTTTCTAAAGAGACTAACAGTTGGAATAAAATGGATAACAGTTTAATAGTTTAGATATCAATTTTGACAAAAAAAATTTACGTACCAATTTGAGAAAACTAGTATAGTTTAGGTACCATTTTGTTGTTTAAATCTTTCGGAAAACATTATACTTAGGTGTTCCCACATTTTAGGGAAACATTATCACATATTAGGCCGAAAACACTTTATTTGATTGTTCGCATATTTTTTTAGGAAAAATTATCAAAGGTTATTCCCGAAACACTATATTTGGTTGTTGCTAGTTTTTTTAAGACAAACATCTATCTTAGTCCCTCCAATTCATAACAAGCCTTTGATACTGTACCTGACGGTCTTTGAGAATTCCATGGGATGCGTGTTAGGCCAGCATGATGAATCTGAAAAGAAAGAGAGGGCGATATATTATTTGAGCAAGAAATTTATCGATTGTGAGACTCGATATTCGTCTATTGAGAAATTTTGTTGTGCACTAGTCTGGACTACACGCAGACTAAGATAATACATGCTCTACCATACTACTTGGCTAATCTCGAAATTAGATCCTTTGAAGTACCTAATGGAGTCAGCAGCACTAAATGGAAGGTTAGCTCGATGGCAAATCTTACTCTCAGAATTTGACATCGTTTATGTCAATCAGAAGGCAGTAAAAGGGAGTGCGATAGCAGACTTCCTAGCCAGTAGGGCTTTAGAGGATTATGAGCCGATAAACTTCGATTTCCCGAACGAAGATCTAATGTATGTTGCAACAGTTGAAGAGGCAACCACGAGGGAGCAACCGTGGATTTTGAATTTTGACGGAGCTTCAAACGCCATTGGTAACGGGGTCGGAGCAGTTTTGGTATCACCAGAGGGAGACCATTACCCTTTTACCAACAAACTTGACGTTGACTGCACCAACAATATGGCTGAATACGAAGCATGCATCTTGGGAATCCGCACAACCATAGAACGGAGAATTAAAACTTTGAAGATTTATGGAGACTCCGTATTGGTAATCTACCAACTTAAAGGAGAATGAGAAACAAGAGATGCTAAGCTAATGGATTACCGCAAGCTAGTTCTCGAGTTGATTACGGAGTTCGATGAGGTCACATTTCATTATCTCTCACGAGAAGAAAATCAAATGGCTGATGCCCTCGCTACTCTGGCCTCGATGATCAAAGTGAGTAGGCCAGAAGATGTGAAGCCCATTCAGATGAGTATCTATGAAACTCCCGCTCATTGTTGTGATATCGAGGCAGAGGAAAAAGTAGAAAAAGACGATCACACATGGTACTAGGACATCTTTCAATTTGTAAGAGATCGAAAATACCCCGAGCAAGCTTCAGATAACGAAAAGAGAACATTAAGAAGACTTGCTAGTGAATATGTCTTAGACGGGAAAATCTTGTACAAAAAGAGGAAAGACCAGGTACTACTGAGATGTGTCGACGCAGGGGAAGCCAAGAAGATCTTGGAGGAAGTTCACGAGGGTATTTGCGGAACACATGCCAATGGCTTCATGATGACCCGACAAATAATGAGATTCGGGTATTACTGGTCTACCATGGAAAGTGATTGCATCAACTATGCCAGGAAATGCCACAAATGCCAGATATATGAAGATAAGATTAATGTACCCCCATCGCACCTCCATGTCATGACTTCTCCCTGGCCTTTCTCTATGTGGGGCATGGATGTCATTGGACCAATTTCTCTGAAAGCTTCCAATGGGCATAGATTCATCTTTGTGGTGATCGACTATTTCACCAAATGAGTAGAGGCAGCTTCGTATGCTAACGTTACCAAGTCTGCAGTCAGTAGATTCCTGAAAAAGGAGATCATATATCGGTTGGAATGCTAGAGAGGATTATATCCGACAATGCCTTGAACTTGAACAATAGCACGATTGCAGAAGTTTGCGAACAATTCAAAATCAAGCATCATAATTCCTCTCCCTACCGCCCAAAAATGAATGGGGTCGTAGAGGCAGCCAATAAAAATATCAAGAAAATCGTGGCAAAGATGACCAAGACTTACAGAGATTGGCATGAAAAAACTGCCCTTCGCTCTCTTCGCCTACAGAACTTCGGTTAGAACTTCTACTAGGGTAACACCGTTCTCATTGGCATACGGTATGGAGGCAGTCTTACCCATTGAGGTTAAAATACCTTCACTCCGAGTCTTAACTGAGCTCCAATTAGATGAGGCTGAATGGATCCAAGCTCGATATGATCAGTTGAATTTGATCGAGGAAAAGAGATTAAAAGCCATCCGCCATGGCCAAATGTACCAGAAAAGGATGATGCGGGCTTATGACAAAAAGGTTCGTCCTAGGGAGTTCCATGAGGGAGACCTGGTTTTGAAGAAGATACTCCCCATACATAAAGATTTTCGTGGAAAATGGATGCCCAATTGGGAAGGACCTTATGTAGTAAAGAAAGCTTTCTCAAGAGGAGCTCTCATCTTAACAGAAATGGACGGCAAGGAACTATATAACCCCGTCAATTTAGACTCAGTAAAGAAATACTTCGCCTAAAAAAAAAGGGTTCACGATGAAAACCCGCAAAAGGGCATCTTGGAACCAAGAGAAATTTTGAGTTGAAAACCCGCAAAGGGCGGCTCAAACCCAAAACAGGTTGAGGAGATAGAGAAAAGTTACAACTTGAAGCATCAACAAAAGCACTCCAGGTCTTCTAGACACACGTCTGGGCTAAGGGTGATTCTCAGCAAGTAAATACAAGAGTAGCTCATTTTTGGCGATATTCAGGATAATTAAATTACCTCTTTCTTATACTTAGCCATTAATGTTGTTTCCTTTGATTCCTTTGTTAATACAATTTTCAAATACAATTTTGTTTCCACACAATTTTGTGCAGGCATTTCGCATTTAAATAACGAATAATGAACTGATAAATCATACAAAGATTCATGAGCATTATCCTAGAAATTTTCAAAAATTATAGGGGTCCGAAATAGGATCACCGGTGGGAAAACAAACTTGAAAATGGGCAATTCAAGATCAGCATAGAAGAAGATGGATCGACACATCAATGACAAAATTTGGACGGGTAATAAACTAGACGGGCATAACTAAAAAACAAATAAAACATTAAAGCATACATACATATAGTTAGGAGCATTTCTACTCATTTTTTGAGCATGGCATCCTAAACAAACTGGCCTACCCATAGGCCCATTTGAGCATATTATACAGGTCTCGACACCAGAAACAAGACGAGAAATAACGAGTTCATGACGGACCCCGTGAAGTTATAAGGATAACCATTTTTCAGACAGATTACAGTTATTTGATCCTTTACCCAAGTTTGGGGCAGATCACCATCAATCGACCTTACTCCAATTACGGAGTAGTTCAACAAGACGGCGAGGCAGTCATCTTCCTGATAAGATACAGAGAAGAATACCAACTCAACGCTCAAAGTGAGAAAATCTTCATACCCAGCTTCCTGATGAGACACTGAGAAGCAGGTCGAAACAATAAAATGGTTAGCTTCTTGATGAGATACAGAGAAGTGGACCAAATTCATCTTCCTGAGGAGATCCAGAGAAGCGAATTAAAACAAGTGATGCAGTTATCTTCCTGATGAGATACAGAGAAGAATACCAACTCAACGCTCAAAGCGAGCAAATCTTTGTACCCAGCTTCTTGATGAGACACTGAGAAGCAGGTCGAAACAATAAAATGTTTAGCTTCCTGATGAGATACAGAGAAGTGGACCAAATTCGTCTTCCTGAGGAGATCCAGAGAAGCGAATTAAAACAAGTGATGCGGTTATATTCTTGATGAGATAAAGAGAAGAATACCAACTCAACACTCAAAGTGAGCAAATCTTCGTACCCAGCTTCCTGATGAGACATTGAGAAGCAGGTCGAAACAATAAAATGGTTAGCTTCTTGATGAGATACAGAGAAGTGGACCAAATTTTTCTTCTTGAGGAGATCCAAAGAAGCAAATTAAAACAAGCGAGGCGGTCATCTTCCTGATGAGACACAGAGAAGAATACCAAATCAAAGCTCAAAGCGAGCCAATCTTCGTACCCAGCTTCCTGATGAGACACTGAGAAGCAGGTCGAAACAATAACATGGTTAGTTTCCTGATGAGATACAGAGAAGTGGACCAAATTTGTCTTCCTGAGGAGATCCAGAGAGGCAAATTAAAACAGATGATTGCGGTCATCTTCCTAATGAGACACAGGGAAGAAGACCAGGTCAATGAAATCAGACTCAAAGACTACGATGACGAATTCTAATCTCCATGAAATTTCGAGAGAATGGGGTGAAGTCATAATAGCAAATTTTGACTTTTTGAAGATCACTTTAAAGCAGGACGGAACCACCACACCAAAGAAGTGGAAAGACGGATGTAGTGGAGATTGAATGATGACAAAACGAAGGGTTGACCCATTGAGAAGGGCAGCAAAGAAATGGAACTTAACAAAATTGGGCCTCCTTTTGGTCTTTGCTTTGTTCCTGTTACACAGCAACAAGCAAAGAGGGGCAGCTGTTGGAGCCCAATTTTAATCGGGGCCAAGTGATTGGATTTTTTGGGTTTAAATAGGCTTAAATTTATTATTAAATATAAATTTATTTTAAATTTAAAATATTTGAAATAAATTTAAATTTAATTAAAATTTAAATTAAAAACCCAAAATAAATGTTCAATTACAAAAAAGGGCCCAAATTAGGGCCCAATTTTGAATTAACCTACAAGCCCAATTACAAAACTGACCCAAGTCCCTAAAACTGCTAAGTGTTATTGCTGTTACCACCTCAACCCCAACCAATTGGAGAGCGCCACGTCAGTATTGACTAGACAAGTTGCCGTCCCCAGCTACAACTTGCATCAACCGCCACTGCCATAGCCACCATTGCAAGCTGAAACCTTGAAAAAAGAAGGAGATTAAACATACATTTAGTGATGTAAAACAAATTATCATCATTGTAAATATTGGCTATAAAAGCCAGAATTGAGCAAGAGGAAGGGACCTTTTTTTTTTTTTTGAAAAAATATATGAGCTTTTGAGATATAAATTAAGAAGCATTCAAAGCAGCAGACTCCATTACAAAGTCATTTGAATAGTCTCAAGATATAAAAGCAAGACACAAGCCAGAATATTGCATCAAATATTTTCAAGGTAAATTAAATGTATGTATTAGTCTTTTATTTACTGTTATTTAATGCTGGAACTTCAAAAAAACATTTCATTACAAATGCATTCACTCACCTATTAAATATATTGCTGTCATCATTATTACTTAGTTATTGAAATATATTTAATGAACCAATAATAATATTTAATAATAATAACAGTTGTGATAAACATTAGTAATAAATGATATTAATAAATAATTAATATTTTTAAAATAATAAAAAAGAAAGTGAAAAGTCAGAGAATAAATTCCCTTGAATTTGCGCTGCTGTTGCCGGAGCTTCACCGTCGCCGTTCCCTCCCTCTGAAACAATGACCTGTAAAACAAAGAGGGACGCAAAGGATTAAACATGGATTTCCAAAATAAAGGCATGAAACAGTTTTAAAAAAAATAATAAAAAACAAGAATAAAAAAAAGGGTTTAAAAATCTCAGGTTTGGAGTTAAAATCAGATTTGGTTTTTGTTGTTTTAAAAATGGAAGAAAAAAGGGACCTTTCGATCTTACCTTCGACCTCCGGCGATGACGACGCGTGATCGGGGTAGGTGCGTGGGTGACGGAGACTGAATGGCACGACGGTGAGGAGCCCTCGGAGCCGGCGCGAGTAGCGCGTTCCCCAACGGTGGCCGGTGGACGGAAGGTGGCCGGCCATGGAGATATAAGAGAGAGAGAGGAGAGAAGAAAGGGGAGGGGGATGTTTTTTAAAAAAAATGAAAGAAAATAAAAAAAAACCCCTAAAAATGTTATTTATAGGAGACCCATAGACCGACCTGATCCGACCCGACCCGTCTCTGGGATCCGCGTGTTTTTGATTAATGGGTTATTTGCGCGTTTGGTCCTTTCGCATTTTTTAATTATTTTAATTTAGTCCTTTTCATACTTTTAATTATTTTTAATTTGGCCTGATAATTTTATTCACTTTTCAATTTAGTCCTCTGACATTTTGAATGTACCAGAGGCTACCACGTGTCATTGTTATGGCTTATTTATGCATTTGATCCTTTTTATTTTTAATTTGTTTTAATTTGGTCCTTAAATCAATTTCTGTTTTATTACACAATTGGCCCAGGAATTTTTCGTGATTTACAAATTAGTCCTTGGACTTCTGGATGCCTGTGAGGCTGCCACGTGTCGCCCATTCTTTGGCTTTATTGCTCTCTAGTCCCCAAGCTTTCCAAAATCCCATGTTTAACCCCAATTTCACCAAAAATTGCCATTTTACCCCTAAACTTTCCAAAATACCATTTTAACCTCGATTTCACCAAAATTACCATTTTAACCCTAAACTTTCTAAAATTCCATTTTAACCTCGATTTCACCAAAAATTATCATTTTAGCCCCGAACTTTCCAAAATCCCATTTTTAACCTCAATTTCATCAAAAATTACTATTTTACCCATAAACTTTCCAAAACCCTATTTTTAACCTCAATTTCACCAAAAATTACCAATTTACCCCCAAACTTTCCAAAATTCCATTTTTGACCCTAATTCACAAAAAATTACATTTTTACCCCCGAAAGTCAAAAATTGCCATTTCGCCCCCGAGCATCCAAAGGTCCCGTGTTCGATCCCGATCGCGTCGTTTTTACATTTTTAATCATTATGCACTTGCATTTTACATTTTTGCATTCTATTTATCTGCTTATTATCTTGCTTCGTATTTAATTTCTCTTATTAATTACTATTCGACATTTTAAACTTACATGCTCATTTTTAAAGTATCTTCAAAGACAAGGCAATGTTCCTCTCGTGTGAAAGCTTCGAGAAATCATGCCCCAACGTGTCGGGTGTGATCTTTCGTATAACTCACACGCATCGAATATCCCTTTTAAGATTTTTATACTTGTTAACCCCGAGATTTTGAGAATATCGTGTCCTAACGTGTTGGTCACGATTTTAATTCTCCGTAAAAATCGAAGTAAACGGGTATTCCATATTTGAATCTTTTAAACTATGTGTCCGAGGATTACATTTTAACTTCAATACGAAATTTTCAAATTCTCAAAACATATATCTATATCACAATTAATTTTGAAACGAGACAATGTCCTTTCGTGTGAAAACTTCGAAGAATCGTGCTTTAACGTGTTAAGTGTGATTTTTGTAATTCGTGCAAATCGGATATCCTTTTCAAAAGTTTTCAAAACACTCTTCAATCTGATAATTACATACAAAGTGATTTTAAGACCAAAAGAAGAAACAAGGTTCTTTCGTGTGAAGATCTCGAAACATCATGCCCTAACGTGCTGGGTGTGATTTTCATATGGTTCATATGATAGAACACTCTCTTTAAAATGTCTCGAAACGTCCTTCAGTTTTGAAACTCCGAGAATATAGTGCCCTAATGTGTTGGACACGACTTTTAATTCTCATAAAGGATCGAAACACGAGGACGAATTTTCCTTAAAAGTTTTCCTTTGAAATTATACAAAGCCGTCTAAAATAAACATCGTATTTTAAACTTTACTCGAGTTTTCATTGTTTTCATAAAATAAGACCCGAAAATAATCATGTGGTACCAATTTTTGGGCGTATGAGGGTGCTAATCCTTCCTCATGCGTAACTGACTCCCAAACCTGTTTCTCTGGATTTCGAAAACCCACTTTTTTTTAAACGTTTTAAACGTTTTATGGTGATCCAATCACACCTAATAAAAGATTGGTGGCGACTCTCATTTCCCTTTTATTCCAAAATTAATTTAAAACGATTTTTCGAAGCCCCGTTCCTGAGGTGGTTTCGACATCAATGAACGCATTTTTCTTCTTACGACCCACCATAGTTGGCAACCTGAGATATTTCTCAAGATTATTCGTAATACGAACATTTAAAGCACTACCAATTTGCCATCTAGCTACCTCGCTCGTATTTTTGCTAAAATAAAGTAAAGATTTATCAAAATTCACCCTCTGACCTGAAATCTGCTCATACTCTGAGATTACATCTTTAATAGCCAATGCTCCTTCTCTAGTAGCCTTACCAAAGAGAATACCGTCATCTACAAAAAATAAATGGGTAATCCTAAACCTTCTCTCCCTATTCTTACCCCACTCAACTTCCCTTCCTGACGAGCCTTGTTGAGCAATCTAGCAAGTCCTTCTGCACAAATTATGAGTAGATATGGGCTCAATGGGTCACCCTTCCTTAATCCTCTTGAAGAAGGGAAACTTATGCCTTTCCCACCATTGAGAATAATAGAGTATTCCACCGTACTAATGCAACGATAGATTAGCGAGACCCATTTATCACTAAAACCCAACTGACGCAACATTCTCTCAACAAAAGGCCACTCAACTCTGTCATAAGCTTTAGACATATCTAATTTCAAAGCAAAATTCCCAACCTCTCCTTTCTTTCTTCTAAATGAGTGCAACAGTTCATATGTTACTAATATGTTATCTGTAATGTGCCTTCCCGAGACAATGCTCCTTGCGTTTCTTTAATGCAAACACTTAAAACTCCATAAAATCTATTAACTATAGCTTTAGAAACAATTTTATAGAGTACAGTACATAAACTAATAGGCCTAACCTGGCTCATATTCTTGGGCACCTGGACTTTAGGAATCAAGAAAATATTTGTCTTATTAATATCACGGCAATCCCTTTCATCATTAAGTATGCTCAAACAAATCCTAGACTTATCCTCTCTTACAATGTGCCAAAATCTTTGATAAAAAAGAGCAGGATAGCCGCCATTACCTGAAGCTTTTAAAGGGGCCATAGATTTAAGAGTCTCATACACATCGTCCTTTGTAAACTTTGCCATAAGTTCCTTATTTATCTCACGAGTTATACACGGGACAATATCCTTAAGCAAATTCCCTCAATCCCGAACTGGCTGTGAGGAGAACAGATTTCAAAAGAAAGTTATCGCCATATTAAGTAGATTTTTGTCGCCCTCAACCCACCGTCCGTCCTCATCCTCTAATCCTTTGATTGTGTTCCTCCTCTTAAACGCCGAGGCAAAACTATAAAAGAAGGATATATTTTGATCCCCATTCGAAGCCAATTTACCCTTGCCCTCTATTCCCAAAAAAATTCTTCTTTATCAGCTTACAAGTTAAGGGCAAGCTTAACATCTGTTATCTCAGACAATAGCTTATCATCCAGTCCCTCTCACATAACTCAACAAGCTTTTTACTCAATTCCTCTTCTTTCTTCGTCTATCACCCTTCCTTGCGATCTCCCAATCTCGTAAGGATGCTCGAAGCACCTCTAATCTTTCAGATATGTTACCAATGTGGGAAGTCCAAACTACTCTTAAACAATCTTCAAAGACAGATTCAAGAATCGACTCTGCATTAAATCAGAACGAAAAAACTCATCGCCTGACTCCTTGACGTCTTGTAATATCCATCAAGAAGGGGCAATGATCCGAGTTACTGTGTGGTAGATTCTTCATCGTATAGCTTGGGAATTTACTCCACCATTCAAAATTTTCCACACCTCGATCCCGTCATTCTCTAATGTTGTTGTCCACTAATCTTCCTCGTTCCTACTTGAACCATTGACCAATAAACCCTAAATCATGAAGCCCACAATCATCAATAGTGTCCCTAAACATCGTCATTTACCTTTAATCTCGTAACCAACCTCTCTTTTTTCTCAAAGGAGAACATGATCTCATTGAAATCTCTTATAACAAGCCCGGGAAGTGAACCACTATTATTCAAACACTTTAATCTATCCCAAGAATTACGTCTTAAAGATTCCATAGAATTTCCATAAAACCTTGTAAATTTCCAACTCTCAACATCACTATCTTCTCGAATCTCTACGTCTATATATGAACTCGAAGAGATTTGAAGACTAACTAACAGACTGCCTTTCCACCCTAGCGAAAGGCCTCCTCTTGAACCATTTGCACTAACATCAATTCCACAATCAAATCCGCACTTTTTTTGAAATCTTTCCATTTTCCTTTGACTAACTTCTGTTTCGATGAATAATAAAATTTGGGGCTGATGTTGGCTCAAAACGTTCTTGAGATGTCTCACTGCTCGTGGCTGCCCCAATAAACGGACATTTCAACTTAAGATTTTCATTGTGACTACTCAGTCTGCTTGTCAGTGACCGCCGATAATAATTTTTCACTTTCTATTTCCATCTTAGCTGGTTGTGAATCTCTTCCATCATATTGAGTTGGCATTTGTCTTACCTTTTTCCATTCATATTCCCCACCTCAATCCTCACTTGGGTCCTCCTCGATCACATAATATTCCTTTCTCTTACACGAACTAACCCCCACTTCAAGGACACCCTATTTTGATTCTCGAGCTAAGCGTTTCCAACTTCTAAGGGTGCTTGTGGTCTGGCAGTTTGTCTGTTCAATGGGTCTGGGTTGGGCCTTAAATCTTTTCGTAATAGACTCAGGCCCCTCCTGGATAATATCATGTTCCATAACCACCCAATCAGATTTCGTAACAACTGGAACATCTAATCCATTAAAATCCCCTCATTCTCACTAAATTCTCGCCTTTTTTCATGGCCGAATAACACATCAAGTGGATCTAATATTTGAACTCTAATCAGACTCTCCTGCTCAGCAGCCTCCCCAAAAACGCGTTTCCCAAAAGGACTCCCCAGCTCAAACTCCAATTTTCAAGGATTCCCAAGTGTGACATCGACTACCTCTCTCCCCTCATGACCGCCCAATTTGCCAATTTCCTCATCACCTATCAGCTTAATATTTTCAAACGAATTATTCTATATTCGCTCTCCCCATGCAACGTTACTGTTTAGCGCACTGAAGCACTCAGATTTGCCTAAATAAGCCCGATTTCCAAAAAGTTTTTTCACTTTAGCACCTAATTTATAATTTGGACTCCCAATTAGATTCAATTTCGCTTTTAATGCTACATAAAAAGGCAACTCATCCTCCGAAATTTCCTTCATAGCTGTAAGGATCTCCAAACAATTAATTAATGTGTCCCCTAAAACTCCGCACCCAGAACAAAAACTTGGCAAATTTTCGTATTTAAATGGGAGCCACTTCTGATCATCCGAACCAACCTCTATGAAAATGCCCCGTCGAAGGGGCTTTTGAACATTCAACATAACTCTAATCCGACAATAATCACCTTTGACTCCAGATTTGAGAACACCTCCAAAAGTAGAACCCACCGCATGCATCAAATCTTTCTTATCATATTCAAGATGGTAGGGCCCTATTTTTATCCAAAGGGGTGACTTGACTAATCGATTCAAAAATAACCTCCTGCTTTCGAAATAACCATGGACTTCCTTCTAATATCGATTCAAGATCTTCTTCCTCAAACCATATTGAAAATAAATTCTGACCTATTAACTAAATCTCAAACTTTTTCCTAATTTTCCATTTACTCTTCATCTACGCCCGAAAGTTCCCATTTGAACTATTATATAGTTTATAATTTTAAAATTTAAATTTATATATTTATTTCTATTTTTATAAAGTTTTAAAGTATATATTAAAGAAAATAAAATATTATATATTTTTATTAAAATGGCATGTGACACTATTTAATTAGTAGTAATTTTTTAATGTCGGTTAACCATTTGAATAAAAAATTATAACGAAATGATATTTTAAATATCAAATTAGATAAAAAAATTAAATATCAATATGAAAAAATAAATACATCGAGATTACATTG
The DNA here is from genome assembly GCA_005610355.1 of Gossypioides kirkii. Classification (NCBI taxonomy): domain Eukaryota; kingdom Viridiplantae; phylum Streptophyta; class Magnoliopsida; order Malvales; family Malvaceae; genus Gossypioides; species Gossypioides kirkii. The sequence continues at coordinate 15,870,946 of CP032245.1, forward strand.
TGAATTAAGCATAAAAATAAAATGTGATAATGAACAATTATGAAAAGTAAATAAAAATAAAATTTTCATTATTATACAACTATGCATCATATATTTCATACTTAAAACCATAAACTATGGTTACTTCTTACAGTAAAGGATTGTATGAAACAGTACCATTAAGTTATTTATATATTTTTTTAATAGTTTTATGTTATATTAATGTTTTCATTCTGAAAAAAATTAAATCCAATTTAAAATCTTAAATTCATGATAAAATTGATAATATAACAATAAAACTATTGAAAAAAAAATAATATCCTTTTCATAGCATTCTATCTCTACGTCTTACTTTTCATATTAAACTTTTCTTGGTCGACCAATCAACTCTCTGGAATTAATGCATGAGAATTCAATTGATGGAGTAATCGACGACGAAATCCAATTATTTCAAAATTCCTTTCGATTTTAGTCAATAAATTAAGCCGTTTTCTTTTACTCCTCAAAACCTCCCCTTCCACTTGTGTTCTTCAAAACAAACCTACAATTTTCAGCTCTTAATTTCTGCTGGATTAACACTGCTTTTTCCATTTTGATTTTTCTTTTCATATGTTTTCATGGATGGTATTGAAGTTCCCAAGTATTTCCTCTGCCCTATATCTCTGCAAATTATGAAAGACCCAGTGACTGCCACAACCCGCATCACGTATGATCGAGAGAGCATTGAGCAATGGCTACTTACATGCAAAAACACAAGCTGTCCAGTCACCCAGCAGCCTTTGCCTCCAGAATCTTATTTAACGCCTAACCATACCCTCCGCCGTTTGATCCAATCCTGGTGCACTGAGAACGCTTCACTTGGCGTTGATCGGTTTCCAGCCCTAAACCTTCCATTGATAAATCTCATTTCTTTAAACTCATCAAACAGCTTCAGCAACCTGCTTCCAATATCAAAGCCCTACAAGAACTGGATTTCTTGGCTGCCAAAAATGAAAGAAACCGGAAGTTCCTGGTGGAAACCGGGATGCCTAAAGCTCTGTTATCGTTTATCGTAAATTGTTTCGAGGAAATCTCTGTTCAGGGCCTTGCAGAAGCCCTAAGGATACTTGTTTTCATTCGAATTCCATCGGCAGAAGCAAAGATTTTTCTTCAAGAATATAATGATCAGATAATCAAATCCTTGATTTGGGTATTGGGATGTGAATTCAAACCCCAAGTTATGGTTAAATCCCACGCCGTTATAGCATTGAAACCGATTATTCAAGCAGCAAGCTCCAGTTTACTTGAAAGATTAGAACCACCCTTCTTTGAGATGATCGCCGGAGTTTTGAAACAAACCACCGCCGTCTCTCAGCAGGGAATGAACGCAGCTTTGCATGCGCTATTGATTGCTTGTCCTTGGGGAAGAAATCGGTTAATGATGGTTGAATCAGGCGTCGTTTCCGCGCTTATCGAGCTTGAATTGGGATCACCGGAGAAGAGAACCACCGAGCTTATTCTGGGAATACTTTTCCACCTACGTTGTTGTGCAGATGGAAGAGCTGAGTTCCTTAGCCATAAAGGCGGTCTCCCCGTCGTGACAAAGAGGATTATGAAGGTGTCCCCGACAGCTGATGACCGAACCGTGTTCATCCTTTCATTGATAAGCAAATTCTTGGCCACAAATTCGGTTCTTGAAGAAATGGTGGAAGTTGGAACTGTAACAAAGCTTTGCATGCTGCTGCAAGTTGACAGTTCAGCACCATACTTGAAAGAAAAAGCTATGGGAATCCTTAGATCACACACTGATGAGTGGCGAAAGTTCCCTTGCATCGACAAAACATTTCACAAGGTATATTAATTGAATGTGTATCAATTTATATATATATATACTTTTACATGTTGAAACAACTCAGTTTGATGAACTCCCAACTTCTTAACTTTAGTTGGAAAAGAAAATGAAACATTAAGTTCGACAAAGTAAAGAATAGTGCAAAAGTAACAACAAAAATAAAAATAAAATTAAACGTTGATAATGATAATAGAACGATTGTAAAATTATAAGAAAAAAATAATAATAATACAAACTACGGATGGATGAAAAAAAATTCACCAATATTAAAAAACGGATGATATAAGAGTGAAAAATCTTATTCTAATCAAAGTCAAATAGAAGAAGTATAATTCTATACGAATTTAACATGTGTCATATGGTCCATATCGTGGAGCCCCACGCACCCCAGTCGCAACGCCAATCCAATTTTGAGCTTAATGGCCCGATGCCGTAGCCCGCCACAAATTCCTTATTTTACCTCTATATTTTGTTTATTTGACAAATAACGAAATTCGAGTCACACAATATTTATTACCGCATACGCAGTACACATGACTAATTTTACTTTGCCTAGTTTTGATTAGTTAATTATTTTATTTGACAATTTTTCTGTATTATCTATTAGTTTAAACCTATTTTATCCTCACACAATAAATAATTGTAATTCGATAATAAATTTAATTGTTGCAATCACTTGTCCGATATTTTTTCAGATACAAATCATGAAAAATTTCTCCAAAACATCTATAAAGAGGGTTAAATGAAATTATCACTAAAAGCACAAAATTACTATCAAAATAGAAATTCAAAAAAATTGTATTTTGCAAATCAACAATTAATGCTACCTATTTATATACTTATTCAAAAGTTCCTTAAATAATGTTTTTTATAAGTAAATTATTTGAGTAATTTATTTGTGTATTTTGATTAATTTTGAGGAAAAAAATACTTCTAATTTCTTACATTTCTTATCAGGTACACAAATTGATGCTTCTCTACTTAAAAGCAAGCAAAAGAAGGATTAAATTGAAGACATGTGTGAAGAGATTGGCTAAATTCGAATTTGGGGGACATTGAGGACTGAATTGCAAGAAAAAACTTTTAGTGAGAATGGTCAAATAAGACTTAGTCAAATTGTTATTTTCTTTTCCTTTTTTTATTTTTAATTATAAGTTGTTATTTTCTTTTTGACTAAATTATTTTTTTTTAGCAAATGGGTAATTTAGTTTAATAGGACTTAGGCTATATTTAGTAATCCAATTGTATATAAATAGGGGTTACTTAGACTCAATTGAATGTACTTTTGATTTTGATGAGCTATTGAAGCAATTGAGCAATTATTCACTTTCTCTTCAATTCGCCAGTCCACTTGCTGCCATTTCCATTTTATTACTTTTCATAAATTTGTACAATTGCTACTTTAGCCCCTTCCCTTTCCATCTTTCATATTCACAAACAATCCATCACCATATCCATCCATCAAGCATGAGTAAAATCATGTGCCACTAAATTCATTTTAGCCTTGGTCCGGTTATCACTCCGTCAAGAACAATTGTGAGTTACGAAACCGTGCCAAAAACCTTTTTATCGGTACTCGCTATCACTCCGATTTATGGGGTAGTATAAATTCGTCCCTTAAAGTTAATTTGACTTCAATTCAAAAAGCGCGCGTTGAGTTGAGGAAGGTTGGTGTACAATTGGGAAATCAAATCGGCCGTGCTTTATTCGAGTTCCCGCGAACAAATTGGCGTGTCCAAGTGGGAAAAGCTAGTTGGATTCCGTCAAGGGTGGTAGAGACCAGATTTAGATGACCCGCGCGGTTGAGGTTGTTAATCCGAGTTGGGCTTTCAGAACGCAAAGCTGTCGAAATCTTAAATCGCGAGCACGTGCGACGTGGTTGGACATTTGGCAAGGGTCGGTTTGCAGGTCGTATCCGGAATTGGCTACTAGAGGAAAAGTTGGCGGTTGGGACGTTCTTGAGCGCTATAACCAGCTTATCGACTAAAAAGGGAAGATTAAATTTCAAGGATCGATTCAAGATCGGAGGAAACCGAGGTTGAGGCTTAGCTTATTAAATATAGTTTTTCTCATCTTTTATTCTCGGTTGATTGTTTTTCGTCAAGATTTATTTTACTTTTTTTATTTCACTTTTATTTTATCTTAATTTAACGTTTCTCTAATCCCCCACTCTTTTATTTTTATTTAGGAGACAGTCACGTGTCGTGGGCACGCCCTTTGACACGACGTTCAAGAGGAAGATACGAGAGTAGATTACAGCAACCAGTCCCTGTGGAATCGACCCTACTTCCTTATACTACTGTTTTGTATTATTAGTCGTAGGAATATTTATATTTGTTGGATTCGACACCCATCAGTTTTGATTGATTTTAAACTCTAATTTAAAAGCTAAAATTTTTACTTTATCTTCCATAATTATCCAATAATTTTTTTTATAAGCATATCTTCCAACAATGTCAAATACTTTGATCAGATTAAGGATAAAGTTATTAAAAAACACAAACTCTTCTCTTCCTTTAAGTCATTTGAATGAATTAACAGTCTTCACATGAATCTAGTTTTCATTACCACGAATCACTTACCCATTTGTTGTATAATATATAAGGCCAACAATCTCGCAACCATTGACTTTCCCAACTAAATGTTTAAAATGTTGTTCTAACATGAGATGGAACATTAAAATGGATCAGACAGTCAAAGTTCCTAACGATCTCCCCTTTTTGCAATATGACAAATCCTTGCAACAAACTATTAGCTTTCAATCTAAATAAGTCAAATGTTAAAGGAACAAGAATATGTCTCCCTTAAGTGGTAGAACCATACTCGAGCAACCACTCTTCATATCAACAACCAAGTTTGTTCGTCACATAATCAATTGATTAGTGCTAAAACTAACATTTTTTAATCTCATTCTTAATGCGTTTTTGGATGATTATTCGATGTAAAATGGTGAATTTTACACTTCTAATCCTTTAAATTCATGTTTCTATACTTAAGAGAGCATTTGAGGGTAGAAAGAGTGAAAAATGAGTGAAAACTGGAAGATTTGCATAAGGTACAGGGGCCACAAGCTGTACACATTCCACACAGGCTACACCCATGCCACACGGGCTGCCACATGGCTGTGTGCCAGGTTGTGTGGATTGCATGTACAACACTCCAAAACACGAGGAAAACATAATTTTTAGGGTTTTTTTGGACATTCTAAGACATATAAATACCAAATATGAGAAGAGAGGAGTAAGCCGTCAGAGAATATTGAAGAAAACAACTTGGAAAACACCATTGAAGCCGTCTTTAAAGCAGATTTCCATCAAGATTGAAGACCTCTTCTTAACTTCTTGGGATTTTATTATGAGTTTCTTTTTGTCTTGTGGTTATACTGTCTTTGAGATGTGTTTATCTATTATTATGAACTAATTTTCTAAATACCTAGGGAAGATGAACCCTATGATGAATTCTATCATTTTATTTATGTTTTACGCAATAAATACTTAGATCTTGTTCTCAACTGTGTGTGCTTAATTCTTGGTTTGATATTTCTAGCCTATTAATTCATGTTTGATGTGCTTAAATCAGAGGAGGAATAGACCCTGGTTAAGAGTAGATCTAGCATAATTGAGTGGAGTTGCATGCAATCCTAGAAATAGGATGACATAAATCTACCGGATTAGAGTCAAATCTAATAGGGGGATCCATAGATCAAGTAAATGCGACAATAGGGGTTTAAATTAGAAAAAGATTCAATTAATCAACCTAGAATTTGTTGTTTTTATGCTTAAATAGAAGTATTAGCATAATTTAGGGATTTTTATGGATCAAGATACTAAGTGAATAAATTGTTTAATTTAGATTGATAATGATAGATGAAATCTAGGTGGATTCTTTCCTGGGTATTGCCTCGCTTCTTCGTTGTTAATCGCTTGCTTTCTTGATTTATTCATTGTCGTGTTCTTTTTTTTGAATATAATGGTGTGATTACATGATAGTATCTGTTCATACTTTCTTAACCCTTTGACAACGCACACACACCTTGCACACACTGGTGCTCGAACCCGGGTCTCCTAGGATGAATAATATCATCTTAACCACTGGAGCTACTCGTTGGGTTCTTTTCGTGTTCTTTACTTTATTAATTTATTTAATTTTAGTTTTATTCAATCACTATAGTTTATCGATTAAATAATAGGAAGACCGTAATTACTAGTACTTTTAGTCCTCGTGGGAACGATATTTGTGCTCACTGTAACTATACTATTAATTGATTGGTGCACTTGCCTTAGTTATATATTTAATTAGTTTCGATTGCATCAAGTTTTTGGCGCCATTGCCGAATACTGAAATATTAGGAAAATTTTATTTATATTAATTTAGCCATTTTTTATTTTTATTTTAATATTTTTATTTTTAATTTAATTTTTCTATTCTAATTTTTCCCTTTTATTTGCTCCTGGCAAGTTCTTTTGGTTTATGACAAGAGGAAACCCGTCGGAACCATTACTATACGACCGTGAGATTGAAAAGATTGCTCACAAAAATCGTAAAGAGGTTAGAGAAGCAAATCACAGTCAGCAAAATATAGTAGACGATCAAGAAGACAACAGTACTACCATAGAGATGGAAGACAACCAAAACAATAAAAATAATCAGCTTCCTCCTGTTCATCTTGCTCATCAAACCATGTATGATTATGCTAAGCCTACTATGATTGGGACTGAATTGATTATTGTGAGACCCACTATTGCTACAAACACGTTTGAGCTGAAGCCGAATACAATTCAGATGGTACAACAGTATGTTCCGTTTAGTGGTTTGCAAAGATCCAAATACTCATTTGACTATCTTTCTTAAGATTTGTAACACATTCAAGATCAATGGCGCTACTGATGACGCCATACACTTACAGTTGTTCCCATTCTCTTTGAGGAGCAAGGAAAAATAGTGGTTGAATTCATTGCCATGAGGTTCTATCATGACTTAGGATCAAATGACCAAGAAATTTCTATTGAAGTACTTCCTATCGGCTAAAACAGCTAAGTTAAGGAATTATATCTCTTCTTTTGTTCAAATTTATTTGGAGACATTATATGATGCATGGGAAAGATTTAAGGATTTGTTGAGAAGGTGCCCTCATCATGACTTACCCTTGTGGTTGTAAGTTCAAACCTTCTGCAACGGTTTAAATCCCTCAACTCGATAATTAATCAATGCAGGAGTTGGTGGAACATTGAATAATAAAACACCCGAGAAAGCTCAATATTTTATTAAGGAAATAACACTGAATAACTATTAGTGGCAAGTTATGAGAACAGAACCAATGAAAGCAGCCAAGATTTTTTAATATAGACACAATTGCTATGTTGGCAAGCTAAGTGGAAGCACTGAATAAGAAATTTGATGGTTTGAATTTTTTGTGCAGGTCAATCTAATGATGCAATGTGATGCAAATAGAGCAGGGATGATGAATTCAAAACATTCACCCTTCAAGTCTAACATGGTGCATGAGCAAGTCGACTTTTTGGGTAATAATTCTAAACCTCAAAATAACCCCTATAGCAATACTTATAATGCAAGATGGAGGAATCATCTAAATTTTTCATGGGGTGGTCAAAGAAATCAAAATTCACAACCCTTTTCGGCTTTTTAGCAGCCTTATCAGCAAGAAAAGAAATCAAACCTTGAAGAGATGCTTGCTAAATTTATTTCGGTTTCTAAAACTTGATTTCAAAATAATGAGACAACTTTGAAAAATCAACAAGAATCAATTCATGGCCTTGAAAATAAGATTGGACAGCTTGCTAAACTACTTTCGGAAAGACCACAAGGTAGCCTACCTAGTAACACTGAAACTAACCCAAAGGAGCAAATCCATGCAATCACTGTTCAAAGCGTGAAAGGGTTAGTCGAGCCTGAACAGAAGCCATTGAGAAAAATAATGAGGTTGAGGAAAGCAAGAAAGAATATAAGTTGATGCTTAGAGAATACAAACCTCGAATTCCATATCTAAAAGTGTTGAAGAGAGACCAGAGAAAAGAAAAATATGGTAAATTTCTTGAACTCTTAAAAAAATTGCATATTAACTTACCTTTTGTTGAAGCCCTTCCGTAGATGCTGAAGTATGTAAAATTCTTAAAGGAGCTGTTAACAAATAAGAGAAAGTTTGATGACTTGTCAACTGTGGAGCTTCATGCAGTTTGCTCTGCCATTCTCCAAAATAAACTACCCAAAATATTTAAAGATCCAAGGAGTTTCACTATTCCTTGTCTCATTGGTAGTTTACATATTGAAAAAGCTTTGGCTGATTTGGGTGTTAGTATGAATGTTATGCCTTATAAAATGTTTAAACAACTTGGTCTTAGGGAACCCAAGCCCACTAGGATGAGTATTCAATTAGCAGATAGATAACTTAGATATCCTAGGGATATTATTGAGGATGTACTTGTGAAAGTCGATAAATTTATTTTCCCTTTTAATTTTGTTGTATTGAACATGGATGAGGATATTGAAGCACCTATAATTTTAGGTCGACCCTTTTTATCCACTACTAGAACTGTCATTGATGTGGGTACTAGTGAGCTTGTGCTTCGTATAGGTGATGAACAAATTACTTTTGAAGCACATGATTTTGTGAGAGTCCCTAATGAGCGAGATGATACTAATTCTTATGTTAATACTAGTAACCATGTGGCTCGATATTCTTTGTAGGAAATCTCTTATGAAAATGTGATGGAGCCATATGTGATTCAAAGTGATAGAACTGGGGGGTAAATGAAGATCGAATAGTGCAACTCGATGAATTAGATGAATGGCGAACGAAGGTTGATGAGAAACCAAGAAAACACAAGAAAGAAACAAAGCAAAACCATGATATGCATGTGAAAAGAATGAACCAATTTAAAGTTGGGACAAAGTGTTATTAGACCAATCAGATCCACGAATTTTCCCTTCAGAGTTCAAGTCAAGAAGGTCCGATCCTTTTGTGGTAAAATTAATTTTCCTTACAGTACAATTAAGGTAACACATCCTAATTACGACACATTCAAGGTAAACAATCATCGTCTCAAATTTTATTGTGTTGGTAATATTGATAACGAGAGAGAGGAACCTCAGTTTTAAGATCCGCCGTAACCATGAGCTTAAAAGGGAAGTCGAGCTTAGACTCTAAATAAGTGCTTCTTGGGAGGCAACCCAAGTGTTTTTATTTCTATGTATTTATTTTACTTCCTCCTAAAAAATAAACAAAAAAATAAAAAAATGCATTATGCTTAACTAAAATTTCAAATCTTAAAAAAAAATCACACATGAGCTGGACACACGGTCATGTGTGAGACCGTATGCCCAACACTGCCTCGTACATGGGTGAGGGAGAAGCAAAGGGCGATCATAACGGCCGTGTGAGGCACACGGCCTGGACACATGGGCGTGTGCCCAACAGTGTGACCACTAGGCGATATTTTTTCTACACTTCAAAGCATTACACAGGCTAACAAGATATCAAATGGCCTGAAACATGGTCGTGTGAGGCATACGACCTCGACACGCTGGTGTGTGCCAGACTATGTGACCATTGGGCATATTTCTAATTTAATTCGAATAGACGCACGGGCTGAGAAGGATAACGCAGGCCACACATACAGGCGTGTGACCTAGCACGGGTCCAATACACGCCCTCACTCTCTTTTTTCTTCCCGAAACCTTAATTGCTTTGTCTTTTTATCCCTTCTTCCTTACATACCCAAGCTACCGTTCCCCTAACTCCTAAACCCTAGTTGTCGTCGCGCCGTTCCAGCCATCGTCGCCATTCATCCTTGCCTCATATGCACAGCACATCGCCTCTCTGATCCGATAACTCACGCACCCAGGACAGCTCGAAACCTATCACTTCTGCGCAGCTTCTCCCCCTTGCTCCACCCTAAAACTCCAGATCTGCCCTTCCTCTACGCGCACTAGTATCATCTCTATCCCCCCATCACTCCTCGATCTCGCGCACACAGCCATCGCGGCCAACCACACCTTTCCCCTCCAATTGTCGCATCCATATACGTTCACTTCTTCTTTTTCAGCCACCATTCTCCGTCCCTCCATCGACCAATCATGCGTGCATGCTTCCGATCTCTCATCCTGAGTCTTCACTCTCGTCGACCGTCACTCCACCGCTCACAGCCGCTATCGTTTGTTTCCCCACCCCTTTGACCCTCCTTTCGTTTATTATTATTAGCATCAGTTTTATTATTATTCTTATTATTATTAGTAGTAGTATTATTACCATTATTATTATTATTATATGTTCATGTTATTAGGCTTATCATTGCTATTTGTTCACGAAAGTTTTCTAATTCTTAGTCTTCTTTCGATATGTACTAGGTTTTGTTTTATTATTTTTAGCATTTTGTTCGTGTGTTGGTTCAATTTTTTTTCCATTGGTTGCTTAATTTAGATTTGATGTTAGTCGTGCAGTTTATTGGACTGAAAATATTAGGCTGAAATTTGATTATTCTATTTTATTTCAAGAACACGATGCAAAATTCACAAAGAAAGAGCAAGGTCCTCGCTGATTCTAAGAAAAGAAAAGTGATTGGGACCTACTCTTCATCTTCTCCGACTATGACCGCTCGTCACCAATTCCTCACATTCGACCATCCACCTCATGAGGAGTGGTATCAATCTTTGGAAGCTAGAGAATTGGGCATGGGTAGGTGCATCGATTGAGACGCCCTTCAGACTGTGGGCTTATTCGCACCGATGCAATCTCTTTTAGCTGGGACGTAATGAGAGTGATTCTTCGCGATCATGGAGTACACATATGCTGAGCTTACTTACGAGTTCTATTCCACTCTTGTGCTCTACTTGGTGCGACCATCAGAGGACAACTGATCGCGCTATGAATATCATAGCAAATATGTGCAAGTGTACACTGTCGATGCAAGTATAGTAGATAGATGTGTAACTTGTAGGATATTGATCCCACGAGGATGGATGTTTGTGTTTATAATTGTAGATGCAATTAATAGGTAAAATAAGATAAATTGTGATAATAGTTGTCGAAGCAATGGACAAATAAATGCAGTAAAATTGTGAGGTTGATTTGTCGAAGCAATAATGTAAAATTAAAGATAAAATGCAATGATAATGAGATGGGGTTCCTGACGTGAAAAGTCGACAGAATACTAAATGTAACTCACAAGGTTTAAAATATCAGGTAATTTGTCGCTGCAAATAAGCACAATGAAAATCTTACCAAATTTGACTCTCCTATTAGATCTAAGACTCAAACATGCACAATAACACACCTTCCAGTGTTCACAATGCAACATATTCAAGAACAAGTGGATTAAATTCCTTCAATCCCCAAGCAACTTTCGTTGTCTTGCTTGTTAACTTAATTTGTCGCTGCACTTTCTAGTGACAGTGACTACAATCACACTTCCATGGTCAAACAATTAAATCCATAGATTAACAGTAAAGGCAAGATTGAAATAGATATCATTCAGTTCTAAATTTCAAATGTACTTCCATACAACTTAACATAACAAGAATTACCAACGTTTAGGAAACAGAATTAACAGAACAATTGGGGCATTCTATTCCTAGTCTACTCAAATTGCTCCCTTACTCTCCTCTTGTGGCGCACTTAGGATGCTCCTCGCCAAGAGTAGTTCAGCCTTCTCTTCTGCGACAGGTTGCCTTTCGGAAGTTAAGCTGCCATGGATGCAAGCTTTGAGAAAATATGAATTGAAGAAGAAAATCAAATTTGGCTGAAGAAAAAAATCCTTTCTCTCTCCTTCTCTTCAGTATTTAACAATAACTCCACAGTACAGTGTCCTTCCTTCCAAATCTAACAATCTTCCTGTACAACTCACACATTTCTGGTGTGGAAATCAGACAGTTGTCAGGTGCTGCGACAGTTCTGGATGCAATTTTAGATCATCTTATGCAGCGACACTTCTAGACAGGTTCATGCATCGATATTTTTGAACAGGTTCCTGCGACGACAATTCTGGGCGCATAGCTAAACATATTAATGCAGCAACATTAGTATTAAAAATATCATAAATTCAAAAGAAATTAGATTGAGCTTCATTAAGTTAGAAAATGCAATAACTAAATTAAAAATACTAAAAATGTATGCTAAAGATGACCAAATGGGAACAAATCATACAATAAGTAGGGAGAAATCAATGGTTCTTTCTAATGCTATCAACAACCCACGAGACATATCATTTCATCTTGGGGGTATTGCTTGACACTTCAGTATTACGAATTTTAGTGTCGCTCTCAGCCTATCCGTTGACGATTTCTTAACATCGATCAAGCGCCCTTCCCTCCCACGACACATCCATCCTGAGTCATCTCTCTGCTGATCGGTGATAGCCGAGATTGATGTTCCATATAACTCGAGTCGGTCTAAGGCTCGGTGCCTCCCTTCAGTATTACGCTACATCCATGCTCTCCTAGCTCATACGTTGACTGGTCGAAAGGAGAGCATGAGCATCGTGGGCACTTTAGATGCATACTTCTTATGGAGCATGCACCGACTACATTTGATTGATTTAGCCCATTTCATCACCCAGTGTTATCATATTTAGAGTGAGCGATCACAGAGAGGACCTCTTTGTATGGGTCCATATATCACACACTTGGCTTGTCAGTTTGGCCTACTCGATACCCCCGAGCAAATTGGTTTGCTTACTTTGGTTGGGGACATGACACCATTGGGTTTAAATATTCTGAAACACATGAGGATGAATGTTCGTCAGCGTGGGCCCTTCGGTGATCAGTATGTGCTGGCATGATAGACTCAGCAGCACGAGGATGACGAGCCTTTAGATGATGATCCACCACCATCACCTTGACCCATTCCTAGCCTACTCCTCCATCGTCTTCTACTGCTGCACCTATGCATTTGATCACACTCGACGATATTTATCTTACACAACTGCAACAGAATGAGAGGCTCGATCGTCTCGAGCTATTACATCATGATCTATTATCAAAATTTGGGAGCACCAACAGGGCTTTGCATCAGTTTCGTCAGTATCTTCATATCTCTCCTTCTGATGATGCATCGTACAACCCCACTGCTTCGCACGATGATGACCATTGATCTCATTTCTTTCTAGTTGCTTTATTTATTTCTATTTTCAGTTATACTTTTATTTTATTTCTGGTTGTTTTATTTTTATTTTTATTTGTTAGACTTCTTTAGTTTATTTGTTGTTTGAACTATGCTACTATTGTTTTTATTTTTATGGTTGTTTTATTCTAGTTGTTACCTCATTCTCTTAATTAATGTTGTTTATTTTCTTATTAGTTTGCTTGAAAAATTACACTTCTTTTAGACTCGTTACATCCCCGATTTTTTCCAATTCTGATGAAATCATCCTAATTCAGGGAAATTTCAGTTCTCTTCCTCTCTTATGATGTTGTGATTATTTTGTGATCATATATGTTTGTACATTGAGGACAATGTACATCTTAAGTGTGGGGAGGTTGATTGTTTATAAAATCCTTGAATTATTGTTTGTGTTTAAGTAATTTTCTAATACCCCATTAGAGTGAATTTTTTTTATTTGGAATTTTATTAATTTTGTTTTATATTAATTTGTGAATTTTTATGTATTGATTGATTTAATCTCTAAGACACGAGAGAGACAAGCATGATAAGCTGTTTCCATAATTAAATATTTTAAGTTGTCTCCCTGAACTGAATTATTATCTTGAAATTTTTAATTTGCAGGTTTGACATCAAAACCATAATTTTTTATGAGCTTTTGAGCCTATAGAGCTTATATTTTATTTTGTGCTCATTTTATTTTTGGTTGTTAGTATGTCAACTTAATTTGTTATTCTAGAACTTGCTTTAATTATGCATGTTGAGACCATATTATTGATTTGATATACTGAGATGATAGAGGCACTTAGGACTTAACCCTCTTAACCTTTAAAATGGTGACCTAATAAATTAGCTCCTAGTGAACCTCATTGATCCCAACACCGTTTATTGATTAACCCATGACCCATATATATGTTGTATATTTATCTTTTTTATTGACTCCCTTTTTGTTGAGATTTAATTTGGTTAAGTTGCCTAACTATGTTCCACTATTTGGATTGTTGAATTCTATTTTGTTTGAAAAAAATTGAAAAGAAAAAAATTGTAAAAAAAGAAAGAAAAAGAAAAAAAATGTGTTTGAGCTAGAATCGTTAGTTTCATATACTGTTGAAAAGCTCATTTGTGTTCTTTATTATTCGTGTTGATGTACTTCTTTCAATTCAACAACTCATTGTTTTTTCTAGTTTGGTAACTTATCAACTTGATCTCGATTTTAATCAACTTTTCTGAATTTTTACATACCCTTAACGTAAGCCTCGTTACAACCCTTTTAAGACCTCTTGATTGGTGTGTCATTTCATTCTATTGTGGTGGAGATTTGATTTTCAAGCAAGCCTATGGTGATGGCATTTCTTATTTGACTATTGAGTGCATAATATTTGAACCTTAAACACCATGAGTGCTTTGAGTGAATCTTTAGTGAGGATGTCAATTCTTGTTGAATTTTGAATTTAAGGTAATTCTTTAGATAAGGGGAGACACCTATGTTTTTGTACTTTAAAATTTTAGCTTGGACTGCTTGTATTCTTTAGTGCATGATTGATGAAAATGAAGAATTGAGAAAGTTAACTTGAATGCGGGTTGAGGATTTTGCTTGAGGACAAGCAAACGCTTAAGTGTGGGGATATTTGATAGGTGTTAAAAGTAACATGTTTTAGTTCCGTTCTTAGTGTGTTTTTGGATGATTATTCGATGTAAAATGGTGAATTTTATACTCCTAGTCCTTTAAATTCATATTTCTATACTTAGGAAAGCATTTGAGAGCAAAAGGAGCAAAAAACAAGCGAAAACCAAAAGACTTATGTAAGGTACAGGGGTTACACGGGATGCACCCATGCCACACGGGCTGGACACACGATCGTGTGAGCCGTACGAGTTGCCACACGACCGTGTGGAGTTGCAAATAGCACTCCAAAACACGCGGAAAATATAATTTTTAGGTTTTTTGGGCATTCTAAGACGTATAAATACCAGATATGAGAAGAGGGGAGTAACCCGTTAGAGAATATTGAAGAAAACAAATTGGAAAACACCATTGAAGCCGTCTTTGAAGCATATTTCCATCAAGATTGAAGATCTCTTTTTAATTTCTTGGGATTTTATTACGAGTTTCTCTTTATCTTGTGGTTTTACTGTTTTTGACATGTGTTTATTTGTTATTATGAACTAATTTCTAAATACTTAGGGGAGATGAACCTTGTGATGAATTTTGTCATTTGATTTATGCTTTACGCAATAAATACTTAGATCTTGTTCTCAACTGTGTGTGCTTGATTCTTGGTTTAATATTTCTAAGCTAATAATCCATGTTTGATGTGCTTAAATCAATGGAGGAATAGACCTTGTTTAAGAGTAAATCTAGCATAATTGAGTGGAGTTGCATGCAATCCTAGAAATAGGATGACATAAATCTACCGAATTAGAGTAAAATCTAATAAGGGAATCAATAAATCAAGTTAATGCGATATTAGGGGTTTTAATTAGAAAGAAATTTGAATTAATCAACCTAGAGTCAGCTGATTTTATGCTTGAATAGAGATATTAGCATGATTTAAGGACTTCTACAGATCAAGATACTAAGTGAATAAATTGTTTAATTCAGGTTGATAATGACAGATGAAATCTAGATGGATTCTTTCTAGGGTATTGCCTCGCTTCTTGGTTGTTAATCGCTTGCTTTCTTGATTTATTCTTTTTTGTGTTCTTTAGTTTATTAATTTTGTTAATTTTAGTTTTATTCAATCACTATAATTTATCGGTTAAATAATAGGAAGATAGTAATTACTAATACTTTTAGTCCTCGTGGGAACGAATCACTTGCCTTAGTCATTTTTTAATTAGTTCGACTGCATCATCAATCAAGCATGCAGCAAAAGCTCAAAGATAAATTCAAAGGATATAGAGCATGAGATGTAAGTTGAATTCATGTCCATCCATAAGAATAAAGACCAATTGGTATCAAATTCAATATCAATAAGTAGTTTTATGAAAACCCAATAAAAATTAAAAGTGACAAACCATCATTGTATTAACATATCTTATTAAAAAAAATCAACATCTTTCATTTCAGCATTTTTTGTTTATCGTACCACATCTACTCCATTAACAAAGCACAATGCGACAACCACCAACATTAGTCATCTCAACTCGAAAATTTTTTGCTACTTCTCCTCCCTCTTTTTGACAAAGATATCAAAAAAGCTCTCCTTTACTAAGAATTCTTCTCCAAATCGTAAATCATGTCAACAAAATTGACCTTTTAGCCACCTATATTTGAATGTAAAAGATAATTGGATTCATTTAAGCCCTCAACAAATCCCAAACTCGAGCTTTTAATGTAGCAACAACAGATTGTTGCATCATCTGTTGTAACAAAATTTGGAACATCTCTAACTAATAAACAGTAGTAGTTTCAAAAACTTCTTCATTAGTCGAATCATTAACATACTACCCTTGACATGTATTTTTGTTCTCCATAGATTCTGCTAGAAAAAAATTTGCCAAAACAAATTCAATCTCTTTATAAAAAAATCATTTCAAACGCACAAGTAAATAAACTATAATAATAGATAATAACACCAAATCAACATTAATAGTATTACTCTATGTTGAGGTTACCAGCAACAAAAGAAATAAAATTGAAAGAAAAGAAATCGAAGAAGATGATTAAGAAAGATCTGAATTTGATTTTCATTGAAAATAAATATTATAAGTTACAAAGCTTTTACCTAACATAACAACTCCAACTAATTACATTGAGAATTACAAAAGCATATCCTATACACTTAAACAACCTGACTTATCAGCTCAAATCATCACCTAAACATCAGAGTATTATCAACAAAATGAATTACAAAGTCAACTAAACTAGTTGCAAACAAAAGAAACTAATCAGCTGTATAGTTGAGCTTCCACAAAGCATGTTTGTTGTTGCATTGCAGGCTAAAGTTCAACACTCCTCCTTGACTTGTGTGCAACAAACTCCAATATTTCTTCTCAAATTCTTGAACCTTGAAATTCCAAGAGGCTTGGTTAAAACATCAGCAAACTGATCTTCTGAACTGCAATGGATCAAATTCACTTCCTTTGATTGTTCAATCTCCCTAACAAAGTGATATCTGATCTTGCAATGTTTCGTTTTTCCATGAAACACAATATTTTTTGCTACGGCAACAATTGACTGATTATCAACTTTGATTTTACTTGGTTCATCTTGGCTCTCATTCAAATCACTCAAAATTTTTCTTAGCCAAATGGCTTGATTAACAGCTGCAACAACTACAATATGCTTTCCTTTTGCTGTTTATTGTTCTACTGTTTGTTGCTTCTTTGAACTCCAACAAAAAACCCTTGAACCTAGAGTGAAAAAATAGCCCGATGTGCTCTTCATGTCATCAACAGAGCTTGCCTAGTCACTATCTGAATAGCCAACCAGTTTTAACTCCTCAATCTTCACAAATTTCACCCTATAGTCCAAAGTTCCTTTGACATATCTCAAGACTCTTTTAGCTGCCTTGAAATGAGCAACATTACAGCAATGTATGAACCTTGATAAAAGGATGACTACATACATAAGGTCTGGCTGTTTTTGTCAAATACAACAGATAACCTAGAAGGCTCCTATACCCTTTCTCATCAACCTTTTCAAAATTACCCTTAGAGAGCTTCTTACCTTGTGTTACTGGAGTGCTTATTGATTTGCAGTTTTCTATACAAAACTTAGTCAAAATCTTTGAGGCAAATGCTTGCTGTCTTATGAAGATGGCTTGCTGAGTTTGAGTAACTTTCATACCTAAAAAATAAGTCATCTTCCCTAAATCAAACATCTCAAATACATATTGCATCTACTACTTAAACTCATCAATCAGTTCCTTCTTGCTTCCAATCACAAGAAAATCATCCACAGAGAGTGAGATAATTAGCAAGGTTTCATTTTCAGCCTTCTTGACATAGAGAGTAGGCTTACTAATGTTTTTCTCAAATCAAAGCTTTGATAGATAAGTATCAATTCTGTCGTACCAATCCCTTGGAGCCTGTTTTAAATCATATAGAGCCTTCTTGAGCTTGTAAACTTTATGCTCTTCACCAAGTTCCTTGAACCCTTCAGGCTGTTCAACAAAGATCTCCTCCTTGAGAAAACCATTCAAAAAAAGCATATTTAACATCTAATTGGTGCACTTTCATTGCTTTTCAGCAACTAATGCAAATAGTAGCCTTATAGTGTCTAACCTTGCAACTAGTGAAAAGGTTCTAAGAAATCAACACCATATTGTTGGTTGTATCCCTGCACAACTAGCCTTGCTTTATGCTTATTCAGTGACCCATCTACATTATACTTGGTTCTAAACACCCATTTTACCCCAATGACTCTTTTTTGGATTAGCCTATCAACCAGTTCCCATGTGTCATTCTTGTGTATCATATCCATTTCTGCTTGCATTGCTTCTTTCAAAACAATATTCTTTAGTAGCTTCATCAAAATTTGAAGGCTCCAAAATGGCCAAATCATAACTCTGATAAATGTCAGTGATGGACCTTGTACCCCTGATAGATATATCATCAAACCCTTCCTCAATGTGGACTTCATTTTTAACAGGTTGTATATCGCAATCTTGTTGATCTTGTTTAGGTAAGCTTGCATCTGTGCCATCCCATTTCCAGCTACTTCTTTCATTGAACTTCACATCTCTACTCATCACTATCTTCTTAGTGGAAGAATCAAAGACCCAGTACCCTTTCTTTATGTTGTTGTAACAAACAAAAATTCCAGGCATTGACCTTTTTCCAGCTTGGTTCCCTTCTTAGATAGGACAAGTGTATAACATGCAGCCAAACACTTTCAAGTGTTAGAAAGATGGCTTGTGTCCAAACCAGGCTTCAAAAGGAGTCTTGCCTTTGACTGTATTTGTTGGTAGTTTATTGAGTAGATATACAGAGGTATTTACTGCATCAGCTCAAAAAATGTTAGGCAATTTACTTTCAAATAACAAACATTTGACCATATCAAGAATTGTACGATTCTTTCATTCATAAACACCATTCTATTGTGGTACGTATATGGTGGTCAATTGATGCCGAATTCTAGCCTCCTCACAAAGTTTCTGAAACTTCTCTAACAAATACTCTTTGCCATTATCTGATTCAAGGCCTTTAGCTTACAACTTTCTTAATTCTCAGCTAAGGCTTTGAACTTGCAAAAGAAATCAGCTACCTTTGACTTTTGCTTCAAAAAACTTCACCTAACAAAACCTTGTACATTTATCAATAAACAGTACAATGTACCTGCTGTCTCTTAGTGAGGAGGTCATCATAGGTCCACAAATGTTAGTATGGACCAATTGAAGTTTTACTTGAGCTCTTCATGCCTTATTGACTAGTAATGGCAATCTAGTCTGCTTTCCAAGCTGATAGACCTCACAAACTTCATTTTAACATCTACCTTAGACATGTCTTCAACCAGATTCATCTTGTGTAGCAAACCAAGTGACCTGTAATTTACATGCCCTATCCTTTTGTGCCATAAACAAGATTCATCAGCTAAACTAGCATAAGCTTTCACATCCAACTGATTACATAAAAAAAATCTATCAATCATAGCTACTTTCACTAGTTCTTTGACCAAATTAGTCCTCAATCACACAGAACTTGTTCTTAAAAAGAGTGAATAGCCTTTCTCTATCAACTAACCAACACTAAGCAACTTTTGGTCAATATCAAGTACAAAAAGGACATCTGAAATTGTCTTGTTACTTGAATTAGTGTTGATCACAACCTTGCCTCTTCCTTTGGCCTTAATGAAGTTTCAATTTCAAATTCTGACTTTGGAGACAAAACTGGTGTCAAGCTCCCTGAACATTTCTTCAACAGATGCCATGTGATGAGCGCAGCCACTTTCAATCAGCCAATCCTTTTTTACCCTACTTGAAGTTGCAAAACAAAAAGCAGTAAAAAAATGCTCCTCTTGACCTTGAATTTCCTCAATAGTTTCAGCTCAGTTTTGCTGTTGTGGTTGTGCCTTTAATTTGTTTTTGCAGACCTTTTCTACATGACCAAGTTACTTGTAACTCCTACATTGGATATGAGATCTGTACCTTTCCAAATGTGTGGTTTTCTTGCAATGAGTACATGGTGAGAACTTCTTCTTTCTAGCATCCTTCTTTGGCTTCTCCTTCTTGTCTGACCAAAGTTTCTTTCCCTTGTAACTTAAGCTTGAGCTTTCTTTGCTTTTAGCCTGAAAAGTTCCTTTAGGGTACTCCTCAACCTTGTTGGCCCTTCTCTGCTCTTGTGCATAAAGAGTATTTATCAACTCTGTTAGTGATATAGTTGATAAATCTCTTGAGTCCTCCAATGAAAATAATCTTTGACTCATACTTTTTTGGAAGAGTTGTAATGACTTTCTCAATAGTCCTTTTGTCACTGAATTCATCTCTCAAAAGTTTGATGTTGTTGATTGTGGCCATTATCCTATCAAAGTACTACTTAATGGATTCAGACTCTTTCATCTTCAGATTTTCGAAGTCTCTCCTCAAATTGATCAACTACTGCTGTCTGGTTTTATCAGACCCCTGAAACTTTCCTTCAACTTCTCCCAAGCCTATTTTGGAGAGTCACATGCCATTATCCTAGTGAATATCACATCAGAGACTCCATTTTGTAGGCAAGACATTTCCTTGTATTTCTTGGCACGGTTCTCATTGTGTTGCCTGATTTGAGCTATGGTAGGATTAGCTCTCAAAGGTGGTGGCTCTGTATCAGCTTGAACTACATTTCACAAATCATGAACTTGTAAATAAGTCTTCATTTTCACAGCCCATATGTTGTAGTTCTCACCAGCAAAAACAGGTGGTGGTGAAAAACTCATGTTTTGCAGCAACAAAAAACAACTTTTATCTCTTTCTTTTCAAACACTCAATAAAAAACAAACAACAAAAGGCCCTCAAAGATGACAGGCTCTCGATACCATTTTTTAAGGTTACCATCAACAAAAGAAAGAAAATTGAAAGAAAATAAATCGAAGAAGATGATCTAGAATGATCTGATTATGATTTTCATTGAAAGTAAAGATTATAAGTTACAAAGATTTTACCTAACACAACAACTCCCACTTATTACATTGAGAATTACAAAAACATATCTTATACACTTAAACAAGAAGACTTATCAGCTTAAATCATCACCTAAACATCAGAGTATTATCAACCTAACTTGCTAAATAGTCTTTGAACATCAACAAAATGAATTACAAATTCAACTAAACTAGTTGGAAATAAAAGAAACTAATCAGTTGCATAGTTGAGCCTCTACAAAGCATGTTTGCTGTTGCATTGCAGGCCAAAGTTCAACACTCTCCCTTACTATATTTCCCCCTATATGATTTCCTCAAGTTTACTTAAGGGGACGGAGAGTTATATTCTCAATAATAAGAGTTGTAGCTCATGGAATAACAAAACTTTTTTTCACAAAATCTATATGGAGTTTGTCTATATTCAAAAAATCTTCAATACGATCTCAATTTTTTTCCTCATCTTCGTGCTTCATTTGAGCATTATTAACTTGTTGATCTTTACAACACAAATGTTCTGGTTTTCTTGTTTTATTCAATATTCTAACAAGTTTTGCAATTGATTTGAACTTCTTCCAATCTCGCATCATCCTAAAATAATTAGGTTTAACATGTCCAACTTTTACACAATAATGGCATAATATCCTTTTAATATTCTTATTTTCTGCCTCAAAGAAAAACTTGCATATTTAGCTTTAACAAAAATTGTAAGAGTGATAGTTTCCTTACCTTTATTGATGTAATCGAGCCCTTTATGACATGTTCAAATCTTCTTGAAGCCAAAAATTCATCAAGCATTTCACTTTAGCCTTCAAACTTCTTCGAGACTAGCTTTCCATCGTCTAACTCCTTCTTGGTTGTTTTAAAAGCATCATCCTCTTTTTTCTTGGACCATGTTTTTGAGAATTTCTTTTCTCCTTTGAAGATGATAACTTTCTTCCCTCAAGGAATCATTTAGTTGGCACAACACCTTCATTTTCTTTAACATGTGGCTATAAGCATCCTCAAATGCTTTAATGGGCACTTTATCATTATCTAAATCTTCTTCTTTCTTTGTTCCATAATATGTTGAAATCTGGTTTAAATATATAGTAAAAGCAACATAGTTGCTTAAATCTTCATCTGTATCATAACTTTCGATCTCTTCATCACTCCAAGTGATTGAGAATGACTTTTCCTTCTTAATATTAGCCCATTTCGATTGCATGTGACCAAATCCCTTACATTCATAACATTTGGATTAATTCCAAGAAAATAAAATTTGGATTAATTAGTGGTTTTATGGTGAAGTGTGATATTGAGAATTATTATTAAAGTGTAATAATTTCATTAATTGAAATATGGGTTTTGTGATAAATGGTTTTAAGGAAAAGGGGCTTAAGTGCAATATTAGCATTAGAGGATTAACTTAGTTAATTTACAAGAGTTTATAATTAAATTTTATGATTAGAAATATTAGATAGAGATGGGACTAAATAAGGATCATTAGATCATGTTTTTAAAAATAAAGGTTTAGGACCATTACTTTATTTTATTTTATTTTCCTTAACCAGTCATTGTATAGTTTAATAAAAAGAATAGAAATATGCAAATACTGACCCGTTTTACCCTTTCTAGTGCCCATTCAAAGAGGAAGAAGAAGGAATTTCTTCCTTCATTTTCTTGATTTCTTCTTTAATCTCTATCTCAAATTCCAACTTCAACTTTGTTTCCACAAAGAATCATACTCTAAAAACCTCTCTTGCACCATCTCTATCACTTTTTCTTCCACCAAAAAACCTAGAGTTTGAATGGGTATAGTGAGAAAGTAAGACTTAGAGTAAGAAAGCTCGATCAAAGGTAATAGAAGTAGTTTTTATCATCTACCATGTTTTATTTGAATTTATATAAGCTTAATAAGTAGTCGAGCATATTTATGACTATTTATTATTGATATAATGTGGGTATTTATTACATATTCAAGAGAAAAAGAGTGGTAGAGGTGATACAAGCCAAAGGAAGAAAAGCTTGTAGATTGAGGAGAAAGAGAATATTTTTCTTTTATTTTGACTATTTTTGTTTGTAAGTTTTCTTGGAAAATTTCTTATTTATCTTGTTATAATTGTAGCAACCAACAAACTAACCCAAACTCCCACTAAGTAACAAAACTTGGTGGTTCTCCATATGGTCTTCCTTAGTTAAATCACCATCAAGAAAAGCATTCTTAATATCCAATTAATTAATATTCCAATTATGCATCATAGGGAGGGAGATCAATAATTGAATTGAAGCAATTTTATCATTCTGAGAAAAGGTCTCTTTATAGTCAAGATTAGGAATCCATTTATACCCTTGTGCAACCAAATGAGCCTTTAGCCATTCTATCTTTCTATTATAATCAATTTTAACAGAATAAAACACATCGACAACCATAATAGTTTTGCTTGATGGTAAGGGAACAAGGTCCGAAGTATGGCATGGAGGACATTCATCTCTTTCGCAGTAACTTCTTAGCATCCAGGATTTGGCTTTGTTGCATTAACAATTTTAGGAATTGACACATTGGATAAAGACAAGGTGAAGTCATAAAATGAGGTGTTAATCGATGATAACTCACAAAATTATAAATTGGATGAAGATTACGAGAAGAATGAATACCTTTTTGGAGGCCAATAGGTTCATTTGCTTGAGGCATGACCATATATGCATAAGATGGTAGTTGAAGAGATGATTCAATTGGATTAAACTTTCATTAAATGGCTGGAGAAGGATTAGTAGGATGCATAATGGATCGTTTGGAGTAAACCAAAAGAGATTTTGAAAGTAGTGTAGAAATAAGAATGAGAAAAATAGGAATATGAGGAGTTTCGTTAGCAACCTTTTTGTTAAATTAAACTATGGATTATATTGTTAAAGAAAGTAAATTAACATGCTAATGTGGGACATTTGAAATGAATTAAATTCAAATTAAGTGAGACTCAATTAGTGAATAACCAAGGCCTTACTAATACTTAGACAAACTTTGGATGATGTTAGTGGTATAAATTGATTATGGCCTTAAAAATCCATTAACATCATTTAAGAACTAATCTGCATTGTTCTATGGAAAGCTAGATGTGACTGACTTAGTTTAGCGGATAGGAAATATAATTAAATCACCGCTCTGCGAAATAACAAAGGTGTGTGAATCTATGATGCGTATATCCTTCAATCTAAGGCGGTTAGTTTCTTCTAAAATTTGTATGGCGATATCTTGAAACCTATGAGGGGACTACATCCTAGCTCCTTTCCATACCTTGACTCCTATGATGTTAAGTTTCTAGGCAAGACGGTTATTGATGAGGAAATTGAGAAGTCACATTTGACATGACTCCATTAAAGGCCCCTAACAGAGATGGTTTTCATGCACTCTTTTTTAAAAACAATGGGGAATAGTTTGAGGCGCAATTTGTTAATAGGTTAAAAATATATTTGCTAGAGGAACTATTGATCCAAATAATAATACGTTGCTAATACTTATTCCCAAGGTCTCGAGTCTTGAAAGTTTCTCTCAATTTCACCCTATCAGTTTGTGCTCTATTCTATACAAGTTGATTATGAAAATTATTGCTAATTGTTTTAAAATGATCTTTCCTAAGATTATTGCATAGGAGTAGGCTAGATTTATTACTAGAAGGAATATTACTGATAATATCCTTATAGAGAGAAAGTGATTCATTCCATGAAGGGTAGACATACTAATAAGTAATGGATGGTCGTTAAAATTGATTTGGAGAAAGCCTATGATAGGGAGCGTTGGGAGTTCATTGATGCCTGTCTCCAAGCTGCAGACATACTAGACTTCCTTAGACGAGTAATTATGTCTACAATCTCAAATTCCACTACGCAGATTTTGTGGAATGGCATCCCAACATAGAAATTTAGGCTAGCAAGAAAGGCCCGTCAGGGATTTCGTTGTCACCGTATCTTTTTTTTCTTGTGCATGAAATAAATTAGTCATAATATTCATGTTGTAATTAATAATGACAAATGGTGCCCTATTCGACTCTCACGATCGGGTCCAACTCTATCACATCTCATTTTCACAAATTATTTAGTCATTTTTTGTGAAGCAAACATATAACATGCTCATCTACTTGAAGAAATATTAGAGCATTTTGTTCTTTTTTGGCCATCGAGTTAATGCTTTGAAGACTAATATTTTCTTCTCTAGTAGTGTGGATGATGCTTTAGGAGATTTGATCAGTGGTCTTCTCGGATTTCAAAGTGTAGAATCTTGAGACATACCTAGAAGTGCCTCTTTTTCATGAAAAGGTCACTAACAACACTTTACGATTTGTGGTGGAAAAGATCCGCAGTGAGCTATAAAGTTGGGATTCCAGACAATTATCTCTAGCCATAGAGCTACTTTAGCGTAATCAATCCTTTTGACTATACCTAGTTATTGCACGCAATCAATGTTGATCCCTAAGGAACTCTGTGAGGAGATAAAGTGTATGGTCTACAGCTTATTTGGGGGTCCTCGAATGGTGGAAGGAAGATGGATTTAGTTAGTTGGGAATTTTTTTTTCAACCCTGCTCATGTGGTGGTCTTGGTTTTAGGTGATTAAGGGATCAAAACACCTTTCTTCTATTGAAACTTGGCTCTAATATAGCCTCAAAGTCCAACGCCTTATGGGTTTGTGTCTTACACTCAAATTATGGTATGAAGGAGGATATGCTTGAAAATATTTCATGAGCTCGATGATCGTTTCTTTGGAGGGCCCTTTCTAAGGTTTGGCCCTTACTCTGAGATAATTTAATCTAGTCAGTGAGAAATGGAAATAATATTCAATGTTGGAAGGACCCATCGATTTTGAATGTAGGGCCATTGATCTAACGAATTCCTTCTCATGCTAATATTGTCTCAGATTGTTTACTTAATGAAATGATAACAGAAGATGACTCTTGGAATCTTGATTTATTTCGTGTTTGGTTATTTGAAGATATTGTAAGGCGAATTGTTGGCATTCCCCCTCATCTTACAACTAGACTTAATAGGATTTCCTGGCTTCATACTTCAATGGGTTTCTTTTCCATTAAAAGTGTGTATTGGATGCTTCGTGAGAGATCTTTGAATCCAAGATATGCAACTTAGAAAATTGCTTAGAAGTTTCAAAGCCCTCAAAGAGTTCACATATTTATATGGCTTCTCGTTAAATAGCTATTAGGGATTGGACATGATAGCCCTTGTTTGTTTCGCGAACATGAATCGAAGGATATTTTACATGTAATTAAATATTGTCTTGCATCAAGAGAAGTATCATTGCAGGTTATTTTGGTAAGCCAGAGCAGTAATTTCTGCTTAAATAATCTCCATGAGTGGTTAGCTTCAAATATTCAAAACCCATCAAGGCGGACCGTGAGAGTGGTAAAATGGTCTTACCTCTTTGGTTTGCTTGCTTGGTGTATATGGAAGAAGAGGAATCTTTTCACTTTCCAAGGTGTAACTTGGAGTCCCTTTGAGATTGTTAAAGTCTGTTATGGTTAGGCTAAATAGTTGACTTAGTTCATAATGAAGACTCATTAGTGCGGCATGGAACTAGATTTGGGAATTCTCTGCCAGGTAATTGGGTCTATTTAAGCACTAATGGCATCATTAAGACAAACTCAAGAATTGCATCAACAGGGAGAGTTTTATGTGATAGAAATAGAGATTAGGTTATGGGGTACAACCATTATTTCGGGTAATGTTTAGTCTTTGGTGTCGAATTATAGGGTATTCTAGGTGGTCTGGTTCTTCTGCAAGGCCGTGGGTACCAGAGGGTAACGATTCAAAGTGATTGCTTGGAGGTGGTCAAGGTTTTCCAAGACACTCCATCACATTAATCAACTTATGCTTTGATCAGGCTATCCAACAACTTTTTATGCATGTCGAGCACTGACGTTTACGACACGTCTAAAGGGAGGATAACCAAGCTACTGACTGCATAGCTAAAATGGTCTCAAACAGGAAAGAGGGCTTGCAAGTTTTCAATGATCCTCCTAGGGAGATGCTAGCAATCCTTTAATTTGATAAAGCAAGAGTTGTTTTTGCTCAATTTAATATAATGTTATTAAACTATTTTGTTTCTTTTCAAAAAAAAAAATTTTAAGGCCATCCTAATTAGGAATCTTAATTTTCCCTATCTTAGCTATATTATTATTAGTTTTTTTCCTCCCTTGGCTACAAGCTTATATTGGTTATTTGTGACATCAATACTATTCTAAAATCATTCTATCGACTTCTAAATACAATTTACTCTACCGATTTTGCTGTTCAAATTTCTTCTTTGAATTTGTCATTTTTTATGGTTCGATTCATCGATAAGTAGCCTTCAAGACCTTGCCGCAATAATAACCAAATTGATGCTATACTTTTTACTTCAAAATTCTTTAAAATCATCCATCATTATCCTACATTGGTGCTTTAGAAAATACACCAATTACCACCCTCAAATTGCCTCTGATCTATCAAACTTTGGTTAACCAATTGCTCCGCTGCAAGTTACTCAAATGTCAGCTAGCTTAGATTTAATTTTTGCTGATGTTTGCTACAACTTCCCATTGCCATTTGTCGTAATTACTTGCTCTAAAATGCTGCCAATTGTGGATTATTGCTCTTATATATTGTTGTTATTGGTGAAAAGATACTAATAGCATATTTGAAAAAGGTAAAAACTAAAGAATTAGAGAGCTCTTAGAACTAGAAATTGAATTGTATTATAGAAACAAAATTGATTTGTTTATTTCTCGGAAAATGTAACTTGTAAATCTAACTTTCCTTATCATCTAATACACGTATTTATAACCTTTCTTCCTAAGTTGTTAGTTTAACAACTCAACCGCTGAACTGTTAACAACAGAAAACCTGAATCTAACTGCTTCACAACTACCCTTAATTGTTATCTCTGATATTCACTATCTACTCAACTTTCAAAACTCGTAAAAATTGTCAAAAATTACAAAAGTACGAAGCTGAAAATGGCTTTGTAAAAATGTCTAGGACTTGATCACACACAGGAACTTTTCCAATAATAATAGACTAATCACTAACTTTCTCCCGTACAAAAAACAAGTCTAGTTCAACATGTTTAAACTTGGAATGCAAAACCGGATTAGCCACAATAGCCAAAACACTCGAGTTATACACCATATCATGGCATATGATCAGATTGAAACTGAAGTTCACTTAACAAAGACATTAACCAAATAATATCTGCAGTAGCAACTGCCAACCCACGATACTCTGCCTTAACTGTAGAAGGAGACACCCCCTGTTGCTTTTTAGAGCACTAAAACACAATATTACCCCCAAAATACACACAATAACTTGTTGTAGACCATCGATCATCAAAATCTAATCCCCAATTTGCATCAGCATACCCAACAAATGACAACCTCTCAGATGGTTTTATAAACACCCTATAATCAACTGTACTACATAAATACCTTAAGATTCTTTTGAGAGCTATGTGGTGGACCTCTATAGGAGCATGCATTAACTGACAAATTCGATTTATAGCATATGCAATGTCCAGTTGAGTTAGCACAACATATCATAGCGCTCCTGCAATACTTCGATACTCACTAGTATCTTCAACAGGAGTACCCATATCTTTGGACAAAAATGAGGAACTAACCATTGGAGTATGAACAATTTTAGAGTTCTCCATATAACATCGGTCAAGTAAGTCAAGTACATACTTACATTGACACAGATGAACAGACCCATCTTTCAGACAGGTGACCTCAATACCCAAAAAATAATGAAGATCGCCCATGTCTTTAAGTGAAAACTCAGAGTGCAACCTTGTAACAAACTCACTGATATCTTGAGTGGTATTTCCTGTAATTATGATATCATCAACATATACTAGGACATACATACGAGCACCACCAGTTATATGTATAAACAAAGAGGCATCCGATTTCGATCCCATAAAGCCTATAAAAAGAAGAAATGCTTTCAGTTGATCAAACCATGCTCTTGGAGGTTGTCAAAGACCATACAGCGCCTTTGTTAATCGACAGACAAGAAGTCGCCCATCTTCACCATATTGCACATATCCAAGAGGTTGTTGCATGTATACTTGTTCATTAAGCTCACCATTCAGAAAAGCATTATTTACATCTACCTACCAAAATGACCATTTCTTAAATACTGCAATCGAGAGAATAGTCCGAATAATGGCTGGCTTGACAACTAGACTAAATGTTTCTCTAAAATCACACCCTGGCACCTGAGAACATCCTTTTGCCACAAGTCTACCCTTCCGTCGAGTAACTGTACCATCAGGAATGCGCTTAATTTTAAACAACCACTTACATCCAATCGTCTTTCTCCCTGACAGAAGAGGGAAAAGCTCCCAAGTTTGATTTTGAATCAATGCATCATATTTTGCCTAAGTTACTAACCTCCATTCTTCTTTTGCAAAAGCTTTTTCAATTGTACGAGGCTCACATTCAACAATTTCAATAGCTAGAACCTTAGGTTTGAACACCCTTGCTTTGGACCGAGTAATCATATGATGTGTATTTGCAAGTTATCGTGGAGGCTCATCAACAGGAACAAAAGTTTCTAGTGTAAACGAATGTGTGTGATCACCCGTATTCCCAGGTTCACGAGGTAGACCACTTTCGTAGTTAGCCGCTTTAGGTCCTGGTGTGGCACTACTATGATCCAATGCTCCGACTACAATATTCAAGCGCGATTACTTAGTAACTACATTCTCATTATAACACAATCCTGAATCTCTACGAGAATCATTAGAAGAAGACAGTTGTCGAACAATGAGAATGAATGTGGTGACTAAATCATTTACAGTAATCGTTAAGACGTTCTCAGAAAACAAAAACTGTTTTTCATCGAAGATGACATGACAAGAGATAAATACCTTTCCATCTGATGTGAGACATTGATAGTCTTTATGATGAGGACTATACCCAAGAAATGTACACGGCTAAGACCGAAACTCCAACTTATGTTTGTTAAACGGAGGAAGATAAGAAAAAAAATAACATCCAAAAATTTTAAGATGATCATAAGTTGGGAATTTACCATGCAAAACAAAATACGGAGACTTATCTTGTAACATTGGAGTAGGTAATCTATTAATTAAATGTACTACACAATTAAACGCAAAACCTTAAAACTTCATTGATAAACTTGCTTGAGCAAGAAGAGTAAGACCTACCTCGACAATATGACAGTGATCCATTCAACTACTCCGTTTTTTTCTGAAGTATGTGGGCAGGTGATTCGATGAACAATGTCATGTCGTGCAAGTAATGCTTGAAGGAATGATATTCACCACCCCAATCACTCTGAAACTACTTAATGTCTCTTGCAAACTGAGTTTTAATTAATTACTGAAATTGGACAAAACAATCAATTGCTTGAGATTTGCGTTGAACAAGAAATATCCAAGTAAGCCGAGTATAAACATCCACAAATGAAACATTATACCAATTGCCACTATAATCAATAGTTACGAGCCCCTATAAGTTTGAGACCACTAATTCGAAAGGAAAAGTATATACAGTATCTGACTTAGAAAAGGGTAATTTATGTGCCTTCCCTTTTTGACATGTAACACACATGTGTATAAGACTATTCTTATTAGAAACTAAATTACAATGCTTCAACACACTTTGAACTATACGACTAGAAGGGTGACCTAACCGCCGATGCCATAACTAAAAAACTTCATCATGAGCAAAACTCGAACTCAAACACGTATTATTCATTGATAGAGTGAAATCAACATTACTCAAAACCACTAGTGAGAACTTATACAACCCATTATGTGTGTGGCCCAACATCAAAACTGCTTGAGTCTGGATGTCCTTAACTAAGAAATGGAACGGATGAAACTCAAAGTACATGTTATTTTCCCTAGCGAATTGCGAGACTGACATCAAGTTCTTACGAATACTAGGCACATGTAACACATTAGATAAATGCAATAATGTTTTTGATGTATCCAATGTAGAACTACCCACAGAGGCAATTTTAGAACAAGTTCCATCACCCATTAAAAGTGGAACATTACCTGATTATGGAGCGGAATTGTTTAACTCAGACACATTTTTGCATACATGATGTGTCGCTCCCGAATCAAGATACCACTCGGTTGAAGTCTTATTCTCGATAGGCACAAGAATATACTACTCTTCATTAGAATACTCAAGATCCTGAAACATCAAAAACTCCCAAACAAGCTGAGGAATCCATGATTCGATCCAGGAAAAATGGCCCAACACCGGCATCGTGATTTGGCCCTTGAAAAACTTATGCTCTGGGCTTTGTGTAATTCAGACCAACTGACCCAAATGGCATTTTGACATTCGGTCCATAGTAATTATTTCCATTCCAATCGATTAGAGAGCCTACTTGCACACTATTAGCATTGGGAATGATAGGCCCACTCATGGCTAAATTGGTGTACATCCCTTCTCCAAATTCATTAGCATTAGAAACCCAATTGGCATTTGGGCTAGCACCTCCAAATGACTCGCCTTGTTGCCAAATAGAACTAGGGTAATACCTATCATTCATGCTCAGCCTATGTGAATTAGAGTAACCTTTCTTTGTAACAGCCCGTTTTTCAATGGTGTCGAAAACAGTGATTTTGGGACCATAAACCCGACGAGAAAATTTTATAATGAGTGTTTAAATTAAATAAGTCAATAATAATTTTATATGAAATTTTGAATTGAAGAATTTTAATTATTGAATTAAAAATTAGTATAAGTGATTTGGTTCAAAAGTCAAGTGGTTTTAGGAAATGAGGTATTAGGGCCTCGTTTCTGAAATTAAGGGTCGTAAATATTTTATTAAATATTTATAGAGTCTTATTATATGTGAATTGAAGTTCGATTGGATAATTTTGATGATTAATTGCTTAATTAAGGAAAAAGGAGTAAATTATGAAAGGGGTAAAAGTTAATTGCTATTGATTAAAAATAAAAGGGACCAAAATGGTAATTACACCATGGTAAAAAAGTCCAAGCGGTGGAGGATATGATTACCTTCTACTAACTTTTAGGTTATTTATTCATTTAGTCCTTTTTAGTTTAAGGCTAAATTGTAAACAAGTTTGTTTAATTGGAATTTAATATAATTGAGGGACCAATTATGAAATTAGATCCTTTTTAAATAGACTAAAAATATAAATGATGTGAAACTCTTTATATTTTTATAAATTGCAATTAAATCCTAATAAAAATGAGGATTTACTAACTAGTTTAATTTAGTATGATCGAGAATGGTGGTGTCGAGGTCACAATTTCGATGTGTTAGACAGTAAATATTAATTATTTTAATATTTAAGAGGTCATTAGTATCGTATTAGAATTTGGTGACAAAATTTTATCGTTTAGATAGTCAATTAAGTAAAAAGGACTAAATCGTAAAAGCTGAAAAATGTGAAATTCATTAGTTAAATGTGTTTATTAGTAGAACAAAGGTTTAGCAAGGTCCTTAAGAAGTAACCCTAAGGAAGGGTTAGTGGATGTTTTTGGTCATTACAAACATGAAAATCTAATTAATTACTAAAGGACAAAAGAGTAAATAAATAAACTAAAGTAAAAAACAAAACTTAAAGTGAAAGAAATGAGTTATCTTCCTCATTTTTTTTTCTTTCCACCATAGTCGAACCCTAAAGGAACTTGAAGAACAATCGGTTAGATAGGTCCTTTGATTGGTAGGTGATTTCTCACTCGTTTTTAGTAATTTTTATGTTTTTGAGTTCGTATTAGCTTAATCTAGCTAACTCGGGGACTAATTTGTGAATCTGTTAAATGTTATAAATTTTTTCCATTGATGAATGTGTTTTTTCTTGAAAATTTATTGAATTTTATTAAGCTTAGATGTTGGATTTGATTATTTTGTAAAGTGATTTTTGATGATTTTAATGCTTAAGGACTGAATTATTGAAGTGTTAAATTTGCAACGACTTAAGGTGAAATAATGCAAAAGTGGGCTGTTGAAAGACACATGAATACTCGGCAAGCTAAAAATTTAACATAAAATGGTTAATTTGCCAGTTTTTAGCTAAAAGACTAAATTAAATAAAAATGAAAAGTTAAGGGTAATTTTGTAAAAATACCAAAAAGACTTATTTGTATAAAATGATTAGAAATTTCATTTTTATTTAAATAATTGAATGAAATTGTTGTAATAGATCAAGATCGTGTTCCGATCGTGGAAAAAAGAAAATTACGGATTTACCCCTGAAGTTCATTTTAACTGCAATTTCGTCCGATAAGTTCGTAACGTTAAATTTACATTTAAATAGTATATTATTTGTATTCTTTATAATTGTTACAGAACAGGTTATGGTACGTGAAATTGAGAAAGATGAAAAAGAAATGAATGAAAGAGATATCAGGCTTTGAGTCGATGATTTGAAACCGACGCGATGGCTGAGGTACCGCATATGTTGCGAGTCATTGATAGCTCGTGCGAACAGTATCGTGAGTCAGGAAATGAGAAAAGAAATATGGATCCTTAATGGATTACAGGCCCTACGATGGCTGAAATTTATGCATAAGTGCATATTTTCGACAGCTCGTGTGAACAGCATCGTTAGGGAACAGTTATATGCACAGATACCGTATCGATGACCAAGGTATCGCATATGTTACGAGTCCTCGACAGCTCGTGTGAGCAGCATTGTGACTCGAGAAAGAGATATAGATCCTAAATGGATTACAAGCCCTATGATGGCTGGGACTATGCTTATTGCATACTCTCGATAGCTCGTGTGAGCAGCATTGTTAGGGAATAGTTTATAGTACAGATAGACACCGTACCGATGGCTGGGGTACCGTATACGTTGCGAGTCCTCAATAGCTCATGTGAGCAGTATCGAGTACTGGTAACAGAAAAGTTATAGACAGGAAAGTTAGGACACCAAATATGGCTTAAGGAAGCAACAGTTCATCCTAGCTCGGTTGAGATATAATTGCTTTATGCATATGATTGGTAACTCTTTAAACTCGTCAAACTTACTAAGCTTTGAAGCTTACCAAAGATGTTATTATTGTTTTGTAGATTGTTTGCTGTTTGAAGATTGAATCATCTCGAAGAAATAACACTATCTCGGGTGCTCATTCGGTAGTATTTTCATCACTTGGTTATATGACATGTACTAGGATGATGTTACCCTTGAAATGTTTGATTTTGGATTGTTGGTTCTTTGTTGAACTAAACTTGCTTGCTTGCTTGATGTTGTAATTAAGCAAATATGTTTGGTAATGATTTGGCATGTGAATTTAAGAATACTTGTGATGATTGGTTGTATTTTGTGTCATATGATAAAACAAGTATTGTCATGTATAGATTTTGTAGGATGAGGATTTGAATAAGAATCTTGTGTTGAATGATGGTTGATAAACTTGAG
The DNA here is from genome assembly GCA_005610355.1 of Gossypioides kirkii. NCBI lineage: Eukaryota > Viridiplantae > Streptophyta > Magnoliopsida > Malvales > Malvaceae > Gossypioides > Gossypioides kirkii. The sequence goes on from CP032245.1 coordinate 15,905,337, forward strand.
GACTTGTGTGAATAATCGAATTATGTATACTTGTTTTGGTAGAATTCTTGCATGTATCGGTAGAAGTACAGAGTAGGGGAGAAGTTGGTTACTAACTTACATTGTATCGGTAGGTGACATACGAAGTATCAAAAGTTCTGTTCATAGTAGTATCGATAGTCTAAATACTTGTATTGGTAGAAGTTGTAGGGTAAAACTTCTTCGCTCTCTAGAGTCTTTAGTATTAGTAAAAGCATGACATGTTTCAGTAGAAGTCATACTTGTATCGGTAATATTGTCTCAAGTACCGGTAGAAGTCTACACTATTCTTGAACTGTTTATTGACTAGACAACTACCGATACTTGTCCAACAAGTACCGGTAAAAACATCCAAAAATCATGGAAATGACCTTTTTTCCCTTGTTGAGTTATAATTATATTTAAATGATTATGTATGACATGATATTAAAAGATGAACAGATAAATGAATAGAAAGACACCAGGACCCTAACTGGTGACTATTTTCGGGTTTTGGGTATTACAGACATGAAAAATGGATGTCATGATTTGTGAAATGAATATTGATTCCTTCTGCGATGTAATGATAAGTATGTTTGGTTATAGTTTGGTTAGCTAATGGTGAGAACTGTGTGTTTGGGATACAGGACCATGTGATCCCTGATGGAAAATATTTGTACGTGATTCCTAAGTTCTTGCGTGATTGAATTTGATTATTTATTGATTGAAAGGTTGTAAAAGAATGTGAAAAAAATTAAATGTAGTTAGTATTCTGAGCTACAAATTATAATTGTAAAAGTTGTGATTGAATTGTATGTAAAAAAAAAGACTCGAAAAGTTCAGTAAACTCTGAGACCTTAGATCGGAGGTGGTTTTGGGCTTTTGGGTGTTACATTCTTGTTAACACTAGTTCTCAAATGTGATACATGAGGCGTCGAATCCCCAATAGCCACCCATTCGAACAGAGCCCAGCCTTGCGACGACCCCAGTGAGATTGGACCATATCAAGCAGCCATCAAATTTGCATGCGACGACCTTCACACACCATTGTATGGCGTACAAGCCATCATTCCCTGTCTAGACAAAGAATCACCATACGACAGCTCTTGAGAGATGACTTGAGAGGTGGACGCTGATGTTGAAGATTAACGATCATAACGGTAATAGCACTATTGTGCAAGGTGCCCCAAACGGTTACAGATCTGACATTATGCTCGACCCCTCACAAATCATCCTCGACTATCGAAGGAGGCACGACCACCTCTCGCTACCACCGGTGTCTCTGAAAACTCCAGATCTGGTATAGAAGATCCCACCTGATTCACTTGGAATGGATGCTCGTGAACCATTCGTTGATGTCTACCTTCATACTCTAACAGCATATCAATGAGTTTGCTCATTGTAAGATGTTCGGACGAGAACGACGCATATGCAATCACGTCATCAAACTCCAGTAACAGTCCCGTGAGAACAACCACTACTTTCTCAAATTTAGATATTTGATGACCTGAAGCTTCAATCAAAGCACAGGTATTTTAAATTTTAGCTACATACTCTTTAATCGAAAGTGTACCTTTCTTGATCGAATGAAGATCATGTTTGACTCTTAACAGCTTTGATCCAGTGATCACGGTAAATAAACGATTTGCAGTGCTCCAGACATCACACGAGGACTGAACTGCAGTGAAACACACCAATAGATGACTACTAATCGTTGACAGCAACCACGAAGCCAGTAGTTTATCTTTTTGCTGAAAGAAAGAATGATCCGAATTGCGAATCAAATTACCTTCACAATCTGAAATGAATCTCGGTAGACTAGCCAATGTTCCATCCACAAATCTAGTAAGTTCATAACCTTCAACTATTAATTTCACATGTTGCTGCCATTGGATGAAGTTGCTCTCATCCAATTTGATTATATCATGTCTCGAAAAGCTCTGAATAAGCTTATACCTTCCAGAATCACCACTGGTCTGAGTTGTTGTATTAGCAGCCAATGACACTGACTGAGACCACTCGAAATAGCGAGAGCACCAGGTGCAATGGGACCAATCGTAAACTCTGCTGAGTTCACCATTGTTGCAGCGAAGCAAGATACCCTAGGATCTCAAGTGAATGATACCATGAAAAGATACTAATAGCATATTTGACAAAGGTAAAAACTAAAGAAACATAGAGCTCTTAGAACTAGAAATTGAATTGTATTAAAGAACCAGAATTGATTTGTTTATTTCTCTGAAAATGTAAATTGTAAATCTAACTTTCCTTATCAACTAATACACATATTTGTAACCTTTCTTCCTAAGTTGTTAGTTTAACAACTCAACTAGTAAACTATTAACAACAAAAAACCTGAATCTAACTGCTTCACAACTGCCCTTAACTGTTATCTCTGATATTATTGGTGTAAGTGACTATTAAGATTTGTTTTGTTGTTGCACTTGTTTAATGTTATCGTAACTAGATTTAAGGTTTATTTATATTTCGGATTGATTGGAAGCTCCGATTAAAGTTTGATTTATTAGATGACTATTTAGATTAATCATATCGCTAATTTATTTATAATTAATTTTTATATAACTTGATAGAAATCACATTGAGATTAGTACGTTGTTAAGTAATTTTATCTCGTATCTCATTAATGATAACATTCAGGTATTTATACATAATATCACTATTCACGACATGACCCCACTGTTCATGACTTGACCCCACTATTCTTAGGACTAGCACTCTGAAAGAAGTTCAGGCATGCCGAACATTCGGTAGAAGCCTACCAATATTAATTGAACATTTTAGATTTAAGTTATAACATGATTTATTAAATTAGTTACTTTAAAATATTATATAATTAGTTTTTTTGAATAATATGCCAGCTGAATTTATTAGAAATTAAAATAGGGAAATATTTCAAATGAAATTAAAATGTAGTAGAAAAATAACAAAACAAAGAGAAACTAAAAAAAACTAGAAAACAAAACATCACACCAACAAAACATGTCCAGTGAACTGTAACGACAGGTATGAGATAAAACACTAGAGAAAGGAAGCAGAAAACAAAACTCGTTGTCTCTATCCACTACACGCTTAAGGATCAAAGTAGGAGTGGTGAACGAAACCAACAATCTTTCAGGCTGCTTCGCAAAACAGATCTGACTGCATCGGCAAACGAACCGCAAAAGGGGATCAAACTACTAAAAGACCACCGATAACCGCAAATCAGTGTTGAGCATTGTGAAAAAACTATCCATGAAAGCAAATCTACCACAAAGGTAGACGAAAACGTGTCATAAAGCAGAAGCATGCCACAAGGTAGATAAAAACTAGAAGAAAACCAAAATATAAAAGAAAATAAGAACTGAATATAAAAAATTAAGGGGAAGGAATACCAACGGTCGATGACCAACATTAAAGCTGATGTCGCCGCCGACTAATCAAGAAAGAAATAGAACACAATATTATATGATTAGTTTTAGTTTGATTAGATGTGCTTATAAGATTAAATTAGAAATTAATTTGACTTGAAATAATTAAAATTTGTTTAAGATTAAAATTAGATAAATTGACGTGGAGTTGATAAACCTTGTGTCTTCTTCATTGATAGTTTGGTGTGATGGTTGGATAGTCGTATATCCCAATCTACTTCCTACCTTGTTTACTTGAGCTAATTTTAAAATGAGAATTTTTATTTATGAGTTATGAAAATTAGTAAATTGTTATTTGCTATGAAAAACAAATGTGAATTATATCGACGAATTGTGGAAAATCGTTCAATAGTTATTTCTATATTTTTATTGAAATGTTTTAAGGATTTTGCTTACTTTATTCAAAATGATTCGATAGATTGTTAACAATGTTACTAAAACTGTTTTATGGGTTTATTTTTGCTAAAGCTTAAATTGTTTAAATGCGATTTTTAATTATTTTTCAACTAATTTTAGTATTTGATAAAGTTAGGATTCTAGGATCACCATTGAGTTGTAAAAAGATCAGTGTTCGAGGTTTTGATTTAGTGTGCCGGTAACAGATAGTTCACGAGTTCCTGTTCGAGCAACATTACTAAAAAATCTCCGCAATCCATGTTTTGTAAGGAAGTTTTCACTTAATTTAACCTTGGCATGTACTTAAGTTCATTGGGTTAGTTGATTGCTTTTATATCAGTTAATTGTTTGGTTATTTGATCAAGTTTTGTTAATTGTTTGGTTATTTTTCTATGTATAATTGAATGATTGATCGAGCGGGTCGCTCCGACAATCACTATGACACTTTATTTTTAACTGGACTTTCGAGTTGGGCTTAGGCTTAGGCTTAGGGTGTTACACCCCTAATAGACCGTTAAGAGCTGACGTGGCATGGCGGGTGATGTGGTAGCTAGCATGGAAAAATGATAATGTGGTGACTAATGTGACATTTGACGTGGAAAAATATTTATGTGGAGAATTTTATTCATTTTTAATTATTTTACAAGGTCTTGATTAATTTTTGAGATTTGTGCTTATTTTTAAGCATGATTGTGTTAAATGATTTATTATTTGCATGTTTAAATTTTTTGTTTTCAATTTTTTATGTATAATTGAATGATTGATCGAGCAGGTCGTTTCGACAATCACTATGACACTCTAGATTTTACCGGACTTTAGGGTTGTGCTTAGGCTTAAGGTGTTACACACTTGATAGACAGTTAAGAGCTGGCGTGGCAGGTGACATGGCGGATGATGTGGTAGCTAACGTGGAAAAATGATGATGTGGCAACTCATGTGGCATTTGACTTGGAAAAATAATGATGTGGAGGATTTTATTAATTTTTAATTATTTTACGAGGTCTTGATTAGTTTTTAGAAATTTGTGTTTAATGATTTTAATTTATTTTTAAGCATGATTGTGTTAAATGATTTATTATTTGCATATTTAAACCTTTTATTTTCATTTTTTTCTATGTATAATTGAATGATTGATCGAGCGGGTCGCTTCAACAATCATTGTGACACTCTAGATCTGACAGGACTTTCGGGTTGGGCTTTGGCTTAAAGTGTTGCACCCTTCATAGACCGTTAAGAGTTGATGTGGCAAGTGACATGACGGGTGATGAGGTAGCTATCGTGAAAAAATAATGATGTGTCGACTAATGTGACATTTGATGTGAAAAAATGTTTATGTAGAGGATTTTATTAATTTTTAATTATTTTACGAGATCTTGATTAATTTTTAGATATTATCTAAAAATTACAAAAATAAAAATAAAAAATATTGAAATTTTATAAAAAAAAAAGCCATAGCTTTTAGATTTTTATAATATTTAATACTTTTAATAACTTATATATTTTTTATAATTTCCATTTTTGTAATATTTTAATAATTTCTAATATTTTTTAAAAATTAATAAAAAATAATTACTTATTTTTTTCCTGTACACACTACTCGACATCATACTTCATTTAATTATCATCAACTTCCCTCGTACCAACACTCCTCAATCAAAATCATTAGTCATAATTAATTTTCTTTTTATTCTGGTTTTCTATTATACTTATTTTTATTAAACTTATATATATCATTTAAGTTCTTTTAAAAATTTATAGTTGAAAGTTATTAATATTTCTATTCTATTTAAATTTTAGTTTTCTTTTTTTACTTTGATTGGATATATAAAATTATATATTTAAAAATATTAAAATATTAACTTTTAACTAAAACTTAATTAATGCATTAAAATATTTATTTAATTTGAAAACCAAATGAAATAAAACTATGAAAATATTTTATTCAATTAAAATTATATATTTAAAAATAATTAAAATCAAATTAAACCCTCCAAAAATAAAAGATCTATTAAGTCATTGTAAAATAATTAAAGATTAATTAAGCCCTTTATGTTAACACTTTTCCCGCCAAATATCATATTAGCCGTCACATCACCTACCACTTCATCATTTAACAGTCCGTTAGGGGTTTTGGTAGAAAATTATATTTGAGGGCTCAATTGATTGCTAACTTTTAATTAAGGGCTCAATTGATTCTAATTTTTAATGAAGGATTCAATTAATTTTTTAAAATTATCTTCCAAGTATTTTTTATACTTAAGTTAATATGTTCCTGCGCCTAGCACAAGATTGTTGGAATTTCGATACTAAGGAAGAAAGAATTGTACAGAAGAAATGAGAAAATTAACAACAAAATTGTTTATTAAAGTTTTATATATTTCCACTTCACTTTTGAATAATGGAAGATGTATTTATAACAAAAAAAACTCCTAATTATGAAAAGAAATAACAAAGATTTTATACTAATAAATATCAAATATATTATGTTAATAAATATTAAATCTTCAAAAAAAATTCGGAAAGCATAATTTGAAAACATAACTTGCACGCAAGTTCTTCAAATCCAGTTGCTTTATAGTTTCATGGTTTACCTTTAGATAGCTCGCATCTTTTTCGCAACCACAATTTGCATTCTAGTTCGCCAAAGTAATGAGCTCACCACTTACTGTGAGTTCACCAATCTTAGAGGGTTTGCCAATTTCTAAGAGTTCGACAAACATGGAAAGTTCGCCATGTTCAATCTTCCATATGTGTTCGTTAGTCTCAAAGAGTTCTCCATTCTTGGAAAGTTCATCAAGTGTTCTTGTTGCATGAATGGTCATCTCGCAACACTCCTCCTTGGCCTTCATGTTGAGAAAACCAATTTCTTTCTCAGCTTCTCAAACCTTGACTTTCCGAGTGGTTTGGTCAGAATATTTGCAAGTTGATTTTCAGTACTGTAGTGAACTAGAGTTACTTCTTTGCTCTGTTCGACTTCTCTTTCAAAATAGTACTTGATCTTGAAATGCTTCGTCATTCCATGAAAGATTGGGTTCTTCGCAATTGTTATGGCGGACTAGTTGTCCTAAAGAATTTTGGTTGCTTCATCCTGCACAATATTCAAGTCAGACAATAGTTTTCTCAACCAAATTGCTTGGTTAACTCTTGTTGCTACAGCTATATACTCTGCTTTAGTTGTGGATTAAGCAATCGTCGATTGCTTCTTCAAACTCCAAGAGAGTACCCTAGATCCAAAGGAAACGAAATATCTGAAGGTACTTCGCATATCATCCCGATCTAGCACAATCACTGTCAGCGTACCCAACAAGCTTCAAGGGGTTAGCCTTTGCAAACCAAATACCAAAATTGATTGTTCCTTTGACATATCACAACCCCCTCTTCGTAGCTTTGGTTGGTAGTCTATTTAGCAAATAGATTGATATGTTGGCTATCTCAGCCCAAAACTCCTTTGGTAACTTTTTTTAAATAACAAACATCTCGAAGGAGTTGGTCATGTGGCATATAAGCTGGCTTTACCACCAGAACTAGAGACGATTCATAATGTTTTTCATGTTTCAGTATTGAGACGGTATAGATCAGATCCCTCACCTGTGATTACACCCATGGAAGTTGAGATTCAGCCGGACTTGTCGTATTCAGAGGAGCCAGTTAGAATACTGACTAGCAAAGTAAAAGAATTGATAAACAAAAAAGTACTATTAGTGAAAGTATTGTGGAATCGCCACGGGATAGAGGAAGCTACTTGGGAGACAGAGCTTCGATGAGATCACAATACCCTAACTTGTTTACTGGTAAGAAATTTCGGGACGAAATTTCCCTAAAGGGGGAGAGTTGTAACAACCTGATTTTTCAGTGGTGTCGAAAACAGTGGTTTCGGGACACAATTCCGATGAGTCAAGTCATAAATTTAGTTATTTTAAATATTCCTTGTGATATATGCATTGTATGAATCATGGTTCGAAAAAATAGGTTGATTAGATAGTAAATTGAATAGAAAGGACTAATTTATAAAAAGGATAAAAGTATAGATGTTAAATTAGAAGGATCAAATGAGTAAAATAACCAAATGAATGTTAGTTAGTGGATTGACATGAGTTATATTACCTTTAAATAGGTTTAATTAAATTTAAAAATGGTTAATTAAACTTAATAATGAAAGTCATGGAAATTACAAGTTTGCCATTATATATATATGAAATTAAAGGAAAGAAATTAGGGCAATTTCACATATTTTCTTCTTCTCCTTCTTCTTCACACGGCTAAAGAGAGAAGTTTAGGGTTTTTCCCATTCAAAACTTTGAGCTTTGATTTGGGTAAGCAAACCTTAACCATTTTTAGTAATTTTTATATTTTTGAGTCCGTATCAACTTAATATAGTTTATATGATGACAATTTGTGAATCTATCAAATGTTGAAAACTTTTCCATGGATGAATATGCTTGTTCTTTGAAGCTTTTGATAGTTTTGAATGCTTGATGATTGGGTTGGATCTTTGTGTAAAATGATTTTTGATGAAATTAGGTTTATGGATCAAAATGTAAAAGTGATGAAATTGTGTATATTTAGTTGAAATAAATTACTTGAAGAGATTTGTAAGAGGACTATGAGTATTCGGCTGGGGTATGTTTGGAATAAATGGGTATTTTGCATGATTATGTTGAAGGGACTAGATTGAATAAAAGGAAACTATTAGGGGTAAAACTATAATTTTCCCAAAAAGGACTAAATGGTTTTGAATTACTAAATTATGTAATTTAATGTGAGAACTGAATGATTTGTGAATGTAGACTATGATCGTGCTACCGACCGAGGAAAAGGGAAATTAGCAGATTAGTTCTTGAAGTCTTTCCTAATCTGCAATCTAGTCCGATAAGTTTGTAGTGTAAATCTTACTTAATATTTCTTGTATATATATATTGTTAATGTATAGAAAATTGAAAGCATTTGGTATTGAAGATGATCGAAGAAATGAAACGCAAAAGATAGTAGGCTTTATGCCGTTGAAATAGTACCAACACGATGGCTGGGGTACCGCATGTGTTGCGAGTCCTCGACAGCTCGTGTGAGTAGCATCGTGATTCGGAAAAAGAGATATGGATCCTATATGGATTACAGGTCCTACGATGGCTGGGACTTATGCTTTATGCATACTCTTGACAGCTCGTGTGAGCATATTTAGGAAACAATTTATAGAACAGATAGACACTGTACCGATGGCTGGGGTACCGCATAAGTTGTGAATCCTCAACAGCTCATGTGAGTAGCATCGGGTACTGGTAACAAAAAATTATGTACAAGAAGAGAAGTTGTAACTACTCCCAAGAAATAGAAACTACTTGGAATTAGTGAATCATTGTTGCCAACACCATGTTGGTGTTCCTTAACTATTGAACTTACTAACTTATAAAACTTACCACAAATATTGTTGCTATTTTGTAGATCGTTTTGCTGACTGAAGATCGGATCATTGACCTCACCTAGAATCACGCTATTGTGGAATCGTCGGTGGATTTTTGCATCACTTGGTCCTATGGCATGTACTAGGATGTTGTTAACCTTTGATATGGAACCAAAGATGTTGAAAACTTACTATCTTGATTTTTGTAAATGCATGTAGTATAACTTTGATGCCTAAGCTCATAATGCTTGTAAAGACTTAGAAGTTATGTGTGTATTGTGATGTTTTAATGCATAACTTATACTGGATGTGTGTGAGGCATTACACTTATGTCTTGGCATCTTTTAATGAAATTTTGCATACTAGTTTCGGTAGAATTATTGCATGTACCGATAGAAGTACAGGGTAGGAGAGAGGTTATTCTCTGACTTGTATTGTATCGGTAGTTTAATTATAGGTATCGGTAGAAGTACAGGGTAGGAGAGAGGTTATTCTCTGACTTGTATTGTATCGGTAGTTTAATTGTAGGTATCGGTAGAAGTACAGGGTAGGAGAGAGGTTATTCTCTGGCTTGTATTGTATCGGTAGTAAGCTTGTATCGGTAGAAGTTGCAGGGTATGAATTTTTGCTCTCTGGAGTTTTTGGTATCGGTAGTTGAATGACTTGTAGCGGTAGAAATCATACTTGTATCGGTAGAATCTACACAGTTCTAAAATTTTTCATTGAATTGATTTCTACCGATACTTGACCATCAAGTACCGGTAGAAGTCTCCTAAAATGTTAGAAATACCATTTTTACCCTTGATAAAATTGTGTCATGTTTAGATATTGTTTTAAATTGGAGAAATGATTTTTTTTTGTATTGATTAAAGATACAAATAGTCGGATAATTGTAAAAGATGAATAGTATAAAATGAATAGTAAACACCAGAATTCTAACCGGCGACGGTGTACGGGATTTGGGTGTTACACTCTTATTCTTCTTTCTCTTACCTTTCTTACCCTTATGCTTATGGGGGTTCACACCATCAATGCTTAAGGCTTGCAGTGCTTCTTCTGCATACTCCTCTCGCCTTGATGCTCTTCTTTGCTCTTTAAGATACAAGGCATTTATCAATTCTGAAAGAGATATAGCTGAGAGGTCCCTTAAGTCTTCAAGTGAGGAAATCTTAGATTCATACCTCTCAAGAAGAGTTGTTATGACCTTTTCAACGACCCGAACTCTTTCCCAAGTAACCTAATGTTATTAACTCTGCCATAATCATGTTTGCGTACTGCCTCACTGTTTCAGCCTCTTTCATCTTCAAATTCTCAAACTCTCTTCTGAGATTAATGAATTGTTGTTGTCTGATCTTATCTAAATCTTGAAACTCTATGTTTAGCTTATCTCAAACTTCTTTTGGGGTCTTGTAGGCCATAATACATGTGAATATAACATCTAAGACGCCATTCTATATACAGGACATCTTCATATATCTTTTAGCTTGCTCATCATTGTGGTGCTTGATTTGTGCGACTATAACGTTGTCCATTAATGGTGTGAACTTGACATCAATATTCACGATCCCCCACAAGGTAAGTCTTCATCTTGACAACCGATATATGGTAATTTTCACTATTGAAAATGAATGGTGAAGGTGGTAAAAAACTCGCGAAGGTCATGTATAGCATAGAAAGAACAACAATGACCTTTAAGAAGGTAGCTCTGATACTAAGGAAAAAAGAATTGCAAAGAACAAACAAGAAATTTAGTAACAAAATTGTCTACTAAAGTTTTATATATTTCCACTTCACTTTTGAATAATGAAACAAAGGTATTTATAACAAGAAAAACTCCTAATTATGGAAAGAAATAACAAAGATTTTATACTAATAAATATCAAATATATTATGCTAATAAATACTAAATCTTCAAAAAAAAAAACTAAGAAGCATAATCTGAAAACATAACTTGCACGTAAGTTTTTCAAATCTAGTTGCTTTACAGTTTCATGGTTTAGCTTTAGACAACTCGCATCTTTCCTGTGACCCAAGTTCGAATTCTAGTTTGCCAAAGTAATGAGCTCGCCAATTTCTAAGAGTTCGCCAAACATGGAGAGTTTGCCATATTCAAGCTTCCATATGTATTCACCTTGTGCTGTGAGTTTGTCACTCTCAAAAAATTCGTCATTCTTGGGGAGTTCGTCAAATGTTTTTATTACATAAATGGTCATCTCACAACTGTTTAAAACTTATTTTAATTTAAAAATAATATGATAATTTTTATTTTTATTTCATTAAGCAATTATATCGATACAGCAAAGAAACAACATATTGGGAGTATGAAATTTAAGGACAGTACTCGAAGCGCATATAGCTCACTCCTTCAATCCAGAAACTTTGCTATTGCTTTGAACTAATTCGACTTAGTTTGTCGATAGTTGTGATTGTGGCGTATCATTGAGCTTGCTTAAGGCATTTTTGCAGGGTTGGGGTTGGACTTGTTAAATTTCCATCACTCCTAACCTTTTCTATTATCGTAAGTGAAATTGATACATCCAATTTTCAATTATTTTCAAAAAAACATTAAATAAACGGTGAAGATGAATAATTCTTTTTTTTTTAAAAACACCATTTGCCTTATCTGTTTCTACGAGATCTAGTACTATTGTAAGAGGGAGATCAAAAATTTGTCATTCTCTTTTCTGACCAAAACTAGTTTGGCTAAGCAATTCGCAAATTGATTTTACTCTTTAAGTATGTAATGTAAGAGCCATTGTTTTTCTTGTGCCAAAATGTTTTGAATTCGTCTAATCAAAGCTGAGTTCAACGTGGTGAAAACACTTTCTTAAATAACTTTAACAACCTCCAAACTGTCATATTGGATTATAACTTTACCATTACCTCTGCATTGGATAAACTTTAATTATTGCATTTGTAAAGTTGATTCAGTTATTATCTTATTTATTCTAGAAGTTTTAATCTGTCAACATTATTAGGTTTTTCTTTTTAAAGTCAACATTATTAGTTAATAACCAAAGAATTGCTCTTATTGACCCAAAATTAGTAACCTTATTAACTTTTACCTATTCTACAAATCTGGAACCTAATCAAGGTAAAAAAGAATTTCAAAGAAAGAAAAACTATCGCAACAATTATAAGCTTCAACATATAAATAAATTTTAACACATTCATTATATAAGTGAAATATATATAATAGGCGAGGGGTTTACTTATATCGGTGGAAGCATTACTTAGCATCTCTTTTTCTTTTTCTGATACAATGCTTAGGGCATAATCCCTTTCTAATACTTAAATAGGAGGATAAACGCCGACAATTATGTCAATGCCAATCGAGTTAAGACTCGATCACCATTTTGTATCACTTTGTACAATTAATATTTTAATGACCCAACTGTCACGTTATATATTTCATTCATATAGATCATACATGCCAAAATTAAAGTAAATTAATTTTTTTAAACATTTAATAAATATATATAATATTTTAGATCAATATGATAGAGATATTAGATTAGTTTGAAAATTTACATGCATGACAAACATACTTATATAGATAAATTCAACAGTTGGACTATTAAAATATTAATCATACAAAGAGATATGAAAGGATGTGAACTTTTTTTAAAAAAATTGATATTAAAATTAAATATATTTTTTATTAAAATGATAAAATTAAGATATTGAAGATCGGATATTTTGGATTTAAATTTTATAATTGTCATGTTTAGATATTTTTCTAAATTTATCAAAATATAAAAATATATAAATACTATAAAAGTAATATTTTTTACTTTGTAAAAATAATATTTTTTTAATTTTACGCTTGAACTGAAACCTAGTTATTGAATGATAATAATTTAATCAAATACGTTAGAATAATATTCTTTGGTTGATTATTCATTCCGAGAATTTCTTTTACACATGCTTCTGACATTCCAATTTTCAATTATTATTAGGCTAAACTATTAAGATAGTCACTTTGATTTATCTTATGTTATATTTTAGTCATTTATATTTGAAATATTATATTTTAGTTACTTTTATTATTATTTTGTTACAAAATGGTCATTTTGTCATTAAGATCTGTTACCTCCCAAATGACAGTTCGACGTGATAGTTAAAATGTGTTTTAAATATCAACGTGGATATCCAGCTGAGATAAGAAAAGTTAATTTTTTTATGAAAATAGAATACAAAAGTTTGTCCTAAGATCCAATTTTCTCCAATTTAAAAAGAAGCAACAGTTGATTTTTTTTGTTCTCTGTCATTCTGTTCTTCTCTTCTTTGATGATAACAAAAAAATCCAATTGTTGCTTCTTTTTAAATTGGAGAAATTTGAGTTTTAGGGTAAAATTTTATATTTTATTTTCATAAAGAAGATTTTAACTTTTCTCAATCAAGTTGGACATTCACGTTGACATTTAAAACTCATTTTAACTGCCATGTCGGGCTATCGTAACAAAATCATAACGCAAGTGACTAAAACGTAATATTTCAAACATAAGTGACTAATATGTAATCTAAGACAAACAAAAGTGATTATTTTGATAGTTTACCCTTATTATTAATTTTAGGCTTAATGATAAATTTGACCACTAACTTTTGCATATTTTGTCAAAATGACCTTAATTGTATTTTTGAGCTTTTTTGGCCATCAACTTTTGATTTTTTTTTTCAAACTACTTTTTCTAATAGATTTAATGAATAAATTCAAGATTTCAATCTTTCTTTTCTTTCAAAAGGTTTCAATTTTTCATACATTTGTTTACTGAGAAGTTTTTCTATATAGTTAATTGTTTTAGATAATTACGTTTATTTTTTGTAGATTAAGAGTTTTTTTTAATTTAATATATTATTTATTTATTTTATTATTTTTCACATGTAATTATCTTATTGAGTTATCTAAGTAATAAATTACATCTCATTAAAAATATTTCACCGCTATCGCCACTGTTGTTTCATGTCATAGTATTGTTATAGTATTGTTACACGTGTGTTTAGCTTACTTTTTATTTCACGTTACAATATTGCTACAGTATTCAATCTCACCGTCACCGTTATTTTTACATTAATCTCAAATAATCGCATTGTTCATTCAAATTCACCCTAAATCTATTAGTGATCAAATTTATCATTAAACCTTAATTTTAAGAAGAGATCAAATTTATATTCTCATCTTCAATTAGCGCCAAAGGAAAAAAAAGGAGGAGAAAGAAAAGAAAAATCTACCAAGAAATAAAATAATATGAAATTTTGTTTTATAAAAAATGGAGGGTCAAAAGAGGTGGACAACCGAAGCCAAAGTAAAAGAGCCAACGAGTGTTGCTGTCGCAGCCAAATTAGCCTTCACCATTTCAATTTGTCGGCCATTGACGTCGTTTTCCGTTTCTGGGTACAGGTAAAATAGCACGAGGTTGTTGATCCACAAATAATTTTTCGGTTATTTAAATAATAAATTACAATCAATAAATAATTAAATTAAACTAGAATTAATCAAAATTCTAAAATATTTTATCGCTAGTTAAACTAAAACATTTACATAAACAATCCAATTAAACTAACTTTAATTTTCGATTTAATCAAAATTTCTATTATTTTTAGTTATGTCTTCTGTTTTAATTTGTACTTTATAAAAAAAATAGTCTTTGGACGGTGGCGAACCCGGAGTGGTAGGTGCCGACCCCTTAAAATGGAAAATTTTTATTTAGGTCCTTTAATTTTTTAAATTTTTAATGGTAAAATTATATTTTAATCTCAAAATAATAAAAAATTGATTTAATCCTTTAAAAATTATAAAGATATAGATTATTAAAATGATAAAATTACATTTTTACTATCGTAAAAATATACAATTTAATTTCAGCCCCCTAAAAAATTTTATAGTTTCGCTCCTATTTTTGTACTTTAATTTGTTAGAATTTGGTCCTTATCCTTTATGAGAAAGAAGTTGGTTTAATTGTTCAACACTATTAAACCTTGACATTAAATCATTGACTTGAAAATCAACTGTTCAATATTTCAAAAAGAAAGAAAAGAAAATCAATAATTTAATAATTTATATGCAAGAAATTAGCAAAATCCAATCGTTCAATAATTTATATACAATAAAATTAATAAAAACAAACAATTCAACTTCATATGTTTAAACTGAATTAAGTTTTCAATTTTCATGAAGTAGGAGGACCAAATAGTAACAAATCAAATTAGAAGAATTAATTTTTCAATTTTAATAAACTAGAGGGATGAAATTTAGAATTAGAAAATTTTTAAAATGGGTTAGTATTAGCTCTATTTGCTATTTAGTCTGTAATTTCACGTTATCCTTATTATTTTCCAATGGGAGAATGATAAATCAGATTTTTTCTCCTAATTTTTAGTATTTTTAGTTGAATTTAGATTTTCTCTAGAGTAAAAAAGCCGAAAATCAAAGGAGAGGGATAACATGAATTTCATATCATCCATTCTCTTGAAGCATATGCTAGAATTATAGTCATAAAAGGTTTTAGCTAATCTGGACCAGGCAAATTTTCACTTATAGCTTTAGCTGTAGTAGTTAAAGTTGTCATCCTTGAGCCTTTCAATTGCTTGGAAAAGTCAGCCTTGCTGTTGTTTTGACTTTCTAAGGGTTTGAATATCCCCCCAAGTATTAATATAGAGATATAGATTCTCAGTTTGTCAGCCTCGAAATCCTCTTCAAAATTCGAACCAATTCACAACTTAACCTTTGTTAATCAAACTTAAGATACCTTTTCACTTCCTTGTCTGTGTGAGTTTCTTTGAAAATGGAAGAAATTGATGTTCCTCCATTTTTCATCTGCCCAATTTCTCTGGAGATTATGAAGGATCCTGTTACAGTTCCAACAGGGATCACATACGACAGGGAAAGCTTTGAGAAGTGGCTGTTTTCAGGGAAGAACACTGCATGTCCCGTTACGAAGCAAATTATTGCAGATTGTGAACTTACCCCGAATCATACTCTGAGAAGATTGATTCAATCATGGTGCATATTAAATGCTTGCCATGGAATTGAAAGAATCCCAACGCCAAAGCTGCCCATCAGCAAAGCTCAGATCGCCGAACTCCTCAATGATGCCGCGAAGTCACCCTTGCACCAGATAAAGTGTCTCAGGGGGCTACAATCAATCGCGTCCGAGAATGCTACAAACAAGAGGTGCATGGAATCTTCGGGCGCAGTCGAGCTCTTGGCTTCAATTCTGAGCAATTACGACCCTATAGCTGTTGACGGATCGTTATATAATGAATTCGAGCCAATAAGACCAACTGATGAGGCTCTAAACATTCTGTACAATCTCCAACTCTCAGAAACTGCTCTCAAGAATCTTATGCGCAAAAATGGTGATATCGTAGTGTCCTTAACGAGAGTAATGCAACGTGGAACCTGCAAATCTCGTGCTTATGCAGTATTGTTGTTGAAATCAATGCTGGGTATAGCTGATCCAATGCAACTCATCAGCTTGAGACACGAATTATTCGTCGAATTAGTTCGAGTGTTACGTGATAGAATTTCTCAGCAGGCCTCAAAAACTACACTACAGTTGCTGGTAAGTGTAACTCCATGGGGTAGAAACAAGGTCAAGGTAGCTGAAGCAGGCGCTGTACCTGTCTTGATTGAATTGCTTGTTGATTCATCACAGAAAAGGGCTTGTGAAACAATACTAATAGTGCTCGATGAAGTTTGCCGGTGTGCCGAAGGCCGATCTGAGCTGCTAAATCATGGAGCAGGGCTTGCTGTTGTTTCAAAGAAGATTCTTAGGGTTTCTCATGTTGCGAACCAAAGGGCAGTGAGAATTCTATTGTCTATTTCCAAGTTCTGTGCCACTTCTAATGTGCTTCAAGAGATGCTGCAGTTAGGGATTGTGGCTAAATTGTGCTTGGTGCTTCAAGTGGAATGTGGACACAAGACTAAAGAGAAAGCTAAGGAGGTGCTCAAATTGCATGCTAGAGTATGGATGAATTCTCCCTGCATACCTAGTAATCTGCGCTCTTCATATCCAGCTTCATCATAATGAGAAAAGCTTAACAGATTCGAGAGTTTCATACTTAGAGTTTAGCTTACTTGATTTGTGTAGGTATCCTTGAAAGGTAATACTAGTATGTCTTTAAATCTCACCCTTTGCAACCCTTTTTTCTATCTTTAGGCCGAGACATTTGTACCAAAAGATACAATTTTAAAATTTTTTCCCTTTTTGTCAATTACCAAAATATTGTGTACATGGTTCTTTATTTTGTTAAAAAAATTAAAATTTTCATAATATCCTTTTTAAGAACTCGATGAAAAAGGTTTGATATATTAAATAAATGACTAAAATGTTTTTGTTGAGAGCAGATTGACTCTTTCAGAGGAATATACGAAGTCTGAGTTTTGTCTCCAATTGTAGTGGAGAATCATGCATGATTCACGGAGATACTTTCAAGACTCGGTAAAGATGTCAGTATTGGTCATGTGAATAATAATGGAGGTACTTGGATGCCCACAACTCAAACCACCAACCATGACTAGAGGTGTTCATGGGCCGGGCTTAAGCATGATATTAACATACTTTATGCTTGCTCAAGTCTAGTCCAGCCCGAAATCTGGGCCAAAAATTTTACCCAAATCCGCTCATATTTGTAAAAGCCTAACCCAAGCTCATTTTAGGCTCACCCATGTTAGTTTTAATTTTTTTAAAAAATATTTTTATATTGTTTTATTTTAACATTTAATAATTTTATAAATTTTTCATTTATTGAAAATTTTTATATAGTCATCTTAAGATTTTTTTTAATGTTTACATTACAGTAGTAATATATATTTAGTATAAGTTTATTTTTTAATGTGTTTTAAATTATATTATATATAAAAAATAATATATTATAAAGTATTATAAACTTAAAACGGGTCGGGTCGGGCTGAGTTTGTAATAGCCCGATTTTCAGTGGTGTCGAAAATAATGGTTTCAGGACCACAATTCCCACAAGTTGAGTTGCAAATTTATTTATTTTATTAATTATGATGTCATTAGCATCGTATTAAAATTTGGTTATGGAATTTTAATATTTAGATACTGAATTGAGTATAAAGAATTAAATCGCAAAAGGTGCAAAAGTTGAATTGGTTAATTAGAAGGACAAAGTGAGCAAATTAACCTAAATTATTTTAGTGTGTGGATTAACATGAGTTATATTAATTATAAATAGGTTTAATTAAGGTTAATTAAGTGATTAATAAAGTTAATTATGAAAGTCTAAATATTTACAAAATTACCATTGCGTATAAAAGTTGAATTAAAGAAGAAATTAGCATAATTTCTTTTATTTTCACCATCTTCTTCGGCAAGAACAAGGGGAAGAGTTAGGGTTTCATTCCAAGCTTTGAACTTTGATTTGAGTAAGCTATTGCTACCCGTTTTTAGTAATTTTTATGTTTTTGAGTCCGTATCAACTTAATCTAGTTAACTCAAGGACTAATTTGTGAATCCGTCAAATGTTATAAAATTTACCATTTTTAAATAAGCTTCTTCTTGGAAGCTTTTGATGGACTTGTATGTTTGATGTTTGGGTTGAATCTTTTTATAAAGTGATTTTGGATGAAATTAGGGTTTAAGGATTAAAATGTTAAAATGATGAAATTTCATGTATTGGTTATGAAATAGCTACTTGTGGGGTAAAAGCATAAACCCATTGATGTTCGGCTGGTATAGGTTTAGAAAGAAATGATTATTTTACATGTTTTGTGTTTAAGGACTAAATTGAATAAAAGTGAGATGTTAGGGGTAATTTTCAGAATTTTCCCAAAAAGGATCAAATTGTGTTAAATGAATGATTTGATTATGTGATTTAATGTAAAAATTTGGATTTTTTATTTAGATTACGATCGTGCCACGAATCGCAGAAAAGGGAAATTAGCAGAATAGTCCTTGAAGCCTATCCGTAACTACAATTCAATCTGGTAAGTTCGTAATGTTAAATTCTTATTTATAATTGCACATTATTTCCTTATTTACAACTGTTGCAAATGGGAAACGAGAAAGATGGAAACAATGAAATGAGAGTTTTTCGGCCTTGAGCCAAAGATAACAAGTCCGATGGCTGAGATCCTACATTTGTTGCGGATTCTCTACAGCATCGTGAGTCACTATAAAGTGAAATGAATCCAAGAATGGATTACAGGCCCTACGATGGCTGAGATTTATGCTTAATTTGCATATTCTCGTCAGCTTAGTGTGAGTAACATTGTTAGGGAATAGTTATATGTACAAATACCGTATCGATGGTTCAAGTACCGCTTTTGTTACGAGTCTTCGTCAGCTTAGTGTGAGCAACATCGTATACTGGTAACAGAAAATGACCTTTGGTCAAAAGGGATGAAATCTAGTTAGAGATCACTGAAGTACAATTCTTTTTTGGTTCGATGGATTTATAGATTGTACAACACATGTTATTCGGTAAATTATTAAACTTTACAAATTTTCTAAGCTTTGAAAGCTTACCTATGAATTTGTTGTTGTTTTGTAGATTCTATTTTGCTACTTGAAGATTGGATCATCTCGAAGAAATCACACTATCCCGGGAGCTCGTTCGGTAGTATTTACATCACTTGGTTATATGGCATGTACTAGGATGACGTTATTTTGTAAATGCTTGATTTGGGGTTAATTGGTACTTTATAAAACTTTGGTTGAATGTTGAACTCATTTGAATGCTTGCTTAATGTTAAGAGTAAGCATGTAGCACTAAAATGTAATGTCTTGTTTGATCTTGAACACTTGTGTGGTCTACTTATACCATATGTTTATGAAATGAAGTTTGGTTGATGAACTTGTGTAAATATTTGAATTCTGCCTACTTGTTCCAGTAGAACTCTTGCATGTATCGAAAGAAGTACAAGATAGGATAGAGGTTGATTTCTGACTTGCATTGTATCGGTAGTACCATAATAAGTTTTGGTAGCTCTGTTCATAGTAGTATCGGTAGTTCGAGTACTTGTATCGATAAAAGTTGTAGGGTAAGACTTCTTAGCTCTTTGGAGTTTTTAGTATCGGTAGAAGCATGACTTGTATCGGTAGAAGTTACACTTGTATCGGTAGAAATGTCACAAGTATTGGTAGAAATCTGCACTATTTTTGAATTGCTTACTAACTTGACTACTTCCAATACTTGTCCAATAGGTAGCAGTAGAAGTCTTCAAAAATCATGAAAATGACATTTTTGTCCTTATTGAGTTGTGTTGATATTTAATTAATGATTTGTGACATGCATAATGTATTACTTTATTAAAATATGATTAAAAAAATTAATATTGAGAGATAATCTACGATAGATGATCGGAAAGACCTCGAGACCCTAACCAGCGACAGTTGGTGGATGACGATCTTAGTAGTGGTTCTCGAGAATGAAGTTAATTGGGAATTCTTTCAGACAGAGTTCAAAAAGAAATATGTCAGCAAACGGTACCTCGACAAAAAAAAGAAAGGATTTTTATAATTAAGACAAAGAAACAAGACAGTGGCATAATATGAACGAGAGTTTGTGCATCTTAGCAAATATATTAAAGAGATCGTACCGATAGATGAAGCTATGTGTGTCTATTTTGAATATGGGCTAAATGATAAAATTAAGATGATGGTAGGTAGTTCAGAGTTACGACTGTTTGTGGTTCTAACAGATAGAGCTCAAAAGATGGAAGAAATTTACAATAATAAGAGGTAGAGAGAGAAGATGTTTCGTGAATTCGAAAAGAAGAATCCCATCAGGACTTTTTCTATGCCACCGCCGAAGAAATTCAGAAAATAAAACTCGTGGGGCAGTCTCTTTTGAATTTCTGAGCAAGAGCAGATCAGGGCCACTAGAGTCTAAATTTCAGAATCTTTCTGCAGATAGTGTAGCTAGTGTTCGTAATGCACCTAATCCAGCATGCGAGCATTGTAGAAGGCACCATGCGGGTGAGTGTCGAAAGATAAAAGGGGCTTGTTACCAATGCAGAGGTACATATCATTTCATGTGAAACTACCCGATGACTTCGAAAGTGAAAAAGGATCAGAGTGTGAAACCCCCTATCACTCCGTAGAAAGACAGACGCCCAGGACAGAGCAGTAGTGCAGGTGAAATTCGAGGCGATAATAGGGGTAATGTAACCAGATCTGAGGTTAGAGCACCTACACAGACATATGCTATCAGAGCTAGAGAAGAGGCTACTGTTCTCGATGTTGTGACCGGTATATTTTATCTTTTTAATGATTGTTTGTGCTTTGATTGATCCAAGGTCGACTCATTCATATATTTGTACTGCATTAGCAACTGATAAAAATCTATCGGTCGAGTCGACTAAATTTGATGTACAAGTCACAAACCCGTTGGGTCATAGTGTCATTGTTAATCTGTTATGTCGTAAATGTCCATTGAAAGTCTAGGGCTGTGAATTTCCTACTGACCTAATGCTATTACCTTTCACCGTGTTCGATGTGATTTTGGGTATGGATTGGTTATCTGAGCATGATGCGTGGTAAATTGCAAGCGAAGATAGATTGATTTGAAATGCTCGACAGCTGATCACAGTTGAGTCCGACAGATTGAACAGTGAAACCAGAGTGATCTCAACTATCTCAGCATAGAAAATGGTCCGTAAAGGTTGTGAAGCATTTTTGGCTTACATACTCGTCACACGAGATTTAAGGACAGAGTTGAAAAAGGTACCAGTTATTAATGAGTTTACAGATGTGTTTTCGAAAGAGTTATCGGGTTTATCGCCTATCCGAGAAGTGGAGTTTGGCATTGATTTGATACTTGGTACCACACCGATATCGATTCCACCATACAAAATGGCATTGATGGAGTTGAAAGAGTTAAAGGCTCAGTTGTAAGAATTGTTGAACAGAGGTTTTATACGACTGAGCGTATCGCCCTGGGGTGCACCTATGCTATTTGTGAAGAAGAAAGATGGCTCAATGAGAATGTGTATAGACCACCGATAGATGAATAAGGTAACAATCAAGAATAAATACTCGTTGCCTCATATTGACGAGTTATTTGATTAGTTAAAAGGTGCAACCGTATTTTCCAAGATAGATCTTCGATTAGGTTATTATCACATGCAAGTGAAATATTGTGATGTGTCGAAAACAGCATTCAGAACAAGGTATGGACATTATGAGTTTCCGGTAATGTCGTTCGGGTTGACTAACGCTCCAGCAACACTCATTGATTTGATGAACCGAGTGTTTTAGCCTCAATTGGATAGATTCGTAATGGTGTTTATCGATGACATACTGATTTATTCCAAGACAGAGTCAGAGCATACTCAAGATCTGAAAAAGGTGTTGTAGATTTTACGAGAAAAACATTTGTACGCGAAATTCACCAAATGCGAGTTCTAGTTTCGAGAGGTTGGTTTTCTGGGTCATGTGGTATCCGCAAAAAGAATACGAGTCGATCCGAGCAAAATTTTAGTTATTCTCGATTGGAAGGTTTCGAAGAATGTTTCGAAGGTACGTAGCTTCTTGGGATTAGTAGGTTATTACCGTCGGTTTGTGAAAGATTTCTCTATAATAGCTATGCCGATGATGAAGTTGCTACAGAAGAACATCCAATTCGTTTGGTCAGAAAAGTGCCAACAGAGTTTTGATCAGCTAAAGAAATTGTTAATAGAAGCTCCAGTGTTGACGCAGCCTGAGTCAGGGAAAGAATTTGTTGTTTACAGCGACGTGTCTTTGAATGGTTTGGGATGTGTTTTGATGCAAGTAGGGAAAGTGATAGTTTATGCCTCCCGACAATTAAAGCCACATGAAAAGAATTATCTGACTCATGATTTGGAGTTAGCTGCCATAGTCTTTGCATTAAAGATTTGGCGTCACTATCTATATGCTGAGTGATGTCACGTGTTCACCAACCATAAGAGTTTGAAATATTTGATGATGTAGAGAGAGCTGAACTTGAGACAACGCCGATGGTTAGAATTATTAAAAGATTATGACCTTGTGATTGATTATCATCCGGGAAAGGCTAACGTTGTTGCTAATGCCCTGAGTCGAAAATCGTTATTTGCATTGAGGGTAATGAATGCTCATTTGTCACTAGAGAGAGATGGTTCTGTTACTGTTGAACTCAAAATGAGACCGTTATTTCTACACCAGATTCGAGAGTTGCAGAGAGATGATTCAAAGCTTTTAACTAAGAAAGAACATATGCAGAATGATGCCACTATTGGGTTTACTGTTAATGCTGATGGTATGTTGTATTTTCGAGGTAGAGTGTGTGTACCTAATGATTCTGACTTGAGACGAGACATTTTGACAAAAGCTCACAGCACTACTTATTCTATACATCCAAGGAGTGTGAAAATGTATAACGACCTGAAGAAGATGTATTGGTAGTCAGGTATGAAATGGGAAATCTCTGAGTTCGTGACTAGATGTCTCATGTGTCAGCAAGTAAAAGCTAAGCATTAGGTACTGTCTTAATTGTTACAGCCTATTACCATTCTAGAGTGGAAATGGGAGCGAGTCACTATGGACTTTGTTACAGGATTGCCGGTGACACCAAAGAAGAAAGATTTGATCTGGGTTATAGTGGACAGATTGATGAAATCAGCTCTTTATTCCTATCCGGGTGAATTTTTCATTAGAGAAGTTGGCTGAGTTGTATGTATCAGAGATTGTGAGACCGTACGGAGTGCCAACATCTATTATCTCTGATAGGGATCCACATTTTACTTCGAGGTTCTAGGTTAAGCTGCATGAAGCTTTGAGAACCAAGTTGAATTTCAGCACTGCATATCATCCGTAGACAGATGGTCAGTCAGAGCGAGTGATACAGATTTTGGAGGATATGTTGCGATCTTGTACACTCGAGTTCGAGGGCAGTTGGGAGAACTACCTACCATTAGTAGATTTTGCTTATAATAACAGCTATCAAATTAGCATAAAAATGACACCGTTTGAGGCACTATACGGTAGGAAATGCAGAACACCATTGTATAGTCTGAATTGAGCGAGCCTAAGTTGGTTGGGACAAATTTGATATACGAGATCGAAGACAAGGTTCGGGTAATTCATGATTATTTAAAACTAGCCTCTGATCGACAGAAGTCTTACGTAGATCTAAAAAGGAAGGATATAGAGTTTGCCGTTGGAGATCGAGTTTTTCTGAGAGTTTCACCTTGGAAGAAGGTGTTACAGTTTGGTAGAAAGGGCAAGTTGAGTCCGCGATTTATTGGGCCGTATGAGATCCTCAGAAGGGTTGGTCCTATAGCTTATTAGTTGGCTTTACCACTGAAACTTGAGAAGATTCACAACGTATTTCATGTTGCAATGCTGTGACGATACAAATCAGATCATTTTAATGTGATTACACCTTATGAGGTTGAGATATAGCCGGATCTGTCGTATTTAGAGGAAACGATCAAAATTTTGGCTCATAAGCTAAAAGAGCTGCAAAATAAAAGAGTACCTCTAGTGAAAGTCTTATGGAATCGACACGGGCTAAAGGAGGAGACATAGGAGACAAAGGCTTTGATAGGATCACAGTACCCTAATTTGTTTACTGGTAAGAAATTTCGGGACGAAATTTCCCTAATGGAGGAGAGTTGTAACAGCCCGATTTTTAGTGGTTTTGGAAACAGTAGTTTCGAGACCACAGCTCTGACAAGTTGAGTTGTAAATTTATTTATTTTATTAATTATGATGTCATTAGCATCGTATTAAAATTTGGTTATGGAATTTTAATGTTTAGATAGTGAATTGAGTAAAAAGGATTAAATCGCAAAAGGTGCAAAAGTTGAATTGGTTAATTAGAAGGACCAAGTGAGCAAATTAACCTAAAGTATTTTAGTGGGTGGATTAAAATGAGTTATATTAATTATAAATAGGTTTAATTAAGGCTAATTAAGTGATTAATAAAGCTAATTATGAAAGTCTAAATATTTACAAAATTGTCATTAGTATAAAAGTGAAATTAAAGAAGAAATTAGCATAATTTCATTTAATTTCACCATCTTCTTCGGTAAGAATAAGGGGGGGAGCTATGGTTTCATTCCAAGCTTTGAACTTTGATTTGAGTAAGCTATTGCTACCCGTTTTTAATAATTTTTATGTTTTTGAGTCCGTATTAGCTTAATCTAGCTAACTCAAGGACTAATTTGTTAATCTGTCAAATGTTATAAACTTTACCATTGTTGAATAAGCTTGTTCTTAGCTGCTTTTGATGGATTTTTATGTTTGATGTTTGGGTTAGATATTTTTGTTAAATGATTTTGGATGAAATTAAGGTTTAAAGACTAAAATGTTAAAATGGTGAAATTTCATGTATTGGTTATTGAATAGCTGCTTGTAGGGTAAAAGCATAAACCCATTGATGTTCGGCTGGTATAGGTTTAGAAAGAAATGGTTATTTTGCATGTTTTGTGTTTGAGGACTAAATTGAATAAAAGTGAGATGTTAAGGGTAATTTCATAATTTTCCCAAAAATGATCAAATTGTGTTAAATGATTTGATTATGTGATTTAAAGTAAAAATTTGGATGATTTGTTAATTTAGATTATGATCGTGCCACGGATTGCGAAAAAGGAAAATTAACAGAATAGTTCTTGGAGCCTATTAGTAGTTGCAATTCAGTCTGGTGAGTTCATAATGTTAAATTCTTATTTATAGTTAAATTCTTATTTATAATTGCACATTATTGTCTTCTTTACAACTGTTGCAAATGGGAAACGATGATTGGAAACGAGAAAGATGGAAACAATGAAAGAAGAGTTTTTCGGGCTTGTGCCAAAGATTGAAACAGGTCCGATGGTTGAGATCCTGTATTTGTTAAGGATTATCTATAGCATCGTGAGTCACTGTAAAGTGAAATGAAACCAAGAATGGATTACAGGCCCTACGATGGTTGATATTTATATGCTTGATTTGCATATTCTCCTCAACTTAGTGTGAGTAGCATCGTTAGGGAACAATTATATGTACAGGTACCATATCGATGGCTGAGGTACCGCTTTTATTGCGAGTCCTCGTCAGCTTAGTGTGAGCAGTATCGTATACTGGTAACAGAAAATGCCCTTTGGTCAAAAGGGATGAAATCTGGTTGTAGATCACTGAAGTACAGTTTTATTCTGGTTCGATTGATATACAGATTGTACAACACATGTTATTCGGTAAATTATTAAACTCACAAACTTGTTAACCTATGAAAGCTTACCTGTGAATTTGTTGTTGTTTTGTAGATTCTATTTTTCTACTTGAAGATCGGATCATCTCGAAGAAATCACACTATCCCGGGAGCTCGTTCGGTAGTATTTTCATCACTTGGTTATATGGCATGTACTAGGATGATGTTATTTTGTAAATGCTTGATTTGGGGTTAATTGGTACTTTGTAATAGTTTGGTTGAATGTTGAACTCATTTGAATGCTTGCTTAATGTTGAGAGTAGGCATCTAGCACTAAACTGTAATGTCTTGCTTGATCTTTAACACTTGTGTGGTCTACTTATACCATATATTTATGAAATGAAGTTTGGTTGATGAACTTGTGTAAATATTTGAATTATGCCTACTTGTTACAATAGAACTCTTGCATGTATCGATAGAAGTACAGGGTAAGAAAGAGGTTGATTTTTGACTTGCATTGTATCGATAGTACCATAAGAAGTTTCGGTAGTTCTGTTCATAGTAGTATCGGTAGTTTGAGTACTTGTATCAGTAAAAGTTGCAGGTTAAGACTTCTTAGCTCTCTAGAGTTTTTAGTATCGGTAAAAGTTACATTTGTATCGGTAGAACTATCACAAGTATCGGTAGAAATTTGCACTGTTTTTGAATTGCTTATTGACTCGACTACTACAGATACATTTCCAACAGGTATCGGTAGAAGTCTCCAAAAATCGTAAAAATGACGTTTTTGCCCTTATTGAGTTGTGTTGATATTTAAATAATGATTTGTGACGTGCATACTGTATCACTTTATTAAAATATGATTAAAAGAAGTAATATTGAGAGATAATCTACGATAGATGATCGGAAAGACCCCAGGATCCTAACCGATGACGTTATCAGGTTTTGGGTGTTACAGAGTTCAGACCTTGAATGCTCAAGCTAGCCCATATTTTAAACGGGCCTAATTTTTTTGCCCAAACCCATTTTTCGAGCCTAATATTTTTACTCAAACCCATCCAAATTTCAGACAGGCCTTCGGGGCCTAAACAAATAGCCCGACCCATAAACAGGTCTAACCATAACTTAAAAGACAACATGTTTACAAATGTTGTACCACCCTAACCACGTTTTGAATTTTAGCATTAAAAAAAAAATTAGCCACACATTATGACATTTTGAATTTTTTACCACTTTAATTGAATTTTTAATTGTGAAAACCCTAATTTTTCTCCTAAAACCAGCCGACGAACATTGTTGGGAGAAAGAAAAGCTTTCATTTCCTTCTTTTGCCAATTTTTACTAAATTCTCTTCAAACCTTCATCATTTTTGTTCTTTTTCTTATAATATTACTTCAAAAAAATCATATTTGAGTCATTTCTCACTATCATCCTCGTCACCCACTCACTTAGGGTTTCTTAGTTTAGTGAAAGTTTGATTTAAAGTGAGAAAGTGTGAACAATGTAAGAACTCATGTTCCCTTAATATCCCATCATCCCATTTTACATTTATGAGTTCATATTTGGTTGTTGAGCCATTAACATGGCAACTTAATGTTAGTTGCATGATGTATTAATGTGTGCCGAGGCGAAGCGATATAATTTTTTTTAGGCATCGAAATTAAATTATAATTTTTATGATTATAAAAATGTAATTTCACAATTTTAATAGTCTATATTTTTATAATATTTAAAGGATTAAATTAAATTTTTATAATTTTTAAGGGCAGCTAACGTGCAATTTTATATTTACTAATTTAAAATTTTATAAATTTTAAAAGGGCTACTAAATGAAAAAAAATTTATTTTGGGGGAGTCGAGCCCTCTACCAGCCCCCATTAGATTTGCCCCTGCGTATAAATTTTAGGAAAACTATTTGATGTTTCGTCGATGCATAAGCCTCCTAGATCATCATTATATTAAACAAAAAATATGGAGGACTTCTAAATAATAATAATTTTATGTAAACATAATTAAACATCAAACATAATTATTAAATAAATATAAATAACTCTCATATTTATAATCTTGGGTTTAAGTGTTTGGGATTTTAGCATTTATTTTTAATTATTTATGTGTAAATATAGTTATTAGTATTTATTTAAAAATCTTCCATTTATTTTTTGTTTTATTTAATGATGAGCGGTCATGTTATAAGACTTATGCACCGATCAGTACATCAAATATTCTCTTTATTTTTTATATGATTTATGAAGAGAAAGAGATTGCTAAAATAGGTTCTAGCCAAGGGAAAAGAGAAAGTGATGGAGTGAAGTTAGAGAAGGGATTGTATGAAACTGTGATTCCACGTCATCCTTATCTCTTTTCAATAAGAGAATGAAAGATTAGATTTTTTCTCCTGATTTTTAATATTTTTAGTTGAATTTAAATTTTTTTCAAGAGTAAAAAGCTAAAAATCAGGAGGAAAAATTTGAT
This sequence comes from Gossypioides kirkii, assembly GCA_005610355.1. NCBI lineage: Eukaryota > Viridiplantae > Streptophyta > Magnoliopsida > Malvales > Malvaceae > Gossypioides > Gossypioides kirkii. Next base: position 15,934,131 of record CP032245.1, read on the forward strand.
TTGTCATTCCCTTATTGAAAAGGGAAAAGGATGACGTGGAATTATAGTTTCATATAATCCTTTCTCGTGAAGCTATTAGAGAAGTTATCCTGCTATTTTTTAGTTTTTGAATGTATGTTTTCATGAAACTCATTATACTTTCTTGTTTAATGTAGGTATTAAATAGTTAAATGTTTCAAGTATGCTAATTAATGTCTGAAACATGACTCATTTGACATACATTTTGCATGATATATGTATATGTTAGTTGATATATGATAAAAATTTAATTTTAATTTAATGTCATATCAGTAATTTTATTTTAAATTTTAAAATTTTCATTTGAATTTAATTTTTTTAAGATAAAAATATTGATGTGTCATTAAACTATTAGAAAATTGATATAGATATCGTGCTGTAATTGTTTCAAAAAATATTTTCCAACCTTATGGTTAGTTTTATTTTTAATAATAATTTTTTTTTGGCTGAGAAAAAGAAACCATCTAGGTCTTTGATTTTTTAAATGAGTAGAAAAGATTAACTTCAGTCTAATTTTCAAAGCAACATTAACCTAAATGTCAATCCTTCAACATTAACGATAAGCTAAGATGAAAGACAAAGTTGACTGAAAGGCGGCATTGAAATGACCCAAAAAAGGTTGGTGGACGGCGACTTCGCTGCAGGTCAGCGTTCACTCTTTTTAATATTGCCCAGTCAATCCATGGTCCATGCATGCCTCAATTAAATCCAACCAGGGCTAGGGTCCCCACCAGAGACCACCTCCGGCCATCTATCAAAATGCCAAAATCAACTACCACTATTCTTCCACATTTGCATGCATGCAATTCAACGTTTCAATAGTCTCATCAAGCAACTAATATTTTATTTATTTATTTATTTAAGATAATGATAGGAAATCTAGATAGTAAATGAATATGGGTTAGTGGTGAAATCAAAAAAATTTTGAAGGAGGATCGAAATTAAATTATATATATTTACGATAGTAAAAATATAATTTTATTAATTTAATAGTTTATATCTTAATAATTTTAAAGGAATAAATCAAATTTTTATCATTTGGGGAGACAATATGCAATTTTACCATTAAAAATTTAAAAATTTAAGAAGCCTAAATGAAAATTTTCCATTTTAGGGGAGACCGGAGACCTTGCTAGCCCCTGGATTCGCCACTGATAGGTAACCATTATAAGTGGTGAGTCCTACCGAATTGGATCTAATTGGAGCACTAAATCACACTTTCTAATTCTTAGGAGCGTAAGAATTGAAGTAATTATCAAGTAATTACACTGATGCAGTCGAAACTTAACTAAAAATATGACTAAGGCAAATGCACCTATCAATTAATAGTATAGTTACGATAAGCATAGATATCATTCCCACGAGAACTGAAAGTACTAATAATAACTGTCTTCCTATTATCTAACCGGTCGATTAAAATGATTGTTCTAAACTAATTTAACTAAATTAATAAAAAGTGTGTCAAAGATTAAAGTGAGAAATAATAAGTGTTTTTATACCAAGAAGCAAACAATACCTAGGAAAGATTCCACCTAGATTTCATCTGCTATTATCATTCTAAATTAAGCAATTTATTCACTTAGTATTTTGTTCCATAGAAATCCCTAAATTATGCTAATACCTCTATTCAAGCATAAAAACAATTGACTCTAGGTTGATTAATTGAAATTTCTTTCTAATTAAAACCCCTATTGTCGCATTAATTCGATCTATGGATTCCCCTATTAGATTTTACTCTAATCCGGTAGATTTATGTCGTCCTATTTATAGGATTGCATGCAATTCCACTCAATTATGCTAGATCTACTCTTAAACAGAGTCTATTCCTCCTCTTATTTAAGCACATCAAATAAGAATTAACATCTCAAGAATACTAAATCAAGAATTAAGTACACATAATTGAGAACAAAATCTAAGTATTTATTGCGTAAAATCAGAAATCAAATGACAGAATTCATCCTAGGGTTCATCTCCCCCAGGTATTTAGGAATTTAGTTCATGCTAATAAATGGAAACATCTCAAAGACAATATAACCATAAGATGAAGAAAAACTCATAATAAAATTAAAAGAATTTAGAAAGAGGTCTTCAATCTTTGTGAAGATCTGCTTCAAACTTCAATTGTTTCCTTCAATAATCTCTGACGGTTAGGATTTGCGGAATGGAGGATTTTACAAAAAAAGAAGTATTAATTCATATCACTCCATCCCCTATTTATAATACATGAAAATCTCTAGTTGGATCCAAATTAAATTCTAAAAAGATAATTAGAATTAAATCTAAACAATAATTCCCTAATTGGATCCAACTTAAACTCTAAAAGCCTAAAAGAATTAAAATTAAATATAAACAATATAACAATAATAATCCTAAATATTAATCCTAAAAAATAAAATTTAAATTTAAATAAAGTCTGATGTCCAATATATCTCTTCCTAACTCTTCCACATTCACACTTTTGCTCCAAATTTTCCTTTTTATCTTCGATTTAGTCCATAGCCATGTGTCCAGCTCGTGTGGCTCCTAAAATTTGTTCTTTTTGTTCGGTTTTCTCTTGTTTTTCGCTCCTTTCACTCTCAAATGCTTTCCTAAGTGTAGAAACATGAATTTAAAGGATTATGAATATAAAATTCATTATTTTAAATAGATTAATCATCAAAAAACGCATTAAGAATGAGGCTAAAACATGTTACTTTTGGCACTTATCAAATATCCCCACACTTAAGCATTTACTTGTCCTCAAGCAAAATTCTCAACCCACATTCAAGTTAACTTTCTTAATTCTTCATTTTTATCAATAATGTTTCAGGATAAATTGCAAACAATCATGCATTGGAAATTCATCTAAAAGAACACTAAAGATTCAAGCAATCTGAGCTACAAAATTTTTAGCACAAAAATATAGGTGTCTTCCCTTATCTAAATAATTACCTTAAATTCAAAATCAACAAGAATTGACATCCTCACTAAAGATTCACTCAAAGCGCTCAAAGTATTTAAGGTTCATGAAATAAGCACTCAATGGTCAAACATAAAATGTTATTACCATAGACTTGCTTGAAAATCAAATCTCCACCACTGTAAAATGACATGACACACCAATCAAGAAGTCTTTACAAGGTTGTAATGGGGCTAAGGTTATGAGTATGGAAAAGGCTAGAAGAATTGGTTAAAATCGAGATCAAGTTGATAAATTACCAAACTAGAAAAAAAATAACCAGTTGCTGAATTGAAAGAAAATAAATCAACACAAATAATAAAGAATAAACGTGAGCTTTTCAACAATATATAGAACTAATGATTCTAGCTCAAACACACTTTTGTCTTTTTTCTTCTTCTTCTTTTTTCTTTTTCTTTTTTTTCAATTTTTTTTCAAATTTTTCGACTTTTTTTTTCTTTTTCTAAATAATAAAATTCAGCAATTCAGATAGTGGAACATAGTTAGGCAACTTAATCAAATCAAATCTCGACAAAAAGGGAGTCAATAAAGGGGTAAATATGCCACAAATATATGGATCATGGGTTAATATTATGGGTTTAATGAATAAAACGATGTTAGGCTCAATGGGGTTCACTAAGAGTTAATTTATTAGGTAAGCTTTTTAAAGGTAAAGGGGGTTAAATCCTAAGTGCCTCTATCATCTCAGCATATCAAATCAATAATATGGTCTCAACATGTTTAATCAAAGCAAGTTCTAGAATAACAAATCAAGTTGACATACAAACAACCAAAAATAGCACGAGCACAAAATAAAATATATGCTCTATAGGCTCAAAAGCTCACAAAAAAAATTATGATTTTAATGTCAAAACCTGCAATTTTAAAATTTGAAGATAATCTTTCAATTCAGGGAGACAACCTAAAATATTTAATTCTGAAGACAACTCATCATGCTTGAATCTCTCATATCCTAAAGATTAAATCATCAATACATAAAAGATTCACAAATCAATCTCAAAACAAAATCAATAAAAATTCCAAATAGCAAAAATTTACTCTAATGGGGTATGAAAAAATTACTTTAACACAATAAATAATTCAGGGATTTTAACACAATTAATACACAATCAATCTCACCACACTTAAGATATACATTGTCCTCAATATACAAATAGATATAAGCAGAATAAGCACAATATCATAAAGAGGAAAGGAATTGAAACTTCCCTGAATTAGGATGATTTCATCAGAATTGGGAAAAAAATATGAATGCAGCGAGTCTATAGGAAGTGCAATTTTTCGAGCAAACTAAAAAGAAAATAGACAAATACAAGTCAGAGAGGGAGATAATAACTAAAAAAAATCATAAGAATAAAAATAGTGCATAATTAAAATAAAATTAAAAATAAAATAAAATAAAACTAAAAATGAAAATAAATATACTAATTTTTTTTTGAACTTTTCAATTTTTTTTTTAATTTTTTTTTAAAAACATGAAAGTAAAATAAATAAATAAATAAAAATAAAAAATACTCGGGTTGCCTCCCGAGAAGCGCTTTGTTTAAAGTCTAAGCTCGACTTTACTGTTTAAGCTCGTAGTTATGGCGAATCATGAAACCGAAGTTCTTCTCTCTTATTATCAATATTACCAACACAATAAAATTTGAGACGTTGATTGTTTATCTTGAATGTGCCATAATCAAGATGTGTTACCTCAATTGTACCATAAGGGAAAACTGTTTTTACCACAAAAGGATCGGACCCTCTTGACTTGAATTCTGAAGGAAAATTTCGAGGATCCGATTTGTCTAATAACACTTTGTCTCCAACTTTAAATATGTTCATCCTCTTCACATGCACTTTATGGTTTTGCATTAGTTCTTCCTTAGGTTTCCTCGGTTTTTCGTCGAACTTCGTCCACCATTTGTTTAGTTCCTCAAGTTGCAACATGCAATCTTCATTTACCACTAGAGTTTTATCACTTTGAATCAAAATTGAATCCGTCATGTTTTCATTAGTGATTTCCTACAAAAAGTGTTGAGTCACATGGTTACTAACATTAACAGAATAATTATCATCATTATACTCATTCAGGTCTCTAACAAAATCATGTACTTTAAGAGTAATCTTTTCATCACCTACACGAAGCACAAGTTCACCAATACCCACATCAATGATAGCTCTAGCAGTGGCTAAAAAGGGTTGTCCTAAGATCATAGGTACCTCAACATCCTTATCCATGTCCAATACAACAAAGTCAACAGGGAATATAAATTTATCCACTTTTACAAGCACATCCTCAATAATACCCCTAGGATATCTGATTGATCTGTCAGCTAACTGAATACTCATCCTAGTGGGTTTAGGTTCCCCAAGACCAAGTTGTTTGAACAATTTATAAGGCATAACATTTATACTAGCACCCAAATCAGCCAAAGCTTTATCAATATGTAAACTTCCAATGATACAAGGAATAGTAAAACTCCCTGGATCTTTAAGTTTGTTGGGTAGTTTGTTTTGGAGAATGGTCGAGCAAACTACATTAAGCTCCATAGTTGACAAGTCGTCTAACTTCCTTTTATTTGTTAATAGATCCTTTAAGAATTTTACATACTTCGGCATCTGCGAAAGAGCTTCAACAAAAGGTAAGTTAATATACAATATTTTAAAAAGTTCAAAAAATTTACCATATGTTTCTTCTCTGTGGTCTCTCTTCAATGCTTTTGGATATGGAATTCGAGGTTTGTATTCTCTAAGCACCAGCTTATGCTCTTTCTTATTTTCCTCAGCCTCATTATTTTTCACAATAACTTCTAGTTTTGGCTTCTGTTCAGGCTCGACTAACCCTTCCACGTTTTGAATAGTGATTGCATGATCTGCCCTTTTGGGTTAGTTTCAGTGTTACTAGGTAAGCTACCTTGTGGTCTTTCCGAAATTAGTTTGGCGAGCTGTCCGATTTGATTTTCGAGACCATGGATTGATGCTTGCTGATTTTTTAAAGCTGTCTCATTACTTTGAAATCTCGCTTCAGAAATTGAAATAAATTTAGTAAGCATTTCTTCAAGGTTAGATTTCTGCTCTTGTTGATGTGGCTGCTGAAAACCTGGAGGAATTTGTAATCTTTGATTTCCTTGACTACCCCATGAAAAATTTGGGTGACTTCTCCAACCTGCATTATAAGTATTACTATAGGGATTATTTTGAGGCTTAGAATTATTACCTAAAAAGTCTGCTTGCTCATGGAGATATTCCGAACTCATCATCCCCGCTTCATTTTGATTGCACTGCATCACTGGATGTACCTGTTTAGAAAAATTCAAACCATCAATCTTTTTATTAAGAGTTTCAACCTGATGAGCCAACATAGAAACAACATCAACATCATAAATCCCTGCTGCCTTCACAGGTTTTACTCTTGTAACTTGCCACTGATAATTATTTAATACCACCTCTTCAATAAATTCTTGAGCTTCTTCCGGTGTCTTGTTATTTAAAGTTCCCCCAGCTGCTGAATCAACCATTTGTTTAGTCGAGGGATTCAAACCATTATAGAAAGTTTGAACTTGGAGCCACAAAGGTAACCCATGATGAGGACATCTTCTCAGTAAATCTTTGAACCTCTCTCATGCTTCATAAAGTGTCTCAATATCAAATTGAGCAAAAGAAGAGATGGCATTCCTCAACTTAGTTGTCTTAGTCGACGGAAAATATTTTAATAAGAATTTCTCAGTCATTTGATCCCAAGTAGTGATAGAACCTCGTGGTAAAGCATTTAACCACATTTTTTCCTTGTTCCTCAACGAAAACGGGAACAATCGTAAGTGTATGGCGTCATCAGTAACACCATTAATTTTAAAAGTATCGAAAATCTCGAAAAAATTAGCCAAATGAGCATTTAGATCTTCATCCTGCAAACCATCAAACTGAACATATTGTTGTACCATCTGAATTATACTCGGCTTGATTTCAAAATTATTCGCATTAACATTCGGCCTAACAATACTCGTTTCAGCCCCAATCAGAGTAGGCTTAGCATAATCCTACAAAGTTCGACGAATAGGAGGATCAGGAAGAGCAACAGGGAGAGCAGGAGGAACCTGGTTATTTCGATTGTCACCCATCTCCACAATAATATCCTTTTTCTTTTTACCGTCTATTAAAGTTTTTTGACTTTGCTTAGCTTCTCTAACCTCTTTACGATTTTTGCGAGCAGTCTTTTCAAGTTCAGAGTCGTGAAGAAGTGGTCCCGACGGGTTTCCTCTAGTCATAAACCAAAAGAACCTGCTAGAAACAAATAAAAAGGAAAAAAAATTAAAAAGGAAAAATTAAATTAAAATGAAAATAATAAAATAAAAATAAATAAAAATAAAAATGGCTAAAGTAATAGAAATAAAGTTTTCCTAATATTTTAGTCCCCGACAACGGCGCCAAAAACTTGATGCAGTCGAAACTTAACTAAAAATATGACTAAGGCAAGTGCACCTATCAATTAATAGTATAGTTACGGTAAAAACAGATATCGTTCCCACGAGAACCGAAAGTACTAGTAATAACTGTCTTCCTGTTATCTAACCGGTCGAATAAAGTGATTGTTCTAAACTAATTTAACTAAATTAATAAAAAGTGCGTCAAAGATTAAAGCGAGAAATAATAAGTGTTTTTAACCAAGAAGCAAACAATACCTAGGAAAGATTCCACCTAGATTTCATCTGCCATTATCATTCTGAATTAAGCAATTTATTCACTTAGTATTTTGTTCCGTAGAAATCCCTAAATTATGCTAATACCTCTATTCAAGCATAAAAGCAATTGACTCTAGGTTAATTAATTGAAACTTCTTTCTAATTAAAACCCTTATTGTCGTATTAATTCGATCTATGGATTCCCCTATTAGATTTTACTCTAATCCGATAGATTTATGTCATCCTATTTCTAGGATTGCATGCAACTCCACTCAATTATGCTAGATCTACTCTTAAACAAGGTCTATTCCTCCTCTGATTTAAGCACATCAAATAAGAATTAACATCTCAAGAATACTAAATCAAGAATTAAGCACACATAATTGAGAACAAAATCTAAGTATTTATTGCATAAAATCAGAAATCAAATGACAGAATTCATCCTAGGGTTCATCTCCCCTAGGTATTTAGGAATTTAGTTCATGCTAATAAATGGAAATATCTCAAAGACAATATAATCACAAGATGAAGAAAAACTTATAATAAAATCAAAAGAATTTAGAAAGAGGTCTTCAATCTTTATGGAGATCTGCTTCAAAGACGGCTTCTATGGTGTTTCTACAATTGTTTCCTTCAATAATCTCTGACGGCTAGGATTTGGAGAATAGAGGATTTAACAGAAAATTCGAAGTATTAATTCATATCACTCCATCCCCTATTTATAATACATGAAAATCTCTAGTTGGATCCAAATTAAATTCTAAAAAGATAATTAGAATTAAATATAAACAATAATTACCAAATTGGATCCAACTTAAACTCTAAAAACCTAAAAGATAAATTAAAATTAAATATAAACAATATAACAATAATAATCCTAAATATTAATCCTAAAAAATAAAATTTAAATTTAAATAAAGTCTGATGTCTAATATATCTCTTCCTAACTCTTCCACATTCACACTTTGCCCCAAATTTTCCTTTTTATCTTCGATTTAGTTCATGGTCATGTGTCTAGCTCGTGTGGCTCCTAAAATCTGCTCTTTTTGTCCGGTTTTCTCTTGTTTTTCGCTCCTTTCACTCCCAAATGCTTTCCTAAGTGTAGAAACATGAATTTAAAGGATTATGAATATAAAATTCATTATTTTAAATAGATTAATCATCCAAAAACGCATTAAGAATGAGGCTAAAACATGTTACTTTTGGCACTTATCATAAACTCAAATCCAATTTTAAAAAATTATTTTTATAAAAATTATATTATAAGCATGAACATGCATGAGTGTTTGAGATGATTATGATAAAAATTTTCCTATATTATAAATACTAAAAAATTATATTATAAAAAATTGTATATTTTATAAAATTATAACAAAAAAATATTATTTAAAACCCAAAAAAATTTTAAAGTTATGATTAAAAAATTTATTATAAAAATAATTTAGCTGTTATAAAAGTGTTATATTATATTTATTTATAAAAAATTATGACTAAAAAGTATAGACATAACTTTGTTATGTGACATTGCTATATATTATAATTATAATATACTTATTCGTAAAAAATGTCATAATTTTTTTTATCATAACTTATTAATAAAAAAATAACTTTTTAAAGTTATGACAAAAAATTATATTATGTATAAGAAGTATTATGAAAGTTTTGGACAATTTAAAAAAACTTTTTTTTTTATAAAGATGATATATTATAATTTTTATATTTTTTACTTAATTTACGTATTATAAAAAAATATACACCTTGGCATAAGTTTTTTTTTAAATTAAGTTTATATAAATATTTATAATTAAAATAATAGATTATTTGGACTATGAACCCAAATATTATAAGATTGATGCTAATTATACAAATAAGAAATGTTTTCTTGCACCATATCGTACCAGACATTAGCACCATAGACAGCTCATGAATTCTTTAATTTGAGATATTTAAAGCTTTGAAATGCGATTGAAAAGACACTTGTTGTCCTAAAAAAAAAATTTCATATTAACATCACCTTAGTATAGCATAAAAAAAAGATTTGATTGTACAAGCATATTGCATATTTCATAATTTAATCATAGGTGGAATTGAGATTATTCATACTTCGAATATGACATGGAAGAAGGAGATCTTGATATTCTTAATGAAGCAGATTCAAGTTCAGATGATGATGAACTCGACCAAAGATCAACAGATGATGAAAAGAAGCATATGTTAAATATTAAAAAGGGAATAACTCAACAAATATGCACTAGAACAATTAGATAAAATTACATATGATGTTCATTTTTCTTGTTATTTTAGACTAATATAATACATATCATAATTTTGTTTTCATTTTTATCACTTGTTTAGAATTTATTTTTGTCAAATTAATAATTTTATAGTAATTAATATTTTTCAAAATACAAATTATGTAACCATTGTACAAGCCCAATTTCGTCCGGACCTTTACAAAAACCCAAATTTTATTATTTATTTATAAATAAATAATTGAATAAAATAAAATCCAAATTTTATTTGTTATTTATTTATAAATAAATAAATAAAATAAAACTCAAATTTTATTAAACCCAAAATAAAAATTCAAATACAAATTTTAAAACTCAAAATACCCTAGCCAATTTTTTACAAGTTCAAATTTTAAACCAAAAAAAAGAAACCCTAAACTTAAGAAAACCCTAGCTACTAATGCTATAGCCGCCGCACCTTCACCTATGCTGCTACCGCCATAGCGCTTCCTTCGGACGTTGCCCCTGCCCATTATTCGCACGCAACCCAAATCTACACGCAACTGGAAAATTCGAAAAAAAAAACGTTGTAAATACGAGTTATAAAAACACGAAGATCAAATGTAAATTTTTTTTTCGGATTTTTTTAAAATAATATTGGAGAATTTTTTAGCAACCATAAAAGCAATCAAAAAAGTAAGAAAGTAATATTTAAGGTATATTTTTAAATAACCTTAGATTTGGGTTAGTTTTTTAAAAGCAAGTTAAAAATATTTTTTGGGGATTTTTCGATTACAGTAGGCAGTGGTCACCATCGTCGATGATCGACGGTCAACGGTGGTTCACGACGGAAGAAAGGTTGTCGATGGACAGGTGATATGGGGGTTTTTGAGAGAAAAAATGAGACAAAGCAATTTTTTTTTTTCAAAACAAGCTTAAAATGATTTTTTTTTGTTTAGTTTTTTACTTATATGTCACCATCAAAATGACGCCATTTTGAGCCTAATTCAATAGGCTCCAAAATGAAGTCGTATTGATCATGACCCGAAAACCCGACCCGTTGAACATGAGATCCGCGTGTTTTTGTGCGGATGAGAAATTTATTGCCCAGGTCCTTCCTCTTGTTTAAAATGTCTCAATTTCATCCTTTTTGCATTTTTTCTATATTTTAATTTAGTTCTTTATTTGTTAGCGTTTACAATTGAGTCCTTAATTTAATTTGACCCACTTATATTATCTTTTTATAATTTTGACCCATAATACTTTAATATTCATTTAATTGGGTCCCTCTCATATTTTATTTATTTATTTATTTTGCATGATTTTATTTATTTAATTTGCATGATTTTAATTTGTTTAATTTCATGATTTTAATTATTTATTTTATTTATTATTTATTTGTTACCCATATTTTTTTATTATTTGCATATTTACCTTGTTAAATGAGTTTAGTTATTAGTTAATTATTTTTTTATGTAGCATTTTTATTTTATTCCGTTTTTCATCTAATTATATTAATTTGATTCTATGGTTTGAGAATATTCTTAATTGATTGACATTTATTGTGATTATTATTTTATTGTGTTATTAATTGTATTTATTTAATTTATTTTATTCATGTATTATTTTTATTTATTTATTTTGTCATTATTGTAAATTATGTACATATTCATTTTTGCATGACATTTTAATTCATTTAAAAAATACATAAATTGTTTTAAAAATCGAGGCAATGTCCTTATTCTGAGAATTTTGAGAAAATTGAATACCCTATTTAAAATTAAAAATACGAGATTTTGAGAAAATAATTAGAAATGCTTGTTATTTTCGAAAATTCGAATTGTTGTGCTCTAACTTACTGCATGTGACTTTTCTTCTCGATTAATTCGAAATAACGAGCTTTCTTCGTAATTTTTTTAAAAAAATAAACATTGGCATTCATGCATTTAAGGATCGCAATTTAAATTTTTCTTGAGTTTTTAATTTTCAACAAATAAGACTTTCAATAATTGATTAGGTACCAATTTTTGGGCGTATGGAGGTGCTACTCATTCCTCATGCGTAATCGACTCCTGAATCCGTTTTATGGTTTCAAAAACCAAAATAATTTTAAAAATCTTACAAAGTGATCCAATTACACATATTTTAAAAATATTATTGGTGGCAACTCCATTTTCGTTTTTCAAGATAAGTCGGGATTTTTTTTTTAAAAATGGTTTCGACAGCTTGGCGACTCCATTGGGGACCAATAAGAAAGTCAAGCCACAAATGGATTATTTGTGGTCTTTTTGTTAAAAATTAAATACTCGATTTAAATTTGCGACCCTTTACATTTCATTCTTCATGTGTTGCTTTGTTAATCATGTTTGTATTAATATTGTTAGGACATAGGATTATTTTTCACATGCATTGCATAAGTGTTACTACATCTTTTAAGTGGAAGTAAGAAACTACTTCTTCGTGAGGTCTTCACCTCCGTGCAGGATAATAGATCGCTTTCGGGATATATTCGTACCTTTGTTTTCATGAAGTTTTCACTTCCGTGCAAACATATGGGAAATGTGTCCCCTAAACCGAACTCGTCGGATTGAGGAATCTGCTGGTTTGGGTACCTTTACTCTAGAACTCAAACCGCATGTAATGAGCCTTAAGAGTAAACCTTAAGTAGAACTGTTTTGAACCTTTTGTAGTTACCCGAATAAGGTGTAAGAAATATGGTTATATTATTGTTCTTTGCTATTAATTTCAATTTGTTTTTAAGATTTATTCATGTATTAATCATACTGACTTGTTTCTTCTGAATCTGTTTGCATTGCATTTTCATTTCAAAAAGAAAAGTGTTGATTTGTGTTCAATTACTAAATAGAGAACTAGTCATAAGAAAACGAGTTTCTTGATAAGATAGAAGATAATGCGGTTGTGCGTATGTGGTCAAAGGAAAAACAACGCGAAAAGGTGATAGCCTGTCAAAGGGGCACATATCAGAGTTTTGAGATTACACCCAAATAAACGTAACCCGTAATAGTTTGTAAGCGCTTAAAGAAATATAGGCAACGAAACGAGGTAAATGTTCTACTGCGAATATGGTGATATACCTTACCTACTCGAGGAAAGTGGGTACACATCTTTTCCAAGCCCTAGCACAGCATTGGAATCCCACTTTTGGGAACATAGACATAGTGCCCAGGGCAGAAGAGTACAGAATTATGCTTCATTGCTCGAGGATTCAAGTTGATAAAGCCTACTCTAGAGCCACTATGGTTCCAACTCTTTTTAAAGAGGTTGATGAACATAATCTAGATGAGCGAGAAATGAGTCGTGGCTCTAATTATAGGAAAATCATATAACAAATGTACCACTTAGAAGAACTTGCATGACTCAATCTTGGTACACCCTGACGCAAGAAAAAAGGATAACGTCTTTGCCTTAAGCTTTTATGGGTCAATCATTTTCCTTAAGGCATTAGGGCATATAGATGATGCAATTTCGGATTTGTGACTAAGTTGAAAGGTAAGCCAAACCAAGAATGATAAGTTAAAAGGTAAAAGAACTTGAAGCCTCACTGCGTAGTTGTGAACTACGAGTTGAGCTTCTCGAAGAAACCGAGGAAACAAATAGTGAATATTGAAAAAACAACTCCAACGCTCTGAGTGGCAGGTTAGAGATAGGGACTATGTTGTGAGCAAAACTTTGGCTTAAGTACGAGAAGTGGCTAACCACTTTCAGGCCGTAGCCATTCAAGCCGATGTTTTGAGCCTAAAATCGGAGTCAAATTGAGGCAAAATTAGCTTAGCTTCTTAGGAAGATTAAGACTTTGAGGATTCAAGCACAACCATATATGTTTCTACCTTATGTAAAGATATTTGTTTTATAATAAAGTTGTTCTAACAAAATTGAACTAAGAATCAATACTTTTCTTGCATATGTATACATTCATTCATTAGCATTACATTTCATTGCATGCATTAATTTTCAAAAAAATAAAATAAAAAAAGTCCCCACAACAATCGTGTTAAGGGGGTGTTATCGACTCCGAACAAAAACTGAGAGGAAACATGATAAATCAAGATAATGAGGGAATGTTGAAAAATATATTGAGCGAAAAGTCATATCCGAATAAGAGAACGGAGAGTGGAACCTAACGAGAGGTCCTCTCTATAGTCTTGGAAGTGTTTTGGACAACTAGACTATGGAGGAGCTTTCTGTAGTTTTAGGACTTTTCTAGAGTAATATTGAGGACACACTTATCACTCTAAGCCCGAGAGCATTAGAGATCCTTTTATAAAGGGCACATGACCACTTTCTTTTATTTAAATAATATGATGCATTGTTTTTATCCAATTTGGAAAACATCTTACAATTCTTCTCATTCGATCATACCACAATTAACCATTCTTTGATTAAATTATTCTTTGGATCCCCTTTTGTCTTTATGCTCGGTCCCTTGATATCAAGCATATGAGCGACGTTGTTGCTGACTTGCAACCTCATTTTAAGATGGACATGTGTCAAGAAAAACATCAGGACTTCGAAGATGATAAAAAATGTAACTTGTCTCCCGATCTGCTACGGATGGTTGACAAAGGCAAGAAACGAATATCACCTCGAAGAGTTCTGATAGTAAGTAAGAATTGAGGCATGTATCTTTGCGGAAACAAGGCAAGCTGCTTCGAAAATCCAAAGGTCTTCGCAATGTCCTATCAAAGCATGTCGAGTTTAAGGAATTGATGTTGTGACACACATGCTCTTATAAAGGAATAATGCAATCTGGTTCAGTAGAAACTTCGAAGAATGAGGCCTGATGTGCATTTACAGAATGAGGTAAAAAAATCGACATGAAAACTCGCAAAGGGCATCTTGAAACCTAAAAAAAAAGAAAACAAAAAAAATAAAAAACAAAAAGAAAAGAAAATCAAGATGAAAACCTGTAAAGGGCATCTTGAAAATCTATTTATCTCCTTCACCTATTCACGTCATGGCCTTTTTCTATGTGAAGCATGGACGTCATCGGGCCAACTTTGCGAAAGACTTATAATGAGCATCAATTCATTCTCATGGTCATTGATTACAATACCAAGAGGACAGAAGTTACTTCCTATGCTAATGTCACAAGGTCGACAAGAAAGAGATTATATGTCGATATGGAATGCCAAAAAGGATCATATTTGACAACACACTGAATTTGAACAAAAGCATACAACAAAGGTCTGCAATTAGTTCAAGATAAAGTATCACAATCCGACACCAAATTGTTCAAAAGTAAATGGGGCAATGAAGGCACTTAATAAGAACATCAAAAAGATCATTGGAAAATGACAAATATCTACAAAGATTGGTAGAAGAGGTTATCATTTGCTCTTTATGCTTATCGAACCTTTGTCAAAACATCCTCCGGGGCAACATATTTGTCACTGGTTTATGGAATGGAAGCAGTCCTACCCATTGGAGTCAAGTTTTCTTCCTTCTAAATTTTGTTAGAACTAATGAAGTAGAATGGATCCAATCCAGACGTGGTCAGCTAAACTTGATTGAACAAAAAATGCTAAAAGCTATCCATCATGATCAGATGTACCAAAAACGAATGACATTGGCTTATGACAAAGAAGGATCCGCTTTAGAAAATTCCACAAGGGAGCTCTGGTTTTGAAAAGGATCTTGCCTATAAAAGGATTTCCAAGGAAAATGATTGCTAAATTAGGAAGAGCCTCATAAGGTGAAGAAAGCCTTATCTAGAGGAGCTTTGATTTTGATCGAGATGGAAGGCAAAGATTTACCAAACCCCGTGAACTCGGATTCGATGAAGAAGAAATTTCACCCCAAAAAAAAGAAAGAAGAAGAAAGAAAACAAGAGAAAAAAGAAATAAGAAAGAAAAAAAGAGAAAAAGAAAAAGGAGTGGTCGAGGTGAAAACCCGTAAAGGGCATCTCAAAACCTAAGGAGATTTGAGTTGAAAACCCAAAAGGATGGCTCAAATTTGAATCAAAGAAGAGGCATGAAACGGTCTTCTCTCTCAAAAGTAACAAGGTGGAGAAACTTTACACCTTGAGGCATCGACGAAGTACTCCAGGTTTCATGGACACATATCAAGCTCGGAATGGTCCTCATCAAGTTTACTCAGAGAAGCTCATACTTTGATATCTGGGGCACCTAACTCCATTCTTTGCTCACCTTATGTTTGGTAACTTTTGACCAATGTAAGTTATTTTTAATCTTTTAATTCATGCGAGCTTTGCCTCTAATAAAATTTAATTTTTTCCGCCTTGCGACCCTGTTCAAGCATTTTTGCATCAAAATAATGGTTAGTGGACCAATGATTTTTAGTCTTATCATTCATACGAGCTTTGCCTCCAATAAAATTCAATTTTATCCACCTTACAATCCTGTTCAAGCATTTTTGCATTCAAATAGCTATTAAATAGTCTAACGATATAAGGAATAAAAGGATTTCTGCATATCGCTTTGGAAAATTTCTAAATAGTACAGGGACCTGAAACAGGACCACTAGCTGGAAATAACCAAATAGAGGGTTAGAGGGCTTTTAAAGAAAATAGTTTAGATTACGACTACCTCTTTAGGTTTCATGTCAAAAGCACCAAACCAGAAAGGGAAAAATGGTGACACACCAGTGATAGAATTTGGACAAATGACAAACCATGTCAATCTAAGGACAAAGAAAATCATTTTTAAATCTGAAATTCATGCCAATATCATGTACACTCATTTAGTTAGAAGCATTTGATTCATTCCAATCATGGCATCCTAATAATTTTGCCCGCATAGAGATGTTGAGCGAAAGATTGAAGCTGCAACGACGAATCTTGTACCCTAGAAATGTCGTGGGAAAGTTTGAAGACGTAATGGCGAATCTTGTACTCTAGAGATATGAAGGGAAAGGTTGAAGCCGAAGTGGTAAACCTTATACCCTAGAGACATGAAAGGAAAGATTGAAATCGTAATGACGAATCTTATACTCTGAAGATAAGAAGAAGCAGATTGAAGTCGCAACGACGAATCTTATACTTTGAAGATGAGGAGAAGCAGATTGAAGTCGTAAAGGCAAATCTCACAGTTGTAAAGGGCTAGATTGAAGCTGCAAAGGCGAATCTTACGTCTCTAATGTTGAAGAGGAGAAAATTGAAATGGTAACAGCAAATCCCATACCCCTGAGTTACAGTGGGTCGAATTAAAATAACGATGCAAATCTTAATGTCCTTGAGGTTGTAGTGGAATGGAGCGAAGTTACAATATCAAATCCTATACTGTTTCGCAATAAAAATTCAGAATGCGAATAATATCAGGCTTTTAAAACACATGCTAATAGGCAGTCTGGTTGAGACCAAACTCTCCAACACTGTTTCACAAGTAGAGATATATTAAACAAAGAAAGGTCACGAAATCCTAAGCCTCCAACGGGCTTGGGTAAGCAAAGCAATTTTCATGAGCTTCAATGTAATCCTTTAAATGACATTGAATTTCTCCACCAAAAACCATTTAAAACATTTTCAATGGTAGTACACAATGATTTTAGAAATAAAAAACACTACATCGCGTAAACGGGGAGAGCTTGCAGCACGAATTTTATCATTGTTTCTTTCCCTCCCATAGACAAAAATCAGATATTCTAGCTGCTGAGTCTGTTCTTAATTTTATCCACATAATGAGCAAAGGCTCGCTTCCTATTACGCCCAACCATCATAGACAATCCTAGATAATTCTCAGGACTTTAAGACACCAAGGCACCTAATATATTCCCTATTGTCATCTGATCTAATTCATCAACATTACTACCAAAATATAATAGAGATTTGTCATAATTCACAATTTTTCCTGAAGCCGTTTCATACTCATTAACAATTTTGAACATATTCTCTACACCTTTCCTTGTAGCCTCCCCAAAAAGGATATTGTCGTTGGCAAAAAATAGATGGTTTATATGCAAGTCTCCTCTTTCTATACGAATCCCTCTAACTCTGTTATCCTCTTGAGCCACAAGCAAACTCGCCGAAAGTCCTTTAGAACACAATAAGAAAAGGTAAGGGCTGAGCATATCACCTTGCCTCAACCCTCTAGTCGGTTTAAATTGATTACTGTAGAAGTTGTTAACCCCAATAGAATATGAAACTGATGCAACACTGTGCATAATGAGAGTCATCCAGTCCTTATGAAAGCCCAACTTAACCAACATACCAGCTAGAAAGTCCTAGTCGACCAGATCATATGCCTTAGGCATATCCAATTTAAGGACAAAATTACCTTTCCTTCCCCATTTTTTTCTTTTCAACATATGGAGAATTTCATAGGCTACTAGAACATTTTTGGCAATCTGACGCCCCGGGATAAAAGCCTCTTGCGTCTCATGTACATAAAGATTGAGAAAATAACTCATTCTATTAACCAAAGCCTTAGCAATAATCTTATACGATACATTGCATAAACTAATGGGACGATATTGAGTAATAGAACGAGGATTACTAACCTTAGGGATTAGGACAATAAGGGTCTCATTGATCTCTTCAACATGAATTTTGCCCCTGATCACCCGAAGATAGTGGTTGCACACATCCTCCCCAATAATACACCAGAATTTTTTATAGAAGAGCGCAGGATAACCATCATTTCCAGGTGCCTTCAACGAACCTAATCCCTTAACAACTTCCTGAATATCCTCAATGATAAACGACTGAAACAATTTAGCATTCATACCATCAGAAATACGCCACTGAACCTTGGAGAAAATAGTCAATTCATCCCCTTCATCCGAAACTGTAAAGAGCAATTTAAAATAACTAGCCGCTATATTTGAATACATTCCTGATCCTCCACCCATTTGTCATTACTATCTTCCATTCCCTTAATAGCATTTCGATTTCTCCTTCCAGTAGCAACTGAATGAAAGTAGGCAATGTTATGATCTCCATATGATAACTAATTGATACGGGCTTTCTATTCCCAAGATCTTTCCTCTTTTTCTACTTCTAAATTCAAACCAATTTGAATACCTGTAATTTCAGCCAGAACCGCATCATTCGGATCTTCATTCTGAAGTTCAGTCAATCTATTTCACTATTCATCCTTCTGTTTCTTATGGTTTCGCTTAGAACGAATGCTCCATTCTCTAAGAATTTCCCCAACTCCTTAAGTTTAACCGGAAGATTAGCAGTCGTAGAACCCCAGAACCGATGAATGACATTTCACAATTATGACTCCTATTTCAAGTCAAATTTGAGAAATAATCTTTCAGTTAAACTCTGTTTAATTGTTTCTATTAAACTCTTTTTATTTGTTTCAATTAAACGTTGTTTATTTGTTTGAGTCAAACTCTTATTAGTCTAGATTATTTTATTATTATTTGACCTAGAAATTTAGCCTATAAATTACTCTTTTACAACCTTAGAAAATACACTCATTAGAGATACCTATTAGAGTTTAGAACTCCTAACACTTTTAGAGAATTTAGTGTTTACATTTTGAGGGTTCTTTATTTTCAGGTTTTTAAGGTTTAGTTTTTATCTCCATCTCTTGTACTCTTCATTCCTTTGCCATTATAGTAAAATTATCTTTGCCCGTGGTTTTTTATCCTCTTTGGAGGGGTTTTTCCACGTTAAATTTGTGTGTTCAATTTCTCAATTTCTTCCGTAATTTTTACTTGATCGTTCCTTAATCGGATCGATTCCAAATAATTGGTATCAAAGCTAGTTCACTTTTCGTAGATCAACCCGTTCAGAGATGACAGTAATAAGGTTCGATATTGAGAAGTTTGATGGTGTCACAAATTTTAATATGTGGCAAGTTCGGATGATGGCAATTCTAGTTCAGATCGATTTGAAAAAGGTCGTTAGTAGGAAAAAGCCTGATAATATAGATCAATCAGAATGAGAAGAGCTTGATGAAAAGGCCTTATCTGCAATCCAGTTGTGCCTCGCGAATAGGGTATTGCTGGAGGAATTGATGGAAAAGACTTCATCCGCCTTGTGAAAAAGGCTAGAAACTCTTTATACGACTAAGTCTCTGGCTAATCGTTTAGTACTGAACAACGTCTATTTACATTCGCATGAATGAAGGTGAGCCTCTTAGAGATCACATCAGTCGATTTATTACTCTTTTGAATGATTTAAATAATGTTGAGGTTCAGATTGACGATGAAGATCAAGCCATGCTGTTGTTGTGCTCTTTACCCTCTTCATACAAGTCTTTCAGGGAGACTTTGATTTATGGTAGAGACAAACTCTCGTTTGAGGATATGAAGGGTCATTTGTTGAGCAAAGTCAAACTCGACAATGAGTTTGGTTCAGATAGGAAGGCAGATAAGCAAGCTTCCATTTTGATAGCATCAAAGAATCGAGACAAAAGGTGTCGCTATTGTAAGAAATTAGGTCACGTCAAAGCAGATTATTACAAACTGCAAAATAAAAGTGCTACTGAGAGTAACGAGGAAGATTTAGTTGGTGCTAATTTGGCCGATGAAAGTGGTGATGCTTTCTTGTTAGTGTCAACGAGAGAAAGCTCTGAGCTTATGTTTGAGTGGATCCTAGATTCAGGATGTTCTTTTCACATGTGTCCCAACAAAGAATGGTTCTCCACATATAGTTCGGTTGAAGGTAGAGTTGTGCACATGAGAAACGATTCAACCAATAAGGTAATCGGTATTGGTACTGTTAAAATTAGGATGTACAAAGGTACGATTAGGACACTATCAGATGTCAGGTATGTACCTGATTTACGAAAGAATCTCATCTCCTTAAGTATTTTAGATTCAAAAGGTTGCAGAATCAAATTCGAGTCGAGTGACATTAAGGTGTCTCGTGGAGTTCTTATTTTTTTAAAAGGTAAAAAGACCGGTAGTCTTTATATTCTGGAAGGTTCTATAGTGACCGGTGAAATCAGACATCCCTCGTCTGTTACGGAGTTGAAGTCAACTTGTTTGGAGTGGAGGCAACTTGGTCATAGGAGGGAAAGATGTATGACTATTTCGTTGAAGAGAGGTTCTCTTTTGGATACAGGTTTTGAAAAGTTAAGGCACTGTGTTCGTAAAAATCAGATCCGGGTTAGTTTTGATTTGACAGTGCACAAGTCGAAGGCTAGAAGACTTCCAGCTTCTAAGCACAGATTTGACTCAGTTAATTTCCTGCATAGTTCAATATAGGCCCGTGACGGGCTTTGACGAAGATGGCATTGTGGAAATACGAGTCAAGGTGGAGATTTGTTGAATTATGACTCTTATTTCAAGTCAAATTTGAGAAATAATATTTCAGTTAAACTCTGTTTAATTGTTTCAATTAAACTCTGTTTATTTGTTTGAGTCAAACTCTTATTAGTCTAGATTATTTTAATATTATTTGACATAGAAATTTAGCCTATAAATAGGCTCGTTTACAACCTTAGAAAATACATTCATTAGAGATACCCATTAGAGTTTAGAACTCCTAACACTTTTGGAGAATTTAGTGTTTACGTTTTGAGGGTTTTTTTTTGAGTTTTCGGGGTTTAGTTTTTATCTCCATCTCTTGTACTCTTCATTCTTTTGCCATTATAGTAAAATTGCCTTTGCCCGTAGTTTTTTATCCTGTTCGAAGGGGTTTTTCCACGTTAAATATGTGTGTTCAATTTCTCAATTTCTTCCGTAATTTTTACCTGTTCGTTCCTTAATCGGGTCAATCCCAAACAATCTTTATCAAGAATCCAACTAGCATTAAATTGGAAAGTAAGACATGAATTTCAAGAGAAATTCTTGCTGTCCCTCTTAGTGCTCACCAATATAGGACAATGGTCTGAGATAGAGTGACTCAAGTGTTCAACTGTATAGTCAGGGAAGAGATCTCACCACACTTGTTTGCCATGCCCCGATCGAGTCTTTCCCTGATATTTATTCCTTCCGTTTGGCCCCGTTCTCAGGTATACCATCGTCCCTTGAAACCCAAATCATGCAGCCCACAATCATCAAGAGCATCACGAAATAAAGTCATGTTCTTATCAGACCGCAGACGCCCCCATTTTTTCTCGAATGAAAAAATAATTTCATTAAAATCTCCAAGCACAAGCTAGGGTAGCCCTCGATCCCTTGCGAAAGTTCGTAATAATTCCCAAGAGTGTCTCCGTAAATTTTCCTCCGGATTACCATAGAACCCAACGAGCCTCCAGTAAGACTCACCCCCACCACCATAAATTTTGACATCAATGTGAAACTACGAGAGGCTCCTCAAAGTTACATCCTCAAGTTGGCTCCATCCTAAACATAATCCCCCTTTCGAACCAATAGCCCCCACTTCTATGCCATTCAAGAAACACACTTGCGCCTCACTCCTTTCATTCTCCTAGCATCGAGTTTAGTTTGCATTAGAAACAAAATTTGGGGATTAAATCTTCTTAGGTGATTCTTGAGCCTTTGAATGGTCGGTGGATTCCCCGGTCCACGGACGTTCCAACCTACAATATTCATTGGTATTAGCTGACGTGTCCTCTGGGTTCAACTAATAATTTGAATTGGGTAGCAACAACGTGCTTCCCAGCAGCATCACTAGAATCCATTGGACTAGAAACTTGTGAAGCATAATTTGTTCTGGGCCATTTTTTTCCATTAATGACAACCAGTGGCCGATTTTCATCAGAAGATTCCATATCTACAAAGTCAACATCATTATTCTTCATGATTGATTTTGATTTCCCATTTAAGTTAATCCCAAGATTCACACCCCTTTTATCCAAGAATTTAGGGATGTAAGAATCCCCAAATGACCGACTCTTTCCTCTATCAGTACTTGCCATATTTGACTCCCAATTTCCACGTGCATCCCTCAGCCAAATGCTGTCGTTGTCCATCATTCTCTAACGAGTCGCTTTCAAGGTGATATCCTATCCAAACGAAAGCTCCTTTTTACCATGAACCATCCGAATGGGACAATAACTCTCACTGTGTCTAAGTTTGCCACATAGAAAACAAAAAGTCATTAGCTTTTCATATTTGAAATGAACATTGACTTCTTTACCCGATGCAAAAATCAACTTCTTCCTTCGTTTTAATGGCTTACGCACATCCAGTTCCATCGGGAGTCGTATATAATTTCTTAAACCAACCTTAACAACCTTGGAATCATAATCTCAAAATATTCTTAGGAAACTCCCGAATTTTTTGGCCATATTCTCCGTAAACATTCCACCGGAAAGGTTATGCACTTGCACCCAAAACACATTCTGATAAAGAGGGATCTCCAAAGGATCTTCCCCATCCTTCAACTTTTTGATAATCAATAAATGGTTATTAAAAGTCCAAGGGATACCGTTTAGAATACGCTTAATGTCAACAACATAATAAAATCTGAACGTAAAACGCTTTTCCCCTATGTCGGAAATTGTTACCCCACCCAAGGGATGCCACAGATTCGCAAGCGTGGATTTCATCGATTGGAAATTGACCTTTTTGGTGTCAAAAACCATCCTACCAAAGTAAGATTTGCCACAGTTTCAGTCTCTTGTATCTCCTGATCAACCATCCATCCCTCATTTTCCTCCTTATCCTCATCTTCATTAAGACGTAAATCTACTAGACTAGCCTCCATACCCATAAACTAATTGGACAAATCACAAAAGAAAATAATAAAAAACTCACTGAACAAAACCAAAGCCACAATGGCCTATAGAGAAAAACCTGTCATAGAGACAGACTTTGAAGTGTAACTACGATTTCCTAACTCGTGAATAGAAAATCGAGCCAAACACATAATTACCAATCAAATTGAAACCAAGTTGAATTTAATAAAATCGATTTTTTTTAATTAATTCTTTTGAGAAAAATATTTTTACGTGCATACTTTTCTTTTTGGAAAGAAAAATAAAAATTACATTAACTTAAAGACTTTAGGAAATTCTCTAGGTGGATACAATTATCAACTTTATTATTCTCTTGAAAATATATTGTAAAAATCTAATACCAACCTCTTCTATCATTTGACATATTCGACTAATCAATGTAAAATTCGAGAATGACATAAAGCAGTCATGAATAGCTTTTGTTGCTTCCATATTGTCAGTTTGAATCAAAACATTCTCAAAGTTCCTACTCTACATAATATTCAATCCATCCAAAATTCTCAATAGTTCAACATAAAAATCTAAACACTTACCCAAACATCTATTATAACCAGAGATCCACTTATCTTTCCGATCTCTCAAAACACCTCCTGAAACAATTTTACTAGAATTAACTTTAACAACATCATCAGAATTTAATTGAACCCAATTATTCATCCACGGGGTTGCCCTTCTAATCTGTTGTCACTGTGCCGAACCATGAAGATTGGAATTTAAGTACAATTAAATAAGTATTTTTTTATATTTATCATGAACTTGTTGACCCATTATCATTCACTAAATAAATAGTGATAGTTTATTGAGAGCTTATGATGAATGATATTGTAATTAATGGAAAACTAGCAACAAATATGCCTCAAACGATAATAGGCTATGATTGATACTATACATTTACGATGCAATTATAAAGTTTTTCAATTTAGGGACTAATTTAAATTTATCGTAAATTGAGGATTTCTAATGCAATTATCCATTCTATTTTTTGTGTTTCAACTGTTGGTACACTCAAATCCGGGCATATAAAAAGGAGTTTTGAGGCTTTTAGTGCAACTATTTTTCTAAGTTTAATTTCTCTATTTTTAATTAATTCCATCGAAATTAAAACTAAATAGTAAAGATAAACTAAGAAAAATATTACATAAGATATGATTCAAATGCTAGATTTATAGTATCCAAATATCAATAAAATTTTGATGTTAACATAAATTCATATCTTTTACTTACTTTACAAAGATCAATATAGATAGTGATAGTTAAATTAGAGATTTATTTCTCCTTAAGATTCAATAGTAGCGTTGGCTTCGAATCCTGTATATTGGTGATCGTTGTTTTTGCGACACAACAATTGTGCAAGCGAACACACGTCAATGTAAGTATAATTGATAGATAGAGCTATCAAATATCGATCCCACGAGGAAATGGTTCCCGATGTTTTAATGTCAGAGCAATCAATATTAAAAATCAGTATAATGCGAGTAAGAATGTCAACGCAATTATGTCAGATCTGCACACTAAAATAATCATTACTTTCAACACAATTAGAGCTAAATATCAGAGATTAAATGTCAGTGTACTGAAAATAAATCCAAATGTGTTGAGTGTTGAGTGCTAGAAATTTAAATGCAGGAAATATAAAAGTGATGAAGTGTAAAGGGTGGAAATGGTTCACTGATTGTACAGGTTGCAACGCTAGATGCGTCGACAAGGTAGAATATAGACGAATTGTGCAGCAATGAAGTCCCTTCAAGTTCTTACCCACAATAGCTCCCTACTTAATCCTGACTCAAATACACTACTCCATCTCTCGGTGCGAGCAATGATGTGTATCCAAGAACAAGTAATTGGAGTTTGTCCCAGTCCCGAGCAGCTCTCGCCTAACCCACTTGTTAATCTAACCTGTCACTACATCTCTCGATGTCGGTGTATTGCAATTTCACTTTTGTGTTTAGAGCGGTTAAATCCAAGAATAAGCGGATAAGCAATGTAAAGTAAGAATCAAAATGATATAATATTAAAAGATACTCTTGTATTCATTTAATATCAACAAAATCCATCATCGTTTAAGAAAAAATAAAGAGTACAATGAAGCTTACTATCTCTAAACTACTAGGCCTACTCTCTACTTGTTCCTCTTGCTCGGCATCAAGCACCTCTCGTCAGAAGCAATTGCAAACTTGATTCATCAGCTCCCCGAATTCCAGCTCAAATCTTTGATTCACACAAAATTTTCGAAATTTAATCCCCTTGCTCTTGATGATTCTTTTCCTCATTTTTTTGTCTATTTATAGCCTCTAAATAATTGCAGATTTCAGCCTTCATTCTAAGATTCAGATCTAGATTTTTGCAGCTATCAAAGTTAGTTAGAGTACAGCTGCGCACTCACGCAAATTACATGTTTTCTTTAGAGATCTACGAGTTGTTGCTGTACTGTTAGACGCAATCTGATATTGTAATTGCAGCGACATCTGTGATATTCCTGCGCTGGTGCTTTCAGTGTAAATTCAGCTTAACTCTACTGATTTGAGGTTCAACTTCAATGCGTCGACATTGCTGGTCGCAATTCCAAGCTGGTCTTATGGCTGCATTCTATCAATGTTGATCTTTTGAACTGAGCTCCTGTGCTGGCAATCTTAAGATGCAATATACCAACTACTTGCATCGACATTAGTACAAAAATAGATAAAATAACAAGAATTTAAATTAACTAGCAATGTATTAGAAAATATGAAAACTGATTATAAAATGCTTATGATGCATGCTAAATGAGATACAAAAGAGAAAATAAAAGCACTAAATTAGAGAGAAAGTATATGTCATTTGTAATACCATCAATTGGCCTGATGATTAAGGGTGTTCATTGCTTCAGGTGTGGTTTGGGTTCGAGTCGCATTGTTATTAGGGCTTTGCCCTCCCTTGTAATTTACCAAAAATAATAGCGTTGACTTTATGTTCGTACTTGTCGAGTATTAATTACCACTATGTTGACCAACTCAGGATCAAACAACAGACATCCTTTATCTCTCCATTTTTTCCATATCATGTTATCCATTGACATTGATCTCTTTTGCCATGATCCTATAACAGACTATCACACCAATTTTTTTCCATACAACAAACTCTTTGTTTTGATCTCAACATTTTATAAAACCGAAACAACCTTCAAAAAGTTGTTGCTTCAACATTTAAAAGACTAAGAATCAACATGTGCCTTGCTTCTTTCAACACTGTCGTCCCATAAATTATTAAAAGTGGAATTGGAATTGCAAATAGGACCTTTGATAGTGGATTGTATTGTAAAATAATGCATTTGTTGGCGAGATAACTAATAGCTGGTAATTAGTTAGCTAAAATATTTAGTTTGTTAGAAGTCAGTTGCCAGGTAGTAGTTAATGTATATAAACAACAACATAGTAATTATGAAACAAGCTTGATAGTTTTTTCAGTATATATCTTTGATTCATTCTTTCTTCTGTTCAATTGATTATTTTTGTTTTCAATCGATTGTTTTGTTATCTGTTGCTATCTCAACATGGTATCAGAGCCATTGGTGATCATCGTTATTCTTGGAACTTGTTCTTGATTGCAGTTAAAAATTACTGGGTTGTTTGCAATTTCTTCTTAGTCTTGTTGTTTCCCCGAATCTTGTAGTTGGAATTTGTTGATCTTGTTTACGATCATGAATCTCTCTAATCATGTTATCGACTTTAATCGTCCTCTTTACCTACATCACTCTGACACCTCAGGTTATTGGTATTTCATCAACTTATTTGAATTTAAAACTATAATATTTGGGGTCGATCTATGAAAATTGCATTATTAGCCAAGAACAAATTAGGGTTTATTGATGACACTTATTCTAAAGATTTCATCTCTAATAATTTGTATTCACAATAGGAGCGATGTAATGATATTGTATTATCCTAGATATTGAAAACTATTAGCAAGGAGCTCTCGGTTGGCATCATTTTTGCTTTTAAAGCAAAGGTAGCTTGAAAAGATCATGAAGAAAAATTTAACAAGGTTGATGGTTCTATTATTTTTTTTCTTGCATCGAGAAATAACTTCTCATCTCCAAGGCATCGCCATTGTATTTGCGTATTTTACAAAGCTGCGATTATTATGGGATGAGTTTGATGCTCTTGTACCTCTCTCTTCTTGTGGATGTGATCAATCCAAGAAAAATATTGAGTATGTTATGCAGCAACAACTTTTTCAATTTTTGATGAGATTAAATGAGATTTACAATGTTGTTCGCAGTCAAATTCTTCTTATGAGCCCTTTGCCTTCTATCAATCAGGCATATTTTATGCTTGTTCAGGAAGAATCTCAAAGACAAGTCACTCTGGAGACTATAGTTGCTGATCCAACATCATTTTCTGCTAGTTTGTCTTACAAGAAAATATTCAATGGAATATGTGATCACTGCAAAATTAGAAGGCGTAAAAGGGTAAATTACTACAAGTTAATTGGTTACCCTCCTATCTTCAAGTTCACCAAAAAGAAAATTCAACCGGGTCTGTGGTGAAAAATGCTATTGTTAGTGATTCATCAAATGTGAATGTTGTTGTTGGGGTTTTGACAGCAGCAAAAGAAGAAAACAAAAACACAGAACAAGGAAGCAAGATGCAATAAATATTTTTACTTGCTCACAAATGTGCAGCAAGGGAGCTTATGACTTTTAGCTCATTTTGCTCAATTTAAAATAAGAAAAACAATACATTTATAGCCAAATACATCACCAAGTACTGCCTACTACCACTAAGTAGCCTAGTAACTTGTAAAACATTGCTTGTACACACAAACAAGCTACCTAAACATATCAAACTGTCACCAAGCTTGTTCATTTTCAACTAATTTAATTGCAATGAAACTAAACAAAAACCTTGTTATTACAGCAAGCATATGTGTTGCAACATTTTTACAATTTGCATGCACTTCAACAAGAACATAACAAAAACATGGTTGGCCATTTTCAACACTCTTCCTTGGCCTCCATGCTTCAAATATCAATCATTCATCAAGTTTTTTAAGCTTGGCAGTCCTTTGATGCTTTGTTTCAAGCTGGCTCTACTCAAGTAATTCATGTTCAACCTTAGCCTCAACCAAATCTGACTCACACACTTGACTATCCCATTCTTTTGTGCCAAAGATTTGCTCATCAAATGGAGTATTCTCCTCCTTCAAAGCCTTGGTTGGCAACTTGCCTTCAAACACATATTACCTTGTTCATTACAGTCTTGTTTCTTCTTGCACATACTACCTCCTGTTGTGGAGTGTCTTCATGCACATACTCCATCAACTCCTCCTTCAGCTTATCCAAAACTTGTTTGGGAGTTTCATAGGGGTGAGTTGCTGTTGCCTTACCTTGGAACTCCTCCTTTAGCTTGTCCCAAGCTTGTTTGAGAGTCTCACAAAGGTGAGTTGTTGCTACCTTAACAAGTAGCCCTCAAAGATGATAGATTTTAACAGCTTCTTGTCTTTCTTAACAAGCAGCAGAAGCAAAAACAAGCCCTTAAAGACTTAGGCTTATGATACCATTTGTTGGGGTTTTGACAGCAGCAAAAGCAAAGAACAAAAAACGCAGAACAAGTAAGCAAGATGCAAGAAATATTTTTACTTGCTCACAAATGTGCAGCAAGGGAGCTTATGGATTTTAGCTCATTTTGCTTAATTTTTAAATAAGAAAAACAATACATTTATAGCCAAATACATCACCAAGTACTACCTACTACCACTAAGTAGCTTAGTAACTTGTAAAACGTTGCTTGTACACACAAACAAGCTACCTAAACTAGTTATTCAGCTACCTAAACATATCAAGTTGTCACCAAGCTTGTTCATTTTCAACTAATTTAATTATAATGAAACTAAACAAAAACCTTGCTATTACAGCAAGCATATGTGCTGCAACATTTTTACAATTTGCATGCACTTCAATAAAAACAAAACAACAACATAGTTGGCCACTTTCAACAGTTGTTGTGGTTGGAGACAATGATGCCACAACTAGTCACCAAGCACCATTGTTTACTCATGTATAGTATCAAAAAATTCTAAGTTTGTTGAACAAAGAACCTATTGTTGAAGTTGTGGTAAGTATGGCATGTATTGTTTGTTTCTCTTGATGAGTGGATCTTGGATACAGGTGCTACTAACCACATGTTGTCTAATCTCCATGGTTTAGAATCTCATGTTTCATGTGCATCATCTTTATCTTGTGTTCAATTACCCAATGGATTCTCTACACCAATTACACATATCAAAACATGCACCATTCACCTTGATATTCACCTTAAAAATGTTCTTTACAACCCAAAGTTTTGCTATAATCTTTTTTTCCTTTTCCAAACTTACAAAAGATTTGAATTGAGTTGCTTCTCTCTATCTTGATTTTTGTTTTTTACAAGATCTCTCAAGTGGAAAGATGAGGGCGATTGGTAGAGAACTAGATATTCTTTACATCTTGCAATCTTCTAATGCTCTAAAAGCGGTCACAACATCCACCTCAATAGCCTCCACATTTGATTTCAAAACCTTTATAGCCTCTAAAAATGTTGACTCCACTTTCCTTTGGCATGCAAGACTTAGCCATGCTTCCCTCTCAAGGTTGAACTAGGTGTCTAATCTCCCTTGCCCAATTTCGAATAGTGATCAAGTTCAACAATGCCACATTTGTCCATTAGCCAAACAAACTAGGTTTCCATTTCCACTAAGTACAACTCGGGCAGATACTATTTTTTCTCTCATTCATATTTATCTGTGAGGACCCTATAGAGTCTCTACTCATAGTGGTCATAGATTTTTTTTAACCATTTTAGATTATTTTTCTCGAATTTCATGGGTTTATCTCTTAAAGCTGAAAAGTGATGCTATTGTACAAATTAAACATTTCTTTGTTATGAACAAAAATAATTTTTCAGCCAATGTAAAGATTATTCGTAGTGACAATTGTTATGATTTCTTTAAACATGAGTGCACTAATTATTTCAATATGTTGGGGATTATGCATCATAGTTTATACACTCATACTACACAACAAAATAGAGTAGCTGAGCGTAAACACAAACATTTACTTAAGGTTGCTAGGTCCCTAAAGTTTCAATAAAATACACCTAGCAAATTCAGAGGGAATGTGTTCTAACAACCTGTTTTCTAATCAATAGGTTACCCACTCCTCTTCTAAACTGGCAAAGTCCTTTTGAAATTTTTTACAATAAAAAACCTAATCTTTCTCCCCTAAAAGTTTTTGGTTATCTTCGTTATGTGATCACACCTCATTATCGAAACAAAATTTCTCCCAAAGCTATTCCATCTGCGTTTATGAGATAGCTGGTGTTCAAAAAGGGTAGTTGTTGTTTAACCTTGCTGCCAAGACTTTTTTTATTAACTACGATATTGTGTTTCATGAAACCGATTTTCGATTAAAGTTTCCTACCAAAGCTTCTTTTATTTTCCCTACACAAGATGATTCACTTTTCCTCAATATTAGACCTTTGCTATTGTTCCCAACTTACCTACTTCCTCACCTTTCTCAGATACACCTAACACCTCCCATGACCTTCTTGTTTCACCTTACCTTCTTTTACCTCAACCATCGATTCCTTCTCCACCTAATTTTCATCCATGCCTTCCTCACCTACCTTTCCTCCATTAAGGCACACTTTTCGATCCTCCAAGCAACCTGCATGCATGAAAGATTATATTTTTTTTTCCAATCAATCTTCTACTCTACTTGATAGATGTTCTTATTCTATTTCCCAAGTTTACTTCTTGCCTCACTTATCTACTCATACTCAGATGTTTGTTGCTAGTATATATGGTATACTTGAACCCCAATCATATAGTGAAACAAGAGATTCAGGCCTTGGAGGAGAATGACACGTGGGAAGTAGTCCGTTTACCACCTGGAAAAGTTCCCATTGGTTGCAAATGGGTGTATAAAGTCAAATACCACTTCAATGGTTCTGTTGAATAGTTTAAGGCATGAGTGGTAGTAAAGGTTTTAAGCAGCGAGCAAGAGTTGATTTTTAGGTGACCTTTTCTCCTGTGGTTAAGCAAGTGACAATGCATACAGTAATTAGTGTGGCTATTATGCATAATTGGCCCTCTTCCAAATGGATGTTTATAATGCATTCTTGCAAGGCGATTTATATGAGGAGGTTTAAATGGACACCCTTGAGGGGTTTCGCAAACAGGGGGAGAATGGAACGTAAAACTTACAAAAGCTCTGATGGTTACATCCAAATAAGGTATGATTACTCATTATTATCAAACAACAAGGAAATTGCATTGTGATTTTATAGGTGTATGTTGATGACTTGTTGATTGCTGGAAATGACATTGGAATGATCAATGAGTTAAAGAAAGTGCTTCATCAAAATTTTAAAATGAAAGATTTGGGTGATTTGAACTATTTCCTCAAGATGGAAGTGACGTGATCCAGCAAAGGTATTGTACTAAACCAGAGGAAATATGAGTTGGAGTTAATAGAAGATGTTGGATTAGGAGAGGTAAAGCTAATGAAAACACCATTGGAACAAAACAAAAAACTCACATTAGTTGAGTATGATGAGTGCACCAAGTTAAATAATGACAGTGATGAGTTAATCCATATGTTGCAGTTTAACAGAGGCTTTTAGGGTGATTATTTTACTTGACTAATACAAGAGCAGACATATCATTTGTGCTTCAACATTTAAGCTAGTTCATGCATAAGCCAAAAAAAGTCTCATTTGGAAGTAGCTCTTCGAGTAGTCAAATACATTAAAAAGGACCATGGTCAAGGAATTTTATTGTCAGCGTTTGGTAAGTCACAACTGGTTGTGTACTGTGACTCAGATTGGGCTACATTTCCTATGTCAAGGAGGTCAATTACTGGTTTTTCTGTCAAGCTTGGAGATTCCCTAATTTCCTGGAAATTGAAGAAGCAAAGCACGATCTCACGCTCATTAGAAGAAGCAGAATACAGGAGTATGGCAGCAGCAGTAGCAGAAATTGTATGGTTAGATGGCTTACTAAAGGAAATATGCCCTGAGAAAATGGATACAGATTTATTGTTTTCTGATAGCCAAGCATCTCTTTATATTACAGCAAATTCGGTCTTCCATGAACGCACCAAGCACATAGAGATTGATTGTCATTTTGTGCAAGATAAAATTCAAGATGGACTAGTTCGAACACAACACACGAGGACAACTAAGCAACTTGCAGATTTGATTACCAAATTGGGGGTTAAAGACTTGTGTACCACCCCTCAACTTGTGAGGGAGTGTTGGCGAGATAACTAATAGCTGGTAGTTAGTTAGAAGTTAGTTGCTAGGTAACACTTTCTCTTCTCCCAAACATCAAAATATCTTTCAATTCTCAAGAAAACCATCAAAAACATTATCAATTTCTTCATTCTCTTTCTAGAAAATTATCATGAAAATCAATCAACCATTCATTTTTCTTCTCAATCAAGGTAAGGTTATGTTTCTCTATTAAATTTTGATGTATTCTAGCCTTTCAAATCAAGTTTTAATCTGTTGTAACAAGAATGCTATATTTTAACCAAAATTGATATTGATAATGGCGAAATTCTGATTTTCAAGCTAAACTGGTGTTTTTAAGTGTTTTTCAACTTGTTTTAATTAGATTAGAAGGTTTCTAAACTTACTTTAACCAATCGTTAAGATATTTAAAAGGTTTAACGATTTTCCGTTCAAAGTGTTATGAATGTCAAATTTTCTAAAAACTTTAAATCTAAATTTATAGGTGTTTTAATGGTTTAGATATGTTCTACAATGAATAATTAGATGTTTAGAATTGATTTTAAACAATAGAAACAAGTCTAGATCAAGAAATCTAAGTTTTGGCTAAATTAGTCGAAATTTTCAATTTAAAGAGGAGCTAAGATGGATCTGCACATTTGTAGGATTTTTGGTGTGTTTGTGACGATTAATAGTTTGTATAATTTTGTGTAATATGTTTCTGATGTTTCAGACTCATCGGATCTCTCTTCGAGTAAAGCAAAAGGCAAGGCGAAGCTCGTTTAAGCTTTTAACAACCATACGAAAGCTAGATCAGTGAATGTTCAGGAGTTGTTGCTGGTATGTGCTATTCATAGTGTTAATAGGGAGCTTAGGATTAGCCTAAACCCCTATCTTAAGTCCCAAAATTAAGGCTTTCTTATACCTTATTATCTTGTTTGTAAAATCATGCCCAAGTAAGATGAGTTCAGATATGGGATGTTAATGCGATAAGTAAATTGTTAAAATACATTAATGTGATATATGATTTACTATTTTTAACACACACATATGAGGTCTGATATATGATAGCTCACTGAGCACTATTGTGGAACTTGTAAGTGCAATTAAATGTGTATCTAATAAGCATGTATTGTGTATGAGGCTATGATGTGAAACTAATGAATATGAATAGAGGTTATGTGTATTAAAACAGTAAATAAATATGTGTTTGCAAATTTGCCTTAGTATGATATTGCTTAACTTATGCTATCGTGCATGCTTAGTTGTACTTTTGAACATTTATTGAGTTTGTTTAAGCTCACATTTTTCACTTAAATTCTACAGAAAAGTAGCGCTTTCGGGGAGTGTGAAGCGGCCAAGAAAGTGATCCATCCAAGGCATAGCTTTTGAGTATGTTTTTGTGTGATCTTATTTGGAACTTGATTTGAGTTTGTTTTGATGCTTGGTGAATGATATGGATGTTGCTCAACATGTTTATTTAATATGCTTATACTAAAAAAGTTTAGTAAAACGACTAAAATGTGAGTTAATGGACAAAACAACATGGTGGAGTTTTTGGTAGGCTTTAATTAATCATTATGTTCACTTGGTGCATATAGGTTTTATAGAAAGCATGATGTGTTGAGTTGGCAAGTTGAGTAATTGATTTTGGAAACTACTATTGTATGTAAGCATGAATTGATTACTTAAGGAGTCATATTATGTCATGATGTGTTGTGATGAGTATGAGCATGTCTTAAATGTTGTATGAATGTATTATGACTTGTTTGGATTAATTTTAGGCCTTTAATTCATGAAATGGTAAGTGGGAAGTGTTCAAACTTTGATTTGACAAATTGCAGGTCTGATTGCTACAAAATTGCAGGGCACGTCGAGATGACATTCGAACGTTGTCGGGATGTGGGTTTAGCGTCGGGATGCCCTTATCGCATCTTTAGGATGAGGGGCTCCCTCTATGGTACGTTGCAACGTGCAGCATCACATTGTCCCAATGAGATGTCTTTGATCCAAAGGCCAATTTTTTAAGCTTTGCACTTTAGTCCTAAAATTTCAATTTGGCAATCGAAGTCTAAAATGGTTAGGAAATGCTTTGGAAATTCACATGTTTGAGTTTTAGATGGTTAATTTCATAAGCCCACTATTAATTTTGTAATTAGATTATTTTTAATATTTTATCATCTTTTAAATTTAATCCCTAAAACACCTGATTTAAAACTAGCTAAAATTTACTATTGGGTCTAAACGATTCTTTCTCTAATGTTCCTAAAAAGACTTTAGACCTGAAATACACCTTTTTAATTGTTGTTACATGTATGTTTGCATGTTTTAGACATGAAATATTGATCGTGCCCCTATGTTTTAATTCCACTAAAATATGTTAGAAAAGCATGCAATTAGGTTTTAAATATTTTCCTATGATTCCGTATGAGCCATTATGCATGCATGAGACTTCCGCTGATGGCTAAACATGTAAATGAATAGTTAATTGTATGCAAAAATGTTGTGTTGTGTTCTGGGTCACTTTGGTGACTAATGTGTTGTGTCTAATTCGGGTCGGATTATCTTGGTCGAATTTGAGGCGCCACGGATAAAACTTAAATTTGAATCATTTTTGGAAAAAGAAATTATGGCAATACAGCGGCAAAGCCATGATGTTAATCTTGGGGGAGAAAGCTAAAATTAGGTGTGCTATGTAACAATCGATTTAAACATATAAACAATTGATTCAAAAGAAGTTGTATTCCAACATAACAATCGATTTAAACATATAAACAATCAATTTAAAAGAAGCAGTATTCCAACATGACAGTTGATTTAAACATATCAAAAATCGATTCAAAAGAAGCAGTATTCCAACAATTAAGAAGAAATAGCATATCATTACTTAAAATTGTGCCTGACGTTCTTTCAAGGAAATAAAATCACTAAATATATTGTCTGAATCAAAAGTTTTAGCAATCTCTCTCTCAATATAAATAACAAGATTATCTGTTAGAAACTCATCCTCCATTTTGTTGCGAAGCCTTATTTTGATAATTTTCATCGCCAAAACTCATCTTGAAATTTAATTTTATAAAATAATAAAAAGGTAACATCCATTACATTTCCATTTCCATTTCCATTTTCATATCATTTTCATTTTCATTTCATATTTAAATCATAAATCGCATAATATAAAATTTTTACTTTTAATCAAACATAATCATACTTGTGCTTGTTCAACCATTTGAAATCATAATATTCAAATTCAACTTAAAATCAAGAATTTACTAATTTTATAATTGAAATCATAGTTTTCAATTTGAAACATAATCTTTTAAATACTAATTAAATCATTCAAAATTCATAAAAGTAAAATT
Source organism: Gossypioides kirkii (assembly GCA_005610355.1). Lineage (NCBI taxonomy): Eukaryota > Viridiplantae > Streptophyta > Magnoliopsida > Malvales > Malvaceae > Gossypioides > Gossypioides kirkii. The sequence continues at coordinate 15,970,196 of CP032245.1, forward strand.
AATATAGCTAGATATAGTAAATCAACTATTAATGATAAGCTTGAATATACATGGTTTATCAAGTTGACAACTCAAGTTTCCTGATTCGAAATTCACATAACTTTCGACTCGGTTAACCTTTTTTATTTCGTTTTCACCTGAATGCTCACTGCTTCACAAGCTATCATTTGACATGATTTTAAACAAAGTGACCAAGGTTTTCTTCCTCCCCTTCACTTTGGCCGAAACTTACTATAACATTATCTAGCTATTTTTGTTTCATTTTTACACTTCTAACAAGTTAGAAACCGTCTCGTGATCATTTTTCATCCAAAAACATACGCATTTCACTTAATTTTATAAGCTTCCATCAATATCCTTTAATGACAACTTTTAATACACTTGATAAAATAAAAAACTATTGGTACATATATGTAAAACAAGCTTCAAAGATTCAAAATCTATGAAAAGTTTGAAGAAAAACATACATTATACTTAAAATTTGGAGGAAAAATGATGAAGAATTTTTTTTCTTCTTTTCTTGCTAGGCACCAATATGAAGAAGAAAGATGATAAAAGTCTCTTCATATATATATATATATATATATACTAAGTAAAATATTAAATAAACATTAATTTATTATTATTTAGCAAAAATGTAATTCAAAAGTCATCATGAGTAATTTAACTTCTTCAAGAAGATTTTCTCTTTGTTTTTAAGAATAAAATTTTTAGTATTATTTTTAATACTAAAAAAAATATTGGAGAAACCTACATATACTTTTAGGAGGGTTATAATATATATACAAAGGGGACTTTCAAATATATATACAAAGGGAAAAATTACAAAAATCTTAAACCTTTAAGGGCCTACTTATATTTTTGGAAGGCATTAGTATATTTACAAAGGACTAAATTGAAAAAAAATAAATTTTATGACCCCCCTAAGCCTCTACATGGTTCCGCCCCTTGGCAATATTTTAATTTTTAAAATATCAAATTTAACTATCGACCAAAAAAATTAAATTAAACTCGGATAAATTCCATAATTCAAACTTTTTAAAAAATAAAATTTATAAAGTATTTTTAAAGTTATTTCTACTAATTTAAATATAATATATTTATTTCTATATTATAAAATATAATTAAAAATAAAATCAAAATAAAATTTGATTTCAGTTTGATTTGTTTTGGTTTAGTTTGGTTTAATTTAAATAATTATTATTTTTAACCTATGAGTCAAAAATCAAACCCGACCAAATACAATACAATCAAATCAAAAGTAAATTAAATTTAATAAAACATATTTTTAATTGATTCTATTTTTGGTGAAAGAAAAATAAGAAGATAGCGAACTAGCTACATGGGTAATTCTTGAAAAAACCACTTTTAGGTCTATCCATTTATAGGATTTCTTGAATTTCCCTAATAGGAGAATCAAGTATCTGTAAGTCACCCTTTATTTTAAAAATCAAGCGTCCGCAATCTGATTTTGTTCTCTAGATATATGTCTTACAAGCTATTGACTTTCATGAGATAAAAGGTATTAAATTTTCTTGATTAGAGCAGCATTCGAAATGATAATTAAATGACCTTTTGTTTTAAATGTATCATACCTTGTGGGCATACCTTTTTCTTTAAATGTAATCTTCATCAACATCGAAATTAATATTTAATGGCAATCAAATAACCTTTTGTTTCATATTTATCATGTAATCTTGTTGACGTATTATTTTACTTTTTAAATAATCAATATATGATTAATTGAAAGTATTGTAATTAAAGAAAAACAACCAATGAATCCCTGTAGATGATAAGGATGAAGTTAGAAAAATTTTTAGGGGGCCGAAATTAAATTTTATTTTTTAATAGTTTATATCTTTATAATTTTTAAAGGATTAAATCAAAATTTTATAATTTTAGGAGGCCAAAGTGAATTTTATGTTATAAATTTAAAATTTTAAAAAATTTTAAAGGGCTTAAACAAAATTTTCCATTTTAGGAGGGCCAGGACCCCTGTCAACCTCCAGATTTGCCTCTGTTTAAAGGTTAAGGTATTTATCGCCCCAAATGTGACTTGAATTCGAATCGCGCTAATCACTATTTGTAATTCACTAAAAAAATGAAAAACTACCAACATGTATACTTCAAATGATCGATGTACCATTCCAAAAACATGTAAAACTCTCTAGATTGATGGAACAAAAATATATCCAAAATCAAAAGGTTATTTTTCCTTCATTTGTATAATTATTGAAACAATTTCTTTTGTTTTGAAATTTGTAATCTTCATGAACATGGAAATTAATTAATACTTAATGACAATTAAATAGCCTTTTGTTTTACATTTATATCATTGTACACTTCTTGACCCATTATTATTCACAGTACTGTAATTAAAGAAAACCTAACAACAAATGTATGCTTCAAAGGCTAAGATTGATAGAGCAATTCAAAATGATGTAAAACTCTGTACAATTAACCCTTTGTTGTCCCATTGTCTGTTTCAGCTTGACAACCATGATTCACTCAAGTCCTACATAGATTGAATCTTTGGATAGACCCGTTCTTGACATTTTTTATACTTTAGGTAAAATAATAAAATGGAGTTTTAGGTTCTTTAACAGTTGAAGAAAAAAAATTGAGATCTCTTAAAAAATAGTAAAAAAAATTTTGATTTCTTAAAAACTAAAAAAAAAAAATTTGAGACCCCTTAAAAATTGGTAAAAAAAAATTTAACCTTTAAAAATTAAAAATTAATATTTTGAACCCATTTTAATCTTGAACCCTGGGCGGTCATACCTCCAAACTATCCACCGAGCATGTCCTTGGATTACAAGGTAACTATGTTGTGGAAGAGATGAAGAATGTTCTGAAACTTTGGCCTGCTTTGCTACAGATCCCGACCACATCTGAGACCAAACATCAAGTGTTGTATAGTTAAATGGAGTTATTAGTGTGATGGGGACAGGAGGGGTGGAAACCCAATTTGATTGGCCAAAGAACGATCAATGCCTCGATTCTCACTTTGTTTAGGCAGCCACCTTTGGTGAAGCATACAAACACCATAAACGATAAAAATATTTTCTCAAATAAAATTTAAGATTCAGAAAAAGATCTTCAAGTTTCAATAAAAACATGCATTGATTATGCGAATTACAAATTATAGCTGTGAACAACGAAATCCAACTTGTAATTTTGACTGAGCCTTACATTTTTTTCCTAATTGAAAACATATCGCATCGTACCGCACTGCATCCAACCACCCATCCAAACCCCACCTAAATTATTTAATCGCCAAATCCATACAAAGTCCTTCCTTGCCTCTTCAGTGCATAAACCACATCCATGGCAGTCACCGTATTTCTCCTGGCGTGTTCGGTGTAGGTGACAGCATCCCGAATCACATTCTCCAAGAAGATCTTGAGAACTCCGCGGGTTTCCTCATAGATCAAGCCGCTGATACACTTCACTCCTCCCTTACGTGCCAGGCGTCGAATTGCTGACTTTGTGATGCCCTGGATGTTGTCACGGAGAACCTTACGGTGGCGCTTCGCTCCTCCTTTGCCTAGTCCCTTGCCGCCCATTCCTCTTCCTGACATCTTCGATATCCAACCAAAATTAAGAGACTTCAAGGATTTGGATGATAAAATTGGAAATTGTGAGGTATTTTATAGCAGGAACTGGGGATTTCTTTTGTTTAGATAGTGATCCGTGTGATTTCTCGTATTTTATAGTGGTCGTTGATTACTCGTAACGAAGGGTTCAGATGAAGAGAAATATTGACGCGGATTGATGACCTGGATCATTGGGAGTTACTTTTAAGGTGATAAGTATCAAAACAGAAAAATTAGTGGCGGTTTTTTTAAAATTTAGCAATTTTGGAAAATATGTTGTTTTTAAAGTCACAAGTTTGTAAAAAGCATTTTTAAAACACTTTATACCAAATGAATTTCCTATATAATTTGATTTCTTTGATTTGTTGGTTAAATGGTTGTACTTTTTATCATTGGATTTCAAGTTTGAATCCCCTCATATATATTTTTTTTTTCAATGGACATTGCTTCAAATATGTTTTTAAGTTTTTTGTTTTAATTTTTAATTAATAATTTCTTTATTTATAAAGTCAAATTTGAGAAATAATTTTTTAGTTAAACTCTGTTTATTTGTTTCAATTAAACTTTGATTAATTTAGATTATTTTATTATTATTTGACTTAGGAATTTGGCCTATAAATAGGCTCTTTTACAACCTTAGAAAACACGCCCATTAGATATTAGAATTCCTAACATTTTAGGAGAATTTTGTGTTTACGTTTTAAGGGTTCTTTGTTTTCGAGTTTTCGAGGTTTAATTTTTATCTCCATCTTTTGTACTCTTCGTTCTTTTGCCATTATAGTAAAATTATCTTTGCCCGTGATTTTTTATCCTCATCGGAGGGTTTTTTCCATGTTAAATTTTTGCGTTCAATTTCTCAATTTATTCCGCTATTTTTACTTTTTCGTTGCTTAATCGGGTCGATCCCCAACAAGTGGTATCAAAGCTAGTTTGATTTTCGTAAATCAACCCTTTCAGAGATGGCAACAACAAGGTTCGACATTGAGAAGTTCGATGGTATCACAAATTTTAATTTGTGGGAAGTTCGAATGATAACAATTCTAGTTCAGACCGGCTTGAAAAATGTCTTTACCGGAAAAAGCTTGAGAATTTAGATCAGTCAGAATGGGTAGAGCTTGATGAAAAGACTCTGTCTGCAATCCAGTTGTGCCTCGCAAATAGGGTATTGCATGAGGTATTGATGGAGAAGACCTCATCTGCATTGTGGAAAAGGCTAGAAACTCTTTATGCGACTAAGTCTCTGGCTAACCGTTTAGTGCTGAAACAACGTCTATTTACTTTTCGCATGAACGAAGGTGAGATTCTTAGATATCACATTAGTCAATTTATTACCCTTTTAAATGATTTAATTAACATTGAGGTTCAGATTGATTATGAAGATCAGACTATGCTATTATTGTGTTATTTACCCCTTTCATACAAGTCTTTCAGGGAAACCCTAATTTATGGAAGAGACAAACTTTTGTTCGAGGATGTGAAGGGTCATTTGTTGAGTAAAGACAAACTCAACAATAAGTTTGATTCAGATAGCAAGGCAGATAGGCAAGCTTCCATTTTGGTAGCATCAAAGAAGCAAGACAAAAGGTGTCTCTATTGTAAGAAGTTAGGTCACGTCAAAGCAACTTGTTACAAACTGCGAAATAAAAGGGCTATTGAGAGCAACGAGGAAGATGCAGTTGGTGCTAATTTAGCTGACGAAAGGGGTGATGATTTCTTGTTAGTGTCAACGAGTGAAAGCTTTGAGCTTATGTGTGAGTGGATCCTAGATTCAAGATGTTCTTTCCACATATGTCCCAATAGAGAATGGCTCTCTACATACAGTTTGGTTGAAGGTGGAGTTGTGTGAATGAGAAACGATTCATCTAATAAGGTAATCGGTATTGGTACTGTTAAAATTAGGATGCACAATGGGACGATTAGGACACTCTCAAATGTCAGGTATGTACCTGATTTACAAAAAAATCTTATCTCTTTGAGTATTTTAGACTCGAAAGGTTGTAGGATCAACATTGAGTCTTGCGGCATTAAGGTGTCTCGTGGTGCTCTCGTTTTGTTAAAAGGTAAAAGGACTGACAATCTTTATATTCTGAAGGTTCTACAGTGATCGGTGAAATCGGACATCCCTCATCCGTTACGGAGTTGAAGTCAACTTGTTTGGAGCAGAGGCAACTTAGTCATAGGAGGGAAAAAGGTATGATCGTTTCGTGAAAAGTTAGTTTTGATTTGGTAGTACACAAGTCAAAGGCTAGAAGTCTTCCAAGTTCTAAGCATAGATTCGACTCAGTTAATTCCCTGCATAGTTCAAGATAGGCTCGTGGTGGGCTTTGACAAAGATGACGTTGTGAAAATACGAATCAAGGTGGAGATTTGTTGAAATATGACTCATATTTCAGTCAAATTTGGGAAATAATCTTTTAGTTAAACTCTATTTATTTGTTTCAATCAAACTCTGATTAGTTTAGATTAATTTATTATTATTCGACCTAGGAATTTAGCCTATAAATAGGCTCTTTTACAACCTTAAAAAACACACCCATTAAAGATTAGAACTCCTAACACTTTTGGAGAATTTTGTGTTTACGTTTTGAGGGTTTTTTGTTTTCGAGTTTTCGGGGTTTAGATTTTATCTCCATCTTTTGTACTTTTCGTTCTTTTTTCATTATAGTAAAATTATCTTTGCCCGTGATTTTTTATCCTCTTCAGAGAGGTTTTTTCACGTTAAATTTGTGTGTTCAATTTCTCAATTTATTCAATTATTTTTACTTGTTCGTTACTTAATCGGGTCGATCCCTAACAATATATAATTATATAATTAAAATAATTTTTATATATATCATTACATTAAATATCTTTTATATTTTTAAAAATCAACTAACTTTTTTATGTTGGGCTTGTCGTCGTTTCTATAGTATTGAGTCTAATTTATATTTGCCTTTTGAATTTTTAACCTACCACTTAATAATTTAATCCAACCTAACACATGTTTTTCTATTTCTCAAAATAAATATTATTTAATTAATTTAATTAGATAAATTAATTTTCCAATTAAATAATTTTCTTAAATCAATTCTAATTCCGCTAATGTCATGAAAATTTTACCATAATAGAATTTTTGAGGAAATATATTTTGTAACACCCCTCACCCGACTTGATTGTCGAGCCCAAGTTTTCGTATACTAGTTCTGGTGCTGGAACAATTCACATTTAAAAACTCAACAAAAATTCATTCAATCATCATTTCTTAATATAAATCCATGCACCACACATTAATCAAGTAAAATTGAGACTTAAACAAGCTTACAAAAGCTCTAAATTTTACTCGAGCATGAATAAGGACCAAGGTGTAAACTTTTCAAAGTTTAAGCATGGGTATTGATACTCAAGTCAGGTACCAATACCATCTGTAATTTCAGTGTTTCAAAAATCAAGTTAAAATACACTAGTATCAATACTCCAGTTAGGTATCAATACTATTTTGTCATTTTTCCAATTTCAAAATTTAAAAATCAGCCAAGTTTTTATCGATACCTTTATAACTATCATTCCTTGGAAAAATAAGTATTGATACTTATATGGGTATAGATACCAAATTGGCATTTTGTTGATTTAAAAATACTATTCATTTGGAAAAATATCAATACTTCAACTTATAGTATCGATACTTTTTGCCAAAAAGTTAAAAATTTCATGTTTGGTAGGCTTTCTTATGCTAAACCAAAACCAACTAAAAAAGAACCTTAAGTACACATATAACTTGTATTGATACTTATATGGATATCGATACCAAATTGGCATTTTATTGATTTAAAAATAATGTTCATTTGGAAAAATATTGATATTTCAACCTATAGTATTGATACTTTTTACCAGAAAGTTAAAAATCTCATGTTTGGTATGATTTCTCATGCTCAAACCAAAACCAACTAAAAAAGAACCGTAAGTACACATATAACTTGTATTGATACTTATATAGGTATCGATACCAAATTGACATTTTGTTGATTTAAAAATATTGTTCATTTGGAAAAATATCAATACTTCAACCTACAGTATTGATACTTTTTGCCAGAAAGTTAAAAATCTCATCATTTCTCATGCTCAAACCAAAACCAACTAAAAACGAACCTTAAGTACACATATAACTTGTATTGATACTTATATGGGTATCGATATCAAATTGGCATTCTGTTGTTTTAAAAATAATGTTCATTTGGAAAAATATTGATACTTCAACTTATAGTATTGATAACTTCATTCCTAGTTATTAACATAAAGCCTAAGTGTTAATTTCATCTATTAAATCGTTTAAAAAATTTTCGGAAAATCAACTCATCTTCTTGATTAAAAATAAATTTATCAAAATTAATCAACCAAACGAGTTTGATCTCTTGTTTTATGATTAAAAACCTCTTGATAAACATATTTTGAGCTTAGACATCCATTAAAACTTGGATTCCAACTCAAAACCATGAATTCACCATTGTTGAGATACATGTTCAAGAAAGAAGAAATCAAAACTTGAAAATCAATTTTAATCAATTTAAATAGAAAATAATGATTGGAAACAACTAAAAAATGAATTTACAGTTAAGAATTACCTTCAGTTGATCTCAAATCATCAATTTAGAAGATTGAATCAAGATCCTTGAAGAAATTTCGAATGAACTTTGCTCAACTTTGGAAAACTTTTATGAAGATTTTGGAGAGAGTAAAAGTTTAAATCTATTCTTTAATATGTGGTCTATGAAAATGAGCAAAAAAAACGAGAGAAAAAGCTCTTAATTCGGGTGAAAATTGTAGCAACCTGTTTTTCAGTGGTATCGAAAACAGTAGTTTTGGGACCACAAACCCGACGGGAAAATTTTTATAATAAGTGTTTAAATTAAATAAGTCAATAATAATTTTATATGGAATTTTGAATTGACGAATTTTAATTATTGAATTAAAAGTTAGTATAAGTGGTTTGGTTCAAAAAGTCAAGTGGGTTTAGAAAATGAGGTATCGGGACCTCGTTTCTGAAATTAAAGGCCGTAAATATTTTTATTAAATATTTACGAAGTCTTATTATATTTGAATTGAAGTTTGGTTGGGTAATTTAATAATTAATTGCTTAATTAAGGAAAAAAGAATAAATTGTAAAAGAGGTAAAAGTTAATTGCTATTGATTAAAAATAGTAAAGGGGCCAAAATTGGAATTAAACCGTGGTCAAAAATTCCAAGCGGTGGTGGATATGATTGATTCCATTAAATTTTGGGTTATTTTGCATTTAGTCCTAATTAGTTTAGGACTAAATTGAAAACAAATTTGTTTAATCGAAATTTAATATAATTGAAGGATCAATTGTGTAATTGGACCCTCCTTAAATGGCCTAATAATAGAAATGATGTGGAAATCTTTAGATTTTGGTAAATTGCTATTAAATCCTAATTAAATGAGGATTTACTAAGTAGTCTATTTTTCTGTATGATCGGGAATGGTGATTTTGGGGTCACGACTTTGATATGTCACGCCGTAAATATTAATTATTAATATTTACGAGGTAATTAGTATTGATTTAAAATTTGGTTATGAAATTTAATCGTTTAGATAGTTAATTAAATGAAAAAGATTAAATCGTAAAAGGTGCAAAAGTTGAATTAAAAGTATTAGGTGTCAATTGGAGGTTTAGTTGAAGCACCTAAATGGTAATTAAACCATCTACTATGTATATGGACGGTTTTGACTTTTTAGATGGCTAATTTCATGTAAATTAATTAAAGGTAAAATAGTAAATTGATAAATAAATGGTTTTTAAACCAAATTAAGAAAGAAAACAAGGGTTTTCATCTTCTTCTTTAGTAACTGATGATCGAAACCCTAAGAAGAGAGGCAAGAACTTTCGACCATCTTTGAATCCTCAATAGGTAAGTGAAACTTCGTCTGTTTTGAGTGATTTTTATGTTTTTGAGTCCGTATTAGCTTAATCTAGCTAACTCAAGGACTAATTTGTGATTTTTTTCAAATGTTATAAATTTTACCATTGATGAGTAAGCTTGTTCTTGAAGATTTATTGAAGTTTATTAAGCTTGATTGTTGGATTTGATTATTTTGTAAAGTAGTTTTAATGATTTTAATGTTTAAGGATTAAAATGTTAAAGTGGTAAATTTGCAAGGACTTAAGGTGAAATAATGGAAAAATTGGGCAGCTAGAAGACTCATGAACATTCCATAAAGCTTAAATTTGAATAAAAATGATTAATTTGCAAGTTTTGAGCTAAGGGACTAAATTGAATAAAAGTGAAAAGTTAAGGGTAATTTTGTAAAAATGTCAAAAAGACTTAATTGCATAAAATAAGTTTATTTTTTGCTGAATTAGTTAATTGAATGAAATTACTATTATAGATCAAGAATGGGTTGAAAATCGAAGCAAAGAGAAAATTATGGAATAGTCCCTCTACTTTGACGATTACTACAAATCAGTCCTGTAAGTTCGTATTGTTAGTTTATATATTGTTATAATCCCTTTTATTCTCGATTATTATTGTATCAAATTAAATATGCTGGATACTTTGAGAAATTTGAGATAAGAATGAAGAAAGGAGACGTTAGGCCTTGGGCCGATTATCTGTATCGACACGATGGCTGGGATCCTGCATATGTTGCAGTTTCTTGACATCTTGTGTGAGCAGCATTGTAAGTCGATAGATTCAGGATGAATATTGAATACTAATTATATGGACCCTTACGATGGCTGAGTTTCTACATACGTTATGGATTCTCATCAGCTTGTGTGAGCAACATCGTGAGTGGATAATTTTGGACTGTATCGATGGCTGAGTTTCTGCATATGTTGCGGATTCTCATCAGTTTGTGTGAGCAGCATCGTATACTGGTTAAACTCTATCTGGGCTCGAATGAGCTAACTTATCTAGGCTCGTAAGAGCTAACCTATCTGGGCTCGTATGAGCTAATTTTGTCTAGGCTCGTATGAGCTAAATTTCTGGAAGACTCAATGAGATCAACCTGATGCTAATTGCCATGGGATAACGAAGATATTTTATTACTCTTTCGGTAACCGAATATGTTATTCTGTAAGTTAATTGTTCTTACGAACTTACTAAGCTTTGTAAGCTTACCTGTGTATTTGTTTACTGTTTTGTAGATTCATTTCTGTTGAAGATCGGACCCTCAAGAAAAATCACACTATCCCGAGAGCTCATTCGGTAGTCTTTATATCACTTAGCTTATATGGCATGTATTAGGATTGTGCTACTTGAGTTGTTTTGGTGTAATGGTTAAATAGCATAGTAACATTTTGATGAATGTTTTGATATGCATTCTTTGTTGTTATGTGAAGAATTAAATACTAATATGAAATGTCTATGTAGGTATGATTTTGAGAAATTGGTAAATGCTGTAAATTATTGTGCAAACTTAGAAATTTATGTATATATTTGACATCTGCATACTTGCTTCGGTAGTACTCCTGCTTGTATCGGTAGAAGTACAAAGGAAGTGAGATGTAGGTTACTGACTTGTGTTACTTCGGTAGATGCAAGATAAGTATTGGTAGTTCTACTCATAGAAGTATCGTAGCCTGTGAACTTGTATCGGTAAAAGTTGTAAGGTAGAACTTCTTAACTCTCTGGAGTTTTTAGTATCGGTAGAAAAATGATTTGTTTCGATAGTTGTGTCACATGTATCGGTAGAACCATCTCGAGTATCGGTAGAACTTTGCACTGCTTCTAAACTATTTTCTGACTTGACAACTACCGATACTTGTCCAACAGGTACAGGTAGAAATCTCCAAAAATCATAGAAATGACCTTTTTGCCCTTGTTGAGTTATGTGATTATAATCGATTGACGATTTATGACGTGTTGGGTGCATATCTTTATTAAAATAAGATTGAATGAGATGATAATAAAAGATGAACAGTTATAGATAAACAGTAAGACACCGAGACCCTAACCGATGACGATTTTGGGTTTTGGGTATTACAAAAATGGTGTGCAAAGTAAGGTAGTTATGGTGTTTTTAAAACTTAAAGCCCCACCTAATTTTCAAAAATTGGGGATATTACTATCAGGTCACTCCCACTTTTCTTGTTTTTCAAAATACTCATTTCTCTTCAAAATTCCGAAATAAGTATAATTTGCTATAAAATCACTGTTACATTTCTCTTGTTTTGCAAAATGGTCCTATTGAGTTAATATTTTAAATCACCCAATTAAACCCCCATTTTAAATTTCAATTTAACCCAAAATATTTATTTTACTCAAAAAATATTTAAAACCATAAAATTAATTTTTCTAAAAATATTTTTATTTTCCGGAATATTATTTATTGATTTTTAAATGAAATTAAGCTAACTAATTAAGAATATAAATTCTAGTTAACCAGATTAATTCTCAATTTTCACTCGGAACCCGGTAAACTGCCTGAGACTACTAGACTTATTTTCGCAGTATTACACTATTTTTTTAAATAGTTAATTTTAATCTCGCATTGACTAGAGAACAGTCTTATATATATATAAATAAGTGTTAGATGCTTACTCAAGTGCCAATTTATTTACTATTGATATGAATGGTAATTATTCTAATACAATACTAATACTAAGATTTTGCAAATAAATTGTGGTGATTCCTATACAACGCACTTAGTCACCAAAAATCTGCAAATGGTGATTTCAATACGATGCACTTAGTCACTAAAAGTCAGCAAATGGTTATATGCAAATATTTTATATAAATCTTTATATATGCACTAAATTATAATATATGTACTTTTTTATACATAAAAATAAAAATTAATTAAATCTATCTTTTAATTTAAATACAATAAACTCGTACATCTATATATAAGTATTAATTTACACTATTATTAATTAATGATGCATGAATTATTTTATAATGATAAGTAATATTACTATGTGCACATATTAAATTATTTAAATTTACTTATTAAGTAATTTATTATTAGATTCAAAATTTTGACATATTTTGATAGATCTTAAGATTATAACTAATTAATACACTATGTAAGTTCGTGAATCGTGCGCATAAAAAAAAGTAGTTAATAGATAAATGCTTGTTTAAACTAACATTTTTTTATCTAAGATGTTTGATAAATTAAAAAATTAAATGTTGAATTTTTAATACTGAATTTACATTGCAAATTTGTTTGGTATATTAGTAAAATTTAAATACCGAATATAATTATATTATTTGATAAAATTAAATTTTGATTTCTTTTAATTACTTATTTTGTAATGTTAATATTACAAATATAATATCTTACATCATTTTGGAAAGCTATGAATAAAAATTAAATATAACAAATTTGGATACTGTATTTTCCCAAAAAAAAAATCATTTTATTTCAAATATGATTTAGAAATCAACTTGTAATTTTCAATATTATGTAACCAGTAGCTATCCAATTACTTAACTTAGGTGTGAGCATTCGATCGAATCGAATCAAATCGAGTTAATCAAGTTTTCAAATTCTATTTTATCATCTTAACTCGATTTAAAATTTTTACGAATCGAGTCAAGTGAGATAGAATTCGAATCGAATCAAATCAAATATATTTGTTCGAGTTTTGGTGTTGTTTAATTTTATATAAGTTTTTTAAAAATATTTTTATTTAATTTAGGGGTTTTTTTAAGGAGAGAAAATTGATTTTGGGTTTAGTTTATGAGTTTTTTATAAGAATGAAATTATATTTGGGTAAAGTAAAAGGTAAAAATATTAAAAATATTTGCATTTAGTTTATGGATAGGTTTTAACCTTTAGGGAAAAAAATTGGGTAAGATAAAAGGTTTGGGCTTTGAGGGAAATGGGATAAAGTAAATTGGGTCTGGATAACATAAATTTAAAATTAAAAATAATATAGTTTTATTCGGTTTATTCGAATTATTCGAGTTATTCAAATTCCAAAATTCAACTCGATTCGTTTAACTCGAATTACTCGATTCGAACAATTAGAATTTCGAATTTTTTTTTGAATTTTTCAATTCGAATCGAGTTTTGCTCACCCCTAATTTAAACCTATTTAATATATTTTTGTTGAAAATTTTGTATTAATTAGAAATTTAGTATCATTACCAAATAGATTTAAGGTTTTTTTGGATGAACAATACGATTAACTCTAGTGAGATTAAAAATAATGGTGACATTTAGATTCGTTATTGTAGCATAAGATTGAGTATTTTAACCGTGAGATTAAAAATAATGGTAGGATATGTGTTTAGGTTCAAATGCAACTGTAACTGTGACCTGAGAATGAGAAAGGACTATTATAAGTACATTAATTTAAATTGTATATAATAGAAATATTATTTTATTTTATTTTTATGAAATTATTAAAATTATGTCAAATTGTAGTTTTATTAATAAAATAATAATATGTATCATAATATTTTTTTATTATTTACATAATTATTTATTTTATATTTAAATAACCATTTTGATCCTATTTTTTAAGTATTTTAAATGATATTTAATAAGTGTTAGCGTGATGATAAGTTAGCGTGATGATAAGTTACATCACACTTTTAAAAGAAGAACATAATTTTAAACTTTAGAAGCACCATTATTAGAAGGAATAATCAAAAGATGAATATGATTGGAAAAAATTATTCTTTAAAATTTTAAGTAGTGAGTTTTTTAAAATTTTAAGGTTTTTAAATTATTCTTTTACTTTTAAGGTTTTAAAATTTTTAAGTTATTTCATATTTTTTTTGTTTAAATTCATTTTCTTTATAATTTTTTATATATTAAATATAAATTTTATTTTAAATACATTATTTTATTTTAAGATTTTACTCAATATTAAATTTTTAAGTTTAAAATATAATTTTAAAAAAGATACATATTAATAACATTTATCAAATTAAATTTATTTTTTTAAATATAATAAAACCTAATTACATCCATTGATTAAATTGAAGGAAAGATAAATATAAAATTATAAAAAAATCAAATAATAATTTTTTTAATTCAAAATAAATTAACTTAATGATATATATATAACCTATAAATATATTAGTAATATTATTTAGATTATAATAAATTAATATTAATATTCAAATCATGAAGAATTTTTGTATTGTTTCAATATTAAATATTTTTAAGATTAAAGTTGTCAATATAATCTATTTTAAATTAGTTAAATAATTTTAAAAATACTTGATAATTACATTACTTTCTCAATTCATTAATATTTTTTGAGAATCTATTAATGATTCTAAACAAAAATCAATGATAAAAAATATTATAAAATTAATATATACAATTGATCCGTGCATTGCACGGGAATACAAACTAGTATGTCATATATATTACTAGGTTATGTGGGTTTATAGTATAAAAATTTGACATGTAAAAAAAAAATTAAGCATTTGTGGGCGGAAATTGCAACATAAATTCCTCACCTTTTTTATATATAATTTCTAATGGTTTTTCGCAAGTTATATTTCTTATAATAGGACATTTAAATTTGCTTATATTCGAAAATGCAACTTTCAATTTTACATAATAAACCATTATAAATTTCAAAAATCGTTTTTAAAGATATCTTTAAAAGTTTATCACTATTTTATAAATTAAAAACAATATTAAAATTGAAATAGATATTTTAAAATATAAATAATATTACAATAAATTATTTAGTGGTCACAATATTTAAATTTAATTAACAATCTATGTTCACTAATTAATAATTAAAATTAAGTTAAAAACTATATATAAAAATAAAATTTCACACATTCTACTATTATAAAATTTATATTGTGAAATTAATTTCAAAATATTGTTTATTTAAATTCAGTTGAATATCAATTATCATATTTTAATTTCGTGACCAAACATTTATGAAAAAAATAATTAAATGTAAATTCAATTAATACATACAATTAACTCTTGGAATGCAGGAGTAAAGAAAACTAGTTGCGTAGGGGATTAAAAAAAAAAAAAAGGGAAATAAGGTCGATTAACTCACTGGAGCTTTTGTGTTCACTGAAAAACTGCTCTGATGAGATCCAAAGACAAAACTTCAGTTGAAACTCTTTCTGCATAAAAAATTGTAAAACGCAACTACTTTTCAATGAAATGAAATTTTTAAATATTTTTAGCAATTACCTTACAGTGCTCATAATGCTGAAGCGTCTCGTCTTTTCTACGCCTCCTTTGGATGGCCAGATAACTCCATTTCAGTGAATTTGAGTGCTTTTTTTACCTTCAACTGCACCATAGGAGTCAAGGGCAGAGCCAAAAAAAAAAAATTAGGAAGACCGGAATAAAGTTTTATATTTTTATGATAGTAAAAGAAAAAAATCATCATTTTAATAGTTTATATACTTATAAATTTTAAAGAATTAAATTAATTTTTTCTCATTTTTAAAAGATCAAAATATAATTTTACTATATACTAAATTAAAATTATAAAAATTATAAAAAAAATTAAAAAGCAAAATTTTTCATTTTAGATTACCGGATCCCTACTAACTTACTCTGCATCTGTCAGGCTCCACTGAGCTCCACTAATGTCCTTCACATTTAAAGCTTTTCTCTCTTTATACGACAATATATATTATGGTTTTGTTTTTATAATGCATTATATTTTTGTTTTATAATATATTATTTGTGTTTTTCTATGTTTATGTTTATTATAATTATGACATAATCTATATTGTTATTTTTTATGAAAATAATATTTATTATAAATATAAAATAATAGAATATAATTTTTAAAAATTTTAAATATACATGTAAAAATAAATCATCGTTATATCAAAATTTCATATCAATGTATTTAATAGTCATTCCTATTTTCACTTTACTGCTATAATTACATTTGAATCCAAATAATCACTATTACAATAATTAATCTCACCGTCACTACTATTTTTCACCTCACTAAAGTCGATCTCACACCATCATTTTTAATCTCACTGAAACCAATCTTATTACCCATTCAAAAAAAAATTAAACCTAAAAGAGGAAAATCTCACTGCCCACCGGAAAATGAAGGATTTCAGTAAAACCAGAAAGTCTGAAGCCTAAGTGTGGGGTTTCAAAAAATTCAAAAGCTGGGTTTTTGTATAATTGATTAGTTTAAATCCCAATTTGAAATTTTTTTTATTTAACTTGAAAAGTAGATTGTTTAAAATTGCTTATGAATAAACATGGTTTGGCATGAAATGCTACTTTGTGATGCAATTCTAAACAAACCCTAACCTGCCAAAAAAAAACCGTGTGTTGACTTCAAGTCAAAAGTTGACATCTAATATCGGATTCAAACCCCAGACAACTTTTCACCCTGGATCAAATGAAAAACTTCAGAAAGCAACTCCAGAATCTCGTCAACCCATGGCGGAGTTTTTTTTTTTTTTTTCTTTTTTAGGCCAAAACCATTGCTACTTAATAGAACAGATAATAAAAGCATATATACAGAGTTGGAGTTGTCATATCAACATCGGCTTATCATACAAGGGAACTAACCAGGGAAGGAAAATTTTCCCCTACACATGAAATAGATCATAAAACAATAAAAAAAATGCAAGTTGTAATAGTAAATGGAATATAATGTACATATGGTCCAAACTGATACAAAATTTAGTGCAACAGGCTTAATCAGGCAACTGCATTTGAAGCTCGAAACATGGCGACCTAGGGCTGAGGCTCAAGAATTGTACTTCAGAGTCTTGGATCAATGATTACATGTATGAAATATGCTACAGAAAATAGAATAAAGCAGCCGTACAATCCCATTATCGTCTTTTGCTACAGCTGACCTAACTTTTCCTGTTAGAGAATATGAGAAGCAACCATGTTTAGAATATAATAGCAAGCAATATTTAAGCATATCATAGCTATGTTACTCCAACTCTTTATTTTTTCCTAGAAGTACTCATGTGCAACATATTCAGAGTTAGAGGGACATGAAACTTTAAGAATACTCCATGTATATGAAAATGCTTTAAAAATTTTAAACATACTGGTGACAGACGCATACCCATATTTAACACAAACCCAAGTCCGACTAACATAAAATCAGATTAATGTATATATGCATCAATTTTTGTTGCACATATATATGTATGCAAGCCACATATAATATACAAGTTGAATGGCTCCTAAGTAGAGCAATTTAGAAGTTAAAAACTTTGTTGATCAGAGAAGTTACTACTACATAATTAAATCTCCTTGAGACGAACAAGAATTAATGTAGAAACTGAACCTGAAGCATCTGCATTAACTTCGGATGCTGCTCCAGTAGCTGGCAAAGTTTCTCTCGATCTCTCAACAAAGACTGCATTTGGGAAAAGTAAAGATAAAATTATGATACAGAAGATGTCAAGCAGATGGCATTCACTCTTCACGAGGTTATACATGCACGAGACTTACCTGAATAGCTTCTGGAGACTGGAAGTACTCATGTAAGGACATTCCAGAATCTTGTTGCTGTGATGTACCGCCAGTTTGTGATGGTGCTTGTTGTTGAGCAAGCTCAACTTGCATTTGTTGTTGCGCTGCTGAAAATTCAGGCTGTTGAGGCTGATAATAAGGATTAACAGGAGAAATCTGAGCTTGATGCATCATCTGTAATGACTGTATTTGCATCTGAACAGGGGTTTGCGAAGACACAACTTGCTCCAACTGCTGTGATGATTGCATGGATGGCCTAAGATGTTGAGTTGGCTGCAATGGACGTTGAAGCTTCTGCAGCTGATTAAGAGAATGGATTGTTTGCATAGAAGACTGAGGTATTGAGGGGTTTTGCAAGATGCTAGGAGGGTGGTTTTCACCCTGATGCAGTGCAGGAGAGGTTCCATAAGGTGTAACAGGGATCGAAGGAGGCCTATTAAAAACTAAAGATTGCATCAATGGTGGAGGGGGATATGAAGTCAAGCCAGCAGCTGAAGTAGGAAGTCGAGCATCAATAGTAGGTCCAATAGAGCCCTGAGTTAGTTCGGTTTTCCCCATACCAGACTGATTGTACACTGCTGGTTGGGAAGCAGAAGTATTTAAGGAAGCTAAATTATATGGGCTAGATGCAAATGGAGGCGGTGTTGAGGGAAGGGGTGGTGGAGGCCTAGTAGTTCCACTAGGCGAAGGCATAGAAGTTCTCATAAACTTGGAATCTGACACAGGAATGGAAGATTGCAAAAGGGAAGGACTGCCACTGACTGAAGATAAATAATCGGATTGGACCTGCAACAAAGAAAAGTGAACATTTAGAAAGTGTAAGTAAACCATCAAGCTAAAGCAGTGAAAAACAAAAATCTTAATTAGAAAGGCTGTAAGTTGTGAGGCCTATGTCAAGCATAAAACTTATAAACTAGGACAACTAATAAGAGAACGTACTGGCAAAATTGTTGGTGGCGGAGGCATTGGGGGTAAAGGTGGTTGATTTGGCAGAACTTTCTGCTCATACATTCCTCGAGATCCAGCTGCCACATGAATGTTACCAGCATACGGAGCACTGCTTTTTGGATAGAAGTTTTGTGGAGTTATTCTTGAATCCAATGGCAACTGCACCGATGTTGCAGGTGAATTACTATAAATAGGGGCAGAGAACCCTAAACTATTTGTCCCAGATGCAGAATCAAACCCACTAGAGTTCTTAATTGAAACAGCATTCTTTGAGTCATCAGATTGCTCAAAAAATTTCTTATCTGAAGAAACACTAGGTTCTCGAGTTAAAGACATTTCAGGACGAGAAACTGACATTCTTGAAGAAAATTCACTTTGGGCATTCTCATCAGCATTAGATGCTAAAGGTGTAGCCATGTGAGAAAATTGACTACTGCCATTAACATCACTTTCAGTCTCTTCAACAACAGACTGCGGAGAACTTTGCTCAAAAATTACAGGAGCAGGCTGCTGCAGATTATCATCAGGCTGGGGGAACGGCAACTTATCATCTGTTTCAGATTCCTCACCATCAAACACTATATCAATTCCTTGAAGATCGTCATCGAGATCAGATTTCAGCTGCTTAGACTTGTTTACTTTTTCATTATCTCGGCCATTTATAGGAGCTGCATTCTTAGATTGTGCAGCAGTCTCAGTCCCTGATGCAGCAGGATTTTGACGCTCCCTCTGTCTAGCCATAAATTCGTCAACATGAATTGAAGGAGGTCTACCCCCAGAAGATCCTACTCGCGGAACAGCTATTACATTAGAATTAGAAACACCATCAACACTCCTTTCTCGTGCAACATAATCATCCACATGCATTGATGGAGGCCTGCTCGTATTCGGTTTCCGCTGTCGAAAGCTATCCCTTCGTGTAGTACCAGAAGAGGCAGTAGATGGGCCCAATCCCCGTTGAAATGCAGTTGGATTTGTTATCTCAGCCACAGAATTGTCTCCTCTGGCACTCCTATTTGCACTGTCAGCTGCTTGCAGTTTCCTTCTTGTAGGAAGAGCTGTCTGTAACAATCTACCAGGTAATGTTTCAGGCAATTCCCATGAAAACTTGTCTTCAAATCCTCCTGAGTAAAGGCTGTCATCTGCCTTTCCGTCAAGCCCTTGTCCAAAGTGCTGAATTCCAGAAGGAACTTGAACATTGTTTTGTGGAAAAGAAAGACTTTCATAGAGAATAGCATCATCCACCTCAACAGCAGCAGTCAAGTTTTGGAAGAGTAACAACAATAACTTCACAGACTCTGAAACCTGTGCATCAGAGATAAGTTCCAAGTTTTAAAAACAAGTCAGGGAAACAAAAGATGCAATCATACTTAATTATACCTGATGCATGGCGATATGAATATCGGATGAAGTTTGATAGTCCTCATCATTATCAATCTTTGAACTTAACAGGGTAGAAAATTCCTGAATATATTTTATATTGTCTTCTGGGAAGCCACCAATCCCAGACGTATCATCAGGAAGCCCAAAGAGGAATTTCAATGCTACAACAGAATTCATGTTCAAACTGATACAAGAGCACACCATAATTTAGTGACAAATACTCTTCCAATAAGCAGACAAGCAAATAAACTAACAAGCAGATGCAGACATTATATGGAACCAAACATGAACCAAGCTTAACATATCACAAAGCCTTTGAGAATACAGAAATAAAAAGCTAGGTTGCATTTGGGTTTCAAAAAGATTTCAGCTTTCTTATTCTGTTTTGATTCCCAAAAGTCCTGTTTGTTTTCTTCAATCCCAGTAGAAGCATTTTGTGACAAAGAATACAGTGTATTCCTTTCTCTATAGAAAATAGTGAAACATGTTAGAATCATTCTCAATTTTCTTCCATAATTGGAGCTGACTTTTCTAAAACTCTTTCTCTCTTTTAATCACCAAGAGTTTTTGCAGGAGTTCTCTCTTTCCTATGAAAAAAAGGGAAACCACTACTCTTAAAAACAAACACATCACATCTTCCTAAAACACATACTTAAGCCATAAGATTATGTTAGCAAGTTTAAGATGGCCTAAAACAATGAAATGACAAGCCCTACCAACAAAATAATATTAAACACTATCCTCTAGTCTTGTTAAGCAATGCAGCAACATTATGAAAGAAAACGGTGATAGATGTGTATCTTACCTATTCCCACTCATGCAAAAGCCCAAAGTACCTAAAGACAACACATTAGCAGCTTCAAGTGTATAAGGTGGTAAATGATCTTTTGAATCAATGGATTTCAATAATTTTATCCAGCAACATAGCAATGGGGGAGATTTTATCCATTCAGATTCATTAAGGAAATGAAAATTCACATTCTTTTCATTTCCTCTCTCTGATTCAAGTTCATCATGAGTAGAACTGCTGCTATATAGCAAACAATTACGCCCTTCTGTGCAAGAACCCATGTCTCTAAAAGCTGCAAGGCAAGACACTAATTCTTTTCCAACTGGTAGGACCTGTGGGGAAAAAACGGCATTTTGGTTACAATGTTAGCTATCTTGCGATCCTAGACTAGCTCTCGATAACAGAATTCAGAAGTCTATCTAAAGGTTTTCAAGTCTTCCAATTACCTGGCAATACTTCAAGAGTTGATTTATAAATATCGAACAATCTTTGGGGCTCAAACTGTCAAATTTGTGCCTAGTAACAACAATGATTTTAAGAGAAAGCATCATTAAGCAGTAAATATCATGTCCAATCTGCATTTCAAATAAATTATAAATATATAATAGAAAAAAGAGAGAATGTCAATACAAGTAATCAACGCACATTTCATGTCTCCCATCATATTGGGGGAATGTTCGAGAACTGCATAGTAGTGAGATAGACTTAAAAACTGGGAGGCACAAACTAATCAAAGCAAACCCATATTTAGCAGAATCCCTACAATCTGAAGCCTGCCTCCCGTCTGAATCTGTAGCATCAAAACAACTCTCCAAGACTCTTGTTAGAATCTGAGGAAAACCCTCGCCTACCAAAAGCACCTGAGATAGGAAGCACCATGAGCACAATAAACTTCAAATCAAGAGGGGGAGAGAAGAAAAAAATCCATAGACAGATCGTAAAACCTTGGCATATGGATGCTCCAGTAAGCTAGCGAGAAAATCAAGGCATCTATAAACCTGCCAAGGGAAAAGGAAATTATTTGGTACAACAGTCTAAACAACCACAAAAAAAAAAAAAGGTTATTTTGCCAAAAAAAACTTAGCAGTTATAACCTTGTAAGCCTCTGTATCAGATAAAGATGATAAGTCAGAAGTATGATCATTTATCCAAGACAATATAGGCCGCAGAAGTTTAGAAGCCTGTTCAGCTTTTTGGCAAGCAATGCGAATTATAAAAACTCGAAGCATGTCTTGTATGACTACCAATGCCTGCTTAAAAGGGATATATTAGTAGAGGCACATGATATAAAGCAAGTTTATCAAAATAGAATAACTACCCTGCCCCAACCCTTTCTACATTCCTGCAATATCAGAGATTTCAGATGATAAGAAAACCAAAGTAGCATGCCAATGAAAGAGCACATACGGAGATGGCATAATGTTGGATAATCTGTGCAATTCTGTCAAGGTGTGGTGTCAATTGGTTGAACAACTTCTCAAGGTGACCACACTCTAGATACCAATCAACCTGTCTCTCCTTATGAGGTCCCAGTAAAGTTCCTATAGCCAGTGACCTAAGGGCACTCAACAAGGGCATTCCATTCTTCCAACGCCAGACACTTTCTTCAGGAAATAGATCATTCTTGCAATGCAAAAGGCAAAAGAAACCAGTTAATGCTATAATTAAAGAAATGCCCATTGGAGAAAAAACATTTCTTAAGTTGAGAGAAGGGTCTTCCATTCCTGATAACAGAAAAATGCTATTAAGAAAAGCAGCAAACAAAGTAAGCACAGTATCCAAATTTGGAATTCATTGTTTTCCAGGTTGGGATATATAAAACAGAAGAGAAACGTAAACAACAAGCAGTCTTGGTCAAAAACACTTCCTTAGTGATTACCAACATAGGTACTATAAGCAACAACAAAACATAACCAGGTAAATATTTCTTGATACGAGTAAGGAGACCAGGGTGCTATTAGTATTAAAGAAAAGAAAATTGAAATACCAAAAGACAAAGTAAACTGCAGGTCTCTTTTGGACCCAAGGCCAGTGATGAAGTAGTTTGAACACTGGCAAGAATAGTATGGAAGAGGCCAGGACTCCAACCATATACTGGCCAATAAGCAAGAGCTGACACAGAAAGATGGCAGACAGCTTCAAAACCAAGTGCAGAATCAGGATAGGGAGAAGATAAATCAGCTGCACAAGCTGCAAGCTTTGGGCTGCAAGATAGCAATATGCTTAGTGCCATTAACTCCATAAATGAGCATGGTATGAAAGAGTTTCCATAGGGAAATATTAATTACCTTACTTCTCGATGCAATCTTAACAATGCATTCATCAGTTTTGTATTCTTATGCTGTTCCTTAGCTTCCTATATACATAGAGGACAAGACAATTCAATTCTCAAATTTGGAAGATGGTAGAGGATTAAAAAAGGCTAACTACACTAAAAACTGCAGTTAATAATTAAATGAGTGAAAAGAGTCTGATCTTAGGGGCATCAGTATCTAATGAACTTCACAACTAATGCTTCAGTCTTTTCTCAATTAGGAGGAAGAATTAATGCTCGAAACAGCAAAAAGGAAGCAAGCTTCTTCAGAAGTTTATGAAAGAACCAATTATATCCTCCTCCACTAGCAACTATTCTGATCTAAAGAAGGTGGGAACAAAGCATCTTCAATCTCACCATTAATTCACTAAACTTCTCATGATGCTTTTTGCAGGAAGTTATCTTCCATATTGAACCAAAAAATGATTCATTAGGATACAGTCTGACAAACAAGCAACAAACCTGTAATCTCTGCAAAAGTGTGATCAGCAATACAAGTGACGGAATCAAAAGATCAACTAAGCACTGTTCACGATTGCGTTCCAGCAATAAATCAGATGTAGAATTGCATTCGGTACCCTCGTCAACAAGATAATCTGTTCAGAAATGTAAACATGCATAAAACAACATAAATTTAAAAGGGTTAACAAGCAATTCACATAATACAAATCACAGGTGATGATAAAATACAGACAAAAACATGCTATAATAGAGCCCAATAAAGCTTGATCCTATTGAGATCCTTTAAAGCTTCAGGTCCACTTTAGAGAGAGAGAGAAAGGTTTGAGACAACGAGAAAGCCCAAAAAGCTAAGGGAATGGTTAAAACATTAACCAAAAGTTTTACCATATTATTATATGATGAATGTTTAATGCTGATTGAATTCAGAATAAGATCCCAATGAGTTCATATTAACTTTTAACCACATAAATTACAGAGACATCAGTTTCCATTTATATGCTGCGATTACAGGTGAGAAATCAGTTAATTCAGTTAGAAATTTTAAAAGCCAAATTAACCAAAGTTATATATTTTATTGACTGAATTTTATGAATTAACCAATAACAGAATTGCAAGAGTTAACTTGGTTGGTTAACCAAATTAACTAAAATCTAATCAACTTACCGTAACTGTTTGAGGACCTCTCAAGCATGTAGCTACAATTGACAAGAACCACATAGATAACTGTGATGGCACCTTCATCATACAAAGCAGCAGCAACAGTCTACAATGAAAAACTATACATTACAAGTCAAATAAATTTAGTTTTAATTAGACATTATAGTATAAAATTGCATACTGGATTCTCTGAAATGAATGCCAAAATTCGAAATGCAGTTGTCAGCTGGGCTATAGAAGAGTCACGGAGGTTAACACCCTCAAAGGACTTCATAGAGATAATGCTTCCAAGATTCTCCATCACATTAATGTCAGAAGCATTAGAAGATTCTCCAACAATATTATCAACAACATCTGTTAAATCAGAAACTAGAATGTTGGTTGAGGTAAGGTGAGCATCTCCTCCAGAAGCCAACACAGCAGCATATCTTAGAAGACCAACAGCCCCATTTTTATGATAAACTAAACCAGCATCAATCCACTCCAGTAGCCGTGTAGGAGCATCTTTCCTATTGGACCCAGGGGAAGAAGAATGTAAAGCTTTATGAAGTTCCATAGCATGTCCAATCCAAGAGGAAAGAGACGTTGCAGTTGAATCAGTAACAATGACTTCAACAATCTCAGCAGCTGAGTGTAAAATTGCAAGATTAAGAGGTGAAGCACCTGCATATCCAGAAAGTTGCAAATATGAGGCCATTTATATTATGCAATTAAACAAGCAGCTTTTCAACTAATTTAACCTAACCACAAAATAAACAGTACCACTATTCTTGATGACAGGCTCTGATTCCTTGACAGAATGCAAAGCTTCAATCAAAACTGAAAACACCTGACAAAAAAGGGGAAAAATAATAGCATTGACATGAACAAATGCCGGTTATCAAATAGAAGCCAAGTCTCCCATGCCATAAAGAATATTAACCATACAGAACATTTGTCAATACCTCCGAAAAAAAACTCAGGGCCAATAAAGCTTGGCGTCCACAATCGGACCTGCCAAACATAAAACAAGTTTCAGTCAGAACCACCCACGTAGTTCAATTCCAAGGTAAAAGAAATAGATCAACTAATTCACCTAGCAAGACCACAAAGCTCCCACAATACCCATAAAAATTCTTCAGACTGTGGAGTTGCTGAAAGCAAACGATCTATGGCATTAACCTACAATAAGATACCCAAAAATAACTCATATTCAGTCAATTTTTAGTGAAATTAAAAAAAAAAGATTATCAATATTCATATCAACCAAGAAAAGGAACTAACCACCCTCAAATGTGTCTCGACAATGATTCCAACTTCCTGTGGACTGCAAGTAAATCCTTTAGATATTAAAACAGAAGCATACCGAAGAGGAACACACTCTTCCTTGTTCATAGCATCAGCACCCCTCAGGGCATGAATTAGTGTAGCAGTAAGGTCAGGCTGATGTAGGAGAAAAACTAAGCCTGAAACAGAAGAACACAACATCAATCACAACCATAACTGACTTAATAACACAATGCTATCTTCGATGCAGAGTCTTTAACAAAACCTGAGCGACAAAACAGTAGGGAGAGAATTATGGATCCAATGGATGACACAATCTCCAAAGAAGTGTCCACAACATCTGCAGCTTCAGAATGCAAAATAGTAGTTGACAACAGCGCAGCTGATAAAGGAAGAAATCCTCGATCCTGCTTCAAAAGAGACAATATTGAGATAAATAATAGAACTACTAAAATTTGATCACACCCGACCAACTCATCCAAAATGAATACGGAAAATAACAGATTTCTTGCAGAGTTGCATTACACCTACAAAACAAAAAATAATAGACACTCCATATATCATCACAATAACTAGAAAAGAAAAAAAAGTTAGGGATACCAAGAGGGATTCTTATGGAAAATAGTAGACAAAGCTTATCCCCCTTCCCAAGCCAATGGCTAAGGTCACTGGTCATTCATCAACAATGTCTTTATTAGTCCAGGGGATAGTGCCCTTTGTGGTCAGTAGATCATGAGTGTAGTAATTTGTCAGTTTAATTGAGTTTTAGTGTTCTCTCTCTATCAGTATAATTCAATCATATCAGCACCAAACATGGCATACAATAAAAATTATCATATTCTACTTTTCATCTTGCAAAAACCAGTATAAGGTGAGATACAATCGTCCACTTTATAACCTTATAGTAATCATTTCATCATCTTCGTACCAAATCTATCCTAAAAGAAATAAAATAATGATGCAAATGACACTGATTGTGTGAAAGTTTATTTACGCCTTAGATCATAACACTTCTAAAAGATGGATAAACAAGTCTCAGAACAGATCATCTGCTATAAGCTGAAATCAAATTTACAAAAGCGACAAGCATGGATATGGAACATTCAAAAAGTTCATAAGAGCCAACTGAGCAACCTACCTTAAGAAGTGCCAGCAAATGCAAGTCAATTTCCCAATCTGAGAAGCAACAATTTGATGAAGCAATCAACCCACTGGTTGCTTTATACGATACTAATCCATCAGTTTGACCAAGAATAAAATATCTGCCTGCATGGGCCACTGGAGATGGATCTTCAATTGGGCCATGTGAAATTACCAAATGCTGCATTAACATTGAGTACAAAAATCACAGAATTACATTTAGAGCAGCCACCACATATTTCGTAAACAACAAGAAAATTAATGCAGTTGAAAAATTGACAACTGACCAGAAGCTTTTTAAGTAGTGATTCAACACTTCTGAGCTTGTTTGAAGCAACATTTGTCCCTTTAGTAGTAGCGGAAAGGCCACCCAGTATGGATAAGATTTCAGACTGGTAAAGAATAAAATTACAAGCAAAGAATTTTAAGATAGATTTGGATATAAACCAATTGCCCAAGCAAAAAGGCAAGACCAACTTCATAAGCATACCTCATATCTCGAAATAACTTCATAAAATCTTAGTCGATGAAGGATATAAGTTGCTAGAGAAGCAACATCATGTCGTGGTTTTTGCAGTAACAACTTCAGCAAGTAACTGTAACCATCACTAGTGCCAGAAGGGATATTTTCATCCTCACGAGGCCACCAACCAAGAAATCCCTCACATCCAACAGAATGTCGAGTAGCCTGCTCAATAACTCCAAGTAGCAACAATGTAATGGTAATAGAGTTCTGCATCTGGTGATCAAAAAGATATGCAAGCTGATCCATTCCCCCACAGTTGACAAAGTGAAAGCAGCTCTCCTTAGTGGAGCACAAGAAAAGCGCCACATTCAACCCCAAGATGATTTTCTTACTCTGTAAATCGAGATTAGCATATGAAATATGGATGAGCTTTCATTTCATACCAAAGTAATTTTATATCTTTAAATTCAAAAAGGAATGCAAATAGATAATATAAATAACAAGGAAAACAGCATTTATCTCAATCACCTCTGGGAGCTGGCCATGCCCAAAACTAGAGGAGCTCCTATTGAAATGAAAACATGGTGATAGCATTTCCACCAACTGTTTGGAAGAAGCCAAATCAGCATCAGACTCCATAAAGATACATTCTGTCAATGATTCAGAGGACTCGTTCATGGATTTAAGTTGAAGAATCTCATAGAGCTCAAGCAGCTCTTTTCTGGCCTCACTTATACCATGGTTCAACTCCTTAAAATCTTTGTTTCTTCCTGACATAAGATGCTTCTGATGGATTGCATTAGAATCTAAGTCAAAGGTTACAAGTGAAGCAGCCGCTAATGCTAGAGTATGAACAACTTTATGTACTTCGTGACCAAGGTTTGGCAATTCCAAAATTTTCAACACTTGCAGCAGCAATTGCTTAACCTCTACTGACAAATCTAGTGTGACTACTGGTAAAGATAAAACATTTAAAGAAGATAATGATTCCTCAAATGTCCGATTAAACGCACGTAAGGGAAGAGGTAGGTCTTCAAGCTTTCCGTCATCAGAGCTAACAAGACTAGTTAGAGAGCTATCATCAAATTCAATGTTAAACTGCCCCAAATCCTCTGCTGTATTTCCATATATGACCAAACTTAAACTCCGGTAGCTACCTCTTACAACTAGATGGTTGGTTACAACTGCCTGCAAAAGATCACAGGACAATTTTAAACAAGCATGGTGTCCAAATATAGCTTTCCCAATATAAAGACACACAAGATGGACAGCTAGGAAGCTTAAAATACTTTTAAATAAAGGAGAGATAACTACAAATGGGAGATGATAAGATAAGCGGAGCGATCTTACACTAAAGATGTTAAAAAATGTTTTCTGCAGCCTCAACAAACTATTTAATTGCATATCACATCAATCAAATTGCTAATGCTAGCAAATTCCCAAAAAATTTTGTTAATTCATTCTTTTTAAAACATTTTATTATGCAGCAATCAACCCATAGGTGTACATAAATGCATATATATGGATAAAAGTGCAGGCTTACATAAACCAATGCATAAAGTGAAGCAACATAACCTGAAAAAGTTCAAATTTAGAATTCAAATAAATCCTAATGGTATAGGAATGGTATTATCACCTCAACTTCAAGCACATTTGATGAAGAATGAGAATATAGAAAAGGCTGACAGAGGCGCCTAAATCTTGTCTCTCCCTCACTCTGAACAAACACCTCCAAAGCAAATGAAGGGGGTGAAGTGGCCCTGTATAAATTACAGCATAGAAAATTAGGCTTTCAGAAATCTCAATATTCCAATAACTGAGAAGCACAATAGCCAAATTTATGGCATCAATTAAAATAATGTATATCCTTTCTACTAGATTGCGCCTAACCCCAACAATGGAACACATGCTGAAATATGTTATTAATATAATAATGTATCATACTAATTAAACCATATACAAAAGAACATATTTGTGATGCACCAATTACTGTTCATAATCAACAAAGTCTCAGATTTCGAATCTGTCAATTAACAAATTCAGAACTCCAAATTCCTCACTCAGCTGGATGAAAAAATCATCGTAAGATGCAATGGTTTGAAAGCACTCAATCCAGGCCATGATAAAGCAGGTGCAAGAGACTTTGACTTCCTCACCTGTTTAAGAAGCTGTTGTTGCTTGAGGTGAATTAGTTGAATTTGGTTCTAACATTGAGAAAGAGGCTGCTTTTAAGTATGAAAAGATAGATGATCTTCACCATCAAGTTCATAAGAGAAGTGAGAGAAGTAGATGAAAGGTATGCCAGATTCATTCTTGCTTTTGCTTATCAGGAATTTTGGCAGAATTGGATTCGACTTTTCAAAGCCCTTTTGATAGGAAGGCAAGGAGAAAGAAGAAAGAAAGATTGCTAGTAAATGTAGAAAGGGAGAGAAAAACATTGCCACTCTTGAGAGAAATTGGATAAAGCAGAAAAATAAATAATTAGCAATCAATAAATGGAATAAAAGAAAGAGGAGAAGTCTCATCTCAACATATTAAAACAATTCAAATCAATTTATCAATCAACAGTCATTTTCCTTAAATTTATTTTGACTCGACTAAAGTTGGAACAAGTCCCACCAGTTAACCCCAGCTTACCATTCCTATTCTTTTGCTGTTCTTTCCCTCCAACTAACACAATATAAGTGCCAAATTAAAACCTCCATTACTGAACTACATCATACCAACAAAACAACATATAATATATTTCAGGAGACGGATATGTCAATTGTATACATACTTCCCTAGCTTCTAATGACAATAATTCAACAATATCATGTGAAGAAAACAAAATTATAACACCAACATTATCATGTAAATGAACAGTTCCCATGAGAAAAATAACCCTACAAATTGTAGGAAGCTTACTAGCTTAACATACCCAACAAGCGATACAGCTTGAGAAGCTGAGGACGCATTCTGTTCAAGGAACTCACACGCAGTTATAACTACTGGTTCAGCAAACAATACCTGAGAAAAACAAGAAATCAAAATCAAAACACAACCCAAAACCCATAAATTAAATTGCTTTAAAAGAAAATGCAATACTCCATTCAATCAATAAACCAATAACCAACGAATCATTCCAATAAAAATCCTGGATTACCACAAAAAAAATACCATTTAATTATTCCTTGCCGACCCATTTCATAAAATACCAAAAAGGAAAGAAATAATCCACACCAAGAAAAAAAGATACCTCATCGACGTATTCGTCCAAGTGAGTGTGAACGAAAGTCTGAGAAAACAGAACGCAGGGCTCGGGTCGACCCATTTTGGTTTAGGGTGTTAGTTTATCGATCTTCGGGTCCGAATAACGAGGGGACATGAAAATTTGAAGAAAAATTCTGGATTTGGGTTTGTTTAAGGTTTTTAGGGTTTTGAATTTGATTTCTAAACCCTCGCCGCTGATTAAAGAGTATTTGGTTCTGGTTGAAAGGGGGTTCACTTTTTGTTTTGTGGCCAAACCGAGGCTTGAACCAGAGGGGGAAGGCGGAGTTAGAACAAGGTTTTACTAGTTGAAACTAAATACCTTCAGATTTCAAAACTTTTCTTTTTTCCTATGGAGATTTCAACATTTTTCTAATTTGATCCTTCGACCCCAGTTACATTTGAGTAATACTCAGATGGTTAAAATCTGTCATAGGTCCCTGTACTCTTTAAAAACTAAGAATTTAGTTCTTGTAGCTTTATATCCGAGAATTTAATCTTACTTTTCAGATTTTAAAATTCAGATCTAAACGTTAATGTTGTTAATTCTTTAATTAAATTTATTGGTGTAACATTTTTAAAATGAAATATTCACTTAGTAGCTATATAACTAAAAAAATGGTGTTGTAATTATCATGAATTTAACAAAATAATTTTAACACCGTTAATAGTTGAAAATAAATCTTAAAATATGAAAAGTAGAGGGATTAAATTCCTAAAAATAGAAGTACATGAAGTAAATTCCAAATTTTTTAAGAGTATAGAGACTTATGGCATATTTTAACCTATTCATAATTTAGTTTTTATATAGTAACAATGATAAATTTAACCCTTAATATTTATATATTTTATCTATTTGACCCTAATTCTTTTTTTAACTAAATTTGCCTCTAAGCCTTTTAAAAAGAGTCAAATTTGATAATCAACCTTTCAAAAAGAGTTGAATTACTATTTTAAACGGAAATATTCACTAAATCGTTAAATTTTTAAACATGACCCACGTGTACTTCATGTTAATTTTTTAAATTTTTTATAATTTTTTTATTTTAATTTTTTAAATTATTTGTTGACATAAGATAAATAGTGTAATGTTAGCATGAAGTACACAAATTGTCACGTGGGTTATCACGTTAACATCGATAAAAAATAATGTTTTAGCCAACATTTATGTTTAAAAAAATTGATTTGACTCTTTTTCAAATGTTAATAATCAAATTTAGCTAAAAAGTTTAGGACTAAATTTATAATAATCTATATATTTAAGGGTAAAATACAAGTTTAGTCACTTATTTTTCCAAAAAATATGTTTTGGTCAATAAACTTTTAAAATTTATTATATAACCACTAACGTTATTGATTTGTTACATTATGATCACTCAATCATTAAAGGTGTAAAAATAAGCTAATATGGCATGTTATTCGATCGAGTCAAGTCGAATTGAATCAAAAAATTTCGAGTCAAGTCCAATTCACGAATCTTATTATTTATCCTCAATGTTGTATTTATATGGACCAATTATTTAACTAGAAGACGAAGTATTAGCTTTTAGATTAAATTTGAGTAAAGAAAAAAGGGAAAGTGAGGCGATTCAGGAAGGAAAGAAAGATTAATAGGTAAACATTTATTAAAACGACGTAGTTTGACCTTTTAACTTGATAATTTTGACTTTAACTTTAGAAAAGTAAACATTTATTAAAACAACGTAGTTTCGTCTCTTCTTATTTGAATTTTCGGATAACTCGAATTAGAAATGAGCGTTCGATCGAATCGACTGAAATTTTGAATTAAATTAGAAAAGTTAATAATGTTAAATTAAAATCTTGTTACACTATAATTATTTCTATCTTAGAGCACATAAATTTGAAACCATATATATTTGAAATTTTTTAAAAGCAAAATAAAAAATATATTTTAATATGATAAACTTGGATCATTAATCATTTATTTAGATTCCAAAATTATTATTTTATAAAATTTTTAAATTTTAAAATTTTTTATATATTTTTTGGATATTTTAAAAAAATTATAATTTTTTTAAAAATACAAATTTTAGAATTTTTATAAATATTTGAATTTTAAAAATTATTTTCAATTTTTGAAAAATATTTTATTTTTTTTGTAATTTTTGTTTAGAGATATATCAATTTACTCATTTTCAAAATTCACAGGGACCAAAAAGTTATTTATATTATTTTGTTATTCAAATTATTCAAATTATTTGAATTGTAAAAATTCAACTCGACTCAAACTCGAAATTCAAAATCCTAAATTTCTTATTCGAGTTTACTCAAATAATTCGAATAACTTGAATCGATTAACTCGACATTCGAAAAAATTTCGATTTTTTTCAAATCAAATCGAATTTTGCTCACCCATAATTAATATAATCATTTCAGATGAAAATTTAGGTTAAATTGTAAAACTAACCCCTATATTTTTTTCCTTTTGAGCAATTTTTTTTTCTTTTATTTCCCTTCTCTTCCTCTCCTTTTCTCTTTTCTCCCATTCTTCAATGGCTATCATTTTTTCTCCCACTATAGACAAAGCTTCAAAACATTTCTTTGAACTCCATTAATGGAACTTAAGTCACTATAATGGCAAAAAATAATCCTTTCACATTTTCAAAAAAGAAAATATAACAACCCATAATAATCAAAGAAAAATCCACATCCAAAATTCTAAATTCAAATACACAATTAGGTATAAAATGGAAATATAAAAGAAAAATGAACATAAAAATTTTGAATTTTGGCAACTATTCCACATCCAAGATTCAAAATTCAGATACAAAAATGGGTTTAACGTGGGATGCATTCCTCTCTTCAAGTTCTTTATCTTTTATTTTTTCCATTATAAACCCATTTTTGTAATTAAATTTTGAATTCTGGTTGCGAGTTTCTTTGACTGCGGTTTTATGTTTTTTTTTAATGTGAATGGAATAGTCTTTGTCATTATCGTGACTTAAGTTCCATTGATGGAGTTCAGAGAAATGTTTTGAAGCTTTTGTCTATAGTGGGAGAAAAAATGATAGCCATTGAAGAATGAGAGAAAAGAGAATGGGAGAAAAAGAGAAGGGAAATAAAAGAAAAAAAATTGCTCAAAAGGAAAAAGTATATGTGCTAGTTGTACAATTTAACCTAAAATTTAATATGAAATTATTACATTAACATGTCATATTAGCTTATTTTTACACCTTCAATGATCGAGTGATCATAATGTAACAAATCGATAACGTTAGTGGTTATATAATATTTTTTAAAAGTTTATTGTTAGGTAATCCTCCCAATTATTCTAATCTTAGAACTTTCGATTGTCTTGCTTATGCAAAAATTAGTAAGGAAAAGCTCGAACCAAGGGTCGTTAAATGCATCATTTTGGGATACTTTGTTGGTACAAAAGGCTTTAAGTTGTGATGTTCGAAACCCGACAAAATAATTGTTAACAAAGATGTTACATTTGATGAATCTGTCATATTTTGATTAGAAAATAGGACTTTTACTTTTAAAGACACAAAAAATCAAAGTGTCTCGAGCGAGGTGGAGTCAAAAGCTGAAATAGGGGGCGACGTCCCGACAAGCAAATGCATCTTTGCAACGACGCAACGAAAAGAGGTCTCGTCCCGATGAAGATTCACACAACGTCGCAACAACACAACAAAATTTTGTTCTTGCATGTTTGAAGTTGTTTCGAATCTGTTTGAGGCTTCATCCGACCCTTAAGTATCCTCACCATCTCAGTTAACTAATTATAAGTTGGCTCGTGACAGGAAAAAATGAGAAATCTGACCACCATAGAAATATTGTGAAGGAAGCCTAGTGGTTTATGCTCTAAGTGTTGTTGAGAGCATTGATTCAACTGATCTTTCGTGTTATTATGAGGCCATTCAAGCCTTCGATTTTAACAAATGGCTCGTTGCAATGGAAGAAGAGATGGAATCCCTTCAAATGAACTAAACTTGGAGGCTAGTTAAACCACCCATCAATAAAAGAATCGTTGGTTGCAAATGGGTGTTTAAAAAGAATGAAGGTTTGGGTCCTAACGACATTAGGTAGAAGGCAAGACTAGTTGCAAAGGGTTACAGTCAAGTGGAGGGAGTTGATTTTCATGATGTTTTCGCTCTCGTTGTGAAACATATGTCTATTCGGGAACTTTTGGCTCTTGTTGCATCAAATAATCTTGAGTCAGAGTAGTTAGATGTAAATATCATTTTCCTTCACGGTGACGTTGAGGAGGACATCTACGTGCAACAACTGGAAGGCTTTAAATTTGAAGATAAAGAAGATTATATTTGTCTTTTACAAAAGTCTTTTGTACAATTTGAAGCAGTCTCCTCGACAGTAGTATAAAAAGTTTGAGTCCTTCATATTGAGTATTGTTTTTTCTCGAAGTAAGTATGACAATTGTGTTTATCTAGAATGCCTTGATGATGGTTCTTTTATATATTTTTTGCTTTATGTTGGTGATATGTTAATTACAGCTAAGAATCCATCTGAAATTGATTGTCTTAAAACCATGCTTAACTTTAAGTTCGAGATGAAGGGTTTAGGTGTAGTAAAGAAAATTTTGAGGATGAAAATTTTGAGAGATGGACATTTTGGGAAATTGTTTTTATCGCAATAAAGGTATATCAAGAAGATCCTTGAGTGGTTTGAGATGCAAGATGCCAGTGAGTACTCTTTTAGTTACACACTAAAAACTCTCAAGATTCTCCACAGAATGAAGAAGATGAAAGGTACATGTCAAAAGTACCTTATTCAAGTGTAGTTGGAAGTTTGATGTATGCAACGGTATACCCTCGTCCCGATACTTTGCATGTTGTTAGTGTTGTTAGTCAATACACAGGCAATTTTGGTAAGTTGTACTAGCATGCAATTAAGTTGATTTTCATATATTTACGAGGTACTTCTAACATGTGTAAAGTTTAAAAGAACTCAAAAGGGTTTAGTTGAACATGTTGATTCTAATTATGCAGGAGATTTAGATCGAAAAAATCTCTCACAGGTTACATGTTTGCTTTTGGGAATTATGTCATTGGAAAGTGACACTTCAAGCTATAGTGGCTTTGTCGACAAATAAAGCAGAATACATGACAATTACAGAAATAATAAAAAAAGCAATTTGGTTAAGGAGCCTATTCAGTGAACTTGTAAGTGAAAAAGGGGCAAATGTTGTATATTGTGATAGCTAAATTACCATACATCTCACCAAAGATAAAATGCATCACAGGAGAATAAAGCACATAGACATTCGTTATCATTTTGTTCGAGAGGTGATCATTCAAGGAGAAGTTCAGATTCTTAAAATTGGCACAAAACACAATCCGACCGGCATGTTGACAAAGAGCCTTCCAGTTTCAAAGCCCGTAACAAGGCTCGATAAGGGAGTTGGTCCAAATACGAGTCAATGTGGAGATTTGTGGGAGAATGCCTCTTATTTTGATCAAATTTTTATTTTGACTTTTCTTCTCCGAGTTAAACTTTGTTTTTTAGTTTCCCACTTAAACTCTGATTAACTTAGAGTTTTTGTAGTTATATATGTGTAACACCTCTTACCCAGTCCGGTCACCGGACCCGACTAGGTACTTGTTACAACTACAAATTTTCACATTTCGTTACTTAAAATTTCTTGTATTAGTTTTAAACAGTGTCTCGTAAGAATCCGTGTAAGAAATTTCGAGTTTTGGAATCATTCACATTTATTTCGAAACCAAAAACAACATTTTAAAATATTTAATGGACTTCTACTGATACTTGATTAGTTATGTATCGGTAGATGTCAAGACAGAGAGCATGGAAAAATAGCTACAGTTTCCTATCGGTAGAAGTGTAAGTTCTACCGATACAAGTATAGGAACTACCGATGCAACCCATACTTCTACCGATATAACAAGTTCTAGAGAGCAAAGTAGATTTGCCTTGCAACTTCTACTGATTCAAGTGATACAACTACCGTAACTACTGACAACTACCGATACTTAAAGAATGTTCTACCGATACTATTTAAGTCAGTAGCTAAAATTCAATTTGCCCTGTACTTCTACCGATAGTCACCAGAGTATTACCGATAGAAGTACACAGGCTTCTTAATATCATAAATTTCATAAATTTCCTAACTCCAAAACAACTACATCATTTTTTAAAACATCATTCTAAACCATTAAAAATACCAAATGGACATATTACTAACCCAATTCAAAATAACGTAATTACGAATCCTATACATGCCATTTATAACCTAAGATGAGTAACCGAGAGCTACCGAAATAGTGGTCGGATAGTGTGATGACGCTCCTACGATCCCAAACGATCAAGCCTTTTAACGATCTACAAGAATACATAAATCAACTATGTAAACATATTATGCTTAGTAAGTTCATATCAAGAAATCAACATACCAAATTACCTAATTCACAAGAAATGTTTTTCTCATTCATTTTTATACTCCCGTATACTAGTTTCTCTTGTCAAGATTCTCATGAACTTAATGTTAGTATCATACATTGTATTTCAACCGTGTATTATCACATTTCTAGTATGTATTGCTACGTGTATACCCATTGGATCTTTGGAACTACATGGGTCATATTTGTATCGTTCCCACACTAAGTGTGCATGTAACATCTTTGTATCATGTAATGCTCACACGAGCTATGAAATGGGCCTGCTCACACGAGCTGTGGGTCTAGATGTTAGGCTACACGATGCTGCTTACATGAGTTGTGAGAATTCGCAACAAATATCGTATCTCAGCCATCGGTAGGACATCTAAGACCAACACCCATATAACCTGTAATGCTTACACGAGCTGTGAAGTGGGCCTGCTCACACGAGCTGTAGGTTGAGACGTTAGGCTACACGATGCTGCTCACACGAGCTGTGGAGAATCCACAACAAATTTCAGATCTCAGCCATTGGTAGAACATCTAAGACCAACACCCATATAACCTGTAATGCTCACATGAGCTGTGAAGTGGGCCTGCTCACACAAGCTGTAGGTCGAGATGTTAGGCTACACGATGCTGCTCACACGAGCTGTGGAGAATCCACAACAAATGTTGGATCTCAGCCATCGGTAGGACATCTAAGACCAACACCCATTTAACCTGTAAATCCGGAAATCAGGTAATGTAAATCCCAATATTCCTCAGAATTCAACGGGCATATGTCCATGTCATTTCATATCATACTATCACCAGATTTAAGTCTCCTCAACAATTATAAGCAAGGCATCCAAATATAACAATTCAAGTTATGTATAGGTAAATAAACAATTTAAATTTTAAGTAAGTTACGAACTTACCTTGATTGTACAAAAGCATAAAAAGAGTCGATGACTACTCCGCAACCTTGGCTTTTCCTCGACTCGAACCCGATTGTTGTGTGTCTTGATCTAAACAATCATATATTTATCCAATCATTCAATATTCAATTTAAATGACTAAAATAGAGATAAAATCTTTATTATGGTAATTTTATAAAATTACCCACAACATTCTAACACTTGTACTATTTAATCCTTAATCAAAATTTCAACATATAATCCCACACCAAGAACAAACTAAAACATCATACTCTTACTATTTCTTCATTCTAGCCTAATATTTTCTACTATTTCATTTCTAACCCTCGTATTTTTATCATCTTCGTGCATAGGTCCTTAAACCCAAATCCTCGAATTTGCTTAGCAACTCCCTCATATATAGATACTTACAACTCAAGGGTTCAACCATAAAACCATCAAGACACTTACCTCATTCATGGTAAATCCTTATACTTTTAATAATATTAAAAACCAATCCCTCGTGTTGGCTAAGCTAAACCAACAAACTCTAAGAAAACATGAGATTCACCAAAACTAACCTTAAAGGCTCACCCAACAAAAGAGAAACTCCACAAACTCTTTCTCCTTAACAATGGTGTTCTACCCATTGCTTGAAGAAGAAGATGGAAAGAGAATAATGCTTCTTTTCTTAATTGATTTTTTAAAGGATTTTATAATCATTTCTTTCTCTCCACTCATTCCCACTAATCCCACTCATCCCTTCTCTTTTTTTTATTTGAAATTTCCCTTCAAAAATATCTCAAAATGGATGGAATCTGCCGTCCATTGTTCTAAATATGGCTTAATTGCCATTTTGACCCTTTCAACATTCTGCCGTCCATTGTTCTAAATATGGCTTAATTGCCATTTTGACCCTTTCAACATTCTTTTCTTGTTTGTGGTGCATTTCAAGCTATGGGTCTTAACTTTTAAAACTATTGTCATGTAGTCCTTCTTATTAAATTCTTATCGAAGCTATTAAATTCCTCATTAAAAATTTAATATGGCCCTATGCCTTCTAGTAAATATTTAAATAATAATATTTACTGATGTTTCTTGTCAGAATTTGTGGTTCCGAACAACTGTTCCCGACGTTACTGAAAACGGGCCGTTTCAATATGCTGCAAATTTTCAACCTATAAATAGGCCTTAGTTACTCTAGGTTTTACACAGTAAAATATTTATATTGAGAGAATTTTGTTTTTTTATTTCAAAGGGCTTTTCTTGTGCCACTTTGGATTTTTCTTTTAATTCTCTCCATCTTTTTACTCTCCTTTATTATAGTGAAATCTCCTTTTGCCTGTGGTTTTTTATCCTCTTTTGAGGAGTTTTTCCATGTAAAATTTACGTATTCGATCTTTTCAATTCTTATTTTTCTTCAATTTGTTCGTTGTTTAAATGGGTTTACCCCTACATTGGCTCAGGTATAAAGACCCTAGAACCCCTTTACTCGACCTAGAAGATATGACCGAATCCAAAGGGTCGCTATTGTAATTTTACTCTCTCATAGTCTCAAAATCCACAATCATTCATTTATATAAACATTAACTGTAATTAAACTAACATAATAAATAAAAGCTTAAATAAATAAATATTAAAAATTCCAAATTTAAATTACTTTATAATCCAAAATAACATAATAATAATAATAATAATAATAATAATAATAATAATAATAACATAAACTGAAAATCCCTAAAATAACTTATACTGAAATATTATATATATAAAAAAATGAAATAAAAACAAATGATCCTCCGAGAACCAAAGCGCCTATATCCAAGTATCTAAAAAGAAGCCTATGGGGGAATGAGCTATAAAGCTCAGTGTGTCTCTAAAGTGCATACATCTTCATTTACATTATCATAGTAAATTTCATAGCATATAAAGTAACCACAAAGCATAATACAACTCCATGCGATACAAACACAAGCATAATGCAATGCACCCATTCTTCAGCACACCGGGTCTAGCGGGATTAGAACCTACGAACACAAGTTTTATATTAAAACTATCCCTATGCCACCAACTAAGTATAGTACTATACTGAAATAAACTCACGTGTAACTCTTGGAACAGGTGTAGGAACATACTGCACAAGAGGAGGAGGTGGTAAATCGTCGGCCTCAGAGTCGTGATCACCTAACATAAAATATCTTACATCAGATTCCCAAATTAATCACTAAATAAACACTAAGTACAAGATTAAGAATAAAAAAACTAAAACAAGACTTTCGGGCTCGAATTTGATGAAATGGATAGCGAAAATAGAATCAAGACGTCGAAAAATGACAGCGTAAGGTTTTTCGGAAAAAGTCAACGATTAACGGGTCAGTCAAAGTCAACGAGTCGATCAAAGTCAACGAGTTGGGTTAGTTCGGGTCAATTCGGTTCGGGCCGGGTCGGGTCGAGTTTGGTCAAACCAATTTGGGTTTTAGGGATGGGTTGGACTTGGGTCAAAAGTTGGACTAATCAATTGGGCTTCAAGGTTTGGGTTTGGCTTGAAGGATTAGGCTTGGTATTGTGTTGACCCAAGTGGCCTAATGCTTCCTCTACACAAACACCAAGCAACCCTAGAGTTTTGCTAACCCATCAATGGCGCCGCCACAACCCATCGACGAACGACACTTGCTTGCCGAAATCAACATGCAAACGGAACCAACACATAACCACAACACGTTTTTTTATGACTTACCAATACCAAGACGACGGAATGAATAATGGGGAACGGTGATGCAAAATCGAAAGGTTTTATCCTCGTTTCACACGAACGACGACGGTAATGGCAATTAGGGGCAGGGTTTTATTCGTACAACCACAAGGAAGGGATTGGTAGTGGTGGTGTAATGAACGGACGACGATAGAGCACTTGTCAGAGGTCGAACGAAAACGCAAGGGAGAAGGGAGAAAGGATTTCGACAGGGGTGAAGGAAATAATGGGAGAAGAAGTCACAAAAAGGGATAAAGGGGTTTTTATACCCAATAAAAAGGAACAATTGATCGGAGGCCCTCACAAACTATTAGGGTTTTCGAATAACCCAAAA
This sequence comes from Gossypioides kirkii, assembly GCA_005610355.1. Classification (NCBI taxonomy): domain Eukaryota; kingdom Viridiplantae; phylum Streptophyta; class Magnoliopsida; order Malvales; family Malvaceae; genus Gossypioides; species Gossypioides kirkii. Next base: position 16,011,248 of record CP032245.1, read on the forward strand.
ATCGAACCTAATTTACAAATAAGTCCTAAAATCTCCAAATTGACCATAAAGGTTTACACATAATTCGGTTTAGTCCTTAACTTACAAAATTCATAAATCACTCCTTAAATTCATAAAATTCACAATTAAGTCCTTAGACTAAATAGGGTGTTACAGACCCGATTCCTTGTTTGATTGAATTTCATCTCGAAACTTCGTTGTAGGGCCTATTTGAGATGAGTTCTCATTTATAATGGCTCATTAATGCTTGTATGGTAATTTACGTGATTATAACTTGTTTTCAAACCTATTTTGAATGTTTGATCGATGATTTGGGTAGCTTTAATGGCCAATGTGATATACCCGATCGTCTTTCAGATGAGGTGTAAAGTGTTACAAGGCAACCTAACTTCAACCTTATTGTACTCAAGTATCGGTACCCTATATAAGGGTACCAATACCAGCAAAAATTGAACCTAGATTAGTGAAACAAGGGAGCCAAGTACCTATGCATGGATCCCAAGTATCGATACCCACATGTTTTCATGTATTGATACCTTGCATAGGGCTATTGATACTTCATATTCATTCTTATTAGTTAGCTCACATCGGTGGGCCCAATTTAATTAATCGTTAATACAGATCGACTGTATAAAATTACCATAATTACCCTAACCGTTAAATAGGTATTATTTATTGATAGAACTATTGTAGATGCTTATATACATCAAATGTAGCACCGTCTGACCGAAATTGTCACAGACTTAGGTTAAGGGGTGTTACATAAAATTCTCTTCACCTTGAATCCCACAATGATCATCGTGACTACCATTGGATCATTACCTTCCCTATCAAGAACTGCATCTTCTTCTACTACGATAAAGTTAATTTTCCATTTATCAGTATGGTGAGGTCTTTTTAGAACCGAGTTTATTGATATAATAGTCCTTGGATGGGTTTTTATCTTGGTGATGGAATTGGTCTATTCTTCATTAGTTCCTTCTATCACATGCATTATCTCTCCCATAATTTTTTGCCTTTGCCTTTGCCTTTTATTTGTTAGCCCAAGCTCAATTTAAGTTCACCTCTTACTTGTAGTGAAGGTCTTGGGCCACAAGCTGATTAAGCCAACCTCTCTTAGAAACCTTTTCTATATCTTCTTTTTATGAGATGCAATCTTCAATCTTGAGGCCTACATCACCATGAAATTTACACCTCTTAGTTGGTTGACCTTGATATCAGCTAACCTTTATTGATGATGGTGTCTCAAGAATACCCTGATATTAAATCTGACACAACATATATGCTTGTGACGAATTTAGAAGAGTACATAGTAAATTTGTTATATGGCCCTAACATTCTTCTCTCACCATATGACTTAAGTGGGAGGAAGCAATCCTTCGTGAATTGGGAGAGTGAGAATAGTGTTACTCCCTCTCAATGTTTATCCACAAAGTGGGGTATGTCCTATGTTGATCCTTGTTGGAAAGTTACCCACAATAGGGGTGATCTAATCTCTGATAATACGAACCAAAATATCTAAATTCAAGTTCTACATTAGATAAGTTCATTTATTCATTTTTGCATATTTCTGTTGGCAAAGTGTTAATGCTTTTTTTTATGAAGCGTATTTTAAATGCTCGTGACTTAGGCCACCTATAAAGACATCCACGACCCACTGATTTGTCAAATTTTTGGTACTCATGGTTGTAGTATTGAAGTGCCTAATATAATCATACAAGCGCTTACTAGGTTTTTGCCTAATAGCAAGAAGACTAATAGGTGTTTTTAGGACCCTTCTTTATATAGGGAAACAACCCAATAACTAGCGACCAAGTTGTTCAAAACTGTGTATGGAGCCCTATAGAAGGGATATGTACTAATTCTTCGTCTTCCTCTTCAAGATTGTGGCAAAGATTCTTCATGTAAAAGAATTGAAAGCTTCCAAAACATCAATGTAATCCATGTATTCCATTAGATATTTAGTCAGATCTTTATCCCCTTCATAAATTTTCTTGAAGAACTTAGAGTTCTGAGGCAAATCTACAACTGCTATCTCAAGGGCAAAGGGGTTATTAGAACAAGATACCTAATCCATCCCCTTAACATCAAGCCTAAGAGCTTGAATATCTCGTCTCAACACCTCCAATTCCTCATGCTAGGCTTATTGTTATTCATGTGAAAAGACTGGTCATGACTGGTATTCTAGGTGTTTTTTAACCTGACCTCGTACATTAAGTGGGTAGACAACATCATAATGTTGCCGTTAAAATTTCGGTGGAGATTTTGACTTGCTCTCAACTCTCTCATCATCTCGGTATTTTGACTGAGTTGTTCTTGACACTCTTATTCATGCCTCATTTGTTGTTGTGTTTTTTGGTCTCTTAAAGCCCTTATTTGTTCTTGTAGCTTTATCAACTGCTGGGAGGAAAAGTTATGACTGGATTAGGTCCTAATCCGTTCTTAAGTTTAACTTGTTTGAAACAAACAAAAACCCAAAAATACTTTCAAATATTTTTAGCTGCTTAAATCTGCTCTTCAAAGAAGTAATTGCCATGTCTAAAATAACTAAAAAATAATCAACTCTAAATAATTCATCAGCCGACCAAATTTCTTCATCCTCTTGGTTATTCTCATCAAATTGTTTTTTCTAATAACACGACGCTTTGTCAGACGGGTAGGCTCTACATTCATATCAAGTGCAATACTTTTAGCAATATTCATACTAGAAGTAAAGCCTTCATCTCTATACTTTTCAAAATATGACAATATACCTTCTAATTGCTTTATGGTGGTGTCAATGCACATAGACTTAGATTGCAATTTCTTACTAACCATATTTATATCAAATAAAATTTCATACCAAATTACCACACCAAGCAAAAACTCAAAACTCTTAAGTGCATTGACCAAACTCTCCGCTTCACTCTTTAATTTTGCATCATCACAAGATTCATATAATTCCGACAAAGCCATTCTTATTTGGGGAGTTTGAAATCTAATAGCTTTAACACTTTTAATTGAACTCTACCAAAGAGTATTAGATAAAAATCTCACAGTTAATTTAGGGACATTGTCAAGCAAAAATTTCCATCTTTTTGTAGAACTCAAAAATAATGAATATATGTGTTGAACAATTCCAAAAAATGAAATAGCTTTAATGCAAGAATGTGCCATATCACTAAGAGTAAGATTCAGACTATGACAAGCACAAGGCATATATAATGCTCTCAAGTTTATTTCAAGAAATCGCTTTTGAACGCTTTGGTGTTTCCCTTTCATATTGGAACCATTATCATAACCCTGACCCCTTAAATCATCAACACTGAGATCAAGAGACTTCAAAACATCTTGTAATTCATTAAAAGTCCCAATCCAGATATATCATTCACCTTCAAAAACTCTAAAAAGTACTCCTCAATTTTTATTTTATTAATTGACATATTCATGCATCGTACTATTAAAGTCATTTGTTCTTGATGACCAATATCAAGAGTACAATCAAGAATTATAGAAAAATATTTCACCTCTTTAATGGTCTTAATTATAGAACTTTTAACACTATCGACCAAAAGGGAAATCAATTCATTTTGAATTTTATGCTCAAGATAATTATAATGAATTTTACGGTTTTGAATGCGTCTAACATGATCTTGCATTATCACATCGAATTCCGCAATCATTTCAATCAATCCCAAGAAATTACCATTGCTATCTTAGTAGAGTTTTTCATTGGATCCTCGAAAAGCCAAATTATGAGTAGTAAGACATTTCACAACTGAAAATATTCTAGGTAAAACTTGTCTCCATCGCTCTTTCTCTTTCATAATCTGTTCTTGCAAGCTTTTATCAATTGTTTCATTTTCTTCCAACCTTACTCTCATTTCATTCCAAATATTCATATTAGTCATATGCTCTACACTATTTTCATGTCATTTGAGCCTCTCACTAATATGTCTCAATCACTTAAACCCTCATTTTCTAATAAACTTTTATTACTAATAGATTTGAACAACTTACAACAAAAACAAAACACTTTGTCACCATGTTTGGAATAAACCAACCATTTTCTATCGCTAATCTCATCATTGCTCAACTTCCTAGAAAAATAAGCATATGAAAAATATCTATTATTATTATCGAGAGGAAAATCAAAATTCATTTCTCTTATAGGCCCCTTTTCAACTAAAATGTCCTTTGTTTTATCAAGATTAGCCCAATTTCTAAGATCATAAATATCCAATGAAGGAATTATTTGTTCTTCATTAATGCCAATATCAAGAGGAATTGTTTGTTATTAAGACCAAGATTTTCAATATTGAATACATTTGGCACATCATTAGTTTCATTTAGATCATTGATTTCATCATTCTTATGTACATCATTATGCAAACTTTCATTTGATTAATCTAAATTTTCATTAAAATTTACTTTTAAAAAAAAATAAAATTATCAATAGCACCTTGATGTGCTTTAACTCTTCAACATGTTTTCTTTTTTTTTTTACTTCCAGATAAATGTTTCTTAAACAACATTATATATAAAATATAAATCAAATACTCAAGTAACACAAGAAAATAAAACAATAACACCTGATAGAAGAATTCCAAGTTGAATTTGTATTCACATTTACAAGTTTCTAAAGTCAAATCGAGTTATTGAAATTCTGTAAATATAATTATAATAATCAATTACAAATAAACACTGTAATTAACTAAAAAATTAAATGAAATGCAAATAAAAAATTAAATGCGTAACAAAAACATAGCTTCAAATAAAAAATTAAATGAAACATAGCATCAATGAAACTTTTTTAATAAGACAATGAGATAAACTATACTGATTTAATTCAGGCCTAATATAAAGTCCCTAAACTCTTAATGCACTACTCCAATGCCCAAGTAAGTTCCTTGTATATTTGTAAAAACCTATTGTATAATGCATACACAAATATAAACCTGATCAAGCAACTATGGTTTTCAATTATAGCATATCAATCAACTAATATGGAAAAAGATTAATAAAACAACAAAAGATAAGATTAGCATATCAATTAACTAATTAATTAGATTAATAAAACAAGTTTTGCATGTTAAGATTCAGTCAAAAACAGTAGAAGTTGAATTTCCAGCTTTGTTTGATTTGAGGAACACATATTTTAGGAACATCAGAACATACCAAGTGGCTTCAAGGTATGAGCAACAGTCCAGGGTCAAGTTTGAGTGAATAAATATGGCAAATTATTGATAAAAAATGAAACATGAAATTGAAAACTATGTAACTGTTCCCCAATTCACTTTATTATAATATCAAAAAAAAGTTAAAAAGAAAAAAACATTAACAAAACCCAACTCAAAGGTAAAAAGTTGTTCCCTTCCCCAATAATATTAAAAGCTTAAAATATAAAACAACATAAAATCAGAATTTGTAAAACATTAGGAAGAAAAAGACAAAAACAAATGGCTATTTGCCATACTATTTTTTTATTTACAAGAAACAAAATTCACATTATAAAATTTGCTCTAGTTAAACAGATTAAAACTAACCAAACAACATATAGTTTCCCAAGAATGCTAAAAGCTTAAAGTGTAAAAATACAATCCAAAATTCATTACCTCTTTATTTGTCGATTCTTTTTATCTTGTTTCTAATGCAAGGGGTTGGAATTTGGGAATAAGATGTAAGGGAGAAGTGGAGAAGACAAAAAGTTAGAGATGAAAATGGAAGAAATGAAAGTATTTTTGTTTTCTACTTTTTTTTATTATGAAACTTCATAAACGTTCATATTTTCTTTTTCTTTTTTTAAATAATAAAACTAGACATTTAATTTAAACAAATAAGAAGTCTAAAAGTCAAACAAATATCAGTAACCCAAAATAAAAAAAGAAAAAATTCAAAAGGAAGTTTCATAATAAAATAAAGTAAAGCAACAAAAACAATAAAGCAAATAGAAAAAGATCATGTTCAATCAAATTAAAACCTGCAATTTCTCTTTCTCATTATGACCATTAAAGCTGACGCATAATGGTTGCACTGCCCAAAGAAGTTGAAAAAAATTTCAAAAATAATGAGTCTCTCCCTATTTTGGGCCTTGAGCTGTAACACTCCTGAACTACCCCCAAGGTCGGGCCTGCCAAGAATACTAAAAGCTTAAACTGTAAAAATACAATCCAAAATCCATTACCTCTTTATTTACAGATTCTTTTTTATCTTGTTTCTAATGCAAGGCGTTGGAATTTGGAAATGAGATGTAAGGGAGAATTGGAGAAGATAAAAAGTTGGAGATGAAAATGGAAGAAATGAAAATATTTTTGTTTTCTACTTTTTTTCTTTCTTATTATGAAACTTAAAAAACGTAAGTTCAAATTTTCTTTCTTTCTTTTAAATAATAAAACTGGACATTTAATTTAAACAAATAAAAAATTCAAAGTCAAACAAATATCAACAGCTCAAAGTAGAAAAAAATAAAAAATTTAAAAGGAAGTTTCGTAATAAAAGAAAATGAAACAACAAAAACAATAAAACAAATAAAAAAAGATCATGTCCAATCAAATTAAAACCTGCAACTTCTCTTCCCCATGTATGACCATTAAAGCTAAAGCATTATTGTTGCACTGTCCAGAGAAGCTAAAAAAAATTTCAAAAATAATGGCCCTTTCTCTATTTTGGGCTTTAGACAGTAACACTTCTAAATTACCCCAGGGTTGAGCCTGGATTAAGATTCTTGGTTCCCTACTCATAAAAGGTTGGTATCAAGCATGGGGTCCAAGCTGCTGACAGTACCAATTTTCATATATCACTGTAGGGGTTGTAAGGGTGTGTTGGGTGAGGGTCGCTGGTTTGGTTGGCTTGAAAAGTTTGTAAGATGGGATTAGTGGTAGCAGTGGGGGTTTCGGGGTGGTTCTCCTTGAGATGAGCCATATTGCCCACATGCTCATCGACCTTCAGGATTGTAATTAGGTGGGGATGATAGTGGCGAAGCCTGTACCGATGACATATCAATAACAAGATACATAAAAGATCCAATGATTATAAGTTCAGTGTGTAATTCAGACATCTGAGCAGAAAACAATATAAGTTCAGTCGGTTTGTCAGTTGGTTCGTTCATGTTTATAACGAAAAAGGAAAAAATGTTGCGAAAACTGGAGTCGTACTTCATTAGTTCTAGAAGTAGATTATAGGAATTTTTCAAGCTTTTGCTGAGTTCAATTCCTGATTCTGTTTATGCAGTGCGGAAAAAGCTGCCTTTTGGTGTAGATATCATCCATGGACATTCAAGGCCAGAGCTGCTTTTGTTGCATTTGCTTCGCATTACTCATTTTCTTAACATAAACCAGCTTCTGTCTGGATATTATTAACATTGTTTATGAAGGTAAGGCCAAGGTTTCGGATGGAGCCATTGAACTTGACAGAGTATCTAAGCTGATCATGCTGGGACTATTCTATAATGCCACTTGCAGACTGCACGGCACATTTCTTAGTCATTTATTACTCAAAATGAAATCTTGCATGGAAATTGGGATTGCCTTTTCCTTGTTCCCATCGTCCATCCAATACCACAAACTCAATCATACTACTGAGGGGATCATCAACAACATTATCACCAGCTTTGGAGAACTCGCAATGCCTTCACCCAAAAACCGACTCTGATTTGGACGTGTAACGAAATTTTAGGGCTAATTCCCCCTTTCTTGTCAGATTGATTTGACAAGCTCTCCCAAAGTGGGATACGATTGAATTTTCAGCAGGCCCAGGCGACATTTGGATGCCAAAAGGCAAGAAAGCAGGGCATGGTAAGCGGATATGGAGAAGAAAACATATCAACACTAAGTTCCCTTCCAGACAAATATTTCACCAGCAAGCTTGAAATGTAAACCACAAAGTTATATGCGAAAACTAGACATACATTGTTGATTGAAGATTTTCTTAGCTTCAAAGCTAACTAAAGGAGCTAAGCGTAAATGTAAATCCACAAGGTGACGAGTAAACTACAGTGTCAATCATTTTGAACAACTAGAACTACAATTGGAACATAAATGATGGTAAAGACTGGAACCCTTTTGGCATAAATGAAATAATTAAAATAATTGCTGCCTAAGGTACATCAAGTCTCCTATATGTTTTCAAATGGTGAACAATGGGATAAGTAACAAACTTAGGACCATGCCTTCCCATTTTTACCTTAATTTGCTACCAAAAAACAGCTTTCAACATCCTAACAGGAATGTTGAATAGATTAAATCACCCCTAAGAAGTTGCATTTTGCTTATATTATCTCACAAAATGAACAGCAATCCATCCTACTATAAAGAACTTAAAAGAATACAAATTCAGTACCGTACATTTTGGCTGTGCAATAATTCAACCACGGCAGACACTACTCCCTTTCCTTCAACAGATATATCAAATCCAGGTTCTTCAACCTTTCTGTTCAAAAGCTTGTCAAGTTCCCCACGGAGTTTCTGCATAAAAATGTTAATAATAATAAATAACATAAACAAAGACAAATATATAATGTTTCAAGTGTTTTTGCTCTTCATCTGTCGCTTAAACTATCCAAAGGATAAAAATCCACTTTTTTATGCGAAAGAAAAGCGTAAGAGGAATTACCCGTATCAAGTCCAGTACACTCTTCGACGCAGAAAAATGAAGGTACCCCCCAAGCATCTCAATACCCTCTCCCGTTTTGCTAGGAATAAGATTACCACCAAACAGAAGTAAAGCGTAATCAGAAATATTTGTTGAGTCTCGGACAAAAATGCTGGTTGTTTTGACCTTTTCACTGTAAACCATGTAAGGCAATGGAAAGAGATGAACCCCCGCATTAACAGATGCAGGATGAATGTCAACTTTTCCGACTTCTTTAGTGTAGAATGCTGTACGTTTTCCTCTTCTTTTGCATTGCACAACATTTGGGTAAAGCCCAGCACAAAGGACTGCACATACCATCTCCAAATCATGGCTGTATTGGTTGTAAGCCTGTTTAAAAATACACATGGACATTAGTTATAAGTACAATCAGACAGCGACAATTCTGATGATAAAAATTAATGGCGAAGACTGATAAAACCAGCAGCATATGTACAGGGAATGAAAACTTCATAAATCAAGGATGGCCATGAGTTCTTGAAAATGGGATGCATAGAAGTAGCTAAACTTAAAAAAAGATGTGCCCCCTGGGGGGGAGGGATGTTGAAGAAAATGTTCATGCATGACAAGAAAATTAGATAAGACAGAGCTTACGCTAGCACCCCGTGATTTGTCTACAAAGCCTATGCCTGATAACAGATCTATAAACTGATTTCTCATATCCTCCATCATCTGCAAGGTCACTGGGGATAGAAAATTTTCCCAACAAAAGGCTCTCTCTCTTCCATTACGCTTTGCATCTTTATATCCTTCAAAGGCTTTAACAAGTGCTATATGGTCACTACATGTAAAAAAGTTAATATTTTCCGTTAGTAACAAAATCATAATTAATCTCAGTTTGCAATTCACAGAGAAAGGATAACTTAGCTTAGCAGCCTAACCTGCAAGAATCACCAGCGAAGGATCTTTTTGCTGCATCAGCTTCCTCTTTCCTATTTATAGGAAGGACAAATGGGTCACGATGAGCAAGAGCAGCTGCAATTGTCAAAGCAGGATTCAGGCATTGAAAAATAGCCCCCATTAGAAGCATCTTTCCTATGTTTGGGTCCAAAGGTAGAGTACAAAGATGACGACCTGCAAAATACCAGTTCAGGTAACAAATAATATCTTACTAAAATATGTAGAGAACAACAATGAAGAAAGAGCAAAAAAGATACCAAGAGGAGTAAGCTCCTCTGCATCACCCAAAGCTCCAATTGTTTTAAGAAGCTCAATTGCATTTTCAACAGAAAGAGGATCTGGCGGCTGAAGTGCCTTTGCCAAAAAAGATCCCACAGATCCAAGCTGCAAGCTTTTGATATGTAGGCATAGTTCTTGCAATGGTGTTCGGAGAATTTCAGGTAATTGATACTCAAGCATTGCATCATGGATTAATTTTGGGTACAGCCTATAGCAAACTCCAGGTTGCACACGACCAGCACGGCCTCGTCTCTGAGATGGTCATACCATGTCAAAGGAAAAAAACACTCCTGGTAACGCGTGAAACTAGGCAAAACATTAACATATATAGGGAATCACCCAACCCACACCACCTTGAAAATAAACAAATACCTGATGTGCTGAAGCCTTTGAAATCCATGAAGGCAAAAGACATGCCAGCTTGTTAAGAGCATCATAACTTGTTTCCTTTGCCTTTCCACAGTCTATAACATACACAACATCATCTATGGTGATGCTACTTTCAGCAATATTTGTCGCCAAAACAATTTTTCTGAAATATGAAAAGCAGATTTAGAATTCAAGAGGATATAAAATAGAGCCAAAACGAATGATAAACATATATATATGCAAAAGCAGTAAGCATAGCACAAAGTTGGAAATATACAGTAAAGAAAAATCTATGGTCCCATATGTTGCAAAAAAGGGACAGGAAGACAAGTAGCATAGCAAAAACAGCACTTAGGCCAAGAAATAACTACTTTGCACTTGACAAAAAAATTCCATCTTTAATGCCAGATGAAATTCCAGAATTTCTATTCTGACAGTAAAAAGCATAAGATATACACAGTTTCATAAAATATTAGCTTACAAAGAAGCTATATGAATTCATAAGAATCCAAACTAGAAATGTAATGCATCATCTTTGCTCTTCAATCCATCTAACCATGAGAGGTTTAACCTATTCAAGCAATGATGTAAACCTGACACTAAAGTAAGCACAGGGAAAATAAAAGTGTTTAAAAGTCCAAAGGACCACAAAGAAAAATTGTCAATATTCACCATATGAGAAGAATCCTTGTTATAGGTAATGTCCAGAATAAGCTTATTCATGCTTAGTTCTTTACAGGATGATTTTGGTCATTAAAGCCATATTTCTATGATAAGAAAATTAGCAACAGGTGATATCATAATGGCACAAAATCTATTTCTCATCTTACTTATCAATTAAAACATACACCTTAAAAAATAAAAAATAATGATAAACAATTATGCTAGCTGCTAATGGAAAAGGGTACCATACACCATCAAGAAAAAAAAACTAATAACATAGAAATGCTTACTGCTTGTTAGGTGGAGGACGGTCAAATATTTCCCGTTGATTAATGGTAGGCATAGAACCATGTAAGGGAAGAACCAGAAACTTGCTAAGATCCCCAAGAAAGCTGTTCACTTTAATCTTGTCAAGGAGCTTAGAAATGTCATCCCAGCCTGTGAGGAATACAAGAATAGCTCCATCAGCTTCATGGTGGCAAATATGCTCAATTGTGGCTTCCACCTAGAAATTTCCAACAATTGTAAATATGATTAGATACAGAGAAAAATTAATATAGTTTAAAATGTTGAGAGAACAAAAAGATAATCTATTTCACTATAAACATGAAAATGGCAGGTGCAAAAGAAAAACAACAATAAAACAAACATCCATTGCATTAAATAGAATTTCCTTTCAAGCTGGAAAAAGGCGGCAAGTCCTGTACTTAGAAAACGCTGTAAATTACATACCAGACCCAAATCAATCTGTGAACCTGACCATGCTTCAAGTGAACGTCTCGTAGATGCACTGTAATTCTTATATTCAGAATCAATGTCAACATCCTACATAAGAAAATGCCAAAATGTCAGGAGTGCCTAACAGAATTGAAGAACAAACTTCCTAATCTTCAAGTAGGTTCTGTTTATAGATAGAAGATATCTATTTAGATTATCCAGATGAAATCACTAAATCCCTAATTAATAAATGCTGAAGTGCTAATAACAGGAAATGAATTAATAACAATGAGAAAATGGAAAGAGAAAGAGCAACCCATCTGAAATGAAGCTAAAATGTTCACATTTACCACAGAAGTCTAGTAGGCATAAAATAAGATGAAAAAACAAATCTTCAATTGACTTACAAGACATAAAATGCTTAGTATTGCTGCCATAACATGGGGGGGGGGGGGGTTAAAAAGCATAAAGAGGAGTGCAAATAATAGATATGCAATCAGTTAATCTGCCAAGACCGAAGAGGTAAAGTGGTTTCAGACCCTTCCTATCAGTAACCTGATTTGGTTGGACCCTTAATAATGACTCAAAATGGTAAGCTTATGACCATTAGTAGGTTAGTTCAATTGTTTTTAATAGTAACTAAAAATGTCCAGGAATAAATGGCAGAATGATGTTACTTATAAATGCCTACGGCCAACTTTAGTGGCAGCATAACTAGGAATGACCCATTGTTGAATACGTGCCTCAAATAGTGCAGTTAAATTATCTTTCTTGGAATCAAGCTCTTTCCTCCTTCGTGAATTGCCCTGATAATTGTCAAATTCTGATTTGATATTATAACGAGTTTTCTGCAGCACATCCTCGAGAAATAACTCAGCCACTGGAAAGGTCAACCCCTGCAAAAACAAAAGTAATGATGTGTAAAATAACATGCAATGAACAAAACAGAAAGAACTCATTTCTAAAAGTGGAACTTCACCACAGACTATACCGGTATGTGAATAGTTGGAGCATTTCCAAAATATTTAGAGAACAAATCAGCATTGATGGTTGCACTCATCAAAATAAGATGCAAGTCCGGACGCCGAGGAAGAAGGTCCCGTAAAATTATTAACAGGAAGTCCTCATTCATGCCTCTTTCATGAATTTCATCCACTAGCAAATGACTCACACCATTTAAATATGGGTCCTGAACCTGCAGTTTCAGAAGAATATAGGGATAAAAGAAAAAAGATGTCATATCATGGAAAAAAATTAGCTGACCGGAGAAAAATATCACATGAAGCAAACAAAGGCTCTAGTGCTTTTTAAGCACCCTATGAAAATTTACTTAATCTACTGAGAAAGTTTTTCATAACGCAGAGAAGTCTGCGGTTTAAACACATCAAGAAACATTATTAAGCAAACAAAAGCTCTAGTTTCAACATCACAGAAATGTACTAGCAAGATGCATTTCACTGAAGGAACCAAGAAAACTTTTAGTAATGCCAGCGACAGGATAGCCATACACCATAAAAATTCCTGGGTGTGACAAGATAGCTAAAAACACAACCAAGCTATAACAATCAGAACTCTAGCCCAAAAATTATGCAAGGTATCACTAAAGCTTCAGAAGAGAATAAATACAAACAAAATAACACATAGAGACACAAACTTGACAATAAAAGAGGATTGAACGGTACCAACTGTCTAAGTAACACTCCAGTAGTGCAAAACAACAGCCGTGTCTGAGCAGATCGCTTTGACTCTAGGCGAATCTGATAACCAACAGTTTCACCAACATTCTCTCCCCTTTCTGAGGATATTCTGGCTGCAACAGATATCGCAGATATGCGACGTGGCTGAGTACATATTACGTTACAATTAGCACCCCTCAGAGATGATATCTCCTCTTCTAAAATAAATTGAGGAAGCTGTGTTGTTTTACCACACCCTGTTTCTCCTGAAACCACTAGAACCTGTATCATTGAAAAAAATAACATAACTCAGAATACTATTTAAACACTGCAAACTACAAGGAAAGAAATAAATAGAACTTTCTTATTGATCATATGTATGTAGGTCAGTCTCCGAAACCCAAAGGAGTAAATAAACTTTTATTGAATGATGCAAAGCAAGCTTGGAAAATAAAAATAGACAAAGGACAGAAGAGACACAAAGAAAACAATATCGACCATGAAAGAATCCAAAATCCAGACTGTGGAGTTCTCAAATCCATCATTTTTTTTTGGCCTGATCAAATTCATCATTGACTAGGCTTTTCATGTCATCTTCTTATAGTTCCTTTGGGTGTATGCAGGTAAAGATACTTGCGAGCACATGAAGCTGACTTATTGAGTAATTGAACTCAGCTAGTTCATCATTGAATCAAACTCGAGATTGAATAGTTCAAGTAGTGAATCAAGTTGAGTTAAAGTATTTTAATACTTGTGTAGTTGAGATAAAAAAAAATTGCAAGCCTAGTTAAATTTCATTGTAATAAATGGTATATTTAATATGCAGATAATGATAGAGCACAATAGTTCATCTTATAATTGCAATTTTAATGTTAATTGTACAACAACAAAGCTTAATCAAGTTACATTAAGTGGTTGGATTAAAAAAAAACAGTCACACTAAATGGTTTAGGTATTTTTTGAGTAATGCTTGAGCATAGCTCGATTTGAGTTCAATCATCAAGATTTCAACTGAGCTTGAGCTAGAGCTAGAGCTTTTTACTAGCTCATCTTGGTTACAGAACAAGTTTCGTTCTCTACTCTTATAATGATAAGTTCAAGCATTTAGCTCTCTTTGAAATTTAAATGCAAATTTTTCAGCTTATCTTTCAAATACACAAGCATGTGTATAGAGAACTATGATTTTAGCATACGAATGTCACATACCAAAACAACTGATAGATGACTTCATGATACCTTGTACTAAACCTTAAAGAGAAAAAGCTAAAAAATAATATATGCACCAATCAATTTGGAGCATCAAGCATGAGGAAGACTCTTCTTTTCTTTCCATTAAAAAAGAAATGCACAATTATGGCAATAAGGCTTGAGCATAGTATGCACGATGAATATTTTTATTAAAGGTTCCAGATTTATATAAAATTGATTACAATTTTATACAAGCAACTAGAAAATGCATCATCAGCAAGCTAGTGACATATTAGAAAAGAATGATGCTATCTAAAATCAGGAGAAACTGTTTAACAAGTATCAGACCTGATTTTGAGCAACAGCTTTCAGAAACTCAGCTTTCACTTTGAATGCTGGTAGTTTTTCTCTGAAAGACAGCATCGCCTTCACACTGTTACTTGCCTGCAAGTGATCAAATAACATGAGAAATATTTAAGCAGAGCAACCTGAACCATAGGAAGATATGGATGTTAACAAAGATAGTATAATATTAATAATGTCTTGATTTACATGCATACATTCAAGTTTTCCTGCTTTTTCTTGAGTTCAGCACTGAATTTTTCCTCGGAAGAATCTGTTTCAATTGTAGAAACTGAATCAATTCTTTTTACATCAGGCAATGGTTTTGTGGCTTCCCTACTAGATGCCACTCCTGAATCATCACCCGACTTTGTGTCCCTTGAGACATCCAAGAGATTTCCCACTCGCCTTTCAGTTTCTGTAGACATTTGAATCTGTACAAAAGTTGGAAAATGAGAACTTATATGAACATGCTCAGTAAGTATACAATGACATTAAGAACATAGTTGGTACTCGGTTCTAACCTGTTTTTGTGTTGATCCATGACGTTCATCAAGATCTGCACGATAATTTGGCAATGGAACTTTACTAACCACAAGAGCCTTCCCTTTATTATACGCATGACTTTCTTCCCACAAGTGAAAAATCAAGGGAAAATATGTAAAAATTAAGTATAAAATTAAAAACATGTTAAAAATGGGAAGCAACCATTAATTCAACAAAATTATTGGGAAAAACAGCACTTAACTAAATATAGTATAATTGAGAAGTAGTTACAAAACATACAAGTAAAGACCTAGTTCGTAAGCCATATCAGAGAGAACTTGCTGGTCGGAACGGCTGAAATTTCGTTTAATGATCATCTCTTGCTCCTGTCCTTTTTTCATTTGATTCATCTTATCCCACCACTCAGCCTCATCCAGAAATTCCATCTAAACACAAGCACAAGTATATAAAAATACTAACAAACTTCCATTTTTGTTACTTTTATTAACCAATTTTTTGCTTCTTACAAAGATGTACTTATTGTAAAGAAAATGATGAAAAGTTAACATTGTACAATAAAAATTAGCAAAAAAAGTTGAAATTGACAGACTAGTATTCGGACAAAGAAAACTTATGAAGTTTGGTATTTAGAAAATTTTATTTATTAAAAACATCCAAAATTGCTAGTAGTGCCTTTGTATTTCAAATGCCAACCAGAAACATTCAAAAACAGAGGCTAATTGCATAATGAGGCATAAACTTAATTAGCAGCTTAAACCTTAGTTACGTAATTTCAAACAAGCCAAAAACAAAATTTTGCAGTTTTTAGATACCTCAGCGGCCTTTTGACGGAGGCGCTCAGCGCGCCAAACCGGGTCCCACCAGCGCTGTTCACCGCCTCGCCCTCCGCGTCCTCCGCCGCCCCCGCCTCCGCGGCGTCCACCTCCGCGGCCGGAGTTGGGACCCCCGCCTCGACGGCCACCTTGGTAGTTAGGGCGATAAGACATAGCGAAAGATGAAATCTGGGGTATAGAAAAAGGAGAGATCAGCGTAGGCGCGGGGAAAGGGCGATTGAAAAGAAGCGAAGTGAGCTTATTATTAATGCTAAGCAAGCGCACAGACATTTATATACGGTGGACCAAAGAAAAATGGAGCTCTTACTTTATGCACATGCTAATGGATGGATCGCACTGTGGGAAGTGGGGCGGTGAGTTGAGTTGGTTTATTGGTTCGTGAAGCGATTTGAACAAAATCATTTTTTAGGTTATCATTTCTCACATTAATCTTGCTAGTAAACTTTTGGGTTAATGCAATTGTTGTTCCAATACAAAAATAGTATAAATATCAAAATTATACATATATTATGATTTAATATATAATATTTAATAGTGGTGGAGTAAAGGGGCAGGCACTTGCACCGATCTCCTAAAATGAAATTTTTTTTATTTAATCATTTTATAACTTATAAAATTTTAAATTAATAATAGTAAAATTATATTTTAACCTCAAAAATAATAATAATTTGATTTAATCATTTAAAAATTATAAAAATATAGGCTATTAAAATGATGAAATTATATTTTTACTATCGTAAAAATATAAAATTTAATTCCACCCTCCCAAACAAATTTTTTTTGGCTCCGTTAATGATATTATACATGAATATTGATTTTGTGTATTTTTTTAAATATTGGTTTAATTTAATTTTCATAAATTATTAACACAGTTATCGATATAACATCATTTTTAAGTTTACATATTGCAATACAAATAATTTTATATATTTAATATAAAAATAAATTATTGTATTTATTCCTTTGCATGCATATAATTGAATAAAATTAAAGTTTTATGTATATATTTGAACTACAATCAAAGTTCCATATATATAATTACACCAAATCAAAATTCGTGTATCAAATTGCATATCAAATAAAAATTCATGTATACTTTTTATGTTTATCCCTTAAAAAAATAAAAATTTAATAATGTTACACTTTAAGATTATGTCACGTCGTATCAAGTTTAGGAACCAAAATAGATATAATTGTCAAGTTTAAGTGGCAAAAATGGACAAAAAGGTATATGTATCAAATTGAACTCAGTTGCTAAGTTTAGGAGCAAAAAATTATATTAACGCTAATTTTTTACTCTAACTTGTGGGGTAATTTCTTTTAATATGAATCGATTAAAATATGCTATATATTCTTATACTTTTTTTTGTATATTTGGAATTTAATTTTCTAATTTTTATGTCAAATATTTTAGTTCCTCTATTTGTTAGATTAAAAAAAATACAAGTCAAATTGTGAGACAATTAAATTTTTTTTGATATTTTTAAAATTGAAAGGTAAGGATAAGAATAAGATCCTAATGATGACAATTTGTCACGTGACTATTAAATAAATATTTTATTTTATTTTATTTTATTTTAAGATGTCACGTAAGTAAATTTAACGAAAGAATTAATAATTAGACTTGAACTTTTATAGTAAAAAAATTAAAATGCTAACACCATGTTTGGTTGGGAGAAATGGAACCTCTTTATTCATTGAATGGTAAACCATTAATTTGTTTCGTTGAACGTAATACTCATTCAATGAAATGACTATTACTTCCCTTTTACTTACCCTCCCGTAATAACTATTCTTTATTGATACAAAAGAAGAGCTACTCCATGCAATTTTGAATAACAAAACAAAATTAATTTCTAGATTAATCCTTTGAAATTTGGACTTAGAAAATATAAAATAAAATATTTGAATATAATTTAATATAAAACTAAAAAAAATATTTTAATATAGTTTAATATAAAAATAATTATATTAAGAATTTTATTAAATTATATATTTATTATTTTTATTAAATTATATTTAATAATAATCCTATTATATTTAATAACAATAATCATCTATCTAAACAAATTTTTGCTAAGGGTATTCTGATCATTTTAGCTTTTTTAATATACTATTATATCATCTATTACATTCAACCAAACACAAAAATACTATTACAGTTCTATTCCATTACATTCAACCAAACAATTGATTTACTAATTACAGTTTTATTCCATTACAGTTCTATTCTATTACATCCCTATTAAATTCCAATGAACCAAACGTGTAAATGTTTGAAAATAAAAATAGAGGAACTAAATTCTAAATATATGAATAGTACATGGAGTTGGACTATATTTTAACCATTCTAATTTCATTATATTCATTTTTTTAAAAATAGAATTAAAACTATTGGGGATAAACTCGATTAAGCAATGAACAAGTAAAATAACAAAGAAACTGAAAAGATCAAATATTTTTACGTGAAAAACAAAACTTTTTTGAAGAGGATAAAAAATCACGGGCAAAGATAATTTCACTATAACGGAAAAAACGAAGAGTACAAAGATGGAGATAAAACTAAATTCCAAAACTTGAAATAAGAACCCTCAAAATGTAAAAACAAAATTCTCTAAAAGCTTGTAAAAGTTAATACTTAAATGTGTAATGGGTTATTTTTCTAGGGTGGAAAAAGGCTTATTTATGGACTAAATTCATAGGTCAAATAATATTAAAATAACCTACATTAATTAGAGTTTAAGTGGGAAACTAAAAACAAAGTTTATCTGGAAGAAAAAAATCGAAAAATACGATGCATAACTCCACAAATCTTCATCTTGACTCATATTTTCACTATGCATTCTTTGTTAAAGCTCGCTACAGGCTTATCTCGAACTATGCAGGATATTAACTAAGTCGAAATTGTGCTTAGAAGCTAGAAGTCTTTTAGTTTTTTACTTGTGCATTGCCAAATCAAAATTAACTAGGGTTTGATTTCCACGAATGCAATGCCTTATCTTTTCAAAACCTACATCTGAAAGAGAACTTCTCTTATTTAGAACGATTATACACTTTTCCCTCCTATGAACAAGTTGTCTCCACTTCAAATGAGTCAACTTCGACTCCTTAATAAACGAGAGGCGTCCTGTTTCACCAGTCATCGTTGATCCTTCCAGAACATAAAGATTGCCAATTTTTTCACCTTTCATCAAAATGAGAGTCTCATGAGATACCTTAATGTTGTTTGACTCGATGTTAATTCTACAACCCTCCAAGTCCAAAATTCCTAAGGAGATGAGATTTTTCTTTAAGTCAGACACATGTCTAACATCTGACAGTGTCCTAATTGTCTCATCATGCATCATGATCTGAACAATACCAATACTGTAACATCCCAAAAAATTTCGAAGTTTGTAACAATGGAAAATAAATAATAAACCAATCAAAATTTGAGAAAGCCAGAAAATAAGAATTATCAGTGTTATGAGACATTAAAGACAAGTATTGAAGGCGACAAGAAAAATATTCATATTAAGATAAATAAATCCTAGGTATTGACTAAATTATAAGAGAGTGAAAAAGTATTGAGGCTAAAATGAGAAAATTTAAAGCTAAATTATTATAAATGGAATTGAATGAAAAAAAGAGAAGGGACTAGAGTAGCAAATTCACCAAAAGAAAAGATGAATCATCCATGGAATTGTAAAAAAGTAAGGGGTAAAATGGTAATTATTGGAGAAGATCATTATGGAAGTGTAATGATTAAAGATGAATATGTGTAAAAGCATAATTGGTGGGGTAAAATGGTAAATATTATTTTATGATTATTTTAATTAGATATTTTAATAGAATTAACTAGAAAAATGGAGAAAAAGATGGATAAATCCATCCATCTTTAAATCGCCTTCACGTCACCTACCATTAACACCAGGGGTGAGCAAAACTCGATTTAAATCGAAAAAATTGAACAAAATTTTGAATTTCGAGTTAAACGAATCGAGTTATTCGAGTTAAACGAATCTAGTTATTCGAGTCAACTCGATTTTTTTTTCGAATTTCAAGTTCAAATTGAGTTGAGTTTTCGAATTCGAATAACTCGAATAATTTGAATAAATCAAATATTAAATTATAATATTTTACATTTTTACCCCAAATTCCAAATCTTTTTACTTTTCCCCAAAATTTTTACTCCTTCCTATTTTCCCCTAAAACTTTTACCCCCCTCCCATCTCACCCTCCATTTACCTCAAACCCATTTTCCTTCCAAAATTTTACTCCCTCATTTATTTTCCTCAAAACCCCTTAAAACTCTTTATTTTCTCCCAAAACTTTTACTCTCTCCCACTTTCCCTTAAAACTTTTACTCTCCTCCCATCCAACCCTCCATCTTCTCCAAACCCATTCCCCCCTCCCAATTTTTTTTGAATATTTTCCATTCAAAATTTTACTCCCCCTATTTAATTTCCCTCAAAATTTTACTCTCCAAACCCTCAAAAATTTTTATTTTCTCCCTAAACTTTTACTCCTCACCCTTTACCCCAAAATAAAAATTTCAAATCATCCAAAAATCTCTAAACCTAAATAATAATAATTTTATTTATCTACTATTTATATTATCAAATTAAAATTCACATTTTGTACTATTTATATTATTGAATTGTTTAATCATATTGAATATTTATATTAAAATTAAATTATTAATGATGTCATAAAATATTTGTGTTAAAATTTTTTGTTGGTATCAATTTTACATTTTATTTTTAAAATAATGCTTATTAAAAAATCACAATTTTACATTTAATATATTTTTTAATTTCAAAATACATAGTGACAAGAATTAGAAAATAATTGAAGCAAGTAAAGAAACTAATCGTATATAAAAGATTAATAAATTAATTATGAGGTGATGAAAGTTAATAACAATTTTGATTACGATAGATAAATTTGATTACGATTGATGACAATAGTCAAGGACCCAAAGTTTTTTTTTTAAATCTAATTCGAACAAATATATTCGATTCAATTCTATTCGAATTCCATCACACTCGACTCGATTCGAGAAAATTTCAAATCGAGTTAGGATGATAAAATAGGATTCATCAACTCGATTAACTCGAAATTATTTCATTTGATTCGATTCGATTCGATCGAATGCTCACCCCTAATTAACACTATTCCAAGTTTTACTTTTCTTTCAACTAAGTCCTTTTCTCCATAACTAAGCCAATTAAGCTAGTTTCATCCAAATTCCTTCAAAGTTAGTGAGTGAAGGTAATAGAGAAAAGTAGTAGCAACATCAATTCCATAAGATAAGCATCCATGGTTGTCTTAGAGGAGAGAGAAAATAGGGATTGTAAAGAATACAAGCAATTGAGGCAAGTATTTAAATATTTCTATTTTATTTAATTTAAACCAAGTATAGAGTATACTAAATTGATCTAATTAATTGTGAATGTGCAAATAATATGTATGAATTTAAATTAGTACAATGAAGTAGTAGGAAAATGATTAGATTGTAAAGTATACAAAAGTTTATGTGTGAGAGAAATAGTGTTGTGTTAGAAAGTTTAAAATGAAAAGTTGAGTGTTAGTGAATTAGTTACAAAATGATTTTATAGTGAAATTATATTAGATGATGAATTCTTATATAGTAAGGATTAAATTGTAAAAATTGTGAAATTCATAATTGAAATAAGAGAAGTTATTTTAAAGCTATATGTTGATGATAACTGAAATATAAGGATTAAATTGAATGGTAGTTAAAAGTATAATGGTTATGTGTGACTAAATGAAAATTAATGCAAAGAATCTTGAAAAAGTAAATATTAGCACCGAACAGTTCTGAACAACAGTAGTGGTTTCGCTTTGAAAATTCATCAAAAATTTTAGAGTTCGAATTAGAGGTTAAATCAAATATGGAATTAAAGAACGGAATTATATATAGTGAGATATAATAATTAATGTGACACAAGGTCAGTATGATTTAGGATTTACTTGTTCTAATTTTGAAAAATCATTATAAATTGTACAAAAATGTTTAGAATATGAAATTTAAACGGATAAAAGCTTAATTAGTCTATTTTCAAGGGAAACAAATAGTATATTAATACGAGATTTGTACTGAAAGATAATAGATTTTTAGTGAATAAGGGTTAGTGTTGTCTAGCAACAAAGCAGGGGAAAATTTAAAGAATAAACTGTATCAATTGGCTTAAATAAAAATTGAAAAAATTCTATGGTAGAAACTTCATCGAGTCTAGTTTCAAGAAAAAAAATTGGAACTTAATTTTGAATCCTGTAGGTCAAGATATAAATATTTTAGTGATTGCCACTCCGTGGACAACTTTCTTAAGAGTATGTGTGAGATTAAAGAAACCTTAATTAATGTCACACCTAAGCATGCTATGTTAAAAGTCAAAGATTTATATAAATATATAAATAAACATAAAAGGATGTGGGATGGAGAGGAGGAGGAGGAAAATAATTGAAGAATTATAATACTAAGAAATTGTTATAAAGGATGATTTTACTAATACATAAAGGAAATACAAATGTTTTATTGCAACATTAAGTAAGTGATTGATATAAAAGGAATTAAGGAGACCTTGTTTAATAAATTGATTGGTAAATGTTAATAATAATAATGACTTGTAGGGAGGATAAACTATTTTAGAGTAGGTCCTCTTAAGGACTTATTCGTAAAAGGTTGATAATTGTGTTATTTTATAAATTTGAAATTAATGGCATGATCATAAGGTTCATTACAAAATATCATATGTTTAAGAAATAAGTGATTGGGTAATGACTTTTGATGATATTCAAAATGAAGTTTTACTAAAAAGTTTCACTTAGTTTTAAGTTTTACTAAACATATGTTAAAAATATATTCGAAGAGTTAAAATATGACTGAAAAAGGGTTTAGATAATTGAATTTAGCCAGAATTACTTCGGCGCTCAAATGTGACACTCCTATATTCGACTTGGTAATCGAGTCGGGTATAGGGGTGTTACAAATACTAGTTACTTACTGGGTGAACTATTCCTCATGCGCACAACTCCACATTCAACTGAACTGTATGCAGAAAACCAATCCCTATTGGGACACATATGGAAAGAACATCACAAAACTAGGATCTACTCGGACATAAGCTTGGAGTTTTCACTTGTTGACACCAACAAAAAATCATAACCATTGTCATTGGCCAAATTAGCACCAACTAAATCTTCCTCGTTACTCCTAGCAGCCATTTTATTTCGCAGTTTGTAATAATCTGCCTTGATGTGACCTAACTTCTTACGATAATCATATTTCTTGTCACGCTTCCTTAATGCTACAAAGACCGAATCTGACTTGCTATCTGAATTAAACTCATTGTCGAGTTTGTCTTTGCTTAACAGATGACCTTTTACATTTTCGAATAAGAGATTATTTTTGCCATAAATCAGGGTCTCACAGAAAGACTTGTATGAAGAGGGTAAACAACACAATAATAGCATAACTGATCTTCATCGTCAATCTGAACCTCAACATTTTTAAATTATTCAAAGGAGTAATAATTTGATTGACGTGACTTCTAAGGTGCTCACTTTCGTCCATGTGGAACGTGTATAGACGTTGTTTCAACACCAATTGGTTAGCTAGAGACTTTGTCGCGTAGAGGATTTCTAACCTTTTCCATAAGGTGAATGTTGTTTTCTCCGTCAAAACCTCCTGTAACATATTATTTGTTAGACATAATTGAATCATGGATAGAACTTTTTTATCTAACCTATCTCATTTCGATTTATCCATGTTTGAAAGTTTATTCTCTGTAAGGACTTTGTCAAAATTGCTCTGAATCAGAATTATCGTCATCCAAACTTGTCACAAATTAAAATTGTGATGCCACAAGCTTATTAATATTAGACCTTGTTGTTGTAATCTCTGAACGAATTGATTGCGGAAATTGAACTAGCTCTGACACCAATTTGTTGGGGATAAACCCGATTAAGCAATGAACAAATAAAATAACATAGAAATTGAAAAAATCATACACAAATATAATACGTGGTCAAATAATATTAAAATAATCTACACTAATTAGAGTTTATGTAACATCCCATATTCTGTAGTGTCGAGAAACTGTAGTTGAGACCCCACACTCTATTAAATAAGCTAGAGTCGATAAATATGAAATTTAAATTTAATTGTTTAATTATTAAGCTAGAAAAATTTATTTAGGGGTATAACTTACAAGTTATATTTCTAATGATGAAATATAAAAATGAGTCATAAGAAGGAGAATTAGAAGGACCTAATAGAAAAATATGCCTTTTAAGAATTGATAGTGGGAGAGTTGTTGACCAAATTTTGTTATTTTGAGTGATAATATAATTTTAAATAAATAATAATGATGATATTAGAGGAGAAAGTGGAAGGAAGGAGAAAGTTTTATCTCATTCCTTCTTCTCCAACGTGAAGAACAAGAAGAGAAAAGCTTTTGTGAAACATAAATTTCGGCAAGCTCTCCCTTGGATTGAAGGAGTATTGAGGTTGGTTTTGATAATTTTTGATAGATTTGAGTTCAAATTAGCTTAGTTTATGTGACCCATGGTTTTATTTGAAAGATTTTTAGGATTTTGGAGAAGTTATGGTGAAGTAAATGGCTGTTGAACATAATAGTTAGAAGAAAGCATGTTGGATAAATCATCTTTGATGGTTTTTGAGGGTTTAGAACAAGGTGAGATTAAGATAGTATTTCCATAGGGGCCATGGTGAACTAAATATGAAGTTATGAATGTCAAGTGTAAAAGCATGTAAAAGCATGAGCTACTTGTGAAATAAACATTTATATATGCAAATTGAGTTTTGATAATATAGTTGGGTGATGGTTATGATTTTTTAATGTGATTAATTGAATAGATAAAGGAGCCCAACGCGTGGAGGACATGCGGGGAAAAGGAAAAATCGACAATTAGCCTCGGATGATTTATTCCCTAGTTGGTAAGTTTCTAACTAGAAACTTGTTAAATTTCAATATGCTTGTGATGGTTTAGGTAGATGTATTTGCTTATAATTGTATGAATTCATGGATCATTGGTAGTTACAAAAAAGAGAGAGAGAAGAATGTCATGTAGGTGTTCTTGTATAATGAGTAAATGATAAGTGTAAAAGTATCATGCTGACGAGAAACGTATCATGCTGACGAGCATAAACGTATCATGCTGGCGAGCGTAAACGTACTTATGCTGACAAGCGTAAACGTAAAGAGGTTCTCATTACAAAATGTCTTTATAAGAGTCCACTAAATTAATATAAGTTATATGTTGTAACAACATACCTTTAGGAAGGGAGAAAATAAAGACTCTTATATATATTTATGAACTTCAAAGATTAATGATATCGAAATTTTTGCATGATTCATTTCGTGGAAATAAGAGTTTTCCTATGTTTGGGCATTGAATTATAGTGAGAAGTTTAGGAAGGTTACTCATATTTACCATACTAATATAAACTTTTATTCCTTGTAGACTTTTGAGCTTTTGTGACCTCATGGATTGGATCATCAGAGCATACACATCAACAATACGTCTTCTTTTGGTAGTTATTGACGTCTTAACTTTTGGTTAATTTTGGCATGTAAATAGGTTATTGGTTGTATGTAGATGATTAGGGTCAACACTTCTTTTGTATCTAATCTTTACATTGAAACTTTGCTTATTTGAATTTGGGTTTTCTCCTTGTGTCTCTTTTTATGGTAACTTACAAGGAACTTAGTGTTATTTTGATACTGACTCGAGTTGTTTTGGAACAACTCTAGTAGATATCGGTAGAAGTACAGGGAAAATGATACTTCAGCTATTGACTTGAGTTGTTTCAGAACAACCCAATGAAGTATCGATAGAATGTACAGGAGAAAGAAATTTTTGGCTGCTGACTTGGAGAGTTTCGGTAGTTGCATCTAGAGTGTCGATAATACTCTAGTAATACCGATAGTATAAAATGAGAGTATCGGTAGAAGCCCCAGGCTGAATTGTCTTTGGTTACTGGAGTTGGTAGTATCGGTAGTACTCCCTAGAGTTTCAGTAGAAATTGCCATAGTATCTGTAGAACCATAAGTTGTTCTGGTAGTAAACTGCAATGATTTCCAGTGTTTATTCCACCAGGGTTCTACTAATACTACTCAAACTGGATATCGGTAGAAGTATTTCCATATGAAAAATTTTGTCTATTTCATATAAAATTTTAAATTATTCTCAAATTTGTTCTGCATAAAGGAGTAAGAATATAATTACACATTTGTAAGAGAGTAATGAATTGAAAATGACTCCGAAATGTTGAAAAAAAAATGCTTTAACATCCTCTTATTCGAGCCGGGCGATCGGATCGGGTAATTGGATGTTATAGTTTAAGTGAGAAACTAAAAACATAGTTTAGCTAGGAAAAGAAAAGCCGAAAAATACGAGGCATAACTCTGCTAAAACTTTTTTTATCCAGTACAATATTTTATGGGCAAATTACAAAAATTGTCACCCAACTATGCCATTCGTTCTATTTTGGTTATCCAACTATTAATTTTTTGTAGTCACTAAATGTTTTGAAATTAAATATTCTATGTACTCTGAGCTAATGTGGGTTTTTTTATTGTTATAATAACAAAATTAGCTTTCTAATATTTACACATTTAAACAATTTGATCCTAAATAAAAAAAAAATTAAAAAATTTAGATCTCCAAGTTTACAAAATTTGTCTTTTTTAATTCTAAAAAAAATCATCCCTCAACATTTATAAAATTTATTAATTTAGTTCTAATTATAAAATTTTAAATTTTAAATTTAAGGTAAGGTTGTTGAACAAAAAGGTACTCTATCATTTAAATTATGCTTTGGTATGTTAGAACCATGTTTACTTGAGAATTATGAATTGTAGTTTTTCGACTTTTGTAGATATTTGAGAGCAAAGGAGAATTGAGAATCTTTTGTAATGCAAAAAAGCAAGTGACAATGCCTTAATAATTCTATTTTACAACAAATGATAGACACTTTCAGCAGCAACCGTTGTTGATTTATTTGACAAGGTTATATCAAATTCACCTAGTCATTATCCTGCTACTTATATGACTATAAAAGTGTTATCATCAGTGATCACCAACTTGAAACTCAGATAGTATCTGGGTCGCCAACCATTGACCTGGGCAGGTCCCACCAGATGAATACGTGTGAGGTGTACAATGAGAGGACAGTAAGGGGAGCTCGCACGAGCCATGGGGAGTTCGCATATGGAGGGTCATGAGATCTAGCAGGCGACCTAGAGTGGTACCCGTGTCCAACACGCCGAAGTCCCGCTCAGAATGTTAATCCTAAGAATAGTAGGGTCAATTCATGAACAATAAGATCATGTCATAAACAATGATACTATGTATATAAATACTCAAATATTCTCATTAATGAGACACGAAATAATATTACTCAACAAAAAGCAAAATAACAATACTCACTACATGTTTGTTATCTTTTATAGCTTTCTATTGCAAGAATTCACAGGACAGTGGAAAAAGCAGAATACAATCAAAAAGTAAAATTCTAGTTTTAGTGCATTGTGATATTTCTAATCAATATATATTATTATCAATGAGTTTTCTTTTACAGAAATCAAAGAGAAAGAAATGATGTACAAGAGATACAGGAGAAGAGTGAAGTTGCTAGAATGGTGTGTTATAATGTGTCTCCTATACTTGTTTTGACATTTATGTTTCTCGTCAACATGGGATGAGAATTACAAATATAATTATGATGTATTATTTTTTTTTCAAATTTTTAGAATTAAAACTAAACTTATAAATTTTGTAAATGTTGTGAGCCAAATTTATTAAATTTTTTAGAACTTAAATTAAAATGACAAATTTTGTAAACATTAAGGGTTAATTTTGTTGAATTTTTTATATTTAGGATCAAATTAATAAAATTTATAAATATTAAAGGGTTAATTTTATTATTAAACCAATAAAAAAATCCCACCTCAGCTCAAGTGACTAAAATATTTAATTTCAAAAAGTTTAGTAACTAAATTGAAAAATAATAGTTGAGTGACCAAAATAGAATGAAAGACATAATTGGGTCACATTTTTGTAGTTTACACTATTTTTAAATATTTGAGCTTGTGATTTTGCGACCCATGGATATAGTCCATAAAAAGAAAGAAGAAGTCCTCCCATTCAGCTAGACCTGTTCATGGGTTGGGTTAGTTGCCCAAGTCCGAATGCCTACTCGAAATTTGAGAGGGTTTGGATAAAAATATTAGACCCGAAAATGGGCTTGGGCAAAAAATTTAAGCCCGTTTAAAATATGGGTCGAGCTCAGGCTTAAACATTCAAGGCTCGAACTCGACCTGATCCGATCATTTTAAGTTTATAACACTTTATTTATGTTATTTTTATATATTAATGTAATTTAAAACATATTAAAAAAATAAACATATACTAAATATATAATACTACTCTAATTTAAACATTAAAAAAAATATTAAGACTATATAAAAATTTTCAATAAATAAAAAATATATAAAATTATTAAATATTAAAATAAAACAATATAAATATAAATTTTTTTAAAAATTAAAAACTAATATGAACTTGTCTAAAATGGAATTGAATTAATCTTTTATAAATATGGATAAATTTGAACAAAATTTTAGAACCAAATTTCATGCTGAACTAAACTTAGATAAATATAAATATATTAATATTATTCTTAAACCCGACCAAAATTCAATCTAACCCAACAATACCTCTACATTCAACATTTAACCCATTGAATTCTTATCAATATTTGAGCCGGTGGTTTTACGGCCCATTGTCATTGTCACGTCCAAGAAAGCCCACAACTTCTTCCCTCAACGTCACCTCACCACCGGCCACCCAAACCTTAAACCTCTCCTACTCACACCCAACAGAAAGATCGGATTGAAGAAGCTGCTCCAGAGGCAGCTACTCTGCCTTATTTCTTTGCCTCTTCAAAGAGCGATTCACTTGTCATATCTCCGGTTCAATCGACCCCGAGCTTCAGAGAAGCCGCTCTCGGCCTGTATTAGGGCATCCGACCAATCGGAGGAGAGGGAGAGTCATGGTGGATCCAGCGAATACTCCGCTTGGAAAGATGCTGTTGGAGGAAATCACTTCGGTGGTTATGGTGCTTTGCACTCCACTAGTAGAAGAATCTTGCCTTAAGAACGGCCTCTCCTTTGTCCAAATGGTCTTCACTTTCTGCGACTTCAGCAACATCGATGGTGAGTAATTCGAAACTTTCTCTATTTTTATGTCCACAGTTGTACGTGTTTGTGTATGTACACGTTGACTTTGGGGTGACTTTTCTTTTTTACTTATCTGAATTATGGTGACAGTGCCTGTATGGGCGGCGAGTGATCAACCCTTCAGGTTGCACAAGTTCAAATTTAGGTTGTTTTACGCCTTAGATATTCGGCAACCCAATCTCGAGGTAATTTCTCTTGAGATTCCTGATTTTGTAGCTTAAAAATATTTATGTCGGTGAAGATCACTAAATTCAAATTTCCTTATGATTTGGATTTATTTGATAACAAGAATTTGGTAATAGGAATGTAATCACCAGCACCGGTAAGCTATTAGTTGAGTTAGAAGACTGAGCTATTTCAGATGGAATATATCTGACATTGATTTTTGAGCTTTTATAGTGTATATTAGTGTAAGAATTTGGAAAATTTAACTGATTGGATCGAGGGAGATGATAAGTGTCAAAAGGAATATATTTTAGTCTCATTCTTAATGCATTTTTTAATGATTAATCTATTTAAAATAATGAATTTTATGTTCATAATCCTTTAAATTAATGTTTCTATACTTAGGAAAGCATTTGGGAGCGAAAGGAGCGAAAGAAACGAAAAACAAGCAAAAACCGGACAAAAAGAGCAGATTTTAGGAGCCACACGAGTTGGACACATGGCCATTGACTAAATTGAAGATGAAAAGGAAAATTTGGGGCAAAAGTGTGAATGTGGAAGAGTTAGGAAGAAATTTATTGGACATAAGATTTTATTTAAATTTAAACTTTATTTTTTAGGATTAATATTTAGGATTATTATTATTATATTGTTTATATTTTTCTGTTAGGCTTATTAATTTAGAGTTTAATTTGGATCAAATTAGGGAATTATTGTTTAGATTTAATTCAAATTATCTTTTTAGAATTTAATTTGGATCCAACTAGATTTTTTTTATGTATTATAAATAGGGGATAGAGTGATATGAGAGGACACTTCAAATTTTTTGTAAAATCCTCCATTCCCCAAATCCTAGTCGTCAGAGATTATTGAAGGAAACAATGGAAGAAATACCATAGAAGCCGTCTTTGAAGCATATCTCCACAAAGATTGAAGACCTCATTCTAAATTCTTTTGATTTTATTATGAGTTTTTCTTCATCTTGTGCTTATATTATCTTTGAGATGTTTCCATTTATTGGCATGAACTAAATTCCTAAATACCAAGGGGAGATGAACCCTAGGATGAATTCTGTTATTTGATTTTTGATTTTACGCAATAAATACTTAGATTTTGTTCTCAATTATGTGTGCTTAATTCTTGATTTAATATTCTTGAGATATTAATTATTATTTGATGTGCTTAAATCAGAGGAGGAATAGACCTTGTTTAAGAGTAGATCTAGCATAATTGAGTGGAGTTGCATGCAATCCTAGAAATAAGACGACATAAATCTATCGGATTAGAGTCAAATCTAATAGGGGAATCCATAGATCGAATTAATGCGATAATAGGGGTTTTAATTAGAAAGAAATTTCAATTAATCAACCTAGAGTCAGTTGCTTTTATGCTTGAATAGAGGTATTAGCATAATTTAGAGATTTCTACGGATCAAAATACTGAGTGAATAAATTTGCTTAATTTAGAATGATAATGACAGATGAAATCTAGGTAGTCTTTCTTGGGTATTGCTTGCTTCTTGCTATAAAAACACTTATTATTTCTTACTTTAATCTTTGTCACACTTTTAGTTTATTAATTTAGTTAAATTAGTTTAAAACAATCACTTTATTTGATCGGTTAGAAAATAGAAAGACAGCTATTACTAGTACTTTTAGTCTTCGTGGGAACGATATCTATGCTCACCGTAACTATACTATTAATTGATAGGTGCACTTGCCTTAGTCATATTTTTAGTTAGTTTCGACTGCATCAGGAGATTTATTATTCCATGATAAGTCTAAAAGTTGTTTGTTTTACACTCCGTAGTGGGTCTGCAATTTCAATCATGTGAGAATTTTTAGCTTCATTTTCTGGAGGTTTGTTTCTGAAATAGATGTCAATTGACTAGGCAGCAAAGGAGAGACTAAAGCAAGTTGTTACTAAGGCGGGAGAGGACGATTTCCCTGAAATATCTTCAGATCTACCTCAAGTGAATGATCTTCTCTCAAGTAAGTTACTTTCAAGTTTGAAATCTTTTAGCGGGTATCATTTTGCATGGTTTATTGTTGTCATTTTTATTAGCATTTTGTTTCCTTGTGACTAGTTTTTCATTTTTAATTTTCTATTGAAATTATCTAATTTTGTAGCATGACCTTATTTTTTTGTAGTTATTATTAAAACCTAACTAGTTACTTTGATTTATAAATGGTGAATGTTTTATGCAGGGCTTGAGTATGAAATTTTATCGACATGGTTTTAGTTTTTGAATAAAGAGCTTGTACATACCATGTCTTTTTCTGAACATGAAGCTTTTGATCATCCTGTGGCATGTAACCTTCGAAAGTTTAATTAATACCATCCTTTTCCCCTTGTTGCAATTAAGCTATGCTAATCATGCCCTTTCCACTTTATGGATTTCTGTAAACTATTCATTCTAGGCACTATATTATATTCTCTTCTTTATTGTTTCTTCTCCAAAATGATTTGTAGGCATTTTGGTTGTTTCTTCAAGGGATTAGGAGCCCATAAATAGATTTATAGACCTCTTTAACACCAACATATTGCCCTCTCTTCTCAATGATGGTGCAATGTACCCAAAGATTTTGAAGCATTACTTACTTGTGCATGATAATCAAGATGGTGCTTCAGAGAAGTATGCCACACCTTCTTATCTGTCTATGGTTGAAATTATTAAGTGCGATAAGCATGATAAAATGCTGTTAATTCTGCTCTCTAATTTCATAAGGACATGCATGCCTATATAGGTTTAACTTATTATTTTTCTGTGGAGCAATGTACATATATAATATAAATTTCTTTTTTTAATTGTTATATATTTATTTTATTTTTCTTACTCTTGTTATTACGACGTTTTAAAGGCTGCTGATTAGGCTTGCAAGAATATTTCAACTGTAGCTAATTGAACATATTAGATTACCAACCATATGTATGCATGGAGACATGAAACCAAGTGGAAAATGCAAGAACCTTAGTTTGAATAGTTAAAACCTGGAAAGAGATTCCTGTTATGTATGAAGAAACTTAGTTTATAAAAGAATCCTACTTGATACAAAATAAAATGATTTGATTGAAAACATCCTCAAAGAAGCTGTAGGAAATGGTAGCTCATCATGTGTGAGGGAAGAGAATAGCAGCAAATAAGAGAATTAGGGCTAAACAAACGAATTGGAAAGGTGGAACTCTAGAAAACTTAGGTAATGTATTTCCTAGCTCCATTATAT
Source organism: Gossypioides kirkii (assembly GCA_005610355.1). Taxonomy (NCBI): domain Eukaryota; kingdom Viridiplantae; phylum Streptophyta; class Magnoliopsida; order Malvales; family Malvaceae; genus Gossypioides; species Gossypioides kirkii. Next base: position 16,044,010 of record CP032245.1, read on the forward strand.
CTTACTGAAGCTAATGTATTTCCCAGGTCCATTACATCTTCTGGTGGACCCTTTAATGCTGCTAGTGTTCAAAAGGGAACTAAGGCTCTCACACAATCAGATATGGAGGACAGAAGGAAGAAGGGGTTATACTTTTGGTGTGTAGCTAAGTACACACTTGGCCATAAATGTATGAAGGTACATTTGTATCAACTCTTATTGGATCCTCAAGATGATGTGGATGGGGAAGCCACAAGTCTACAACCTGAGGAATTTTTGGATTGTCAGGAGCATTTGGACAATACTGAGCTTGAAGGAGAGCAGCCTCCAGCTCCAGTTCTTTCTTTGCATGCATTACATGGCTCCTAAGGAAATAACACAATGAGGGTTGCTGCTATTATTGGTAATGCTACTATCATCATTCTAATTGATTTAGGAAGTACCTATAGTTTTGTGGATACCAAATTGGTAAAGGTCTTCAAGTCAAGCATACAACTAGGTTGAAGGTTACTGTTGCTAATGGTGGAATTTTACACACCCAAGGACATTGCAGGGTAGTATACTGGACATCTAGAGGGAGTCATTTTAGCATCAACTTCATGCTCTTACTTCTAAAAGGGTGTGATTTTGTCTTAGGGGTCCAATGGCTCTTGTCTTTAGGAGATATTGTTTGGAACTTCCCTCTCACCAGGTAGTTTACTCCCCAAGGCAAACACTGTAAGGTATTTCACTAGGATCTATCCAAATTATGTCTGGATCTCAATCGAGCAAGTTATTCTTCTTCTTTCTTAGCCATAGTCCCTGTACCTTACTCTCAACTATCGATGCTCAAGCTTCCTTGTTCACTGCTGCCAATACTTTGGATATAGACTTAAACAAATTGTTGGCTGACTTTTATGATGTTTTCAAGTCCCTCAAGGGTTGCCCTTGCCTAGGATGCGAGCCCACCATATTCCTCTTAAGGATGAAATTACCGTGGTCAAGGTTTGGCCTTACTGGTACACTACACTCCAAAAGAATGAAATGGAGAGAATGATTCAAGAGATGCTTTAGGTTGGAATAATACGAAACAATTGTAGTTCCTTTGCCTCACTAATGGTCATGGTGAAAAAGAAGGGTGGGAGTTGGTGTTATGTGTAGACTACAAGTAATTAAATCAGCTTATAATCAAGGATAAGGGATAAGTTTCCTATCCTTGTGATTGATGAGCTGCTCGATGAGCTTAGTCAAGCAACCTTCTTCTCCAAGCTAGATTTGAGATTTGGCTATTATCAAATCAGAATGAAGGAGCAACACATACACAAAACTGTATTTAGGACACATGAGGGCCATTATGAGTTTTTGGTCATGCCTTTTGGTCTCACCAATCACCTTCAAGTTTTTAGTCTTTGATGAATGTAGTCTTCAAAACACTTCTAAAAAATTAGTGCTTTTTTTTATGACATCCTATTGTATTCAAGGGATTAGTTTGCTCATTTTATCCATTTAAGGGAGGTCTTTCAGTTACTTCGAGAGCATTAGTTTTTTTCTAGAAATAACAAATGTACTTTTGGTACCATTGAGATAGAATATCTGGGCCACATCATTTCCAAAGGTTCAATCTCTATGGATGCTACTAAGGTGGATAGTGTGTTAAACTGGCCAACACCAACTTCAGTGAATGAATTGAGAGGTTTTTTTGGGTTTGTCTGACTATAATAGATGGTTCATTCGACATTATGGGGTAATGACTAAGCCATTGACTGCACTACTGAAGAAGGAAGTAAAATGGGAATGGACCAACACAGCCAATGATGCTTTCTTATAGCTCAAGAAAAAGACATGTGCACAACACTTGTTCTTACACTGCCTAATTTTAATTCAAAATTTTGCCTAGACACTGATACCTGTGGTCATAGTATTGGAGCTGTGCTGCAACAACATAGGAAGCTAATTGCTTTATTTAGCAAGACTTTAGGAGTAAAGCACCAGACACTCTATTTATGACAAGGAGATGATTGATGTCCTTTTGGTAGTAAAAAAATGACAGTCTTATTTGGTTGGTAGAAGATTTGAAATTAAAATTGACTATCAAAGCCTGAGGTTCCTATTTGACAAGCAGGCCATTACTCCTTATCAATAAGAATGGGTTTAAAAAATTCTTAAGTATGATTATGTTATGACTTATAGAAAGGCACTCATAACCTGGTTGCAGATGCCTTATCCAGAAGGCCACAAGAGGAAGAGGTCTGTTCCTTCAATGTCTTAGTAGCTCTAATTGGTTTCATCTTTGGATAAAGGTGTTGGACTTATGTGTAAGTGATCTTAAAATGCAGCAGTTGTGTGCCAAAGTTCAACAGCAGCTCCATTTGCATCCTAAATACTCTTGTGAGAGACAATGACACTTTAAGAAGAGACTTGTTTTAGTATTTTCATGGTGGTGTTATTGGCAACCACTCATGGTACATGCCACTAGACACAGAATGGTTGGACTTTTCTATTGGAAGGGACTTTCCAAGAATGTTAGATAGTTGTTGCATGAATGTGTGGCATGTCAGCAGTACAAGGCTGATAATTCCTCACTTTCAGTCCTTCTACAACCTTTACTAGTCCTTGCGTGAGCTTGGTCATCAGTCGATATGGATTTTATAAAGGATTGTCAGCTTCAAGGGGCAAGAACACCATTCTTGTGATTGTGGACTATTTAACCAAGTATGCACATTTCTTAACCTTAACTCACCCTTTTATTGCACTGGTTATTGCTCAGGAGTACCTTAACCAAGTCTATAGGTCTCATGGCCTTCCTAATTCGATAGTGTTTGATAGAGATCAAATTATTACAAGCATATTTTGGTAGGAGTTGTTTAAAAGGTTAGGCACTAACTTGCACATGTCAATTGCCTACCATCCAAAGATTAATGGGCAAACAGAGGTTTTAAATAGGTGCCTCGAGGGATACCTCCGGTGCATGACCAGCGAGAGGCCAAGTGACTAGTTGTTATGGCTACCATTAGCAGAGTAGTGGTACAACACCACTCGTCACACTACCATCCAATGCACCCTTTATGAGGCACTATATGTTTAAGAACCTCCTCACCATTTGCCTTACTTAGTTGGATCTTCACCTGTAAAAATTATGGACAGAAGTTTACAACACCGAGAGGCAGCCAGACTATTGCTTAAGTTTCACCTTAAAAGATCACAGAGTAGAATGAAATAGATAGTCGATCGAAAACGGAGTGATAGAGAATTTTAGGAAAGGGACTTGTGTATTTGAAATTGCAACCCTATTGATTACACTCCATGAGACGATTCATGAACCAGAAGCTTTTGTCACGAGCCAAAGTTATTATTTAACGCTTGTTTATGAGAGGGAGAGAGAAGATTCATAGGATGCACACTATTTTTCTTGGTTTTGTTTCATAGCCACTTTTGGAAAGTGGAAAAGGTATCCCACCAGGTGTTCTTCGAAAGTTATTCTTTCTTAAAGGAATTCGTGACCACATCGAAGTAAGAAAACATCTCCGAGGAAAAGTGGATGGTGATACTTCAAAGCCTCCGAGATGAAGGCATCGAGTGGTGGGCACCATGGTTCATCCCCGATGAAATCCTTTACTGATATGGAGACTTTGATTGGGTTCCATTGGCAGGAATATGAGGGGTTTTAGGATATGTCCCTCTACTTGTTTTGAGACAGTATAGGTCGAGACAGTTCATGCCGACAACCTAAGGATTGGCTTAGTGCGAGTTTGCGTATAAGGGAGAGAATAATAAGAAGAGGATTCGAGAGATCTCAAATGCTGAGAACCAAGTTCATAGAATGAAGGTGTTTGCTGCAAATCCTATGACAACCTCGGAGAATGATTGGTAGAGAAATAGGAGAATTAACGACAACATTCCTGTATTGTCCGAAAAATATTCGACCGATCAAGGAGTAATTGCTAATCGTCCCAACAGAATTAGAGATCATCAAGCAAGACTTTGAGAGAAAGAATTTTGAGTTGGGAAAAAAGATATAAAAGTTAAAAGAGAAAAAGTTGTACTTAGGATTAAATGTCGACGTTCAAAGGTTAGAGGCAGAAAAATTGAGAAAAGAGAAGAATAAGGCTGAGGAGGACCTCGATTGTTTGAAGAAAGATTACAAGAAGCTTTGTATGTCGATGAAAACTGCCGGGTTGGGCAAGATATTCGAGTAATGGCAACAAGAAACCTGGGAAGCAAGGATAAAAGCAGATCAATGGAAAAGCAGGTTTCAAGATGCTCAGGCCCAAGAGAATGCCATGAAGAGTATGTTGTTGAAAAGCCAAGCTGAGAAAGCCGAGTTAAAAGCTCGAATAACGGAATTAGAGGTATCCCTGCACAGACATCGTAGTCGTAAGTCAATGACAGAGCTAAAAGCAAGTCGGGTCGATAATTAGGAGTTGAAGAAAAGAGTGGAAGAACTCGAGGTCTCGCTAAAGAATAGCGAGATACGAACTAGGATTCTCGAGAGGACTTTGAAAATGGAAAGACACCTTTAGCATGCTCAGAGGCAAATTTGAGACAGAGATTACGTTATGGGTGAAGCTCTGACCCAAGTGTTGGAAGATGTCGATAACTTGCAAACACTAGCTGTTGAAGCCTATGTGTTGAGTATAAAGTACGAGTCAGAGTCAGATTGAGGTAAAAAAATTAGTTAGGCTCTTTAGGAAAAGCAAGACTTTGAGAGAAAAAATTCTGAGTTAGGAAAAAAGATAGAAAAGTCAGAAGAGAAAAAGATGTACTTGGGATTAGATGTCAACGTTTAAAGGTTAGGGGCAAAAAAATTGAGAAAATGGAATAATAAGGCTAAGGAGGACCTCGATAGTTTGAAGAAAGATTAAAAGAAGCTTCGTATGTCATTGGAATTTTCTAGTTGGGTAAGACATCCGAGCAATGTCAACAAGAAATTCGCGAAGAAAGGAATAAAGCAGATCAATGGAAAAACATGTTTCAAGATGCTCAGGTCCAAGAGAATGTGATGAAGAGTATGTTGTTGGAAAGCCAAGCTGAGAAAGTCGAGTTAAAAACCCAAATAGCGAAATTAGAGGATCCTTGCACAGACATCGCGGTCGTAACTGAATGACAGAGCTGAATGCAAGCCAAGTCGAGAATAAAGAGTTGAAGAAAAGAGTGGAAGAACTCGAGGCCTGACTACAGAATAGCGAGAAGCAAACTGAGATTCTCGAGAGGACTTTGGAAACAGAAGGACACCTTCAGCATGCTTAGAGATAGATTCGAGCCAGAGATTATGTTATGGTCAAATCTCTGACCCAAGTGCGGGAAGTAGCTGATCACTTGCAAATACTCGCTGTTGAAGCTGATTTGTTGAGTGTGAAGTACGAGTTAGAGTCAAATTAGGATAAAAAATCAGCTAGGCTCTTTAGGAAAATCAAGACTTTGAGCATTAGGGAAAAGCCATATATGTAAATTTGTCATATGTAAATAAACTTGTTATCTAGTGAAGTTTTCTAATGAAATTGGATTATAAGTCAATAGCTTTCTTATGCGTACATATATTAATAAGCATCACATTTTATTAACATGCATCTAATTTCAAGAGGTATCCCTAATTAATTAAAATTGTAATAGTTACAACAAAAACCATTGAGAACCCACACCGTTACAATACTCACAATAAAACTAAAGCTATGGATTAGATGATAGAAAGGCTCAAACTAACTGAAAGGGACATACAAGAGCAAACGCAAGACCAAATGACAAGAATGCAGCAAGATATGAATAACCTGATTATCGAGGCACAAAAGGACATAATAAGCTAGTTAGCCCAAATGTTGAAGGACGAGGCTGATAAAAGAAAAGGTCCCGTAATAAATCTTGCGAAAGAAGAAGAGGATCCCAATCACCCCAATGCTATACACCTTCATACAATCAAGTTCCACCAGAAACGTATTCACGAGGGGTTCCTGTTACCATAGGAACATAAGAACTTACCACTAGCGCTTCAAGGCTAACAAATTATCCAATGGGATCAGGATCTAACCCAAGAGATAATATTGCGATCTTGTCGTCCCTGACTTTAATGAAATGATGGAAACAAAAACAGTGATAATGGAGCTCCCTAAACAGTTGAAAGAACAATACAAACTATTAGAAGAAAAAGTCCAAGCTATGTAAGGAGCCAAAACCTTCCATGGGATGAACGCTAAGGAATTAAGTTTGGTCCCAAACTTAGTGCTTCCTCTAAAATTCAAGGCTCCAGAATTTGAAAAGTACAATAGGACTAGTTGCCCAATAGCGCATATCACCATGTTCTGTAGGAAAATGACGGGATACGTTCACAATGACCCATTACTAATTCAAGGGTACTAATTCGCAATGCCCAAATCCGTACAAACATTAGTTCGTGGAAGGACTTAACTCAAGATTTTATTTAACAATATAGCTATGTTGCTGACATAACCCCCGATAGAATCATGCTACAAAATATGGATAAGAAGCCAAGTGAATTCTTCAGGCAGTATGCCTAAAGGCGGAGGGATGTTAGTAAAATAGCCATATTGTTTCATAAAAGCCTGAGCTAAGTCCTTCCACAAACTAATCTTTGCACAGTTTGGCTGATTGAACGATCTAATAGCAGATCTTACCAGTCTTGGAAATAGTGAATTAGTAAATAGTCATTATGGACGTTTCCAGTCATCTTCTAGCAAAACATGGTGATATGCGCCTTTGGGCAACTCGTCCCATTGTACTTTTCAAATTTTAGATCATTGAATTTTAGAGGAAGCACAAGGTTTAAGACCAAACTTAATTCCTTAGCGTCCATCTCATATAAGGTTTCGACTCCTTGTATTGTTTGGACTTTTTCCTGTAACAGTTTATATCGTTCTTCCAACTGTTTGGGGAGCTCTATTCTCTCTCTTTTCTTTTCACCATTTAATTAAAGCCAAGGATGATAGGATTAGTGATGTTATCTCCTAGGTTAGATCCTGATCCAATTGGATAATTGGTTGGCCTTGAAGCGCTAGCGGGAAATTCTTGTGTTCTTATTGTAATAGAAACCCCTCGAGAGCACGTTTCTGGTGGAACTTGGTTGTTTGGAGGTGTATAACTTGGGGGTGATTGGGATCCTCTTCTTTCGCAATATTTATTGCGGGACTTATTCATTTATCTGCCCCGTTCTTCAACATTTGAGCTAATTGGCTTATCATATCCCTTTATTCCTTGATAATCAGGTTTTTCATATCTTGTTGCATTCTTGCCATTTGGTATTGCATTTGCTCTTGTATGCCCCTTTAAGTTTGTTCGAGCCTTTCTTTCCTCTGATCCATAGCTTTAGTTTTATTGCGAGTATTATAATGGTGTGGGTTCTTAATGGTTTCTGATGTAACTGTTACAATTTTAATTAATTAGGAATATCTCTTGAAATTAGATGCATGTTAATAATATGTGATGCTTATGAATGTATGCATGCATAGGAAAGGTATTGACTAATAATCCAATTTCATTAGAAAACTTCACTAGATAACAAGTTTCTTTACATATGACAAATTTACATACGGCTTTGCCCTAATGTTCAAATTCTTAATTTTTCTAAAGAGCCTAGCTAATTTTTGAGCCCAATCTGATTCTGACTTGTACTTCATAATGAACATATCGGCTTCAATAGCTAGTGTTTGGAAGTGATTGGCTACTTCTCGAACTTGAGTAAGAGATTTGCCCATAACATAATCTCTGTCTCGAATCTACCTCTGAGCATACTGAAGGTGTCCTTTTGTTTTCAAAGTCCTCTCGAGAATCTCAGTTTGTATCTCATTATTCTATAGTGAGGCCTCGAGTTCTTTCACTCTTTTCTTCAACTTTTCATTCTCGGCCCGTCTTACTTTCAGCTCTGTCACTGAGTTACGATCGCGATGTCTTTCCCAATTCGGTAGTTCTCATCGACATACGGAGCTTTTTGTAATCTTTCTTCAAACTATTGAGGTCCTCTTCAGCCCTATTCTTCAATTTTCTCAATTTTTTCACTGCTAACCTTTGGACGTCGACATCTAATCCCAAGTATATCTTTTCCTCTTTTAACTTTTCTATCTTTTTTCCCAACTCAAAATTCTTTCTCTCAAAGTCTTCCTTGATGATCTCTAATTTTGTTGGGACGACTTGCAAGTGCTCCTCGATCGGGCGGATATTTTTTGGATTCGGTATAGGATTTTTATCATTAATTATCCTATTTCTCTGCCAATCATACTCCGAGGTTGTTATGGGATTTGTAGTGAACATTTTTATTCTACGAACTTGGTTTCAAGTGTTTGAGATCTCGTGGTTCCTCTTCTTATTATTCTCTCTCTTGTAGGAAAATTTGTACTAAGTGAATCCTTAGGTTACTGGTATGAACTGTCTTAAGCTATACTATCTAAGAACGAGTAGAGGGGCGTACCCTATAACCCCCATATTCCTACCAATAGAACCCAATCAAAGTCTTCACATCGGTAAAAGATTCATCATGAATCATGGTGCTCGCTACTCGATGTCCTCGTCTCGGAGGCTTTGAAGTATCGCTATCCACTTTTCCTTAGAGATGTTTTCTTGCCTCGAAGAACACCCGATTGGGTACCTTATCCACTTTCCAAAAGTGGTTGTGAAACCAAACCAACAATAACAGTGCGCAGTCGCTGAATCTTCCCTCTCACTCTTTTCGACAGGCGTTTAATGATAACTGTCTATAGTGCTTCCTAGTAAGATAAAAGATGGGGTCACATTTCTCAGTTAATTGTGAGATGAAACGAGCGATGTAATTTAATCTCCCTAAGAAACCTCAAACTTTTTTTTTGTGTACGAGGTGGTGGTAACTCCTGTATGGCCTTGACCTTATCTGGATTGATCTCAATTCCTTTTTTGTTGACCACAAAACCTAACAACTTGCCTGAAGTTGCTCTAAAAATGCACTTTACTGAGTTCAACTTTAGTTTAAATTTTCTCAATCTTAATAGCTTTCTGATGACCTTCACATGTTTTTCCCCTGTTCGGGACTTTGCAATCATATCATCGACATAAACCTCGATTTCTTTATGCATCATATCGTGAAACAAAGTCACCATGGCTCTTTGATATGTTGCCCCCGCGTTTTTAAGTCCAAAGACATCTTTTTATAGCAAAACGTCCCTTACATTATGACGAACGTTATTTTCTTCATATCTTCAGGATCTATCTTTATCTGGTTGTATCCGGAGAAACCGTCCATGAAGGAAAATAGTGAGTTACTTGTCGTGTTATCTACAGAGTATCGATGTGAGGTAGTGAAAAGTAGTCCTTTGGGCTAGTTTTGTTCAAATCCCGATAGTCTACGCACCTTTCCATCCTTCTAAGGAATAAGGACGATGTTGGTTACCCATTTTGAATATTTGACCACTTGGAGGGAACCAGCGTCAACTTGCTTTTTGACCTCTTCTTTTATCTTTAACAATGTGTCAGGTCTCATCCTTCAGAGCTTTTGCTAATAGGTTTGCATTCCTTCTTTATGGGAAGCTTATGTACCACAATGTTAGTGCATAGCCTGGGCATGTTTTGGTAGGACCACACAAAGATATCTTTAAACTCTTGAAGCAACTTTATAAGATATTTTCTTATTTCTGCAGAGATGCTTATGCAAAATTTTACCTTTCTTTTCATCTTCATTCCCTAAGCTCACGACTTCTACTGACTCTTTTATGAGGCAAGATTTGTTTCTCCTCTTGTTACATCATTCTTAACAAATCGAGAGACATGTTATAGCCTTAATCATCTTTAAAGTCCTGAGGTTCCTCTGAACATATATCTTGCTCTAAATGAGGCTCTGGGTTAGTATCAGCGTCACTCATATCATTGATATCCAAAGATTTGTCAAAGGGGTAAAAGGGATCCAAGCAACAAAATAAATTTAAGAATTATTGATTGTATGGTATGAGTAGAGCATAAAATGTTTGTCAAATTGAACAAGAACGAATGTATTAAAAAATGATTAATTGTGATAATTGAGTATAAACGAATTGTTTGTTGAATGGGATAAGAAAGAAAGAATAACTAATGAGATAATTGCGAGATAGGATAAAAAATGCATTTTTCATTCAAAATAATTGATAATACTCATGCTCCCTTTTACAAAGGTTCCTATCACTTTCGAGCTTAAAGCAATAGGTGCATTTTGAGTATTACTCTGAAGAAATCTTAAAGGTTACAAAGAGTTCCTCTACAGTCTAGTTGCTTAAAACGCTTCTTGGGGCGCATGGATAAATTCCTGATAGGTTTCATTCTTTTCCTTCTTCAGATATGGCATTGGTGCTCAGATTTCTTATCACTCATTCGTTCTCAATTATCTGTTTTTTCTCCTTCATCCTTTGTCTTAAGTTGACTATTTCACCGGATATGAACGTTTTGGTTATATGGGGAAAGATCATCGGCTCCAACTTAATATCCTCCCCATTTTGTTGCGCTCTTCTCCTTTCTTGTTTCGTTTCCAACATTTTTTCCTTTGCTTTGCATCCGATTTGTATCCTAAGCCAAAGTGATCTCATTTTTTCATCAACATTGGTTTATTGACTGTCCCCTGTAGGTACCTTTCAAGTCCCTATCCGGGTAATGCTCATTTTTCAATTGTTAATATCAAGCCAATCCTTGTAGTTGGAGATAACTTTGGTACAGGGATCTTGTTTCCTTTGGCAATGAAGGTCGCGTTGACAAACTTCAACGAGCGGAAAGAGCACTTTATGGCCTCTTCATATGCCCTAACGTAGGGTGAGTCACTTGTTACCGATGCTATTATGTCCTCTTTAGTGTTTATGATGACAAACTTCAGTTCTTTATTGTTCATCAAATCTTGTACCAAATTTTTGAATTTTACACAGTCTTAGATTCTATGCCCTTTAGTGGCATGAAATTTACAATAATTCTCGGCACTTGTTACTGTATCCTTTTTTTTGTACGATTAAACCCATATTAATCATTTACTGCCAGACCCATTTTAAAGGAGATTTGACTTTTTTAATATCAGTTTTGGTCCTCTTGCTTCTTTCCTCTGCTAGCGCATTCACTCCCTGATCAGTTTCATTGGGCAAGGGATTTTCGGCTACATTGGATCTTGACAGTTCGTCGATTCTTACAATTCCCATTTCGATGATTCTTTCAATCAGCTTTTTTAAAGTAGTATAGTTCTCAATCGAATGCCCTGCTATTCCTGCATGATACTCGCATTGAACATTTGCATTATACCATTTTGGGATTGGAGGTTATAGTGGCTTTAGACATGATGGTGATACAACGTCGGCATCAAAATTTTTTTGGTAGAGTTAGTTGTATGTCATAGGGATGGGAGTGAATTGAGCTCTTTTAGTATTCGACCTCGAGCTTGATTCTTATTTTGGAGTGTTTTAAAAATCGAGTATTAGCGTTTTGGATTGTGTCATCATGATTGGGTTTGCATAATTTGACATATACATGCTCACATTGTTTACTTTAGTATCCTTCCTCTTTAGAGCAGGCCTCTTGGTACTTTCTCCAATGTCTATCTTCTCGCTTTTAATTGCACTCTCAATCATTTCTTCAAACAAGGCCATATCGGAGAAGCTCTTGGTGGCATTCCCTAGCAAACGATTAAGGTGAGATGCCTTTAGAGTGTTAATGAAGAGCATAGTCGTCTCTTTTTCAGTTAGTTGTGGCTGCACTTGAGTTGCTATATCCCTCTACCTTTGCGCATATTGCCTGAAGCTTTTACTTGGCTTCTTCTTCATATTTTGTAGCGTGATTCTATCAGGGGTTATGTCAGTAACATGGCCATACTGTTTCATAAAAGCCTGAACCATGTCCTTTCATGAACTAATCTTTGCACGGCTTAGCTGGTTGTACCATCTATCAGCAAATCCTACCAAACTATCTTGGAAATAGTGAACTAGTAACTGGTAATTGTGGATGTATCCCATAATCTTCCTACAGAACATGGTGATATACGCCTCTAGGCAACTCTACCCGTTGTACTTTTCTAATTCTGGAGCCTTGAATTTGGGAGGAAGCACTAGGTCTGGGACCAAACTTAATTCTTAGCGTCCATCCCATAGAAGGTTTCGGCTCCTTGCATCGCTTAGACTTTTTCTTCTAACAGTTTGTATCGTTCTTCCAACTGATTGGGGAGCTCCATTCTCACTTTCGTTTCCATCATTTCATTAAAGTCAAGGACGATAGGATTTGTGATGTTATCTTTTGTGTTAGATCCTGAACCAATTGGATAATTGGTTGGCCCTGAAACGCCAGCGGGAAGTTGCTGTGTTCTTATAGTAACATGAGCCCCTCGTGAGTACGTTTCTAGTGGAACTTTGTGTGTGGAGGTGTATTACCTTAGGGGTTCATATCTTGTTGCATTCTTGCCATTTGGTCTTGCGTTTGCTTTTGTATGTCCCTTTGTGTTTGTTCGAGGCTTTTTATCCTCTGATAATAGCTTTAGTTTTATTGCGAGTATTGTAATGGTGTGGGTTCTCAATTGTTTTTGATGTAATTGTTACAATTTTAATTAATTAGGGATATCTCTTGGAATTAAATTCACGTTAATAAAATGCAATGCTTATGAATATATGTATGCATAAGAAAGATATTGACTCATTATCTAATTTCATTAGAAAACTTCTCTAGATAACAGGTTTCTTTACATAAGGCAAATTTACATATACATCTTTGCCCTAATGCTCAAAGTCTAGATTTTCCTAAAGAGCCTAGCTAATTTTTGACCCCCATCTGACTCTGACTCGTACTTCACACTGAACACATCGACTTTAATAGCTAGTGTTTGCAAGTAATCGATTATTTCCTGCACTTGGGTCAGAGCTTCGCCAATAACATAATCTCTATCTTGAATCTGCCTGAGCATGCTGAAGGTGTCTTTCTTTTGTTTCCAAAGTCATCTTGAGAATCTTAGTTCGTAACTCGCTATTTTGTAGTGAGGCCTCGAGTTCTTCCACTCTTTTATTCAACTGCTCATTCTTGGCCCGACTTATTTTCAGCTCTGTCATTAAGTTACGACTACGTTGTCTGAGCAGGGATTTCTCTAATTTTGTTATTCGGGCTTTTAACTTGGCTTTCTTAGCTTGGCTTTTTAACAACTTACTCTTCAAGACATTCTCTTAGACCTGAGCATCTTGAAACTTATTTTTCAATTGATCTGCTTTATTTCTTTCTTCGTGGATTTCTTGTTGCCATTGCTCAGATGTCTTGCCTAACCCGACAGTTCTCATCGACATACGGAGCTTCTTGTAATCTTTCTTTAAACTATCGAGGTCCTTCTGCTTAAATGTCATTAGTATCGTATTAAATTTTGGTTACGAAATTTTATCGTTTAGATAATTAATTAAGTAAAAGGGATTAAATCGTAAAAGACGCAAAAGTTAAATTCCATTGATTAAAGGTAATGATTGATGATTGTAAGGTTAGTTAGGGCATCAGAAGGGAAATTATACCATGTATAGTGGAGTTGACAGTAATGGGCTTGAGATATTGAGAAAATCTGTTAGCTAGTAAAGGTAATATTGTAAATTAACAAAGCCTAAAATGTTATAATTATAAACTTAAGTAAAATAAGCTAATTTCTTAGCTTCTTCTTCTTGAAACCAAAAACCCTAAAGCCATTAAAGAGGAGCTTCATTTGAGTTTTGGTCCTTTGATTTGGTGAGTAAATTACGTCCATTTTTATTGATTTTTATATTTTTGAGTTCGTATTAGGTGAATCTAGCTAACCCAAGAACTAATTTGTGAATCTATGAAATGTTATAAATCTTACCGTTGTTGAATATGCTTGTTCTTAAACGTTTTTGACAGATTTATATGTTTGATTTTTGAGTTTTATCTTTTTATAAAGTAATTTTTGATGAAATTAGGGTTTAAGGACTAAAATGTCAAAATGATGAATTTTTTTATTTGGTATGAAACAATTGCTTGTATGGTGTGAGCATATACTCTTTGATGTTTGGCAGGTATAGGTTTAAAAGAAAATGGTTATTTTGCATGTTTTATGTTTAAGGACTAAATTGAATAAAAATTAAAAGTATAGGGGTAATTTTATGAATTCCTCAAAAAGGATATAAATGCAAAAAATTATTTAAAATTCATGATTTAATGTGAAAATTTAATGACTTGTTGGTTGAGATCACGAGAGAGCGGTAAATTGTGAAAAAGGGAAAATTACAGAATAATCCCTAGAGCTTCATTCTGCTACAAGTTAGTCTGGTAAGTTCGTGTAACTATAACTCTATTTGATAAAGCTATCTTAAAATGTTTTGGTTATATTCTTGATGTTCGAACGGGATGGAAGATTCGAAAGGAATAGCAATACTAGCTCGTAAAAGCAATACTGGCTCGCAAGGGAAATACTGGCTCGTGAGAGTGGTGCTGGCTCGTAAGAGCAATATATTGTACTAGCTTTAAAGAGCAATTTATTGACTGAACTGTATAACCTATATTTACTGAAAGTCCGAAGGGTGTTTGAATATGTTTGCGGAAAGAATGGAGTTGATTTGTTCACTCTCTTTTCATTCAATAAACTATACTGTAATTTAATTATTCAATGAACTTAATAAGCTCTATAAGCTTATCTGTGTACTGTTTTTGTTTTGTAGATTCATTTTGCTATTGAAGAATGGATCCTTAAGAAGAATCATACTATCCCAATAGCTCGTTCGATAGATTTCGTATCACTTGAGTTATATGGCATGTAGTAGGGTTACGAACTTGATATGAATTAATGTATAAGGATTACTACTATAATGATTTCAACTTAATATTGGCTCTCATTTTTATTTTTTGGTTTTGATGAACTTATAGCAACTTGTTGTAGCCTTCAGTGAATTGATTCGAAAGTTCAACATTTAATACGTATGCCTATGGAAAGTTTTGTTATGGTTATGTACAATACTTAGAAGAGTTCTGTGCATTTTTTGGAAATCTGCTTATTTGTTTCGGTAGTTCTCACGCATGTATCAGTAAAAGTACAGAGAAGAAGAGAGGTTGACTATTGCCTTGCATTGTATCGCTAGTAAAATTTGAAGTATCGGCAATCCGAGTACTTGTATCAGTAGAAGTTGCAAGAAAAACTCCTAACTCTCTCGAGTTTGTTGTATCGGTAGTAGTATGAATTGTTTCAGTAGATGTCACACTTGTATCGGTAAAACCTCCACAACTACCGGTAAGAAATTGTAGCTATTTTTAATTGCTTATTGACTTGACTTTTACCAATACTTGTCCAACAGGTACCAGTAGAAGTCCTTTAGAATTGTCAAATGATATTTTTGCCCTTATGAATTGTATTATTATGTAAAACCCATATCCTGGTACTATTCCCGTAACAGTGATATAGTGAGTTACTAAGCATAGCGTAATATCCACATCACAATCACAGGGTGAGAAAGTCATTTAATATGGAGATGAACCTTCAGGATTTAACCCACTTTCTAAATCAACAATACCGATATTCAAATCAATCAGGGATCAGTTTGAAACAATTTTAAAAGTAAAAGGATAAGTTGAAAAGAAGCTAGAAAATAGAGGCACACGGTTATGGGCCAGACCGTGTGCTAGCTTGTGTATGGCTGCGAAAAAGGGACACACGGTCGTGGTTTAAATCGTGTACCAGATCGTATGACCACTGCTCCTATTTATGGAAATTCACACGACCGTGGGTTAGGCCGTGTTCCAACTCGTGGGTCTGTTCGAAAAGTGGGTCACAAGCTCGTGAGATTTTTAGTGTGTCAACCCGTGTTTAGCCATGAAAAGGGTTCACACTGTCGTGTACTAGGACGTGTACCAGGCTGTGTATACCCTGCAGTGAACACGCCCAATTCCCACGCCCATGTGTACCCTGCAACGAGCACACCCGAAATCCACGCCTATGTGTGACCTTAAAAATGGATTCGACAAGTTCAAAACTTCCCTACTTGAAGTGAATCTCATAGCACAACTTAGTACATCTTACTCTAATCTAAGTACAACTAGAATCTATACAACAACATATACAAATATACGAGCAACACTTAATTAGTAGATCACACATGTTGAATATAGAATAGAAAGGATTTTCATTAATATCATTCATAACAATATCATCTCCAAAAATTCCCAAAAGAACAAAAGAGTCATTTGTTAATTTAGTTTGACACATCTTACAAGGTTTAACACTAACCTAATTTGTATCATCAACAAGAAAATATCCTATATACGTGCCATATTAAACCAAAAGAGACATCAATTACTATCGAATATGGATGTTGTTAGTTGTGATTGCACCGACGATCCAATCCACGTAGAAGTCAAAGGTTCAAATCTACAAAAAAGACAAAATAAACAATGTTAATTCACAGAGTAGTGATATTCAAGATGTCCAACATAACAATCATCCTTGGAAACTATTCTTTCCAACTTCTGAAAGATCTAGAATTAAAGTTTACTTTTAGGCATACATCCATTTAAACCAATCCATAATTTAATTCGAGCATTCATCACATTTATCCTTATTCGTTCACGTGTCCATCTAATTTAAAGGCGTTTACGCTTGCCAGCTTATATACATGCGTTTACGCTCGCCAGCTCAGACTATTGCGTTTACGCTCGCCAGCTTGCACACGTTTACGCTCGTTAGCTTATTCGTTTGCATTTACGCTCGCCAGCTCATTCATACCTGTTTAAGCTCGCCAGCTTGCACACGTTTACGCTCGTCAGCTTATTCATTTGCGTTTACGCTCGCCAGCTTGCACACGTTTATGCTTGTCAGCTTATTCATTTACGTTTATACTCTCCAGCTTATACTTATACATTTATTCAAAGCTAAATGATATACCTTTAATTATATACTCATATATAACTTCAACGACACAATTCCCTAATAAGCAACGATATACAATTTGGAAATTTAAAATGAGGTAAGTCACAAGTGTACTTACTAGGTAGGAGATTTCACCAACCACGACTAATCAACGACTTTTCCCTTGTCACGTGTATCCTCCACACGTCGCGATTCTTGATCTGAAAATAAGTTTTCATATCCTCTTAGCACGTAAATTTTTCCCTTTTTAAATTAATCCATTTGTCATAATTCTCTTTTGGAGAAATCAACAATTCACCATTTAAAACTTATTTTTGCACAAATACCATATTTATCCAACCACATTATAAGAAGATTCTCAATATATTCAAGTAATTAAAATTTCACATACAACCATAGCAAGAATTTCATCTTTTCCCACTAATTTCTTTTATTCAATAACAATCTTTTCTCTAAACTTAAACTTCCAAATACACTAATTATCATCACTCAAAAAACCCACTTAAGAAATCAAGCTCAAATTATCACAAAAGATAAAACCCTAAACTCCCAAGGGTATTTCAAATAAATTTCCCATTTAGGTCTTTAAATTCAATTTAAGCTTGACCCAGAACAAAATGCACATTTAAAATCCAAAGAAAACTTACTTGAAGAGCTTGATTTGAGCGTAACCTTAATCCCTAAATTTTCCTTCTTGATCGTGCGAATGAAAGAAAAAGGAAGAAAGGAAATTGATTTTCTTTCTCAATCCCTACTCCTTTCTCTTATATGTAATATTATATATTATTATTTTTATTTTAACTCAATTTTCACCACAATTTCATCTCTCTTTCTACTAACCTTCCCACAAACTTCAAAATTGACTATTGCCACCTTAGTCCCTAACCTCTTTCTTTTGTTAATTTATTACTTTACATAACACATTTAACATTTTGCTTTATCTTTATTACCTTTACCTTCAAGTCCTATGGCAATTTGAATATTCTTCATTCTAATTCCGAAATTAAAATTGTGGTCAAATTTCCTCCTTTTAATAATTATCTATGAAATTAAATTTCGACATTACCAAAATTAGGATGTTACATATTACTTATGATTTATTTAGCATCATGCTTATGATTTATTTATATTGAAATGTTGAACATTGAGGTTTTTATTCTATGATAAAAGATCGAAAAGTCCTCCAAACCCCAACTAACGACGGTAACGAGTTTTGGTTGTTACATATAGGGCAGAGTGTAATTGTTAACAAAGTTTGTAGGAATTGTCCCTTGAAAACCCAAAATTTTGAGTTTCCTGCGGACTTAATGTTGTTACCCTTTGATGAATTTGACGTTATTTTGGGAATGGATTGGTTAACCATGCACGATGCAGTGGTTAAGTACAAGCAAAAGCGAATTATGTTGAAGTGGTCCAATGGAGATTCTATTAGTATTGAAACAAAGCGATCCGATTTCATTTCAAATTGGATATCGGCTTTAACTGCACAAAAATTGGTTCATAAAGGGGCTGAAGCCTTATTAGCATATGTCTTGAACATTACCACAACTGAAGCGAAGACAGATCAAGTTCCAACAGTACGAGAATTTATCAATGTGTTTCCTGAGGAGTTATTTGGTTTACCGCCAGAAAGAGAAATAGAGTTTGCTATTCATGTATTGTCTGAAACTACTCCGATATTTATGACACCTTACCGAATGGCTCCGATTGAATTAAAAGAATTAAAATCTCAATTGCAAGAATTGTTAGATCGTAGATTCATTCGGTCGAGTGTGTCACCTTGAGATTTTGTATAGACTATCGGCAATTGAACAATGTAACAATAAAGGATAAGTATCCGCTGCCTAGAATAGATGATTGGTTTGATTAGTTGAAAGGTGCAACGATGTTCTCGAAGATTGACTTACGCTCGGGATATTATTAGTTGCGAGTCAAGGACCTAGATGTTCCAAAAATAGCCTTTAGAACTCGATACGACCATTATGAATTTCTGATTATGCCATTTGGACTGACAAATGCCCCTGCCGCATTCATGGATCTAATGAACCAAGTGTTTCAGTCCCATTTAGACCGATTTCTTGTAGTGTTCATTGATGATATTTTGATTTACTTAAGGAGTGAGAGTGAGCACGATCAACACTTGAGAATAGTGTTACAAACTCTACAGGAAAGACAATTATACGCAAAGTTTAGTAAATGTGAGTTTTGGTTGATGGAGGTTGGATTTTTGTGACATGTGATTTCGGTAGAGGGTATCCGAGTTGACCCCATTAAAATTTCAACAAAAGTGGAATGGAAACCTCCGAGGAACATCACTGAAGTATGAAGTTTTCTAGGTTTGACGGACTACTACAGATGATTTGTGAAAAACTTTTCAATTATAGCTTCGTCTATGATGAGATTACTATAGAAGGGTGTCTAATTTGTTTGGATCGATAAGTGCCAGGAAAGTTTTGAACAATTGAAGAAAATGCTAATCGAAGCTCCGATCTTGACTCAGCAAGAATCTGGGAAAGAATTTATGGTTTTCAACGATCCATCTTTAAATGGTTTGGGCTGTGTACTTATGCAAGAAGGCAAGGTAGTAGCTTATGATTCTCGACAACTGAAGACTCAGGAAAGAAATTATCCGACACACGACTTGGAATTAGTTGTAGTAGTGTTTTTTTTAAAGATTTGGTGGCATTATCTCTACGATGAGAAATGTCATATTTATTTGGATCATAAGAATTTGAAATATTTAATGACCCAAAAAGAACTCAATCTTCGACAGAGGAGGTAGTTGGAATTGTTGAAGGATTATGACTTAATCATAGTTTATCACCCGGGGAAGGCAAATGTTGTCCCAGATGCTTTAAGTCAGAAGTCGATATTTGAGTTTAAAGCATTAAATGCTTGTTTATCAATGGGAGGTAATGGTTGCGTTATTGCTGAGCTAAGAGCTAGACCAGTTCTCATTCAGTGAATTCAGGAGTTACTAAGAAATGATCCTAAGTTGCGAGCCAAGCAGGACCAGATCCAGAATGATACGACTATGAGGTTTAAGTTAGGTGAAGATTGTATGATGTACTTTCGTAATCGGGTGTGTATTCCAAATGATTTGGAAGTTAAGACTGACATTTTAATTGAAGCTCACGGTAGTTCGTGCAGCATACTTCCTAGGAGTATAAAAATGTTTAATGACTTGAAGAAAATGTATTAGTGGTCGGGTATGAAGCACGAAATTTCTGAATTTGTAGCCAAGTGTCTGGTTTGTTAACAAGTGAAAGCTGAACATCAAGTGTCGTTTAGATTATTACAACCTATCGCCATCCTTGAATGGAAATAGGAGAGAATTACTATAGATTTTGTTTCGTGTTTACCCATGACACTGAGGAAAAAGGATTCAATTTGGGTTATTGTGGATAGGTTGAGGAAATCAGCTCATTTAATTCCCATCCAAACAGACTATTCACTAGAGAAGTTGGCAGAGTTGTATATGTCAGAAATTGTCAAATTGCATAGAGTACCCTCATCCATTATTCTGATAGAGATCCAAGGTTTATCTCCAGATTTTGGAAAAATTTATGAGGCTCTAGGTACTAGACTAAATTTCAGTACCGCGTATCATCCACAAACTGATGGGTAATCAGAGCGGGTAATTCAAATTTTGGAAGACATGTTGAGATGTTGCATATTAGAGTTTGAGGGCAGTTGGGAGAGGTATCTACCCTTAGCAGAATTCGCATATAATAATAGTTATCAGTATAGTATAAAAATGGCACCGTTGGAAGCTCTATATGGCTGGAAGTGCAGAACTCCACAATATTGGACAGAGCTAAGTGAATCTAAGTTGGTAGGTACTGAACTGGTTCGTGAGACTGAGGATAAGGTCCGAAGAATTCAAGATCATTTGAAAGTGGTATCAGATCGCTAAAAATCATATGCAGATCTAAAAAGAAAGGACATAAAATTCTCTGTAGAGGATAAGGTGTTCTTGAGAGTTTCATCGTAGAAAAAGGTATTACAATTTGGAAGAAAGAGAAAGTTGAGTCCTAGATTCATTAGGTCAAATGAGATTATTAAGAGGATTGCTCATGTAGCTTATAAGTTAGCCTTGCCATTAGAACTTGAGAAGATTCATAGTGTTTTTATGTATCAATGTTGAGACGATACCGGTTGGACCCTTCACATGTAATTACCCCGTGTGAAGTTGAGTTTCAACCCGACTTAACCTATTCTGAAGAACTAATCAAGATTTTAGCATGGGAAATGAAAAAACTTAGAAGGAAAAGGGTGCCTCTAGTGAAAGTTTTGTGGAATCGACATGGAGTCGAAAAGACTACATGGGAAATCGAAGAGTCAATGAGATCACAGTATCCAAATTTATTTTTTGGTAAGAAATTTTGAGGATGAAATTTAACATCCCAGATTCTATAGTGTCGGCAAACAGTAGTTGAGACCCCACACTCTATTAAATAAGCTAGAGTCGATAAATATGAAATTTAAATTTAATTGTTTAATTATTAAGCTAGAAAAATTTATTTAGGGGTATAACTGATAGTACTAGAAAGAACTATTGTTTTCTCCATATTTAATGGTTAAGTTGTTCCCACTTAGGCATCTTTATCACATATTTTAGCTTTTTTTTAGTTTAGTTTATTGCATTTTCTAACTCAATGAACCTTAGCCTAGTTGCCTTTAATTTTGTTATATTTTACTACTAATGTCGCTACACGAGCATATCCAGAATTGCGCCCAGAATTGTCGTCGCATTTGACAGCTGTCCGGATAAGAATAGAAATTGCATGAGCTGTCCAGTCTGGTGTAACCAACTGGTATGGCCATAGACAGCTAAATTCTACAGAAAAGACACCTATACAAATTGGAGGTATATAAATACTCAAAAGGAAAGAGAAAGAAGGTCCTCTTCTAGTCTCTTTTAGTATCCTTTGAGCATCATCTTCTAAAATCTAGCTTTTGAGCTTTTCGGCTAGGGAGGCCTAAGCTTCCCATGGGTGAACCAACGTGAAGAGGAGGCATGTAGCAGCCCGGTTTTCAATGGTGTCAGAAACAGTGATTTCAGGATCACAAATCCGGCGAGTTGAGTCGTAAAATTTATTTATTTTAAATATTTTTGGTGATATATGCATCGTATGAAATTATGATTTGAAAATTTCATAGATTAAATAGTTAACTGAATAGAAATGGTTAAATCGTAAAAGATGCAAAAGTAGAGTTTTGTAATTGGAAGGATTAAATAAACCAATTAGCCAAAAGCGATTTAGTTAGTGGAATGATATGATATTTAAGTGGAAATAGTGTATTAATTAAGTTAAAGAAAAAGGATTAATTAAGCCTAATGATGAAAGTCATGAAAACTACAAGTTTGCTATTAATATATATAAAAAATTAAAAGAAGAAAGAAAACATATTTTCCTTCTTTTCATCTTCTTCACACAGCCAAGAGAAAGGAATTTAGGGTTTTTCATAGAATCCTGAAGCTTTAATTTGAGTAAGTAAATGATGCTCGTTTTTAGTAATTTTTATGTTTTTTAGTCCGTGTTAGCTTAATCTAGCTTGTGTAAGGACTAATTTGTGAATCTGTCAAATGCTGTGGATCTTACCATTGTTGAATATGCTTATTCTTGAAAGTTTTTGATAGTTTTGAATGCTTGATGATTGGGTTGGATCTTTTTTGTAAGTGATTTTTTAATGAAATTAAGGTTTAAGGACTTAATTGTTAAAAGGGTGAGATTAATGTAATTGTCGTGAAATAAATGGATTAGCATGGGTTTGTATGAGGACTATGAATGTTCAGCTGGTATGGGTTGAGGAAAAAGGGGGGTATTTTTGCATGTTTTGTGTTGAAAGAACTAAATTGAATAAAAAAAGTATTAGGGGTAAAATCATAATTTTACCAAAAGGGGTTTGATTTTGTTAAATGAATTAATTGCGTGATTTAATGCGAGAAATTAAATGATTTGTGAATGTAGACTATGACCGTGCCACCAGTCGTGGAAAAGGAAAATTAGCGGAATAGTCCTTGGAATCCATTCACAACTGCAACTCAGTCCGATAAGTTCGTATGGTTCAATACTAATTTAAAATGCATATTCTTATAATATAAACTATTGTATTGTGATGAATTGATAATCGGATTCACGAAAGATGAGAATAAAGGAAAAACGAAAGGCAAACGGGCTCTGAGCCATAAATGAAAAGGTCCGATGACTGAGTGTCATCGTGAGTATATGAATCCTTTACGGATTAAATGGTCTGATGACTTAGTGTCGTCATGAGTATATGAATCCTTTACGAATTAAACGGTCCGATGACTAAGTGTCATCGTGAGTATATGAATCATTTACGGATTAAACGGTCCGATGACTAAGTGTCATCGTGAGTATATGAATCCTTTACGGATTAAAGGTCTGATGACTAAGTGTCATCGTGAGTATATGGATCATTTACTAATTAAGAGGTCTGATGACTCTGTGTGATCGTGAGTATATGTATCCTTTACGGATTAAACGGTTCAATAACTAAGTGTCATCGTGAGTATATGAATGAAGTTAAATCCATTGCGGATTAAAGGTCCGATGACTTTGTGTCGTCGTGAGTATTAAATGCAAAATTGAAACTTACCTTAATGGATACGATTTAATCAATTCAGTTGATTTGATTTACAAACTCTTGAAGTTGGTGAATCTATTTAACTTTATGAACTTACTAAGCTAAGAAGTGCTTACCTATGAAATTTGCTATGTTTTTGTAGATTCATTTTTGCTGTTCGGAGATTGGATCATCTTGGAACATCACACTATCTCGGAGTTGATCGGTAGACTTTTACATCACTTGGTTAATATGGCATGTACTAGGATGATATTACCCCTTGCATTATACAATGAGTTTGTGAAAAACTTTGTTATGTTTTGGTGAAATGTTGAAAGTAGACTTTAAGTATTTTGTATTAACATAAATCATGTAATTGTGTTGACTTAAGTTCATAATTGAAGTTGTGTATGTATGAAGTTAATGAACTTGCGTTTGGTATGAATCTTGAGATTTTGCATACTTGTTTCAGTAGAACCCATGTATGTTTCGGTAGAAGTACAGGGTAGGAGAGAGGTTGTACGCTGACTTGAGTTGTATCGGTAGTTAAATTGTGAGTATCGGTAGTTGTATGTATAAATGTATCGGTAATTTGCATGCTTGTATCGGTAGAAGTTATAGGGTGGAAATTATAGCTCTCTGGAGTTTTTAGTATCGGTAAACGCATGACATGTATCGGTAGAAATTATACTTGTATAGGTAGAACTAGTACAAGTCTCGGTAGAAATCTGCACTGTTTTGGAATTGTTTAATGACAGGGTTACTATCGATACTTGACCATTAGGTACCGGTAGAAGTCTTCCAAAATATTAGAAATGACATTTTTACCCTTGTTTATTTGAGTTTATGTTTAAATGATGATGTAAACATGTGAAATGAAATATTTTAATAAATAAAGTTGTATAAAATTACGATAAGATGATCAATGATAAATGAACAGTAAAACATCGAAAATCCTAACCAACGACGGTGTTCGGATTTTGGGTGTTTCAAGGCAGATCTGCTCATGAAGAGGAGTCCTAAGTACGACGCAATAGGGAAGTATGGGAGCAAGTCGTGTAGCCTAGGAATAGTATTATCCATTTGTTCTTTTTCATTTCTTTTCTTAAATGCTGTTGATTAACGTTTATTTCATGTTTGTATGGAAGTACTCATGATTGCTAGACTAAATGATATTTTATTCAAGTTTGCTTTTACTGTTTAATCTTTAGGTTTGAATGTTTTGATCACGGAAGTGTTATTGCAATCATTGTCACTGAAAGGTGCTACGACAGTTTAAACTAACAAGCAAAACAACGGAAGTTGCTTGGGGATTGAAGGAATTTAATCCACTTGTTCTTGAATGTATTGCATTGCCATCACTGGCAGGTGTTGTTAGTGTGCATGTTTAAGTCTTAGATCGAATAGAGAAGCCAAGTTTGGTAAGATATTCATTGTGCCTTATTGCAGCGACAATCCCCTGTTATTTTAAAGCCTTGTGAGCCGCACTTAGCATTTTGCTGACTATTCACGTTGGGGACCCCATTTTATCATTATCATATTGCATCTTTATTTTTAAGTTATTGCTTCGACAATTATTATCACAATTTATCTTGTTTTATCTGTTCATTGCATTGGCATTAATAAACAAAAGACAACCATCCTCGTGGGATCGATATCCTATAGATTCACATTTATCTATTATACTTGCATCGACAGTGTACGCTTGCACATATTTTTAAGTGTTTATTTTATTTTATTTTTTATTTTTGTTCAAGTTTATTTTACATCTTGTTTTTGTAGAATAATTAGGTACCATTATTGTCGCACTTTAGCTTTATTGTCAACACAATTCGTACAGCTATA
Source organism: Gossypioides kirkii (assembly GCA_005610355.1). Lineage (NCBI taxonomy): Eukaryota > Viridiplantae > Streptophyta > Magnoliopsida > Malvales > Malvaceae > Gossypioides > Gossypioides kirkii. The sequence goes on from CP032245.1 coordinate 16,069,211, forward strand.
CTACAACTGTATATCTCCTGTCGTAACAGCAAGACTTGGGCAAGAAAATCCACAAAACTATCACCAAGCTGAAATGGGAGACTTTCTGCACTCATCTTGGAAGCTACTCTCCTGCATTGATTGAAGCCCTCTACTCAAAGCACCACAATCAACCTTGATAGAATGTGTCTGATACATTCAATTATCAAGGGCAAAAAGATTGATGTCGATGCAATAATCCACCAAGAAATTACTGATTACGCCTCAAAACAAATGGGAATTTTGGTTTTCCCATTGTTGGTGATGCTATTGTGCCAAAAGAAAGGAATCGTGCCTAGTGATGAAGAAGAAATCCTAGATAATAAGGGTCCGATCAATGAAGCCTCTGTTGAATGAATGACTTGTGACAATGAAGGAAGTTGAAACAAGTAAGACGAGGAAGGACAAAACCAAGGCAGAGAGCAAGGGAATGAACCTTACTGCAAAGACAACCTTGCTGCACAAAATAAAGGCTGTTGAGAAGTTGGCCAATTCCATCAGCAATAGGCAAAACAGGATTGTCGCTGCAATAGAGGATACTGACTTAGGGGACCGAGACCAATCGGTGGTATCCTCTCCAATGGTACACATTTCTGATGACGAGAAGGAGGTAGAATCAAGGGAGGTGGAAGAATGTTTGTGGAATATTGGGAGCCTGTTTGAGGATGATCTTGCTGAAGGGGAGGAAACCCAAGTTAAGGAGGACGAAGAGAAAGATGAAGGAAAAGAAGCTGAGGAAGCTTCAATTGAGGAAATTGTCACGCACCAGAAGTTCTGGGTGCAAAAATTGAGGGCTTGGCATAAACTAGAGCGAGTCAGACGGAAGTTGTGGATGCAATTAATAAGGACCACAATCCTTTGGCAATAGTGGTCTACACTAGACCACTTGAAGGGATCCATCCGACAGAAGACATAGCTAATGATATTGGGGCACAACCTGATGTTGAGGAGCAATCCGAGGATCGTGCAAAGCCAAAAGAAAGAAAAAGATAGCGCTCCAAGGACAAGAAGCATCGAAAGGAAGAAAAGAAGAGAAGGAAGAAAAAGAACCATCCAACCACATCAACGGCTGCGAAAAATTGAGTTAGTTTTATTTTAAGTTCTTAGCTTTAGTTTTCATGCATAGCATGTAGCTGTAATTTTTTGTTTGTTAGTAAGCATTGTCATCACATTTCAATTGTCACTACTTTTTAATTGTCATTGCATTTCCATTTGTCATTGTAATGTAGTGTCAGTGCATTGGGGACAATGCAAACTTTTAGTTTGGGGGAATATATATGGAATTTGGAAATGCAATTGTATCCACATTTCAAAAAATTTTCTTTTTGAGTTTAATGAAGCATGCAAGGTTATTGCAAATGTGCTTGGATTTTTTTTCATTTGATGCTTAATTCTTGAATCATGTGAACTATCAATGAATGAGTTAGATAAATTTGATTGAATGTTGTATCTTCATTTCTTTGATGAACGATTTAGATTGCATTAGTAATGGATGAATAGTATCAATCATTGAATCTTGAATGAATCTGCCATTTTACAGCTGGTTGTATTTATATGTATATAGTTATAAATAAAAGACACTCCAATGTGGGTGTATTGTGAACTGTTCAAAAGAAAACACTCCATTGTAAGTGTTAGAAAAAGTAATCTAGCCAAAGGCTGTCATTGCAAGAGTGTGTGTCGACACAATTACATATTCCCTAGGGGTTTGTTGCACCCCATCGTTACTTCTTAGGAATAAGAGTATAGTAATGCAACAACATCCCTTAGTCACATAAAAAAAAGAAAAGAGAAAAGAAAAGAAAAGAAAAGAAATATATGTATATATTACTGTTTAGTAAATGTTGTTTTGTTAGAAAAAATTTAGGATTTAAAGCATGATGCTAGCATTGATGAAGTTGCAATTTTAATTATTCATGCTTATGAATTGTCGACACATTATTCTGTCATTTAAATGTGATGCATTCATTGAGATTTTAGATGATTCAAGTTGCTAGAATGATCACTACCTTGATAACATTTTTTGCTACAACCTTGCTAATTTCTATTTTACTTGAATAGAAGTAAAAACTCAAGTTTGGGGTGTGATAGTACTAGAAAGAAACATTGTTTTCTTCATATTTAATGGTTAAATTGTTCCCACTTAGGCATCCTTAGCACATATTTTAGCATTTTTTTAGTTTAGTTTATGCATTTTCTAACTCAATGGGCCCTAGCCTAGTTGCCTTTAATTTTTTTATATTTTACTACTAATGTCGCTGCATGAGCATATCTAGAATTGCGCCCAGAATTGTTGCCGTATTTGACAACTGTCCAGATAAGAATAGAAATTGCATGAATTGTCTAGTCTGGTATAACCAACTGGTACGACCATAGACAGCTCAATTCTGCAAAAAAGACACCTGTAGTATTTGGAGGGATATAAATACTCACAAGGAAAGATAAAGAGGGTCCTCTTCTAGTCTCTTTTAGTCTCCTTTGTGCATCATCTTCTAAAATTTAGCTTTTGAGCTTTTCGGCTAGGGAGGCCTAAGCTTCCCATGGGTGAATCGACGTGAAGGGGAGGCAGATCTGCTCCTAACGAGGAGCCCTAAGTGCGATGCAAGAGGGAAGTAAGGGAGCAAGTCGAGTAGCCTAGGAATAGCATTCTCCATTTGTTATTTTACATTTCTTTTCTTAAACGCTGGTGATTAATGTTTATTTCATGTTTGTATGGAAGTACTCATGATTTCTAGACTAAATGATATTTTATTCAAGCTTGCTTTTACTTTTTAATTTTTGGATTTGAATGTTTTTATCATGGAAGTGTTATTGTAGTCACTATCACTAAAAGGTGCAACGACAGTTTAAACTAACAAGCAAGACAACAGAAGTTGCTTGGGGATTGAAGGAATTTAATCCACTTGTTCTTGAATGCGTTGCATTGCCATCATTGGAAGGTGTGGTTAGTGTGCATGTTTAAGTCTTAGATCGAATATAGAAGCCAAGTTTGGTAAGATATTCATTGTGCCTTATTGCAGCAACAATCACCTGTTATTTTAAAACCTTGTGAGTCGCACTTAGCATTTTGCTGACTATTCACGTTGGGGGCCCCATTTTATCATTATTATATTGCATCTTTATTTTTAGTTATTTCTCCGTCAACTATTATCACTATTTATCTTGTTTTATTTGTTCATTGCATTGGCATTAATAAGCAAAAGACAACCATCTTCATGGGGTCGATATCCGACAGATTCACATCTATCTACTATACTTGCATCGACAGTGTATGCTTGCACATATTTGCTGTGACGTTCATAGTGCGATCAATAACTTACAAGTTATATTTCTAATGATGAAATATAAAAATGAGTCATAAGAAGGAGAATTAAAAGGGCCTAATAGAAAAATATGCCTTTTAAGAATTGATAGTGGGAGAGTTGTTGACCAATTTTTGATATTTTGAGTGACAATATAATTTTAAATAAATAATAATGATGATATTAGAGGAGAAAGTGGAAGGAAAGAGAAAGTTTTATCTCATTCCTTCTTCTCCAACATGAAGAACAAGAAGAGAAAAGCTTTTGTCAAACATAAATTTCGACAAGCTCTCTCCCTTAGATTGAAGGAGTATTGAGGTTGGTCTTGATAATTTTTGATAGATTTGAGTTCGAATTAGCTTAGTTTATGTGACCCATGGTTTTATTTGAAAGGATTTTAGAGTTTTAAAATTTTACGATTAATGATTTTGGAGAAGTTTTGGTGAAGTAAATGGTTATTGAATATAATAGTTAGAAGAATGTAGGATAAATAATCTTTGATGGTTTTTGAGGGCTTAGAAAAAGGTGAGATTAAGATAGTGTTTCCATGGGAGCCATGGTGAACTAAATATGAAGTTATGAATGTCAAGTGTAAAAGCATGTAAAAGCATGAGTTACTTGTGAAATAAACATTTATATATGCAAATTGAGTTTTGATAATATAGTTAGCGATGGTTATGATTTTTGAATGTGATTAATTGAATAGATCAAGGAGCCTAACGCGTGGAGGACTTGCGGGGAAAAGGAAAAATTGTCGATTAGCCTCGGACGATTTATTCCCTAGTAGGTAAGTTTCTAACTAGAAACTTGTTAAATTTCAATATGCTTGTGATGGTTTAGGTAGATGTATTTTCTTATAATTGTATGCATTCATGGATCATTGGTAATTACAAAAAAGAGAGAGAGAAGAATGACATGTAGTTGTCCTTGTATAATGAGTAAATGAAGTAAGTGTAAACGTATCATGCTGACGAGCGTAAAAGTATCATTCTGACGAGCGTAAACGTATTCATGCTGACGAGCGTAAATGTATCATGCTGGCAAGCGTAAACTTATTCATGCTGACGAGCGTAATGTATCATGCTGACAAGTGTAAACGTATCATGCTGACAAGCGTAAACGTAAAGAGGTTCTAGTTACAAAATGTCTTTTTAAGAGTCCACTAAATTAATATAAGTAATATGTTGTAACAAAATACCACTAGGGAGGGAGAAAGTAAAGACTCTTATATATATTTATGAACTTCAAAGCTTAATGATATCGTAATTTTTGCATGATTCATTTCGTGAAAATAGGAGTTTTCCTATGTTTGGGCATTGAATTATATTGAGAAGTTTAGGAAGGTTACTCATATTTACCATACTAATCTAAACTTTTATTCCTTGTAGACTTTTGAGCTTTTGTGACCTCGTGGATTGGATTGTCGGAGCATACAATCAACAATACGTCTCCTTTTGATAGTTATTGACGTCTTAACTTTTGGTTAACTTTTGCTTATTTGAATTTGGGTTTATTTCTTGTGTCTCTTTTTATGGTAACTTACATGGAACTTAGTATTACTTTGGTACTGACTCGAGTTGTTTCGGAATAACTCTAGGAGGTATCGGTAGAAGTACAGGAGAAGTGATACTTCAGCTACTGACTTGAGTCGTTTCAGAACAACCCAATGAAATATCAGTAGAATGTACAAGAGAAAGAAATTTTTGGCTACTGACTTGGTGAGTTTCGATAGTTACATCTAGAGTGTCGATAGAACTCTAGTAATACCGGTAGTATAAAATGAGAGTATCTGTAGACGCCCCAGGCTGAATTGTCTTCGGTTGCTGGAGTTGGTTGTATCGGTAGTACTCCCTAGAGTTTCGGTAGAAATTGCCATAGTATCGATAGAACCATAAGTTGTTCCGATAGTAAACTGCAGTGATTTCCAGTGTTTAGTCCACCATGGTTTTACCGATACTACTCAAACTGGGTATCGGTAGAAGTACTTCCATATGAAAAAATTTGTCTATTTCATATAAGATTTTAAATTATTCTCAAATTTGTGCCCCACAAAGGAGTAAGAATGTAGTTATACATTCGTAAGAGAGTAATGAACTGAAAATGACTTCGAAATGTTGAAAAAAAAATGCTTTAACATCCTCTTATTCTAGTCGAGCGATCGGATTGGGTAATTAAGTGTTACAGTTTAAATGAGAAACTAAAAACATAGTTTACCTAAGAGAAGAAAAGCCAAAAAATATGAGGCATAACTGCGCTAAAACTTTTTTATCCAATACAATATTTTAAGGGCAAATTACAAAAATTGTCACCCAACTATGCCATTCGTTCTATTTTGGTTACCAAACTATTAATTTTTTGTAGTCACTAAATTTTTTGAAATTAAATATTCTATCTGCTCTGAGCTAATGTAGGGTTTTTATTGGTATAATAACAAAATTATCCTTCTAATGTGTAAATTTAAACAATTTGATCCTAAATATAAAAAAAATTAAAAAAAATTTAGGTCTCAAAGTTTACAAAGTTTGTCATTTTTATTTGAATTCCAAAAAAAAATCATCCCTTAACATTTATAAAATCTATTAATTTAGTTCTAATTATAAAATTTTAAATTCTAAATTTAAGGTAAGTTCGTTGAACAAAAAGGTACTCTATCATTTAAATTATGCTTTGGTATGTTAGAACCATGTTTACTTGAGAATTAAAAAAGTAATTAATTGTAGTTTTTCGACTTTTGTAGATATTTGAGAGCAAAGGAGAATTGAGAATATTTTGTAATGCAAAAAAGCAAGTGATAATGCCTCAAGAATTATATTTTGCAACAAATGATAGGACACTTTCAACAGCAATCGTTGTTGATTTATTTGACAAGGTTATATCAAATTCACCTAGTCATTATCCTGCTACTAATATGACTATAAAAGTGTTATACATCAGTGATCACCAACTCGAAACTCAGATAGTATCAGGGTCGTCAACCCGTGACTTGGGTATGTCCCATCAGATGAATGCGTGTAAGGTGTACAACGAGAGGACAGTAAGGAGAGCTCTCATGAGCCATGGGGAGTTCGCATGTGGAGGGTATAACACCCAGGCCCATATCCGTCGCCGGACTAAGGTCAAGTAGCGTTACAAAAATTAATTCACTTACAATTATACAATAACATCACTCAACCATGTCAACATGCACACATTCATGTATACTCATCCACACAATCATACCAAAACTTGTATTAATGTCGTTTGAGTTAAGCTAGAAAACCAAAAGAATTGGAACAAAACAAGATTTCATACTTAAAACAAAAATGAAAAGAATAGGTGGAACAAGGCACACGCCCGTGTACCAAATCGTGTACTAGCTCGTGTGTGTCTGTGAAAAGGGGTTTCACGGTCGTGTAACAACCCATGTACTCGCCTGTGTGTACATGCGCAAAATACAAACTGATTACAGCCCACGCCCGTGGACGAGACTGTGTAATAAACCATGTGTGTATGCAAAAATGAGCCACACGACCATGTCCCCAGCCCGTGTGTCTGCTAAAATAACTGCACTACACCAAACAAATAGCACATAGCCGTGTGTCAACCTGTGGCACAGGCCGTGTGTCCCAAAATATTGCTTTTTATTCAAGATACAATTCGAACTTAACTTATACTACAAGTCACTAAGATTTTAACATGCAAATTCTAACATTTAAACACCATTCCCACATAAGCATTTCACAAGAAGGCTAAGACTTGCATTTAACAATCAACAGACAAGCACAATGTAAACAATATTCTTCATTTCTTATAATAATCCAAAATACCTAATTCATAACAACTTTCTCTACATACAAACCATCAAAAGATCATATTACCATTAGCATTCAACAAAAGTTGTTCCATATCAAAAGAATTCACAAACATCCTATATACATGCCACCCTTAAACCCAAAATAAGTTGCTCAAAAGTCTACCGAAGAGATGGATGATAGTGTGTACTCTTGTCTGGATCCAATCGATGCCAGGATTCCTCGAGACCTACATTCATAAAATTTCAAACATGGTAAGTCGTTTAAGACTCAGTAAGTTCGAAATGCAAATGGAAAAACAATTAAAGTGAAACTAGATTATTAGCTCAAGTTTTAATCGTTCCTTCTTGATTCACTGGCACAAAGCCTACTAGGCACAAAGCTCGATTACACTGGCACAAAACCTACTAGCCATAAAGCCTGATTACACTGGCACAAAGCCTACTAGGCACAAAGCTCGATTACACTGGCACAAAACCTACTAGCCATAAAGCCTGATTACACTGGCACAAAGCCTACTAGGCACAAAGCCTATTAGGCACATAGCCTGAATACACTGGCACAAAGCCTACTAGGCACAAAGCCTGAATACACCAACACAAAGCCCGATTACATCGGCACAAAGCCCGATTATTTAGATGCAATTGTATCGATTCACATAGGATAATACATGTCAACAAGTAACCACCACATATGCCAAATATATAATTAAACAATGAACAATTACAAAATGGATTTACATAGTAATGAAACGAACTTACTTGTGTAATGGAAACGAATAGTTATAAGTTGTCAATTACTTAATCACCTTTCCCTTCCCTCGCTTATCTACTGGCGGGTCCGTTTCTTGATCTAATTAATTAAGATTTTAAAAAGTAAATAAATATTAGCTTAAATATCTTAATTCATTCTATTACTAAAATAAATGACATAATTACATAATTCTAGCATTATTTTCCTCCACCTAAAATATACTAAAAAATTCCCATTATTTCAACAAATTGGGTTTTAATTCTATAACCCAAATTCCAACTAAATAAAAGTGAAATAGATAAATAGGATAATAAAATGTAAAATTTCTTTACATTATCATAACACCATAATGGCCAAATTAACTAATAAAATATTTGATTCTCATGCTTTGACAAACAAGTCCATAAGCTACCACTCACCCTCAAACTTACCATGTAACCCTCAAATCAACATTTCACCTTCCATTTCACTCAAAAACAGCCACTAGAGTATAAATTCAAGCATGGCAACATTACCAATTCTTAACATTTTTGAACAAAAATTACTAGGTTATATGACCCAAACTCTAGGGATCATAAATACATAAAAATTAGCAAGAAAGAATCACAAAATCACTTACATGCATGGACTTTTGTGCCAAAACCTCCAAGTTCTCTTCTTCTTCCCCTAATTTTCGTTTCAATACTAAGAAAAGAAAAACATAAAAATGATGATATTTTCTTTCCTATTTGTTTATTCATTTCTTTTATTATTTTGCCCACCTAACCATTTTCATTTTCGTATTAAAAATTCTTTTTATTTTAATCATCACATCCCACTAACAATTAAATGAATTATTATTCTTTAAGTCCATCACCATTTCATTTCTTTAATTATTCAATACATGTTATTTTAGAATCTTTTAAAATATGAGGCCAACCTTTCTAATTCTTCAATTTGATACATTACATTAATTATCAAATAACTATGGAAACTCACTATACCAAAGATCTTATACGACCTTAAAAACATAATTTAAATAATAAAAATTAACTTACTAAATGCAAGTTTTAGTTCTAAACTATGCTCCCGTTACCACGAAAAACAAGCTATTATAGAGGGTCACGAGATATTGCAAGCGACCTAGAGTGGTACACGTGTCCAACATGCCAAAGTCCCGCTCAGAATGTCAATCCCAAGAATAGTGGGGTCAATTCATTAATAATAGGGTCATGTCATAAACAATGATAATATGTATAAATACCCGAATATTCTTGTAACACCCGAATCCCATATGCCGTCGTCGGATAGAATTTCGGTGTCTACTATTCATTTTATACTGTTAATGTTTTATGAATATCCGACTATTTGCATCTTTATACAATGCAAAAATAATTTCTCACAATTTAAAACAATATCTAAACATAACACAATTTTGTCAAGGGTAAAAATGGAATTTCTAACATTTTAGGAGACTTCTACCGGTACCTGATGATCAAGCATCGGTAGTAGTCAATTCAATGAACAATTTTGGAACTGTGCATATTTCTACCAGTACCTATACTAGTTCTACTGATACAAGCATGACTTCTACCGATACAAGTCATGCAACTACTGATACCAAAAACTCCAGAGAGCAAAAGTCCACTCCTTGCAACTTTTACCGATATAAGCTTACATACTACCGATACATCAGTACCATGAATTACCGATACTTGCAATTCAACTACCGATACAATCCAAGTCAGAGAACAACCTCTCTCCTACCCTGTACTTCTATCGATATATGCAATAATTCTACCAAAACAAGTATACAGAATTCCATTAATGATGCCAAGAGACAAGTTTAATACCTCAAACACAACCAATATAAGTTATGCATTAAAACATCATAACACACACATAACTTTTAAGTCTTTACAAGCATTATAAGCCTAAGCATCAAGTTATACTTCCTGTATTTACCAAAATCAAAATAGTATGATTTCAACATCTTTGGTTCCATATCAAAGGTTAATAACATCCTAGTACATCCCAAATAACCGAGTGATGTAAATACTATCGGTCGAGCTCCTAGGATAGTGTGATTGTCTTCTAGATGATCCGATCTTCAAGTCACAAAACGAATCTACAAAACAACAACAAGTTCACTGGTAAGCTACATAGCTTAATAAGTTCGCAAGTTCATCAATTTACCAAGTCTTATGAGATAAGCAACTCTATAAATCTGTCAAGTCAGCACAACTGAACTTCAAGGGTCGCTATTCATTTTTCTCCCTATTGACACAAAGGTCATGTTGCTCATTTGTTCCCTATTGACCCAAGGGTCATGCCTGTTACCGGTATACGATGTTATTCTTAACCATCGATACGATACATCTGTTCCCTATAATGCTACTCACACTAAGCTGACGAGAACATGCAACAAGCATGAATCCCAGCCATCGTAGGGCTTGTAATCCATTCTCGGATTCTATTCACCTTACGATGACTCACGATGCTATAGAGTATCCGCAACAAATGCAGGATCTCAACCATCGGACCATTTTCTATCTTTGGACAAGGCCGGGAAATTCTCATCTCGATGTTTCTCATTTTCAACAATCATTAAAAAGGAAGTTATAAGCAGTTACTAATAAGAATTTGACATTACGAACTTATTGAACTGAATTGCAGTTTAGGAAATACTTTAGGGACTAATCCGCTAATTTCCCTTTTCCACGGTCGGTAGCACGATCGTAGTCTACATTCACAAATCATTCAATTTTCACATTAAATTACATAATTTAGTCATCCAACACAATTTAGCCTCTTTTTGGAAAATTACAATTTTACCCCTACTAGTTTCTCTTTATTCAATCTAGTCCTTTCAACACAAAACATACAAAATAACCATTCTCTTACACTACAACCATAGCCGAATTCTCTTGGGTACTTACCCAACCCATTCACATATTTATTTTCACAGCAATACATGAAATTTCACCAATTTCACATTTTAATCCTTTAGCTCTAATTTCACCAAAAATCACTTTACAAAAAGATTTAACCCAAGTATCAAACATTCAAATTTATCAAAAACTTCCAAGAACAAGCAATTTCAACAATGGCAAGTTTTCTAACATTTGACAGATTCACAAATTAGTCCTTGCATAAGCTAGCTTAAGTTGATACGGACTCAAAAACATAAAAATTACCAAAAACGACCAAGGTTTGCTTACCCAAACCAAAGCTCAAAGGTTGAAATCGAAAACCCTAGGTTTTCTCCCTTTGTTGTCGTGTGAAGAAGAAAGAAGAAGAAAATGGAATGAATTTTACTTACTTTTTTTGTTTAATTTCATAGATATAGTAATGACATTTTTGTAATTATTGAGACTTTCATCATTAAGCTTTAATTAATCATTTATTAATCTTAATTAAATCTATTTATACTTAATATAAACCATACCAATCCACTAACTAATATTTCTTTGGTTAATTTATTCATTTAGTCCTTCTAATTAAACATTTATACTTTTACCCTCTTTATAAATTAGTCCTTTCTATTCAATTATCTATTTAATCTATGAAATATTCAAATCATAATTTCATATGATGCATATATCACCAAAAATACTTAAAATAAATAAATTTACGACTCGACTCGTCGGAGTTGTGATCCTGAAACCACTATTTTCGACACCACTAAAAAACGGGCTGTTACAATTCCCATTAATGAGACATGAAATAATATTACTCAACAAAAAGCAAAATAGCAGTACTCACTACTTGTTTGTTATCTTTTATAACTTTCTATTGCAAGAATTCAATCTCTATGTTGATCACAGAGCGGTGGAAAAAGTAGAATACAATAAAAAAGTAAAATTCTAGTTTTAGTGCATTTTGATATTTCTAGTCAATATATATTCTTATTAATGAGTTTTCTTTTATAGAAATCAAAGAGAAAGAAATGATGTACAAGAGATACAGGAGAAGAGTGAAGTTGCTAGAATGGTGTGTTATATTTTGTCTCCTATACTTGTTTTGCAATTTATGTTTATGGTCAACATGTGATGAGAATTACAAATATAATTATGATGCATTATTTTTTTTTTCAAATTTTTAGAATTAAAACTAAACTTATAAATTTTGTAAATATTGTGGCTAAATTTATTAATTTTTTTAGAACTTGAATTAAAATGACAAATTTTGTAAACATTGAGGGTTAATTTTGTTGAATTTTTTATATTTAGAATCAAATTGATAAAATGTATAAACATTAAAGGGCTAATTTTATTATTAAACCAATAAAAAATCTCACATCAGCTCAAGTGACTAAAATATTTAATTTCAAAAAGTTTAGTAACTAAATTGAAAAAATTAATAGTTGAGTGACCAAAATAGAATGAAAGACATAATTAGGTCACATTTTTATAGTTTACCCTATTTTTAAATATTTGAACTTGTGATTTTGCAGCCCATGGATATAGTCCATAAAAAGAAAGAAGAAGCCCTCCAATTCAGCTAGACCTATTCATGGGTCGGGTTACTTGTTCAGGGCCAAAGGCCTACTCGAAATTTGGGAGGGTTTGGGCTAAAATATTAAACTCGAAAATGGGCTTGGGCAAAAAAATTAGGCCCATTTAAAATATGGGTCGAGTTCAGGCTTGAACATTCAAGGCCCAAATCCAGTCCGATCCAACTGTTTTATGTTTATAATACTTTATTTATGTTATTTTTATATATTAATGTAATTTAAAACCTATTAAAAAAATAAACTTATACTAAATATATAATAGTACTTTAATGTAATCATTAAAAAAAATATTAAGAGTATAAAAATTTTCAATAAATAAAAAATTTATAAAACTATTAAATATTAAAATAAAACAATCTAAATATTTTTTAAAAAAAATTTAAAACTAATATGAACGTGCCTAAAATGGGCATAAATTAATCTTTTAAAAATATAGACGAATTTGAGCAAAATTTTAGATCCAAATTTCAGACAAAACCAAACTTGAGTAAATATAAAATATATTAATATCATACTTAAACTGATCCAAATTCAACTCAATCCAATCCATAAACACTTTTACATTCAGCCCATTTAATTTTTATCCATATTTGAGCCGGTGGTTTTACTGCCCATTGGTCATTGTCACGACGAAGAAAACCCACAACTTCTCCCTTCGACGTCACCTCACCACCGGCCACCCAAACCTTAAACCTCTCCTACTCACACCCAACAGAAATATCCGATTGAAGAAGTCGCTCTAGAGGCAGCTACACTGCCTTATTTCTTTGCCTCTTCAAAGAGTGGTTCACTTGTCATATTCCGGTTCAATCGACCCCGAGCTTCAGAGAAGCCACTTTCGGCATGTATTAGGGCATCCGACCAATCGGAGGAGAGGGAGAGTCATGGTGGATCCGGCGAATACTCCGCTTGGAAAGATGCTGTTGGAGGAAATCACTCCGGTGGTTATGGTGCTTTGCACTCCACTAGTAGAAGAATCTTGCCTTAAGAACGACCTCTCCTTTGTCCAAATGCTCTCCCCTTTCTACGACTTCAGCAACATCGATGGTGAGTAATTCGAAACTTTCTCTATTTTTATGTCCACAGTTGTACGTGTTTGTGTATGTACAAGTTGTCTTTAGGGTGACTTTTCTTTTTTACTTATCTGAATTATGGTGACAGTGCCTGTACGGACGGCAGTGATCAACCCTTCAGGTTGCACAAGTTCAAATTTAGGTTGTTTTATGCCTCGGATATTCGGTAACCCAATCTCGAGGTAATTTCTCTTGGGATTCTTGATTTTGTAGCTTAATAATATATATGTCGGTGAAGATCACTAAATTCAAATTTCCTTATGATTTGGATTTACTTGATAACGAGAATTTGGTAATAGGAATGTAATCACCTGCACCGGTAAGCTATTAGTTAAGTTAGAAGACTGAGCTATTTCAATTGGAATATATCTGACATTGATTTTTGAGCTTTTATAGAGTATATTAGTGTAAGAATCTGGAAAATTTAACTGATTGGATCGAGGGAGATTTATTATACCATGATAAGTCTAAAAGTTGTTTGTTTTACACTCCGTAGTGGGTCTGCAATTTCAATCATGTGAGAATTTTTAGCTTCATTTTCTGGAGGTTTGTTTCTGAAATAGATGTCGATTGACTAGGTAGCAAAGGAGAGACTAAAGCAAGTTATTACTAAGGCGGGAGAGGACGATTTCCCTGAAATATCTTCAGATCTACCTCAAGTGAATGATCTTCTCTCAAGTAAGTTACTTTCAAGTTTGAAATCTTTTAGTAGGTATCATTTTGCATGGTTTAATGTTGTCATTTTTATTAGCATTTTGTTTCCTTGTGGCTAGTTTTTCATTTTTAATTTTCTATTGAGATTGTTTGATTTTGTAGCATGACCTTATTTTTTTGTAGTTATTGTTAAAACCTAACTAGTTGCTTTGATTTATATATGGTGAATTTTTTATGCAGGGCCTGATTATGAAATTTTACCGACATGGTTTCAGTTTTTGAATAAAGAGCTTGTACGTACCATGTCTTTTTCTGATCATGAAGCTTTTGATCATCCTGTGGCATGTAAGCTTTGGAAGTTTAATCAATACCATCCTTTTCCCCCTGTTGCAATTAAGCGATGCTAATCATGCCCTTTCCACTTTATGGATTTCTTTAAACTATTCATTCTAGGCACTATATTATATTCTCTTATTTATTGTTTCTTCTCCAAAATGATTTGTAGGCATTTTGGTTGTTTCTTCAAGGGATGAGGAACCCATAAATAGATTTATAGACCTCTTTAACACCAACAAATTGCCCTTTCTTCTCAATGATGGTGCAATGGACCCAAAGATTTTGAAGCCTTACTTACTTGTGCATGATAATCAAGATGGTGCTTTAGAGAAGTATGCCACACCTTCTTATTTGTCTATGATTGAAATTATTAAGTGCGATAAGCATGATAAAATGCTGTTAATTCTGCTCTCTAATTTCATAAGGACATGCATGCCTATATAGGTTTAACTTATTATTTTTCTGTGGAGCAATGTGCATATATAATATAAATTTCTTTTTTTTAATTGTTATATATTTATTTTATTTTTCTTACTCTTGTTATTACGACATTTTAAAGGCTGTTGATTAGGCTTGCAAGAATATTTCAATTGTAGCTAATTGAATATATTAGATTACCAACCATATGTATGCATGGAGACATGAAACCAAGGGGACAATGCAAGAACCTTAGTTTGAATAGCTAAAACCTATAAAGAGATTCCTATCATGTATGAAGAAACTTAGTTTATAAAAGAATCCTACATGACACAAAATAAAATGATTTGATTGAAAACATCCTCAAAGAAGTTGTAGGAAATGGAAGCTCATCATGTGTGAGGGAAGAGAACAACAGCAAATAAGAGAATTAGAGCTGAACAAATGAATTGGAAAGGTGGAACTCTAGAAATCTTAGGTAATGTATTTCCTAGCTCCATTATTTCCTACTCCTTAAGCTAACATATTTCCCAACTTCATTACATCTTCTGGTGGACCCTTTACTGCTGCTAGTGTACAAAAGGGAACTAAGGCTCTCACACAATCAAATATGGAGGACAGAAGGAAGAACGGGTTATACTTTTGGTGTGCAGCTAAGTACACGCCTAGCCATAAATGTATTGAGGTATGGTTGTATCATCTCTTATTGGATCCTCAAGATGATGTGGATGGGAAAGACACAAGTCCACAACCTAAGGAATTTTTGGATTTTCAGGAGCATTTGGACAATACTGAGCTTGAAGGAGAGCAGCCTCCAGCTCAAGTTCTTTCTTTGCATGCATTATAGGGCTCCTAAGGAAACAACACAATGAGGGTTGCTGCTACTATTGGTAATGCTACTGTCATCATTCTAATTGATTCAGGAAGTACCCATAATTTTGTGGATACCAAATTGGTAAGGGTATTCAAGTCAAGCGTACAACTAGGTTGAAGGTTACTGTTGCTAATAGTGGTATTTTACATACCCAAGGACAATGTAGGGCAGTATACTGGACATTTAGAGGGAGTCATTTTAGCACCAACTTCATGCTCTTACCTCTAAAAGGGTGTGATCTTGTCCTAGGGGTCCAATGGCTCTTCTCTTTAGGAGATATTATTTGGAACTTCCCTCTTACCATGTAGTTTACTTACCAAGGCAAACACTGTATATTGTAAGGTATTTCACTAGGATCTATACAAATTATGTCTGGATCTCAATCGAGCAAGTTATTCTTCTTCTTCCTTAGCCATGGTCCTTGTACCTTGCTCTTAACTATTGGTGCTCAAGCTTCCTTGTTCATTGCTGCCAATACCTTGGATATAGACTTACACAAATTGTTGGTTGACTTTGATGATGTTTTCAAGTCCCTCAAGGGTTGCCCCCTCCTAGGATGCGAGACCACCACATTCCTCTTAAGGGTGAAATTGTCATGGTCAAGGTTAGGCCCTACTAGTACCCCACATTCCAAAAGAATGAAATGGAAAGAATGATTCAAGAGATGTTTCAGGTTGGAATAATAAGAAACAATTGTAGTTCCTTTGCCTCACCAGTGGTCATGATGAAAAAGAAGGGTGGGAGTTGGCGCTATGTGTAGATTACAGGCAATTAAATCAGCTTATAATCAAGGATAAGGGATAAGTTTCCTATCCTTGTGATTGAAGAGCTGCTCGATGAGCTTAGTCAAGCAACCTTCTTCACCAAGCTGGACTTGAGATTTGGCTATCATCATATCAAAATGAAGGAGCAACACATACACAAAACTATATTTAAGACACATGAGGGCCATTATGAGTTTTTGGTCATGCCCTTTGGCCTCGTCAATCACCTTCGAGTTTTCAGTCTTTGATGAATGCAGTCTTCAAAACACTTCTAAAAAAATTGGTGCTTTTTTTTATGATATCCTAGTGTATTCAATGGATTGGTTTGCTCATTTTATCCATTTAAGGGAGGTCCTTCAATTACTTCTTGAGCATCAGTTATTTTCTAGAAATAGCAAATGTACTTTTGGTACCATTGAGATAGAATACTTGGGCCACATCATTTCCAAAGCTACTAAGGTGGATAGTGTGTTGAACTGGCTAACACCAACTTTAGTGAATGAATTGAGAGGCCTTTTGGGTTTGTCTTGACTATTATAGATGGTTCATTCGACATTATGGGGCAATGACTAAGCTATTGACTACACTGTTGAAGAAGGAAGTAAAATGGGAATGGACCAACACAGCTAATGATGCTTTCTTATAGCTCAATAAAGCCATGTGCAAAACACTTTTTCTAATGATGCTTGATTTCAATTCGGAATATTGCCTAGACACTGATGCAAGTGGTCATAGCATTGGAGCTGTGCTGCATCAACATGGGAAGCCAATTGCCTTCTTTAGCAAGGCTTTAGGAGTAAAGCACCAAACACTCCATTTATGATAAGGAGATGCCTGCTGTCCTTTTGGCAGTAAAGAAATGACACTCCTGTTTGGTTGGTAGAAGATTTCAAATTAAAATCGACCATCAAAGCCTGAGGTTCCTATTTTACAAGCAGGCCATTACTCCTTATCAATAGAAATGGGTTTAAAAAATTCTCAGGTATGATTTTATTGTGACTTATAAAAAAGGCACTCGTAACCTGGTTGCAGATGCCTTATCCAGGAGGCCGCAAGAGGAAGAGGGTCAATTCCTTCAATGTCTTGGTATTGGACTCATCTTTGGACAAGGGTGTTGGACTCATGTGTAAATGATCTTAAAATGCAGTAGTTGTGTGCCAAAGTTCAACAACAGCTCTATTTGCATCTTAAATACTATTGTGAGAGACAGTGACACTCTAAGAAGAGACTTGTTTTAGTATTTTCATGGTGCAACTATTGGAAACAACTTAGGGTAGATGCCACTAGACACAGAATGGTTGGACTTTTCTGTTGGAAGGGACTTTCCAAGAATGGTAGATAATGGGTGCGTGAATGTGTGACATGTCAGCAGTGTAAGGCTAATAATTCCCCACATTCAGGCCTTTTACAGCCATTACTAGTCCTTGCGCGAGCTTGGTCAGCAGTCGGTATGGATTTTATGAAAGGATTGCCAGCTTCAAGGGGCAAGAACACTATTCTTGTGATTGTGGACTGTTTGACCAAGTATGCACATTTCCTGGCCTTAACTCACCCTTTCACTGCATTGGTTATTGCTCAGGAGTACCTTAACCAGGTCTATAGGCTTCATGACCTTCCTAATTCGATAGTGTTTGATAGGGATCATATTTTTACAAGCATATTTTGGTAGGAGTTGTTTAAAAGGTTAGGCACTAACTTGCACATGTCAATTACCTACCATCCAAAAATTGATGGGTAGATAGAGGTTTTAAATAGGTGCCTCGAGGGATACCTTTGGTGCATGACCGACGAGAGGCCAAGTGACTGGTTATTTTGGCTACCATTGGCAGAGTAGTGGTACAACACCAACCATTACACTGCTATCCAATGCACCCTTTATAAGGCACTATATGGTCAAGAACCTCCTCACCATTTGCCTTACTTAGTTGGATCTTCACCTGTGAAAATTGTGGATAGAAGTTTACTACACCGAGAGATAGCCTGACAATTGCTTAAGTTCCACCTTAAAAGAGCACAGAGTAGAATGAAATAGATAGCCGATCGAAAAAGGAGTGACTGAGAATTTCAGGAAGGGGACTTGGTGTATCTGAAATTGCAACCCTATTGACTACACTCCATGAGATGATTCATGAACCAGAAGCTTGTCACGAGCCAGAGTTTAAAGCCCGTTATCATCGCACATAATGAGTCTCATGGAGGTCTATCATTAACATTGGGATCATTTAGCCCACATGAGCTAGTTTGATTAAGAGAACTGTTGGTGAAGCTTGTCAAATTAAAGTTTGGTTGGCCTAATGATGAAGACATGATAATATAGGCTACTTTGCTAAATATGGGAATTAATCTTAGAAGATTGAGGGGAATCATATCTTATAAGATTAGATTTGATTATGTAATTAATTATGTAATCATATAAAATCTCATGATTTAAGGAATAAGCTAATTTCATCCGTTGATGTAACTTGATCTTTACCGTCGATTGTGGAGGAGCTCAACTATAAATAGTGAGCCTCCATTTGTAAAATCACTCCATTCCTAGTTCCTTCTTTAATTGTTTCTTTGTGAATACAATAGTGAGAGTATTTACTCAAATTTCTCTCTTCTTCTTGTTTTCTGTGGCTTTCTGTTCTAGTTCGCTTTTTTTGGCTAAGTTGCTTTCGCTATAGAAATTGGTACCTTGGAGGAATTCCTTGTGAATCCTCGATTGTTTGGTAGTTAGGTTGACTTAGGCGTGTGTGAAAGAAAAGAATCACCTAAGGTCGCACGGTACGTGAGATTAAAATTCTAGTCCTGTGACAGTTGGTATCCGAGCAAGCGTTGTGAATGCACCGTTAAGATGTTGAAAAAAAGTTGTTGATCAGGAGTGGGCTAAAAAACATATGTTGTTAGTTGTAAAAGAATGAGGGAAAATATCTCGAGAATTTATTGGAGGACGTAAAGGATCGCATAGAAGACTGCAGAGAAGACTCTGTGACCAAGTCCCTCAAATTCACTAGGGAAAAGGTGCAAAAGTTGCTGAATTCCCATAGGAATAAACTGATGAAGAGGAATGATGCTATCGAGGCCATGGTAATGGCTTTGAAGGAGGAAACAATGGCCACGACAAAGGTTTTAAGCACAAGAGTAGAGGAGCTTGAGGGAGAGCTTGCCTTGTGTCAAGCAACTGTGGGGAATGAAGGAGTGTCAAGTGCAACACTCAATAGTAAGGATGTCTTGAAGTCTAAAAAGTTTGCAGGGACAAGACTTGCATGCGATGTGGAAAATTTCTTGTGAAAGGAGAACTACTTCCTTGCTAAAGGCATCATGGAGGATGCGATTAAGGTAAATATTGCTTTAATGTTTCTTACTGATAGTTTTCTTTTATGGTGGCAAGGCGGATCCACAAATAAAAGGCATAGTAAGATTGAAACGTGGAAAAAGTTTCAAAATAAGTTGAAGGGACAATTTTACCCAAAATTTGTTAAGGAAGAAGCTTGGGAAAAGTTGAATTGCTAACACAATGAGGCACAATTGGGGAATATGTTCGAGAGTTCAAGGAACTCATGGTCCAAGTTAAAGATGTGACCGAGATAGAGGCATTACTTGCTTTCAAGAATGGATTGAAGTCGTGGGTCAGACAGGAAGTGGAAAAAGGAGGTTTCCAAGAGCTGTTGAAAGCCATGACGGTAACGAAGTTCGTGATAAAGCTTGGTCTAGGGAAAGATAAGCTTGGATCTTCCAAGTCTGATTGAAAGGGCATACGTAAAAAGGATTACAAGGAAGATGTTGACGGCGGTGGAATGACAACGATGGTGGTAATGGGAAACCACAAGTTGGGAAGAAGAAACCTAACAAGAAAAAGGGCAAGTTGAAATGCTTTTTATGCGACTGCACACATATGTTGAAGAAATGTCCAAGGAAATCTGTACTTTCTAGGAAAGGTAAGTCGGAAGGTAAGGCCGCTAGATTTGATATGAGTGCAAGGAGTGTCGAAGCCAAGAAGGCAGAAAGCTAGAAGAAATCAATGGAGTGCTTCTTGTGTTAGGATCCGCATAGGTTGCGAAAGTGTTCGAAGAAGTTTGCCATCAAAGGGGACGATGGGGCATATAGCGCCTAAGAAGCTTGGGTCGAGCAAGGAAAAGTCAAAGCCAAGGGGGCAGGAGAAAAAAGAAGCAAATAAAGTACTTCTTGTGCCGTGGTTCACATGAGTTGCGATACTGTTTAAAGCAAACTGTGGTGGTCAAGGAAAAGGCAACATCAGAGCTTGTTGAGTCATCGTCGGGGTTTTGGGCTTCAACCCAAGAAATAGGTGAGTTTGTCATCGGACTTAATGGAGCAAGTCGCGATGAAAATAGTGAAGCTGGGACTAATGAGGCTTAATTTCAGAAAAACGACGGTGTTGGCTAAGTCGTCGACGAGGCTTTCACCAATGGAAGAGGTGAGTTTGGTATTGAACTTAATGGATGATGCTGCGCTGCAAACTTTGAAGCAAGGATCAATGAGGCTTAATTCTATTAACATATCGGAGGAGCTTCAACTTATGGGAAAAGTGGGTGGTGCCTCATAGGCGTGAGCACTCGATTGAATCGAATCGAATGAAATTATTTTTAATTAATCGAGTTTTCAAATCTTATTTCATCATTCTAACCAAATTTGAAATTTTTACGAATTAAGTTGAGTGAGTTAGAATCCGAATCAAATAGAATATATTTGTTCATGTTAAATTTAAAAAATGATTTTGGTGTTGTTTATTTGCATGTAATTTTTTTTAAAAAATAATTTTCTTTAAAGTTTTTTTCTTGAATTCGTCATTATAGGAATTTTGATTTGAGGGGTTTGAATGAACTGATGAAGAAAAAAAAGAATGGAGGGTTTAATTTAAGTTTTTTGTAAAGAAGAAAAAGGAGAGAAAAATTTATTTGGGATTTAAATTAAGGGTTCTTTTAAAAAGAATAAATGTGATATTTGGGAATTGAGAGTTCTAAGTTTGAATTCAAGTAGAAAATGGAGATAAAATCTTGACTTTTGGGGAAATTGGGATGATGGGATTGGCCAGGTTTTGGGAAATTGGGAAAATGACATATGGGCTTTTTTTGGGGGGGAATAGGGTGGGTTTGGACTTTGGATAGAAATAGGGTGAGTTTGAGTTTGGGGGTGGGGAATATAAATTTAAAACTTAAAATTATATAATTTGTATTCGATTTATTCGAATTATTCAAATTTGAAAATTCAATTCGACTTGAACTCAAAATTCGAAAAAAATCTTCGAGTTGATTCGATTAACTCGAATAACTCGATTCAAATAATTTGAAATTCGAAATTTTTTTCAAATTTTTCGAGGCGAATCAAATTTTGCTCACTTCTAGTGCATTAGGCTTGACGAAAGTGGTGATGCAAGTTGGACAGTTGAATCGAGTAAACGCGACGAGTAAGATACATTCGGAACACATTGATTGTGTTTTGCATTCTAACTTGTTGGCTTGACAAGGGAGTAGGGGCTCTTTTAGAGTTCTTAATCAAGGAGGCCGAGGGATTGTGGGCAATTTAAAGCCAAGTAGTGTGAATCAAGGGGATTCCGATGGAGACAAGTCAGAATGTGTGGGCAAGTGAGAGCGGAGACTTCTTGTCAAGAGATGTACCAACGAGTGAGATGATTCGAGTTATGAGGTAACGAAAGTCGAGGTGAAAGTTTCGAAAGAAGGGACGACCCAATAGTGAGACTAGTCAGGAAAATGCTAAGGCGTCGAGATGAGACCGAGACGAATCAAGTTAGTGCCATTTTAATGCCGCAATAAGGGCGTTGCGTGAATGGGCGGAGGAGAATGTCACGAGCCAGAGTTCAAAGCTCATGACCATCGCACACAATGAGTCCCATGGGGGTCTATCATTGACATTGGAATCATTTAGTCTAAATGAGCTAACTCGATTTAGAGAACTATTGGTCAAGTCTGTCAGATTGAAGCCTAGTTGGCACAATAATGAACATATGACAACATAGACTACTTTGCTAAATATTGGAAGTAATCTTAGAAGACTGAGGGAAATCATATCTTATAAGATTAGATTTGATTTGATTATATAGTCTTGTAAAATCACATGATTTAATGGATAGATTAATCTCGTCCGTCGATGTAACTTGATCATGACATTGATTGTAGGGGAGCTCAATTATAAATGGAGAGTCTCCCTTCATTTGTAAAATCACTTTATTCCTACTTCATTTTTTCATTGTTTCTTTGTGAATACAATAGTGGGAGCAACTTCTTTCTTGTTCTTGTTTTCTATGGCTTTCTGTTATAATTTGTTTTCTTTTAGCTAGTTGCTTTCACTATACAAATTGGTGTCTTGGAGGAATTCTTTGTGAATTCTCGATTGTTTGGTGGTTAGGTTGACTTAGGAGTTTGTGAAAAAAAAGAATCGCCTAAGGCTGCACGGAATGCAAGACTAAAGTTCTAGTCCCCTGACAATTCTCACCAAGGTATTTTGGTCCGTACATAGTGGAAGCACGAATTGGGAAAGTGGCCTATCGATTAAAGTTGCCACCTGACTCCAAAATCCACCAGACCTTCCTTGTATCTTAATTAAAAAAAAACATGTGGGGAAAACTCCAAGCCAAATTAGTCTGCCACTAGTTAACACTGATGGAGAAGAGTCATTGAGAGTACTACAACGGAGGATGGTTCGCAGTGGAGACCATGCAGTCATTGAGGTTTTGGTTGAGTGGGCCAATACCTTCCCTGGGTACTCAACTTGGGAGGTGCTCCACGACTAACAGCAAAAATGGCCCCATTTCGATCCTTGAGGACAAGGATCTTTCGAGGAGGGCAATATTGTTATGGAATGAAAATGTTTTTGTTATTTTCTGTTTTCTTTTTCCTTTAATGATCGTTGGTGCTGCGCACCGTTTTGGTTGGTAGGACTTTAATTGAAACGGTCTGGTTTGCTTGTCTTATAGAGTAGCTAGAACGCAGCGTTTTGGGCAGCATAGTTAGTTAATTGAAACGGTGATGTTTGAGGGAAGGTTACAGCTGTCAATAATAGCTCGTGGCAACCAACCCCTTGGCCATTATGCACTCCTATTTCTAGTGGGAATGGTGTAAAGGGATGATTATGAATGATTGTGAATTTTTCTCTCTTTCTCCTTTCAACTCCTTGCTTCTTTCTTCGCTTATCTCAGTCAAATTTCACATTCACTAAGTATCACGTATCAGAAAACAACAGTAATTAAGAGAATTAGGACTGAGCAAACAAATTAGAACGAAGATGGAACTCTAGAACACTTAGGGTTATAGAAAACCTCTAGTTTTTCTATTAATTCAAAGAAAATAATCAAAATAATAATAAGGGCTGTAAAGCCCATATGGACCATTTCTTCTTGCAAGTAAAGTTACTAGGCTTTCTTGCAAATAAAGTTTTATTCCTAGCCCTAGCTTTAAACCCTAAAGATAACTAAAAACCCTAGCCGTCTGTAATATATCTAATGCTTTAAAATAAATACTATAAGATAAAACTAAAACAATAAAATGTTATAATATAAATTAAAGCTCCTACGTTAATGTGAAAAAGGGAACGACTTGAGCTTTTGTTGAGGATAGGAAGTGCAGTTTCAGACTGATTTTCATTCATCTTATGCCATTCAAGAATTTGTCATTAGTTCTACTTGCTTGTGGGGATGGTTTTGATAATATGATTACTAAAAAGGAAGTTGAAGACCTGATATAGATTGCATAATAACATCATGCGTATTTCAGTTAATTAACATGGATGCCTTGTGAGGAAAGAACAAATGATGATAAGATCTGTAGCGCAGTCAGATGAAACTTGAAAGTTCTTTAATTTTCTTATTTTTTCTTTCTTGTTTGAAGGGCTACTAAACTTTTGACTGAGATGAGAAGTACATTTGGCCCAAATGACTGTCAATTACTTTGCATTAATTCTTCTCAAGATGGGCAGACTCACCATAAAGATACCCCTTGGGCTACTTTTGTAAATTACTTGACTTTGAAGGATTATTATCTTTCAGTTACATACTTGTTCGTAGGGAAATGTTTGGGAATCTTATGTTGGTTCAAGTTACCAGCAAAAGTATTTGATAATGTCAGTCTAATGCTTTATTTTGTGTACTTTTGTGTCAGAGATCTGATGCTTTAGCTACTGAACATCTTGGTCGCTTCCTCAATCTGGATGACCTTAATGAAGTAAGATTTTCAGCAACTTTGTATGATATCCTTGGATAACCCTGTTTGTACATCTACTTATGGTTGCATAATCTGGAAACAGATTAAGAATCTCATGCAAGAATTATCATCTAAACACATCATTCCTTACATGGAACAAAAGATACGTTTGTTGAACCAACAGGTATTTTAACTCCCAAAATGTCTTCATATCTATTGCTTATTATTTTATGTTTTAATGTTTGTTTCTTATTGACTTTTCGTGTTCTTATTCCTCTTGTCATGTTTCATATTAAAATTAGGTTTCTTCTACAAGGAAAGGTTTTAGGAACCAATTTAAAAACTTATGGTGGAGGAAGGGGAAGGAAGATGCATTAGACACCACAAATGGTCCTGTGTGAGTATGCTGTTCATTCATTGAAATTCAAGTTTATTTCTTATTTCTTGAGTTATCCTAATTTAGTTTTATTTTTTCTGTTCATAGGTAAAACTTTAGTTCAATTGAATCTCAGATTAGAGTTTTGGGTGACTATGCATTCATGTTACGAGACTATGAGCTTGCCCTCTCCAGCTATCGCCTAATTTTCACTGATTACAAGCTTGATAGAGCCTGGAAGCGCTATGCTGGTGTGCAGGTTGCTTCAAATGTTATTGATTTGTTTATATTGTAAATATACCATTTTCTTTTGCTCTTTATGTTCATGCACCACTTGAAGTTGATTTTTGTGTTTCATGCGAATGTTTTTCATCTTCCTAATTAAAAGAAAGTTTGGATTCCTTTTCATTCTCATCGGCATAGGTGTCGCAAAAACTTTCTACCAGTATGTTTGGGTTTACTTCTTGGGTTATTGCGTGTCTATTTTCAAACTTAATATGTTTTGTTCATTTCTTCAGGAGATGATGGGACTTACATACTTCATGCTTGATCAATCAAGAAAAGAAGCAGAGTACTGCATGGAAAATGCATTTAATACCTATTTAGTATGTATAGTTCTTGCCTCCTTTCCTGTTTCCTTGTAATTTTTAGGCTTTATTATGAATTCGGTTTGTTGGAATTCTTTTAGCGGCCTTAATTTGCTACATCACTATCCATATTATGGAACCCATTTTTAATCTGAAGTGATTTGATTATTGATGTCATGAAGATGACTTATGGTATTGGGGATGTTTTGGGGATTTTTCTTTTGCTACAATGAACTAAGTCTTATACTGGTTTGTGTAAGTAGTTAGTAATGGTGTGGTGACCACTAGGAGTTGCTGATATCAAACAAACTTTTTTATAGAGCAAATTCCAATGAGTGTTAACATTCCCGGTTGTGATTTCGCATTTTCTTTTTCAAATCATGCAGAAGCTTGGGTCTGCTGTTCAACAAAATGCTACGAGATGTGGTCTTTGGTGGATAGAGATGCTGAAGACAAGAAATCAGATTAAAGAAGCTGCCACTGTTTATTTCCGCATTTGTGGTGAGGTAGTGTTCCATTTCCTAGTAATTGCTTTGGGTGAGTGCATATTATCTGTAATTCACAACTTTTAATTTTATTTTTATTTTCATCCCTTAGGATCTTTTACATTCGGCTGTGATGCTTGAGCAAGCTTCTTTTTGCTACTTATTATCAAAACCACCAATGCTGAATAAATATGGGTTTCATCTTGTTCTCTCTGGTGATCATTATAAAAAATGTGATCAGGTATCCAAATCCAGAAGTACTGGGATAATATATCAACTTCTCCATCGAATATTTTACAGTGATTTCTTTTTCAGATTAAACATGCGATACGCACATATAGGAATGCTGTTTCTGTTTACAGAGGAACCACATGGAACCTTATTAAGGATCATGTTCATTTCCACATTGGACAGTAAGCTACATAGACAGTGCAGCTGGGTCCTATACAAATTTAATGGTTTCGTATTTTTATTGTGGAATATTGCTAATAAAACTTGCTTGATATAGGTGGTATGCTTCTCTTGGCATGTATGATGTTGCAGTCACTCATATGCTGGAGATCTTGGCCAGCAGTCATCAATCAAAGACATCACAGGAGCTATTTCTGAGAGATTTTCTTCATATTGTTCAGGTGGATCAGTAATGCTAGCTTGATTTCCTTGGTGTTTTGTAGACTGGGGAAAGCAAAAATAAAATAGGTGCTTCTTGGGTCATAGAGAATCTATCATTTTTTTGAAAAGTGGGATTCTCTAATTAGTTTTGTCACATGTAAGTTTAACAGGATTTATCTAATTGCATTTTTCTTGGATGATATAGAAAACTGGAAAAATGTTTGAGGTGTTGAAACTTCAGTTACCTGTTATCAACATTTCCTCACTTAAGGTCATTTTTGAAGATCATCGAACTTATGCATCTCCTGCGGCTGTAAGTTGAATTATTATTTTTTGTTACCTGGGATTTTGAAAATTTTTTTGTTCAATTTTCTTGAAGATGCCTCTTTCTAGATCTCAATTTCCCCACTTTGTTTCTGTGTCACTGTTAATTGATGGATTATGCATGCATGCAAAAGCACTCACATAAATTTTAAATGTAGTGATCTTGCTGACGTTGGAATATGGATCATGCTGGTGATGGATTGCTGAAGCATTGCTTGTTGGAGGCACATGATTTTTTGTTTAGTTTTTGTTCACGATTGTGATTTTTATGCATGGAATTACTGAATTCTATTTATAAACATAACCACATTTATTTTCCTGTGATCTGTTTGTATGCTTAATGAATATGTTTCAGAAAATGATTTATATGATTTCTGCATGATGCCATTGTTGTTCTTTCTTAGGCGACCATCACAGAAGGTATATGGCGTTCACTGGAGGAGGATATGATCCCATCATTGTCTGTCAAGTCCAACTGGCTGGATGTGCAATCAAAGCTTATTCCGAGAAAATATAAAGAATCAAATATTTGTGTGGCAGGAGGTATGAAGGTGTTACTACATTACATAATGCCAATAATTGTTTTCTGGGACAAAAAGATGTTCTGTCCATCTTAGAGTTCTGTCAAGACAGGCTTAAGAAGGTTTTTTAGCTTGTGACTGGTTCACATTCAGCTAAATTTTACTTTTGAGCAACAAAGCATTACATAAATTTTAGTCAGTGAGGCCAGCTTTCTCTTTTATTGTTTCCGAACTACCTGAATGGACCAAAGCTTGAACCAATATAAAGCCTAGTACCAAGTGCTGCAAAATTTGTCCTGAAGTTCCATATTGCTTATTGCCTTGAGAAATTTTATTCTACAACTATGTCATGTCTGTCTATCAGCGATTAACAAAATATCTAGATCACGCTCTTTGCTGCTATTGTCTACAGAGTTTTAGCCTAATTGTTTCCCTAATTTCATCTTGTTTTTGCTATGACAGACATCTAGATGGAGTTCCTTTGGGAGATTTAATTCTTTTATTTTTTATTTTATTCCCAATTGGATACTTTCTAGAACATGAGGCAACCACCCCAAATCCATCCCTAATACTTCGATGCCTAGAATTAAACTCAAAACCTGAAGTTCTTTCTAGCAGAGATACAAGTTTGCCCATGGAAGACTCTGATTTGCTGACTGTATTTCAATCATTAAAATGTATGTTAGTCTTAATGTGTATAGTCAAAACTTTTCTTTTTCACTTTAAGTGACTTTTTTGAAACTAAATGTCAAAAGTTCCCTGGAATATTAAAGGTGAATGAAGCTTGAGTGTATTTTCTTTTTATCAATTTCAACTGGAAGAACACAATTTTGCTGAACTTTCAAAGTGCTTCTTGGGACAACTGGGATCACAAATTGGCAGTCTAAAGCTCATAGACTTGTTAGGTATAAAAGAGTGAGAGATTCTTAAAATGAAAGGAGACAAAAATGCATGCTTTGCATGATTCTTGGAGGGACATGATGGTTGAAGTTTGTTAACACGGGGAAATATTTTGCCCTTGGTTGCACTAATTTTTTGTTCTTTCAGTTCTATTAGTTCGTAGAAATAATTATGCCACGGTATTAACTGGATGCAGCCTAGGTAGCGTAGTTTATTGTGATTGGGAAGGGAGAATGACTACCAATTTTAAATTTCTTGCTGTCATACAAACGTATAGGATGATATTTTTTTGGGTTACTTTATAAAGTTTACAATGTTATCCTGCTCAGTTTACTGTAGAATATTCACCTGCCAAAGGTTACATGTTCGGTTACTCATGAAAAAGATTTGTTTTTATGAGATTGGTGGCTGGCCTCCTTTTGATCTTTGGAGTATGAAATGATATTTTGATTTTAAAAGTAGAATGCTTGAGAATGATTAATTTATTCTACGGAAATCAGCTTGTAGACTTTTTTTTGGCAATGATGCAATTGGTAGTGACCTAGAATTTTTTAGGATTCATTGTTCAATTAGATGTCCTGCACTAATCCTTTCCTAGCATATCTAGAAAGCTTTCACATTCCTGAGAAGAAATTGAGATTCAACTTCAACTCAATTGAAATCTCAAACTTTAACCATTAGAAATGTAAAATAATCAGTTAATGATATGATAAGGAGGTGTACTTTATTGTTATATTGATTTTTTTTTTATTTTCTTTATCTGCTTGCAGAAGTAATAATAGTGGATATTGAATTTAAAAACCCTCTGCAAATCCCTATTTCCATCTTAAGTGTTTCATTGATATGCGATCTTTCTGCAAATCCTGAAGAATTGACCTCTGGCAAGTTGTCAAAATCTATTACATTTTACTTTGGCTATTGTTCCTTTCTTCAGTTTATTTATAATTTGACTAAAATTCACTTATTAACCTTTTTATTATTATGCAGAGGCAAATAGTTCAAACTTCGAGCCCCAGAATGATGAATACAAAACATCAACTTCCACTGGGTATGTGTGGCTGCTATCTACATATATGTACAATGCATATATATATATATATATATATATATATATATATTCATTTGTATGTATTGAATGTGTGTTTATGTATTTACAATAATTCTTTCTTTTGGGAAGTTCCTATATATCATTGTCGAACTGTGTACAACTTCTAACCGTGTTTGTACAACAAATGCAGGGATATTAATTCATCCTTGGTTTTATCGGAGGTTGACTTTTCACTGGAAGGGGGTGAAACAATCTTGGTACGTATTTTACAGAATACTTTTAATAAATTATATAAATAAGTGATGGTATGAATTGTTATCTGCTACTAAATTGTAATTGTGAAGATTTCTAAAAGCTCAATCTGGTTTTATGGTTTTTATAGACTTATAGGTTCTTATGTAAGCAATTGAAATCATGTGGAAAAATAGTTATTCACACGATTGATGTTCTTATTGATGGAGTGTAAATAACTAAAGTATTTCTTTTCATTTTATGCTATAATTTTCTGAACTTTTATTTGCTATATCGTATTTTTCAGGTGCAACTAACCGTTACACCAAGAGTAGAAGGCATTCTGACAATTGTTGGTGTTAAATGGAAATTGTCAAGTTCAGTAGTAGGCTTTCATAATTTTGAGTCTAACTCTGTGAACAAAAGAATTGCCAAGGGAAGAAGGAAAGCCAAGCAAGCCAAGCATTCGCCCAGCGCTGACTTGAAGTTTATAGTGATTAAGGTGCATGTGTCTCCTATAAACCTGCTTTTTGCAATCTTCCTCAATATCTTTCTGTTGTGCAACTGCATCTAACTTGTGCTGTTTACGATGAATGTCTAGAGTCTACCCAAGCTTCAGGGTTCTATTCCTTCTTTACCAGAAAAAACATATGCGGGAGACTTGCGACATCTTGTGTTGGAGTTAAATAACCAATCAAAATTTCCTGTCAAGGTCTGGTTTTCTTTACTCATTTTAGTGTTGTAATCTATATTCTTTACCATGTTGCTGCTGACCGAGTTAGTATCAACCAGTTTCATTCCATTTTTTAAAATTTAATCTGCATCTCGATCTTGTATTTGGTTTAGGTTTTCCTAGATTAATTAAAGACAGCATAGGCATCATGTTGATAAAGGTAGGTATGGCCATGGTCAATGGCTGAACCACAGAGTGATATTATGTGATTATCTACTATATTCATTTATAGAGCCGTCAAAATATTTTAAAACTAGCTATCAAATGCTTTTTCTGGTAATAATCTGTCATTCTTAATTTTAAAGATTGGCATATCCATATAATTTATGTTGCTTAAACTTTACAAATAAATTTATGCATGGATAAAAATTTGTTTGGTTGTCATTGTCTTTACCAGGTTTTTGTTAAAAAACACGTCTTAGACTTTGTTTAGCAAGGCTTTTCAAAAGCATTTTTGGGAAAAAGCTTTTTTCAGCCATAAGTAAATGCTAAACAAAATAGCTTTTGAATCCAAATACAAAAGCTATAATTTCTAGCTTTTGCGTTTGAAAAAAGTACTTTTAGAGTCATATGGTGTTTTTAACCTTCATTTATAATCTAATATATTTTATGTAATATTATATTGGTTATGCAATTATTTCCCTTAGATAAAAAAAAGTATACAATTATTTTATGTAATAACTTATACATTTGAATTTTGGGTAAACTACAAAACTAGTCACTTTTGTTTGTCTTAGGTTATATTTTAGTCACTTATGTTTGAAATGTTACGTTGTAGTCACTTATATTAGTATTTTGTTACGAAGTGATCACTGTGCCGTTAAGTTCCGTTATCTCCCTAACAGTAATCTTACGTGGCAGTCCAACTAGGTTTTAAGTGCCAATTTGAATTTTCAAATGGAATGAGAATAAATCTTTAATTAAATAAATTTAATTAATTAAAAATTTTAAACCTTAAACTTTAACTGAAAAAATTCTAAACCCATTTCCATACACCTCTCTTCTTCATCTTCATTTTCATCTTCTTCCTTTTTTATTTCAATATCTTTAGTTACAAATCTGTCTCAAAGCTTGAATCTTTAAAACTCATTAATTCAAAGATTCAATATCTTCTTCCCGTTAAGTTTATTTGGGTTAATGGGTTTCAAAGATTCAAGTTTTGAGACAGATTTGTAATTAAAGATGTTAGAATCAAAAGGGAAGAAGATGAAGATGAAGAAGACAAGTGTGTGGAAATAGGTTTAGGGTTTTTTCAGCTAAGATTTAGGTTTAAAAATTTTAATTAATTAAAAATATATTCTCATTCATTTGAAAATCCAAGTTGGCACTTAAAATTTAGTTGGACTGCCATGTAGGATTACCGTTAGGGAGATAACGGAACTTAACGGCTGAGTGATCACTTCGTAACAAAATAATAACATAAGTGACTAAAACGTAACATTTCAAACATAAGTGACTAAAATGTAATCTGAGACAAACAAAAGTGACTATTTTTGTAATTTACTCTTGAATTTTTAATGATTATATTTTAAAATTTAAAAATATAGTTATTTTATATATTCAAATTAAAATTTACAAAAAATTAATATTAATTGCGTAAAAATATTTAAAAATTATATTTCATATATCACCATATTAATAATGAGTTACTATAAATTATTTTATTATATTTTTATTGAAGTATCATAATATTAATGAATTTAAATATTATTCAAGTGCATATTTTTTTATTATTTTAAAACATCAAGTCTAAAATAGACATTTTATTTCTCAAAAATACTTTTTGACAGCAATACTGAACACTTAAACCAAACTTTTCGAAAGCAGTGTTAACTATCTCTTAGATATGTTTGGGACTTTAATTGGTACAGCCTCAGTGAAGCCCAAGCTTGGCATGGATCAATTGCTATTGGTGTACCCTCATATATATGATTTCATGCTTGTGCTGCGTGTCTTTATATAATAGATTAATAAATGTTTATTGATTCTATAATGCGGGTTATGATGATATTTTGATAGAATCTAAAGATGAAGATCAGCAACCCGAGATTTCTAAATGCTGGGAATCAGAGGTATTTAAATGGAGAATTTCCTGCTTGCTTAGAAAAGAAGTTGAATGCTGAGCAAAACGGTGAGCAAGCTAATGCTAAGAAAATGTTGCAGAATGTGTTCTATTTTCCTGAGGTCTGTTTGGAATGTTTCCCTGTGCATTTATCAAGTTGTTAGCACCTCATCCTTTTTCATTCATAAAATCTATACTGTCTATGCTTCAGGACATATCAGTGCAGGAGGAAACATCATTATCTTGGCCTCTTTGGTTTCATGCTGCTGTTCCTGGCAATATTTCTTTGTACATTACTGTATATTATGAAATGGAAAATGTATCAAGCATTATGAAATTCCGCACTCTACGTATGCATTATAATTTGCAGGTATGTTCTTGAGTAGGAAAAGGTTGAGGTATCTTAGTTTGAATTCTGCCTTTACATTTGCTATATATGTAGTAACTTAAACTATAAATTGTTTCTTAATGAGATCTAGCTTTGTCTGTGAATTTTATTTATTAAGAAATGGATAAAGGTACAATCAACATTTAATGTATTTATGTTAGAGCACAATATGGTTTATACAAAAAAGCTAAGTTGGAAATGAAATTGATTGGGGGAGCAATATGTTGCTGTAAATTAATAGAAAATATCCTTTAAAGTTAAGTTATAATTTCACGCATCTAAACTTTCTCATGAAAGACTGATACTGAGACCAAACCTCCCACTTCTTGTTATCAAAATAAATTCTAAGTACTTAAACTAGGGTTGAAAGTAGGATGTTAAAATGCTAATATATGTTCTCTGATTGTAGTCAGGAAAAATCTCCTTAGAAAACTATTTATATTTACCAATTATGTTTGAAGCAATTCTTCCATTCTTGTGTTATCTAAGTATACATCGCGTTTGGTTCTTTTTCCTTTTTTTTTTTTTTTTCTATTTTAACTTTTTTATTAAAGAAACCTTTATTATTTTGAATGGTCATATGGCAATACTTTGTTGATCATGTGTTTTTGCCTCTATGCATGAATTGCTACCTCACCAATTTTAATATATTCTGTTCATCTTTGTTAGGTTTTTCCATCGTTGGATGTATCATTTGAACTTAGTCCTTGTCCATCAAGATTGGAAGAGTTACTCTTGCGTATGGATGTTGTCAACAAGACCAGTTCTGAATGTTTCCAGATTCATCAGTTGTCTTCTGTTGGGCAGCAGTGGGATATCTCATTGCTTCAACCTGTTGATAGCATTTTACCTTCTCAATCCTTATTTGCTGGTCAAGCATTGTCATGCTTCTTCATGCTTAAGGTTGGTACAACCATACAAGAACTTGCACCTTGGATTATTCATCTGGTAAAATATTTTGTGTACTTTTCTACTGGAAGCAAAACTATTTTGTGTCTTCTGTTAGTTACGATAAAAGTTATACTGTTAGTGGGATAATTTTACCAGTATAACTTCTATCGTAACTAACAGAAGACACAAAATAGTTTTGCTTCCAGTAGAAAAGTACAGCAAGAGCCAGGGGTTTCGGCTAGGGTTTTGTAGAGTGTTTGATCAAATACCTTCCTGTTGGTTCTGTGGGACAAAATAGTAGTTTTAATTGTGATGTACTTTTGAATCTAAGCCAGCAAGAGCTATTGGTAAAAACCTTACAGACAGTAAAAACATCTGGTAAGTGTTAGATTGGGGTCTTGGTTGTGATCCAGATTGGAGTTAGCGTGATCTCTAACGTCGTACAGTATGCATAAGTTGCAATTCTACATATTCTATTAATCTTATCATCTTTTAGTGCTAGGTAGCATGCTATTGGCTGCATATTAGCTTGTTGGATTTGTTTGTTGTTGTGAGTTATTGTATTGCCAAATAATATTTATTTATTTATTTTTCAGCTTAACTAGTTGACTTTAAATTGTAATCTACTTTAATTTTCATTTCAGTATCGCAGGAAGTCATCAACTTCTGAAGACAGTAATCCTCTTTTCCTCCAGAGTGATGTAAGACTTGGACCTCCGGGAAACAGTGAAGCCCTCTTCGATGTATGTTCTTCACCTTTGGCTGATTTCCACGATTATGAGAGATTGTACCAGGGAATGTCATGTCAGGTTAACTTTCTTCTTCTTATCATGCCATTTCTGTAAGAACTAACTAGAAATGTCTATCCTTATGTTGACTATTATACATAAAAATTACCGTTACAGTCAAAATCTGACACAGGTTATCTGATATTTATATCACCATTTCATTCTTGACTCAAAAGCATATATAGTTGATGATGATAATGGTGCTCCATTTTCAGACTAGATAGATGTTCTTTGATTTCACTAGTCTTCTGATGCATTAAGTTTTTATGTTTTCATGGACCAGGGGAATGTTGATTTCATTTTCATCACTCAACTGCGGAGGGGTAATATTGATTCTGGTGCTCCTCGTACACCACATCTCTTTTCCCATCATGTTTGTCATTGCAGGTGAGACTCAGGCAACTTTTTAATGATGAATTTGTTAGATACCACTTTCTCTGATGAGTTTGTATCATATCATTTTGTTAGTCTTTCTAGCTTCAGTCCAATATCTTGGTTCGTGAATGGGCCTCGGACCATACAACATAACTTCTCAGCTTCTCCATGCGGAGTATTTTTGAAGATGACTATAAACAATTCTTCTGATGCTGCTTCATCTGTCCATATCAAGACCTTTGATCCCCCAGTAGTAACAGCCAATCGATGGATGGTACTGCATCTCAGTCAAGTCTCCCTCTGGAAAATCTAGCAGGGTGGTTCAGCATTCCAGCAGTGAATGACACGAAAGTCGTCACAACCAATGCTCTTGCAAAACGTAGTACAGCGTCAGATTCCCTGGAAAGTGCCCCCCAGTTCATTTGGACAGGTTCAAGCTCTACTAAACTCGAACTTCAACCTAGGTCGACAGCTGAAATTCCTCTTCAGGTCTGTGTTTTCGCTCCTGGAATATACAATTTATCAAACTATGCTTTGAATTGGAATCTAGCACCCATTGAAGAAAGTCAAGGAGAAGCAAACAAGTCTTCGGGAGAGTGCCAAGGATATCCCTATTATCTTACAGTGCTGCAATCTGCTTAAAATGCGAGGCTTATCAGGTTTACTAATTCTGTGTACCCTTAACAATCGGATCTTACTTGTGGTTTTGTAACATGTAAATTATGGTCCCTAAAATGTATGATTATTGGTATAAAATACGAATTGAGAAAGCCTCTGGAGGTAATAGAAGAAACCTTTTTTTTTTGAGTTTTCACAATCATAAGGGAACAGAACAGATTTTTATGTTACTTATTAATGTAAATGGACTCAGAATATTTGATTGTAGAAAATCAGTAACACTTGATACAATTGTTTCATCCATCAGCGGACTTTAAGTTTCAATTGTTTAACTTTGTAGTTTGGATACTTGATTTATATGACAACAGTATTTATATTCATCAAAAAAATGTTATTCTTTTTCAAATTAAATAAATAAAGGGTAAAAGATTGGAAAATATACTTAGAAAAATTTCACTTTATGTCATGGAAGAAAAACCTTGCTACCGGTTGTGCTGAATATGCCGTGATTTCTGTCAGTTAATTTGGTTATTTTGTTTGTAAAGAACTTACTAAAACATTGCGTTTCTTTTAAGTTTTTTAAGTGTAATTATATGAGGTCGTTTTGAGGACAAGGGGTAGAAACCATACTAAGTTAAACGTCGTTGTTTAAGTGTTGATATTTTTAAGCTAAACGAATTGTTTTGGGGGAGCATCTGAGATAGGTGCTAGATTGTCTGTTACTTACTAAAATGGCAGAGGGTACCAAAGCATGTTATGAAATCAAATTATCAAATTTTTTTTCTTAATTTTTTTCTCTCTTCTCTGCATTTTCTCTTCTCTTTCTCTTTTCTATTAAGCTATTATTCTCCGAGTGTTACAAAGGTATTAGAGCTACTCGGTCCTCATGCCCAACGAAGGGATTACGACCAGGTTACAGAAGGAAATGAGCACAATGCAGAAGTTGTCCCAACTACATGAAGAAATCGACTCCAAGATTGACTCATATCCTAGGGAGTTTCATGAAACTGTGAAGAGTGAAATTCACACTGAACTGCACTCCCTTAAAGGTGTTATTGAGCAGTACTTTGGAACACCACCCTTGTCATCAGCTACCGAAACACCAGTAGACAAGGGGAAGGAAATGCTGGGTAGTGCTCCACCTGGAATCTCAACGAGGGAGTAGGGGGCAGTTTCTCCCTTAGTTGAACTGACAAGCATGGGGATTCCAACCCGTGTTAACCTCATGGACACGTTTGGTAAGCCTTATAGGCTCGAATGCCCAAGTTTTGATGGATCAGACTTTAGAAGATGGTGGGTAAAGCTGGACCAATTTTTTGAGGTTGAGAATGTATGTGAACAAGTCAAGGTTAGGGTGGTCATGCTGCATCTTTAAGGCAAGGCATCGGACTGCACCACTTCTTTGTGCAAAGACAGGGAAGGTTGCCCAACTTGTCATGGGAGGTGTATGCTCGAGGATTGAAGGATCGTTTTGGGTCAGAGTCATATATGGATCCCATGTCAGAGTTGGTGTCACTTAAACAAGTGGGATCTGTTGACCAGTACCATGACCGATTTGTAAGTATTTTGAACCAAATCCACCTACCTGAAATGCATACTCTAAGCATCTTTGTTAGTAATTTGAAGCTTGATATTGGTCAATACCTGCGGCTCTTAAAACCTCTTTCATTAGTAGATGGTTATCTGTTAGCTAGGCAGATTGAAGGCATATTACTGGGACCTCCAAAGAAGAACTTCATTATGGGAGGAGGTGGGAATCACTACAAACCATTGTTGCCCAATACAAGACCTTTACAAATCAGAGGCAGTGTGTCATCTGGTACAGGGCATTCTAACACAATTGCACAATCAAAGGCTCCTATCAAGTCCTTATCCCAGGCTGAAATGGATGACATGCGCAAGAAAGGTCTTTGCTTCTGGTATACTGCCAAGTACAC
Source organism: Gossypioides kirkii (assembly GCA_005610355.1). NCBI lineage: Eukaryota > Viridiplantae > Streptophyta > Magnoliopsida > Malvales > Malvaceae > Gossypioides > Gossypioides kirkii. The sequence continues at coordinate 16,106,720 of CP032245.1, forward strand.
ACCGGGCATAAATGTAACAAATCCCAAATGTACCAATTGTTACTGAAAGCTAACCCTGAACCAGAGAGCGAGCCTGGAAGTCCAACATCTGAAGAATTCATGGAGTGCAAGGAACAACTGAAAACAAACAGCCAGTAGTGTCATTGCTTGCCTTGGATGGTTCACAAGGACACAACACAATGAGAATAGCTGCACGCATTAACCAAGTGGAGGTGATTATCTTGGTGGACTCTAGGACTACACACAATTTCATAGATGCCAAGTTGGTAGGAGTCTTAATATTCCACTTGAGTCAGCATCCCCTTTGAAAGTCATGGTGGCCAATGGAGTTAAACTCTTCATTCAAGGGGTCTGTAGAGCTATCAAATGGGAGACACAAGGGTCTTATTTTTCAACTAACTTTCTAATTCTGCCAGAAAAGGGTGTGACCTTGTGTTGGAAATTCAATGGTTACTGCCATTGGGGTCCATTATTTGGAATTTCTCTTCATTGACCATGCCGTTTGAGTATTCAGGACAGCAACACATTCTTTAAGGGGTCACTCCTGGGAGTGTACATTTGATTTCAGGCAACCAACTAACTAAATGCTTTAGTGTAGCTGGTCAAGGGCCTTATCCCATGTTGTTAACCGCCACAGAGCACACTTGTCTCACTATGCCAGTTTCTCAGCTGAAGTCAGACATGCAGGCATTATTAATTGAAATTGAGGACATATTTCAATCACCTAGAGAGCTTCCTCCTTCAAGGTTAAAAGACCATAAGATCCCTCTGGTGGATGAAGGAAAGATTGTAAGAGTAAGACCCTATAGATATCCAGTGGTTCAAAAGGAGGAAATGGAAAAAATTATTCGAGATGAAGCAAACTGGAATAATCAGAGACAGCCCTAGCCCCTTTGCCTCACCTGTGGTCATGGTCAAGAAGAAAGATGGGAGCTGAAGGCTATGTATTGACTACAAGCAGCTCAACCAGCTCACTGTGAAAAACAAGTTCCTCATGCCAGTAATCGAGCTTTTGGATGAATTAGGTTAGGCTACTGTCTTTTCAAAACTGAATCTAAGATTAGGATACCACCAAATCAGAATGTGGGACAAGGACATCCAAAAAACATCATCTAAGACTCATGAAGGGCACTATGAGTTCATGGTGATGCCCTTTGGGCTAATAAATGCCCCATCCAGCTTCCAATCTCTAATGAATGTTGTCTTCAAACCACTGCTAAGGAAGTCTGTCTTGGTTTTTTTTTGATGACATCTTAGTCTACTTAAGGAGCTGGACAGTGCACTTACAACATTTGAGGGAGGTCTTACGGTTATTGAGGAGCAATCATTTGTTTGCCAAGAAAAGCAAATGTCACTTTGGCACTAGCCAAGTGGAGTACTTAGCCCATATTACTTATGGGGGACAAGTAAGAATGGATCTTTCAAAAGTAGAGGGGATTCTGAATTGGCCTACACCACACTCGATCAAGGACTTGAGAGGATTTTTAGGGTTGTCAGTGTACTATAAAAGATTCATTAGAGGTTATGGACTCCTAGCAAGACCCCTTACCAAATTGCTTAAAAAGAATGTCACCTGGCAATGGAATGAGGAGATGCAAAAGTCCTTTCAGCAGCTCAAGGAAGCCATATGTCAAGCACCTGTCCTAACCTTACTTGATTTTCAGAAACCTTTTTGTGTGGAGACTGATGCCAGTGAAGTGGAAGTTGGGGCAGTACTTCAGCAACAAGGCAAACCAGTAGCCTTCTTCAGCAAGGCCTTGGGTATCAAACACCAGACCCTCTCTGTTTATGACAAGGAGATGCTAGCAGCCCTTCTAGCAGTGAAGAAATGGCATCCTTATTTGGTGGGGAGGCACTTCATTAAGATAGACCATCAAAGCCTAAATTTTCTTTCAAAGCAACAAGCTATCATCCCATTTCAACAAAGATGGGTTGCAAAAATGCTGGGGTATGATTACTCAATCATGTACCGTAGGGGAACTCAAAATGTGGTGTTTGATGCATTATCTAGGAAGCCAAATGTTGAAGAGACTCAACTGTTTTAGTGCTCTAGCAGCAGCACTTTATCTTGGTCAGACATGTGGGAACAAATTGTGAAACAATTTGTAGAAGCAATACAAGAAGGTGCAACAACAACCTCACAACCACCCAAAATACTCTTAGGATGGTAGGGTGCTTCGAAGAAAAGGGAAAGTGGTCATAGGGAAACAATTGGAGTTGAAGAAAGCCATCTTTCAAATCTTCCATGAAGGACCAACTGGGGGGCATTCTGGGGTACATGCTACCAGGCAAAGAATAGCATGATTTTTGTACTGAAAAGGCCTTTCAAAGGACAATAAAACATGAGTGCGCGAATGTTTCACATGCCAAAGGTACAAAAGTGACAACACTGCCTATCCTGGTCTGCTGCAGCCATTGCCAATCCCTGACCGAGAATGGGCTGCTGTTAGTTTAGACTTCATCGAAGGTTTGCCAACATCTAAGGGGAAGACCACCATACTGGTGATTGTTGAAAGACTGACCAAATATGGTCATTTCATTGCCTTGGCACACCCTTGCACTGCTACAACAGTAGCTACTTGGATTAGGTTTACAAGTTACATGGAGTTCCTGAGTCTGTTGTCTTAGATAGGGACAGAGGGACAGAGTGTTTCTTAGTCAATTTTGGCAGCAACTATTCAAGCACCTAAGAACTAAGATCCACCTATCTACGACCTATCATCCACAAACAGACGGCCAAACAGAAATATTGAATAAGTGCTTAGAAGGTTATCTTTGGTGCATGACAGGGGAAAAGCCTTCGGAGTGGTCCAACTGGTTGCCCTTGGCAGAATGGTGTTATAACACCACGTTTCACTCAACAACACAAACAACTCCATATGAGGCCTTGTATGGTCAGGTACCTCCTACTCGCATACCCTACTTGGCTGGCTTATCACTTGTAGAAAAGGTTGATCAAAGTCTTCAGCATCGTGAGGACTTGAGGAAGTTGCTCAAGTTTCATTTGACAAGAGCACAATTGAGAATGAAACAATAAGCAGATCGAAAGAGATCAGAACGGCAATTTGAGGTGGGGGGTTTGGTGTATTTGAAGCTCCAACCCTACAGACAACACTCCTTAAGGAATATGAGGAACCAGAAGCTTTCACAAAAATACTTTGGCCCCTATCCTGTGGAAGCTAAGATAGGTGAAGTAGCTTACAAACTGACACTGGCTATGGGAGCTCGAATTCATTCAACATTCCATGTGTCACAACTCAAGAAACACATTCGACCAGCTGAGTGCATGGTTGATTTACCTCCAGTAGGATCAGATGGAGCAATGTTGAAGGAACCAGTCAGGATTATTAACAGGAGAATGATAAAAAAAGGGGAATCATGCAGAGATTGAGGTACTTGTTGAATGGGCTGATACATTTCCAAAAGATGCCACGTGGGAAATCTGGAGCACGTTTCAGCAAAATACCCAACCTTTGATCCTTGAGGACAAGGATCAGCTTTACAAGGGGAGTACTTGTCATGGAAGAAAAACCTTGCTACAAGTTGTGCTGAATATGCTGTCATTTCTGTTAGTTATTTTCGTTATTTTGATTGTGAAAAACTTACTAAAACGCTGCGTTTCTTTAAGTCTTTTAAGCGTAATTGTACGGGGTCGTTTTGGGGATAAGGGGGTAGAAACCGTACTAAGTTAAACGTCGTAGTTTAAGTGTTGATATTTTTAAGCTAAACGAATTGTTTTGGGGGAGCATCTGAGATAGGTGCTAGACTCTGTTACGTACTAAAATGGCATAGGGTACCAAAGCATGTTATGAAATCAGATTATTAGTTTTCTTCTGCCTGGTTTTCTCTCTCTTCTCTGCTCTTTTCTCTTCTCTTTCTCTTTTCTGTTGAGCTATTATTCTCCGAGTGTTACACTTTATCTCTTCTAAGGTTTGAATAAAATTAAATAAATACCTTTAGAGTTGTCTCTCAAGTTTGTAGAAAATCAAACTAATCTCCACTGATTTATTTACCAAGAAAATCAAATAAATCCTCCTAGATATGTTTGAAGAAAATCAAATACTCCCCTACTATCAGTTTATTTTATTCATATTTGAAAATTTAATTATTTTTGTCTTGATGATAGAAAATTTAATTACTTTAGTATTATATTGAAGTGCTATAAAAGTAAATGAATATTTAAATTATATATGATTTCAAGTAAGCTTCTTCATAATTCGAGTGGTACATATCGTTTAATATGATTGGTTTGACTTGAGTTTAATTTGGACACTTCAAATGTATTTGATATATTCAAATTAAGTAATTAAAATTTATTTAAATTTTATAATATATAAAAATGTTAATATAAAATATATTTTTAAATATTTTATTAATTTATGAATAGTGAAATCGGCCATCAAGTTGGGTTAGATTGCAATCTCGACTTGATTAGACCAATGGAAAGCTCCAACTTCAAGTAAAATGAAGTACTTTAAAATTTATATATCTTCATTTATGTTTTAACTTTGAGATGAGTTAATTATTTTTTATTTAAAATTAATTAATTAATTATTATTTAAAAGGATTCAATGAAAAAAATAGATCAAAATATAAAAGTCAAGAAACCAAGTAAAAAATAAATTCATATTAAAATTAATATATTCTTTTAAATCAAACTAACATATATTTGTTAAAAAAAATTATTAAAGAAAAAAAAAAGAGAGGACAAAAAGAAACGTAAATATCATTTATGATGGATTCTGTTTAACATATGTTTGTATTAGAATATAAGGTAATTTATAATTTAATTTAAATAATTTTATAACTAATTATATCTTTACTAATTTCAATTGAAAATCATTGAATAAAAATATTAAAGATAGAAAAAATAAATAAAATAATAATGAATTAATAAAGCATAAATTTATTTTTATTTAAAGTTCATTTAATAAATAAGATTTAAGAGATTAGTGTATTTTTCATAAGATTTCAAGGGAGTTGTTATATATTTTTCAAAGCATAAGAGAAAAAAAATGGATATTGTTATCAAGGGATTTGAATATATTTCGTAGAATTGTATGTTTCTTTTTTCGTTGAACCGAAACACCGGCTCCCGGGCGAAGGATCAACGAGTAGTAGCCACCCGCTTCTTGCCAAATCCACTATTGATCCCAGCTCTAAATTCAGCTTAGCTATCATAAGTCTTCTAATGCATCAATAGTGCTTGGAAATGGGGAAAAAAGGATGCATCTCCAATGGCAACAACCGAATGAAGGAGCTGACCATTTCCCAACAACAAGAATGAAATAACATTTTGAACCATGGGTAGGTACTGTCCCCTACTTGGACTACAATTTTCATGAAATGACAAAGGAGGATAGTATTTTTCCCATCCTAAAGGACAAAAAGGGAGAGCTTAAAAACTTTGCAGCACCATTCTCCAATGCTCAACTAAGGTTAGGACCCCTCCCTTGGCGAAAAACATAGGAACACATGGACACAGATAGGTCTTCTTTGACCCCTCTACTCAACTTTTGATGTAGATCGAGATACAACACCCTGTTTCTTGGAAGACCAACCAATTAAATTGCCTCCAAGATATGCAATAGCCAGAAGTTGACTTACCATCGTCCAACCAGTTGGCCCAGTCAGCATTAGAAAACCCAGTCAACAACAGCTGAGACTCTGTCAAGCAAATGCGAGTCCATAATTTGTTGTGCCCTTGAGATAGCGAAGGATGCACTTAACAATGACCTAATGAGTCTCATATGGATTTTGCATGTACTGACTGACTTTGTTTACTGTATATGCAATGTCTGGCTGGGTAACACAAACATATTGTAGTGCACCTCCAACATGCCTATAACTAGTAGCAGACCTCACAAATCATGTAATCTTAACATGATGCACATTAATTCAGTTAAGGATCATAAAAACTCCTGCAAAAACATACATTTCTCAAAATTCAAATATGCTTGTTACCCATTACTATTATACCCAACATAACACTCTTTTATTTTATTAGTAAATTCTAAATAATTAGAACTCTAATCATTTCTCTCTATAAATATCTTGTACCGGCTAAAGATAAAAGATTGATGATTGATGAAAATCCTCGAATTGATAACTAAAATTCTTTAATTACCAATTCAGTTATTCAATAGAGAGAGAGATTGTTCAAGAATCATTTTTCTCTAGAGAGTTCAGATCCAATACTTGTGCTTGGGTTGAGAATGATGCCCATACACCGTGTGATCAGAGAGATTGTTCAAGAATCATTTTTCTCTAGAGAGTTCAGATCCAATACTTGTGCTTGGGTTGAGAATGATGCCCATACACCGTGTGATCAGTGAGTTAGAGAATAGTGAAAAAGATTCGATCAGTTGAAAGAAAAGATTGATGTTACGTGAGAATCCGAAGTCAACTTGTAGGAATTTATAAGGTCAAATTTGAATAGACCTTTCAAGATGATCCGAGCTCCTTTTTGGTGTTTATTATTTCTAAATTGTAGATCTTCTAGTTCTCTTAAGAGCAGTTTTTGAATCATCTTATTTTGAGGTCTTTAGCTCGAGAAATGGTTGTTTTCATAAAATAGTGCAGTTCCTTACAAGAAGTACAAGCTTAATTGCTAAATTTCATAGGGGTAATTTTGACTTGATTTTGTAAAACCTTATGGCCATCTTTTTGGGTGATTATTGTGCCCAAATTTTAGATCATCGAGCCCTATTTTAAATGAGTTTTGAATAACTTAATTTTGAGGTCTATAACTTGATATGATTGTTTCCATAAAAGAGTGCAAATCCCTTGGTTAATGATACTAATACGGTGTTAATTCCTAAAAAAAGATAGCCTAATTGTATGAAAGACTTATGCCCCTATTGCCTTATGTAATGTACTGTTTAAAATTATTATCAAAGTATTAGTTAATTAGTTAAAGAATATCGTTCCTAGTATCATCTCGCTCGTGCAGTCATCTTTTGTTCCAAATGAAGGGGAAATGTGGGTGAACTGGCCTTAAAAATTTATATTTGTAAAGCTTACACTCGTGCTAACCAAAATTAATTTCAACATGATTTAATAATGGAGTCATTTCACTAAACTATCATGGTAAACTTTTCCTCATTATATATCATTATGAAAGCAATTTGATAAGTGTTCACCCAATAACCTTGTCACAAGTGTGTTACCCTCATAAGATATCCTTAACATTTTTTGGTTAAATCTGTTCATCTAATATGATCCTATTTTATTTCATGGTAATCATTACATCTTCCTTCATGAAAAAAATCAATAACCATCACATAGTAATTAAATCATTTGTCTTACAACAAATAAGCCATGGCCACATTACTTTTTCAACAACCATGTAACGTCAATGAGAGGATATCATTTACTCTTATAGGGCTATGATTCCACTATTGTGAAATGATGCTACTGTTAGAAAAAAAATCTGGTTCGAAACGATCTTCTTGCACAAAAAAATTAAAATTTTGAAAATCGAGCCGGTTTGTGATATTTAAAGCAATATAATTTACCCAAAAGCGCACCTATGTTTTTGGCTAAATGGATCCTTGTTGTTCCCAACTTTCAACCGAACTGCCTTCTTCACTATTCTTGTACTACAAACTGCTTCGAGCGTGGGCTCGAATGAATTCGAGTCAAACACAAAACCAAAAATTATTTACTTTACTTTTAGTGAGAAAGAAAATCTCTCTTTAATAGAAATAGATAAAATTGTTATTCCGAAAAATATAATTTTTACTTAGAAAAAAAATGCAACAGCCCGATTTTCAGTGGTGTAGGAAACAGTGATTTTGGCATCCCAACTCCGACGAGGTGAGTCGTAAATTTACTTATTTAAATATTTATGACTTCGTTAGCATCGTATTAAAATTTGATTATGAAATTTTAATGTTTAGATAGTTAATTGAGTAGAAAGGATTAAATTGTAACATGTGTAAAAATAGAGATGGTTAATTAGAAGGACGAGCAAATTAACCAAAAGTATGCTAGTGGGTGGATTAGCATGAGTTATATTAATTATAAATAGGTTTAATTAAGACAAAAAAGGGTTAATTAAATCTTAATGATGAAAGTATTAAGATTTACAAAATTGTCATTAGTATATATATTAAATTAAAGAAATTTTAAGTGAAAATTTTCATCATTTTCACTTCACCCCCTTCCTCCATACGGTTAAGAGAGAAAAGAATTAGGGTTTTTGCATTATTTGAGTAAGTAAACCTTGATCATTTTTAGTAATTTTATGTTTTCGAGTCCGTATTAGCTTAATCTAGCTAACACAAGGACTAATTTGTGAATCTGTCAAATGTTGTAAACTTTACCATTATTGAATATGTTTGTTCTTGAAATTTTTTTATGGATTTGAATGTTTGATGATTGCGTTTGATATTTTTGTAAAGTGATTTTTGATGAAATTAGGGTTTAAGGACTAAAATGTTAAAATGATGAATTTGGTTGTAATTTGTGTGAAATAAATGGATTGTAGGGACTTGTATGTGACTAAGGCATATTTTACTGGTATGGGTTTAAAAAGGAAATGGTTATTTTGCATGTTTTGTGTTTAAGGACTAAATTGAATAAAGATGAAATGTTAGGGGTAATTTTGTAAATTTCCAAAAAAGGATCAAATAGTGTTAAATGACTTAATTATGTGATTTAATGTGGAAATTTGTATGATTTATTGATTTAGATTACGATCTTACCGCGGATCGAGGAAAAGAGAAATTAGCAGAATAGTCCTTGGAGCCTATCTGTAACTATAATTCAGTCCAGTAAGTTCGTAATATTAAATTCTTAATTAAACTGCACATTATTATATTTCTCTACATCTGTTGCAAATGGGAAACGATGGTTGGAAACAAAAAGATGGAAACAAAGAAATGAGAGTTATCAGGCATTGGGCCGGGAATTGAAAATGGTCCGATGATTGAGATCCTGCATTTGTTGCAGATTCTCTATGGCATCGTGAGTCACTAAATGTGAAATGAATCAAAGAATCGATTACAAGCCTTACGATGGTTGAGATTTATGTTTGATTTGCATATTCTCGTTAGCTTAGCGTGAGCAGCATCGTTAGGGAACAGTTATATGTACATGAACCGTATTGATGGTTGAGATATCGCATAAGTTGTGAGTCCTCATCAGCTTAGCGTGAGAAGCATCGTATACTAGTAACAGAAACGACCTTTGGTCAAAAGTGTTGAGATCCGAATATAGAATATTAAAGTACATTTTTGTTCTGGTTCAATTGATTTACAGATTATACAACACTTGATTTTTGGTAATTTATTTAATTCTACGAACTTCCTAAGCTATGAAAGCTTGTTTGTGAAATTTGTTGTTGTTTTATAGATTCTATTTTTGCTACTTGAAGACCGGATCATCTCGAAGCAATCAAACTATCTTGGGAGTTCGTTCGATAGTATGTACATCACTTGGTCTTATGGCATGCACTAGGGAATTGACATCTTTTATATTACATGATTTTGGACTTGTTTTGTACTTAGATAATGAACCTTATTGTATTGCTGCTTGGTAATGTTGTATGACATAAATGCTTGATAATACTATAGCTTGTAATCTGATGAAAACTTGGTTGCCTTGTCTATTCTTCTAGTGAAATGGCATATTTTGATATATGAATCAATGGTGTTTCATAAATTGATGTTATTGGTGCTTGTGAATCGAACTGCATGATTTTTACTTGTTAATATTCTATTTTTGAAGGTACACACGGCCTGACACACGGGCGTATGCTCTGTGGAAAATAAGTGCAGGGGATACACGGACTATACACAGGCTGGAACACGGTCGTGTGGCCCTATTTTGAGATGACACACGATCTAACCCATGGTTTGACACATAAGCGTGTAGGGTAATTTCGCATTTTCACACGGCTTGTCACACGGTCGTGCATGGGTATTTCGTATAGGCACACGGTCAGGCACACGACCTGGGACATGACCGTGTGACCCCTATTTTACCGAAATTTAAAGTTTCGTGTGATGTTTCGATTGTATTTCAATTAAGTCCTTGTATATGATGACAATGTATGATGAATGTTGAATCAAATGGATGCATTTATAGAAATTTGAAACTTGATATTAATTGAGATTTGATTTGAATTTGATTAGAAATGTATGATAGTAGCCTCGGGACTCTAACCGGAGATGTGATGAGTTTTGAGTGTTACATTTAGTAGTATCAGAGCTATAGTTTAGTCGTTTCTTGGACTGTATTGACTGTGTTTGACTGATTTAGAAGTACATACCATATGAATCTGTGATAGTGTAATAAGATGAATCCGATTTAACTATAGTTTTTACAGATAACTACAAGATGTCTGATTCAGAAAAAGATGAAACCAATGAGGTAAACAGTAATGCACCAACGAATGATTCAAGAGCAAGTCACGGGGTACCGATATTACCGATGAAAGAAAATGAAGCAAAGAAAATGTTCTTCAGGCTAATGAGATAATGGTTCTCAAAATTCATGAGGAACAATTTGATGGAACCACCTCCACCACCTATTACACAGCCTGTTGCCCGATCGGTAGCACCTCTAGTAGTGCCCTACCTCCTCCGGTGATAGAGTAAAGGTGTTGTATTTCGACAGATAGGCTTAGAAAATACGGGGCAGAAGAATTCTGAGGAAGTACAGAGGATGATCCATCCAGACCAAATATTAGTTAGAAAATACCTTGAGGGTACTGAATGAAATGGCTTGTCCTCCGGAAGATTATTTGAGATGTACAGCTTTGTTACTGAAAGACGAGGCCTATAGTTGGTTGACGACGATCCTAGCTGTAGTTCCTAAGAATGAGATTAGCTGGGATCTTTCAGGCTAAGTTCAGAAAGAAATAAGTTAGCAAAAGGTACCTAGACCGAAAGAAGAAAGAGGTCTTAGAGTTGAAACAGTTCTTAGAGTTGAAACAGAGGAATAAGGCAGTAGCATAATATGAATGAGAGTTTGTACAACTCAACAAGTATGCCAGAGAGATTGTATCGATAGATGAGGCCATGTGTGTCCGTTTTGAAGATGGACTAAATGACAAGACCGAGATATAGTAGGTAGTTCTGAATTACGACCATTTGTTGTTCTAACAGATAGAGCGCAGAAAATGAAAGAAATATATAATCATAAGAGACATAGAGAGAAGAGATTCCGAGATTTCAAAAAGAAGAATCTTACCAAGACTTTTTTTATGCCACAATCGAAGAAATTCAGAGAAAATGAAAACGTGAGGCAATCTCCTCTGGATTTCTGAGTAGGAGCAGATCAGGGCCACTAAAGTCTAAATTCTAGAACCGGCCTGCAAACAGTATGGCTAGTGTTCGTAATGCACCTAATCCAGCATGTGGGTATTATGAAAGGAACCATTTGGGTGAGTGTCAAAAGATGAAAGGAGCTTGTTACCGATGCGGAGGTACAGATCATTTTATGCGAAACTGTCCGATGACTTCTAAAGTGAAAGGGGATCAGAGTGTGAAGCCTCCTTTTACATCGTAGAAAGGCAAACGCTTGAGGTAGAGCAATAGTGCAGGTGAAAACCGCGAGATAACAGGGATAATGTAACCAGATCTGAGGTTCGAGCACCTGCACGGACATATGTCATTAGAGCTAAAGAAGAGATTATCGCTCTCGATGTTGTGACTAGTATATTCTATCTTTTTAATGATATTGTGTGTGCTTTGATTGACTCGAGATCGACTCATTCATATATTTGTACTGCATTAACCATTGATAAGATTTTGTCTGTTGAGTTGACTGAATCTGATGTAAAAGTCACAAACTCATTGGATCATAGTGTCATTGTCAATTTGGTGTGTCGTAAATGTCCACTGAAAGTTCAGGGCTGTGAATTTCCTACTGATCTGATGCTATTACCATTCACTGAGTTCGATGTAATTTTGGATATGGATTAGTTATCTGAGCATGATGCAGTAGTTAATTGCAAGCAAAGAAGGATTGATTTGAAATGTTCGACGGGCGAGGTAGTTACAATTGAGTTTGGAAAATTGAACAATGATACCAATGTGATCTCAGCTATTTCAATACAGAAGATGATCCATAAAGGCTGTGAGGCATTTTTTGCCTATATACTTGATTCTCGAGGTTCAAGGAAAAAATTGAAACAGGTACTAGTCATTAAGGAATTTACAAATGTATTTTCGGAGGAGTTACTAGGTTTAGCACCGATCAGAGAGGTGAATTTGTCATTAATTTAGTACCTAGCACTGCACCGATCTCGATTCCACTGTACAGAATGACACCGACTGAATTGAAAGAGTTAAAAGCGCAGTTACAAGAATTATTAGACAGAGGTTTTATCCGACCGAGTGTATCGCCTTAGGGTGCACCTATTTTGTTTGTGAAAAAGAAAGACGGTTCAATGAGGATGTGTATGGATTACAGGCAGCTGAATAAGGTGACGATCAAAAATAAATATCCGTTGCCCCGTATCAATGAGTTGTTTAATCATTTGAAGGGTACGACTATATTCTTTAAAATAGATCTTAGATCAAGTTATTATCATATGCAGGTAAAAGACTGTAGTGTGCCAAAGACAGTATTCAGGACTCGATATAAACATTATCAGTTTTCGGTGTTGCCGTTTGGGTTGACTAACATTCTAGCAGCATTTATGAATTTGATGAGCCGAGTCTTTAAGTCTCAGCTGGATATATTTCTAATGGTATTTATTGATGATATACTAATCTATTCTAGGACAGAGTCAGAGCATACCTAGTATCTAAGAGAGGTTTTATAGATATTGTGGGAAAAACAGTTATATGAGAAATTCAGCAAATGTGAGTTCTGGCTTCAGAGGTTGGATTTTTAGGCCATGTAGTATCATCGGAGCGAATTCGGGTTGATCCGAGTAATGTTTCAACTATTCTCGATTGGAAGGTACAAAAAAATGTTTCTAAGGTATGTAGTTTTCTAAGATTAGCAGGTTATTACCATCAGTTTGTGAAGGATTTCTCTATTATAGCCTTGTCGATGACGAATTTGCTATAGAAGAATGTCCAGTTTATTTGGTCAGAAAAGTGTCAGCAGAGTTTTGATCAGCTAAAGAGATTGTTAACAGAAGCTCCGATACTAACGCAACTTGAATCAAGAAAAGAATTTGTTATTTATAGCGACGCGTCTTTGGATGATTTGAGTTGTGTTTTGATGCAGACTGGGAAAGTGATAGTGTATGCCTCCCAAAAGTTGAAGCTGCATGAGAGAAATTATCTGACTCACGATTTGGAGTTGGTTGCCATTGTCTTTACATTAAAGATTTGGCAACACTATCTTTATGGTGAGAGATGTCATATATTCACTAATCACAAAAGCCGGAAGCATTTGATGACTCAAAAGGAACTGAACTTGAGGCAACGTCGGTGGTTGGAACTACTAAAAGATTGTGATTTAGTAATTGATTATCACCCGAAAAAGGCTAATGTTATTGTAGATGCCCTAAGTCGAAAATCGTTTTTTGCATTAAGGGCGATGAATGCTCATTTGTTTCTGGAGAGTGATGGCTCTGTTGCAACTGAACTCAAAACAAGACCAACATTTTTACAGAGGATTCGGGAGTTGCAGGGAAATGATTCAAAGCTTATAGCCAGGAAAGAGCAGATTCAGTGTGATGCCACTACTGGATTTACTACGGATACTGAGGGTATGTTGTACTTTCGAGGCAGGGTATGTGTTCTTGATAATTCGAGTTTGAGACGAGACATTCTGACAGAAGCTCATAGTAATACGTACTCCATTCACCCGAGAGCATAAAAATGTATAATAATTTGAAGAAAATGTATTGGTGACCAGGTATAAAGCGTGAGATCTTAGAATTTGTAACTAAATGTTTAGTGTGTCAGCAAGTGAAAGCCAAACATTAGGTACCATCTACGTTGCTGCAGCCTATTTCCATCCCTGAGTAAAAGTGAAAACAGATTACTATGGATTTTGTTACAGGATTACCAGTGACACCGAGAAAGAAAGATTTTATCTAGGTTATAGTAGACAGATTGATGAAGTCAGCTCATTTTATTCCTATTCGGATGGATTATTCACTAGAGAAGTTGGTTGAGTTATATGTATCTGAGATTGTGCGGCTGCACAGAGTACTAGTATCTATCATTTCTAACAGGGATCCATGTTTTACCTCAAGATTCTGGGGTAAGCTACATGAAACTTTGAGAACCAGGTTGAATTTCAACACTACTTATCATCCACAGACAGATGATTAGTCAGAGCAGTTGATACAGATTCTAGAAGATATGTTGCGATGTTGTATACTCGAGTTTGAAGGTAGCTGAGAGAAATACCTATTGTTGGTAGAATTTTCTTATAATAACAGCTACCTGACCAACATTAAAATGGCATCGTTTGAGATACTATATGGCAAAAAATGAATAACACCTTTGTATTGGTCTGAGTTGAGCGAGCCTATGTTGGTTTGGGCCGATTTGATACACGAGATTGAAGATAAGGTTCGAATAATTCGCGATAGTTTAAAAGCAACATTTGATCGATAAAAATCTTACGCAAATCTAAAAGGAAGGATGTAGAGTTTACCATCGAAGATTGCGATTTTTTAAGAGTTTCACCTTGGAAGAAGGTGTTACGGTTTGGTAGAAAAAGAAAGTTAAGTCTGCGATTTATTGGGCCATAGGAGATACTCGAGAGAGTGGGTTCAGTAGCTTATAAGCTAGCCTTACATCCGAAACTTGAGAAGATTCATAACGTGTTTCATGTTTCGATGTTGAGACGGTACAGGTTAGATCCTTCCCATGTAATTGCTCCTTGTGAGGATAATATACAACCTGTTTTGTTGTATTCAAAAGAACTGGTTAAGATTTTGGCTCGCAAGGTAAAAGAACTACGCAACAAAAGAGTATCGTTGGTGAAAGTCTTGAGGAATCGACATGGGCTAGAGAAAGCCACTTGGAAAATAGAGGGTTTGATGAGATCACAATATCTCGCCTTGTTCACTGGTAAGAAATTTTGAGACGAAATTTCCCTAAGAGGGAAGAGTTGTAACAACCTGATTTTCAGTGGTGTCAGAAACAGTGATTTCGAGATCACAACTCTGACGAGTTGAGTCGTAAATTTACTTTATGACTTCATTAGCATCATATTAAAATTTGATTATGAAATTTTAAAGTTTAGATAGTTAATTAAGTAGAAAAGATTAAATTGTAATAGGTGGAAAAGTAGAGATGGTTAATTAGAAGGACCAAATGAGCAAATTAGCCATATATATGTTAGTGGGTGGATTAACATGAGTTATATTAATTATAAATAGGTTTAATTAAGACTAACAAGGGTTAATTAAAGCTTAATGATGAAAGGCTTAAAATTTATAAAATTACCATTAGTATATATATTAAATTACAGAAATTTTAAGTGAAAATTTTCATCATTTTCACTTGATCCCCTTCCTCCATACGGTTAAGAGAGAAAAGAATTAGGGTTTTTGCATTATTTGGGTAAGTAAACCTTGATCATTTTTAGTAATTTTTATGTTTTAGAGTCCGTATTAGCTTAATCTAGCTAACACAAGGACTAATTTGTGAATCTGTCAAATGTTGTAAACTTTACCTTTATTGAATATGTTTGTTCTTGAAAGTTTTTTATGGATTTGAATGTTTGACGATTGCGTTTGATATTTTTGTAAAGTGATTTTTGATGAAATTAGGGTTTAAGGACTAAAATGTTAAAATGATGAATTTGGTTGTAATTTGTGTGAAATAAATGGATTGTAGGGACTTGTATGTGACTAAGGCATATTCGACTGGTATGGGTTTAAAAAGGAAATGGTTATTTTGCATGTTTTGTGTTTAGGGATTAATTCAATAAAGATGAAATGTTAGGGGTAATTTTGTAAATTTCCCAAAAAATCAAATAGTGTTAAATGAATTAATTTGTGATTTAATGTGGAAATTCGTATGATTTGTTGATTTAGATTATGATCGTGCCGCGGATCGAGGAAAAGAGAAATTAGGAGAATAATCCTTAGAGCCTATCCGTAACTACAATTCAGTCCGGTAAGTTCGTAATATTAAATTCTTAATTAAACTGCACATTATTATATTTCTCTACAACTGTTGCAAATGGGAAACGATGGTTGGAAACGAAAAGATGGAACAAAAAAAGGAGAGTTATCAAGCCTTAGGCTGGGAATTGAAAATGGTCCTATGATTGAGATCTTGCATTTGTTATGGATTCTCTACGGGATCGTGAGTTACTAGATGTGAAATGAATCCAATAATGGATTACAGGCCCTACGATGACTGAGATTTATGCTTGATTTTCATATTCTTGTCAGCTTACCGTGAGCAGCATCATTAGGGAACAATTATATGTACAAGAACCGTATTGATGGCTGAGGTACAGTATAAGTTGAGAGTCATCATCGGCTTAGCGTGAGCAACATTGTATACTGACAACAGAAAGGACCTTTGGTCAAAAGTATTGAGATCCGAATATAGATTATTGAAGTACAGTTCTATTCTGGTTCGATTGATTTATAGATTATACAACACTTAATACTTATTAATTTATTTAATTTTACGAACTTACTAAGCTATGAAAGCTTATCTATGAAATTTGTTGTTTTGTGGATACTATTTTTGCTACTTGAAGATCGAATCATCTCGAAGCAATCACATTATCTTGGGAGCTCGTTCGGTAGTATTTACACCACTTGGTCTTATGGCATGTACTAGGGAATTGACATATTCTATATTACATGATTTTGGACTTGTTCTTTACTTAGATGATGAACCTTATTGTATTGCTAGCTTAGTAATGTAGTATGACATAAATGCTTGATAATACTATAGCTTGTAATCTCCTGAAAACTTGGTTACCTTGACTATTCTTCTAGTGTAATGGCAAATTTTGAGATTTGAATAAATGGTATTTCATAAATTGATGTAATTGGTGCTTGTGAATCGAATTGCATGATTTTTGCTTGTTAATATTCTATTTTCGAGGGTACACATGACTTGACACATGAGCCAGCACACAGGCGTGTGCCTTGTGGAAAATAAATGTAGGGGATACACGGGCTAGGACATAGCCGTGTGGCCCTATTTCGAGATGACACACAATCTAGCCCATAGTTTGACACACGGGCGTGTAGGGTAATTTCACATGTTCACATGGTCTATGACATGGTCGTGCATGGGTATTTCGTATAGGTACACAGTCTGGCACACGGCCTAGGGCATGACCGTGTGACCCCTGTTTTGTCGAATTTCAAAGTTTTGTGTAATGTTTCGATTGTATTTCAATTAAGTCCTTGTATACGATGACAATGTATGACGAATGTTGAATCAAATGGATGCATTTATAGAAATTTGAAACTTGATATTAATTGAGATTTGATTTGAATTTGATTAGAAATGTATGATAGTAGCCCCAGGGCCCTAACCGGAGACAGTGACAGGTTTTGAGTGTCTCAATAAATTCTCACTATTTTCAGGCAGAATAACAATATCTCAAAGTTATGTATTTAGCCTTACCGGTGCCATCTATTTATAAGGAGAAGAAGTGAAACCCTTATTAAATTAGTAAAAATTTATTTCAATAGAAAAATAAATTCCTATTCCAACTAGGAGAGAGAGGGGCGACAACCCTAGTTAAATATATTAGGGTTTGTCGTCTCATGTATTAGCATAAAGGGCTTTTGGGCCTCTCCCGTATCGGGTCCAATTATAAATGCTTTCTCGACTTTTGGTTCAACACTTTATAATTCAATCCATCCAAACACATGTTTTTCTATTTTCCAAAATAAACATCATAATTTAATTTGAATAATAAATTAATTTTTCAATTAAATAATTTTCTCATCTCAATTCTAATTCCGTTAAAATCATTGTAACTTTATCGTAAAAGAATCTATGAGACCCATTGTCTCTTTGTCTTTTTATTTTGTGTATTGAAGGCCTTAGTAGAATTTTCAAAGCTAGATATTTTCTGCAAGGTGATTTCTTGATGCTAATGAAGGTAGTGACCATTCCTTTATTTGGAGGAGTATATATGCTACTAAGTAGGGGTGTAAATGAACATAACGTTTAATGAAACTGTTCGTGAACCATTTGTATAACGTTCGTTTATGTTCATTTACTAAGCTAAATAAACGAGTATGAACAAAAATTTTATGTTCATTTAATAAACAAATGATCATGAACAAAGGTGTGTGCGGTTCGTTTATGTTCACGAACAAATTCATTTATTGGCTCATTTATAAGGTCGTTTATTGACTCGTTTATGACTCATTTATTTATTAATGATATTTTCTTATAAAAATATTAAAATAATATCTGTGTATGTATTTATTTATTATTTTTTTGTTTGTTTATTATTCATTAACATTGTTTGTGAACATGTTCAATTATATGTTCATGAATGAAAAGAACTCTCAAAAAACACTAATTACGTCGATTGAAACAGAGTAACGAAAACAATTGAATAAGAGAAATGCTTTTTTGATTTCTGAATATGAAATTGTGAGAATCAAATTCAATCTGTTCTTGTACAATGTACCTAATATTTATACTATATCTTTAACAGATTAATCAACCACTTTTGAAAACAGATCACTAACTGCTAACTACTCTATAGCTCATTCTTATCGAAACTGTTTGTAAGGTTTACTATTATTGTTATTCTAATATTCACCTATCTATTCACCTTGGTGATCCGCAAGAATTGCCTGAATCTACTAAATTGTGAAAACGACAATGGTTTAGTTAAGATGTCTACCACTTGATCACAAGCTACTACCTCACCTACAACAAGAGACTCGTTGCCAAACTTCTCACGAACAAAGAACAGATCAAGTTCAACGTGCTTAAACTTTGAATGTAGCACTAGATTTGCTGCCACAACAACAACACTTGAGTTATCACACCATATTGTTGGTGTATCAACAGACACAAACCGAAGTTCACTCAAAAGTGATACTAGCCAAATAACATCTACAGTCGCAACTGCTAACCCCTTATACTTAGCCTCAGCTATTGATCGAGATACAACTTGTTTCTTCTTAGAACATCATGACACAAGATTATCACCAAAATACACATAATACCCTGTTATTGATCGTCTATCATCAAAATCTAAACCCCAATTAGCATCAGCATACCCAACTAAAGATAACCTCTCAAACGATTTTAGAACCAACCTATAATCAATCGTACTACATAAGTAATTCTCTTTAGAGCCACACAATGCATAACCATAGGTGCATGCATGAACTGAAATATTCGATTAACAGCATATGCAATGTCTAGCCTGATAAGAATAACATATTGCAAAGCACTAGCAATACTACAATACTCACTAGGGTCACTAACCGGAGAACCCATATCCTTAGACAAGCACGAGGAACTAATCATAGGTGTATTAACAAACTTAACATTTGCCATATGCCAATGATCAAGTAAATCAAGTATGTACTTATGTTGACACAAATGAAGAGAACCATCATTTAAACGAGTTACCTCAATTCCCAAAAAATAATGGAGATCACCCATGTCTCTAAGCAAAAATTAAGAGTGAAGCTACGCAACAAACTCATCAATTCTTGTGTTGCACTCCTTGTGAAAATAATATCATCTACATATATGAGCACAAACATACGAGTTGTATTAGTAATGCGTATAAACAATGACGCATCGGACTTTGACCCCACAAAACCAATAGATACAAGGATGGACTTCAATTTGTCAAACCAGGCTCGCAGAGCTTGTCATAGTCCATATAGGGCCTTTGTCAACCTGCACACAAGAGGTTGCCCAACAGCACCAAACTGAACATATCCAGGAGGTTGTTGCATATATACTTCTTCAGTAAGATCTCCATTCAAAAACGCATTATTAACATCTACTTGCCTTAACGACCATTTCATTGACACAACAATGGACAAAATTATTCGAATAGTAACTGGTTTAACCACAAGACTAAATATTTCTCAAAAATCACAACCAAGTACTTGAGAACAACCTTTATCTACTAACCTCCCTTTTCGCCTTGCAACAGTGCCATCAAGATTTTTCTTAACTTTAAACAACCACTTACATCCAACAGCCTTCCTTCTTGGTGGTAACAGAACTAACTCCCATGTACAATAACGAACTAAAGCATCAAACTCATCTTGAGCTGCCTTTTTCCATTCTGGAGTTACGAACGCTTTATCAAATGTCCTTGGTTCACAATCCTATAACTCAGCAAAAAAAAAAGCTTAGGCTTATAGATACCTGCTTTAGCACGAGTTACCATAGAGTGTGTATTACCCACTGGAGGAGGTGGATTAGCAACCACCATAGTTAAAATAGGTAAGACCATACGCATCTAGTACCAACTTCAGCTGATACTGCCATTACACAAAAGTTTTTGATCGAAGTCTCACTGTATCATGTTTTGGAAAGGACTGTAACATCCTGTAAAAATTATCCTCATTTGGAAATCTCATTGGAGCCGACTGAGACACAGCAGAAGTCATCGGAGGGACTACACTAACAAGTACACTCGATGTCATTACGATACACACTCACACTCCTAAGATCTTGGCAAATGATACCATGAAAAGAACTCTAAAAAAAACTAATTACTTTGATAGAAACAGAGTAACGAAAACGATTGAATAAGAGAAATGCTTTCCTGATTTCTGAATATGAAATTGTGAGAATCAAATTCAATTTGTTCTTGTACAATGTACCTAATATTTATACTATCTCTTTAACAGATTAATCAACTGCTATTGAAAACATATCACTAACTACTAACTACTCTACAGCTCATTCTTGTTGAAACTGTTTGTAACTTTTACTGCTACTGATATTCTAATAATGAACATGTTCGTTTAATGTTCGTTAACATGTTCGATTAAGTTATATGAACACGTTCATGAAATTAAACAAACAAACATGAACACGCATAATTTTAAATAAACGAACCTGATAAAAAAATTGAAATTCTT
Organism: Gossypioides kirkii; assembly: GCA_005610355.1. NCBI lineage: Eukaryota > Viridiplantae > Streptophyta > Magnoliopsida > Malvales > Malvaceae > Gossypioides > Gossypioides kirkii. The sequence goes on from CP032245.1 coordinate 16,127,712, forward strand.
AACAAACACAAATTGAACACAACAAACTTAAAAATAAACAAACGAAAATAAACAGAGGTTTGTTCGTTCAAGCTTGATTCATTTACAATCCTACTACTAAGCAACTTATTACTAAAGGATTTCATTGGTGATTGGGCAATGGTTCAACTACGAAAGTCTTTAATGATTCTTGGATTAGTGATGATAAATTTTTTTGTTGATTCAATACCATTGATTGGTATAAAGAATACTAAGGTGGAAGAGCTAATTCATGAGAATGGCATTTCACGAACACAAGTTTAATTGACATTATCTCAACGCCATATGATGCGAGTTGAAACTGTAAGATTTCCATAATTATTCACAAGGGTCAAGATGTTTCATTTGACATTTTAATCAAAATTATATATATAGTATGAAATCGAGAATAGGATGGCTTCAGGCCCGACTTTGGAGGTCATCTGGAGGTGAAGCCGCTCAGGACCTAAGATTGAAACGGGTCTAAAATATTGTTTTCCAGTTTTTAAAAGATCCAAATTTTTTTTTTAACTTTTAAAGGCCAAAATTTTTTACCAACTTTTAAGGGTCTCCCAAAAATTATTTTTAGCTTTTAAGGATCCAAAATTTTTTATTACTAACTTTTAAAAGACTTAAAAAAATTCTTCAACTTTTAAAGAACTTAAAACCTCATTTTATTGTTTTGCTTAGGGCCCAAAAATATCAAAAACTTATTTGGATAGCTCTTAACATGTATACTACCATTTCTTAATATAATCTTGAAGGCCGTAGCATCGATCATGGATCTGTCTATTACCACCAAATGTTAAAATTTTTACTTGGTGATGTCTTCATAATTTTATCCCTACTAAAGTAAGGTTGGCTGAAAAAGGAGTCAACATTTCTATTCATGATGTGGACAACATGAACCATTAGATCATGTTTTAGTTTTCTGGTCTAAAGCAACAACATCTTCACATAAGGCTATAATGAGTTTGATGTCTTTGCATGATGATCAAAAAATGGGGCACAGTTCAATGATTATGTGGAGCCTTTGGTTCCATAGCAATTTACACTACTGGGAAGCTAAAGATTTGGCTTCAGCTCAAATTATTCATGTTGTTGTTGTTATGTTCTTCGAAAGATAGAGTGATGCTCAACATGTTTTTGACAGTGCCCAACCTCGATTAGTAACTTCGTCTTTTATTGGTACAGGTTGGACTAGACCTCAATGGGTTGGCTACACCGCAACATAGATGTGGCCAGGTTTGGTTATGAAAACTCTACAAGTTTTGCAGTGGAAATTCCAGACGATGATGGTAGGATGATTAAGCGTTTGTTAAGGTATATTTGCTCATTAATGGAACCCCGATTGGCTGAAATTTTTGCTGTGAAGGAAGCACTATAATGGTTAAGGCGTTTGAAATTTGATTGAATTGTTATTGAATTGGATTGGATTGCTTGGAAGTGTTCAATGTGCTATCAAGGTAAGGTAACGATGACTTAGAGTTTGGGATACTTGTTTAAAATTGTTTGTGTTGAAGCCCAATTTATCCGGGCCCAAGTGATTGGATCTTTAGGTTTAAATTTATTATTAAATTTAAATTTATTTTAAATTTAAAAATATTTGAAATAAATTTAAATTAAAAGTCCAAATAATAAAGTCCAATTACAAGCCCAATTGGGCTAATTTTGGCTAGCCCAAATTCAAACACACTTTGCTACCCCAACAATAAAGGCCCAATTCGGCCCAATTCCCTTAACCCATTTAGCCCTTTAATCCCAAATTATACAAGCAGCCCAAACAGAAATCTGGCAGTTAGCTCCACTTGCACTGCCTGCCGGCCACCTCAGCCAATGGTGTGATGCCACGTCAGTAATCCAATGGTCACCTCCAAGCAAGTTGCTGCCACGGCCATCATCTTCACTAGCTGCACCAACCGCCACTGCCATGAAACCTGCAAAAAAAAAAGAAAGATTAGAAATGCATTAAATTGTAAGAAACAAAAGAAGATCATTGTACATTTGGCTATAAAAGCCGAATTGATTTCATTGTAAAGGGGTTACAAACCCTGTTCTGAAATAGACACAAGTTCTTGAAATCTGGATACAAACCCTATTCTTGAAATCAAAGAAACAAATTCCAGAAAGCATTCTTTACGAATCAAATAGCAACAGTAATCATTCAACTGAAGACAAACAATCAGAATACTCCAGCACCAAAACCAATCAGGTACCATTTATTGCATGACCGTTGTTATTCATCACATAGTATTAAATCCCACCCGGTTTCAATGCATGCATTAAGATGGGCATTCAATATCTTACTGACATTCATTGTTTCACCTTAAATGTATCAATAAATATTAACTGATATTTTGTCATTAATAGCCATTAATAATAATATTAATAATATTAAATATAAAAAAAAGGAGCCGAAGGGTTAGAGTCACTCCCTTTTGACCCATCGCCGTCGTCGGAGCTGCACCGTCACCATCGTCCGTCGATCTGCCACCGTTGCATCCCCGTCGTTGTTCGAATACCTGCAAGTAACACCAAAAATAAACAAATCAGAGAACAACAAATAGGCTTTCCTTTTTTTAAAAAAAAATCAATCTGATGTTTCAAAATAAAGGAATAAAAAAGGAAAAAGAAAACTAAATGAAAATTTTTTGAAATTTCTCCAGATCTGGATTTGGTTTCAAAAGAAGGAATAAAAAGGGTTTAGTTTTCAAATGAAAGGGAAACAAAGAAATAAAAAAAAGAAGAAAAAGGGGACAGTTTACCTTCAAGATCGACGGCGCATCGGCGCGTGGTGGTCGGAGGCGCGTAGAAGACTCTCGACTGGCGGAGGAGTGACCGGCATCATCGACGGAGCGTGGCCGGGGCATCATCGACGGGCGCTTTGGACGTCGGAGCGTGGCCGGGGCATCATCGACGGGCGCTCACGCGCGGGTTAGGCGGCCGAGGGAGTTGGCCGAAACCATGGCCGGCCAAAGGAAGAGGGGAGAGAGAATAGAGAAAATTTGAGAAGGGAGGGGGTGATTTTAAAAAATGAAAGAAGTAATAAAAAAAATTTGAAATGAAATTTATAGTACCCATTGGGCCGATCCGACACGACCCGAACCCACTCTAGGATCCGCGTGTTTTTACTTAATGGTATATTTGTGCGTTTGGTCCTTCCGCATTTTTTATTATTTTAATTTAGTCCTTTTCATACTTTCAATTATTTTTAATTTGGCCCAGTAATTTTATTCACTTTTCAATTTAGTCCTTTGACTGTTTAACTGCACTAGAGGCTGCCACGTGCCACTTTTTGGCTTATTTATGTATCTAGTCCCTGTCGTTTTTAATTTGTTTTAATTTAATCCTTAAATCAACTTTTATTTAATTATAAAATTGGCCTAAGAATTTTTTAAGATTTATAAATTAGTCCTTTGACTGTTTGACTGCACCAGAGGCTGCCACGTGTCACTTTTTGGCTAATTTCTATATCTAGCCCCTGTCATTTTTAATTTGTTTTAATTTAATCCTCAAATCAACTTTTATTTAATTACAAAATTAACCCAAGAATCTGTTGATATTTTTAAAATAGTCCTTTGACTGTTTGACTGCACCAGAAGCTGCCACGTGTCACTTTTTTGCTTATTTCTACATTAAGTCCCTGTCATTTTTAATTTGTTTTAATTTAATCCTCAAATCAACTTTTATTTAATTACAAAATTGACTCAGGAATCTTTTGAGATTTTTAAATTAGTCTTTTGACTGTTTGACTGCACCAGAGGCTGCCACGTGTCACTTTTTGGCTTATTTATGTATCTAGTCCCTGTCATTTTTAATTGGTTGTAATTTAATCCTTAAATCAACTTTTATTTAGTACAAAATTGGCCCGAGAATTTTCAAGATTTATAAATTAGTCCTTTGACTTCTGGGTATCTGTGGGGCTGCCACGTGTCACCCTTTCTTGGTTTTATTATTTTATAGGTCCCTGGTTTCACCAAAAATTACCATTTTACCCTCGAACTTTCTAAAATTCCATTTTTAACCCCGATTTCACCAACAATTACCATTTTACCCCCGAACTTTCCAAAATTCCATTTTTAACCCCGATTACACCAAAAATTATCATTTTACCCCCAAACTTTCCAAAATTCCATTTTTAACCTCGATTTCACCAAAAATTACCATTTTACCCCTAAACTTTCCAAAACTCCATTTTTAACCCCAGTTTCGCCAAAGTTTCCAAAATTTCTTTTTTAATCCCGATTTAACCAAAAATTACCATTTTGCCCCGCGTATCCAAAATTACCATTTTACCCCCGGGTATCCAAAAGTTCCGTTTTCGACCCCGATTTCGTCGTTTCTTCTTCCTTACCAATGTTTGCATTTATTTGCACCCGCACTTTATGTTTTCGCATATTATTTATCTGCTTATTATATTGCTTCGTATTTAACTTCTCTTATTAATTGCTATTTGTGTTTTAAATTTACGCATCCATTTACAAGTTATTTTAAAAATCGAGGCAATATTCGATCCGAGCGTAAACTTCAAAAAATCACACCCTAACGTGTCGGGTGTGATTTCTTCGTATAACTCGCGCGAACCGGATATCCTTTTCAATTTTTTTACGCTCATTCACTTTGAGGCTCCGAGAATGTCGTATCCTAACGTGTTGGTCGCGACTTTAATTCTTCATGAAAATCGAAGTAAACGGGTAAAATTTTTTTCGTATGTTCGAGGATTGCATTTTAAATCTAATACGAATTTTTTAAATTCTTTAAGTATATCTATATGCATATGTCATAAATAATTTTAAAACGAGGCAATGTCCTTTGTATGAAAACTTCGAAAAATCGTGCTTTAACGTGTTAAGTGTGATTTTCGTAGTTCACGCAAATCGGATATCCCTTTTAAAAGTTTTCCAAACTATTCTTCAATCTTATATATTTACAAAAGATTTTAAGACCAAAAAAAGAAACAATGTTCTTTCGTGTGAAAACCTCGAAACACCATGCCCTAACGTGCTGGGTGTGAATTTCGTATAATCCACACGATAGAATACTCTCTTTAAAATTCCCCTAAATGCCCTTCAATTTCGAAGCTCCGAGAATATGGTGCCCTAATGTGTTGGACACGACTTTAGTTCTCATAGAGGCTCGAAATACAGGGACAAATATTCTTAAAAAGATTTCTTTAAAAAATGCACGAAACCTTTCAAAATAAACACCGCATTTTAAACTTTACTCGAGTTTTCACTGTTTTCATAAAACAAGACCCGAAAATAATCATGTGGTACCAATTTTGGGCGTATGAGGGTGCTAATCCTTCCTCATGCATAACCGACTCCCGAACCCATTTTTTCTGGATTTCGTAGACCGACATTTTTAAACGTTTCAAATGTTTTATGGTGATCCAATCACACCCAAAATAAAAGATTGGTGGCGACTCCCCTTTTTATTCTTTTTCCAAATATTAAAATGATTAATCGAAACCCCGTTGTCGAGGTGGTTTTGACAGCTTGGCGACTCCACTGGGGACCTTTTAAAACAAACGAGAGTCAAGCCAATATTGATAATTTTCGGGTCTTTTTGAGAACGTCTAAATTCTGATTTTATTTAACATGCGATCTTCGGCATTTTTGTGTGACATTATGTTCTGTTATATTGTTAGGGTAATTTTGCATCCACGTGCATTGTGTTATTACCCTTTTAAGTGAAAGTTGGAAACTACTCCTTGGTGAGGTCTTCACCTTCGTGCAGGATAGTGGATCGCTTTCGGGATTACAAAGTACCCTTATTTTCGTGAAGTTTTCACTTCCGTGTAAACATGTGGGAAATGCGTCCCCCTAAACCAAACTCGTCCGTATGAGCCAGTAATGGGTGAGGACCGAGGAATCTGCTGGTTTGGGTACCCTTCACCTTTAGAACCTAAACTACATATAGTGAACCGTAAGTACTCGCCTTATATAGAGTTAGGCCAAACCTTTTTAGCATTCACCCAAGATTAATTCTTAGGTACTGTGTTATATGTTTGTATGCTGATTTTGATTATTACATGCTACTAACCGCGTTTGTTTTGTCTTTTTTTACTTGCATTTGCATCATTATGAACGAAAAGGTTTGATTTAAGTCCGTTTACAAATTAGGCAATTTCATCATGGAAGAAGGATTTCTAGATAAAGTAGAGGACAATATGGTGACACGCCTATGGTCCGAAGAGCAACAACGCGAGAAGGGTGACAGCCTGAAAGACGGGCATTTGTTAGAATTCTGGGACTACACTCGTATTAATGTAACTCAGAATAACTTGCAAGGGTTAAAAGAGATTTGGGGGCATTGGGATGATGAAATGAGGCAGATGTTTTACCGAGATTATGGAGATCTATCTTACCTACTCGAAGTAAAGATCAACAAGCATCTGTTTCGAGCTCTCTCCCAACATTGGAATCCTACCTATAGCTGCTTCACCTTCGGGCATCTAGATTTGGTACCAACAATAGAAGAATACACTGCTTTAATTCGTTGTCCTAGAGTCCAAGCCGATAAAGCATATTCAAAAGACGCAAGTGTTCCTACATTTTTGGAAATGTTGATGAGTGTCACAAGGATGAGTAAGCAATGGGTTGCTTCCCGAATTAAGACAAAAGGAGATAACAAATGTATTAATTGGAAAAGTCTGCAAGAACTGATTGCAACACATCCAGATATGAGAAAACGTGTTGATGTCTTCGCCCTCGGCATATACGGGCTGGTCTTGTTCCCAAAAGCGTTGGGATACGTCGAGGATGCGGTAGTAGCATTGTTTGATTGACTTAGTAGGGGAATCACCCCAGTCCCTACTATCTTGACAGAAACTTTTAGCTCGTTAAGTGCATGTCGGAGAGAAGGAGAAGGAAGATTCACTGGTTTTGCTCAGCTTTTAATGGTCTAGTTTCACAGTCACCTTTGGAAAGTGGAGAAATTCTCTTATAAGGTATTTTCAACAGATTTCTCGCCTTTAAAAGGCTTTGTGGCCACGCAACGTGAACAAAATATATCCGAAGAAAAATGGGCAGTCGTTCTCCAGAATCTTCGAGATGAAAATATTGAATGGTGTGCACCTTGGTTCCTCCCAGATGAGATTCTTTACCGATGTGGTGATTTCGATTGGGTCTCGTTACTCGGAGTCTGGGGTGCTACTGGATATGCTCCGCTGCTTGTTTTGAGACAATATAAGACAAGACAGTTTATCCCTGCTACACATGGCCTGGCACATTGCGAATTTTCTTATAAAGGGAACGACTATAAGAAGAAAGTTCGGGAAATAGCGAATTCATGGAAAAGGGTGCAAAGAATGAAGAAGTTCAGTACCAATCCATTGACAACCTCGAATTATGACTGGTGGAGGAATAGGAGAGTGAATGATAATATCCCTGCACCGAATCCAGAAAATCTTCGCCCTTTGGAGGAATATTTATAAGAGGTCCCGATGGAGATAGACATCCTTAAGCATGACTTTGAAAGGAAAAGCTCGGAGTTCGGAAAGAGAATAGAAGTACTGGAGGAAGATAAGATGCAGCTAGGGCTAGATGTGAATTTTCACATGTTAGAGGCCGAGAAATTGAGAAAAGGGAAAAATAAGGCTGAAAAAGACCTTGAAGATTTGAAGAAACACTACAAAAAGCTTCGTCAATCCATGAGTACTGCGGGGTTAAGGAAAACTTCTGAGCAATGGCGTCAGGAAATTCAGGAACAAAAGGACCAAACAGAGCATTGGCAAAGAAAGTTCCAAGATGGTCAAGCCCGAGAGAACGCCTTGAAGGGAGAGCTACTAGAAAAGCTCAGATGGCCAGTCTAGAAGCGAGGATAAAGGAGTTAGAGGAGTCATTACGGAGGCACCAAAATCGAAACACAGTATCGGAGCTGAAAGCGTGCATGGCCGAAAGACAAGAACTAAGAGAAAGAGTGCAAGAACTGGAGGCCACACTCCATAATAATGAAATTCGACTCGAGATCATGGAAAGAAATTTACAAACCAGTGAATGGCACACCCGTCAAGCCCAAAGAGAGGTCGGGGAACGAGATCATATCATGAGCAAGGCACTAACTCAAATGAGAGAAGCGGCCGATCACATGCAGGAGCTGGCCGCTGAAGCTGACGTTTTGAGCCTTTAGTACAAGTCAAGGTCGGAACGAGGAAAGAAGTTAGCAGGATTACTAGGAAAGATTAAGGATCTGGGCTGAAAGGCCAAACCATTTGTATAAACTTTATTTTATGAAAAGAAGTTTTCTTCTCGAGAAGTTGCTCTAAATGAAAATGGACTTTAGAATCAATGCCTTTTCTCGCATTTGCATACATGCATTTCGCATCATATCTTGCATATTATTGACATAACATCTCCTACTTAATTAAAGTTAATTTAATCAGTTAACAACAGTAAACATTGAAAACCCACATCGTTATTATACGCGTAAGAAGCCCAAAGATATGGATCAAAGAATAGAGAGGCTAGAGCAAATGCAAAAAGAAATACAAGAGCAGATGCAAGCTCAGTTACAAGACCAGCTAAAGAGAGTACAAAGGGACATGAGAGACCAAATAATCGAATCTCAAAGCAATATAATTAATCAATTAACCCAGCTGTTGCGAGATTCAGATAAAGGAAAAGGTTTCGTTGAAGGCCCGAGAGAGGAAAACGAGGATCCTCAATATCCTCCCGGCTTTGCACCCATACACCATCAGGTCCCGCCAGAAACAAACCCGCGAGAAACACCCATCTTCATTCGGGCGCAACCACAGCCCATTGGCGCATCAGGCCAAACTAATTACCTGGTCGGATCAGGATCGAACCTAGGTGAAACCGCTGCGAATCCCATCAACCCTGACCTCGATGGTACGATGGAGGTAGAAAGAACGAAAATAGAAGTATCCAAACAAATAGAAGAAAGGTACAAATGGTTGGAAGACAAGGTTAGAGCAATGGAGGGGATTGGCGTCTATAGTGGAATTGATGCCAAAGAACTAAGTCTGGTTCCAGACCTAGTACTACCCCCGAAGTTCAAGATGCTCAAATTTGGAAAATACAATGGGACAAGCTGCCCAGAAGCACACATTACGATGTTCTGTCGGAAGATGACAGGATATGTCCACAATGAAAAATTATTAATTCACTGTTTCCAAGATAGTTTGGTTGGATCCGCTGCAAAATGGTACAACCAACTAAGCCGCACAAAGATCAATTCCTGGAAGGACTTGGCCCAAGCTTTCATGAAGCAATACGGCCATGTTACTGATATTACTCCAGACAGAATCACCTTGCGAAACATGGAGAAGAAACCAAGTGAAAGCTTTCGACAATATGCTCAACATTGGAGGGATGTAGCTACCCAGGTACAACCACCCTTGATAAAAAAAGAGACAACGATGCTTTTTATCCACACGCTAAAGGCACCGTATCTCGATCGCTTGGTGGGTAATGCTACAAAGAGTTTTTCGGATGTAGTGATGTCAGGAGAAATGATTGAGAATGCGATTAAAAGCGGAAAAATCGACGTAGGAGACAGTGAAAAAAGGGCAGCACCTAAGAGGAAGGAAGCCGGGGTGAATAATGTATGCACATACAGGCCAAATTATTCGAAATCAATCACGATGACGTAATCAAAACCTCCTTCTAACAATTATCAGAGTTTACCAAGATCAGAATCAAACTGGAAAAAAAATACCGAGAAGATTCAGTTCACTCCAATTCCCGTTACGTACAAAGACCTCTACCAGCAGTTATATGATCAACACGTGATAGCCCCATATATCACGGAGCCTGTACCACCACCATTTCCGAAATGGTACGACGCCAACGTCCAATGTGAATTTCATGGAGGAGTGATTGGGCATTCCATCGAAAATTGTTTCACTTTCAAGAAATTGGTAGAAAAATTAATTAAGATGAGGAAAATAAGATTTGATGAGCCATCGAGACCTAATGTAGCCGGGAACCCTTTACCTGTTCATTCTGATCAAGGAGTAAATACGATTACGAGTGTAGAAAGGAAAAAGGTTAAGGCTCACATTGAAGAGGTTAGATCTCCTATGAAATGGGTATGGCGTCAGCTGGTGGCTAGAGGAATAATTGCACAGAACGGAGAAAAGATAGTAATAGCGAAGAACTATTGCGACTTCCACAACGCTGAAGGTCATGAGATTCAGTATTGTACGAAGTTCAAGGTTCTAATACAAGATTTGATGGACCACAAGGAATTGGAGTTCTTCGAAGAGGGAGAAGAGATGGGGGACATTTGCTCCTCCGAAGGAAAGAGGACACGTGAGCCTGATCGCCCGATAATAATTATCTCCACATCCAAGGGAGTTGAGACGAGAAGACAAGAGACACCATATGTTATCATACGAAAACTTACGTCATTTCCTTATGAAGACAGCAAAAGAGTTCCCTGGAACTACGGGTGCAACATTGTAGCACCCAAGGAGGAGCAGCTGCAAAATGTGAACCTGGTCACATGTAGCAGTAAAACTTACAACTTGGAAGAGAAAGCAGCTGCCAAAGGAAAAGCTGTAGCGATCGAGCCCGAAATAGTGACTGACAAGTTGGAACCGATAAATGAGCCAGTGGCAGAAAAAGAAGCACAAGAGTTCCTGAAATTCTTGAAACACAGCGAATATAGTGTAGTTGAACAGTTACATAAGCAGCCCGCACGCATATCTATCTTGGCGTTACTGCTAAGTTCAGAGGCACACCGTAACGCATTAATGAGGGCGCTCAACGAGACTTATGTGACCCAGGATATATCGGTATGCAAGCTGGATCGACTGATTAACAACATTAGCGCTGATAATTTTATTTTCTTCAATGACGATGAAATCCCATCTGGAGGTATGGAATCGACCAAGGCATTGCATATTACCACTCGCTGTAAAGGGTACACTCTACCCGGAGTGCTTATCGATAATGGCTCAGCTTTAAACGTTCTACCGTTGGCCACTCTCGAAAGACTACCCATCGATAGCTCCTATATGAGGACGTGCCACAACATAGTCAGAGCTTTTGATGGAACTGAAAGAAAAATGATGGGCAGGATTGAAGTACCATTACAAATAGGCCCAAATACTTACGAGGTTGATTTCTTGGTGATGGATATCAAGCCTTCCTACAATTGCTTATTAGGAAGACCTTGGATTCACGCAGCAGGGGCAGTACCGTCCTCAATTCACCAGAAGCTCAAGCTGGTAACCGATGGAAGGTTGGTTACAATCAATGCCGAGCAGGATATTGTTGCGTCTGTAACAAATGATGCCCCGTATATAGACAAAGATGAAAAGGTAATAGAATGCTCTTTTCGTTCGTTAGAATTTGTCAAAGCCACATTTATTGGAGAGGGAAGTAAAATTCCTGAACCTAAATTGTCACAAACAACGAAGATGGGGTTGCGCTTGACGATTGGAAAAGGAGCATTGATGGGAAAAGGGCTCGAGAAATATCTCCAAGGAATAGTTAGCGCACTGTCACCATTTGGAAAGTGAGACCGTTTCGGGCTAGGGTACAAGCCAGACGTGAAAGAAAAGAAGAAAGAGATAGAGCGAAAACGAGAGACAAGAAGAGCACGACAAGTTGGGGAAAAAATTAGTTGGAAACCGATGACCTTACCTCATATTTTAAAAACTTTCATTTCTGGTGGGCCAAGGCTTGAGGAGGAAAAAGTTGCAAAACTTGTGATAGAATTAAACATAAATGTTGTTTCCGAAGAAGCTGAAGAAAGGGGTTCGCTTCAAATCTGTCCGTATGCACCTAGGAGTAATTTGGACAACTGGGTAGAAGAAGAGCTCCCCGTAGCTTTTAGGAACATTTCAAAGTAATACTTGTTGCACCTCTATCATTCTATGCCCAGGAATGATAGAAATCTTTTGTAAAAGGGCATTTGAGTTTTTATCCATTATCTTAAATGAAGATACATTTTGACAACTATCTCTTTATTCTTTTCCTCTCAATTCTAAATAAATTATTTGCCTGTAACACACAAAATAAATCATTCTTGAACACATACACCCATAAATCATACCATACAAACATTCATTAGGCCATTCTCATTCTTTACAGATCTTGGGATATCAGTAATATGAGTGACGCTGACTCCGAACCTCATTTCGAACAAGATATGTGTCTAGAAGAATTTCAGAACTCCAAAGATGACCCAGATAGTAATATATCTCCTAAATTGCTACGAATGATGGAGCAAGAGGAAAAACAGATTTTGCCTCACAAAGAAGCGATTGAAACTGTAAGCATAGGAGATGGAGAGGAAAATAAGGAAGTGAAAATCGGAACTAGCATCTCAGTGAAAACACGAAGAGATCTTATTGAGCTGCTAAGAGAATTCAAAGACGTATTCGCCTGGTCCTACCAAGACATGCCAGGGCTAAACACCGACATTGTGGTTCACAAGCTCCCAATAAAGGAAGAATGCAAGCCCGTCCAACAAAAGCTTCGCAGAATACCGGGGCATGCCTTTTTTTCCTTCATGGATGGTTTCTCTGGATATAACCAAATAAAAATGGACCCTACAGACATGGCGAAAACTACCTTTGTCACAATGTGGTGAACATTCTGTTATAAGGTGATGCCATTCGGACTTAAAAATGCAGGGGCAACATATCAAAGAGCCATGGTAACATTGTTTCATGATATGATGCACAAAGAAGTTGAGGTCTACGTCGACGACATGATTGCAAAGTCCCGAATAGAGGAAGAACATGTAAAGGTCTTGAGGAAATTGTTCATAAGATTGAGGAAGTTCCAGCTAAAATTGAACCCTGCCAAGTGCACTTTTGGAGCTATATCGGGAAAATTATTGGGTTTTGTGGTCAGCCAAAAGGGAATTGAGATCGACCTAGACAAGGTTAAGGCCATACAAGAGCTACCCCCGCCTCGTACGCAAAAGGAGGTTCGAGGTTTCCTTGGGAGGTTGAATTATATTGCTCGGTTTATCTCGCAATTAACGGAGAAATGTGACCCCATGTTTCGCCTTCTTAGAAAACATAACCCAAGCATTTGGGATGACCAATGCCAAAGAACTTTCGATAAAGTTAAGCAGTATTTGTCTGATGCTCCGGTACTAGTACCACCAAATCCCAACAAACCATTAATCTTGTACTTAACGATTTTCGAGAATTCTATGGGATGTGTCTTGGGTCAACATGACGAGACGGGAAGGAAAGAAAGAGCCATATACTATCTCAGTAAGAAATTTACTGACTGTGAAACAAGATACTCTCCGATAGAAAAGCTATGTTGTGCACTGGTCTGAACTACCCGAAGGTTGCGACAATACATGCTATACCACAATACATGGTTAATCTCGAAACTAGATCCTCTAAAGTACATGATGGAGTCAACCGCGCTAAATGGGAGAATGGCTAGATGGCAGATCCTGTTGTCAGAATTTGATATCATCTATGTAAGCCAAAAGGCAATTAAAGGAAGTGCAATTGCAGACTTCCTAGCCAGTAGGCCTTTGGAGGACTATGAGCCGATAAATTTTGACTTTTCGAATGAGGATCTGATGTATGTCACAACTACCGAAGAGGAGACAATGACCGAGCATTCGTGGCGATTGAACTTCGATAGCGCTTCAAACGCTATGGGCAACGGGATCGGTGCAGTTTTAGTGTCGCCAGAAGGAGACCATTATCCCTTCACTAGTAAGCTTGACTTTGATTGCACAAATAATATGGCAGAATATGAGGCATGTATCATGGGGATCCAAGCAGCCATGGATCGGGGGATCAAGGTCTTAGAAATCTATGGAGATTCAGCATTGGTAATGTATCAGCTCAAAGGAGAATGGGAGACGAGGGACTCCAAATTAATTGAATATCGAAATATGGTCCTCGAACTGATCAAAGAATTTGACGAGGTCACGTTAAGATACCTCCCACGCGAGGAAAACCAAATGCCTGATGCTTTGGCTACTCTAGCTTCGATGATAAAAGTGAATAGGCCAGAGGATATGAAACCCATTCGAATGAGTATTTATGAAACTCCGGCCCATTGCTGTAACGTCGAAAAAGAAGGAAAAGAGGGGTATCCTTGGTACCAGGACATTCTCCAATATGTGAAAGACCGAAAATACCCCGAAGGAGCTACTGAAAAATGACAAAAAGACATTAAGAAGGCTCGCGAACGAATACATTCTAGATGGAGAGGTCCTGTATAAGAGAAGAAAGGATCAAGTGTTATTGAGGTGTGTGAACTCAATCGAGGCTAAAAAGATCCTAGAAGAAGTCCATGAAGGGATTTGTGGAACACACGCGAATAGATTCAAAATGGCTGGGCAGATCATGAGATTTGGGTACTATTGGTCGACTGTGGAGACTGATTGTATCAATTATGCCAAGAAATGCCACAAATGCCAGACCTATGGGGACAAGATCCATATGCCTCCCTCACCTCTGCACGTCATGACATCCCCGTGGCCTTTCTCTATGTGGGGCATGGATGTTATTGGACAAATTTCACCAAAGGCCTCCAATGGACATAGATTCATTTTTGTGGTTATCGACTACTTCACCAAGTGGGTGGAAGCTGCCTCTTATTCCAACGTTACCAAGTCTGTAGTCAGCAAGTTCTTGAAAAAGGAAATCATATGTCGATATGGAATGCCAGAAAAGATTATATCAGACAATGCGCTGAACTTGAACAACAGCACGATATCGGAGGTCTGTGAGCAATTCAAGATCAGACATCATAATTCGTCCCCATATCGCCCAAAGATGAATGGAGCAGTGGAAGCGGCAAACAAAAACATCAAGAAGATTATTGCAAAAATGACAGAAACCTATAGGGATTGGCATGAGAAATTACCATTCGCCCTCCTTGCTTATAGAACTTCTGTCAGAACGTCTACTGGGGCAACGCCGTTCTCACTTGTATACGGAATGGAGGCTGTTTTACCCATCGAAGTAGAGATTCCTTCTCTTCGAGTCTTGTCAGAGTTGAATTTGGATGAAGCAGAATGGGTCCAAGCCAGATATGACCAGTTAAATTTTATTGAAGAGAAGAGATTAAGGGCTATCCGCCATGGTCAAATGTACCAAAAACGGATGATGCGTGCTTACAACAAGAAAGTTCGCCCAAGAGAATTCCATGAGGGAGATCTAGTCTTGAAAAAGATACTTTCGAAACACAAAGACTCTCAAGGAAAATGGATGCCCAATTGGGAGGGGCCGTACGTGGTAAAGAAAGCCTTCTCTGGGGGAGCCTTAATTTTGACTGAAATGGATGGCAAAAAGTTATACAACCCAGTGAATGCAGATTCAGTGAAGAAATATTACGCATAAAAAAATGGAGAGGTCAGGATGAAAACCCGTAGATAGGGCATCCTAAAAATAAAAGGGGTTTTGAGTTGAAAACCCGAAAAGGGCGGCTCAAATGCAAAAATAGGGGCAACCAATTATTCCTTCAAAAGGGGCGAAAGTGAAATATTTTACATCTTGGGGCATCGACGAAGTAATTCCAGGACCTCCAAAAACATATCAAGCAAAAGATGATCTTTAGATCAGGGAAACTCATATCTGATATCTTAGTCTAATACTGTTCTTTTGTCATTGTTTGTTCTTTGTAAATATTTGATATCATAGCAAATAAATCTCCAAATTTAATACAATCCCATTCTTTCCCATATTGTCCAAGTATTTTCATATTAAGATGATGGATAAAAGGTCATGAAAGAAAACAATGATTCACGAATATTATTTTAGGAAATTCCTAAAAGACACGAGAATCCTAAACAACTGCCAGTTGAAAGAATTAAAATCTGGAAGAAGCGATTCAAATAATGAATCTGCCGAGTTGAATTCAAGGAAACGTCAGGAGATAGCTTCAAAACAGAAAAGACTAATCTTTGGAAAATTAAAACATTAAATCATGTACATTCATTCTAAGAATAGGAGCATTTTTACTCATTCCAAGCATGACATCCTAAACATATCTGGCCTACCTAGAGGCCCATTTGAGCATATCCTACAGGTCAGCATCATGACACACAATGGGAAAGATCTAAGATCGCAACGGCGGGTCCAGTACCATGAAGATTCGAAAAGAAAGGTTTAGGTCGTTACAACGAACCCGGTACCTTAGAAGCATGAAAGATCGAATCACCGACAATGAATCCTCTACCTTGAGACCACGGCGGATCACATCAATCCAAGATCATTTCCTATCCTCTTGAAATTGAAGTAAAGCTGGATATCAAGTCTTTATCTCTGAAATTGAAGTAAGAGCAAGATCATTTCCTATCCTCTTGAAATTGAAGTAAAGCTGGATATCAAGTCTTTATCTCTGAAATTGAAGTAAGAGCAAGATCATTTCCTATCCTCTTGAAATTGAAGTAAAGCTGGATATCAGGTCTTTATCTCTGAAATTGAAGTAAGAGCAAGATCATTTCCTATCCTCTTGAAATTGAAGTAGAGCTGGATATCAAGTCTTTATCTCTGAAATTGAAGTAAGAGCAAGATCATTTCCTATCCTCTTGAAATCGAAGTAGAGCTGGATAACAAGTCTTTATCTCTGAAATTGAAGTAAGAGCAAGATCATTTCCTATCCTCTTGAAATTGAAGTAAAGCTGGATATCAAGTCTTTATCTCTGAAATTAAGTAAGAACAAGATCATTTCCTATCCTCTTGAAATTGAAGTAGAGTTGGATAACAAGTCTTTATCTCAGTAATTGAAGTAAGAGCAAAATCATTTCCTATCCTCTTGAAATTGAAGTAAAGTTGGATAGCAAGTCTTTATCTCTCTAAGATTGAACTAAGAGCAAGATGAAGCCTCGACATCAAACCCTACCCCTGAGGATGCAGCAGGTCAGATAGCAGATCCCATTCTCCCCGCAGTCACAGTGGATTGAAATAGAGCTACAAGTCAAGTGTTATCAATATGAAGTAGTCAACGAGGGAGCCGAGATTCAGTGAAACTTGACAAAATTGGGCCACCTTTTTAGTCTTTGCTCCGTTACTGTTACACAAAAACGAGCAAAGAGGGGCAGCTGTTGAAGCCCAATTTATCCGGGCCCAAGTGATTGGATCTTTAGGTTTAAATTTATTATTAAATTTAAATTTATTTTAAATTTAAAAATATTTGAAATAAATTTAAAATTTAATTAAAATTTAAATTAAAAGTCCAAATAATAAAGTCCAATTACAAGCCCAATTGGGCTAATTTTGGCTAGCCCAAATTCAAACACACTTTGCTACCCCAACAATAAAGGCCCAATTCGGCCCAATTCCCTTAACCCATTTAGCCCTTTAAGCCCAAATTACACAAGCAGCCCAAACAGAAATCTGGCAGTCAGCTCCACTTGCACTGCCTGCCGGCCACCTCAGCCAATGGTGTGATGCCACGTCAGCAATCCAATGGTCACCTCCAAGCAAGTTGCTGCTACGGCCATCATCTTCACCAGCTGCACCAACCGCCACTGCCATGGAACCTACAAAAAAGAAAGAAAGATTAGAAATGCTTTAAATTGTAAGAAACAAAAGAAGATCATTGTACATTTGGCTATAAAAGCCGAATTGATTTCATTGTAAAGGGGTTACAAACCCTATTCTAAAATAGACACAAGTTCTTGAAATCTGGATACAAACCCTATTCTTGAAATCAAAGAAACAGATTCTAGAAAGCATTCTTTACGAATCAAATAGCAACAGTAATCATTCAACTGAAGACAAACAATCAGAATACTCCAGCACCAAAACCAATCAGGTACCATTTATTGCATGACCGTTGTTATTCATCACATAGTATTAAATCCCACCCGGTTTCAATGCATGCATTAAGATGGGCATTCAATACCTTACTGACATCATTGTTTCACCTTAAATGTATCAATAAATATTAACTGATATTTTGTCATTAATAGCCATTAATAATAATATTAATAATATTAAATATAAAAAAAAGGAGCCGAAGGGTTAGAGTCACTCCCTTTTGACCCATCGCCGTCGTCGGAGCTGCACCGTCACCATCGTCCGTTGATCTGCCACCGTTGCATCCCCGTCGTTGTTCGAATACCTGCAAGTAACACCAAAAATAAACAAATCAGAGAACAACAAATAGGCTTTCCTTTTTAAAAAAAAATCAATCTGATGTTTCAAAATAAACGAATAAAAAAGGAAAAAGAAAACTAAATGAAAAATTTTTGAAATTTCTCCAGATCTGGATTTTCCCAGATCTGGATTTGGTTTCAAAAGAAGGAATAAAAAGGGTTTAGTTTTCAAATGAAAGGGAAACAAAGAAATAAAAAAAAAAGAAGAAAAAGGGGACGATTTACCTTCAGGATCGACGGCGCATCGGCGCGTGGTGGTCGGAGGCGCGTGGAAGACTCTCGACTCGCGGAGGAGTGACCGGCGTTGAGGCGCGTGACCGACGACGCGCTTTGGACTTCGGAGCGTGGCCGGGGCATCATCGACGGGCGCTCACGCGCGGGTTAGGCGGCCGCCGGAGTTGGCCGAAACCATGGCTGGCCAAAGGAAGAGGGGAGAGAGAAGAGAGAAAATTTGAGAGGGGAGGGGGTGATTTTGAAAAATGAAAGAAGTAATAAAAAAATCTGAAATGAAATTTATAGTACCCATTGGGCCGATCCGACCCGACCCGAACCCGCTTTGGGATCCTTGTGTTTTTACTTAATGGTATATTTGCACGTTTGGTCCTTCCACTTTTTTATTGTTTTAATTTAGTCCTTTTCATACTTTTAATTATTTTTAATTTGGCCCAGTAACTTTATTCACTTTTCAATTTAGTCCTTTGACTGTTTGACTGCACTAGAGGCTGCCACGTGTCACTTTTTAGCTTATTTATTATCTAGTCCCTATCATTTTTAATTTTTTTTAATTTAATCCTTAAATCAACTTTTATTTAATTACAAAATTGGCCCAAGAATTTTTCAAGATTTATAAATTAATCCTTTGACTGTTTGACTGCACCAGAGGCTACCACGTGTCACTTTTTGGCTTATTTCTGTATCTAGTTCCTGTCATTTTTAATTTGTTTTAATTTAATCCTCAAATTAACTTTTATTTAATTACAAAATTGACCCAGGAATCTTTTGAGATTTTTAAATTAGTCCTTTGACTGTTTAACTGCACCATAGGCTGCCACATGTCACTTTTTGGCTTATTTCTGCATCAAGTTCCTGTCATTTTTAATTTGTTTTAATTTAATCCTCAAATCAACTTTTATTTAATTACAAATTGACCCAAGAATCTTTTGAGATTTTTGAATTAGTCCTTTGACTGTTTGACTGCACCAGAGGTTGCCACGTGTCACTTTTTGGCTTATTTATGTATCTAGTCCCTGTCATTTTT
Organism: Gossypioides kirkii; assembly: GCA_005610355.1. NCBI lineage: Eukaryota > Viridiplantae > Streptophyta > Magnoliopsida > Malvales > Malvaceae > Gossypioides > Gossypioides kirkii. Next base: position 16,147,033 of record CP032245.1, read on the forward strand.
AATTTGTTTTAATTTAATCCTCAAATCAACTTTTATTTAATTATAAAATTGGCCCGAGAATTTTTCAAGATTTATAAATTAGTCCTTTGACTTCTGGGTACCTGTGGGGCTGCCACGTGTCACCCTTTCTTGGTTTTATTATTTTATAGGTCCCTGGTTTCACCAAAAATTACCATTTTACCCCCGAACTTTCCAAAATTCCATTTTTAACCCCGATTTCACCAAAAATTACCATTTTACCCCTAAACTTTCCAAAACTCCATTTTTAGCCCCGATTTCGCCAAAGTTTCCAAAATTCCTTTTTTTAACCTCGATTTAACCAAAAATTACCATTTTGCCCCCACGCGTCCAAAATTACCATTTTGCCTCCCGGGTATCCAAAAGTCTCATTTTTGACCCCGATTTCGTCGTTTCTTCTTCCTTACCAATATTTGCATTTATTTGCACTCGCACTTTATGTTTTCGCATATTATTTATCTGCTTATTATATTGCTTCGTATTTAACTTCTCTTATTAATCGCTATTCGTGTTTTGAATTTACGCATCCATTTACAAGTTATTTTAAAAATCGAGGCAATATTCGGTCCGAGTGTAAACTTCGAAAAATCACACCCTAACGTGTCGGGTGTGATTTCTTCGTATAACTCGCGCGAATCGAATATCCTTTTCAAGTTTTTTACGCCCATTCACTTCGAGGCTCCGAGAATGTTGTATCCTAACGTGTTGGTCGCGACTTTAATTCTTCGTGAAAATCGAAGTAAACGGGTAAATTTTTTTTCGTATGTTCGAGAATTGCATTTTAAATCTAAAACGAATTTTTTAAATTCTTTAAGTATTCTATATGCATATGTCACAAATAATTTTAAAACGAGGCAATGTCCTTTGTGTGAAAACTTCGAAAAATCGTGCTTTAATGTGTTAAGTGTGATTTTCGTAGTTCACGCAAATCGGATATCACTTTTAAAAGTTTTCCAAACTATTCTTCAATCTTATATATTTACAAAGGATTTTAAGACCAAAAAAAGAAACAATGTTCTTTCGTGTGGAAACCTCGAAACATCATGCCCTAACGTGTGGGTGTGAATTTCGTATAATCCATGCGATAGGATACTCTCTTTAAAATTCCCCTAAATGCCCTTCAATTTCGAAGCTCCGAGAATATGGTGCCCTAATGTGTTGGACACGACTTTAGTTCTCATAGAGGCTCGGAATACAGGGACAAATGTTCTTAAAAAGATTTCTTTAAAAAATGCACGAAACCTTTCAAAATAAACACCGCATTTTAAACTTTACTCGAGTTTTCACTGTTTTCATAAAACAAGACCCGAAAATAATCACGTGGTACCAATTTTGGGCGTATGAGGGTGCTAATCCTTCCTCATGCGTAACCGACTCCTGAACCCATATTTTCTGGATTTCGTAGACCGACATTTTTAAATGTTTCAAACGTTTTATGGTGATCCAATCACACTCGAAATAAAAGATTGGTGACGACTCCCCTTTTTATTCCTTTTCCAAATATTAAAATGATTAATCGAAACCCCGTTCTCGAGGTGGTTTCGACAGTTTGATTCCTAAGAAACTCCGTTTTTAACATTTTTGGGTTATAAGCAAAACAATAAAAATGAAGTTTTAAGTTCCTTAAAAGTTAGATAAAAAAATTTTAGGTCCCCTAAAAATTGGTAAAAAAAAAAAATTTAGGCTCTTAAAAGCTCAAAAAAAATATTGGATCCCCTAAAAGTTGATAAATTTTTTTTGACATTTAAAAGTTAAAATTTTTTTTGAACCCCTTAAAAATTGAAAAACAATATTTTAAACTCCTTTCAACCTTAAACCCTGGACGATCATACCTCCACACGATCCCAGAGTTGACCTGTTCTTAAATTATATTTTTAAAATATGTTATTTTTTGGACAAAAAAAACTAATAAAATGATTTTTGCCAATTCTTATTAAGTAGGATACCTTTTTAAATATTTTTTTTGCCAATTCTTAATTTAGATGTCATTTCTTTAGCTAATAAAAGAGAAGAATATACTAACAAGTGATTGGGTACAATGGTAAGGCACATTGTACTCCCAAGGGAAAGATCTAAGTTCGAACTTTGGAGACAACATTATTGAGAGGGACAACCACGCACCCCGTACATGAACTGTAAAACAAGCATAAATAACATAAAAAAAAGAAGATATAAGACGAAGTGTAAAAACACTAAGTAAAAATAAATTTTTTTCTTAATTACACGTTTCAACTATAGTATTTACCTAATTTTTAGTAGTTATACTACTCAAATGATTGATTTCCACATCAACAATAACAACAAAATTTTTTTCAAACAAAAAATATAAAGAGAATTTATTTTTCTAAAAAGGGATAAATCTCAAAATTATATATGAGTTTATAGTTTAACGTGCATTTGTATACATGAACTTTGATTTTGTGAAATTTTATACATGAAATTTTGATTTGATTTAGTTTTTGTAAATTATTAATACAATTATAGATATAACATCACTTTATGTTTATATATTGTATACATATATAATTATATTTATCCAATATAATATAAAATAAATTGTTGTATTTATTTCTTTAAATATGTATGATTAAATTAAAATTAAAGTTTTAAGTATTCATTTGAACTAGACATGTTCAGGGATTAGGTTATTTGCCCAAGCATGAAGGTCCGTTCGAAAATTTGGGAGGATTTGGGTAAAAATATTAGACTCAAAATTGGGCTTGGACAAAAAAAGGTCCATTTAAAATATGAATCAAGCTTGGGCTTAAATAATCAAGGCCTGAGCTTGACCCGGCCTATTTTAAATTTATAATACTTTATATTATCTTATTTTTATATGTTATGTAATTTAAAACACATAAAAAAAATAAATATATATTAAATATATAATAATACTCTAATGTAAATATTAAAATGATGTTAAGATGACTATATAAAAATGCATAAAAATATTAAATATTAAACTAATATAATATAAATATTTTTTAAAAAAAATTTAAAAATATATGAGTGAACCTAAAATGAGTTTGAGTTAATTTTTTATAAATATGAGTAAAATTTTAAATTTAGATTTCAAGTTGGATCGGACTTGAAAAAATATAAAATATATTAATATCATGCTTAAATCTAGTTCGAACTCGACTCAATCCGACCCATAAACACCTCTAATTTAAACCATAATTAAAATTTCATATTTATAATTATATCAAATTAAAATTTATTTATATAATTACAAATTAAATAAAAAATTCATGTATAATTTTAAAATTTATCAATTAAAAAAAAAGTAAGAACACAAAAATTAAGCCAATATATATAAATAGAAAGGAACAAATTACTAGTAAATCAAATCAAATCAAATAAATCAATTACCCAACCCAAAAATCCCCCCACCCACGCGTTTTCCCTTTGCCTCCCTCAACGATTCTTCGTAAGAACATTCGAACTTACGAAACGGAAAAAACCAATGCGACTCGGTTCCTGACTCAGTCATGACCCTCTTTATTTTCTTCCACTTTCCAAGATGTTTCCTCGTTTTCCCCTTTCAAATCTGAACTTCCTTCCTATTTAAAAAACAATAAACAATTACATGTTAATCTCACCTATTCCTTCCCCATTTGACTTCTTCAACCCCCCTTTGTGGAAACTCGAGACTTCATTGACCAGAAGCCCACTTTCCCCACAGCTGCCTCCTTCAACCTTCAAAATCTCTGTTTTTCACCCTTTCCTCAAAATCCCATTTTTCTGATCAAGATTTTCATGTTTATGACTTGATACACCAATCTTTTGCACCCATATTCATATAATTTCTTTCTGATCCTGAAATCCCCAAGATGAACAATCTGTTCTCAGGCTCCTTCTCTCGCTTCCGGAGCGAAGAGGCTTCCCCTGATCACCATGTCATCGAGATGACTCAGTCCTCCCCCACCTCCGGCGGTGTTAATCTTGACAAGTTCTTCGAAGACGTCGAGTCCATCAAAGACGAGCTCAAGGAACTCGAGAGGCTAAACGACGACCTTTCATCGTCTCACGAGCGAAGCAAGACGTTGCACAATGCGAAAGCCGTGAAAGAATTGAGAGCAAAGATGGATGCTGATGTAGCCATGGCCTTGAAAAAGGCCAAGCTCATTAAGGTTAGGTTGGAAGCGCTTGACCGCTCCAACGCCTCTAACCGGAGTTTACCTGGCTGTGGACCGGGTTCTTCTTCGGACAGGACGAGGACGTCGGTTGTGAACGGGCTGAGAAAGAAGTTGAAGGATTCTATGGAGAGTTTTAATGGGTTGAGGGAAAAGATCTCGTCAGAGTATAGAGAAACTGTTCAAAGAAGATATTTCACGGTTACAGGAGAAAACCCAGATGAGAAAACTCTTGATCTGTTGATTTCAACAGGTCAGTTTCAGTTTCATCTTCTTCTTCTTCTTTTTCTATTTCAAGTTTTAGCTGCTCTCCGCTAGGAATTTTTCCGGGAAACTGCGGGATTCATGGATGATTTGGTTTGATTATCAATGAAATATTTAAATGAAATTCGGGTGTAATCTAATCTTGGAATTATTTTCATATAGTGCAGAAATGTTTAATTCGAATTCGTAGTTGTTTTGGTTTAATTAACATTTCAGATTGGCGTTTGTGTTCTGATTTGCAGGAGAGAGTGAGAGTTTTTTGCAAAAAGCCATTCAAGAACAAGGGAGGGGCAGAATTTTGGACACCATCAATGAGATTCAAGAAAGGCATGATGCTGCTAAGGATTTGGAGAAGAATCTCAAGGAATTGCATCAAGTTTTCTTGGACATGGCGGTGCTGGTTCAGGCTCAAGGAGAGCAATTGGATGACATTGAGAGCCATGTGAATAGGGCTAATTCATTTGTGAGAGGTGGAACTGAGAGGCTTCAAACAGCTAGGAATTACCAGAAAAACACCCGGAAATGGACTTGTTATGCTATCATACTTCTGCTGGTGATCGTCTTATTTGTGGTGTTGTTCACTGTTAGACCATGGGAAAACAATGGCGGTGGTGGCGGCGGCGGTAGCAACAATCCAACACCAACCCCACCACCTCCACCTACTGCTTGACCTTAGCTATGCAGTATTGTTCTTTGAGATTGAGTTTTTGCATCTTATTATTTCTTTGGATTGGTTTATAGATTCTTCCCTGTAACTAGTTTTTTTGGTTTAATTCTTTTCTGTTTTCTCTGTTACTATTACGTATATTTTAGTGTTTATTAAATGAAATACTGTTCCATTATATATCTCTTCGTAGGTGACTTGTTTCCTGAATGTACATATTTGCCAGTTTCTTGTTTCCTGAATGTACATATTTGCCAGTTTCTTGTTTTCAGAATCAAATTCAACCATGGTGGGTGACTGAAAAGGAATTTAATTTTTAATTAAATAAATGCAAGCTGAAAAGGACTGGTAGCTGGCACTTGACAATTTCCATCAGTATAAATAGTAAAAATACTCACTTTTGATTACTTCAAATTATATTTTAATCACTTATATTAAAAACAGTAAGTTTTAATCACGTTATCGTTTTATTATCAAATAATCATTTTATCGTTAAACTCCGTTTTAAATGTTAATTTGAATGTCCAATTAAAATAAACAATTTTTCTATCAAAATGACAAAAGAAAAAAGAAATAATTTTTCTTTTAAAGTTCAAAGTATAATTAATTTAAAATTTTTAATTAATTAAATTTATTTAATTAAAAACATATTCTCATTTTAGTTGAATATTCAAGTTGACATCTAAAATTCATTTGAACTACCAAATAAAATTGTCATTAGGAATATAACAGATCTTAAAGACCCCTGTCCTGTCATCAAGATGAATTCTTAGGATGCTGATGTCCCAGTCTTTCTTGTTAAAATTTAGCCAAGCAGTGCCATAGACCGAAAATTCTCAAGACCAAGACCACACCTTACCGCTCCACATTGGACCGTGTTGCACCCCCAAGGAATCCGAGGGGTTTGGCCTCAACCAGCTCAAATGAAATCCGTGACAGTGCTCAGCTAGAACACATGCAGGTATTTCGTGTGTTACCAGACCAAACATATGCAAATCATGGTTCATGGGAATTGCCAAGAAATTTATCAAGACCCAAAGTTCATAATTGGCCAACTCAACCTTAGTGCAACAAGAAAGAATCAAAGTGACTATTTAACCAAATGAGAATGGATGTCTACGGAAATTTTTGCATTTGGAATTGTCATAATATGCATAACTCAAACAATGTAGAACTACATACAGTCCAAAATTTAGAAGTCGAGTGAATCATCTCCCTTCGCTCTATGATTTACATGCAACACAGTTTTAATCAGTTGTTGAATAAGGTGGAAAATGATATTTATGGAAACATAATCTGGAAGTGAAAGGTAATATATCTGCATAATTTTCTAGATCCTCCTTTCAAACCCACCTATTCGTTTTAGTATACCTATCAAACAGCGATGCCTGAAACCAATTCGCTGCTTTCAAGACTATTTTCGGCGAGCAAAGGAGTACGAGGAGCTCTATCTGCAGCCATATTTAATCGTAGAGGTCGACCTTCAATCTCCTACAAGCATGACCATATTGGAACACACATTAAAAAGGTAAACAAACTTCAATGCTGAGTTATTCAGTAACTGAGTCTTACCACTCCATTCATGGCAGTTAGAGCAGACTCAACTGTCTCTGCTGACTCGAAGGAAATGAATCCGAAACCACGAGACCTTCCTGTGTCCTTTTCATAGATGACTTTAGCACTCAACAAGCCTGGTTGGCTAGCAAAAGCGTCTTTGAGACCTTCTGAAGTGACACGCCAGCCTAGGTTTCCTGCATAGATCTTGTAAGGGCTGTCGATAAAGCTTGTGTAACTTCTCCGAATCCTTGGTCCCATTACTTCCCTCTCACCTCCTCTTGGGACCTCCGGGAAGTTCACCTTCACCGTCCGACCTCCGACTTGCTGTTAGCAATTAGGAACAAACACTTCACTGGTAAGTCAAAATGGAATATCCCACATAAATGGTGCTCCAAAAATCAAATAAATACCCTTCAATTGTAAACCTAATAATAATATAATCTAATTGAATCTAACAGTCAACACCAAATGTTTAATCAAGCAATGCAATCAAATTAGTGATTAAAGAAAGCTACTTTATGGTCTTTTCGTCTATACATTTACAATATTTCATTGGGAATTGAAGGTTCAAGCAATGGTTAATGTAGAAATTCAAAATAAAACTCTATTATTGAACTTACAGATCCATCAAACAGTCTAATTGCTTCTTTGGCCACATCAATGCTCCCCATTGTTACAAAGCCAAATCCCCTGCTCCTATCAGTAACTCGATCATAAACAATCTATTAAACAAAATTGAACAAGGAAAAACCATCAGCCAAAAATAAAAATAAAAAGAACAAGGAAAATAAAGTAAGGATAACCCAAATACCTCCACTTTAGCAACACTACCAGCCTCACTAAAAATCTCAGATAACTCAGAAGAAGTCATTGAATAAGGCAAATTGCCAACATACAACTTTCCTTCTTCACCCCCAGACTCTGAAACCTTATCTTCTTCAGCTTCCTCTTGTTGTGGTTGTTCTTCAAGGTCTTGAGTTTCTGTTTCTGGGTATTCTTCTCCACTGCTTTGGTCATCTTCAGTAACTTGGAAGCTGTCAAAAGCTGCTGAAAAGCAGGGAAGACGTGGGAGAGATAGGTTAAGAGACAAAGGAAGGGAATTGAGGCTTTGGGTTTTGAGGTTGGAAGGTTTTAACTGCTTAGAGCTAAGTCTTGAAGGAAGGAAGTGAATCGATGAAGAAAAAAGAGAGGAGGGTTTGGTGTTATTGTAGAGTGAAGAAGAGACAGCTGCAACACCGGCTGCCATGGAGAGTGTAGGAGCTGACATATTTCTCCACAGAAAAGAAACGGATGACCAATAGAAACAATGAAAAAATATGGGATATTCTGAAAGGAATTAAAATGGGAAATGGCTGGAAGATGGATAAGGTTCGGAATGGATTTTTTCTGTCTTTCCATTGAAGTGTCCCTCGTTGGTGTCGGTCCAGAATCTGGATTCTAGTTGGGCCCATGAAACTAGTAAAACATGAACCCATTATGTTTATTTACGGATTTTCCTTTAGTTTAATAAATAATTTAATCTTGTATTTGGCAAAATTGATACATAAAAGATAATTTTTTAGTACTGAATTCTGATTTTAGAATTTATTCATGAAAATTTATAATTAATTAATAATATTAATAATTATATAATTGGTTCTTATTTTTTTGAGTAATTTAATTTTTTTACATTAAAATAGATGGAAAAAAGAGAAAAATAGAGAGAGAAACAGAAGAGAATGAAAAAAAAAAATTTTGAAAGAACATAAAAAAAAATTAAATTGCTCAAAACAAAAAAAATATGGAGATTATTGTATAATTTAACCTAAAATTTTTGTTTCAAATAATGATTTAACGTGCCACGTCATATTATCGTTACACCGTTAACAGTAATTAACGGTTCAGTGACCAAAATATTACAACACGATAACGTAAATGATTAAAACAAAATATTTTGTAATCGAAAAGAAACAAAAGTGATTATTATAATAATTTATGCTGGAAAACATATCTAATACCACAACCATAAGATTATTTCACATATACCTACATAATTCCGAGTTACAAACTCCACAATTCTACACATTTAGTATTAAAAAAAAACATAATTAAGCAAACTTTGAAGTTTTCTTTCTTGTTGGATCAGTGGAAACACTCCACTTATATAGTTTGATTGATCCATTATATATATATATATATATATTATACTAGGTTTAATTGAGCATCTTCCACCACACTTACCTTAGAGAGCAATGGCATTGAGAGTGGTAAAGAAGAGCTTTAACTGAGATGAGCCAAGAATGATTTGCCTAGCAACCGAAACCTAACCCCTTTGGTTGCTGCAGGAAAAGTGGGAAACCAAATCCCCCTAGAATCAAATTTTCAGGTTGCGACAATACTTATCTGCTATTGCAACCCACTTGCTGAGATCTCCCTTGGAATACATGCTGTTGCTCACCTCTGACCCTGAAAATGTTGAGCCTCCTCCATTTGGTTCCTTGTAGGAGTTCATGGTTCCACTGTCAGACTGTAGGACTTGAGAAATTTGTGAACCTGTAAGCCGAGAAAGTTGCCCTTCATTAGCTTTCATCATCTCCATTCCATCTTTACTTATGTTTGAACTTTTTGTGTTCAAGAAACGGCCACCATTTCCCCTTGGACGACGCACTACGTGCAGATGGCGCGAGTAGTGCAAATATGGCTGTAAGACAAAAGCATAATCTAAATATTTATGCAGTTTTCAAGTCAAGAATATCTAATACTGATTAAATATACCGTATATGTTGCAAAATAACCATCCATGTGAACTGCAAACTGCAAGCTCACCAAGCATGAGAGCTCACCTGCGAGCTCTTCACTCTGCAAGTTGCCAACTTGACAACTTGCACTAAAACAGTGATAAATTTTGATTAGACATTTTGACAGGTGATTTGACAGAAATCAGCCAATGAAAAAGGAAGTTATATGAATTTAATCATCGAATTAAGTCATATTGTAATATTTTATTATTATTTTCAGTTTATTTAAGTTTAATCCTTCATGTAAACTTTGTATTACTTCTTCAATGAAACAGTTGTTCACAAACAAACTGATATTTTTTTTTCATTTTTCATCCTTTTTTGCTTCTGTTTTCAACCTTTCCTTCATCAAATTTCCAACAACATCCAACTTGTCTCCATAAAAGCTTGGGCCAAAACTTTCCCAATTAAAGGATTCAGAAACCAAAAGAAAGAAGATCATATACCTTCCGAGCTTTAGTCACTTTAATTTATTCTCAAGCGCAGCCTTTGTACGGTATCGTCGATGCCTAATGATTCCATTGTACTGCTTGGCATTTACGTATATGGGTCCGTCCTCAGTAGCCAAGTTCAACGGCAGCATAACACGACCCTAGAGCATCCAAATATATGGATTACATGAGCATTATATAGATAAAGAACATTTCGACCATAGTCATGAGGGCTAGCAAGAATCAAACAGATCCAGTGCCATATATGATGATAAAACTCCAGCAGGCAACAGTATAATTAATTCAAGAGAAGTTGTTAGCTAGAGAAAATAGAAGAGACAGACCGAAATTTGAGGTCCAAAAGTAGGGAAAACTCCATAGCCTTGATCCATTAAGTAAGGATATTTTGCACGAACCTACAGTTTTTGAGTCCAAAAAGGTTTTTACTATTATTAACAAAGGAAAGAAGGTGAGATGAGTCGGTTTATGAAAGATTAACTACCATGGGCTGACCAAGTCCATGTTCCGAGCGAAGTGATTGCTGCTTAGGGATGACTGCCTTAATTTTGAGGTCAGCTAATTAGAGCAGTTATAGTTAGTTGTTAGCTATTATTTTGATCAGGTTAGTTAAGTTAGTTACTTAGCTACTGACTATATAAGCTTGTTATTGTAAGTTAACAATGAATGAATAATAGTTTACATTCATTTTCAACATGGTATCATTTTCTGGGTAATTTTTTTGGATCATTTTTTTGGATCATTTTTTCTTTCTTTTTTTTATGGATTCTTCATCGATCGATTTCAATCACATCTTGTTCCTTCATCCATTAGATACTTCTGGAGCTATTTTTGTTTCTCATCAGCTTACTGGTATTGAGAACTACAGTGTTTGGAGTAGATCGTTGCAGATCGCATTCTTAGCCAAGAACAAGCTTGTTTTTCTCAATGGTGATTGTTGTAAGAAGGATTTTGATGAATCTTTACATTCGCAATGGGATCGCTGTAATGCAATTGCATTGTCCTAGATCTTGAATATTGTCAGCAAGGAATTGTCTGCTAGTATCGACTTTGCTTCCAGTGCAACCTTGGTTTGGAAGGATCTTAAGGAGAGGCACGATAAGGGTGATGGATCACGTATTTTTTTCTTGCATCGAGAGATTGCAGCTATGGTTCAAGTGATCTGTCAATTTTTACCAATTTTACTAAGTTGTGTCTTCTTTGGGATGAGTACAGTGCATTGGTACCATTCCCTTCTTGTGAATGTGAGAATTCTCAGGCAAGTGTCAAGCACCTGGTTCAGTAGCGGTTATTTCAATTTTTGATTCGTAGTCAGATTCTTATCATGCAACCTCTTCCATCTCTTAATCAAGCTTACTCCATGCTTGTTCAAGAGGAGCCTCAGCGCTTGCATTTAAATAGATCTTTGGTTACTGATTCTGTTTTTGGAGCTTCTGTCTCTGTTCGTAGGAGGTTTAATGGGGCTTGTGACCATTGCAAAATCAAAGGCCACAAGAAGGAGCAATGTTATCGGCTCATTGGGTTCCCTCTTGATTTCAAATTCTCCAAGAAGAGGGATGTTCAAGCTGCAACGGTCATTCATTTTGAGATTCCTGCTTCTGTTGCTCCGGTTGCTCCTACTGTACCAATGGCTCCTGTCTTTACACGTGCTCAGTATCAGTAAATTTTGGAGCTAATTAACAAGCCTTATTCAGCTGATTCAGTTGTTAATTTGGCAGGTATTGTTTCTAGTTGTCTATCTGCCACTACACTACTACTTGGATTCTTGACACTGGTGCTACTGATCATATATGCTCTAGTTTCCATAGCTTGCTTCACCCTCGTTCTTGTGCCTTGAATTCGAGATTTGTTTATCTTCCTAATGGTAAACAAGTCTCTATTACACATACAGGCTCTTTTTTACTGTTTCCTAATTGCCTTTTACATAATGTTCTTTTTGTTCTTAGTTTTACACATAATCTCCTTTCCATTTCTAAACTGATTAAAGAGCTCCATTGTGTTGTTCTTTTTTACCTTGATTTTTACTTGTTTCAGGATCTCTCCACTGGAAAGATGAAGGGGATTGGTAAGAAGTTTGGTGGTTTGTATGTGTTGTTGTCTTTTGCTATTTCATTTGGTCTATCACCATCCGAGTGTACTGTTTCTTCTGCTGGTTTTAAATGTACTTCTTCTAGTGATGATGTCAATATTTGGCATGCTCATTTGGGGCATCTTCCTTTTCCAAATTAAATAAAATATCAGGTTTGCATTTTGCTAGTGAGCCTATTGAAAGTATTGCTGTAGCACCCAAAACCCAAAACCTTCATCGATCAGGGTCTTAGTATCTTACTGTTCATCTATCACTATTAGTCTTTTATTTTCATTTCAATCAATCTTATTTTAATAAACATGTGCACCTAAAAAATCATAAGTCATCAATCGATTATAATCACAACCCAACAAGGGTAAAAAGGTCATTTCCATGAGTTTTTGGACACTTCTATCGGTACCTGTTGAACAAGTATCGGTAGTTGTCAAGTCAGAAAACAATTCAAAAATATTGCAGAGTTCTACCGATACTCGAGATGATTCTACCAATATATGTAACACAACTACCAAAACAATTCATGCTTCTACCGATACTAAAAACTCCAGAGAGCTATAATTCTCACCTTGGAACTTCTACCGACACAAATATGCAAACTACCGATACATCTATTGTAACAGTCCGTTTTTCAGTGGTGTCGAAAACAGTGATTACGGGATCACAAATCCGACGAGAAATTTTTATAAATGAGTGATTAAATTAAATTAGTCAAAAATAATATTATTTGGAATTTTGAATTGAAGGATTTTAATTATTAAATTAAAATTTTGTATAAGTGGTTTGGTTCAAATGTTAAGTGGCTTTAGAAAATGAGGTATTGAGACCTCGTTACTGATATTAAGGGCCATAAATATTTTTATTAAATATTTATAGATTCTTATTATATGTGAATTGAAGTTTGGCTGGATAATTTTGATGATTAATTGTTTAATTAAGGAAAAAGGAGTAAATTGTAAAAGAGGTAAAAATTAATTACTATTGAATAAAATAAAAGGGACCAAAGTGGTAATTACACCATGGTCAAAAAGTCCAAGCGGTGGAGGATATGATTATCTTCTACTAACTTTTGGGTTATTTATTTATTTAGTCCTTTTTAGTTTAAGGCTAATTTGTAAATAAGTGAGTTTAATTGGAATTCAATTATAATTGAAGGATCAAATAGATAAATTAACCTATGGTATTTTAGTGGATGAGTTATTATGAGTTAAATTGATCATGAGTATAATTAATTAAGGCTAAATAAGAGATTAATTAAACTAATCATGAAAGACTAAATATTTACAAAATTGCCATTAGGTATAAAAATGAAATTAAAGAAGAAAAATCACATTTTGCTCCTAATTTCTTCTTCTTCTTCACGGCTAAGACAAGAAAACCTAGGGTTTTCCATTGATAAACTTTGAGCTTTGATTTGGGTAAGCAAACCTTGACCGTTTTTAGTAATTTTCATGTTTTTGAGTCCGTGTTAGCTTGATCTAGCTAATCTAGGGACTAATTTGCGAATCAGTCAAATGTTTTGGATCTTACCATTTTTGAATATGCTTATCTCTGAAATTTCTTGATAGTTTTGGATGCTTGGTGATTAGGTTGGATTTTTTTATTAAGTGATTTTGATGAAATTAAGGTTTAAGGGCTAAAATGCTAAAAGATGAAATTAAGTGTACTTTTGGTGAAATAAATGGATTGTGGGGACTTGTATGGGAATCATGGTAAGTTTGGATGCTATGAGTTTAGGAGGAAATGAGTATTTTGCATGTTGTGTTGGGGGAACTAGATTGAATAAAAGGAAAGTATTAGGGGTAAAATAGTAATTTTTTCAAAAAAGACCAAATTATGTTAATTCATTTAATTATGTGTTTTAATTTGAAATTTGGATGAATTGTTGATTTAGACTACAATCGTGTCACGGGTGGCGAAAAAGGGAAATTAGCAAAATAGTCCCTCAAGTTGAACCAAACTGCAATTTCATCCGGTAAGTTCGTAGTGATAGTTTATATACATTGGTTATTTCTTGTGTTTTACTATTGTCACAGCAAATGGAGAAAGGTTAAACATTCGTGATAATGGAAAGGCAAAGAAAGAAATGAAATGTTAGTCTTGGGATGGCTAGGATCCTGCATAAGTTGCAGTATCGTAATAGCTTGTGTGAGCAGCATCACAAGTTAACAGATTTTGAATGAATAATGAATTATGGATTCCTCCGATGGCTGAGTCTTCGCATATGTTGCGGATTCTCATCAGCTTGTGTGAGCAGCATCGAGAGTGAGAAATTCTAGACCGTATCGATGGTTGAGTCTTCGCATATGTTGCGGGTTCTCATCAGCTTGTGTAAGCAGCATCGTATATTGGTTAAACCTGTCTGGGCTCGTAAGAGCTAATCATTCTGGGCTCGTAAGAGGTAATCATTCTAGGCTCGTAAGAGCTAATCATTCTGGGCTCGTGTTGGCTAAGTGTCGTCTGTGCTCGTAATGAGTTAAAGTCTGGAGGACTGAAGAGATTTAGTTTTGTTATTATACACATGATTTCGAATGCATACTCGTTATCATATTTTAACTGATCTATTTATTCTGTGAGAAAAATGATAATCGCGAACTTACTAAGCTTAATAAGCTTACTCGTGAATCTGTTGTTATTTTGTAGATACGTTTTGCTGTCTGAAGATCGGATCATCTCGAGGAAATCACACTATTGCAGAGCTTGTATGGTAGATCTTACATCACTTGGTCTTATGGCATGTACTAGGATTATATTAACTTGAGATTTATCTAAAAGATGTTGAAATCCTTCTATTTCGATTCTGTAAATAGCATGAAGTATGGCTTAGATGCTCAGGCTTATAATGCTTGTAAGACTTAGAAGTTATGTATGTTATGTGATGTTTTAGTGCATAACTTATACTGGTTATGTTTGAGATATTAAACTTGTATCTTGACAATTACTCTTGAGATCCTGCATACTTGTTTCGCTAGAACTTATGTATGTATTGGTAGATGTGCAGAGTAGGAAAGAGGTTGTTCTCTGACTTGGGTTGTATCGGTAGTTTAGATGTAAGTATCGATAGTTTATGGTATTGATGTATCGGTAGTAAGAATGATTGTATCGGTAGAAGTTGCAAGATAAGGATTTTTGCTCTCTAGAGTTTTTGGTATTGGTAGTTGCATGAATTATTTCGGTAGTTGTGTCACATGTATCGGTAGAATCATCTCGAGTATCGGTAGAACTCTGCAATATTTTTGAATTATTTTCTGACTTGATAACTACCGGTACATGATCATCAGGTACCAGTAGAAGTGTCCAAAAATCATTGAAATGACCCTTTTGCCCTTGTTGAGTTATGATTTTAATTGATTGATGATTTATGATATGTTAAGTGCACCTCTTTATTAAAGCAAGATTGATTGAAATGAAAATAAAAGACGAACAATGATAAATGAACAGTAGGACACCAAGACCCTATTCGATGACGGTTTTGGGTTTTGGGTGTTACATCTATACATATAACTATCGATACTCACAATTCAACAACCGATACAACTCAAGCCAGTGAACAACTTCTCTCATACCCTGTACTTCTACTAAAACAAGTATGCAAAATCTCAAGATTTTTACCAAACACAAGTTCATTAACTTCATACATACCCAACTTTAATTATGCATTTAAGTCAACACCAAATACATGATTTTTATGTCGATACAAGACACTTATAGTCTACTTTCAACATTTCATCAAACATAGCAAGGTTTTCCACAAACTCATTATATATATATATAAGCAAAAGGTAACGTCATCCTAGTACATGCCATAAGACCAAGTGATATAAATTCTACCATACGAGCTCCGCAATAGTGTGATTTCCTTGAGATGATTCGATCTTCAAACAGCAAAACGTATCTACAAAACAATAACAGATTCACGAGTAAGCTTATTAAGCTTAGTAAGTTCGCGAATATCATTTTCTTACAGAATAAACAGATCAGTTAAAGATGATAATGAGTATGTATTCGTAATCATGTATACAATATCGAACTTAATCTCTTTCACTTCTCCAAACTTTAACTCATTACGAGCACAGACAACATTTAGCCCATACGAGCCCAGAATGGTTAGCTCTTACAAGCCCAGACAGAGTTTAACCAGTATACGATGCTGCTCACACAAGCTGATGAGAATTCGCGACATACGCGAAGACTCAGCCATCGATACGGTCCAGAATTTCTCACTCTCGATGCTGTTCACTCAAGCTGATGAGAATCCGCGACATATGCGAAGACTCAGCCATCGGAGGAATCCAGAATTCACTATTCATTCAGAATCTATCAACTTGCGATGCTGCTCACACAAGCTATCAGGATACTGCAACATATGCAGTATCCTAGCCATCGCTTCAAATTAGATAACCGACCCAAGCTTGACATTTCATTTCTTTCTTTTGCCTTTCCATTATCATGAATGTTTAACCTTTCTCCATTTACTGTAACAATAGTGAAACACAAGAAATAAACAATGTATATAAACTAACACTACGAACTTATCGGATGAAATTGCAGTTGGCTAAACTTTAGGGACTATTCTGTTAATTTCCCTTTTCCATGATCCATGGTACAATTTTAATCTAAATAAAAAATTCATTCAAATTTCACATTAAAACACATAAGCAAATCATTTAACATAATTTGGTCTTTTTGGGAAAATTACAATTTTACCCCTAATACTTTCTTTTTATTCAATCTAGTCCTTTCAACACATAACGTGCAAAATACCCATTTTCTCCTCAACCCATACCATCCAAATATACCTTGACCTCATAAAAGCCCTTAAAAATTAATTTATTTCACCTAAAGTACGTCTAATTTCATCATTTAGCATTTTAGTCCTTAAACCCTAATTTCATCAAAAATCACTTTACAAAAAGATCCAACCTAATCATCAAGCATTCAAACCTATCAAAAAATTTCAAATACAAGCATATTAAACAATGGTAAAATTCACAACATTTGACAGATTCGCAAATTAGTCCTTAGATTAGTTAGATCAAGCTAACACGTACTCAAAAATATAAAAATTACTAAAAACGGTCAAGATTTGCTTACCCAAATCAAAGCTCAAAGTTAATCAATGGAAAACCCTAGGTTTTATTGTCTTAGCCGTGAAGAAGAATAAGAAATTAGAAGAAAAATGTGATTTTTCTTCTTTAATTTCATTTTTATACCTAATGGCAATTTTGTAGATATTTAGTCTTTCATGATTAGTTTAATAAATCACTTATTTAGCCTTAATTAATTTTACTTATGATCAATTTACCCCATAATAATCCATCCACTAAAATGATATAGGTTAATTAACTTATTTGATCCTTCAATTATATTGAATTCTAATTAAACCAACTTGTTTACAAATTAGCCTTAAACTAAAAAGGACTAAATATATAAATAGCCCAAAGTAAGTGGATGGTAATCATTTCTACCACCACTTGGAATTTTTGACCTTGGTATAATTACCACTTTGGTCCTTTTTATTTTTAACCAACAACAATTAACTTTTATCTCTTTCACAATTTACTCCTTTTTCCTTAATTAAGCAATTAATCATCAAAATTACCCAACCAAACTTCAATTCACTTACAATAAGACTCAGTAAATATTTAATAAAAATATTTATGACCTTTATTTTCAGAAACGAGGTCCCGATACCTCATTTTCTAAAACCACTTGACTTTTGAACTAAACCACTTACTAAATTTTAATTCAGTAATTAAAATTCATCAATTCAAAATTCTATATAAATTATTATTGACTTATTTAATTAAAACACTCATTATAGAAATTTTCTCGTCGATTTTATGGTTCCCAAAACCACTGTTTCCGACCCCACTGAAAAATGGGCTGTTACAATTGCACATTGTGGTGTTTGTCCTTTAGCTAGGCAAACTAGGAAACCTTTTCCTATAAGTCACACTCGGTCTTCCATTCCTTTTGAATTAGTCCATGTGGACTTGTGGGGTCTTTATAGAGTTTCTACCAATAGTGGTCATAGATTTTTCTTACAGTGGTTGATGACTTTAGTAGGATGACATGGGTGTACTTGTTAAGACTCAAATCTGACACTGTCCTTTATCTGAGAAATTTTTTCACTTTTGTTCATACTCATTTTGGTGTTTCTGTTAAGACTATTCGAAGTGGCAATGGCACTGAATTTTTAATACTCTCTGTTCAGACTTGTTTACTACTTTGGGGATCATTCATTAGAGTAGTTATGTTTCCACTCCTCAACAGAATGGTGTTGCAGAGAGGAAACACAAGCATCTGTTAGAAATTGCTTGGGCTCTTAGGTTCCAATCTCATGTTCCTATTAAGTTTTGGGGAGAATGTGTCACCACTTCTTGTTATCTCATAAATAGACTTCCTTCTTCTGTTTTATCTTGGCATTCACCTTTTTTTGTTTTTTACAACAAAGAGCCTTCTCTTTCTCATCTTCGAATTTTTGGTTGTCTATGTTATGCTACTTCACTTGGGAAGTCTAACAAATTTTCCCCTCGAGCTGTGCCTTCTGTCTTCATGGGGAAACTAATCATACTTGGACTTTAGTGCTTTTGCCACCACGTAAGTCTCCCATTGGCTGCAAATGGGTTTACAAAATCAAGTATAAGGCTTCTGGTGTTGTTGAACGTTTTAAAGCTCGTCTTGTGGCTAAAAGGTATAGTCAAAAGGAGAGGGTTGACTACACTAAGACATTTTCTCCTGTGGCTAAGATGGTTACTGTTCAAATTATCCTTGCCCTTGCTGCTATTTTTTATTGGCCCTTTTACCAGATGGACGTTTATAATGCTTTCTTGCAAGGGGATTTGGTGGAGGAGGTTTACATGGAGTTGCCTAAGGGTGTTTGTAGTCAGGGGGAGAACATTGTGTGTCGACTGCAAAAGTCATTGTATGGTTTAAAGCAGGCATCTAGGCAGTGGAATGTAAAGTTGATTGAGGCACTATTGGATGCAGGGTTCCAGCAAAGCAAATTTGATTACTCCATGTTTACTAAGAGAAAGGGTGATGGGTTGTTGGTGTTGTTGATCTATTGTAGATGATTTACTGCTTATTGGAAATGATGAAGGAATGATCATTGAGTTGAAAAGTTTTCTGAACCAAAAATATAAGATGAAAGATCTAGGAGAGTTGAAATATTTCCTTGGCTTGAAGGTGTTGAGGTCAAAGGAGATAATTGTGGTGAATCAAAGGAAATATGTTCTAGAACTCATTACAGATGCAAGGCTATCTGCTGCCAAGGTAGCTTCAACACTTTTAGAGTAAAATTTGAAGCTCACCACTGTTGAGGCTGATGAGGTGTTGCAACAAGGTTCCAATGATGATTTGGTGGAAGATAAGGCAGCTTATCAGCGGTTGATTGGTCAGTTACTTTATTTGACTCACACTAGACCTGACATCTCCTATGCTGTACAACATTTGAGTCAGTTTATGCAACAACCAAAAACCTCACACCTTGATGTAGCATTAAGGGTTGTAAAATATGTTAAAAAGGATCCTGGATAAGGTTTGTTGTTCAAAGCCTCAGGTGGTGCTCAAATAACAGCTTATTGTGATTCTGATTGGGCCACTTATGCTATGATAAGAAGGCCTATGACTGGTTTTTTGTGTTAAGATAGGGGAGTCATTAGTTTCCTGGAAATCTAAGAAGCAAAGTACTGTGGCAAGATCATCAGTTGAAGCTGAGTATATGAGTATGGCTATGGTTATGGCAAAAATTGTTTGGCTTTATAGTGATAGTAAAGCTGCAATTCAGATTGCAGCTAATCCAGTGTTCCACGAGAGGACAAAGCACATTGAGATAGATTGCCACTTTGTCCGAGAAAAGATACTAGATAAGCTGATACAAACTGAGTATGTGGCATCTGCAGAGCAAGTTGCAAATATGCTGACTAAAGCTTTAGGAGTACAGCAACATGCTTATTTGTTAGCCAAGTTGGGGTTAAAAATGTTTTTACCCGCCAACTTGAGGGGGAGTGTTGAGGTCAGTTAATTAGAGCAGTTATAGTTAGTTGTTAGCTGTTATTTTAGTCAGGTTAGTTATAGTTAGTTACTTAGCTATTGACTATATAAGCTTGTTATCGTAAGTTAACAATGAATGAATAATAATAGTCTACATTCATTTTCATCACTTAAGCATTGGTTCACCCCCTGAATCTTTGCAATCACCTGAAAGAGAAAACCAACTAGCTTGTTAGTAATTTTCAACAGCTTTTGCTCTTCTCTACCATTGCATGCACCCTTAATCTTTGGTTTCAGTTCATTATTACATGGTTCATCAAGATTATTTAACAAATGAAAATATAAGAAAAGCTTTCGCTTAAGGGAAATTCACGTGCTTAAAAGTAAAAGCATTGGACATATATTAAATAAGGTATGTACATTCATAGTCCTATAATCAAATCTCATCTATAAATAATTATAATTAGAATTTAATATATTATTTTGTACTTAAAGTTGATTTTTTTTTATTTTGGTATCTGTATTTGATAAAATTATATATTTTGATATTTTAAGATAACGTTATTAATTTTTTTAGTGTTTAATTCGGGTTTTAAGGTTGGTTTAAAGAAAATTAATTGCTAATATTATTAAGCATAAAATTTCATAATTTTTTTAACAAAACTAAATTTAGTATTATTTTTGAATTTGTTAAATACTTTCGAATTATCTACATTTTATGGTTAAAGTACATGAGAGGTCTCTGTATTGTAGGGACTAAGAGAATAAAAAAAGTCCAAAATGTAACATAGTTAACATTTACTGTATAAAAATATTTTAAATTTTATTTTTTTCAATTGCATTTCAATTCCAAACAAAAGATTTTATTTACAAAATCGTAAAAACTTTAAAAATATTAACTCTATTAATCAGTAAGTAATAATTTTTTAAACTAAAATTTTTAACACTATTCCAATTTATCCTTATTCGATTAGTTTTAATAATTTAGGGATTGAATTGATCTATTTAATAATAGAGGGACTAATTTAATCAAATCTCTAATAATACGTGCACGAATGGGGTGGAATTTATTAAATTCCATTTACTGAAGCTACCAATTTTCAAGTTTGAAAAATCAATCGACTTGTGGCAACTTTTTGGATGAGATCTAGGAATTTATGGGCTTAGATGTTTGCATAGAGTTTGAAAATTTGTCTTTTAGATTTGAAATACATTTTGAATCACTCGATTCTGAATTCAGGAGCTCAAGTTATGACCGTTTTATTGAAGACTGCATGAGCAGAATTTCTGGACAAGATTATAACGGAAATTACGAGTTTCAGGCTTTTAATTCGAGTTTAAATCGTATTAGGTTCGAGTTTTTGACTTAATTTTTATTATATATGAGTCCAATATTTTTTATTAGGTTTTATTATTTTATTATTTATTTTTTCCGAATTTTGGATATTTTTTAAATATTTTAAATTCTTTAAGAGTTTTTGTTAGCCAAACAAGAAAGTTTAGTTTAAAAATACTTCTTGTTTAGATTAGAGTTTTAATATAAAAGTTTTATTTAGATATACTTAGCTAGCTTATATAAAGTTTTTTTCATTGTTCATTAGGGAGATAATTGTTTTCATTAATAAAGTTTTCAACTCTATGAATTAGTTTCTTTCTTGTGATTTTTAAAAGTAATTTTCTTCTCAATTTTCTTTAAGGATTCGTGAGAATTCGTTTTTCACCATTCAATTTGTCAAGTATTATTTCTTAGAGGGTTAATTAGATTTATTAATTGAGTTTGGTGGGATTTATATCTTGAAAGGTTCAATTGGACACTCATCTTTCTATCCATCATATCCATAGTTTACTCTTTTCTTTATTTAAATATTATTTATATTTATTCTTTATTTTTAAATTTCTTATTTTTGCTTTTTCTTTGTTTTTCTAAATCTATTTGGTTTCTTCCTTTCAAGTCACATCCAAATCTTTGTTTCTCGAGTCAAACAATTTGAATTTGATCCTTCTTCTACTTCCTCTGTTCAATTTCTTATCATTTGGTATCAGATTTGAGCGTTTTAAGTGTTCTTTGTCTTATAAACTGATTCCATCAAATAACCTCAAAACAATTTGTTTTATTTTACCCAGAAAGTTTTTTAGAAAAAAAAAATTTCAATGGATAAACGTTTTCCAAACGATTTGAAATTTCACATATTGATTCTTGGTACTCTCTTAGAATATAAAAATATATTTTCCACAAAAAAAAGTGATCAAACAAATGCAAAAATAGAAAATGTGAAAGAAAAAAAAATATTATGTGGATTGAATTTTGTGAAAAATTTTTCCAAATCAGATCTACATTGTTTGATGAGACTCCAGTTTAAATTTCGTGATTTTTAAAAATCCGAAACACCTCAAACGAAGAGATTCAAGTTGTTTTCCATTATTTCGGGTTTTTGGTTGGGTAGTTTATTTTCTTTGATTGTAGCATTAAGTTTTTTTTAGCTTCTCTTATTCTATTACTTATTCTAACACATTTTATCTTTTTGTGTTAATAGGTACGGAAACAATTGCCTCTCCTTTCTTCACGTAACTTACTTCTCTTGGAGTCGAGTTTTTCTTTGGTTTCTTAAAGCCTTTGGTCAATTTTGTTAGAGAGTGATCCCACATCTTTTTTAATATTATTGAGTTTAATTACTCTTCAAAAGTTACAAACGATAAAATCTTAACTTCTTTTCTTTGTCTTTTAGAGACTTTTTTTTACGAATGTATAATGGTGAGGTTTAATTTTCTTTTATCAACTTTTTTTTTGAGTGTTTTGATTTCAACCTTTAATAATGGTACGTACACGTAGTAAGGACGACGAGCATGATCCATCCATGGTTACCATGGACCAACTTACATCACTATTCGACGAACTTCAGAAAGATTTCAAAGAGGCACAAAAGCATTTGGAAAATAAGTTTAACACATTGCAAGCTCAAGTCCTTCACCACGAGGCAGTTCAACAAAATTTCAACCAAACTTTGGCTCGAATGAAAACTAATAATGATAAACCTTGGATAAGATATAGATGTCATATTTGTAAAAAAAACTCGCATAAACATGTTGTTTCCAATGTCGTTCAACCTTCTATTGTTAATGGACTTGTCAAGAAAGACATTGGTACAAAAAACATAGCATCTTCTGCAAGCTTAAACGACTTATGACAGAACAATGAGAACGAGCTAGCAAGTGTATGTGGTGTAATGCGAAGGATCACAAAGCCTCTGAATGTCCAACATATTCATTTAAGAAAACATCCTTGCAAGCCGAGGAACGTAAGTATGACACAGAGCCTATTGAGGAGTCTTTGTCCATTGCTATCATTGATGATGATGATGATGATATAAATGAGCAAGAAACTTCGAGTGACACTATTTGTAAAGACAGTAAGTGTGATTTTATGCCTATTGTTGAGTATAGATCTAATATTGCACCTTGTTTCAAATTTGATGTCAAAGAAGTTGATAGTAATAGTGCAAGCTATGATAATAGTGCAAACTATGATGATAGTGATAGTGAACTTTGTGAACCGAAAAAAGTAGATAGTGAGAATTGTTTCCTAGAGTGTACGAATTTGGATGGGTTAGACATCTATTCTCCTCATACAGAGCTATATTATGATGAATGAATGTTCAAAATTTTTGTGAGAGGTTAAAGGGAAATGAGGATGGTTCATGGAAAAAGATTGAGAGAAAAAAAACCTTAAGCGATAAAAGTCAATTTGATGGTCTAACTTTGGTGAAAGAAAATTCCTATGAGGTAAAATTAGAGAGTTCAATTCACATTGAAAAAGAGAATGAAAAGAAAGAGGGAACATATTCAAAAGAGAAGAATGATTATGTTTTTACTAACCTTAACTTGAATTTGTCTAATGGACTTGTTTGATTCTTCCCGAAATTTGTTGATCCTTTATGAGGAGCTCTATTAAACCATTCCACCTATTATAAAGATTTTTCCTTATTCAACTAAAGACAATATTTGAGGATGAATTATTTTGAGGAAAGAGGGAATGATACATGCACTAATGGGGTAAAATTTATTAAATTCTATTCACTGAAGTTTCCAATTTTCAAGTGTGCAAAGTCAATTGACTTGCGATAACTTTTTGGATAGGATTCAGGCATTTATGGCCTTAGATGTTTGCATAGTGTTTGAATATCTATCTCTTAACTTTGAAACGTACTTTGAATCACTCGATTTCAAGTTTGAGAGCTCAAGTTATGACTATTTTAGTGAAGACTGTACGAGCAGAATTTCTAAACGGGATTATGACGGAAATCGCGAGTTTTTGGTTTTTAATTCGAGTTTAAATCATATTGGAATCGAGTTTTAGGCTTAATTTTTATTATATATGGGCCTAATATTCTATTTATTAGGTTTTATTATTATATTATTTATTTATTCCGAATTTTGGATATTGTTTAAGTAATTTAAATTGTTTAGGAGTTTTTGTTTCTTAAAACTACTGTTTGTTTAGATTAGAGTTTTAATATACTTTAGAATTTTATAATTGTTTTCATTTTCAAATATGGGAGTTCATTTTTTTATGTAATTTTAATAAGTAGTTTTCTTCTCGGTTTTTTTCAAAGGGTGTTCATTGCTTCAAGTGTGGCTTGGGTTTGAGTCGCGCCAATTACGTTGCTGTTAGAGCTTTGCCCTCTCTTGTAATTTACCAAAAAAAATGTGTTTAATTTGTTAAGTAGAGTCTCATGACTATGATTATTTTAGAATTTTAAAGTTGATTCATTAATTGTTTTCATTGTAATATTTCATTAAATTTATTTAAATTCAAATTAAATAATAAAAATTAAAATTATTATCATCCGATGTTAAAATATATAAATTTTCTTAAATATAAATACTACATTGAAAAATAAAACCCAGATATTACATTAAAAAATGATAAATTTTTATACAAAATGATATATTAAACAATAAACTAAAAGATGACATGCTCTGGATTTTTTTTTAAATAAATTCAAAATTTAATGACTATATCATTATTTGAATCACTGCTATCAAATAAATTTATATTATCAGTAGTTGTAGTGTTATCATCTTATCTTTAATAGGCTTGATCATGGATCGGGTTATCTGCTTAAGTCTGAAGGTCAACCCAAAATTTCGGAAGGTTTAGGTAAAAATATTAGGCCCGAAAATGGGCTTGGGCAAAAAAATTAGGCCCATTTAAAATATGGGTTGGGCTTGGGCTTAAATGTTCAAGCTCGAATTCGGCCCGACCCGACCCGACCTATTTTAAGTTTATAATACTTTATATTATGTTTTTTAAAACCTCGACTTTGGCCGCAACCAATTGTAAGTCTAGAACTCCTACGTTGTGGCATAATATCTATCTACATGGGCAAAAATCACTAAAGTAAGAATTGGTACCGGAGTTTTGAATAAATCTCAACTTTAATATCTCATATACGAAAATATAACATAACATATTAATTTATTTCAAAATCCTCATTTACCCCCAAAACTTTTCGTAAAAACCTTTAAAAACATTTCTGGAGAATCTCACAATCCGAGAGTTGAACTCAACTCGGATACCACTAAATGTAACCCCCTTTACCCGGCCTAGAAGATATGACCGGATCTAGACGGTCACTATTGTAATTTCACCCTCACGTAATCTCAAAATCCATAATTATTCATATATAAATAAATAAATATATAATATAAATTATAATTTAACTGAATAATCAATAAATACTTAAACGAACATAAACGAAACCTAAATTAAATTTCCTTTACAACCCCCAAAATAATAATAAAATAATAACATTGGCTGAAAATACCAAAATAAATTATACTGAAATAATAAAAGAAAATGAAATAAATAAAATAATATGAGCTTCTCCGAGTACCAAGTCGCCTAAGTCTCAAGTATCTGTAAGGAAAAACAGTAGGGAAATGAGCTAAAAAGCCCAGTGTGTCTCTAAAGTGCATACATTCTAATTTTTCACACAAAATTCTTAGCAAGTTAAGTAACCAGAAAGCATAAAATCACTTAACGCAATACAAATACATACACAATGCAATGCACCCATACTTCAGCACACCAACACAGTGGAGAGGTTCCCCAAAACCCCTCTCTAACCAAACGTCACCAATCGCAATGTGGTTTTATTATCAGCCATTTGAAGGGGTGATAACCACGCCTTCCACCGTACAAATCCCAACCCATGAACACACAATGGCATGATATCACATTTAACGCAGTTTCAAATCGCATCTCATGATAATATAAATATATCTTAGAGTACATAATATTTTTAATCACAGTATTTACGTATTCCACAAACTGATAGGTATGCATGCAGTATCAACATACAATCACATAACACATCACAAGATCATGCCATTATTCATCACAGATCAATATTACACAATCAACTAAATACAAGCAATATCACACAAAAGGATGTAACACAAGTAGAAACACACCTTGAATAAGCTGAAGCTCTAACTACGAGGAGGATGTTCCCCATGCTTAGATCTAGCATCAAGTCTAGCGAGATTAAAACCTACGAGAACAAATTCTACATTAAAATTATTCCTAAGCCACCAACTACACAGAATACTAAACCGAAATAAACTCACGTGTAACACTCAGAGCAAGTGCAAGAATAGGTTGCACAGGTGGAGGAGGTAAATCGTCGGCCTCGGAGT
This sequence comes from Gossypioides kirkii, assembly GCA_005610355.1. Classification (NCBI taxonomy): domain Eukaryota; kingdom Viridiplantae; phylum Streptophyta; class Magnoliopsida; order Malvales; family Malvaceae; genus Gossypioides; species Gossypioides kirkii. Next base: position 16,173,678 of record CP032245.1, read on the forward strand.
CGTGAATACCTAAACACAAAATGTCTCACATCAGATTCCTAAATCATACCTCTTAATAAACATTAAGTACAAAATTAAGAACAAAAAGCTAAAATGAGCCTTTCGGGTTCAAATTTGACGAAATAGACAACGAAAATAGACTCAGGACATTGAAAAACAATATGATAAGGTTTTCTGAAAAAGTCAATGGACAACAGGTCAAAGTCAATGGGTCGAGTCAACGGTCAACGGGTATGGGTCGGGTTTGGGCTCACAATCGGGTCAGGCATGGGTCACACGGTTCGGGCCTGGTTTGGGTGTTGGGCCGATTCAGGTCGATCAAATTGAAATGGGTTTGGTTCATGGTTTGGGTTGACTAGGTCAAAAGAATTTGGGTCAAAGCTTGGGTTTTAAGGTTAGGTCAAAATTGGGCTTTAGGATTTGGGTCTCTCTCTTGGTTTGGGTTTGTGCTCACAAGGCTCATCTCCTAAACACCTAAACAAGTTGGGATTAGGGTTTCATGACCCTCAACGTCACTGTCATCGGCACCCTCTAGAGTGGCGCAACCTTGCTGCCAAAAGCTCAAAACGAGGACAAAAACAAAGCCCCAACAAAACGCTCTACTTACCAACACCCATAACGACATGAACACGGTCGTACTACGATGGTGAAGGGCGTAAAGGAAATGGTCGAACAATTTTCTTGACGGCTCTCACAAATGGCGATGCTAAAGGAGGGTTTGATGGTGTGGGTTTGTTCACGAGATGATGAGGAGTGTATTGGTGGTGGCAGTACATAACACGATCAACTGTGAAGGGTTAACGGAGCTCGTTAGGAACAAAAAGAGAAGGGAGAAGGGAGTTTCGGCAGAGGAGAGAAGGAAAAAAGGAGAGGAAAAGTCATTAGCAAGGTAAAAAGGAGTTTAAATACCTAGGAAAATGGAGAAATTATGCATGGGGCCTTAGAATAACTAGGGTTTTCAAAATTATCCACAACTTAACTCACATTACAAATAAGTCCCAAAAATAACAATTTCGACCCATAATTTTAATTAATGCCCAAATTAATCCCTAACTTTACCAAAATTTCCAAATTAAACCCTTGAACTCTCAAAATTACAAAATTAATCCTTTAAAAACACCAAATTCTCAAACTAATCCCAAACTTAAAAATTAGGTTATGATAGAGTTATGTCGTGACATGTAGAACTTAACGTCGAAATTTTGGTACACCAAGTTATGATGTGCTTATCATGCATGCATGACGTCGAAACCATTTTTGGGAGAAATCATTCATCAAAGTCGCAACATTGCTAAATGGAGGTCGTGACGTGGTCCTTGCAAACTCATATTTGAAGTGGTAACTAAGGGAATTTTAGTGTCATTTGAGTCTTTAGCCTTTTTAAAGTGTATTTTTAATAGTGGCAAAAAGGTCTTTCGGTTCATTACTATATAAACCTTGTTTCTATCTCTTTGTTTTAGAGAATAATTGACATTTTAGAGATCACATAATTTTAGATACATTTTTTTAACAGAGTAGAGAGTAATTTTGCTATAGTTTTTCTTTATTATTTCTTGTTGAAGACTATGTGAATGGAGATCAAACAAGCTCCAACACCAAATCAAATATCTCTGCATGAATGAGCATATCTAACTCTTGTTTTTTTTCCTCGTCTATCATTTGAATGTTAAAATGCTTGTTTGTATTTTGAGCTTCATGTTGTTCTAGATTTTCTTGATGGTTGATTGTGATGTTAATTATTAATCTAGGTTGATATGCATGATCTTGATTCATTGTTTGTCCCATTTTATCAAATTTCTTAGTACACTAAATTTGAAGCCTTTAATGGAAAATCTAGATAGATGAAACCGAGAGGAGATTTTATCATATGAAACTTTGATACGATTATGCCAAGTAGTGAGATCGAGAGAAGATCCTAGGTGGTAGCTTCTAACTTAGGATGAGACCAAGACGAGATTCCTATTTAGAAGTGATAAATAATGCAATCAAGACAAGTGCATTAGCTTATAAGTAATTAGTTTACCAATAGACCTTTGCTTTGATTATTCGCATAGTCTAAGACAAGAAAGAGGTATGCTAGGTTGGTTCGTTTAATTGATAAGTTAGACTTAGGCTTAGTTTGGATGGGCGGTGCGTCTACCTCCAGTGAGGTTAAAAACAACAGTAATAGGGAGATTAGTTATTGTAGCGATGTAACATCCTAAAATTTTCGGAGTCTTGAACAGTGATAAATAAATGATAGACCAGTCAGAATGTGAGAAAGTCAAAATTTGGAAATTTATAGAGATATGAGATAAAAAAAGACAGGTGCAGAAGGTATTTGGAAAAGTATAAATATTAAGATAAATTAATTCGGGGTGTCGATTAAATTGTAAGAGAATGGAAAGTATTGGGACAAAGTGAGAAAAATTGGGTGTTGAAAGGATTAAATTAAATTGATGAAAAGGAGTGGCTAGAGGTGCAAATAAACCAAAAAGAAGTATGAATCATACATGAAATTATAGGAAAAGATGAAAGGCAAAATGGTAATTATATTAAAAAGATAATTATGGAGAGTGTCATGATTATATTTAAGTTGTGTTGATTTATGATTGATGGTCAAAAGTCTAATAATAAAAATAATGGATATTTGATTAAATTTTTTTACGAATAAAAATGTAGAAGGTGGAAAAAGATGGAAAAATCCATCCATCTCTTTAAAAGCCATTCACATCACTCCTACCCATCCTCTCAACTTTTCATTTTCTTACAAATAAGTCCTTTCCACCATTAACAAGCCAATTAAGCTTAAACTCTCCAATTTCTTTGATGATTAGTGGTGAAATCAATAGAGAAGTGTAGAGACTAGCTAAAATATATGAGAAGATCAACCATAGTTGTCTTGGAAGAGAGAGAAAATGAGAGTTAGTGTTGAATATAAGTGTTTGAGGTAAGAAGTATCAACTTCTCTTGAAATACATGCCAATTTTGATTAGAAATCATGAATTATGATATGTGAACATGATTTTAATATGAAAATATTGTTTATTTTGATATGAAAAAAATGAAGAAAAAGTAAAGGAATTGAAAAACAAATGGAGAAATAAAGCAAGGAAGTGGAAAAAAAGGGAGAAGGAGAAGACGAAGAAAGTTGATTTCAAGCCTAAAGTTGTAAGTACAACTAGAACTATGTCTATTTTAATTTTGTGGTGAATTGTTAATTGTAATTAGGAAATATGAAGAATTATTATGATAATAAATTATAAGTATACAAGTTTTGAATTAAGAATAAAATATGGAAATGACTAAGTGGTAATTAAGTAAAATATAGTGTGAAATAATTTAGTATGTAAAGTAGGAAATTGTAATAAAAGTGTAATGGTTGGATAATGTGATAGTGAAAAATATACAAAGTATTCAATAAGTGAAATTGTGGGAAAATATTAAATTTTATGGAAACATGGACTAAATTGAAAGACTTGAGAAATACATAAGGTGGAAATAATACAAGTGAAATATATAGAAATTTGATGTGGAAAAAAAATAATATAGTGGAATTAATTATGTGAATTAAGTGATATGAGAAAGAAAATTTATTTAATAGTGAATAGAGAACTTTTATTATAAAAGGTGATTAAATTGGAAAGTTATAAAAGTTTACATGAAAATATTGATAAATAAAGCATATAGTGAAAAATACAAGAATATATGAACTTTGTAGTCCAAATTACAATTATTTCCTAATATTGTGAAAATTAAGAGCTAAATCATGTATTTGGAAAAAAATTGTGTTAGAAATAGTAAAGTGAGGTGCTTAACACTTGAGAAAATTGATATTGTGGTGAATTTTGGAATATTAATAAGTATTGAATTATGTTAAATTTGTTATCAAAAGTAAAAGATATTGTTGTATAAAATGCTTTGATAAGGACTAAATTATAAAATATGCAAAAGTGATATGGGATATGCATGATAAGAATTATACGTGAATTATATGAAATGGTGTTACAAGGATTTAATTGTAAACAGAGCAAAAGTGACATATGAAAAATATAATTTCCCAAGTAGACGAGATAAGAACCATAGAGATATAGTTGGCATGCCATAAGAACCCAAGCGCTCCTGTGTTTATCGTGATCTACGTGTATTTAGCACTTTGTGTGCTCTCTGTTCTGTAAGAGCACTTCGGTGTTTCATGATACGACACTTTCGTGTTTTGTGAATTTTCTATGTATCCTATGTGTTCTGTTATGTCTATTAGGCTACTATTCAAAAGATAAAGGATTTTCTCTATTTAAAAGGTATATGACTTCCTTTATTATAAGGAAATTATTATATGAACTAAATGATTGAAAGAATGGAGTACGTTAATTAAATGTGTTAAGTTGAGATTTAATGATAATTTGGTAAATGAAAAAAATTACCTCCAGAAAAAAAGAAGTGCAATATTGTTCTATTTGACTATTGAATTATAAATATTTTATGTATTGAAAGGTAATTAAATTATGAAAATTGAGAAGTTATAAGGTTAAAATAAGAATAGTGAAATACATGAAACTTTAAATAGTGAAATGAGTAATTGAAATAAAGTTATGTGACGTAAGTGTTATAAGAATAAATTTTATTAAATATGGTTAGTTGATGAATAATGAACAGCTATGTCATAAAGGACTTACTTGAAAAAGATATGTAAATTGGATGATAGATGGAACGATGAAAATATATAGACTTTTTCATACCTTTTTTGACCTAATTTTATGCAAATTCTGGGTAATTAATGTCGAAAAGTATAATTTATTTTTAAAATAATTAATTTGTGTTAAAACTATCAAGACATTGATTTTTAATTATTTTTATAAATATTGAGCATGAATTTGATGATTTTTCAACAGATTTGCACAATTGGTGAAAATCGGCCTAACAAACACTGCTGACAGCTTACACCATTGAGAGAATTTTCACACCGAGTTAGTGAAGAGCTAAGAAGAATATTTTTTAAGTCAAGGGTCGGTCCAATATGAAGCTAAATAATGGTTTATAATTATATTTTTAATTCAAATTAAATTAGATTAAAAATTAATTATAAAGGCTAAGCTGAAGTGGCTCGATGTGCATGCAACCGAGGGTCGAACCACCTCCAATTGGGCTAGCCATGTGCCGCCCATGTGCTGACATTTTCAGCTGATTATTTTGACCATTTCAACCTTACAAAACAGCCCTTGAAGTTTCCCAAAATACCATTCCAACCCCTCCACTTTTCATGGTTTTATATTCTCACCACTAGCTCATTTTAAGCAAACATGTTCAAAGTTGCTTATGCATGGCCAGCCACCCATTGTTGTGTGCCTGATATTTATTTGCTAAATATAGCCACACAACCCCTTCTCATATCCACCTATAAATACACCCCACATTTCCTTACTTCAATACACCAATTCACTCACATCTTCTCTTCTTTCTCTCTAATTCTCTCTAGCCTTCCATCATAATTTCCCTTCCATTCCCTTGCCGATATCCTCTCTTGGAAAAGAGTAGTTCTTCATCCCTCCATATCCGTTGTTGAGTTTTCATCAGAGACCTCGATCTGGAAAGATTCGAGCAAGAACGACAAAGAACGCGGAAGCAGTTCTTGAGAAATTGTTGGATTTAATCCTATTCTTTTTCTAATATTTTTAGATTCTTGTTTGTTATATGATGAATGCTATTAATTCTTTAATTAAACTGTTTCAATATAGGTGTATGTTGTTACCTCACTTGATCTTTTACATGCTTATGAATATTAATTTAGTCGATCGTATTGGTATAGGTGTATGTTCAAGAGATAGATTAATTTCATAATGTATGTATGTGCTATAACACATTAACTTATCAAAGGTTAGTTTAGTCGGTCATATTGGCATAGGTGTATGTTCAAGAGATAAACTGATTTTTGTAAGTAATGTTGTTCATAAGTTAGCTAGATACCGGGTTGCCGTGAACATTGTTTCGTAACAAGCATGAACATAGCTTAGATGTAATCGAGTAGTTAAAGTAATTAACCTGACACATTTATGTCATATTGATTAAAACCCTTAGAAATCGTGCATAGGAATATAATTTAGTCTTAGTTTAACTTGACTTAATTAGTTTAGAATACTTAGGTTAATATCCTTCTCAAATATTATCTTGTGTTTAACCAATTTGTTAATTAAATATTTCATAAATACTTTTCATAGCACAGTTCCTGTGGGTATGATACTCGACATTTACTTGTCACTTTATTACTTGAATACGATTGTGTACACTTGCACATTTTCATCATTCCAGTAGATCATGAATGACGAATACAAACAGGTCATTAGATAATTCTATGTAATTATTAATAAAAAAATTTAAGTTCTGTGATAGATAAAAAATATTAATTAAATTCCTTGTTGTATTTACTAAGTTAGCAATAGTTTAACGCATATTTTATATGTGTAGATAAAGAGAAGCAAGTAAAAGACATTGTAGATAGGCCGCATCTCATCACATCAGTAACATTAGTGGACCCAAGAGAAGGGTAAATTTTCATATTTTGTTATTTCAATAAATGACATGTACCTAAGTAAATAATTCTGTAAGAATCCGTCAAAGGACTAAATTTAAACTGTTAAACTTGTGTAATTTATATGAAATATTATACAAGGCTATGAGTTAGATGTTAAAAATATGATCAAATAAGGGTTTGGATTAAATGTTTTAGTCAGGATTACTCTGACACTCAAATGTGACATTCCCATATTTAACTTGGTAATCAAGTCGGATATAGGAGTGTTACAAGCGATGAGATTGAATACTGTAATAGTGAAATTAAAAATAACGGTGGAGTGTATGTTTGGATTCGAACGCATTTGTAGCAGTGATATGAGAATAGAAAATGATTATTAAGGATATTAGATTAGAAATGATATATAATAAAAAAATTTAAAATTATTTTACTTTTACAAAATTATTAAAAATATGTGAATTTATAAATTCATTTAATAAAATATTAAAATGTATCTTTAAATATTTTATTATAAATATTTTAATTAATTATATAATCAATTTAAATTATTTATTAGATAAAATGATAATCATTTAAATTAAAATCTATGCATCTAATAAAAAATTTTAATTTATTTGATATTTACATTAATAAATAATTAAATTTTATTAAAATTATATATTAAATAATTATTTCACTAATGAATTTTAATATTACTCATGTAATATTTAATACTAATTTTATGATAAAAAATGTGTTTAATTATAAAAAAAATTTAAGTTATAAGAAAATAAATTTTATATATTTATTATAATTTATATTCATTTCTTAATTAATACATAAACTCAATTTTTCTGAAAAATTAAACTAAAAGTTTTATGAAAATAAAAATAAAATAAAGGACTAAAATGTAAATGACCGTTTGACTGAATTGCTTTTTTTTTTCTTGGAGCTGTAACCTATCAAAAATTTGGTGGTCAGTGCGTTTATAACAACTCACTGGTGATGTTCCAAACACCTCCGAAATGCATTATCTCGCATCAATCCCTTTGCCACAATACTTAGAATACCTATCGATATTTCATTGTAAAATATTATATTACAAATTGACACTATACGTTTGCAGTATGACTTCGATTTAATTGTTGAATATTTTTTCTTATTAGTTGTATGTATACAATAGTAATCAGTGGCCAAGGTTTGTTTGTTTGGAACAAATGATAATCATTACTATTGTAAGTAAAGATCATTTTCATCGTATGAGATAAAAGTTAAAATTTAACTACAAATTATTTATACCCTAATTATGTATGTTTGACCGGTTCTTCTATTAGTTCATTATAACTCGATATAAATTGTATAATAAGAATGAATTGAATAAATGGATAAAAAAGACGTACGAAAAATAGATTGCATGAATTACTCTCTATAATAAATATTTTTTTTCCATATGGCAAGAGATGACTTGGGAGTTAATTAAATTTATTTGGATTATTATTTAATTAGATGAATAAATGGTAGAATTAAATGAAATAGTCATTGTAGTTATATTCTATTTGGACAATTAAATTAACTTACATATGAATTCTTTGTCGTGATTTTAACAGAATTGAAATTAAGTTATGTAAATTATTTAATCGAATTAACTAATTAATTAATTTTAAAATAATTATTTTTACAAATATTCAAAAATTGGGTTGAAGAATTATATGAGCTTGATTTTTTATTTAATTCAAGAGAGATAAATGCATATAATTAAATTAAACTTGGACCCGCCCGACTAGCACAATAGGGGTATGGTGTTGCGACATATGATGAATAAAATCCCTTAGTGCTGCTCGCTTATAGGCGAGAGAGTTCTACTAGGACTCGAATTTTTATTCAATAATTATTTGATGTACTCTGAATTCAAGTATAATTGTTACGATATTTCCTCTATAAATATTATATACGTCCATATTAAGGAAAAATTTCGTCGAAATTTCGTGAAAATTTTATATGAATAATTTTTTTTTTTATATTTGGTCTTTAGTGTATTGCTGGTAGTTTATGTTTTGGGGTGTAGATTGTGAGAATTGATTCTGATTGTTTTTGGTTGTACAAACAATTCACTGCCTTTTATGATCTATTTTTTTTTAATTACAAAAGTAGGTAAAACTTTAACAACAACACAATTAACGTGATTTGAATCCAGACCACACTTGGGATAAAGAACATCCTTGACTATCAGGCCAACACACGGGGTTCGCCTTTTATGATATTCATAAAGCTTTATTTTGTCGAGAAAAAAAACCCAAAATAAACATATGGATTGATGTGAAAGAGCTCTTTATGGTTTCAGTGATATGTTGGTGTTGTGTTTGACTAAGGCTTAGTTTAACATTGCTGTTGAGAAGTGTTTTTAAAAAGTGCTATGGAAAAATGTTTATAAAAAAATTATTTTAAAAAGTTTGGTTTAAGATTTAAGTGTTAAGCATTGCTGTGAAAAAATGCTTTTAAAAAGATAAAATGTCTATTTTAGACATGATGATGTTAAGGAAGAAATTATGTATTTGAATATGAAGGCTTAAAAAACAAAATGGTACCTAAACTATATTAGTTTCCCAAATTGGTACTTAAACTTTTTTGTGAGAATTGGTACCTAAACTATTAAATCGTCACTTATTTTAACTCAACTATTAGTCCCATTAGAAAAAAAATTTCAGACAATCACAATTGTTAACTCGTTGAAACAAAAAATGAATTAAATGTTGGATCAAAATGAATAAAAATGAAAAATGGAAAACATTCAGAAATAGTTATAGTTTTCTTCGAAATGGAGAAATAAAATTATTTGAAAATAAATGTGGTTTTCTCAAAATGGAAATGAAAATTAAAAATAATTCATTTGCAAATGAATATGAATTTCTTAAAAATGATCGAAAAAATAAATTTATATTTTTAAGTTATTTTGAAAATAAATCATTTGATCATATTGAACAAGTTGAACGTTTAAAATATTAAATATATTTTCTCGAAATTTTATTAGGGGTAAAATTGTCATAATTTTATTGAAGGTAAATTAGGATTAAAAATTATTCAATATATATTTATTAAAATTTATTTTAGGAAATAGAAAAATAAATGTTAGATTAGATCAAATTATAAAGTATTGGGTTAAAAACTCAAAAAGCACTTGTAATTGAACCCAATATAGAAAAGGCCCAAAAGCCTCTACGTTAATAGGGTGAATGACTAACCCTAGTTAATATTAACTAGAGTTGTCACCACCTATACTCGTTGATTTGTAGCTCAACTCATTATGTTATTTCCATAGGTGGGACCTCTTAGAAATTAACCACCTTGATCTTCTTAGTCATTTAGCAACTGCGAGACCAAATTTACCAACAACTTTCCTTAATATAAACAAATTAGATGCCTCCATATCAATAAAAACACTCATTTGGCCTATACGTTGATGTCCATAAACATCAACCCTTTGAACTTACGATCCCTCTTCGCTTTAGCAAAATTATCATTAATCTAAGCTTCGATAACCTTTTCCTTATTAGGTTTTGTTTCCTTTTCTTTATTGATCTCGATAAAGTTGAATTGTTATGGGCAGTCTCATACCCTATGCAGGCCACAAAAAGTATTGTATCTCATTTTTATTTTCCTTCGAGTTTTGGATTTTCACTTCTCATTTTTTGGTTTCCCATTTCCACCATTATCTTTGTTATACTCAAATTGTCATTTGTCATCTCCCACACCATTGACCTTCTCTTTGGGCTTGGAAGACTCAAACTTGTCTTTCATCAAAACAAGCTCAATTAAGGACTCTGTCATGATCATGGCTTTCAACAATTTTTGGACCCTTGACGTCCCAATTCATATTTAACCCATGACTTCAACCCATCCATGAAATAGAATAATGTTTCTTTCTCACTCAAATTTGAGATCTATGGCATCAATTCACTAAACTCCTTCACATACTCCCAAATTGTGCCTTGTTGCAAATACTGGCGCAACTTAACTCAAGCCTCCTTGATATATTGGGGGTAAAACTACTTCTTGAACTCTTTTTAGAACTCCCAAATCCCAACTGTGACCTGACCACACCTTTCATCTTTGGACCTACATCACCACCATAGAAGAACAAAATCAGTAACATATCTAACAACAATATTTACCTTAGCATCACCATCCTTGATGTGGACAACACATAAGTGTTACTCCATCTCCCAAAAGTTGTCCACTTACCTTGAGGACCTTTCCCTTTTAAATTTCTCCGATTTGAGGAAATCTATCTCCCAGTTTAGTGTTGCACCCAACACCCTTTACCCACGACAACTCAACACACAACGAGTTCTCCCTCGAGCTCCTCAATTATCGTGCGTAAAGCCTTTGTAATGGCCTTAGTTTCCTCTTTCAAATCCATCACCATGGCCTCGAGAGCATCGTCCCTCATTGACAACTTATCTATAGTGGAATTGACCACCCCTCACATCGCTTCGACATTGGAACTAATAGACTCCAACATATATTCCTTAAATTGCTCTTCCATTGAGTCTAACTTTGCAGTGCGTTCCTCGCTTACTTCGGGTGTCTCCCTCACATCCCCTATGAATTCCTCGAGATTTACAACTCAACCTTCCAAAATCGATAGCATGCCCCTCAATCGACTAACTTTTCTGGCCCTCTTACGGGTCTCCATTGACTCAATTTGATCTTCTACTTGTTTCGTCGTCTCGATTAACACCTTTGAACCTTAACTTAAATCCAACTGTCACAAAGGTAGAACATTAATCTCGCAATCCATACGGTCTTAGGTTATTTTTTGTCTCAATTTCGCTTACGTTAGTCTAGCTTTCGAGAAATGAAAATTCACAAAGGCTCTGAAAATAAGAAAAAAATCAACTTAACGATAAATAAGCAAAGAGATAACAGAAAAAGCCACAAGAAAACAATGCTCACAAGATTTTTAAGTAAATGCTTTTAATAGTGTTGGAGCCCAATTTTGACCGGGCCTGAACTTTGGGTCAAGTTCTTATTTTTGAGTTTAGATTAGTTTTAGATTTATGTCTAAATTTAAATTTACCTTAAATTTAAATTTAAATTCATTTTTAAATTTAAATTTTGTTTTAAATTTAAATTTAAATTTAGCTTAAATTTGAAATAATTTTAAACTTAAACTTAAAAATTAAACTCAAAGTTCATTTACAAATCAAGGTCCAAATACAAATCAAAACCCAATTAGGCCCGAGCTCAAACAAGCCCAATATCCATTACTACCCAATTTACATACCCATACCCATTACAATTAAGCCCAAATTAGGGCCCAATTACAAATTAACCCAAACAAATCCCTTTACACCCTAAGCCCAAATTACATTGACCCATATCCCTAGCCCAATTATACAAAGTGACCCAAGTCAAATCTGCTCCCACTTGCACTGACACCACCACCAACCTAGCCAATCAGGGCATGCCACGTCAGTAGTGTCACCTCCAGGCAACTTGCTTCTGCCACAGCCACCATCCTCACTAGCTGCTCCAAGCCGAACCTGCAAAAGCAAAGAAGAGACGGGCATTTAATCACAAGCAACAAAATATCATCATTGGTAAAAATGGCTATAAAGCCAAATTCAAACATCTTGTAAAGGGTACTGACCCCTTTTTTGGAAAACAATCGAATTCAACTCAAGCCTTTTAGCAATCCATACACGTATTTTGTTTGTTTATCAATATCCAATAGTTCGAACAGGTACCAAGCACGAAACGACCAAGAGCATTCAAGCATTGAAACTGATCAGGTACCATTCAATGTATACTTACTGTCATTGATAGCTCAGCATTTAACCTCTTGGGTTTTTCAAAGATGCATTAATATATTCATTGAATACTCACCTTTCATCAGTTACATTTTATTTTTCATCTTTATTTCCATCTTTTAAATGCATTAAATAGGAAGGACATTAATAACAAGGAAAGTATTAAATACGTTTTATAATAAGTATTAATGGTATTAATAGTTTTAATAAATGTTAATAGATTTTTTAATAATAATAAATAATTTATTAAATAAAAAAAAGGAAACGAAGGGTCGATTGGGTCATCGTCCCTTTCGTCGCGCCGCCAGCACCGACGCTCGAGGCCGTGAAGTCGCCCACCGTCGTGAAGAACGCCCACCGGAGGAGTGTGATCTGCATAGTTTTTTTTTAAAAAAAGAGGGAAACAAGTTCGAAATAAGGACTAAAAAATGAAATCAAACTTACAAAGAATAAAAGGATTAATGAACCAAAACTTGGGCTTAATGAGGAAGAACAGTTTGTTTCTAATAAACGAGTAATAACATGATCTAAAAAAGGATTTTGAAACCGATTTTGGGACTTTGAAACAGAAAAGTTTTAGAGAGGGAAGAGAGTGTTTAAAACTTACTTTGGGATCTGGATTCAAACCCAGATCCGGGTTTAAAGACAAATGAAACAAAAAAAGAAACGAAAAGGAAAGAAAAGAAGAACTCTAACCTTCGAAAGCCAGGTGCGGAGGCGCGTGACCGGCGCGTGAGAGGAGAGTCACGCATGCGCGATGATCGGGGACGATGTGAGCGACGTGGCACGGTCGTCGAAGGAGGGCGTGTGGCGAGACCTCGCCGGATGGAGTGGCCGACCAAAGAGAAGAAAGGAGGGGAGAGAGGGGAGAAAAAAGGATTTTTTGAATTTTTTTTTAAATGAAGTGGGAAAATGATTTTAGAAGGGGTAAGAGTGGTATTTAAGGAAGACCAAAACGACGCCGTTTTGGTCTAGGCTTTTAAGCCCCAAAACGTCATCATTTTGAACTATGACCCATGGCCGACCCGAAATCCGACCCGACCCGACCTAGGATCCGCGTGTTTTTAAGAAATGGGTTATTTTTGCATTCAATCCTTTCATATTTTTTGATTATTTCAATTTGGTCCTTTTTGTATTTTTAATTAATTTTCAATTGGCCCAATACTTTTCCTTACTTTTCAATTTAATCCCTTGACCTTTTGAAAGCATCAAGAGCTGCCACATGTCATTATTTGGGCTTATTTCTACAAATAGTCCCTCTTATCTTCAATTTATTTTAATTTAATCCTTAAATCAAGTTCAATTTAATTACAAAATTGGCCCAAAAATTTTTCATGGTTATCAAATTAGTCCTTTGACTTCAGGATGCCTGAAGGGCTGCCATGTGTCACTTGTTTTTGGTTTTATTACCCTGGAGGTCCCTAAATTGTCCAAAAATTACATTTTGATCCCCAAACTTCTCTAAAATTATATTTTTGACCTCAAAACTTCCAAAAATTACATTTTTACCCCTAAACTTTCAAAAAATTTATTTTTAACCCTAAAACTTCAAAAAATTACATTTTTGCCCCAAACTTCCAAAAATTCCATTTTTTACCTCGAAACTTTCAAAAATTACATTTTTACCCCTAAACTTCCAAAAATTCCTTTTTTGATCCTAAAACTTCAAAAATTATCATTTACCCTCGGATGTCCAAAAATTACCAATTTTTCTAAAAATTATCTTTTTACCCTCAAATGTCAAAAATGTCATTTTAACCCCAAACTTTTCCAAAATTACCATTTTGCCCCCGGGTATCCAAAAAGTCTCATTTTCAACTCTGATTGCATCATTTTTCTTCCTCATCAATATTTGCATTTATTTATGCATTCGTACTTCATATTTTGATTTTTGTATATCATTTATCTGCTTAATTACGTTGCTTCGTGTTATTTAATATCCATTATTAACTGTTTATTTACACTTAAAAATTACACTTTGTTTCCAAAATTATTTTGAAATCGAGGCAATGTTTTTTTCGTGTGGAAACTTCGGGAAATCATGCCCTAACGTGTCAGGTGTGATTTTTCGTGTAACTCACACGAATCGTATATCCTCTTCCAAGCATTTTTAAAAAAGAAAATGCATGTTAACTTCGTGATTCCGAGAACGTCGTGCCCTAACGTGTTGGTCACGACTTTAATTCTCTACGAAAGTCGAAGTAAACGGGCATTCTATCTTCAAATTTTCCAGGTCATGTGTCCGAGGATTGCATTTTAAATTCAATACGAAATTTTCAAGTTCTCAAAATATATATTTATACATACAAATGATTTTACAATGAAACGAGACAATGTCCTTTCGTGTGAAGACATCGAAAAAAATCATGCCCTAACGTGTTGGGTGTGATTTTCGTATAATTCACACAATAGAATATCCTCTTTAAAGTCTTTCAAAATGTCCTTCGGTTTCGAAAGTCTGAGAACATAGTGCCCTAACGTGTTGAGCATGATTTCCAGTTCTCTTAGGAATTTGAAGCATAAGGACAATTTTCCTCAAATAAGGTCTTTCAAAATTATATGAAGTTTTCTGAAACAAAAGATCGTATTTTAAATTTTTACTCAAGTTTTCAAAGTTTTAACTAAGACCCCAAAGTAATCAATGTGGTGCCAATTTTGGGCGTATGAGGGTGCTAATCCTTCCTCATGCGTAACCGACTCCCGAACCTGTTTTCTGAAATTCGAAGACCAAAACATTTTTTTTAAAGCGGATTTTAAACGTTTTGTGGTGATCCAATCGCACCAAATAAAAGATTGGTGGCGACTCCCATCATTCTTTTCAAATTTTAAAATAATTTTCGAAACTCGTCGTTTTAAAAATGGTTTTGACAGCTTGGCGGCTCCACTAGGGACTTTTAAAATGAAATGAGAGTCAAGCCAAAATTGATTATTTTCAGGTCTTTTTTTGAAAACTTTTAAAGCTTCGATTTTGCTTAATATGCAATCCTCGGCATCTTTTGTGTGACATTATATTATGTGATATTGCTAGTGTAAGTTTGCATCCATATGCATTTTGTTACTGCCCTTTTAAGTGGAAGCGGGAAACTACTCTTTCGTGAGGTCTTCACCTCCGTGCAGGATGGTGAATCGCTTTCGGGATTACAAAGTACCCTTATTTTCGTGAAGTTTTCACTTCCGTGCAAACATGTGGGAAATGTGTCCCCCTAAACCGAACTCATCCGTATGAGCCTGTAATGGGTGAGGATCGAGGAATCTGCTGGTTTGGGTACCCTTTACTTTAGAACCTAAAACCACATATAGTGAGTTGTAAGTACTCGCCCTAGACGGAGTTATGTCGAGCCTTTTAGCATTTGCCCGAGATAATTTCTTTGGTTCTGTGTTATATACTTGTATGTTAATTTCATTATTACGTTCTGCTAACCGTGTTTTGTTTTGTCTCTTTTACTTGCATTTGCATCATCATGAATGAAAAGGTGTTGCTTTAAGTTCGATTACCAAATAGGCAGTTTCATCATGGAAGGCGGATTTCTTAATAAAGTGGAAGATAACATGGCTTTGCGCTTATGGTCGAAGGAAAGCATAAAGTCAAAGAAGATTTAGAAGACTTGAAGGAAGATTATGCAAATTCAGATCAAGATCCTTGAAAGGAAACAAGAAACAAGTCAGGGGCAAGCTCAGAGACATGTTCGAGATAAAGATTATGCAAACGATGAAAAAGCGGCTGATCACATGCGAGCATTAGTCATCGAAGCTAATATGAAGCAAGATTAGAGCGGGGACGAAATTGAAAGACCAAAGCTCTAGGCCATAAGGCAAAGCCGTATGTAGTCCGTTTTATATGGAGAATTTTGTCTTCTAGAGAAGTTGTTCTAATGGGATTGAATTCAAAATCAATGCCTTTTCTTATGCATACATGTATTCATAAGCTGCACATTTTATTAACTTACATTTAATTCCATAAGTGGAACTGTGCCAAATCTTTAGTGGTTGCCCGAATAAGGTAAGAAACACGGTTATATTTTTGCTTTTAATTGCAATATATTTCGAATCTGTTTGCATTGCATTTTCATAAAAATGTGTTGGTTCATGTTCTATTTCCAAAAAGAGAATTGGTCATAAGAAAACGGATTTCTTGATAGGGTAGAAGTCAACGTGGTCGTGCGTATATATGGTCAAAGAAAAATAACAACGAAAAGTAATTGCCTATAAAAGGGGCACATGTCAGAATTCTGAGGGTTACACCCAAGTACATGAAAGCCTTAACAGTTTGTAAAAGTTGAATGAAGTATGGAAGATAAAACAAGGCAGATGTCCAATCACGAATATGTTGACATCAATTTCGACCTCTCACTTAGTATTGGAATCCAACTTCTAATGACTTCACATTTAGAAAGGAAGACATGATACCCACGATAGAAGAGTAAATCGCTTTAACTTTTTGCCCAAGGGCTCAAAACAATAAAGTCTACTTTGAACGTGGCAATCGTCCTTACCTACTTAAGGTTAAAAATAGAGATTCACCTTTTCCGAGTCCTAACACGGTATTAGGATTCAAATTAGTTGCTTCACCTGCAGAAACATGGACATACTGTAGAAGTACATACTACATTGCCCCATTGCTCAATAACTCAAGTTGATAAGGCCGACTCTAAAAGAGCGAGCATAAGATTGCAGCTTTGATCAGGGAGAAAGGGGATAACAAGTGTATTACTTTGAAAATCCTGTGAGATATAGTACACTCAGACGCAGAAAAGAATGTCGACATCTTCAAATGACTTAGTCATCTTCTCCAAAGTATTAGGGCACGTAAGGGACGCAGTTGTAAATTTGTTTGACTAACTTGACAAAAGAATCACCCATGTTCTAGCAATTTTAGCCACTAAGCACTTGTTGAAGAAGGGGCAAAAGAAGGTATATTGGTTCGCGACTTTTGGCCCCATGGCCATTTGAAAAGTCGAAAAAGTCTCTTGTCGAGTATTCTCTGAGGACTATTCTCTGTTGAAGGAATTTATGGTTGTCCAAAAACAAAGTGATATCGCCAAAAATTGGAAGTAAATGAGGAATAACTCTAACGTTCTTAAGGGCAAAATGACCATGTCACAAGCGAGATTTGACCCGAGTGTGAAGAATGACTAGCCACTTGCAAACTTTAGCCATTCAAGACCGATGTTTTGAACTTGAAATCAGGGGCAAACCAGAGCAAAACTAGCTCGAAAGATTAGGACTTTGAGCATTAAGGCACGACCATACATGCATCTGCCTTATGTAAAAGAATTTGCTTTTTAGAAAAGTTGTCTAACGGAATGGAACCAAGAATCAACACCTTGTTGCATGCATCATTTCATGTGCATTTGCATTTCATGCATTAATTTTTTAATAAGATTCCACATATTTGAAACACTCGTGTAAGAGAGAGCCATCAACCGTAAATGAAAGATGAGAAGAAACATGATACATCGAGATGGAGAATGATAAAAAAATTGAGAAAAAGTCAGGCGAAGAAAGAAACCTATTGAGAGTTCGTCCCTACACCCTTGGAAGTTTTTGGGACAACTAGACTGTGGAGGAGCTTCTTGTAGTTTTTAGGACTTTTCCAGGAAAATATTCAGAATACACTTATCACTCTAAGCTCGAGAGCAATAGGGATCCTTTTATAAAGGGCAAATGACCACCATCTTTTATTTCAATAAAAAGGATGCATTGTTTTGTCTTATTTGGAAAATACCTTATCATTCTTTCTATTCGTTCATACCACAATTAATCATTCTTTAGTTCAATTATTCTTTAGACCCCTTTTTATCTTTGTGCTGGGTCCCTTGATATCAAGGATACGAGCAACACTGCTGTTGACTTAAAACTCTTTTGAGTAAGACATGTGTCCAGAAAAACTCTGAGGCTTTGAAAATGATCAAGAATGTAACTTGTCTCCCGATCTGCTACAGATGGTTGAGCAAGACATGAAACGGACATCACCTTGAAGAGTTGTAATTTTAAGTGAGAATCAAGACATGAGTCTTTGTAAAAAAAACAAAGCTAGCTGTCTCGAGAATCAAAAGGTCTTTGCATGATCCTATCAAAGCATGCCAGGTTTAACGAATCAATTTCGTGACACATAGACTCTCATAAAGGAAGAATGTAATCCAATTCAATAGAAACTTGGAAAAATTGAGGCTCGAAAAAAAAGGGGGTCGAAAATCCGCAAAGGGCATTTTAAAACCCAATAAAAAAGTAAAAAAGGAAAAAGAAAAAAGAGAGAAAAAGGAAGAAAAAGTCAAGATGAAAACCCGCAAAGGGCATCTTAAAAATTTATTCTCCATCATCCTTCCATGTTGTGGTCTCTTTCTATGTGAAGCATGGACACCATCGAGCCAACTTCGCAAAAGAGTTTCTAAGGTGCATAAATTCGTTTTCATGATCATTGATTACTACTTCCTATGCCAATCGACGGTTAAGCAGATTATTGAAAATGAAAAGATTATAAGCCGTATGGAATGCCAAGAAAGAATCATATCCAATGATGACTTGAATTTGAGCAACAGCACGATAGCAAAGTCTGCAGTCAATTTAAGAACAAATATCACAACTCAGCACCACATCGCCAAAAATAGGGGCATTGGCGGGGAATCGATAAAGACAACAAAGGATTGATTGGATTGATAGCAAGAGACCTACAAAGGCTCAACATGAAAACTCACCATCAGGATTCTATCAAAACATCTACTAGGGCAACATTTTTCTCACTAGAATAAAGTCGTCCTACCCATTGAAATCGAGTTTCTCTCCCTCTAGATCTTGTCAAGAGCTGACGAAGCAGAATGGATTCAATCCAGTTACATTCAACTAAACTTGATTGAAGTGAAGATACTAAAAGTCGTCTGTCATGATTCAAATGACAAGGGTTTACGACAAAGAAGGATCCGCTCTAGAGAATTTCATGAGAGAGCACTGATTTTAAAAAAAAGGATCTAACTTAGAAAAGTCTTCCAAGGAAATAGGTGTTCAGAGACCCCATGAGATGAACAAAGTCTTTTTGAAGAAGTTTCAATTTTGATCAAAATAAATGGCAAAGACATGCCCGACTTTGTGAACTCGGATTCAATGAACAAAAGAAAAGAAAAACAAAAAAAACAAAAACAAAAACAAAAAAAGAGAAAAAAAAACAAAAAGAAAAGGAGAGGACGAGATGAAAACTCGTAAAGGGCATCTCGAAACCTAAAGAGACCTGAGTTGAAAACTTGAAATGGCGGCTCAAATTTGAATAAGAAAAGAGGCATGAAGTGGTCTTCTCTCTCAAAAGTAGCAAGGTAGAGAAACTTTACACCTTGAGGCATTGACAAAGGATTCTATGTTTCATGAACACATGTCAAGCTCAGAATGGTCTTCGCCAAGTTTGCTCATTGAAGCTCATACTTTGATATCTTGGGCACCTAACTCCATTCTTTGTTCACCTTATGTTTTGCAACTTTTGACCAACACAGGTCATTTTAATCCTTTTGTGAGCTTTGCCTCCATGAAATTCATTCGCCTTGCGATCATGTCCAAGCATTTCTGCATCAAAACAATGATCAATGAACTAATGACCTTTTCATTCATGCAAGCTTTAGCCTTTAATCAAATTCAATTTCATTCATTTCGTAACCATGTTCAAGCACGCTTGCATAACAGCCAGTGGACTAATGATTTTGATCTTTTCATTCATGCGAGCTTTGCCTCCAATAAAATTCATCCACCTAACCCTATTCTTTGCTTACTTTGTGTCTGGCAATTCTTTGACCAATATGGGTCTTTTTTTATCTTTTCAATCATGTGAGCTTTGCCTCTAATAAAATTTCATTCGCCTTGCGACCATGCCCAAGCAAATTCTGCACCAAAATTGTGATTAATGAATCAACGATCTTTTCATTCATGCGACCTTTGTCTTCAATCAAATTCGGATTCATCCACCTTATAACCTTGATTCAAGCATCTTTGCGTTCGAAATAACGGTCAATGGTCAAAAATATAGGGAATAAAAGGATTTTTGCATATCATTTTGGAAAATTCCTAAATAGTATAGGGATCTGAAACATGACCACTAGTTGGACATAACACAAATCCGAGGGATAGAAGGGTTTTGAAACAAATAGCTCAAATTACGACTACCTATTTAGGTTTCACGACAATGATACACATACGTAAAACATGATAACACATCAGTGATAGGACTTAGACAAACGATGAACGATGTCGCCTAAGGACTAAGATGAAATCATTTCTCAAAAATGACATTTTTACATTCATCATTTATACTCACCTGCTTAGGAGCATTTGATTCATCTTGCGCATGGCATCCTAAACAACCCGGCCTACCAAGAGGCCCATTTGAGCATATTCTACAGGTCTCAGCACCACGAAAACACGATGGGAAAGATCTAAGACCGCAACCGTGGATCCAGTACCGCAAAGACACGATGGGAAAGATCTAAGACCACAACAGTGGATCCAATACCGCAAAGACACAAGGGAAAGATCTAAGACCACAACAACGGATCCAGTACCGTGAAGACACAAGGGAAAGATCTAAGCCGCGATGGCAGATCTAGTACCACGAAGACACCAGGAAAAGATCTAAGCCGTAACGGCGGATCCAGTACCACGAATATACGATAGGAAAGATCTAAGACCGCAATGGTGGATCCAGTACCACGAAGACACCAGGGAAAGATCTAAGCCGCAACAGCAGATCCAGTACCACGAAGACATGAAGGGAAAGATCTAAGCCGCGACGGCAGATCCAGTACCACGAAGATTTGAAGGGAAATGTTTAAGTCGCAATGGCGAACCCGGTACCTTAGAAACATGACGAGAAAGGTCGAATCCATGATGGTGAAACCTCTACCTCTAAGTCATAGTGGATCAGATCAAAATTACAATGATAAGTCATTATCTCTCTGAAGTTGCAATAAAAGCAATATGAAGCTTCAGCGTTAACTCCTATCCTCTTGAAGTTGCAGTAAAGTTGGATTAAAAACAAATAATCAGGTCTTTATCTCTATGAAGTTGTAGTAAGAGCAAGATGAAGCTTCAATGTCAATTACTATCCTCTTGAAGTTGCAGTAAAGTTGGATTAAAAACAAATAAATAGGTCTTTATCTCTCTGAAGTTGTAGTAAGAGCAAGATGAAGCTTCAACATCAAATCCTATCTTTTTGAAGTTGCAGCGAAGTTGGATTAAAACTACAGCAGCGAATCTCAATCTCTCTGGAGTTGCAGGGGAATAAAGTGAAGTTACATCATCAACCAATCTCCTACCCCAAGCTTGGGGCAGATTGTAGTTATCCAAAACAAGTGAGGCGGTCATCTTCCTGATGAGATACAGAGAAGTATACCGACTCGAGGCTCAATGCGAGCAAATCTTCGAACCTCAACTGCTTGATGAGATACTAAGAAGTGGGTCGAAGCAATAAAATGGTTAGTTTCCTGTTGAGCTACTGAGAAGTGGACCAAATTCGTCTTCTTGATGAGGTACAGAGAAGCGGATTGAAGCAAGTGAGGCGGTCATCTTCCTGATGAGATATAGAGAAGTATACCAACTCAATGCGAACAAATCTTCGAACCCCGGCTTCCTGATAAGATACTGAGAAGCAAGTCGAAGAAATGAAATGGTTAGCTTCCTGATGAGATACTGAGAAGTGGACCAAATTCATCTTCCTGATGAGATACAGGGAAGCGGATTGAAACAAGCGATGTGGTCATCTTCCTGATGAGATACTGAGAAGAAGACCAAATCAAACCCACACTCGATGTGAGCAAATCTTCGAACTCCAGCTTCCTGATGAGATACTGAGAAGTGGACCAAATTCGCCTTCCTGATGAGATACAAAGAAGCGGGTTGAAACAAGTGATGCGGTCATCTTCCTAATGAGATACTAAGAAGAAGACCAAATCAAACCCACGCTCGAGGTAAGCAAATCTTCGAACCCTAGCTTCCTGATGAGATACTGAGAAGCAGGTCGAAGCAATAAAGTGGTTA
Source organism: Gossypioides kirkii (assembly GCA_005610355.1). Taxonomy (NCBI): domain Eukaryota; kingdom Viridiplantae; phylum Streptophyta; class Magnoliopsida; order Malvales; family Malvaceae; genus Gossypioides; species Gossypioides kirkii. The sequence continues at coordinate 16,195,986 of CP032245.1, forward strand.
GCTTCCTGATGAGATACGGAGAAGTGATCCAAATTCGTCTTCCTAACGATATACAGAGAAGTATACCAACTCAAGGAAACCAGACTCAAAGACTACGGTGACGAACTCCAATTTCCTTGAAATTTCAAAGAATGGAGTGAAAATACAGTAGCAAATTTTGTCCTTTTGAAATTGCCTTAAAGCAATATGGAAGCACGACACTACAAGAAAAGCGGATGTAGTAAGCTGAAGGTGGGTCAGTTGGAGAAAGACCGTCGAAGGTGTAAGACATGACAAAATTGGGCCTCCTTTTAGTCTTTGCTCTATTCCTGTTACACAGCAACGAGCAAAGAGGGGCAGTTGTTGGATCCCAATTCTGACCGGGCCTGAACTTTGGGTCAAGTTCTTACTTTTGAGTTTAGATTAGTTTTAGATTTATGTCTACATTTAAATTTACCTTAAATTTAAACTTAAAAATTAAACCCAAAGTCCATTTACAAATCAAGGTCCAAATACAAATCAAAACCCAATTAGGCCCGAGCTCAAACAAGCCCAATATCCATTACTACCTAATTTACATACCCGTACCCATTACAATTAAGCCCAAATTGGGGCCCAATTACAAATTAACCCAAACAAATCCCTTTACACCCTAAGCCCAAATTACATTGACCCATATCCCTAGCCCAATTATACAAAGTGACCCAAGTCAAATCTGCTCCCACTTGCACTGACACCACCACCAACCTAGCCAACCAGGGCATGCCACGTCAGCAATGTCACTCCAGGCAACTTACTTCTGCCACAGCCACCATCCTCACCAGCTGCTCCAAGCCGAACCTGCAAAAGCAAAGAAGAAATGGGCATTTAATCACAAGCAACAAATTATCATCATTGGTAAAAATGGCTATAAAGCCATATTTAAACATCTTGTAAAGGGTACTGACCCCTTTTTTTGGAATACAATCAAATTCAACTCAAGCCTTTTAGCAATCCATACATGTATTTTGTTTGTTTATCAATATCCAATAGTTCGAACAGGTACCAAGCACGAAATGACCAAGAACATTCAAGCATTGAAACTGATCAAGTACCATTCAATGTATACTTACTATCATTGATAGCTCAGCATTTAACCTCTTGGGTTTTTCAAATATGCATTAATATATGCATTAAATACTCACCTTTCATCAGTTACATTTTATTTTTCATCTTTATTTCCATCGTTTAAATGCATTAAAAGGGAAGGGCATTAATAACAAGGAAAGTATTAAATACGTTTTATAATAAGTATTAGTGGTATTAATAATTTTAATAAATGTTAATAGATTTTTTAATAATAATAAATAATTTATTGAATAAAAAAAAGGAAACAAAGGGTCGATTGGGTCACCATCCCTTTCGATGCGCCACCAGTGCCGACGCCCGAGGCTGCGGAGTCATCTACCGCCGTGAAGAACGCCCACCGGAGGAGTGTGATCTGCATAGTTTTTTTTTTTAAAAAGAGGGAAACAGATTCGAAATAAGGACTAAAAAATGAAATTAAACTTACAAATAATAAAAGGATTAATGAACCAAAACCTAGGCTTAATGAGGAAGAACAGTTTGTTTCTAATAAACGAGTAAAAACATGATCTAAAAAAGGATTTTGAAACCGGTTTTGGGACTTTGAAATAGAGAAGTTTTAAAGAGGGAAGAGAGTGTTTAAAACTTACTTTGGGATCTAGATTCAAACCCAGATCTGGGTTTAAAGACAAATGAAACAAAAAAAGAAATGAAAAGGAAAGAAAAGAAGAACTCTTACCTTCGAAAGCCAGGTGCGGAGGCGCGTGATCGACATGTGAGAGGAGAGTCACGCACGCGCGATGACCGGCAACAATGTGGGCGACGAGGCATGGCCGTCGGAGGAGCGTGTGTGGCGAGACCTCGCTGGATGGAGTAACCTGACCCGACCTAGGATCCGCGTGTTTTTAAGAAATGGGTTATTTATGCATTCAGTCCTTTTGTATTTTTTTGATTGTTTCAATTTAGTCCTTTTGTATTTTTAATTATTTTTAAATTGGCCCAATACTTTTTCTTACTTTTCAATTTAATCCCTTAACCTTTTGAAAGCATCAGAAGCTACCACGTGTCATTATTTTGGCTTATTTCTCTAAATAGTCCCTTTTATCTTCAATTTATTTTAATTTAATCCTTAAATCAAGTTCTGTTTAATTACAAAATTGGCCCAGAAATTTTTCATGGTTTTCAAATTAGTCCTTTGACTTCAGGATGCCTGAGGGGCTGCCACTTTCACTTGTTTTTGGTTTTATTACCCTGGAGGTCCCTAAACTGTCCAAAAATTACATTTTGACCCCCAAACTTCTTCAAAATTATATTTTTTGACCTCAAAACTTTCAAAATTTACATTTTTACCCTAAACTTTCAAAAATTCCATTTTTGACCCTAAAACTTTAAAAAATTACAATTTTACCCTAAACTTCCAAAAATTCCATTTTTAACATTGAAACTTTCAAAAATTACATTTTTTACCCCTGAACTTCCAAAAATTATATTTTTACCCCCAAACTTCCAAAAATTCCATTTTTTACCCCGAAACTTTAAAAATTACTATTTTACCCCTGAATGTCCAAAAATTTCATTTTTAATCCTGATTTTTCTAAAAATTACCGTTTTACCCCCAAATGTCTAAAATTTCATTCTAACCCTAAACTTTCCCAAAATTACCATTTTTCCTCAAGAGTCCAAATTTACCATTTTGCCCCCGAGTATCCAAAAAGTCTCATTTTTAACTCCGATTGCATCATTTTTCTTCCTCATCAATATTTGCATATATTTATGCATTCGTACTTCGTATTTTGATTTTTGTATATCATTTATCTGCTTAATTACGTTGCTTCATGTTATTTAATATCCATTATTAATTGTTTATTCGCACTTAAAAATTACACTTTGTTTCCAAAATTATTTTGAAATCGAGGCAATGTTCTTTTCGTGTGGAAACTTCGAGAAATCATGCCCTAACGTGTCGGGTGTGATTTTTCGTGTAACTCACACGAATCGTATATCCTCTTCCAAGCATTTTTAAAAAAGAAAATGCCTGTTAACTTCGTGATTCCGAGAATGTCGTGCCCTAACGTTTGGTCACGACTTTAATTCTCTGCGAAAGTCGAAGTAAACGGGCATTCTATCTTCAAATTTTCCAAGTCATGTGTCCGAGGATTGCATTTTAAATTCAATACGAAATTTTCAAGTTCTCAAAATATATGTTTATATGTACAAATGATTTTACAACGAAACGAGGCAATGTCCTTTTGTGTGAAGACCTCTAAAAAAATCATGCCCTAACGTGTTGGGTGTGATTTTCGTATAATTCACACAATAGAATATCCTCTTTAAAGTCTTTCAAAATGTCCTTCGATTTCGAAAGTCTGAGAACATAGTGCCCTAACGTGTTGAGCATGATTTCCAGTTCTCCTAGGAATTTAAAGCATACGACCAATTTTCCTCAAATAAGGTCTTTCGAAATTATATGAAGTTTTCTAAAACAAAAGATCGTATTTTAAATTTTTACTCGAGTTTTCAAAATTTTAACTAAGACCCGAAAGTAATCAATATGGTGCCAATTTTGGGCGTATGAGGGTGCTAATCCTTCCTCATGCGTAACCGACTCCTGAACCTATTTTTTGGAATTCGAAGACCAAAATATTTTTTTTAAAACGGAATTTAAACGTTTTGTGGTGATCCAATCACACCAAATAAAAGATTGGTGACGACTCCCATCATTTTTCGATTTTTAAAATAAATTTTCGAAACTTCGTTTAACTTAGGTTTCGATAAATAGTATTCAATTACTATAAATGAGGATACAATAGGATACTATAGGATTATTACAAATGAAAAGGAATACTACGATTTATAGTTGAGCTCCCCTAGATCAAATGATACAATTTAATTTATATCGACGGTCGAAATCAAACCTAATCTACAATTTAATTTATATGTCCCCTAAGATTAGAAATCAAATTTTCTAAGATTACAAATCTTCTAAAGTTAATTTCCATATTTACCATGGCAACCCTAGTTTTCCTTAAATGCTTCACTAAGCCACCAAAACTTTAAGTAGATTGACTTCTTGACATGTTCTACGAATTGAGAAAATTCAAGTGGGTCGAATGAGCCCCATTTAATCAATTAACCTCCATTGGACACTCTTTGCGCATTAATCATGGGCTTTGATCCGTGATCCGTAACACTAGTATGTACAATATCACAAGTGCTAATTTTGTTTTGAAATATAGTTTCCCCTTATTGTTAGTCCTCTTACCATACATAAACCACTTCAACTGGTTACTTCCCTTTCACTTAACGTATCTATTTGTAGTTGGAAGAACTTATCCCCACTAACGTAGACTCCCTTGCACTAAACTCCTCGTACTCTTCCAATAAATTAATGATTGAAGTCTGGCTATCCTGAGTGATGAGCATTGTTAAACCTCGATTCAATGCCTAATTTCTTTTACACCACTCTATTAGGGGGCAAAGTGACAAACTTAGTGAAGGGAGACTAATGTTGGTTGTCTTAAATTCTCTTTTGTTCTCTCTTTTATGCAAATGATATTTTTTTTGGTGAACTACAATAACATGGAAAAATCCGAACAACAAACGTAACTAATGCGACTTAAACCCAAACCACACCCGGGGCAATGAACACCCTTAACTATCAATACTAATAGTGCAATAGTATGTAAAATACTATTAGTTTTTTTATTCTCCTCAAATGTAAACTACTACTATTGTTGTTAATTTTGTTGAAAATATACTATCACTAATCGTCTGGTTATTATTTTAGTGTAATTGATTACTATGTGATACATTTTTCTAGTTTCAATTTGTTTTAGAATTGTAAGGGGAATTGAGGAATGTATTAAGAAGGTTTAGCACTAACCTTGAATTGAGAAGATGGAACTCTTTAACACTGTGTTTGGTTTGATGTGATATCTATGCTATTACGGGACAATTCAGTATTAAACAGTAAATCTTTTGTTTGGTTGAATGGAATACCCATTATGAGTGTATTCCATTACAACCTTACGCAAAAAAAACCTCCGTTTCTATTCCCTTCCCTCTCCACCGAATCCCCATTCCTTATTAGACCTTTTCAATTTTACCCTCACTCATCTCTTTCAGACCCAAATTTCTTTCATCTCTTTTAGGCTTGCTTTCCTCCTAATTTATTTCTCTTCTTGGTTGTCTTAACTACGCCTAGTTATCGCCATTTTTGCTTCTTTCTAAGCTCCACTAAAGGCTTCAATTTATTTAAAAGGAAATCCAAATCCATTCCAGGTCAGCTTCTTCTATGTTTCTTGGTTTTCAATTCGAATGATTTGGGATTCATTTATATGTAATTATATTTCCATTTTTTTGTGTTTTTTATTTTGGGTCTCTGTAAGATTTGTACTTTTTGGGGTTTTGAATTCTTTTTATTGTTATGTTAGTTAATCCTTGAATTTATGTTGTTTAAAGATGGTGAATTTAACATAAAGCTCTGTTTCTCTGGTTCACTGATATTAGCATTGCTCACAATTATATACTTTTGCATGTAGTTGTTTGCTATATAAGTATTGCATCATTGCCTTGCATGGTTCCATTAAGCCCCATTTGTTTCACCAGTAAGTAAAGTAAATTAAATACTTCCGGGAGCATTACTCTCTTCTAATTTAAAATACATGCACATCATGCACTCTTACTAGATTAGTGCAGGACAAGGTCATTCATTGTGTTCTAGTCAAGATCTTTATCTCTTGTCAAACTAGTTTCTGACAAGGCGAACGAGGGTATCATGAGGTGCGTTTGAATCATATAGTTCTTTGACTTCTGAAGGGATAAATATTGGCCAAGAAAAATCTTGAACAACTAGTTTTTATTGCAAACATTTATGTTTTTGTATCCTTTTCTAATCTTTAATCCTTCTCTTGATTCCAGTTGGAGTTTGGTATGGATTAGGTTGTAATAAGAATATTGTATATGTTATTGTCATGGTAATCTTTTTTGTTGTACATTGTATCTTTTGAAGGTGCAGTAATTGTTTGCGTAGCTAACATGCTTTTCTTTGATATCAGGGAAGCTCTCTTAGACTTCTATAAAAGTTTAGGGAAGAAAAAGCCTGATTAGATCATTATTTTCAGGTTTCCCTTTTTAAGATTTTTGTCTCGCACTTCAAAAATGACAATGTATGTGCTGAAGAATGCTTTTTTAGGGATATCAATCATATAAATTTTGCTGTTTGCCAAGATTTTCTACTGCATATCTATCTTGATTTTTGTGCACTGCCATGTCTCTTTTTTGTTCTTTCTTGTGAGCTAGTTTGTGGTTAATTTGCAGTTTCTATTGAGTTCCACTGATATGCTTGTGTTGAAGTTTATTTTGTGCTCATTACATGTTTAAATTAGGGATGGGGTTAGCAAGTCTCAGTTCAATCAAGTTTTGAACAAAGAACTTGATCAAGTTTTGAACAATGTATGTGCTCATTACATCTTTATCTCTGATGGATAAATAGAGTCATGGGCCCTGTTATTGTTATTCAAATAAAAAGTAATAAACCCCATTTCTTTTTGTTGTCTATTTTTCCTTCTATAAAATATGGTGAAACCTTGCCAAGAGTGAAGAAAATGATTCTGTTTTCGGTGATAATTTGATGTGAACATGTGAGGTTAACTTCATACTTAAATAAAGTTGATTCACTTTTAGGAGATGCAAAATTTTGGCCATTTGTATCGAAGGATTTTGAAGAAGTAAGCAGAGGGGATCTGAGGGACCTATGAGGATGATTATTTGTGTTAAGTGAAGTATAAAAGCTATTCTTATTAAGCTTATGTCAAAACTCTTCCAAGGCATAGGTCACGGTGACTTCTATGTTGCTGTGAATTGAGAGACCTATGAGATGATCTAATGATATAGGTGTCTCATTCTATTTCTATTTACTATTATATTCTCAGTTTTGTCTCTAAAGGGGAGTAAGGGTTTGCTTTGTTATTTCAAGCATTGTTTTATATTAGAAGTGTTTTATTCGATTTTTATCTTGGTTGATAATAAATTTTAAAAGGATTATGAGTTTGAAGTAGAATTATTAATGCAAAAAATCTCAGCTTGAATCAACTTAGAATAGGTTTATACAGGAGAATGTTATGATTTTTCTAATGGAAGATACGCACTTATGATAATATTAATACACAATAAGAACATCCTGCACAATCTCATAATACAAAAGGAGGCATGGCCTGATCGATGTATCTGGAAATAGATTTGAAGGAGTCAACCCATTTTCTTATGATAATATGGACTTGGATCATTTGCCCTTTTCATTCATTTAATTATTTAGTTCAACTTTCAAAACAAATCTTGCATTTATAGCATGCCTTTATGAAGGCGGTTTGCACTATCCAATATATAAGCTTTCCTTAAACAAGTAGATTCCAAAACTTCAATAATTTAGCCCATGCTTTTGCTTTTAAATTTGAACTCTTATAAACAAATATATCTACATAGCACTCAATCCACAGTAATTACACAACTCCACTTTGCCCAACATAAAGTAATAATTTAGCAATAAATCTAACTTTTTATAAGGGAAAATGAAAAGAACAAAATGAATACATAAATTTATTCCTACCACAGAATTAATACATAAGGATTCAGTTCACTATAGAAGATCATTCATTAAGTAAAAAGATCAAGGTCAAAATCTTACCAACTTTAAATCTTTACTAGAAACCCTTCTTACTTAATTTATAATGTGATTTGAAGATATCTAACTTAATTTTAATTTGTCTTTTTTAAGATAGTTATGTCTGGAGTTTCACAATCAATTGCTTCTTCTCAAAATTTTCGAGGAGTCAAAAGGAAATGGGTTCCTGAAGAAGATGCTACATTGATTGCCTGTATGGTCGACTTGCATAATGTTGGAACCTTTAATGTAGATACGGGATTTAAGGTCGGTTATTTAAATGAGCTGGAAAGAATGATAGAAAAGGTTTGACCTCATGCTATGTTGAAGGCTAAACCTAATCTTGAATCGAGGATTAGGACATTGAAAAGGGATAGGGTAACTGTTTACAACATGCTCAATGGAAGAAACAATAGTGGCTTTGGTTGGGATGAGCATAAGTAGATGGTTGTTGCTAAAGATGTTGTGTGGAACTCATATATAAGTGTAAGAATTATTTCCTATATTTTATTATCTTGTTTTGACCAAACTTATATATAATGTGGATTATTTATTTTTTTACAGAGTCATAAAGCAACCGATCAATTCAGACATCGTAGTTTCCCTTATTATGAGCAACTTACTTCCATATATGCAAAAGATCGAGCCACTGGAAATGATGCTCAAACAACTGCAGATATTATTGAAGAAATAGATGCTGATGATGTAGCTACTACAAATAACCTTGAAAAAGAAGACAATTACTACGAATGCGAAGATGATGTTTCATTGGATGAGATGGATGTCTCGGTTACACAGCCGCAAACGTTGAAGCCAAACCAAGATGGTTCCACATCTTCAAAAAAGAAAAAAAAAGATTTCTGATGAAAGTGAACAAATTTATACTTCAATTACTGATGCTGCCATATTTTTGGGGGAAAACATACGGGCTGTTGGAATTCAATTAAGTAGGAGTATTGCCTCCGAGAAAGTGATTCAAGAAAGTGCTCAAAAATTATATCCGACCCTATGTGAAGTAGAAGGATTAACTGAGGATGAGTGATATTGTGTGTTGAGCAAAATCCCAAACCATCCAACGCAAATGATCGTTTTCTTTAGTCTACTTTCTTCTGTGCGATTGGAATGGGTGAGAAGATTTTTTTCTGACCATTAAAAATCATAATTGTGTTGGTGATGTTTTGTTAACTTTTGGTATATGTAATATTTGGATGGTAAGATGCCATTAATAGAATGTCGCAGACTGTTGTAACTTTTTGATGTTATAAAATTTACATATAGATTATGTTTGAATGTAAAATATAATTCTCAAGCTATTTACACTTCTAATCTTTTACTTTTTAGTTTAGAAAATAATTAAATTATTTATTTCGCTAATGCTTTTTAAGCACATTAAAAATGCATTGCAGTTTAAAATTAATAAAGTAAGTTATATACTATTTTTCTAATATTATATATTATGATTTTTATTAATTCATATTTTAATAATTATTATTTTATTAATGTTATTAAATTATATACTATTTTATTAAATTATATTTAATAATAATCTTATTAAAATTTAATAACAATAACAATAATCATCTACCTAAAAAAATTATGCTAAGGGTATTCTAGTCATTTAAGCTTTTTTTTCTTATACTATTACAGCATCATTCCATTCAACCAAACACAAGAATACTATTACAGCTCTATTCCATTTCATTCAACCAAACAACTGAAATACTGATTACAACTCTATTCTATTACAACGAACCAAACGTGGTGTAAGAGTTTTCTATAAAGTAGGCCTTAAATTCTTTTTTTTTAAAGGGTAAATAGGAGTAAATGAAATCTAGCATCTATTGCTAGAGTATTGGACTCGTAATTTCTGACCAAATATCAAACCCAAGTAGCCTTAAAGGTTTTCGGTTAATCGACCCGAACTACCATTAACCGAATTATTTGATCATTTTAAACCCATAATCGTTAACCGAATCAAAATATTTTCAAAAAAAATTAACCGAATTAACCTTAAAATTGTGTTTTTATTTTTTGTTATAACAAGTATAAAAATTAATCGAATTACCGGAATTAAAGTATTGAATAACTACATAATTAAAAACACTACATAAGTCTTGAAATTAACAAATAATTAAAATGTAAGTCTTTAATATTAAGGGTGTGTAAATTTCGGGTAATAATTTTTTGGATTTTTGGTTAACGATTAATTCAGTTTAAAATCGATGGGTTAACCAAAAAACTTAATAAATAAAATTATAATATATAAATATTAACCCACTACCCATCTAGATCCAATCCAATATAAACCCAATCCAATATATATATAAACCCAAGTACCCAACCCAATCCTAAAAGCTACATATAATTTAATAAATAAAAATAAAAATCCTAAAACTAAAACTAAAAATCACGATAGAAATAAAAAAATCCCTAAAATCATTACCCTTAAAATTCAAAATCCTTAATTTAAAATTTCCAAAAATCTCTCTACTGTCAGTACCAATCACCTCCATTAATCGTCCAACGTCCACCAGATCACCATCATAGTTCCAGTTCCAACTCCAGCATAAGTACGAGTTGAGGTAGGCTTTTCCTTTTAGGCTTGTAGTTGTTGTCACTTCCAATAAAACTAGTTAATCAAACAAAATGGGGACAAATCCAGCATCCAAAACTCCAAAGCTATGAAATGAGAAGTCATGTAAAAGAAAACAAATTAAAAGCTCATTTGTTCAAGTTTATAAAAAGCAATTCAAGGACAACAATACCTAAGCATTCACAATTCACAAATTAAAATTTGAGCTCATTTTTTGTTCAAGTTTTCTACAAGGAAAACAGTTAAAAAGAAAACCCAAAATATCATTTCATATACTAACAATCAAACAGAAATTTAGATAAACAAATTATAATTCCAACAAGCATTACAGTTTTACTTTTAATGATGAAGTGAATTAGTTGCTAATTTGTAGAAAAACATAAACCAAAATCTAAATACCTTTTGGAGCTATACAAAAACTGAGCTTACCTTTTCAAAATTTAAGCTTGACATTAAGGTCCGAGACTTTGAAGACTCGGGTTTGAATCCTATTATTTTTTTGTGATGTATGGGTCTCTCTTTTATCATGTGCGAGCTTTCCGAATTAATCTAACTTTCAGTCAATTTTTCGTTTATTGTATTGATTGATTTTATATTCTGGTGTGTTGGACATGTACATGTTGTACTTATAATTGTACTATCTTGTATTAGTGAAACTTTCAAGAAATTTAAGTATGAGAAGACCCGAACCAAATGCGGCCAATCTCAGCCATTCACAATATACATGTTAGCATAATGAGTTAGGGTGGATTTTGGGGTGATTCATGAAAAAACCCTGTGGAGACATACATGTTTATATAGAAACAAGATTGAACTATCTTTAAGTCCTTGTTTAGTTCATCAGGTAATAAGATGTTACAGGTCTGAGAAAGGAGAAAATTTTTAAGCAATGGCCCCAAGTGTTCACTGTGGGGTGTCATTAAAGTCTGTGAATAATCATTTTATCCTTGTTATGCCTGTCAACTTTATCTTTATACACAAAATTTCACCATCCCTATACTTAATACAGATTATTGATGATGATTAACAAGTCCATGAGAACCCTTTGTCAAAAAACCAGCATATATTTACATGATTACAAGGAAAATCAATTGAGACTACAGGAGACAATCCCACTTGGTTGGTGAAAATAAAAGGGAATTCTTTGTTAAGATTAATGGTGCATTTGAAAGATGAAGATAATTATGTGGTTTCGGATGCTTTATTTCCATTTAAGTAAACAATGAGATAAACATCCCAACCACTATGCATTTCAGTTGATGCCCTCGATCCAAAATATCCTATAATAGTTAGGATTATTATTTGATGAATTGTTAGCGGAGCTTTTTTTAGTTTCTTATGGTTGAATTAGTTTACATACTGTGTTTTATCTAAATGATTGTTTTACTTTACATACTGTCTTTTATCTAAATTATATATACTTTTCAATTGATGGGTTGAATTAGTTTTGAATCGAGATAACTTAAGTTTAAATACATGTAGGTTATAAAATTTTCATATAATCTCTAGATGAAATCAATTTGGATTTGGGTATAAGTCATTTTAGGTTTGAATCATTTGAGTATTTTTAATTTGTGTCATTATTATGTTTAATATTACTTTCCCTGCTACATATACGGCTGAAAATGTTTAATATTATACATGTATTTTAATTTATTATGTTTTTTTTTTCTTGCAGTATGTCCACCGAACCAACATCTATTGAGGATAGTATTTCACCTCCTACTTCGATAGATTCTGAAAATTCGAGAGTTGAAGCTTCAAGCCAAACAAAAGGGACTACAGGGAAAAGAGAATTTACTCCTCAAAGGTCAGAAGTTTAGTCTCATTTCACTAAGATTATTAATAGTGAAGGTGCAAGTAAGACAATGTAATTATTGTTGAAAAGAATTTGTTGTGATATGAAAAAAAATGGTACAGGATCATTGAAATATCATATCGGTTTATGTAAGAAAAATCCTAATAATGTTGTTACATTATTTAAGAGCAACTAGTTTTACCTAGAAAGGGAGTTGAAGGGAGGAAGGGTGATACGAAACGAATGCGGAAGAGGATTGTAAAGTTTTCAAGTCGCGGATCTACCTTAAAGCTCTAAACAAATGTAATCTGAAACGAAAACAAAGAAAGACAGATTAATTGACAAGAAGAATAATCAAACGAAATTAAAACAAAAGAAAGATGAATGGCTGGTAACAGATCCAATAGAGAACAAAATTAGGGTTTCTTGGATGAAAGAAACTGTCCTTGGACCTCAAGAAAACATCCCAACCAGATCTGAAAAATAAAAACACAAACATATTCGTTAGAAGTGATTTAAAAGATAAAAGCAAACTGTTTAGGCAAGAATGATTGAAACAGCAAGAAAATGTTGGATCTCCTAATTTCTAATGTGTTTTTTGATGGACCAATGTAGGAAAACGTCCCTGCTGAATCAATTTCAACCAAGAATGAAATCAACTAAATCAGTAACCCTAAACAATAAGAAATAAACTAGATCAAATTAGAACAATAAATTAAAGATAGAAAAGAGAAGATAACGTCCTAAGAAGCCTTGGAAATAATAAGAATCCACAACTCCCTTCAAGGGCTCTAATTTCCCCTCCAAGAAAGAGATCTTGACAAGAAAAAGCTTGAAGATGATTCCCACAATCTGAAAGATTGTTAAAACAACTTCTAAAAAAAACTCAAGAGCAATTCTTGAAGAAAAACTCAAAGAGAATTATTATTAACTCAAAATAATCAAAATCCAGTTTTTGTTTACAATTTCAAGGCCTATATATACATAAGCTAAATAAATCTAAATAAAACTCTTAATTAAACTAGAACTCTAACTAATCTAAACAAGAAACTTTCTTGTTGACATAAAACTCCTAAAAACTTAAACTACATAATAATTATTTAAAAATTCGGAATAAAAAATAACAATAAAATAATAAGAGCTGATACTACAATATTGGGCTCATATATAATAAAAATTAAACCTAAAACCCGAACCCAATATGATTTAAACACGAACTAAAAGCCTGAAACTCGTAATTCCCTTCATAATCACGTCCAAAAATTCTGCTTGCGCAGTCTTTATTAAAATGATCATAACTTGAGCTCCCGAACTTGAAATCGAGTTATTCAAAGTGCGTTTCGAATATAAGAGATAGATCTTCGAAATCCATGCAGACATCTCAATCCATAAATTCCTGGATCCCAACCAAAAAGTCGTCGCAAGCCTACTGATTTCCCCAACTTGAAAATTGGCAGCTTCGGTTTCTTGGACCAAGATTTGAAAACTTAATTTTCTTGATTTTTGAAATTGTTTGGAATGACAAAATTGGACCAAGATTCAGTTTCTTGATTTTCTTGAAAACAAGAAAGTGAATCTTGATTTTCTTTTTCGGTCGTGTGTGCATTTATGGCCTTGGTAACAAAGTCTTGGATGGTCCTATTCAATCTTGCTCGAATTTGCTTGGCCTTCGACCTCGTTATTGGGCCTTGATATACTTTGATCCCATCACATTTATAAGCTTGAATTTGGGCCTTGCGACTCGTATCATTCCTCACTTCCTCAAGAAGATTCGTCCTCGAATCTTTAGCTCTCTCCCACAAGTAAAAGTGTCGATTGATGGTAGAGTAATGTAATTGGAAGTCCGCCAATGGATCTTTAAAATCCTGTAACAAGGAAACACCACTAAACAAATTCGAGTTATGGTTAGTTAAAACATAATCATTCCTCACTTTTGTATGGGTATCTTCTTGTTTTTCATTTTCTTTTTCCTCTTGAGAACTCTCCAATTTTATCTCATATGGATTATCACTCACCAAATTTCGATCATCAAGTAGACTTTTATCACTCAAGGTCTCTTTTCTCTCGGCCTTTTCACATATTTTTTCCTCACTTCCCATCCCCCTCACAAGTATTTTGAATATTCAATTCAGTACAAGGCATCTCAGTAGGAGAACATGACGTTTCTACTTCATCTATAGATTCAAGGAAAATTTTCTCATTATCATCCTTTTCCGGTTCACAAAGTTCACCATCACAATAAATCTTTTTTTCACTAGAGTAAGAGTCAACAAAAGGCACAAAGTCATACTTACTTTCTTCCCTAGTTGGATATTGGATTGGACATCGAAAACTCTCATGATCTTTTGAACTACACCAACAACATTGCTCAAAATGTGAGAGATCACTTGGAATCCTCCTTTCTTTTGGCCATCTCTTCATGAAGTACTCATCAACTGATCTACTTCCTTGAACAAGTCGTCGATGTCTGGTTTTGACCTCTCTATAATAATCTGTTGGGATAAAGCGTTTTCGCATAACTTGTTTCAACTCATCCCATGTGGTAATTTCTCTCTCGTAGTTTCGTTGGCAACTTATACCAAGTTGAGTCCACCAACTCAACACATAGTCTGAAAACTAAAGGGTCGTCAATGGAACTTTCTCATCTTCTGGGCATTTATAGTAACGAAACATAAGCTCTATTTTTTATTCCCACTCACAGTATGCTTCGGGATCATTTTTTCCATGAAATTGAGGAATTGTGAACTTCGGCTTTGCCAACGAAGGCTGTCCGCAATCATTGAGAAATAAAGGATCTTCATCCACACGAGGGACACGTCTAGCTTGATGTCTACGAGCACGAGGTTGTTCAAACCCATCATCATCATTAGCACCCAAACATTGAGTCCTTTGCTCAGTTCGCAACTGATTTAAGGTATTGTTCAACTGATTGAACATGGTTTCGAACTTATTAGTGATGGCATGGAGATCTAACTTTGTTGCAACACCAGCAAGATTTTCGATGTTAACTAGCAGTTTTTCACTCTGGTCATCACTCCCTTTTCTACTATGAGACTTTTTGTGACAAATCTGGAAAAAAAAACACAACACTCAAAAAAGAAAAATTAAACAAACCTCATCGTTATGCACTCAAAAAGAAAAATTAAATTCTCAGTGAGGTAAGAATTAATCTTGTGAGTCCTTTAGAAGTATTTATATCAATCAATCAGGATGTATTAGAATCAAACTAACAAAGTAATCCTAATAGCATTATGAGTCCAAAATCAGTTAGACACCAAAGAATTGTGTTGTACGGAGGAAGAAATGTGCAACGTTCATTAACCTACTAACACAAGAAATAAGAAAGTGTTAGAATGTGTAAAGAAACAATAAAAAGTAAAAACAAATGAAAACCTAAAACTAAGAATCAATAAAATTGCAGAAACCCGAAAACCCAAAAACTGCGAAGCAACTTGACAAACTTTGTTCGAGGTGTTCCCGATTTCCAAAAATCACGAAATTTAAATTGGAGCCTCTCAAAATGATATGTTTTTGATCTAGAAATTTTTGACACAAAATTCAACCCACAGAATATTTTTTTTATTTTTCTTCTATTTTTCTTTTTTTCTCGACTTTTTGATCACTTTTTGTGGAAAATATTTTTTTATACTATAATATAGTGCCAAGAATCAGTATATAAAATTTTAGAACAATTAAAAAACATTTACCCACTCAAAAATATCTTTTTTCGAAAAAAATTACTGGGTAAAAACTGCTTGTTGGCTGTTTGTAATGGAAATCGGTGTAGAAAGCAACGAAGAACACCTAAAACGCCCAAAATCTGATACCAAATGATATAAGATGAAAGCGGAGGAGGATCGTAAAGTTTTCAAGTCGCGGATCTACTCTAAATCTCTAGACAAATGTATTCTGAAACGAAAACAAAGAAAGACAGATTAATTGACAAGAAGAATAATCAAACGAAATTAAAATGAAAGAAAGATGAATGGCTGGTAACGGATCCAATACAGAACAAAACTAGGGTTTCTTGGATGAAAGAAACATCCCAACGAGATCTGGAAAATAAAAACACAAACATATTCGTTAGAAGTGATTTAAAAGATAAAAGCAAACTGTTTAGGCAAGAATGATTGAAACAGCAAGAAAAGGTTGGATCTCCTAATTTTTAATGTGTTTTTTGATGGATCAAGGTAGGAGAACGTCCTCTTGAAGCAATTTCAACCAAGAACGAAATCAACTAAATCAGTAACCCTAAATAGCAAGAAATAAACTAGATCAAACTAGAACAATAAATTAAAGATAGAAAAGAGAAGATAACGTCCTAAGAAGCCTTGGAAACAATAAGAATCCACAACTCCCTTCAATGGCTCTAATTTCCCCTCCAAGAAAGAGATCTTGACAAGAAAAAGCTTGAAAATGATTCCTACAACCTGAAAGATTGTTAAAACAACTTCTAAAAAAAACTCAAGAGCAATTCTTGAAGAAAAACTCAAAGAAAATTATTATTAACTCAAAATAATCAAAATCCAGTTTTTGTTTACAATTTCAAGGCCTATATATACGTAAGCTAAATAAATCTAAATAAAACTCTTAATTAAACTAGAACTCTAACTAATCTAAACAAGAAACTTTCTTGTTGACATAAAACTCCTAAAAACTTAAATTACATAATAATTATTTAAAAATTCGGAATAAAAAATAACAATAAAATCATAAGAGCTGATAATACAATATTGGGCTCATATATAATAAAAATTAAACCTAAAACCCGAACCCAATATGATTTAAACTCGAACTAAAAGTCCGAAACTCGTAATTCCAGTCATAATCACGTCCAGAAATTCTGCTTGTGCAGTCTTTATTAAAATGATCTTAACTTGAGCTCTCGAACTTGAAATCGAGTGATTCAAAGTGCGTTTCGAAGATAAGAGATAGATCTTCGAAATCCATGCAAATATCTCAATCCATAAATTCCTGGATCCCAACCAAAAAGTCATCGCAAGCCTACTGATTTCCCCAACTTGAAAATTGGCAGCTTCGGTTTATTGAACAAAGATTTCCAAGATTTGAAATCTTGATTTTCTTGATTCTTGAAATTGTTTGGAATGACAAAATTGAACCAAGATTCGATTTCTTGATTTTCTTGAAAACAAGAAAGTGAATCTTGATTTTCTTTTTCGGTCGTGTGCGCATTTAGGGCATTGGTAACGAAGTCTTGGATGGTCTTGTTCAATCTTGCTCGAATTTGCTTGGCCTTCGACCTCATTATTGGGCCTTGAGAAACTTTGATCCCATAACATTTATAAGCTTGAATTTGGGCCTTGCGACTCGTATCAAATGGCATCTTTCAACTTTGAGATTTGATCAAAAAGCATGTAGAAAAGGATTATCACAAATGATTGTGATTGATGAATTACCTTTCAAGTTTGTTGAAAGTGAAGGCTTTAGGAAATTTATGTTCATGGCATGTCCTAAGTTTCATAATCCTTCACGAACTACTATGACTAATAATGTATTTAAATAAAAGGATCAAGATAAAACAACTTTTGAGAAGTTCTTGTTCTAGAGTTTACTTAACTACTGACACATGAACTTTTTTGCAAAGAGTTAATTATTTGTGTATCACTGTTTACTTTATCGATAATGATTGGAAATTAAATAAAAGGATTTTAAATTTTTGTTCAATTTCTAGTCATAAGAGTGAGTCCATTGGGATGGTGATTGAGAAATGCTTGTTGAATTGAGAGATTGATAAGTTATTCAAATGATGTTGCTATTGGTTATTTGAGAAAGAAATTTAACCCTCGAGGGGGTTTAGTTCAAAATGGTAATTTTCTTCATATAAGATGCATGACACACATTGTGAATTTAATTTTTATTGTAGGCTTAAAAAAATGAATAAATCTATTGAACGTGTTAGGGGGACTGTTAAATATGTAAGACAATCTCTAGCTAGATTACAAAAATTTAAGGAGTGTGTTGTGGTGAAAAAAGATAGAGTGTAAAAAGATGTTGTGTTTTGATGTTTGTACTAGGTGGAACTCAACCTACTTAATGTTAGACACTGCTCAGAACTTTGAGAGAGCTTTTAAGAGATTTGAGGAGCAATATGAAAACTTTTGGGCTAAACTTGAAAGGGGGGAGGGTTAGCATAGTGTGGATGATTGGGCTAGTGTTAGAAACTTGAGAGATTTCTTGAAACACTTTTATGAAGTTATTTTTCGTATATCTGGCACTTCATATGTCACGTACAATAATTTTTTTTGACAAGCTTTCTAAATTTGATATTCTTTTACGAGATGTTAAGTCAATTATTAATGTTGATTTCATTGTTATGGCCATCAAGATGAAAGAGAAGCATAATAAATATTGGGTAATATTGATAAGATGAATTTATTTATGTTTGTTGCTTGTGCTTTAGATCCTAAACAAAAACTAAAATATCTTGAATTTGCACTTAGTAAAATGTCTAATTCTGAAAAAACTTGTGAAATTATACAAAAATTGAAAGAAGCTTTGTATATAAACATTAAAAAAAACGTTAAGATGCCTATATATAAATTTTCAATACATGAATAAAATATATAAATTTATTAAATATTAAATTATTGTTTGATGAGTATAAGCTTTTACTTCATAGTACTTGTAGCCAATCGAGTGTGCCAGCACATATTTCTTTTGATGAACCAAAGCAAAAAATGAAAAGGAGAATGTAGCTTGTATAAAAAGCGTTAGTTGGAAAATGGTGGTGAGGATAAAACACCTTAATTGTATAAATATATAGCTAAGGCTAATGAGGATTTTGTTAAAGATTTTGATATTTTATTGTGGTGAAAAGTTAGCACCGATGGGTGTGTGCTTGATTAAATATAGAAATTCTTTAACACCTAAAATTATACAAGCTCTTGTGTGTACTCAAGATTGGATTCGAAAATCGTCATCACAAGAAAACATCAAAAAAATAAAGAGCAAATCTAAGAGGTTAACAAGATTAAAAATGGTATATTTATTTTTTTATTTTAATAGTTTCAATTTTTTACCTTACCACTCCTATTTATTTAATTAATTGAATGTTTGGACTTTTTCTTGGAATGCATCAAAGCCGACCCTAAATTCATGAGCTTGACTCTGATGCGTTTCAAGAAAAGTCTAAACATTTAATTGATTAAATAAGTAGGAGTGATATGGTAAAAAATTGAAACTATTAAATAAAACAATAAATATAACATTTTCAATCTTGTCAAGCTCTTCGATTTGTTCTTTAATCTTTTTTATTTCTTATGATGACAATTTTCGAATCCAATCTTGAATACACGCAAGAGCTTGTATAATTTTAGGTGTTAAAGAACTCCTATATTTGATCAAAGCACACACCCCTCGGTGCTAACTTTCCACCACAATAAAATATCAAAAAATTCAACAAAATCTTCATTAACTTTAGCTATATATTTATACAATTAAAGTGTTTTATCCTCACCATCATTTTCCAATTCACGCTTTTTATACAAAGCTTGCATTTTTCTTTTCATTTGTTGTTTTGGCTCACCGAGAGAAACATGTGCTGAGACACTTAATTGGCTACAAGTACTATGAAGTGACGGCTTATACTCATCAAACAATTCATACAAAGTTTCTTTCAATTTTTACATCATTTCACAAACTTTTTCAGAATTAGACATTTCACTAAATGCAAATTCAAGATACTTTAGTTTTTGTCTAAGATCTAAAACATAAGCAACAAACATAAGTAAATTCATCTTTTCAATATTACCCTAATACTTATCATATTTCTCTTTTATCTTGATAGCCATAACAATGAAATCAACATTAATATTTGACTGAGCATCTCGTAAAAGAATATCAATTTCAGAAAGCTCGTCAAAAAAATTATTAGACGTGACATATAAAGTGTCAGATATACGCAAAGTGGCTTCATAAAAGTGTTCTAAGAAATCCCTCAAGTTTCTAACACTAGTCCAATCATCCACACTAGGCTAACCCTCTCTCCCTTTAAGTTCAACCCTAAAGTTTGTATATTGCTCTTCAAATCTCTTAAAAGCTCTCTCAAAGTTCTCAACAGTGTCTAACATTAAGTAGGTCGAGTTCCACCTATTACAAACATCAAGACACGCCTTCTTACACTCTATCTTTTCCACCACAACACACTCCTTAAACTTTTGTAATCTAGCTAGAGATTGTCTCACATATCTAACAGCCTCCTTAACACGTTCAATAGATTTATTCATTTTTTTAAGCCTCCAACAACAATCAAATTCACAATGTGTGTCATGCATCTCATAAGAAGATATTTATCAGTTTGAACTAAGCTCCCTCTGTAACGATCCGTTTTTAGTGACGTCGAGAACAATAATTTGAAACCACACATTCTGACGATTGATGTTAATGACTACAATTAAATTAATATTTACGAGAAATGTGTAGTCATATTAAATTTTAGATGGGAAACTTAACAGCTAGAATGATACATAAACAAAAGGACTATATGGAAAAAGATTTAAAAGTGAAAGCTTTATATTAAAAAATACTTGACCAACAAAAAAATGGAGCTTATAAGGGATTAAAGTGGTAATTAAGCCATGCCTAGGGAATTGGACGGTATGGTTCCACTAAAAAAATGGATATTTTCAATGGAATTTAAAATTAAAAGAAAATGTTAGTGAGTTTAGGTGAAAATGAGTGGAGGAAAAGAAAGGCTTTATAATATATTTTTAATTTTTAATTAAAAGAAATAAAAAACCAATTAGGAAAGAGGAAAAAGGACACCCCATTCTCTTCATCTTCTTCCTCTCACGTGAAAGCCATCATTGTTGGAGAAGGGAAAATTTGGTTAAGCTTTCCTCTTGATTTGGAGAACCCTTGAGGTAAGTTTTAA
The DNA here is from genome assembly GCA_005610355.1 of Gossypioides kirkii. Taxonomy (NCBI): domain Eukaryota; kingdom Viridiplantae; phylum Streptophyta; class Magnoliopsida; order Malvales; family Malvaceae; genus Gossypioides; species Gossypioides kirkii. The sequence goes on from CP032245.1 coordinate 16,216,975, forward strand.
TGGTTTCCATGATTTGGAAGTTCTTTTAACTTAGTTTTGGTGACCCAAGGGTTAATTTGTGTTATTGTTAAAAGTATATGGATTTAGCTTGAATGAGGTAAGTATTTTTGGTGGTTTTGTAGTTAAACCCTTCAGTTATAAGTTTCATATAAATGTGTGTGAAAGTTTTGCCAAGCAAGTTTGATGATTTTAGTTTAAAGACCTATTTATGAAATGGGTAGAACTACAATGGCTACACATGAGTTAGTAGAAAATATGGGGCTTGAGTAAATACATGACAAAATTATAGTATTTTGGTTTCATATTTAGTATGAGAAAAATGTTGAATACTTGGACGAATTATTAAATAGCACAAGTGTTAAAGTTGCCGAAAAATCATCGACTCTCTTTTGAACTTTTATACTAACCGAGATAAGTTCGTATTTCACTTTAAAAGGTTATAAGTGAATTTATAATTTTAATTGAAATTGTTATATAAATTGTATTTATGTTATATTTGGTCATGATACATTTCTTGAAAAAGAAAAAGACTATGGTTGACATCATGACAATATATTCAGTATTTTCGAATAGATGAAAAAGTTGAAAAGAATATTATTCGAAATGATAGTAAATGGAATGGTCGAAAAGGTAAATTTATTAAATTAATTATTTAATATTTTATGATATAATATGTATCTATTTAGGTAGCAATCGAGTTTATCTGCTTGAGATCAGTATGATATGATTTAGATTATGAAATGATGATATTTAAGTTGATTACTATATTTGGAAAAATGTGAAATATATAGATGTGAGTTGGAAAATATTGATACAATTGTTTGAAAGGAGAAATTATATTTATTGAACATATGATGGATGAAATATTTACTTAATATGTTATTATTACAAGTTACATTAATTGTTGAATTATATGTTTCTATTTGATATCCATTAGCCTAGAGATATTGTATTGTGGAAAAAAATATATATGTATAAGATTTTATAATCATTATGTGTTAATTTGTATAATGGAATAAGTTGCAAAGTTAATTAAAAATCAAGTATATATATATATATATGAAAAATATGAACTTTATATAATGTATAATGGAATGGTACCACGAAATGAAAGGAAAAAGGTTTGGATATGTACCAAGGTCCTGTTTGAACTATGTGAATAGTTAGAATACAAATGACATGTCATTAAGGGTTATTTACAGATCCGGGTGCTAGTTTTAGATGTCCTGTCGATGGCTGAGGTCCTGCATTGGTTGCGGATTCTCCACAGCTCGTGTGAGCATCATCGCATAGCCTAACATCTCAACCCACAGCTCGTGTGAGCAGGCCTATTTCACAACTCGTGTGAGTATTACAGGTGATATGGGTGTTGGTCTTAGATGTTTTACCGATGGCTGAGGTCCGACATTTATTGCGGATTCTCCACAGCTCGTGTGAGTAGCATCATGTAGCCCCACATCTCGACCCATAGCTCGTGTGAGCAGGCCCATTTCACAGCTCGTGTGAGCAGGCCCATTTCACAGCTCGTGTAAGCATATATGATTACATGTTACAGTTACAGCTTGTGTGAGCATTTTCATGAGTATCTGATGTTAATCCTTTTGGATCAGCGGGTGAAAAAGGTTTAAATAAATTTATATATATGAGATGTTATATGGTCAAGGTAAGTGAGTTGAAATACGTTGATACAATCGTTTGAAATGGGAATGTATGATTAATGAGTATATGATGGATTAGTTGTTGAAACAAAATGTATGGTATAGAGCGATTATGTGCTATATAAGTAAATGAAATGATTATAAGGTATGGTATTAGGGAATGAATTTACGTAATGGCTATGTGCAAAAATGTGTTGAATTGAACATTAAATATAGATATTTGAAATGTATTGTGAGTGTTAAAAGCAAATATGATGGTTGGTTTATATACTAAATGTGTCTTCCATGAACAAGTTTAATATCAGGATAAAATTTTATGTATTACATATGAACTCACTAACCTTGTGAGATTTGTGGCGTATAGGTAATTTTAATGAACTTACGATCAAGATATGGAATTGTCTTGTAAAATATTAAAATTTCATCCTTCATGGCAAGTTGAAGTTTAAGTACATTACGAATTTACTAAGCTTTAAGTAAGCTTACCTCGTTTGGTTCTCCCTTGCAGACCGTCGGATTCGAGCTGTCGATTGGATTACTCTTGGATGTCACACTATTTGGTAATTTATCGTTTATGTAGGTCCGGTTATAAGTGGCATGTAATTAGGATGTTATCTATATGTGTTATAAGCCTTATGGGTATGTTTTATGTCAATTGAAGCATGAGATTTGCATATGGGTGTATTTCTGAAATAATTTTGGCTACTGCATAGAGTTGTTTCGGTAAAAACCAATAGGGTATCGGTAGAAGTACAAAGGATATTGAACTTTGGTTACTAACTTGACTTGTTTCGGTAGCTGGTACCAAAGTATCGGTAGTTGCCCTAGTTGTATTGGTAGTTGGATTTTAGTATCGGTAGAAGTCCCAGGCTAAAACTACCTTGCTTACCGGAGTCTGTTATACTGGTAGTTATCTGAGTTATATCGGTATAACTCAAACTTGTATCGGTAGAACTACCAATTCTACCGGTAGGATTTTGTAGTAGTTTTCGAAATTTTTACTCCTTGAGTTCTACCGATACTTGCTTAACTAAGTATTGATAGAAGTCTCTCAAACTTTAGAAACCAATTTTTAAATTAAAAAAATTCAAAGCATTTTTTTAAGGTTGATTTTGCCCAACATTTTGCATAATATAAAAATAATAATAATAATAATAATAATAATAATAATAATAAGGGGATTTTAAAGAACATTAAACTATTTTCGAATGTAAAATGTATGTTGTAACAACCACTTGCTCGGGTCCGATGACCGGACCGGGTGAAGGGTGTTACACTCTCGAGAGTTAAATTTCTTTCTCAAATAACAAATAACAACATTATTTGAACTTGCATTATCAACAGTACCAATAAACAACTTATCAATCTCCCAATTCAACAAGCATTTCTCAATCACCATCCCAATGGACTCACTCTTATGACTAGAAATTGAACAAAAGTTTAAAATCTTTTTATTCAATTTCCAATCATAATCAATAAAGTAAATAGTGATACACAAATTATTAACTCTTTGCAAAGAAATCCATGTGTCAGTAGTTAAGTAAACTCTAGAACAAAAACTTCTCAAAAGTTGTTTTATCTTGATCATTTTATCTAAATACAATTGATAAACATCCCTAGTAATAGTAGTTCGTGAAGGAATATGAAACCTAGGATATGCCACGAACACAAATTTCTTAAAGCTTTCACTTTCAACAAACTTGAAAAGTAATTCATTAATCACAATAATTTGTGTCAATCCTTTCCTACATGCTTCTTGATCAAATCTTCAAGTTGAAAGATTTTCTTCCCCCTTCAACTCCTTTTCTAGGTAAAACTAGTTGCCCTTAGCTAGTGTCAACATTGCTAGGATTTTTTTACATAAACTGATATGATATTTCAATGATCCCGTACCATTTTTTTCATATCACAACAAAATTCTTTTTCAAAATAATTACATTTAGCCTTACTTGCACTCTAATTATTAATAATCTTAGTGAAATGAGACTAAACTTCTGACCTTTGAGGAATGACTTCTCGTTTCCCAGTAGTCTCCTTTGTTTGGCTTGAAGCTTCAATTCTCGAATTTCCAAAATCTATCGAAATAGGAAGTGTAACACTACCCTCAATAGATGTTAATTCGGTGGACATTCTGTAAGAAAAAAATTTATATAATAAATTAAAATACATTTATAATATTAAACATTTTCAGCCATATATGTAACAGGGAAAGCTATATTAAACCTAAGAATGACAAAATCTAAAATACACAAATCCAAAATTAAAAATTACTCAAATGATTCAAACTTAAAATGACTAGTAGCCAAAATGAGCAACCCAAATCCAAATTGATTTCATCTAGAGATTATATGAAAATTTTAAAACCTACATATATTAAACTTAAGTTAGCCCGATTCAAAACTAATTCAACCCATCAATTGACAAGTATATATAAATAATTTAATCAACCAAACAAGGACTTAAAGATAGTTCAATCCTGTCTCTATATAAACATGCATATCTCCACAGGTTTTTTTCATGAATCACCCCAAAATCCACCCTAACTCATTATGCCAACATGTATATTATGAATGGTCGAGATTGGCTGCATTTGGTTCGAGCCTTCTCATACTTAAATTTTTTGAAAGTTTCACCGATACAAGATAGTACAATTATAAATACATGTACATGTCCAGCACATTACAATACAAAATCAACCAATACAATGAACAAAAAATCGACTGAAAGTTAGACAAATCCAAAAAGCTCACACATGATAAAAGAGAAACCCACACATCATAAAAAATTAATAGGACTCAAACCTGAGTCTTCAAGGTCCCGTACCTTAATGTCAAGCTTAAATTTTGAAAAGGTAAGCTCAGATTTTGTATATCTTGACCCAAAGAACAAGAAAAACCCGTCTGAGCCCATTGGACATTAGCATAGCTTCAAAAATTACATTATATAAAACCTTAATTTGCTTTTTGCCTCTTCCCAGCCAAACTCAAGGACAGATCCGTTAACTGGTATCTGTTCTCTCTCTCGTTTTTGAAGCAAATTCGACTTTTTTAAAGCATTTTAAACAATTTTTTTGTATTTAATTTCATTGGTTTAGGGTTTAGAAGAGTTTGAGGCAGCAGAAACCAATGGCTCCAAAAGGTATTTGGATTTTGGTTTATGTTTTTTCTACAAATTAGCAACTAATTTACTTCAACATTAAAAGAAAAAAGTTGTAATGCTTGTTGGAATTATAATTTGTTTATCTAAATTTCTGTTTGATTGTTAGTATATGAAATGATATTTTGGGTTTTCTTATTAACTGTTTTCCTTGTAGAAAACTTGAACAAAAAATGAGCTCAAATTTTAATTTGTGAATTGTGAATGCTTAGGTATTGTTGTCCTTAAATTGCTTTTTATAAGCTTGAACGAAGGAGCTTCTAATTTGTTTTCTTTTACATGACTTCTCATTTCATTTGGAGTTTTGGATGCTGGATTTGTCCCCATTTTATTTGATTAACTAGTTTTATTGGAAGTGACAACAACTACAAGCCTAAAAGGAAAAGCCTACCTCAGGTCGCACTGACGCCTGATGGACACTGGATGGTGTGACTGGTAGGCGTCGGACGGTTCACAAAGGTGACTGGCATTGGCAATAGAAATTTTGAAGATTTTAAATTAGGGAATTTGAACTTTGAGGGTTAGGGTCTTAGGGATTTCTTATTTCTGTCGTGATTTTTAGTTTCAATTTTAAATTTTTTATTTTATTTATTAAATTATTGGTAATTTTTAGGATTGGATTGGTTACTATATATATATATATATATATTGGATTTGGTCTGAGTGGATAATGGACTAATATTTATATATTATAATTTTATTTATTAATTTTTTTGATTAAACCGAAAAAATTCGATTAACCAACCGGTTTCGAACCGAATTAACCGTTAACCGAAAACTCAAAAAATTATTAATCTACCCCGACTGAATTAATTTGGTTAACCGGCCTATCAACCAAAATCAGTCGGCTAATCAAATTTTTTCGATTTTACCTGAAATTTGCACACCACCAAGTAGCCTCAGTTAAGAAAAATGATAATCCAAGTACTAACAAGATTTAAATAGATTAAATGAAACAAAGTAAAAAAACATAAAGTACTATAAGATTTAACAATATGGCATCGACTTGGGGGAAAATATTTTCAAGATAGAAGGCAAGAAGAGCAACCAACAAACGAAAATTAAAACTATACTCTAAATGCAAGGACGGTTTGAGGAAATAGCACTTTAATAAAAGCTACACAGTGCAAAATGAGCTAACAACATAGTATTGAACTCCAATCAAACACGAAAATATTACAAAAGGTCAATTAACAACATTCAAAGTTTCAAAAACTAAATGGAGTGAAGAATGAAGTATTCATATGAGTCAGATCTCTATTTGTAATCACAAAAAGCTATTCTACCTGATTTACAAACATAAATGTCATAGTACAATAAGAGTTCCAGTTTCATCCCAAGGAGTAGAGGCAAAGACAGATATAGACATGACATCAATAGAAAAGCAGAAGGAAAAAGAATTAAAACTTACCAATAATAAGAAAAACGAAAGCCAACCATCAGAATCACCATTAAAATATCTTATTATACTGGCTGGTGAGAGAATCTCTGAGGTTAGAATAAAGACCAAACAGTGAGTACTGCCGAAGATTCTCCACTTCATACCACGAGTTGAAAGCAGAAAGGTGCTTATCGGTCCCGGAAAATGCTAGCTGTATCCCGAGACTGCAATCGACAGACCCTCCATGGCTTTTGCAGCTGTTCGTGTTGATTGCACAGTCTTGCTTGTTTAAACACACAAAATTTGATTTTCCTGAGCATTGAGCACATCCATCCCTTTTCCAAAACAAGTTTTGCAACCTTCCTTTCTTAAACTCAAGCACCTGCATAAACGAAAATTGTCATCAGTTTCTACAGGCCTCACTAGTAAAAACTAATACCATAAGAAGGGGGGAAAAGCATTCTGGTTAATCGCTTACAAGAGTGAAGCTTGTTACAGTGTATGAACTGTTTGCGACAAAAGCGGGCAAGGACCTTGCAGCGTATTTTCGACCAGCAAATGCAACCATATACCCACCAACTGAGTCCTGTAAACATCAAAGCTTACATATTCATGTTATACAAGCAAACATATATTCCACTGTGTTATTCGCTTCGATATTAAATTCTAATCGTTTTCTCATTTTAATTGATTGTGCAAAAAGCAAACACTAAACGGGAACTTAAAGATCAAAATAAATGTACTAATTTAATTGATTATATAATCCATGGATACTGTATCCCTAGATCCCATAATTTCATAATTTTCATAGTTGAAAGATTCTTGAAATTATTAAACAGAAATGGAAAAAGAGAGAGAATTGGAGAGGGGCTAACCGGAGAGAAGGAAGAGGCGTTGATGGTGAGGAGAGATATCTCGTCAGCTTTAGGTCTAAAGAGAGCGACAGGAGAATTGGAGTTGGAGAGTGAGAGGCGGCGGTCGCAAGGAGACAACTGAAGCGAACTGTTGAAGAAGAAAGATTGCCTTGATGCGAACGCGATCCCGAACGTGAACCCATCCGATAACTGCACTGTCGTGTCCGAACACGGCGTGTACGCGTGGTTCGTGTCGTCACTTGATTCCACCACCGTCATCATCAGAAGGAGAGGAAGAAAATAAACCGCCGGTTTCGCCATATTTCAAAACTGGAAAATAGACCCTAAACTTTTGAAATTGTGGGTTTTTCTGGTTGAGAAAGGATTAAAGAGATCGGAGAGAAGTTAAAATTAAAAAGGAGGTTGGAATTTGAATTCCTAATATGTTTGGGCCTCAAAGCTGAACCGGAGATTTGGCCCATTGTGTTCAGGCTAGAACTCATCGAGTTGTATGATTTATCTATCTATAATTTTTTAAAATATGAAAATTAAAAAATAAGTAAAATATTTCAAAATATTCCTAAAAATCAAAAGAACAGATAAAAATCCAAAAAGATGGAATGGTCAAATCCCTTTTCTCTTTTGATGATTATGCTTTTGGGAGATGAAATGGGTTTTGAAGAGATTCTTTTCTCAGTTGATCTTTGTTTGGGTTCTTGTTTTTTTTCTAGTTTAATAGATTTATTAGTTCAATTTAATAGATTTAATCTCGTGTATTGGTCTGATGATTAAATATTGTTAAATTAAGCTTTAGTGGATAATATGTTTTAATATAATAAATTAAAGTATTTTTGAATAAAAGTAAAGTTCAACAAAATTTTTAAATTCTAAAGGACTTTTACCGATACTTGATAGGACAAGTATTGGTAGAACTCAAGGTAGAAAGAGCTTAAAAAAGATTTAGAATTCTACCGGTAAAATTAAGACTTCTACCGATTCAACTTCAGTTCTATCGATATCTTGAAGACTTCTACCGAAACAAGTCAAGCTAGTAGCCAAAATTCAACATCCATGCACTTCTACTGATACTCTGATGGGTTCTATCGGTACCAAATGAAACCCTCAGAGTTCTACCAATACAATGAAGTATCTCACGATAGAACGACTCCAACGATAGTATTTTGTAATGTCTTCTACCGATACAAGTATAATTCTATCGGAACAACGAAATTGCATATTGCATTTAATGCTGGTTTTTATGGCTGCAACAGCTACATTTACTTTCCTAACAACCACAACGATTGGAAATCATTTAGAGCGTATAAACACCATCTTCCAGAGGTCTAGCATAAAGAAGAGCAATGTGCAAAGCCTAAAGATCAATCAAAACAACTTAGAGCTTAATTCTTTCATACCTTTTCTTGTAAACACTTGTGAGCTTTTACTGTATTCATATAGCTCAAGTGTTCTTCTTTGTATTTGTGCTTAATTGACAAACATATTGATCTTTCAAGGATTATTTCTTTATTTGCTTTTTTGTTTCTCTTTTGAGAAAGGGTTTAAACTTAAGATTTGGATAGAAACCTTAAGGGAGTTTTATCTAAAGATTTTGGAGTATAAGTCTTAAGAGAGATTGTAAGGTTAAATATTATCCTCAAAGGTTATACAAATCTAGTGGATTTGGAAAAATCCTTAGTTGTGGAAAGCTAATGTAGTGGAGTAGGCAATTGGGGTTGAACCACTATAAATCTTTGTATTCTTTGTTGCACAATTTTTATTGCTTCCACCACAACATCTCAAAGGTCGATTCAACTCTCTTACCGACATTCTCGAGTTGATCCTCTTGAGCTAACAAAGATGTTCATTGCCCTAAGTGTAACTTGGGTTTGAGTCGCATTAGACGCGTTGTTGTTAGAGCTTTGCTCTCCCCTTATAATTCACCAGAAAAAATTATATGGGCAAAACCACATGATTAGACTTAGAGTTCCATTTAGGATTTTTTTAGACTCATTTGTTAGGTTGGGTGGGATTTTTTTTTGTGTGTGTAAGGTGGATTGTAGGGTGTTGATTGTTGTTAAATTTGACGATGAAGATGAAGATACAAGAAAGAAGATACTTTTATGAGAGAGTTTCTATTCAAGAAGTAAAACACATTATGATATAAATTTTGTTGGGGACCAACCTATATAAACAACGAGATAATAAAAGTGGAGAAGAACGAACACAAATATTTTACGTGAAAAACCCTCAAAGAGGAAAAAATCACAAGCAAAGGAGGCTTCGTTTTTCATTAAATAAGTAAACAAACGATAGTACAATATGAAAAAAAATAAACATAAATTTACAATATGTACATTACCCAAAACCTCAAATATAAAGCTCAAAAATGTAAACAAAAAATTTTTCCAAATGCAAAAGAATCAAAATTGACTGTAATATGAGTCATACTCAACAAATTTCATAAGTAAAAAAATCATCACATAATGTTTGCTTCTTAACATGTGTTTTGGTCACTTCTTTCTTTCTTCCTTTCCATTAGGTTCTGTGGTGGTTTTTTCTTGTCTGTTTAGGTTCTGTGTCAGTTTTTCCCTTTCTATCAGGTAAATTTTGAGAATCAAATTGAGATAATTTATAAATTTTGAGAGTTAATTTTTTAAAAATATGATTATATTGTAAAAGTTGAGGGTTAAATTTGTTATTATACTGATTTTTAATTGTCACTTCACCCTCTCGCCAGAGATGTAACGACACTTACCGAAAATGGACCAAAAAAATAATCTCAATTAATTTAGTGACCAAATTAAAAAATTGATATTTAAGTGGCAACAAAAAAAAAAGAGCAATAGTGGGATGACCTGTGGTATAATTTATCCTAATTTATATATAAACAATTTGTTAATTCTTAAAAAATTAAAATCTAATAGAAAAAGAGATTATCTTTAATTTTAAAATTTAAATGTAGTATATTTAAAGATTGGATAAGAGATATGATTCCAATAAGATTGAAAAGGTGACATCAATAACTCTCAAGTATAAAACTTAAAAGTTATAGATAAATATTTTTCTTATATGACATAAAATAATTTTTTTTACGAAAAGTATTTAAATTTTAAATCTAATAAATTGGAAAAATATAAATTATTACTTTTATCTACAGAGGTATTTATATCACTAATCTCATTACATATTCTGATCATATCAATTTTTTTATCCTAATGCCTAAAATTATCCATAAATAAGAGAATAATGCGTTTCAGCGCACTCTAACCTACATCCTCCCGCATTAGCAACAATGCTCATGTCAATTAAACTAGGATTCAATCGACTAAAATAATTAAATATAAGAATTAATATACAATTGGTATTTAAGTTTGGTTTTAATATTCAATTTGATATTCGAATTTATTTCAATAATTATGATTATGACATCTTTATATGAAAAATTAAAAATATATAAAATTATAAATTATAACTTTTAAGTGAGTCAATAAATATTTTTATTTTTATTATTTTGATTTTGATTTATTTTTTATAAAAATTATATTTTCTTTGATTTTTAATATTTTTATTCTTATAAAACATTATATATTTGTGGTTCTTTGTATAAAAAATTATAAAAATCTTCTTTTTTGATTCATTAAAAAACATTATAAAAATATTTTAAACTATTATTTATTTTTTGTAATTTTTAATTAGGAAATATATGAATATTAGAAATATTTTTTAGATTTTTTAAAACTTTTTTGGATTATGACAATTAGAGATGCTCATGGGTCGGGTCGGATTCGAGTCGGATCTAACAATGATATTAACATATTTTATGCTTGTCCAAGCTCGATCCAGCTCAAAATCTGGGTCTAAAGTTTTGCTCAAATCCATCCATATTTGAAAAATACTAATCCAAGTTCATTTTAGATCTATCCATATTATTTTTTAATTTTTAAAAATATTTATATTATATTATTTTAACATTTAAAAATATTTATATTATATTATTTTAATATTTAATAATTTTATACATTTTTTATATAATCATCTTAACATTATTTTTAATGTTTATATTAAAATAGTATTATATATTTAATATATATATATATTTTATATTTTAAATTATATAATATATAAAAATATCATAATAATAATATTATAAATTTAAAACAAATTGGATCGAATCATATTCAAATATTGAACATTCAAGATCTGAACATACTTTAAACAAACTTGATTTTTTACTGAAATTTATTTTCAAATATAATTTTTTTATTTAAATTTTCTTAAAATTTGAATGGACCTTTAAACTTGATGTTAATAGACAATCGATCAATAGATCTAATGACAATACACAGGTCAAATATTCAAAAAATATCAACGTCGTTTTGCGTAGTATCAAGTACCAACTTTGGCAGGGAAATGAAATACAGGTGTACTTAAATAGGAAAATAAAACCAAAATTGGGTATCAAAGTGCACCTTAAAGATAAAGCTCAAATACCATAGAATAAAGAGAGAGAGAGACAGAAGGAAGCCTCTTGGTTGACGAAACCTAAAACGACACCGCTTCTTATTAAAAAAATAAGAAGCAGCATTCACCTAACAGTCACCGCCAACCAACTGCCAGTCTGGTTTGTCTAAGTAACAAGTCGCTCCCCGTCAATCGTGCTGACCAAAACAGACCAACGGCCTAGATCACCCCCAATTTCTCCAAACTGCTCTACTCAATCTTTCTTCTCCCCTCCATATATTCCCCCTTCATTTCCAGCACACTTCTCTCTTCCCTAATACCAAATCAATCCTCAAAATCTCTGCAAACTGAGATTTATATACATATCTGAACTTTAATTTTCTGTAAAATCGAAACCAGATGGAGATGATCCAGTACAACCGGTTCATCGCACCCCTCTTGCTCCTCTCGTTGATTCTAATTGTTCCCTTGGCCGTCGCCACCGACGTTAAATATTGTGGTTAGTTTCTCTAAGCCCTAGCTTCGCTGCTTTTTTTTTTTTAAATTGAATTGTTTTTTATTTTGTTAATCGATGAAAATTCTATTATTTGTTTTCCGAGGGAAATTAATGATGGTTTTTTTTTTTTTGTTATGAAATTAGCTCTCAATATTAGGATGTAAATTTTTAGTCTTTGGATCTAAAAAATAATAATACAAATGCAGATAAGCAAGGTGAGTATGATGTAAAGGTTCAAGGTGTTGAAATTTCGCCTAACCCGATCGCCAGGGGTCAGCCTGCTACCTTCAGTATCGCAGCAACAACAGGTAACTTATCTATGTTTTTCAAATAATGTATTTGTTAATTAGATGGTAGCTTTGTGTCGCTATGATGATTGATGAGGCTGGTTGTAACATGCGAACAAAGTGTTTAGTGTTTTAAGCTTGTGATTGAAGGTGGGCATTGTTTTTTCTATAATGATGTACAGGTGCAGCTATTGATGGGGGGAAACTGGTGATCGAGGTTTCGTATTTTGGATGGCATATTCACAGTGAGACTCATGACCTTTGTGATGAGACATCTTGCCCTGTGTCAATTGGTGATTTTGTGGTTTCTCACTCTCAAGTTTTGCCCGGATTTACTCCTCCTGTAAGTCTGAAACTTATGTTGATTAATAGTTGCTGAACGGTTGGATTTTCTTTTTTAATTTTTGTTTGCACCAATATTCTAGAATAAGCAGAAGAGTTAAAACGCTCTGTCGAACCTTTTTGTCTAGTTCTGGTTGAGTGTGTTTTATGTTTAGGTATTTTGAGTTGAAAGGAATATGTATGCATATATATACACGTGCACACATAAAGGAAGAGGGGAAATGCTTTTCTTTTCCTTTCAGAGTAAAGGAAAAAGAAAATCGAAGGATTGAAGATCAAAATGAAATCAAAAAAACTTAAGGCAATATGATTGGTCCTTCCCTTCTATTTGGTTCTCTTGCAAGGAAATAAATGGGGTTTTTATGGGTTTGGAACTATGCTGAACCCTTCCTTCCCTTTCCCTCATTGTATTTTCATCTGGTTAAACTAATGCAATGCTTCAGACTCCCTTTACTTCAAGTTTAGTTGTTTAGTTGAGTTTAGTTGTTTGCCTGTAGCCCAAGCTTTATTTCATTGATTATGTTATACCACAACCTTACTCACTGCAGTAGGCTTGTTCTCTCAGTTTTAGTTTATTCTCACAGCTAAACAGTGATTTTTGTATGTTCCAAATGCAAAGAACAATCGGGGTTTCTGCATGCGTTTATTTTGGTTAAAATTGAAACCTTTTTGACTAAGATTGCTCTTCATTTGCTTAGAAGTCCCTCGTTCTTTCATCTTTATTACTTGTTTGACATAATATATTGGAATTGATCGTTGCTTGTTGCGAAGTCTAAAGTTTGCATTTGTTTGTGACATCAATCAGCAACGAAATCGAACAATTTTGATTCCAATTGGCAGCCTTTCGAGGCCAATGAGTTCACCGGAATAATTACTTCTGATAAGTTTTAACCTTATGCAGGGCTCATACTCTCTGAAAATGAAGATGTTCGATGCAAACAAACGTGAGTTGACATGCATCGGATTTGATTTTAACATCGGGTTTGCATCATCTATAGCTGATAGTTAAACATTAGAATTTAGAACACACATTAATGGCCATGTAAAGTACTCTATATGCTGTTGTGTTCTCTATATGCCTTGTTGGATGAAACCGTTATCTGGTTCTTCAATAAATTGCTCGACATTCCGTAGGATATTATGATTTTTTGAGTTGCTCAATTTTTTAAATATTCGTATTTAATATTGTATATAGTACGAGTATACGATACTTCAAATGTATGAGTATATGAATTTTTAAAAATTTTAAATGTGTATTAGAGAGTTTTCATGTTGAGTTGTAACTAAACCTGTTCATGAGTCAAGTTGCCCACCCAGACTTGAAGGTCCGCTTAAAATTTGGGAGGTTTTGGGCAAAAGTATTAGACCCGAAAATGAGTTTGGGCAAAACAATTAGAGTCGTTTAAAATATGGATTGGGTTCGACCTTAATATTCAAGGCCTAATTTCGGTTTGGTTTAACTCGTTTTAAGTTTATAATATTTTATATTATGTTATTTTTGTATACCATGTAATTTAAAACAAATAAAAAATAACTCTATACTAAATATATAATATTACTCTAATATAAACATTAAAATAATATAATATAAATATTTTTAAAAAAAATTAAAAATAATATGAGCGGACTTAAAATGGGTTTGGGTTAGTTTTTTTACAAATATGGACGGTTTTTGACAAAACTTTAGGTTTAGATTTTAGGTTGGGTCGAGCTAAGACAAGTATAAAATATGTTAATATAATACTTAGACTTGATTCGAATCAAGCCCGACCTAACCCATGGCACCTCTAGTTGCAATTGGAAATACTAATTGTATAAGGCATAATGATAAATTTAACTCACAATATTTATATTTTTATCAATTTGACCCTTATCTTTTTTTTAGTTAAATTTGGTTATTGACATTTTAAAAATTGTCAACTTGCTTTTCTTTAATAGAAGTACTAACTAAAATTAAAACATTATAAAAAGTTCATAAAAATTTAAAAATATTAGCCTGAAGTACACGTGGATTGTTATTATGATTTTTATGTTAAAAATTTTAATATTTTAGTCAATATTTTCATTAAAAAAATCATTTCAATTATTTTTCAAGGTTGGCTTTAGGGTTAAATTTAGTTGAAAAAAAGGTTAAATATGTTAAAAGACTTTGTAGTCTTTCATAATTTTAAATTTAGTCCATATATTTTAATTTTGAGATATTGAGTCATAGTACTTTTTTATTTAAAAAATTTGGTCCCTCTATTTAATTTTGCCATTAAAGTTAACAATGTCAAAGGTAAAATAAATTTTTAGCCCTCAACATTAATAGTTTTTTGTCAATTTAGTTTTTACTCTTTAAAAGTACATATATTTTTTTCAAAATGTTATAAAATAAAGAATAAGGAGAGTACAAAATAAGAGGCAGAAGAGCAATAATTCTTTTATTGATATATTTACAATAATTCTCTAAAGTCTATATTTACAAACATAAGAAGTATAAACAATGTAAAATTCTACTTCTAATGAACATTAGAGTCTTAATATATATCAAAGTTCTTATCTTGATGGACATCCGTTTTATAATAATAAAATAGTTATTGTCGAAACCACCTCGAAAACGAAGGTTTGTAAGGATTATTTTGAAATTTTGGAAAATAAGGAGTAAAAAGGGAGTCGCCACCAATATTTTATTTGGGTGCGATTGGATCACCACAAAACGTTTAAAAAACGTTAAAACGTCGGTCCACGAAATCCAGAAAAAATAGGTTCGAGAGTCGGTTACGCACGAGGAAGGATTAGCACCCTCGTACGCCCAGAATTGGTACCACATGATCATTTTCGGGTCTTATTTTATGAAAACAATGAAAATTCGAGTAAAGTTTAAAATACGACGTTTATTTTAGAAAGCTTTGTATAACTTCAGAGGCAAACTTTTAAGGAAAATTCGTCCCCGTATTTCTATTCTCTATGAGAACTAGAAGTCGTGTCCAACACATTAGGGCACTATATTCTCGGGGTTTCAAAATTGAAGGACGTTTCAGGAAATTTTAAGGAGAGTATTCTATCGCGTGAATTATACGAAACTCACATCCGGTACGTTAGGGGTATGGTGTTTCGAGGTCTTCACACGAAAGAGCATTGTTTCTTTTTTGGTCTTAAAATCCTTTGTAATTAAATATCAGATTGAAGAATGTTCCGAAAACTTTTGAAAAGGATATCCGATTTGCATGAATTATGAAAATCACACTTAACACGTTAAAGCGTGATTTTTCGAAGTTTTCACACGAAAGGACATTGCCTCGTTTTTAAAATTGTTTGTGATATATAGATATATGTTTTGAGAATTTGAAAATTTCGTATTGAATTTAAAATACAATCCTCGGACACATAGTTTAAAAGATTCAAATATGGAATACCCGTTTACTTCGATTTTCACGGAGAATTAAAATCATGACCAACACGTTAGGACACGATATTCTCGAAATCTCGGGGTTAACAGGTATAAAATCTTAAAAGAGGATATTCGGTGCGTGTGAGTTATACGAAAAATTACACCCGACGCGTTAGGGCATGATTTCCGGAAGCTTTCACACGAGAGGAACATTGCCTCGTCTATAAAATTTGAAATAATTCATATATCAAAAACGATATATTTTATCCTCTTTAAAAGGAAAGTTCGTAAAAGGGAGGATAGAATGTACAATTTGCAAATAGAATAGTCGTTATCAATTTTAAAGTAGTCTGATATTTTAGGGTCGAAAGAAGATAACACCCAACACGTTAGGATGTTACCCTCCAAATTACCCAAAATGAAAAAACTTTGCCTTAAATGGATAACTTAGGTATTTTTTAGACATGCAATCGGGCCAAACTATTTTACAAAAAGCGCTTGAATGAATGTGCATTCCATTAAAGTGATTAGAAGCATAAAAATAAATGAAGTATAATATATGAGATATATAGTAATAAACAGAACCATGGGCTATAAAATAATATTGTAGTGTTAATAATAAAAGATAGAAAGACATGTTAAGTGCAATAAGTAATAAAATAATGACAAAGGCAGAGAATTTCATGAGATAAAAAGATTTTAGCAAATAAGGAATTGAGACACATGGCTCGAAAGGAAGAAAAAGAGTGATTTGAATATTTAAAGAAAATAAAATTTAAGGAGAAAAATAAAAGAACCTAGGGCTGAAATTTGAAGTAAAAAAAGGGTCCAGGTTGGAGTTTGTATATTATTTAAAAAAAACTTGAGGGTTAAATCGAAAGAAAAGGTAAAATTTATTGGTTAAATTAAAAAGACAAGTTGAGTGATTTTAAAAAAAACAAAACAAGGAGGGGCTTGGTTACAAATCTTCATTTTTGTAAAGATATTTAACACAACAAAAAAAAATACTGAAAACTTCATTTCTTTTGTTTCATTCTAAAAATTTTCTGCACTTGTATATCTTTGAAAAAAAGAACCGTCTCTCTTTTTCGATTACCAGCACTAGGGTATCGTCGAACCCTGCTTCTTCTTGCCGTCACGCGCACCACCACGCATGGTGGTCAGGTAAAACTCCACTTTTATTTCTCTCTTTTGTAAACTTTCTAGATCTATTTGTAAAAAGGGTTTGAAGCTAAAATATGAACGGTTTTGATGTTTTGGTCCCCTTTTCAAACAAATCTGATTTGGGTTGGAAGATCTTGAAAACCCAAACATGATTTTCGCTTTTCATTAAGTTCTTTTTTAAACTTGAAAGCAGATCTGGTCTTATTCTCTCTTTCTTTTCTTTTACTAAAAAATTTTGGTTTCGAATGGGCTTTCTATTTTTTACATTTGAAATTCTTCCTTTCATACTTTTTTCATTTTAAAACCTTTTTTAGTTTTCATTTTATAAACATATATGCATATGTTCCTAAATAAAACGAAATAAAGGTGTTCCTATCTTCGGTTTCTCCAATCGTTCCTTTTTTATTTTTGTTTTAAAGTTTATTTATCATTTATTTCGAAATGGTGTGAACTAATATGCTTTTAGGATATGAAACAGATATATGTATGCATGCAGATAGGCAAAATGATATACCTTGCAAATCAACCTCTGAGATATCTTTGTGTTCAAATCCCTTACGATTCCTCTTTGATTTCTTTGTGGATTTTCCTATGTGTTTCGTGTGAAATTTTTGTGTTTCTTCTATATTGATCGTGTCTTTTTTTATTCCAAAAGTTGTATATATAAAAAAAAAAACTCCTTTACAACAAGATTTCCTTCGGCTTTTAAAGCCTTCATCCCATTATTACAAAATTTGTTTGCAATTTAAAATGCTGTCCATTCTCTCCCTTTTTGCAGGTTCGGCAGAGCAAGTTGAAGCTGGTGGCAGGGATGATGCTGTCATGGCCACGGTTGATTGGTGAGGGCGTACAGCAGCAGGTGCAAGTTGGGTAGTAGAGGTTCAGCTACCAGATTAGGGTTTGACCCTAGAGGTGGTGTTTGGGCCATTTGGGCCTCTTTGGTATTTAACTTGTAATTGGGCCAAGTTGGGCTTGTAACAATAGACATTGGGTTTGGACTTTGTATTTAGGGCTGATCGGGCTTGTATATTGTAATTTGGACCTTTAATTAAATTTTTAAATTTAAATTTTTAATTCGAAAATAATTTCAAATTTAAAATAAATTTAAACTCCAAATAAGCTTAAACTTACAATAAATTTAAAATTAGGATCGAATTAAAATTTAAAATCTAAAATTGGGTTTAATTTCTGATCCAAGTGTTGGGCCCGGTCAAAATTGGGCTTCAACAGCTGCCCCTCTTTACTCGTTGTTGTGCAACAGGAACAGAGCAAAGACCCAAGAGAATGCCCAATTTGTTGGGCCTCGTCTTTTTGGCATTCTATCTTCAACTGGTCCGCCTTTCGTCCAATTTTTGCTGCATCCACTCTTCTATTCCTTTGACGTGGTAGTTCCATCCTGCTTTAGGGTGATCTTCAAAAAGTCAAAATTTGCTACTATGACTTCGCCCCATTCTCTCGAAATTTCAAGGAGATTGGAATTTGTCATCGTAGTCTTTGAGTCTAATTTCATTGACCCGGTCTTCTTCTTTGTGTCTCATCAGGAAGATGACTACTTCGTTTATTTTGGTCCACTTCTCTGGATCTCCTCAGGAAGCTAACCTCTTTATTGCTTCAACCTGCTTCTCAGTGTCTTATCAAGAAGCCGGGTTCGAAGATTTGCTCACATTGAGCGTTAAGTTGGTGTACTTCTCTGTATCTCATCAAGAAGATAACCGTCTCACTGTATGTATAATCGCAAACTACTCCGTGATTGGAGTAAGGTTGATTGATGGTGATCTGCCCCAACTTGGGGTAAAGGATCAAATGACTGTAATTTGCCCCTAGCTCGGGGTAAGAGATCAAATGGTTTCAATTTGCCCCTCGTTCGGGGCAAGAGATCAGAATCTTCATTTTGCCCTTCTTGAATCTAAGGGTAAGAATGAAGTGATGTACTTTGAATCCATCTCCACTAGCTCTTACTTCAATTTCAGAGGGACGAAGGCTTGATATCCAACTTTACTTCAATTTCAAGAGGATAGAAAATGATCTTGCTCTTACTTCAATTTCAGAGATAAAGACCTGATATCCAGCTTTACTTCAATTTCAAGAGGATAAGAAATGATCTTACTCTTACTTCAATTTCAGAGATAGAGACTTGATATCCAGCTTTACTTCAATTTCAAGAGGATAGGAAATGATCTTGCTCTTACTTCAATTTCAAAGATAAAGACTTGTTATCCAACTCTACTTCAATTTCAAGAGGATAGGAAATGATCTTGCTCTTACTTCAATTTCGGAGATAAAGACTTGATATCCAACTTACTTCAATTTCAAGAGGATAGGAAAAGATCTTGCTCTTACTTCAATTTCAGAGATAAAGACTTGATATCCAGTTTTACTTCAATTTCAAGAGGATAGGAAATGATCTTACTCTTACTTCAATTTCAGAGATAAAGACTTGATATCCAGCTTTACTTCAATTTCAAGAGGATAGGAAATGATCTTAGTGCTTCATCTTACTCTTACTTCAATTTCAGATAGACAAAGGCTTGATATCCAGCTCTACTTCAATTTCAAGAGGATAGGAAATGATCTTACTCTTACTTCAATTTCAGAGATAAAGACTTGATATCCAACTTTACTTCAATTTCAAGAGGATAGGAAATGATCTTAGTGCTTCATCTTACTCTTACTTCAATTTCAGATAGATAAAGGCTTGATATCCAGCTCTACTTCAATTTCAAGAGGATACGACTTGTCATTTGAAACTTCATCTTAACTTAAAGGTAAAAGTTTCATCGTCATAAATTCGACCTTCTAAGGTATGGGGTTCGTCGTTGCGACTCAAACCTCTCCCTTCAAATCCTTATGGTACTGAATCCACCATCGCGGTATTCGATTTTTTTTTTCATTTCATTTTTTTTCATGTATCGCCGTTACGACTTAGATCTTTCTCGTCGTGTCTTCGTGGTACTAGATCTACCGTTGCGATCTTAGATCTTTCCCTTCTGTATCTTTGTGGTACTGGATCTACCGTTGTGGTCTTAGATCTTTTCGGTCCATACTTTTGAGGTACACGGTCCGCAGTTGCGACTTAGACCTTTCCCTTTTCTGTTTTTGAAGTACTGGATCTGCCATTGTGACTTAGACCTTTTCTTGTTGTGTTTTATGGTGCTGGATCCACCTTTGCGGTCTTAGATCTTTCCGGTCCATGCTTTTGAGGTACACGGTCCGCAGTTGCGACTTAGACCTTTCCCTTTTCTGTTTTTAAAGTACTGGATCTGCCATTATGACTTAGACTTTTTCTTGTTGTGTTTTGTGGTGCTGAGACCTATAAAATATGCTCACATGGGCCTCTAAGTAGGCCAGATTGTTTAGGATGCGATGATCAGGATGAGTCAAATGTAAAATGTCATTTTTGAGAAATGATTTATTTTAGTCCTTAGATCGACATTGTTCGTCGTTTGTCTAAGTCCTAGCTGACGTGTTATCATGTTTTTTCTTTTGATATGGTATCTTTGACATGAAACCTAAAGAGGTGATCGTATTTTGAACCATTTGTTTTGGAAACCCTTTTATCCCTCGGATTTGTGTTATTTCCAACTAGTGTCCTGTTTCAGGTTCCTGTAATATTTTAAAAAAATTTCCAGACAATATAAAGAAATCCTTCTATTCCTTATATTGTTGACCACTAACCATTATTTCAAAGGCAAAGATGCTTGCATCAAGGATATGGATGACATTAAATTGGATTGCAAACAAAGGTCGTATGAATGAAAAGATCGTTAGTTCAATAATCACAATTTTGGTGCAAAATTTTGCTTAAGCATGGTCGCAAGGCGAATGAAATTTTATTTGAGGCAAGGCTCACATGACTCATATTGGTCACACAATGAGCAAAAAAAAGGATTAGACGGATGAATTTTATTGGAGGCAAAGCTCGCCTGAAAAGAGTAACCCATATTGGTCAAAAGATGCCGAGTATAGAGTGAGCAAAGTATATCGTTCGAAGGCAAGTTCGCATGGATGAAGAGATTAGTCCACTGGCTATTATGCAAACATGCTTGATCAGGGTTATAAAATGGATGAAATTGAATTTGATTGAAGGTTGAAACTTGCATGAATGAAAAGGTTATTGGTCCATTGATCATTATTTTGATGTAGCAATGCTTGGACATGATCGCAAGATGAATGAATTTCATGGAGGTATAGCTCACAAATGGATTAAAATGTCATGTATTGGTCAAAAGTTGCAAAACCTAAGGTGAACAAAGGATGGAGTTAGGTGCCCCAGATATCAAAGTATGAGCTTCAATGAGCAAACTTGGCGAAGACCATTCTGAACTTGACATGTGTTCATGAAACTTAGAGTACTTTGTCAATGCCTCAAGGTGTAAAGTTCCTCCACCTTGCTACTTTTGAGAGAGAGGACCACTTCATGCCCCTTTTTTATTTGAATTTGAGCCGCCTTTTCAGGTTTTCAACTCAAATCTCCTTAGGTTTCAAGATGCTCTTTACGAGTTTTCACCTCGACCTCTCTTTTTTTTTCTTTTTTTTTCTTTTCAATTTTTTTATTCATTGAATCCAAGTTCACAAAGTTGGGCATGTCTTTGCCTTTCATTTTGATCAAAATCAAAGCTTCTTCAAGAAGACTTTCTTCATTTCATGGAGCTTTTCCCAATCTGACATCCCTTTTCCTTGGAAGTCTTTTGTAAGCAAGATCCTTTTCAAAACTATAGCTCTCTTGTGGAGTTCTATGGATCTAGTCATGACTTTTAGGATTTTTAGTTGACTGCATATGTATTAGATCCATTAGCTTTAACCAATCTGGAGGGAAAGAGACTTGCCTTCAATAGGTAGGACGACTTCCATTTTGGTGAGAAAAAGTGTTGCCCCAGTTGATGTTTTGATAGAGGCCTGATAAGTCTCGAAGACAAATGGTGGTTTCTCATGTCGAGTCTTTGTAGCTCTCTACTATGAATCCGATCAATCCTTTATTGTCTTTGTCAGTTCCCTGCCAATGCCCCATTTTTGACAATGCGGTGCTTGAGTAGTGATATTTGTTCTTGAATTGACTGCAGACTTTGCTATCGTGCTGTTGCTCAAGTTAAAGTCATCGTTGGATATGATCCTTTCTTGGCATTCCATATCGACACATAATCTCTCATTTTCAATAATCTGCTTGATCACCAATTGGCCTAGGAAGTAGTAATCAATGATCATTAGAAACTCTTTTGCAAAGTTGGCTCGATGATGTCCATGCTTCACATAGAAAGAGGGTACGACGTGGAGAATAAATTTTCAAGGTGCCATTTGCGGGTTTTCATCTTGACTTTTTCTTCTTCTTTCCTTTTTTTTTCTCTTTTTTTTATTTGGGTTTAAAATGCATTTTGCGAATTTTTGACCTATCTCTTTTTGATTTTTTTTTTGATAACACGTCGAGCCTCAATTTCAAGTTTCTGTTGAATTTGATTACATTCTTCCTTTTATGGGCGCCTAGGTGTCACGACATAGGTTGCCTAAATTTGGCATGCTTTTTGATAGGATCATGCAAAAGACTTTTAAATCCTCGAGGCAGCTTGCCTTGTTCTTACAAAGTCTCATGTCTCGGTTCTCACTTAAAATCATGACTCTTCAAGATGATGTCTGTTTCGTGTCTTGCTCAAACATCCATAACAGATCAGGATTCAAGTTACATTCTTGATCATTTTCAAAGCTTTAGAGTTTTTCTGGACACATGTCTCACTCAAAAGGGTTTAAGTCAGCAGCGATGTTACTCATATCTTTGATATCAAGGGACTCAGTATAAAAAAAAAGGATCCAAAAATAATTGAACGAAAGAATATTTAATTATGGTATGAACGAATGGAAAGAATGGTAAAGTGTTTGCCAAATGGGACAAAAATAATGCATCATTTTTATTGAAATAAAAGATAGTGGTCATTTGCTCTTTATAAAAGGATCCCTATTACTCTCGAGCTTAGAGTGATAAGTATATTCTGAATATTTTCCTGAAAAAGTCCTAAAAACTACAGGAAGCTCCTCCACAGTCTAGCTGTCCAAAACACTTCTGAGGGTAAAGGGATGAACTCTCAATAGGTTCCACTCTTTACGTGACTTTTCTCAATTTTTTTTATCAACCCTCATCTTAATTTATCATGTTTCCTCTTAGCTTTCATTTAGGGTAAATGATTCTCTCATACACGAGTGTTTCAAATATGTGGACTCTTATTAACAAATTAATGCATGAAATGCAAATGCACATGAAATGATGTATGCAACAAGGCGTTGATTCTTGGTTCCATTCCATCAGACAACTTTCTAGAAAGCAAATTCTTTTACATTAGGCAGAAGCATGCCTGGTCGTGCTTTAATGCTCAAAGTTCTAATTTTTGCTCTGGTTTACCCCTGATTCTTAGTTCAAAACATCAGGCATTTAGCCATTTCTCGCATTTGGGTCAAGTTTTTGCTTGCAGCATGGACCCTTATCTCGAACTTGCCCCTAAGCGTGCTGAGATCATTTCTTGTTTATTTTCATCATCTTTGGCAATGTCATCTTGTCTTTGAACAAGCACAAATCCCGTCAACAGAGAGTAATCTTCAGAGAATTCTCGATAAGACTTTTTCGACCTTTCACACGACCCCGAGACCATACTAACAAAAGTTGTGAATCAATACCTTCTTTTGCCCCTTCTTCAACAAGTGCTTAATGAGCGATTCTTTTGTCAAAATCTACAACCGTGACCTCTACGTGCCCCGACACTTTAAGGAAAAACGACTAACTCAATTGTGTTTGAAATGAAGGCCCCATCATTCTTTCTTGTATTTGAGTGTACTATATCTCACGGGGTAATACACTTATTATCTCCTTTCTCCTTGATCGAAGCTGATATCTTATGCTCGCTCTTTTGAAGTCGGCTTTATCAACTTGAGTTATCGAGCAATAGGGCAATGTAATGTATTCTTCTACAGTATGTCCATGTTTTTGAAAGCGAAGAGACCAATACTGTGTTAGGACTTCGAAAAAGGTGCATCTTTACCTTAACCCTAAGCGAGTAAGAATGTTCATCGTGTTCAAAGCAGGTTTTATTATCTTGAATCAAGGTAGAGTGATATACTCTTCTATTATGGACATCATTATCCTCCAGGTGCGACACCATTAAAAAGTGGACTCTAATACTGAGTGAGAGCTCGGGACCGCTACCTAGTCCTTTTAACATCAAGTAAGTCAAAATATTCATGATTGGACATCTGTCTCATTTTATCTTCCATGTTCCTTTCAGCTCTAGCAAACTGTTATGGCTTTTATGTACTTGGGTGTAATCCTGAATCCTTGACGTTCATTCCTTTGACAGGTCACCTCCTTTATACATGACCGCGTTGACTTCTACCTCATCAAAGAATCCGTTTTCTTATTACCAGCTCTCCATTTGGTAATAGAACATGAATCAACACATTGTTTATTAGAATGTAATGCAAACAGTTTCAAAATATATTACAAATAAAAGCAAAAGTATAATCGTGTCTCTTACTTGGCTCGAGTAACCACTGATGGTTTAGCACGATCTTACTTGAGGTGGGCTCTCAAGGAATTATGTATAAAAATGTGCAGCTTATGAATGCATGTATGCATAAGAAAAGGCATTGATTCCAAAGTTCACTTTCCATTAGAGCAACTTCTCTAGGGGACAAAATTCTCCACATAAAACGGATTACATACGACTTTGCCATATGGCCTAGAGCTTTGGTCTTCCAATTTTGTCCCTGCTCTGATCTTGATTCACAAGCTTTGATGACTAATGCTCGCTTGTGATCAACCGCTTTTCATCATTTGTATAATCTTTATCTCGAACATGTCTCTGAGTTTGTCAGAAGTGCCCCTGACTTGTTTCTTAATTCCTTTCAAGGATCTCGATCTGAATTTGCATAATCTTCCTTCAGGTCTTCTAAATCTTCTTTGACTTTGCGCTTTCCTTTGACCATAAACGCAAAGCCATGTTATTTCCACTTTATTAAGAGATCCGTCCCCTATGATGAAATTGCCTAGTCAATAAAACGGATTTATATCAACACCTTTTCTTGTATGATGATGCAAATGCAAACAGAAAGAAAAAAAGGCAAAACAAAACACGGTTAGTAACATGTGATAATAAAAATCAGCATACAAATATATGTAACACAGAACCTAGAAATCTATTTCGGATATATGCTAAAAGGGTTCGGCCTACTCCATCTAGGGCGAGTACTTACGGCTCACTATATGCAGTTTAGGTTCTAAAGTAAAGGGTACCCAAACCAGTAGATTCCTCGATCCTCACCCATTACAGGCTCATACGGACGAGTTCGATTTAGGGGGACGCATTTCCCTCATGTTTGTACGGAAGTGAAAACTTCACGAAAACAAGGGTACTTTGTAATCCCGAAAGTGATCTACCATCCTGCACGGAGGTGAAGACCTCACGAAGGAGTAGTTTCCCGCTTCCACTTAAAAGGGTAAAGTCACAATGCACGTGAATGCAAAATTATACTAACAATATCACACAGTAAAATAACACACAAAGATGCCAAGGATCGCATGTTAAATAAAATCGAAGTTTAAACGTTCTAAAAAAAACCCGAAAATAATCAATTTTGGCTTGACTCTCGTTTGTTTAAAACATCCCCAGCGGAGTCGCCAAGCTGTCGAAACCACCTCGAAAACGAAGGTTTGTAAGGATTATTTTGAAATTTTGGAAAATAAGGAGTAAAAAGGGAGTCGCCACCAATCTTTTTTTAGGGTGCGATTGGATCACCACAAAACGTTTAAAAAACGTTAAAACATCGGTCCACGAAATCCAGAAAAAATAGGTTCGGGAGTCGGTTACACACGAGGAAGGATTAGCACCCTCGTACGCCCAGAATTGGTACCACATGATCATTTTCGGGTCTTATTTTATGAAAACAATGAAAATTCGAGTAAAGTTTAAAATTCGACGTTTATTTTAGAAAGCTTTGTATAACTTCAGAGGCAAACTTTTAAGGAAAATTCGTCCCCGTATTTCGATTCTCTATGAGAACTAGAAGTCGTGTCCAACACATTAGGGCACTATATTCTCGGGGTTTCAAAATTGAAGGACGTTTCAGGAAATTTTAAGAAGAGTATTCTATCGCGTGAATTATACGAAACTCACATCCGGTACGTTAGGGTATGGTGTTTCGAGGTCTTCACATGAAAGAACATTGTTTCTTTTTTGGTCTTAAAATCCTTTGTAATTAAATATCAGATTGAAGAATGTTTCGAAAACTTTTGAAAAGGATATCCGATTTGCATGAATTACGAAAATCACACTTAACACGTTAAAGCGTGATTTTTCGAAGTTTTCACACGAAAGGACATTGCCTCGTTTTTAAAATTGTTTGTGATATATAGATATATGTTTTGAGAATTTGAAAATTTCGTATTGAATTTAAAATACAATCCTCGGACACATAGTTTAAAAGATTCAAATATGGAATACCCGTTTACTTCGATTTTCACGGAGAATTAAAATCATGACCAACACGTTAGGACACGATATTCTCGAAATCTCGGGGTTAACAGGTATAAAATCTTAAAAGAGGATATTCGGTGCGTGTGAGTTATACGAAAAATTACACCCGACACGTTAGGGCATGATTTCCGGAAGCTTTCACACGAGAGGAACATTGCCTCGTCTTTAAAATTTGAAACAATTCATATATCAAAAACGATATATTTTATCCTCTTTAAAAGGAAAGTTCGTAAAAGGGAGGATAGAATGTACAATTTGCAAATAGAATAGTCGTTATCAATTTTAAAGTAGTCTGATATTTTAGGGTCGAAAGAAGATAACACCCAACACGTTAGGATGTTACCCTCCAAATTACCCAAAATGAAAAAACTTTGCCTTAAATGGATAACTTAGGTATTTTTTAGACATGCAATCGGGCCAAACTATTTTACAAAAAGCACTTGAATGAATGTGCATTCCATTAAAGTGATTAGAAGCATAAAAATAAATGAAGTATAATATATGAGATATATAGTAATGAACAGAACCATGGGTTATAAAATAATATTGTAGTGTTAATAATAAAAGATAGAAAGACATGTTAAGTGCAATAAGTAATAAAATAATGACAAAGGCAGAGAATTTCATGAGATAAAAAGATTTTAGCAAATAAGGAATTGAGACACATGGCTCGAAAGGAAGAAAAAGAGTGATTTGAATATTTAAAGAAAATAAAATTTAAGGAGAAAAATAAAAGAACCTAGGGCTGAAATTTGAAGTAAAAAAAGGGTCCAGGTTGGAGTTTGTATATTATTTAAAAAAAACTTGAGGGTTAAATCGAAAGAAAAGGTAAAATTTATTGGTTAAATTAAAAAGACAAGTTGAGTGATTTTAAAAAAAACAAAACAAGTAGGGGCTTGGTTACAAATCTTCATTTTTGTAAAGATATTTAACACAACAAAAAAAAATACTGAAAACTTCATTTCTTTTGTTTCATTCTAAAAATTTTCTGCTCTTGTATATCTTTGAAAAAAAGAACCGTCTCTCTTTTTCGATTACCAGCACTAGGGTATTGCCGAACCCTGCTTCTTCTTGCCGTCACGCGCACCACCACGCATGGTGGTCAGGTAAAACTCCACTTTTATTTCTCTCTTTTGTAAACTTTCTAGATCTATTTGTAAAAAGGGTTTGAAGCTAAAATATGAACGGTTTTGATGTTTTGGTTCCCTTTTCAAACAAATCTGATTTGGGTTGAAAGATCTTGAAAACCCAAACATGATTTTCGCTTTTCATTAAGTTCATTTTTAAACTTGAAAGCAGATCTGGTCTTATTCTCTCTTTCTTTTCTTTTACTCAAAAATTTTGGTTTCGAATGGGCTTTCTATTTTTTACATTTGAAATTCTTCCTTTCATACTTTTTTCATTTTAAAACCTTTTTTAGTTTTCATTTTATAAACATATATGCATATGTTCCTAAATAAAACGAAATAAAGGTGTTCCTATCTTCGGTTTCTCCAATCGTTCCTTTTTTATTTTTGTTTTAAAGTTTATTTATCATTTATTTCGAAATGGTGTGAACTAATATGCTTTTAGGATATGAAACATATATATGTATGCATGCAGATAGGCAAAATGATATACCTTGCAAATCAACCTCTGAGATATCTTTGTGTTCAAATCCCTTACGATTCCTCTTTGATTTCTTTGTGGATTTTCCTATGTATTTCGTGTGAAATTTTTGTGTTTCTTCTATATTGATCGTGTCTTTTTTTATTCCAAAAGTTGTATATATAAAAAAAAAACTCCTTTACAACAAGATTTCCTTCGGCTTTTAAAGCCTTCATCCCATTATTACAAAATTTGTTTGCAATTTAAAATGCTGTCCATTCTCTCCCTTTTTGCAGGTTCGGCAGAGCAAGTTGAAGCTGGTGGCAGGGATGATGCTGTCATGGCCACGGTTGATTGGTGAGGGCGTACAGCAGCAGGTGCAAGTTGGGTAGTAGAGGTTCAGCTACCAGATTAGGGTTTGACCCTAGAGGTGGTGTTTGGGCCATTTGGGCCTCTTTGGTATTTAACTTGTAATTGGGCCAAGTTGGGCTTGTAACAATAGACATTGGGTTTGGACTTTGTATTTAGGGCTGATCGGGCTTGTATATTGTAATTTGGACCTTTAATTAAATTTTTAAATTTAAATTTTTAATTCGAAAATAATTTCAAATTTAAAATAAATTTAAACTCCAAATAAGCTTAAACTTACAATAAATTTAAAATTAGGATCGAATTAAAATTTAAAATCTAAAATTGGGTTTAATTTCTGATCCAAGTGTTGGGCCCGATCAAAATTGGGCTTCAACAGTTATTATTCTCCCTTAGATGCCAATTAGTAGATACTGTACCTCGTTAAAACTTTACTATGATATAAACTCAATGGAAAAAAAATCTTTAATGAAAGAAAATAGTACACATATCTATAACACGCAAAAAATGATGTCTCATTAAAAACCTTACAAGAAAAATCCGACGAGACAAAGCCTCTGGTAAGGGAAAAAGAGTATCATATTTACTCCCCTTATGACATCACATAATATCTCATGTTCTATGTATTCCAATATTGAATACTAGCTTTTCAAATGATTACTTGAACAAATTTTATAAATATTTATATAATCATTTTTCTTAAAGTCATGAGTGAGGGAAAATTTGGGGAAATATATTTTGATCTCTTTAAGAGTTTCAACAATAATCATAGCAAACTTTGGTTATGAACCTATGGTCCTTTTATAGTAATAGATATGTTTAATAAATTCAATAAATATTTACAAAAGTATATTGAACAGTTTACGAGTAATTTTTATAGGCTTTCAGCATTCTAAATCCTTCAAATATTTTAATATAAACTTTATTATGTAGTGATTCATAGAAATGTTATAACACCAATTATTAGACGCATATCAAATCTTTCATGAACTACCAACTAATAAGATATCTAAATGTTGTTGCATTTACCACAAAAGAATATTATCATTTTCACAAAACTACTCATTTGCATCTCATTGACTTTATACCTTTAGATATTTGGACTACTGGTCGATAAACTTCATAAATTTAATTCTACTTGAATTGTGTCTAATCATTTTGGTCGATCTATTTCATGTCTATATTTCTCAATAGATTTCATTCAATATTCTCATCTTCTTTCATTATCGCAATAATACTATTACATGTAAAATCGTTGTCGGCAAATTTTCATTCTCACACAGTTTCATATTTTTTTCGTATTGACATAATTTATTGAGATCTCATTATTTTCACTATTTCTATATTCAATTTCAAGTATCTGACTCTTTTTGGAGTTTTAATAATTAGTCATGCATTGGGTCCCTTTTGGAGTATATGCCTCCACTTTATGACCATATTGATTTATTAATTTCTATTGCGAGAATTTTCGACTTTGGAATCAATCGATCGACCATGCTTCAGGTATGTATTACTTTCGTTTATTCTAACAGGTTGTCCTATTGAGACATCGATTCAAATTAAAACATTAGTTGGTATATAACACTTGGTCATTTTGATCTAGTCAGTAAATATATTGGCAATTAAATTGCAATAAAATGAATTATCCTTTTGAACTTCTGGTTCAAATTACTTTCTATAAGGATTTAGATAATGATAATTCATTCTAAGTAATCTATTTCATCCAGCTATTACTTCTCTCCATCTAATATTGAGAAAATTATCAAATCAAAATAATAATCACCAAATTATGTCATAATTGAATATCCAATTCATTCGAGACATTTAATAATAAAGGGAGATTCATAATTAATATATATTCTCAACTTTATTTGAATACTAATTTTGTGCATTGAAGTTGACAAATATATATTATTTTTTTGAATGCAACTTGAACATACATCACACATCCAAAAATTCAAAAATAGGTTGCATTTAGCTCTTGACCAAAACCCAATTCTAACGGGGAGTGTTTATCATAACTTAATAGTTTATTTTGAGAAATAGAAAAATTGAATCGGGTTAGATCATATTATAGAGTATTGGGTCAAAAGGCTCAAGAAGTGCTCGTAATTGGACTCAATGTGCGAGAGATCCAAAATCCCTCATATAAGCAAACCTACTAGGAATACAAGGGTGTGCCATCCACCTCACTCCTACTCTAAGTAGGAAGTTGTTTTTATATTTGAATTAAACCACTAAAACTCAACAAGAGTTCTACATTCTCTTCTTATAAATAGATGGCACCAAAAGGACATTATACACAACTTTGAGAGATTGTTAATTTGCCGAAAAATAGAGAGAATTTATTCTCAACTATTAAATATATTTTTCTAGAATAACAATTCTACTGGTTTCTATTAAAGAAGAGAGAATTTTCGTTTCACCCCAAATAAAGTAGAGAACTTTTTCTAGTTGTGTTTCGATTCAATTGGTTTGAGCCCACACTTGAAGCAGTTTGTGATATGAGAATAAAAGAGAAGATCATTTGGTTGAATGTTAGGAACAATGAACGTCCGCTAAAGCCGAAAACATATGTATAAATTCAGTTAGAGTTTATTGCTATAAATATCACAAGCCGAGTCGGTTTTCAAAATTTTAATTTTTCATTGTGCAAGAAAACCGTTTCAAACCGGATTTTTTCCAAAAGCTATATCATGCAAAAGTCGTATCTCAACATACTATCTTTCAGCTCTATTACCAATTGAACAAAGGCTATCAATACATCAAAGCATACAAGTAATGCACACATAGTCAGTCACTTACTCAGGATTGAGGTAGATGACATTATGTACGTCACATGTGCATAAGCTTATAAATGGATCTGGAATCTATTTTACTTGGGTCTTGTCCGATGTATTGTAAGTTTAGTCAGTTACATCTATGTCTCTATAATCTAGGAGTCATCCACTTCGATACCCAAGATAAGATATCCCATTTGGACTTGATAGACGACATATTAGTTTTTTAATTGATTTTCTCAAAATTGATTAAACTAATGACATGTTTAGATCATCTACTAATATAAGTTATCTTCTCCCATTACGATCCGACTACATAATGCCGCTTAATATTAATTAAACGTTTAGATAATCAGTGAGTCAATACTTGTTTTCATTTTGCTTTGCATGCAAAAACCATTGAGGACCATATACACAAGATATTAATAATAATTATGGAGTTTTTATTCTTCCAACTCCATATTAGATCATTCTTCCAACTCTAAAATTTCTCTTACCAAAGGTTAAAGGGATCTCTAGTTGATATGGTGGGGTTGAGTCAATTGGGAGTTACATCTTACCAAGGATTGATGACTCGACTTCATATTATATTGTTGTTCCACCCCTTGAATGTCTCATACCAGAGATAGAAGGCATCTTTTACTGATATGGTAGGATTATTTCAATTGGGAGCAATAATGATGAATTCAACATCATTAGAAACATCTATGCATCTTACACACTGTCGACTCCCAAGTAGAAAAATCATGAAAGGTTGGGGAATCTCCACCTAATATTGTCAAATACAAAACATTTATGCATATGAATAATCACAAACTCTATATCTAATGCAAAGGTTGGGGGAATCTCAAAAGCATATTGCAAAACAAACCTGACATCAACATTCATTTATGCCAAAGTCCATTATGAGAGATAATCCAAAACAGCAATATTCCATTAAAAATCTCAAAGTTATGATTTTTATTAATAAAATTTAAATTTAGGAAGCCAAATAGCTTGAAACTAGTCGGGTTACAAGCAAGGGCGAAATCAGAAATTTTATTGGGATCGAAATTAAATTATAATTTTTACAATAATAAAAATGTAATTTTACCATATTAATAGGCTATATCTTTATAATTTTTAAATGATTAAAATAAAATTTTATATTTTAAAGGGTCAAAATGTAATTTTACCTTTATTAATTTAAAATTTTAAAGATTTTAAAGGGTCTAAATGAAAAATTTTCCATTTTAGGAGATCGGATCACTCCCAGCCTCGTAGTTTCGCCTCTAGTTACAAGTCAAGCTTTTCAGACTCAATTACCTCTATCCATGCTCAACAGGGTTTTGAATTTTTTTTCCTGTCTAGTTCACTTTTTATCTCACTTATAGGTTAAAATTCATTATTCATTGAACCCCATATGATGGTCTGATGGTTAAGATATTCACCGTTTTAGGTGTGATTTGAGTTCAAATCACGCTAATCGTGTTTATTGTTCGGACTAATAGGTCTACTCTCTTTTCCTTCCTTTCCTCTGTAGATTCTTTCCTTGTGTGTTTATTTATTTATTTTGAATATTGAGAAATGTTATTAATATGGCATTTTATCACATATGCATTTATTAGTTGGAAATGGCAAAATTCTAACAAGTTTGTAAATGGAGGTTATTTTTAATTTTTTTATTTCTTAAGATATCTACTGGAGTGAGCTCAATAACGAATCTTTCGTATTCTATAGGCCCATTAAAGGATGGATACTGACCACGAGTTTTAAAACTGCTCTATACCCAAAGCGAGGATCGAACCCTCAATCAGACTATTTTTAATTTTAGATACCAAGCAAGGACTAAATATAAAAAACCCATACAAAAAACTAATAGTGCTAATAAGGGATTAAGAAAAAAAGAAAGCTTAGAATTTAGAATTTAAGATGACACTAAAGCCAAGCCATTGCAAAACTTGCTATAAATAATGAATGTCTCTCTTATACCCTATTTTCTTGGCTCACATTTGGCTGTTCATTTTTAATTATATCATCATATTCGGGGCACCCAATTGAATCAACAATCATGTTATCACCAAATCTTTGGGCCATCAACTTTTCAACACTATGAAAATGGGAGGAACGAATTCAGGTTTGGGACTTCTAAACCTATCTTCATTCATTCTTTCTTTTAAAAAAATCTCAATATTGTTGTGATCTTTGCCATGAAGCCTTGCATGTAAACGTATTATCGTCATTCCATTGTAGTTATTTTAAAAAAAGATAATATCTGAATAACCTGGTTTTCAAAATATAACTTTGATAATTTATAGGATTGTAAATGAACAGAGCTTGAACGAACAAACATCTGTTCATTTTCGTTTGTTTATTTTTAAGCTTGTTCATGTCCAGTTTGTGTTCATTAAGAATTTCGAATTTTTGTTCATGTTCGTTTATTTAAAATTATGCATGTTCATGTTTGTCTGTTTAATGTTCACGAACATTAAACGAACATGTTCATGAACAATGTTAATAAATAATAAACCAAAAAAACAATAAATAAATACATATACACAAATATTATTTTAATATTTTTATAAGAAAATATCATTAATAAATAAACGAGTTAATAAACGAGTTTATTCGTGAATATAAATGAATTGAACACACCTTTGTTCGTGTTCGTTCGTTTATTAAATAAACATAAAAATTTTAGTTCATACTCATTTATTTAGCTTAGTAAACAAACATAAATGAACATTATACGAACAGTTGATCGAACATTCTATTCATTTACGCCATTAATAATTCATTTCTTAATTTTCAAGTAAGGGGTTTTACTTGTTTTAACCAAATAAAGTTTCTATTTGTCTTCCATGTTTTAACAGAATACAATGCTTAGTAGGTTTAGGATTCAAATCCATTATGAGGATAGGGACATTATTTTATAAAATCCTTCATTTCCTTTTCCTATAAATTACGTATTTGTTTTCAAGGAAGAATGAAATGATGCATAAGGCATCAAAATGTTGGGTTATGGGGTTGGAGTATAGGTGTGGGATTTGACATTGTTGAATATGTGTGTATTTTGATTCCTTTGTTAAAATTTTGTATGTAATTAAGGGTTGTTATATTCAGGATTCATCAAAAATAAATATTTATCACAGTGGCGAAATAAGAGGTTGGCAGGGATTTGATTTTTTCTAAAATGAAAAATTT
This sequence comes from Gossypioides kirkii, assembly GCA_005610355.1. Taxonomy (NCBI): domain Eukaryota; kingdom Viridiplantae; phylum Streptophyta; class Magnoliopsida; order Malvales; family Malvaceae; genus Gossypioides; species Gossypioides kirkii. The sequence continues at coordinate 16,251,575 of CP032245.1, forward strand.
TCTATGTGATCTTTTTAAAATTTTAAATTGATAAAATTAAAATTACACTTTGATCTTCTTAAAAATATAAAAATTTAATTTAATCTTTAAAAAATTATAAAAATATCACAGTGGCGAAATAAAGGGTTGGCAGGAATTTGATCTTTCCTAAAATGAAAAATTTTCTATGTGATCTTTTTAAAATTTTTAAAATTTTAAATTGATAAAATTAAAATTACACTTTGATCACCTTAAAAATATAAAAATTTAATTTAATCTTTTAAAATTTATAAAAATATAATCTATTAAAATTATGAAATTACATTTTTTTTATTATAAAAATTACAATTCAATTTTCATCCCAAAAAAAATTGTTTTCGCGTAGAATCTAGCATAATTGTTAAAAGAAAAATAGAAATAAGAATAGAGTCCAATGGTGAAGGGGGTACCCCCACTCCTGAGTTTTAAAAGCAACCCAGGACAAAGGTTTTGGGTTTTGACTTTCATTTGGAAACCAAAAGAGAATCCTGAATGAAGTTTTTTCCATTGAATTGTCAGGGCTTCAGTATAAGAGATGAAAGGCTTGAAGGGAAGATTGCTGAAGAAACTCAAATTGATACCTACTATCAACACTTTAAGAAAAAGCTTTGCCTTCCACCCATATCACAAACACCCTTTCTCCAATCATAATCACCATTGTCATCCAGTTTACAAAGAAAAAGACTGCAAAATCAACATTAATATCCCTGACCCAGTTACTGTTTCTAAAGATCAAAAGGGTAAAGGAACTGATTCGGATCAATTTGATGTTGGCCACCAGGATAATAACAAGCCTGCACCCAAGATTGAGTTCAAAGAGACTGTGACTAAAGAGGGTCATGCTCAGCTTCCAATCGCCATTGACAAACCTGAAACTGTGAAGATACATTCACCCTTGAATGGTTTCGAAGAGAAATGTCCACCAGGTGGGGAAGATTCAGTGGTTTTATACACAACAAGCTTGAGAGGGATAAGGAAAACATTTAAAGATTGCAACGCGATCAGATATATTTTGAGCAGTTTCAGGATATTGGTCCATGAAAGAGATGTCTCAATGGACATGGAGTTCAGGGAAGAACTATGGAGGTTATTTGGTGAAAGAGTAATCCCTCCAAAGCTGTTCATAAAAGGAAGATTCATAGGCGGAGCTGATGAAGTCATTGGACTCCATGAGGAAGGAAAGCTTAAGAAACTCTTGGAAGGGATACCTTCAAATATCCCTTGTAGTGAGTGTGCCAATATGCGGTTCTTGGTTTGCCCCAACTGTAATGGCAGCCGCAAGGTTTTTGCAGAAACGGATGATGATAGTGAGATGTGCTTGAAATGCCCTGATTGCAATGAGAATGGATTGGTTAAATGCCCTGCTTGCTGCTGAAAAATTGTTTCACCTTTTGACTTGATGTTGTTGTATACTTCCCTTTGCCTTGTATCTATCAGATCTCATTTGCAGGCCTCCAAATAGTTTGTTTTGTTTGTATGTGAAGAAAAGGATCAATTGTGTTTTATTTTCTATCAACTCATATAACAGTAGTTTGTTTTGTAATCTGTAACTATTTTTCAATAGTTTAATGTGACATCAGTATTTTCATTTTGAATTTTAATATTTTCAGTCGAAAAAATCAAATCTAAATGAAAATTTTGAAATTCAAGATGAGATTATTGATTTGACGTTAAATTATTGTAAAAAAATAAATCACTGATTTATACAATCCTTCCTCTATTTCTTGATATTATTTAATTTTAATTTGACATAATTTGATCACTCTATTACTGTTATGCTCTTAATAAATTCAGAAAATACCATATAATCACTTTAATTCATCGGCCATTGATGTTATCAATTTCAACGTACTAATAATATTATAAAAAGAACCAACACCTCTTAGAGCAGTGGTTGAAGTTCTTTTATTGGCATTCTTAAAGTCCAGGGCTTAAATCCTAGCATTGTCATCCTAGCATTGTCATATTATTTGTACCAAAAAAAAAAAATATTAGATAGATATCACAAATTATACTAAAATAAAGTAGAGAAATTAAACATTAAATTTCAACATAATAGAAAAATTAAAAAAATAAAGTTAAAATTGGTGATGCCACTAGTTGCAACAGCGAATTACAACTCACTTTTAAACTAAGCTAATTGTGTAATTTCTTTCATCTGTCTCGACGATTTGTATGAATGAAAGATGCTACCAAAGCATGTAAAAGTAATAATTCTTGAATTTATTTAAGACTTAAAAGTTTTAAATTTTTTTATAAAATCATTGAATCAAGTTTTAGACAAATTATAGATTTTAAAAACAATTTAACATCATTTAAAAGTGGTTTGAATTCGATTGGAGGTGATAGGAACTCAAATAGGGCTCCAGAAAGCTAAAACAAAGCAAAACTATGTAATGACCATGCCTTGACATTATGGTATCGGTACAACTCCCTAGTTGTACTGATACAAGTCCTTGCTACCAAGGATTTAAATTGCGGTTACGGTTGCGTTTTCGGTCGCTTTGCATTTATCGCGGTTGCAGACATAATGGATGTTATTGCGGTCACTGCGGGCATCGTGGTCGGGAATTTTATATTAACTAAAATCATTAAATAGATAAAATCATATAATTTAAATTATATTATTATTTTTTAATTTTACCTTAACGAAACAATAACGGGAATAGCGGTCCGTTATTGCCGCAATTGGCTGTTACCCGTTAAATTGCGCCGCAATCCACCACTATTGGTGCGATTCCGCTTCACACAGCTATTTTCGGCAATAACGGTTTCGGACTGCGCCGTTACTGCTATATAGCGGTCGCTATTCCGCTACCTGACCTCTATTTAAATCCTTGCTTGCTACTATATACTTGGGCATTATTTCTCACTTGTTGCGATACCTCAGGGGTCAAGTATCGAAACTGTGACCTCTAAAGTAAAAACTTGACTTAAAATTGATGGAAACCCTATAATACTTACCTTGATTTCTCATGACTTAACAAATGTGCATGAATAAACAAAGATAAAAGTTGAGCAATGTCATAAATGATTCAAGGTGATCAATCTAATTAATACAAATATGGATTCAAGAGCTTTTTCAACAATATAAAACATTCAAATAACCATTTTTCAAATTAATTTAATGATTTAGATTTTTGCCCTTAGTAGACTTAGAAAAGTTAAGATCGAATACTTGGGACTAACCATCCAAACACCGGAAATCGTAACATGTCGAAGCGCTTATGCCGAAAGACTAATAAGTACGGGATTCATAATGCACTAAAGTATTTTTTCTTATGGCACAAACCATGATTAACAATTGCATTTTTTATCATGTGCACGCATTCATCCCATGATTGGCATGCCGATCATATCCTAACTATTTAACTAAGCTACTAAAGTCTTATAATATAGTAATTTTCAATTATAAAAAGAACCAACACCTCCTAGAGTAGTGGTTGAAGTTCTTTTATTGGCATTCTAAAGTAGAGGGCTTAAGTCCTAGCATTGTTATATTATTGTATCAAAAGAAATGGCATTAGAGAGAGATATCTCACAAATTAGATCAAAATAAAGTATAGAAATTAAACATTAAATTCCAACATAATAGAAAGACTAAAAAAATAAAGTTAAAATTGGTGAAGGCACCTGTTGCAACAGTGAATTGCAACTCACTTTAAAATTGAGCTAATTGGGTAACATCCTCATTCGTCCCGACGACTTGCATGAAACGGAGATGCTACTAAAGCATGTAAAAGCAATAATTCTTGAATTTATTTACGACTTAAAAGTTTTAACTATTTTTATAAAATTATTGAATCAAGTTTTAGACAAATTATAGGCTTTATCGTCTAGCAAAAAATAAGAGAGGAATGGTTCAAGATTTTCTAAAAAAGGAAGATAATTGCGAAGATACTTTGGGTAAGCAATTCGAGCGACCTTTATTAGACAGAGAGGTAAATATGCTCAAGAGGATGATTGAAGTTGTGGGTAAAAAAAGCCTTGTACCGGATAGGGAGGATCATTTAGTTTGGATTCACGACAATAATGGGTGTTTTTGATGAAGAAGCTAATAGGATTATTGTCCAAAGGAGGTGGTGAGGATATTGGTTTCACATTTGACAAAATTTGGAGGATAAAGGTGCCTCTTAGAGTACGGAATTTTTTATGGATGATCGCAATTGATAGGGTTCCAACTAAAGGATTTCTAGTTAGGAGAGGAGTGAAGTTTCAACAAGTAGCATTAGGGTGCCCTTGGTGCGAAAGAGATGGAGAGAACACGACTCATCTTTTCTTTAAATGCAAATTCATTGAAGGATTTTGGAGAAATGTGTTCAGATGGTGGGGAGTTGATTGGAAGCCGGTGGATGGATTTGCTGACTTTTATTATTTTGTTTGTAATGTGAAATTGACATGAGTAGGCAAAAACTTATTGGTTGATTGTGGTTTCGGCTGCTTGCTGGTCAGCTTGGCTTTCTAGAAACAAAATTTTATTCGAAAGAAAGTGGATGACGATGGATACACTAATTTTCCACGCTAAAATGCGAGCATTGATATGGGTAAGGGTTGCTTATGACGAGTTAAAAGTGCAGGAGGGCATTTGGTGGATTTGCCCAACTAAAAGCTATCAGTATTTCAACAAAACTGGGAAACAAGGTCAATTGTGGTGTCCTCCAAGATCTGGTTGGATGAAATATGAGTAAATGATGAGGAAATAGGGTGAGAAGGGGTGTTAAGCAGAGATTTAAATAGCGGTTCAATAGCGGAAAAGCGGCCGCTATATAGCGATAGCGGCACCGTCTGAAACCGCTATTGTCGAAAATAGCGGTGTGAAGCGGAATCACACCAATAGCGGTGTGAAGCGGAATCACACCAATAGCGGTGGATCGCAGCCGCAATTTAACGGGTAACAGCCAATTGTGGCAATAGCGGTCCGCTATTCTCGCTATTGTTCCGTTACAATGAAATTAAAAAAATAATTTAATTTAAATTATATGATTTTATATATTTATTGATTTTAGTTAATATAAAATTCACGACCGCGATACCTGCAGTGATCGCAATAGCATCCGTTATATCCGCAACCGTGATAAACGTAACGCGACCAAAAACGCGACCGCAACCGCAGTTTAAATCCCTGGTATTAAGAGATGCTGATGGAGTTGCTAGAGACTTATTTTCGGGTCTATGTTCTGTAAAGGATTCGAATGCAGTGGAAATTGTAGCTATCATTATTGCTTTGGATATGTGTTTAGATATAGGGTGGAAAGATAAAGGGTCTCTTATTATCGAAACAGATGAGGACTTGGTGATTAATTAGCTAATGTATAATCGGTTGAGACCATGGGCGTTGCAAACTAGTTTTTCTGATATTAAAACTAGAATGACGCGGGTGGGTAAAGTGTGCTTCTCAAAGTTGGAGAAGAGTGGAAATGAGATGGTATTCGCTTTGGCTATAGCGGGTTTTAAAAGGGCTAAAATGTTCAAAGCATGGTAGTGATTTTTTGTTGTTTTTAGGTGATGCTGAGCTTTGATTTAAGGCAATATTGTTAGTGTTTTGTCATTTATTATGTATTTGGAAGCTGTGGTTTTCTACTAATTTCAAACAGAATGTTGGATAAGGGTACTGTTTGCATTGAGAGGGGGTGATGCTATTTATAGTATATTTTGTATGGGGTATTGCTTGAATGCCCCGAATCCTTATTCATGTAATACTTTGATTGAGAAAAAAAATACAATTTAAAATCATTTAAAAGTGGTTTGAATTTGATTGGAGGTGGTAGGAACTCAAATATGGCTTTGAAAGCTTAAAATAAAACAAAACTGTGTATTGGCCATGCCTTGACACTGTGGTATTAGTACAACTCCCCATTTGTACCGATACAAGTCCTTGCTACTATATACTTGGGCATTCTTTCTCACTTGTTACAATACCGTAGGGGTCAAGAATCAAAACTACGACCTCTAAAGTCAAAAATTGATGGAAACCCTATAGTACTTACCTTGATTTCTCATGACTTAACCAATGTGCATGAATAAACAAGATAAAAGTTGAGCAATGTCATAAATAATTCAAGGTCAATCTAATTAAAAGAAATATGGATTCGAGAGCTTTTTCAAGAATATAAAACATTCAAATAATCATTTTTCAAATTAATTTAATGATTTAGATTTTTTCGCTTATAGACTTAGAAAAGTTAGGATCGAATACTTGGGACTAACCATTCAAACATTGAAAATCGTAACACATTGAAGAGCTTATGTCGAAAGACTAATAAGTAGGGGATCCAGAATGGACTAAAGTGTTTTTCTTATGGCACAAACCATGATTAACAATCGCATTTCTTATCATGCGCACGCATTCATCCCATAATTGGTGTAGACACCCAATTTTATCCGAGTCCAATTGGAGACCCATTTATTCCCTTTAAATATTTGTTCTCTCTTGGGCTCGTTTGAAACCCACCCGAATTTGGTCAAATAGAATATATTTGTTTTTCTTTCCTTTTTGGGCCTTTTAAGGGTCTAAATTATTATTATCATTACTACTACTATTATTAAATATTATGGAAACATAACAAAAAAAATACAAATAAACAAGATTAAAAAACATTGTATATGCATGAAATGAAAGAAAAATGGGAGACTTTTCATATTTTGATTTTTTTTACAAAAAAGGGAAGAAAAAACAACAAGAATGTTGTTTCCTTTTCTATTCTTTTTTTTGCCATGACATGTCATGAAAGATTGGGTTTGGGCCTCGATGAAAGGGACGACATCGGACCGCCGGTCTTCCATCCCTAGGAGCCCTAAAAATCTCGTTTTCTTTCCTTTCGTCTTTCTAAAATAATTTTTTTAAAAGAATAATAGCTTGATCTTGAGAGGAGTGATTTAAAAAAAAATTTAGATTTTTAAAAATAAAAATATGTTTTTTTTAATCATTTTAAAGGAAAAAGTTTAAATTTTTTTAAACCAAGTTTTGATTTTTTAACTATTTCGAAATAAAAATTTTGATTTCTAAGAAAAGTAGTGATTTTTTTAAAAAAGAAAGTTTATATTTTTAAAAATAAAAATCTGTTTCTTTAGTTATTTTAAAGGAAAAAATTTAAATTTTTAAACAAAGTTTTGATTTTTTTAAACTATTTTGAAATAAAAGTTTTGATTTTTAAGAAAAGTAGTTTTTTTTTAAAAAAAAAATGAAAGTTTATATTTTTAAAAATAAAAATATGTTTTTTAGTCATTTTAAAGGAAAAAAAAATTAAATTTTTAAACAAAGTTTGATTTTTTAAAAATTTTATTTTTTAACTATTTCGAAATAAAAGTTTTGATTTGTAAGAAAAGTAGTGATTTTTTTAAGAAAAGAAGGTTTAGATTTTTAAAAATAAAAATATGTTTTTTAGTCATTTTAAAGAGAAAAGTTTAAATTTTTAAACAAAGTTTGATTTTTTAACTATTTTGAAATAAAAACTTTGATTTTAAGAAAAATAGTGATTTTGTTTAAAAAAAATTTTGATTTTGCAAAAAAAAAATTTCGACCACCGTTTGCGACGGCTCTACCATTGGAACCGAAGAACCGTTGGGCTCTCCGATGGTGGTAAATATACAAGGAGAAGGAGAAAGAGAAAGAGGAAGAGTTTTTTTTTAAATGAGGTTAAAAATGAAAGAATAAAATAGATTTTTCCTATTTATAAGTGTCAAAATGAGTAATTTATTCCCACCCTCAAACTTTTTAAATTTATGAAAAATACCTCATTTTTTACAGTGCCGTCCTCACTCTCTGGCTTATTTACACCCATAACCCTTTTATTTATTAAACTTTCGATTTAATTCAAAATTTCAAAATTAAAAGCAAATTAATTGCTACATCAGTTCTCTATCTTCCACATTTTTTATCTTTTAGTCCCAAAATCAAGCTATTTCATTTTGTTTCCATCTTTAATAAGTTATTTATACTTATATCTTTCATTTCATTTCCATTTATGCTTTATATATTTGATGTCAATTATGAACTTTATTTTAATGTTTTATATTTATTCACACTTGTATAATTTTTTTATTTATTCTTATTTCATCTTTATTTATTTTCATGTCTATTTATATTTATGTTTTATTTATAATTTCCCCTTACATACATTTTAATATTATTTGTTTATGTTATTTTGATTCTTTTATTGTATTATGAATAATGTGTATTATTGTTATTATTATCATCATCATGTCAAAGGTTTTTTTTCTTTCATTTATTTAAGTTTTCTTTTTGTTATTACCCTTTTTGAAAGAGTTTTAGATTTTCATTAACTTTATCCAATTTAATTAACACTACAACAAAATAGTCCTAAGACGACACTTTTGGGGCGACACTTTTCTAAGTGTTGGGATAGACTTGCCAACATACACTTTGACCAATTTTTTGTATAAGAGTTGAGATATGCATGCCTAAGACAACCCTTAAATACGAGTTGGCTTTGTCCAACACTATGCTGACACTTTTGGGGTGACACTTTCTTAAGTGTTGGGATAGACTTATCGACATATGCTTTTGCCAACTCTTTTGTATAAGGGTTAGGATATGCATGCCTAAGGCAACGCTTAAATAAGAGTCAGCTTTGTCCAACACTATGGTGACACTTTTGGGCTGACACTTTCCTAAGTGTTGGGATAGACTTGTCGGTATACGTTTTAGCCAACTCTTTGTATAAGGGTTAGGATATGCATGCCTAAGGTAACACTTAAATAAGAGTCGGTTTTGTCCAACACTATGTCGACACTTTCCCAAGTGTTGGGATAGACTTGCCGACATACGCTTTAGCCAATTCTTTGTATAAGAGTTGGAATATGCATGCCTAAGGCAACACTTAAATAAGAGCTATGCCGACACTTTCCTAAGTGTTGGGATAGACTTGTTGACAAATGCTTTAGCCAACTCTTTGTATAAGAGTTGACAAATTAATTTATGTAACAAATATATTCATAAATGATTGACATTAAAATAAGGGAATAGAACCCCATGTGATGGCAGGTGGTTAAGAGTGTTCACCACCCTAGATGTGGCCTGAGTTCAAGACGCGTTTATTGTTCGGGCTTTGCCCATGTCATTGACACATAATTTTAATATTTTACTGTTAACCCTAAATTTAAAACCCTAAATATTAAATCATAAACCTAAAACCCAAACCTTAAACATAAACCTCAAACCCTAAAACCATAAACAATAAGCCCCAACTCATAACACATAACCCAACAATCTCCCCCAACTTGTCAGAAGAGTCTTTAATGGTTTTTGTCTCCTTCATTTTCATCATTTCAAACTCTCTTTTAGCAGATTGAGCACCTGCATATTTTCTGTTCTTTTATGGCCTTGGTATTCTTTTTTGAGGTAGTCCTAAATTTCTTTTGCTGACCCTAAATTCATGATTCTTATAAATATTTTGCTTGAAACAGTAGAGAAAGACATGCTTTAGCTTTGGACTCCCTTGTCTTCTTCTCTTTGTGAGTCTTCAATTGATTCAAAGTTGGATTTGCTGGCAAAGATGGAACATCATAGTTTTCTTCTACTACTTCCTAAAGATCTATCGCATCAAGATAGACTGTCATTTTAACAGCCCAAGCTTGATAGTTATCACCATAAAAAATTGTTGGAAAAATACAAAAAAATGACGTTATGTCAGATTCCATGTCTAAAACTTATGTGTTTCTCTCAACTCACAAATCCCTTAAGATAAGAGCTCTGATGCCAATTGTTGGTATTTTAGCAACAATATGGAACATAGAAAATGTAAAAAAAGATATATTGGAAGCACACTATAATATGTTGTATTGTTCAGATTATATAGCAAGTTTAAGGCACATTCTCAAGATAGTGTTATCAGTTTTTTACTCTAAATTGAATTTCTTGCTTATGTTTTTCTCTTTTCATCATCAATTTCTTTTATGTTTTGATCTTTAGTTGTTGTTAAAACTCAACAAATGGTATCGAGAGCCTATCATCTTTGAGGGCCTTTGCTGTGTGTTGTTTATTTTCTTGTTATGTGCTTGAAAAGAAAGAAACAAAAGCTTTTTTTTGTTGTTTGTTACTGCTGCAAAAAATGAGTTTCTTACCACTACCACTACCTGTCTTTGCTGGTGAAAACTACAACGTGTGGGCTATAAAGATGAAGATTTATTTACAAGCTCATGATTTATGGAATGTGGTTCAAGCTAATACAAAGCCAGCACCTTTGAGAGCTAATCTTACCATAGCTCAAATCAAGAAACACAATGAGGATTGTGCCAAGAAGTACAAGGCAATGTCTTGCCTAAAAAATGGAGTCTTGGATGTGATCTTCATAAGGATAATGACCTGTGACTCTCCAAAGTAAGCTGAAGGAAGAGTTTCAAGGGTTTGACAAAACAAGATAGTAATAGTTAATCAACTTGAAGAGAGACTTCGAAAACTTGAAGATGAAAGAATCTGAATCCATCAAGTTATACTATGATAGGATAATGGCCACATTCAACAACATCAGACTATTAGGAGATGAGTTTAGTGACAGAAGGATTCTTAAGAAAGTCATTACAACTCTCCTAGAGAAGTATGAGTCAAAGATTTATTCATTCGAGGACTCGAGAGATTTATCAACCATCTCATTGAAAGAATTGATAAATGCTCTTTATGCATAATAGCAAAGAAGGGCCAAGAGACTAAAGGAGTATCCTGAAGGGCCTTTTCAGGATAAAAGCAAAAGAAGGTTCAAGCTCAACTTACAAGGGAAAGAAACCTTAGTCAGATAAGAAGGAGAAGCCAAAGAATGATAGTGGAAAAAAAAAGTTCCCACCATGCACTCACTGCAAGAAGTCCACTCACTTGGAAAAATACTACTAGTACAGTCTTAACATCTGGTACAGAAGCTGCAAGCAATTTGGTCACAAGAAAAAGGTCTATAAAAACAAAGGAAAAGCACAAACACAGTAGCAAAACAAAGCCCAAGCTGCTTAGGACATTCAATCTTAGGAGGAGCATGTTCTTATTGCTTCTTGTTTTGCAACCACAAGCAGGGCCAGAAAATATTGGCTAATTGACAGTGGCTGCACTCATCATACGACATCTTATGAAGGGATGTTCAAAGAGCTAAGCACCAGTTTTGTCTCTAAAGTCAAAATTGGGAATGGAGACTTCATTGAGGCCAAAGGCAAAGGCAAAGCTGTAATCAACACTCATTCAGGTAACAAGACAATCTCATAAGTCCTTTTTGTACTTGACATTGATCAAAACTTGCTTAGTGTTGGTCAGTTGATAGAGAAGGGTTATTATAACACCCAAAACCCGATACTGTTATCAGTTAGGGTTTCAAGGTCTTTCAAATCATTTACAATCGAAATAAATACAATTTAAAACATCATTTCAAAAAGTTACACTCATCAAACTAGATTACAATTCAATTAGAATATTTCATTCTCTTTTACAATATTTCAAATTAACAGGGACTTGATTGAATTGCAATTGAAACATCACACAAAAACATCAAACTCTCAAAAATAGGGGTCACACGACCGTGTCTTAGATCGTGTGCCAAACCGTGTGCATACCCGAAATACCAACACACGACCATGTCACAAACCGCGTGACAGGCCGTGTGAGCATGTGAAAATACCCCACACGCTCGTGTGTGAGATCGTGTGCTGGGCTGTGTGTCCATGCGAAATAGGGCCACACGGCCTTGTCCCAGCCCGTGTGTTGCCCGTGTAAGACTTGCACCTATTTTTCCAGGGCACACACCCGTGTGGTGGCCTATGTTCCATACCGTGTGAACCTACAAAATTTCAATTAAATATGCATAACTTCTACAAACTAGCTAAATATGCACATATCTCACAACCATTCATATTCCTATAAATATCCAACCTAATTCATGCAACCAATACAATTATAAATGTCTTAGCATTCACATTCATTCACTTATCTAATTAAAATACATTACCATTTTAATACATGCCAAACACATTACCATTTTAAAATACATGCCAAAACTCAAGCCACATCTAGCATTTAACATCAAAATAAGCTTCATTCTTCTAAACTATCATCATTCATATAGTTTAAACATACTCAAGTAATGAAAAATACATCATCCTAGTACATGCCATATAAGCCAAGTGATACAAAGTCTATCGAAGGTGCTCCCAGGATAGTGTGATTCTTCTTGAGGATCCGATCTTCCAACAGCAAAATGAATCTACAAAACAATAAACGAATACACAGTTAAGCTCGTAAAGCTTAGTAAGTCCGCAAGAACGATTAAGTTACTGAATAAAATATTCGATTATAGGAAAGAATATAAAGAGTATCATCATTATCTATTATCTATCGAACTAGGTAATCCTCCTCAAGTAATTATAGAAATATGTCTCTTTCTAGCCAAGAACAGAGTTTAGCTCATACGATCCCAAATAGAGTTTAGCTCATACGAGCCCAAATAGAGTTTAGCTCATACAAGCCAAAATAGAGTTTTGCTCATTCGAGCCTAGACAGAGTTTAGCTCATTGATAGCATTAGAAAAGACCATTAAATTCTCCCTAATTAGAGTATAATTTGTTCCCTTTGTATCATATTTGGCATACATTTTCAACATTTTATCTTAGTAATTACATTTTCTAAGTTATTGTTGTATGGTCTTATTTTCTTTCATGTTATCCCATTTGTGCTACTAATGTCGTTGCATTTAGTATCAGTTTTGCGTCTAAAGATGTCAGTGTAGGGATCCCTCTTAGAAGATCAAAGCAGAAAAGCGTTCAAAGCTGTTGCCACAAGTTTGATGTAGAAGTGCACCCAAATATGTCACCGCATGAATACTTCCAGATTGCAACAAGAACTTTACACTGCTAACATATCCAGAAGCACCAGCGCATGAGATGTCAAGTTGTCGTAGCGAATAAAAATATAAATTTGCGTCTAGTAATGTCGCGACAACCTGCAACTGCCTAATGCATATGTAACAGCCCGTTTTTCTATGGTGTCGAAAACAGTGATTTCGGGACCACAAACCCGACGAGAAAATTTTTATAGTGAGTGTTTAAATTAAATAAGTCAATAATAATTTTATATAGAATTTTTAATTGAAGAATTTTAATTATTGAATTAAAAGTTAGTATAAGTGATTTGGTTCAAAAGTCAAGTGGTTAAAAAAATGAGGTATTGGGACCTCGTTTCTGAAATTAAGGGCCGTAAATATTTTTATTAAATATTTACAAAGTCTTATTATATGTAAATTGAAGTTCGGTTGGGTAATTTTGATGATTAATTGCTTAATTAAGGAAAAATGAGTAAATTGTAAAAGGGGTAAAAGTTAATTGCTATTGATTAAAAATAAAAGGGACCAAAGTGGTAATTACACCATGGTCAAAAAGTCCAAGCGGTGGAGGATATGATTACCTTCCACTATCTTTTGAAATATTTATTCATTTAGTCCTAAGTAGTTTAAGGTTAAATTGAAATAAAGTTTATTTAATTGAAATTTAATATAATTGAAGGACCAATTATGAAATTGGACCCTCATTAAATGACTTAATAATAGAAATGATGTGAAACTCTTTATATTTTGGTAAATTGCAATTAAATCCTAATAAATGGGGATTTACTAATTAGTTTATTTTTAGTATGATCGAGAATGGTGGTTTTGAGGCTACAACTTTGATGTGTCATACCGTATATATTAATTATTTAATACTTACGAGGTCATTAGTGTCGTATTAAAATTTGATTATGAAATTTTAACGTTTAGATAGTTAATTAAATGAAAAGGATTAAATCGTAAAAGGTGTAAAAGTTGAATTCCATTAATTAAAGGAATTAAATGCTAATTGAATGATAAGGTAAGACACCTATATGGTAATTAAGTCATTAATGTTTATAGTGGGCTGTTTTGACATTTATTTAGCCAAAATTGAAGTGAAATTTAAAGGATAAAATGGTAATTTCTTTAAAAGGTAAAATTAAAACAAAGCAAATATGAAATTAAATCATCATCTTCCTTCCTAAGTTGCCAAAAACCCTAGAAGAGAGTAGAGAAAGCTTATGTCAAGCTTGGTTCCATATTTGGGTGAGTGATTCTCGTTTGTTTTTAGTAATTTTTATGTTTTTGAGTTCGTTTTAACTTGATCTAGCTAACCCAAGGACCAACTATGATTTTGTCAAATTTTATAAATTTTTCCATTGATGAATAAACTTTTCTTGAAATTTTATGGAAGATTTATAAGCTTCATTGTTAGATTTTATTATTTTGTAAGGTAATTTTTGATGATTTTACCGTTTAAGGACTAAAATGTGAAAATAGTAAAAATTCAAGGACTTGGGGTTAAATAAACACAAATATGGGTTGTGTTGAAATGCTATAGTATTTTTCTGAGCTTAATATTGTTTAAAAATGGTTATTTTGCAAGTTTGATGCTAAGGACTAAATTTAATAAAAGTGAAAAGTTAAGGGTAATTTTGTAAAAATACCAAAAAGGCTTATTTGCATAAAATGACTAAAAATTCATGTTGATTTAAATAAATGAATGAAATTATTGTCATAGATCAATATCGCGTCTCGATTGTGGAAAAAGAAAAATTACGGATTCACCCCTAGAGTTCACTTTAACTGTAAGTTCGTAAAGTAAATAATTGATTTAATTTCTGTTTGTAAATTATTGAAATGATTTAAGTATGCTGTATTTAAATTTGTTTGCTTAGTAAATATTAAATTGAGAAATTGAATTAAATTGAAATGAAATTGTATTGAAGAGTATGATTGAAAGTAACAAAATGATATAGTTGAAATCAGGTGACAACGAAATGCTTAAATGATTATGTGTTATGTTTGTTATTATTCATGTTACGAATGAATAAATTTGGTTGATATATGACAAATAGAAATTGAACTAAATGACATGGTTAGTTAATTCGATATTATGTCTGATAAATAAGGATTATATGGATGTTTGCTCGAAATGGTATAATGTGATTGAAATAGACATGGTATATGACACATATGAACTTCGTGAATATTTGGGACACAAAGGACATGTCATTAGGGGCTATATAGTTTCGAGAGCTAGACTTGGATGTCTTACTAACGGATAGTCTGTGTGCTTGAGCCGATACTACAAATCAATCTGGTAAGTTCGTATTGTTAAATTCCAATTTAAATTGTATATTATTGTATTGTAAACAATTGTTATGAGTTGGAGCGGTGATCAGAAGTGTGAAAGACGGGAACAAAGGAAAGGAAAGGCTAACGGGTCTTGAACTGTAAATGAAAAAGGTCCGATGACTATGTGTCATCATGAGTATATGAATCCTTTACGGATTATGAGGTCCGATGATTATGTGTCATCGTGAGTATATGAATCCTTTACGGATTATGAGGTTCGATGGCTATGTGTCATCGTGAGTATTGAATCCTTTACGGATTAAAAGGTCCTATGACTATGTGTCATCGTGAGCATATAGATCCTTTTACGGATTTAAGGTCCGATGACTTTGTGTCATCATGAGTATTAAATGGGAAATGAGAAATGAATCCAAAATTTTGGATTATAGGCCCTACGATGGCTGTGATTTATGCTTAAATGCATATTCTTGACAGCTCGTGTGAGTAGCATCGGGTATTGGTAACAGAAAAGATATAGACAGTAAAGTTGGAATACCGAATATGGCTTGAGGAAGTAACAGTTCATCCTAGCTCGATTGAGTTATAACTGCTTAAAGCATATGTTTGGTAACTCTTTAAACTCTTCGAACTTACTAAGCTATGAAGCTTACCAAATATGTTATTGTTGTTTTGTAGATTTCTTTGCTGCTTGAAGATCGGATCATCTCCACGAAGTCACACTATCACGGAGTCGGTTTGGTAGTCCTTCATCACTTGGTTATATGGCATGTACTAGGATAATGTTAACTTTTGTTTACTTGTTTGAAATTTTGATGATCTTGTTATACTTTAATGAAATATTGAATGTAGTAATGTATGCATGTTCAAGATAGAATATAGTCTTGGAAGTACAATGCAATGACTTGGGAAACTATGAATTATATAATGGTCTAATGCATTTTGATGTGATGAATGATATGTGTTGATAAACTTATATTTTGGTATGATTCTAGAGATTCTGCATACTTGTTTCAGTAGAACTCATGTATGTATCGGTAGAAGTATAGGGTAGGAGAGAGGTTGTTCACTGGCTTGAGTTGTATCGGTAGTTGCTTCTTATGTATCGATAGTTCTACTCACAGAAGTATTGGTAGCTCATATACTTGTACCGGTAGAAGTTGCAAGGTAAGATTTCTTAACTCTTTGGAGTTTTTAGTATCGGTAGAAGCATGAAATATTTCGGTAGAAGTCATACTTGTATTGGTAATATTATCTCAAGTATCAATAGAAGTCTACACTATTCTTGAACTGTTTACCGACTTGACAACTACCGATACTTGTTTAATAAGTATTGATAGAAGTCTCCAAAAATCATGAAAATGACCTTTTTGCCCTTGTTGAGTTATGATTATAATCAATTGATGATTTATGACGTGTTGAGAACACATCTTTATTAAAATATGATTGAATGAGATGAAAATAAAATATGAGCAGTGATAGATGAACAGTAAGACTATAACACCCAAAACCTGAACACTGTCGCCGATTAGGATTTCGGTTTTTCTATTCATTTAACTCTATTCATCTTTAAAATATTAAAATATTTTAATCTTTATTCAATACGAAATTCACCTCTCATATTTTGGATCAATATTTAATCATAACACAATTTCATCAAGGGTAAAAATGACATTTCCAACATTTTAGGGGACTTCTACTGGTACTTGATGGTCAAGTATCGGTAGTAGTCAAATCAATGAACAATTTAGAACTGTGCAGATTTCTATCGGTACCTATTCTAGTTCTACCGATACAAGTCATGCAACTACCGATACAAAAAACTCCAGAGAGCAAAAATCCTCACCTTATAACTTCTATCGATATAAGCATACCTACTATCGATACATCAGTACTATAAACTACCGATACTTGTAATTCAACTACCGATACAACCCAAGTCAGAGAACAACCTCTCTCCTACCCTGTACTTTTACTGATACCTGTATAAGTTCTACCAGAACAAGTATGCAGAATCTCAAGAATTATGCCAAGACACAGTTTAACATATCAAACACAAGTTATGCATTAAGTCTTCACAATACATACATAACTTCTAAGTCTTTACAAGCATCATAAGATTAAGTATCTAAGTTGAACTTCATGCATTTACACAATCAAAATAGCAAGATTTCAAGATCTTTAGTCCAACATTAAAGTTAGTATCATCCTAGTACATGCTATAAGACCAAGTGATGCAAAATATACCGACAAACTCCACGATAGTATGACATCAAGAGATGACGATGATTCAATCTTCAGTCAGCAAAACGATATACAAAACAACAACAACAACTGTGGTAAGCTTTATTGCTTAGTAAGTTCGATAGTTAAGAAATAACAACATAGTAATAAGCAACAATGACTTCATCGAGCCAACGTAATTCCATTTCTCTTTGATTAATTTACGACTCCTCTTCCTGTTCATAACTTTCCGTTACCAGTACCCGATGTTGCTCACACAAGCTATCGAGGACTCGAAACCTATGCGGTACCCTAACCATCAGTACGGTGTCTATTTGTACTGTAAATTATTTCCTAACGATGCTGCTCACACGAGTTGTCGAGAGTATGCATAAAGCATAAGTCCCAGCCAACGTAGGACCTGTAATCCATATAGGATCCATATCTCTTTTTTGAGTCACGATGCTGCTCACATGAGTTGTCGAAGACTCGAACCACATGCGATACCCTAACCATCGTGTTTGTACTATTTCAACAACACAAAGCCTACTATCTCTTATGTTTCATTTCTTCGATCATCTTCAATACCGAATGCTTTCGATTTGCTGTACATTGACAATATATACATATACAAGGAATATTAAGTAAGATTTACACTACGAACTTATCGGACTGGGTTGCAGTTTAGGAAAGACTTTAGGGACTAATCCGCCAATTTTCCTTTTTCGTGATTTGTAGCACGATTGTAGTCTACATTCACAAGTCATTCAATTCTCACATTAAGTTACATAATTTAGTCATTCAACACAATTTAGTCCTTTTGGGAAAATTACGATTTTACCCTACTAGTTTCCTTTTATTCAATCTAGTCATTTCAACACAAAACATGCAAAATAACCATTTCCTCCCACAACTAATCGTAGCCGAATTTTTAGGTGTCCATTCAACCCATTCACGGATTTATTTTCACTACAATACATGTAATTTCACCTTTTTCACATTTGACTCCTTAAACCCTAATTTCATCAAAAATCACTTTACAAAAAGAGTTAACCCAAGTATCAAACATTCAAATACATCAAAAGCTTTCAAGAACAAGCAATTTCAACAATGGAAAGTTTTCTAACATTTGACGGATTCACAAATTAGTCCTTGCATAAGATAGATTAAGCTGATACGGACTAAAAAACATAAATATTACTAAAAACGATCAAGGTTTGCTTACCCAAATCAAAGCTCAAAGATTGAAATTGAAAACCCTAAGTTTTTCTCCCCTTGTTGCCATGTGAAGAAGAAAGAAGAAGAAAATGGGATGAAATTCAATTTCTTTTCTTTTAATTTTCATATATATAGTAATGACATTTTTGTATTTTTCAAGACTTCCATCATTAAGCCTTAATTAATCATTTTTTAATCTTAATTAAATCTATTTACACTTAATATAAACCATACCAATCCACTAACTAATACTCCTTTGGTTAATTTATTCATTTGGTCCTTCTAATTAAACATCTATACTTTTACCCTTTTTATGATTTAGTCCTTTGTAATCAATTAACTATTTAATCTATGAAATTTTCAAATCATAATTTCATACAATGCATATATCACCAGAAATATTTAAAATAAATAAATTTACGACTCGACTCGTCGAAGCTGTAGTTTCGAAACCACTATTTTGACACCACTAAAAATCGGGTTGTTACAAAGACACTAGGACCCTGACTGGCGACGGTTTTGGGTTTTTGGGTGTTACAGCATAAACCAGATCTGCGTGAGTGTATAGCTGGAGTAACTAACTTGTACAGCTGCAAGAAAGTTATATCTGAGAAAAGAAGGATACTTGTACTTGCTAGTGAAAATAAATAGAGGAGAGAGAGAGAGAAGATCAGCATCAATCTCGTGAAGAAATTAATTCCACATTTTTTTGAACCTTTTTTACGTAAGCACCATAGAAGCTTAACTTTCGAGGAGGGTGATCTGATACGATGAGAAGACAATTACTTCTGATGAGGAGTGTTTAAGTGCGACGCAAGAGGAGCAATTACGGAAGAATTCTAGTAGGCTAGGAAAAAATGCTTCAATTTCTTCTTTAATTCCTCTTGAATGTTGATAAATTCCGTTGACTTTAATTGTGTATGGAAATACCTATTAATGTTAGATATACTTTGATTTCTACTCAATTCTTCTTATCTGTTTATCTTTGGATTTAACTGTCTTGACCACGAAAGTGTGATTGTAGTCACAGTCACTGGAAGGTGCAGTAACAAAGTTAAATTAACAAGCAAGATAACGGAAGTTGCTTAAGGCACGAAGAAATTTTGGCCACTTGTTCTCAAATGCAAGGCATTGCCAGCACTGAAAGGTGTGGTTAACATGAGTGTTTAGGTCTTTGGTAAACAAGGAAGTCAAAGGTAATAAGATCCCATTAAGATTAATTAGGCGACAATTTATCTACCAGTTACCTTGTAGTCACATTTAAGTGTTTGCCAACTTTCCAAGTTAGGGATCCCCCCACTTCTTTACACTTGTTTTACTTATTTAATTTTCTCAATTTACATTCACAAAACATCTTCAACATTCATTTTACCTTATATTAAATTGCTCTGACAATCTGTATTACAGTTTTACAATATTTGCATTGATAGTTTTAACTCTTTTATTTGTCAGTCTTGACTTAATTGCACTGACATTACTCCTGACAATTCTTCTTATTTTAACTACTTTTGCTTCGACAAATTTAAGCAACAAGAACACTATCCTCGTAGGATGATATCCGACAGACTCACATCTATCTATTATACTTGCATCGACAGTGCTCGCTTGCACATTATTGTTGTGACGTTTTTAGCACGATTAAGTTTTGGCGCCGTTGCTGGGGATGGAATTTGTTTGATGTTTATTTTTGTAGTTGCAATTATTATTTATTATCTGACTTTTTTTTGTTACTAATCTATTTTATTTTTCTCAATTTTTTAGGTGTTTGATGTCCACAAGGAGAAATCCTAAGAATATTGTTAGTTTCGATCCAGAAATTGAAAGAACTATTTGGAGGAGGAGACAAGAGCAAAGAAATATGGCTGGAAATAATAACGATGTACCACAGTTGCCACCACAAAACCCTGTTCCTCCATTGTAGCCATAACACTTCAACAATAGACAGCTGCCACAAGAAGAGCAAATTCAGAGCTAGACAATTAGAGACTTTGTTATTCCTATGCTCGATGATTTGCAACTTGGGGTTGTTAGACCAATAATACAAGCTGGGAATTTTGATTTAAAACTGATGATGTTTTAGATGTTAAACTCGAATGGGCAATATGCTGGGTTGCATCATGAAGATGCTAGAGAGCATCTTAAATCCTTTCTGCTAATATGTGCTTCTTTCAGTCAGCATGGTGCTCCTGATAACACCTTGAAGATGCAACTGTTTCCTTATTCTTTGCAAGGAAGAGCACGTACAAGGTTTCTTGGTTTACCGGCTGGATCTATTACGTCGTGGAATGCGCTAGCAACTAATTTTGTTTTGCGATTCAATCCACCCACAATGAATGCTAGACTGCGAAATGATATTACTGGTTACCATCAATTGGATGATAAGAACATGCATACTACTTGGGAGCATTACAAAACTCTGCTTCGACGTTGTCCCATGCAAGAATCCAACAAGAGACACATATTGAAATCTTCTACAATGGATTAAATGCATAGACAAGAAATCTTGTCGATGCATCTGCTAACGATCCTTTGTTGGATTGTACTTACGATGAAGCCGTGCAAATCTTGGAGAGAATTGCACAAAATGATTATCAGTACCCGATTTCTTGATCTGCTCAAGTGAAAATAAATCCTGGAGTTATTGAGCTAGATGTCATATCAGCTCTAAGTGCACAAGTATCCTTATTGGTGAACATGATTAAGAACATGAAGGGGATGAGTGATGTTGCCCCTATTCAAGTAGCCCAGCAAATGGATGTCCCGACATTTTGTTGTGAAATTTACAGTGACAACCATAGTTATGAGGACTGTCCACAGCATGCTGAGAATGCATTCTATGTCAATAATATCATAGGGAACTCATATGGTAACTTGTATAACAGTTCAAATAGGACTCAACAACCTTGGAGGAATCAGAATGCATCCACATTTAGATATGGAAATTCTTCAAATCAAGGGACTTTCGACAAGGGAGTAACAATCAGCAGCAGTAGAATTACAATCACAATCCTCAAGTGCACGCACAACTTGACCAGATGCAGCCACATACGCAGATGCAATCACATGCTCGAATGCAGACACATCAGACTACGATGCCAAATATGCAAGGACAATAGCAATAACAGTACTCTCAACCGAGATCAGATACATTAGCTGCTCTTGAAGCTTTGATGCATGAGCATATTACAAGGACTAAAGCTATTGTCCAGGGGAATTCTTCTTCCATTCACGCTTTGGAAGCACAATTAGGACAACTGGCTTCTAACATGAGCATAAGACCACTAGGTGCTTTGCCTAGTGACACTGAAAATCTAAATCAGAAGGGGAAGGAGCATTGCAAGGCTATTACTTTGCGAAGTGGAAAGCAAGCTGTCAAACAAAGCAGCAGCTCCAATCCAGCACCTATAGTCGCAAATGAAATAAAGCAACAAAAAGAAGTTGCGTCTGGAGAAGAAGCAGAAGAAATAACTGAGAAGGAACCACCAGTAATCACACCCATGCCAACCATTCGACCTACGAAGTTTTTGACGCATTTGCCATGTCGACACAATTGGGTGTACCACAGCAACCCAATGTTAACATACCTTTGCCATTTCCATAGCGATTCAAGGAGAAAGAACATGAAAGAGACTATCAAAATTTGTGTCTACCTTGAAACAATTACATATTAATATAACTCTTGTTGGTGCTCTTGTGCAGATTCTCAGCTATGGGAAATTTATGAAGGAGCTCTTATTAAATAAGAAGAAGTTATCCGATATCGAGACAATTGCGCTAACAGAAGGGTGCAACGCTGTATTAACAAATAAACTACCACCCAAAATGAAAGATCCTGGCAATTTCACAATTCCATGCTCCATTTGAAACCATTATTTAGGAAAGGCTCTATGTGATCTAGGAGCTAGCATCAATCTTATGCCGTTGTCAACATTCAGGAAATTAGGAATTGGTCATATGAAGCCCACTACGGTGACATTACAGCTTGCGGATAGATCTTTAGCGTAACTTGAAGGGAAAATAAAAGATATTCTCGTCCAAGTTGATGAGTTTGTGTTCCCAGCAGATTTCATCATACTTGATTGTGAAGTTGATAAGGAGGTATCCATTATTTTGGGACGGCCATTTCTTGCAACGGGACGCACTCTTATAGATGTTTCCAAAGGCGAGTTAATCATGCAACATAACGATGAACACATTACCTTTAGTGTTTTTGAAGCATCTCCTTGTAGAAGTAAAGAGCAATGTCACCATATTGATATCTTGGATGAGTTAATTACAATAGAATTTAGTGAACGTAGCTCCGCAGTGTTAAAAGAATTTGCAGTGACATCTGAAGACAATTTTCTACCTGATTGTGGCTATAAGGTTGATGCAAATATTTGTGAGCTTAGACATGATTGGCAGATGGAATCTTTGGATCTGACAAGTAGGACGATCCCTATTTTCAAGCCATCGGTTGAAGAAGCTCTAAATTTGGAGTTGAAACCATTGTCAACACATCTAAATATGTTTTCCTTGGTGACAATGATACCTTGCCAGTAATTATCAGTGCAAGTCTCAAAGCAAGCTAAGAAGAGAAGTTAATCAGAATATTGAAGTAGCACAAGAGAGCCATTGCTTGGAGCATCGCAGATATTAGAGGCATTAGTCCCTTTTTCTGTATGCATAAAATTAGGCTGGAAGATGAGGGAAAATAGTCAATTAAACAGTAATGTAGATTAAATGAAAAAATGAAGGAAGTTGTGAAGAAAAAAATCATCAAATGGCTGGACACAAGCATAGTCTACTCAATCTTGGGCAGTACATGGGTGAGCCTGGTCCAATGCGTGCTAAAAAAGAGCAGCATCACAGTGGTAAGCATTGATAAAAATGAACTAATCACTACTCGCAGTGCTACAGGTTGGCGTGTGTGCATGGATTACTTTCATTTGAATGCTGCCACAAAGAAAGATCACTTCCCACTTCCATTTATTGAT
The DNA here is from genome assembly GCA_005610355.1 of Gossypioides kirkii. Lineage (NCBI taxonomy): Eukaryota > Viridiplantae > Streptophyta > Magnoliopsida > Malvales > Malvaceae > Gossypioides > Gossypioides kirkii. Next base: position 16,275,120 of record CP032245.1, read on the forward strand.
TAGATGCTGGATAGGCTAGCTAATAAGGCCTATTACTGTTTTCTGGATGGATACTTTGGCAATAACCAGATAGAAATCGTGCTAGAGGACCAAGAAAAGACAACTTTTACTTGACCATTTGGAACCTTTGCTTTCCGTCGAATGCAATTTGGTTTATATAATGCACCAGCCACATTCCAAAGGTGCGTGATGGCCATTTTTTCTGATATGATCGAGGATTTGTTGGAGGTATTTATGGATGATTTCTTTGTTTATGGTAACAATTTTGATAAATACGCTGACCATTTAGCCAAAGTATTGAAGTAATGTGAGGACACCAATCTGGTGCTAAATTGGGAAAAATGTCACTTCATTACAACTGAAGGCATTGTCCTTGGCAATGGTATCTCTTGTCAGGGCATTGAAGTTGATAAAGCAAAGGTAGAGATTATCGAAAAGCTACCCCACTTACCAATGTCAAGGGAATAAGGAGTTTTCATGGCCATGTCAGATTTTATCGATGTTTCATCTAAGATTTCTCCAAAATAGAAAAACCTCTCTGCTCCTTGTTGGAGCAAAATAAAAAGTTACTGTTTGATGATGCTTGTCTAGAAGCATTTGTTGAAATTAAGCAATAGTTAGTGCAGGCACCTATTGTTGTCGCACCAAATTGGCCCCAAGTGTTCGAAGTGATGTGTGATGCGAGTGACTACGCTGTAGGTGCTGTGCTTGGACAACGCAAGGACAAGGTATTTCATACAATATATTATGCTAGTAAAACTCTGACTGAAGTAAAGGTAAATTACACAACACAAAGAAAGAGTTACTGGCAATAGTTTTTGCATTTGACAAGTTTTGTTCGTATCTTGTTGGCTCAAAAATTACAGTTTATACCGATCATTCTGCCTTGAGATACCTCTTTGCCAAAAAAGATGCAAACCCAGACTGATTAGATGGATCTTGTTATTACGAGAATTTGATGTTGAAATTAAAGATAAAAAAGGATCGGAGAACCAGGTAGAAGACCACCTATCTCGTCTGGAATCTGAAAGTGAAGATGGGAATACGTCACAAATTGTCGATGCATTTTCAGACGAGAAACTATTCTTTGTCGACGCATCTCCATGGTATGCAGATGTCGTCAATTATTTAGTCTGTGAAAAGTTAACGCTGAGTGCAACTAGTTACCGTAAGGACAGATTTCTTCGAGATGCTGCGAAATACCATTGGAATGAGTCATACCTGTTCAAGGTATACGCTGACAATATTATTCGTCGTTGTGTTCCTGAAGAAGAGATTCTCTCTATCCTGAAGCATTTCCATGATGCTCCTTATGGAGGACATTTTGGTGGTGTTAGGACTGTAGCAAAGGTCCTTCAGTCAGGATTTTATTGGCCGACATTGTTTCGAGATGCCCATAATTTCGTTTAGCAATGTGATAAATGTCAGCGTACCGGATCCATATCTCGACGCAACGAGATGCTTCAACAGCCTATCATGGAGGTTGATCTTTTTGATGTTTGGGGTATGGATTTCATGGGACCATTTCCCAATTCTTTTGGAAATGTTTATATTCTGATCACTGTCGACTATGTTTCAAAGTGGATTGAAGCAATAGCAGTTCCCAAGGATGATGCTCGGACAGTGTTAAAGTTCTTTCACACATACATCCTTGCATGTTTCGACACGCCTCGAGCATTAATATGTGATCAAGGCACTGACTTCCATTGTAATCAAGTGGCGACAACGTTAAAATGTTATGGTGTGAAGCATCGCATGGCAAGCACATATCATCTGCAAACAAATGGCCAAACTGAAGTATCTAATCGACAAATTAAAAGTATTATTGAAAAGGTGATTAATCCATCTCGACATGATTGGTCTTCGCGACTAAATGATGTATTGTGGACACTTCACACAGCTTACAAAACACCATTAGGGAGGTCGCTGTATTAGCTGGTTTTTTGTATATCCTGCCACTTGCCTGTAGAACTTGAACATAAGGCCATATGGGCAATTAAGCAAGTGAACATGGATTATGATGCTACTGAGCAGAAGAGATTGTTAGACATTTCGGAACTAGAGGAAATTCGACGAAACACTTACAAGAATGCTGCCATTTACAAGGAAAAAACTAAGAGATGACATGAAAACATCATTTTGCGACGACAATTTTTTGCTAGTCAGTTGGTGCTTTTATTTAATTCACGTTTAAAACTGTATCCAAGTAAATTATGCTGCAGATGGTCAAGTCCTTTCGAAGTTGTCGAAGCATTTCCACATGGTGCGGTGACAATCAAAGATTTAAATGACGGGCACCAATTTAAAGTGAATGGCCAACAATTAAAGCACTACCTCAGCCCAGACACTAACTAACAGATCGAGACCATTAAACTGGTCACATTTTCTTAGAATATCATTGCAATTTTTTTATTTACTTCTGTATTTTATTTTCTTTTAATTCTCTTCTTTATTTTTCTGTAGGAATAAAAGATATCCTTTTTGTCGACGCACAGAAACTCAACTTGTTGATGCATTTCATTGCTGACTCATCTAAGAATTTCAAGAAAGAATCACGTCGATTGATTCACCCTGATCCCCAACCATTGGATCGATCCAAAAAAAGGACAATCTGTGTCCTCGAATTTATTGGATGCAGACACAGTGTCCTTTCACAGTAGTGGCAATCATCACGCCTCTTCATCTTCATCTTCTATAAATTACCCTATTCTGCCGATGGTGCTTTTCACGCTCACATCCACCATTTTTGCTGCAATCTTTCTTTTTCTTCAACCTTCAAAATTCCTGCAAGTTCCATTTTCTTTATTTCATATAACTATAGCCAAAAATCGAGGTTTCAAAGCCCCTTCAAAACCAGTCGCTGAATCATCTACGGTGATGGTTCGTAACGTCGACCAGCTAACAACTATAGAGCCAGTCCTGTTCTTAACCAAAGCGGCTAAAGACAATTTCCATGAAGTTATGCTGAAGTGAAACTGCCACCTCGAGCAGGGATTCCAGTTGTCCCCACTACTAACACTGGGGAAGCAAGTGGTCAAAACCATTTCGTGCTTGGGATGGAAGGAGTTCTGCGACCATCCTTGGTAAGACAATTCTATGCCAACCTACTTGATCAGGACCAGGAGTTTATCTTTTTTCGTGAGGGATTGATGCCATAGGGCACTAACAATATAAATGCCCTCTACAATATTACTGAGGGGGAGTATGAGCATGTCAAGTTTCTAGAGAACTTGACAGAGGAAGGTGCTAAATTACTGCTGAATGATTTATGCATCGATGGTGTTGTTTGGACTGGAAACAATCCAAATAATTATACAATGCATCGCCATTTCCTCACAGTCCAAAGCAAAGTTTGGTTTCACTTCATCAACTGCCGTCTCTTACCCTCTACTCACAGCACTACAATAACGCTGGATAGAATGTGTCTAATACATTCCATCATAAAGGGTCGCCAGATAGATGTCGGGGCAATCATCCACCAAGAACTTGTAGAGTCTACCATGAAACAAACATGAATTTGCTATTCCCTTATTTGATTATGCTGTTATGTAGACAGAGGGGTGTTGTGCCTCGTGAAGGAGAAGAGTTTTTGGAGAATAAAGGCCTTATAAATGATGTCTCGGTGGAGAGAATGACGAGGGGACAGGAAACCCTTATTGTAAAGGAAGTTCCATTGAAGAAAGAGAAAGGCAAGGCGAAGAAGAAAGACAAGGAATCCCATGCGCCCACAGATCCTCAACTTTGGAGGAAGATTACTGAAATTGAGCAGCTCGCTAACTGAATAATACAATTTGTGCATTAAGATTCCAGAAAATTCAAGTTGTGAGAATATTGATTGTGGTGACATTTTTGCTTGTGACTTTGTTAATTTTTGTTTACTTAAGGACAAGTAAAAACTCACGTTTGAGGGTGTGATGGTATTACAAACGACATATATTTTCTCCCTAATTTAGTGTTTTAATTGTCTCTTTTGTATCTCATTTAGCATGCATCATAAGCATTTTATACTCAGTTTTCATATTTTCTAATTCATTGCTAGTTAGTTTAAATTATTGTTATTTTTATCTATTTTTGTACTAATGTCGATGCAAGCAGCCAATATATTGGGTCTTAGAATTGTCAGCGCAAGATCAGCTCAGAAGATCAATATTGATAGAATGCAGTCACAAGATTAGATTGGAATTGCAGCCAAAAGATGTCGCCGCATTGAATTTGAACCTCAAATGAGTAGACTTAAATTGAATTTATATTTGGAAGCACCAACACAGGAATATCACAGGTGTTGCGGCAATAACAATATTAAATTGCGCCTAGCAGTATAGCGACAGCCTACAGATCTCAGAAGAAAACATGTAATCTGCATGAGTGCACAACTGTACTCTAACTAACTTTGACAACTGCAAAATCTACATCTAGATCTAAGAATGGAGGCTAAAACCTGCTACATTTTGAAGGCTATAAATAGACGAACAAAGAATGAAGAAATTAGCAAGAGCTAAGGGATTAAATTCTATAAATTCTGTGTGATTTTGGAGATTTGAGCTGGAAATTGAGAAGCTGATAAGCAAGTCTGCAGTCACTTCTGACGAGAAGGTGCTTGATGCAAGGCAAGAGGAACAATTAGGGAGTAGTCTTAGTAGTCTAGATATAGTAAGCTTCGATTGTACTCTTTAATTCTTCTTTAATGATGATGGATTTTGATAACATTAAATGAATACGAGAGTGTCTTTTAATGCTAGATTACTTTGATTCTTATTTTATGCTGCTTAGTTATTTATTCTTGGATCTAACCGCTTTAAGCATGAGAGTGAAATTATAGTCTACCGACATCGAGAAATGAGGTGTCAGGTTGGGTTAACAAGTGAGTTAGGCGAGGCTGCTTGAGACTAGATTCCAGTTACTTGTTCTTGAATGCACAACATTGCGCACACCGAGAGATGGAGTGATTGTGGGTATTTAAGTCTGGATTAAATAGATAGATGTTATTGGTAAGAACTCAAAAGAACTTTATTGCTGCGACAATCCATCTATACTTTACCTTGTCGACGCATCTAGCGTTGCAACTTAGCAGAATCAGTGAACCATTTCTACCCTTTAAACTTGATCACTTTCCATTTTATGCATTTAAATATTCAGCACTCAACACTCAACACATTTGATTTACTTTCAGTACATTGACATTCAAACACCTGACATTTAATTCTGATTGCGCTGACATTAACAACTAATTTTAGTGTGCAGATCTGACTTAATTACACTGACATCATTACTTACAATTGCCTTAGTTTCAGTATTAATTGCTCCGGCAGTTAACATCACGAACTCGTTCCTCGTGGGATCAATATCCGATAGAATTGTCTATCAACTATACTTGCATCGACGTGTGTTCGCTTGCACATTTGCTGTGACGTAAAAACACCGATCAAGTTTTGGCGCTGTTACCGGGGACTGGCTTTTTTTGATGTTTAGTTTTGTTGTTGCAATTAAATCCACTTACTTAATTATTGATCTTTACTAATCTGTTTATTCTTTTTGTTGTTTTCTTTTCTAGTTTTACAAAAGTTGTATGTCCACAAGGAGAAATCCTAACAATATAGTTAGTTTTGATCCGGAGCTTGAGAGGACATTGAGGAGAAGGCAAGAGCAAAGAAGAATTGCTGGAAATAACAACTTACCACCAATACTGGCACAAAATGAAATTCCTCTAGTGCTGCCACAAGCAGATAATAATAATTTACCATTACCACAAGAAGAACAAGTACAAAATAGGACAATAAGAGACTTTGTTGTACCTATTCTCAATGATCTCCAACTAGGGGTTGTGAGACTAGCTATCCAGGCTGGTAATTTCAAACTGAAACCGGTGATGTTTCAGATGCTCAACTCAAATAGGCAATATTTTGGTTTTCCTCATGAAGATTAACGAGAACACTTAAAATCATTTTGTCTTATTTGTGCATCCTTTAGTCAACATGGTGTCCCTGATGATGCTTTGAAAATGCAATTATTTCCTTATTCGTTGCAGGGTAAATCGAGAACATGGTTCTTGAGATTGCCGATAGGATCAATTACATCTTGGAATGCATTAGCAACGCAGTTTGTTTTACATTTCAATCCGTCGATAATGAATGCAAGGTTGCGCAATGACATTACTGCATATCATCAGCTCGATGATGAGAATTTACATACAACATGGTAGCGTTTCAAAACATTGCTTCGACGTTACCCAATGCGTGGAATTCAATAAGAGACCCAAATAGAGATCTTCTACAATGGTTTGAATGCTCAGACAAGAAATCTTGTCGACGCATCGGCTAATGGTCCATTGTTGGATTGTACCTACAATGAAGCTGTAAGAATTCTAGAGAGGATTGCTTAGAACGACTATCAATATCCAATCTCTCGTTCTGCATAGGTAAAAAATAATGTTGGAGTTCTTGAATTAGATGCTATATCTGCTTTGTCTACGCAGGTATCCTCATTGGCCAATATCATAAAGAATATTAAGGGAACGAATGACGTTGCTCCTATTCAAGTGACCCAGCAATTGGATGCATCGATATTTTCAAGTGAAATTTGCGGTGACAACAATAGCTATGAGGACTGCCCACAACTTGCAGAAAATGCTTTCTACGTCAACAACATCAAGGGAGGTTCATTTGGTAAGTCATACAAAAATCGATCTCAACAACCTTGGGGGAATCAAAATGCTTCCACATTCAGATATTGAAATTCTTCAAATCAAGAGGGTTATAGACAAGGGAGTTACAATAATAACCAACTATAGAATTATCACCAGAATTCTCAGATAAATTCTCGTTCTGACTAGATGCAGTCACATAGTCAGATGGAATCACATAGTCAGATGCAACCACAATCACGATTACAGCCATAACAGTCTGTGCTGCCACATATGCAAGGATAGCATCATCAACATCAACAGCAGTAATTTTTTCAACAAAAGGCAAATCCTATGGCTGCTCTTGAAGCAATGATGCACGAACATATCACAAGAACTGAAGCTATAGTGCAAGACAACTCTTTTTCCATTCGAGCATTGAAAACCCAGCTCGGGCAATTGGCTTGAAGTCTCAGCACCAGATCACCAGGCTCTCTTCCTAGTGATATTGAAAATCCAACGCAGAGGGGGAAGGAGCATTGCAAAGCAATCACGCTAAGGAGTGGTAAAAAAATGGTGGGACTAAGCAGCTTTAACCAAGACCATGTCGACGCATCTATTTCACAGCAACAAGAAAAGAATGTAGTTGAAGGAAGTCAAGAAGAAATCAATGCTGAGGAACCAACTGTAAGGCCATCCATACCTGTAGTTTGCCTAACAAAGTTGTCAAAGCAACAACCAATGTCGATACCATTGAGTTATCCATAACAACCCACTGTTACAATACCTTTTCCATTCCCACAACGATTCAAATAGTAAGTCCATGATAAAGAATACCAAAAGTTTGTTTCTACTTTGAAACAATTGCACATTAATATACCTCTTATAGATGCTCTTATATAGATACCCAGCTATGGGAAATACATGAAAGAGCTATTATTGAAGAAAAAGAATTTGTCTGACATCGAGACGATTGCGCTCACAGAGGGGTGTAGTGCTGTGCTAACAAATAAGTTGCCGACCAAGATGAAAGATCTTGGCAGCTTCACAATCCCATGCTCCATTGGGAATCATTACTTAGGTAAGGCCTTATGTGATTTAGGAGCAAGTATTAACCTGATGCCTTTGTCTACTTTTAAGAAATTAGGAATAGGTTCGATGAAGCCCACTACGGTGACATTACAACTGGCGGACAGGTCTTTAGCACGACATGAAGGCCAAATTAAAGATGTTCTTGTCCAAGTTGATGAACTCGTGTTCCTTGCTGATTTTATAATCCTAGATTGTGAGGCAGATAAGGAGGTACCTATTATTTTGGGACGCCATTTCTAGCAACGGGGCGCACACTTATCAACGTGTTCAAGGGAAAACTTGTCATGCATCATAATGATGACCATGTAACCTTCAGTGTGTTTGAAGCATCTCTGTCTGGACCTAAAGAAAAATGTCATCACATTGATGTGTTGGACGAAATCATTATGGAAGAGTTTAATGATAGAAGTTCAGCAATGTCAGACGACGATGCAGCGACATCCACCGATGAAATCCTAGATGAATGTGTCGACAAGGAGGAGGTTAACAATTGTGAACTGCACCAGAATTGGTAATTGGAATCTTTAGATTTTTCCAATAGGACAATCCCAATGTTTAAACCATCTATTAAGCAAGCTCCTACCTTGAAGTTGAAGCCATTGTCATGGTATTACAAATGACAGATTTTCTTCCCAATTTAGTGTTTAAATTGTCTCTTTTGTACTTCATTTAACATACATCATTAGCATTTTATACTTAGTTTTCATGTTTTCCAGCTTATTGATAGTTAGTTTAAATTCTTGTTATTTTTATCTATTTTTGTACTAATGTCGATGCAAGCAGCCGAAATATTGCGTCTTAATATTGTCAGCTCAGGAACTCAGTCTAGGAGCCTAATGCTGAACAATTATAGCTACAAGATCAACTGAATATTACAGAAAAGAGATGTTACCGCATTGAAACTAAACTTCAAATGAGAAGAATCAAGCTGAATTCACAGATGGAAACACCAACGCAGGAATTTCACAGATGTCACTGCATTACAATTTCAAAATGCGTCCAGCGATATAGCGACAATTTGCAGATCTGTGAAGAACATACTAGAACTGCGTGAGTGTACAGCTGTATTTTAACTAATTTTGACAGCTACAAAATCCAAATCTAGATCTGAGAGAGAAGGTTGAATCCTGCAACATTTTAGAGGCTATAAATAGACGAACAAAGAAGGAAAGAAATCATCAAGCGCTAAGGGATTTAATTCTTAAAATTCTGTTTGAATTGGAGATTTGAGCTGGAAATTGGAGAGCTGATGAAGCAAGTTTGCAACTGTTTCTGATGAGAGGTGCTTGATGCTGAGCAAGGGAACAATTAGAGAGTAGGCTTAATAGTCTAGAGATAGTAAGCTTTGTTGTACTCTTTAATTCTTCTTAAACGATGACGAATTTTGATGATATTAAATGAATACGAGAGTATCTTTTGATGTTAGATCATTTTGATTCTTATTTTACACTACTTATCCATTTACTCTTGGATCTAGCCGCTCTAAACACGAAAGTGAAATTACAGTACACCGACATCGAGAGATGCGGTGACAGGTTATGTTAACAAGTGGGTTAGGCAAGAGTTGCTTGGGACTGGGATAAAAACCAGTTACTTGTTCTTGGATACACATCGTTGCTCGCACCGAGAGGTGGAGTGATTGTATTTGAGTCAGGATTAAGTAGGGAGCTGTTATTGGTAAGAAATCAAAGGGACTTCATTGCAGTGACAATTCATCTATACTCTACCTTGTCGGCGCATCCAATGTTGCAACTTAGCAGATTCAGTGAATCATTTCTACCCTTTACACTTGGTCACATTTATATTTCATGCATTTTAATATTTAGCATTCAACACTCAACACAATTGAATTTATTTTCAGTATACTGACATTTAATCTGTGAAGTTTAACTCTAATTGTGTTAACATTGATTGACTATTTTAGTGTGCAGATGTGACATATTGCACTGACATCAGTACTCACATTACATTTAATTTCAGTATTGATTGCTCCGACATTTAGACATTAAGAACCTATTCCTCGTGGGATCGATATTCGATAGATTTGTCTATCAACTATACTTGCATCGACGTGTGTACGCTTGCACAATTGTTGTGTTGTAAAAACACCAATCAAGTTTTGGCGCCGTTGCCGGGGACTGGCATTTGTTTAATGTCTACTTTTGTAGTTGCAATTACTTCTACTTACTTAACTTTTAATTTTTTCTAGTCTGTTATTATTATTTTAATTGTTTTCTTTTTCATATTTTTAATTGTTGCATGTCCACAAGGAGAAATCCTAAGGACATTGTAAGGTTTGATCTGGAGCTTGAGAGAACACTTAGGAGGAGAAGGCAAGAACAAAGGAAAATGATTGGTAACAACAACAATAATAATTTACCACCAATGCTGCCACAAAATGACATTCTCCTAGTGCTGTCACAAGATTTACCACCACTACGCCCACAAGAAGAGCAAATACAGAATAGGACAATAAGAGTTTTTATTGTGCCTATACTCGATGATCTACAACTAGGGGTTATAAGACCAGCTATCCAGGCTGGTGATTTTGAATTGAAACCAGTGATGTTTTAGATGCTCAACTCAAATGGGCAGTATTCAGGTTTTCTGCATGAAGACGCATGAGAACATTTGAAATCATTTTTACTTATTTGTGCATCCTTTGGTCAACACGGTGTCCCTGATGATGCCTTGAAAATGTAATTATTTCCTTATTCATTGCAGGGAAGAGCACAAACATGGTTCTTAGGATTGCCGACAGGATCTATCACATCTTGGAATGCGTTAGCAATGCAATTTGTTTTGCGTTTCAATCCACCGACAGTGAACGCAAGGTTGCGAAATGACATTACTACGTATCATCAGTTGGATGATGAGAATTTACACACAACTTGGGAGCGTTATAAAATATTGCTTTGACGTTACCCAATGAATGGAAATCAACAAGAGATCCAAATTGAGATTTTTTATAATGGTTTAAATGCTCAGACAAGAAATCTTGTTGACGCATCTACAAATGGTCCATTATTGGATTGCACATATGATGAAGCATTCGAATTCTGGAGAGGATTGCCTAGAATGACTACCAATATCCAATCTCTTATTCTGCACAGGTAAAAACTAACCCTAGAGTTCTTGAATTAGATGTTATTTCTGCATTGTCAGCCCAGGTATCCTCACTGGCCAATGTCATAAAGAATATGAAAGGAATAAGCGATGTTGCTCCTATACAAGTGGCCTAGCAATTGGATACACCGATATTTTCCTGTAAAATTTACGGCGATAATCATAGCTGTGAGGACTGTCCACATCATGCAGAAAATGCATACTATGTCAACAACATCCGAGGGGGATCATTTGGTAACTCATACAACAATCGTTCTCAACAACCTTGGGGGAATCAAAATACTTCCACATACAGATATGGAAATTCCTCAAATCAAGGGGGTTATAGGCAAGTTACAACAATAGCCAAATGCAGAATTATCATCAGAATTCATAAGTAAATTTTCGTTCTGACCAGATGCAGTCACATAATCCAATGCAATCACAATCGCGATTACAGCCACAACAGTCTGTACCACCACAAATGCAAGGACAACATCACCAGCATTAACAGCAGCAGTTTGCCCAACCAAAGGCAGATCCTACGGTAACTCTTGAAGCAATGATGTGCGAGCATATCACACGAACCGAAGTAATAGTGCAAGGAAATTTTTCTACTATATGAGCATTGGAAGCTCAGCTTGGTCAGTTAGCTTCTAATCTCAGCAATAGATCACCAGGTACTCTACCTAGTGATACTGAAAATCCAACGCAAAGGGGGAAAGAGCATTGCAAAGTAATCACGCTAAGGAGTGAAAAACAGACCGTAGGGCTAAGCAATTCTGATCAAAACCATGTCGAAGCATCTACTTCACAGCAATAAGAAGAAGATATAGCTGAAGGAAGTCAAGTAGAAATCAATGCTAAAGAACCAACTGTAGTACCATCTCTGCCTACAGTCTGCCCAAATAAGTTGTCAACGCCACCATCAATGTCGATACCACCGAGTTATTCACAACAACCCACTACCACAATACCTTTGACGTTCTTACAACGATTCAAAGAAAAAGTCTATGACAAAGATTACCAAAAGTCTGTTTCTACTTTGAAACAATTACATATTAATATACCTCTAATAGCTGCTCTTATGCAGATACCTAGTTATGGGAAATACATGAAGGAGCTGTTATCAAAGAAAAAGAAATTGTCCAACATCGAAACGATTGCGCTGACAGAGGGGTGCAGCACTGTGCTTACAAATAAGTTGCCAACCAAGATGAAAGGTCCTGGCAGCTTCACAATCTCATGTTTCATAGGAAATCATTACTTAGGTAAAGCTTTATGTGATTTAGGAGCTAGTATTAACCTAATGCCTTTTTCTACTTTTAAGAAATTAGGAATAGGTTTGATGAAGCCCACTAATTTTAACTGCATTTCCATTAATTTTGTATATCTATTGTCAGTGCATTGGGGACAATGCAAACATTAAATTTAGGGGGGAAGCTAATGTGACTTGGAAATGCAACTACACCTTTTTATTTGACTTTTATTTTGTTTCTTTAGTAATGAAAATTGACAAAATTTCAACAGAAATGTGCCCACAAATTTTTATTTTGATGCGTAATTCTTGAATTGTTTGAATGCTGATGTGGAATTGGATGAATTTGAATGAATGTTGAGTCTGCTATTTTGGAGTGAATAATTGAAATTGTTTTAGTAATGGATGGATAGTATTGGCGTTGAATCTTGAACCAATTGATCAGTACAGCGACATTGTATGAATAAAAGACACTCCAATATGAGTGCATTGTGACTTTTAAGGAAGAACACTTCGCTGTAGACAAAGAAAAGAAAACTTATCTAGCCAAAGGCTATAACTGTAAGAGTGTGTGTCGGTGCAATTACATGCCTCCTAGGGGTTTGTTGCACCCTATCGTTACTACTCAGGAACAAAGGTAGAGTAATGCAATGACATCTTTCAGTCACTTACAACAATGAGAAAAAGAAGAAAGAAAGAAAAATGAGAATAAATTACTGAAATGGTTCAAGGAAGGTTAAGATTCAATGCATGATACTAACATTGATGAATTGCAGTTTCAAGTTGTTTATGTCTGTAAATTGTCGGCGCATCATTCTATTATATGAATGCAGTTTAATCATTAGAAATTTAGAGAATTCAAGTTGTGTGAATAATGATTGCAGTGATATTTCTAATTGCTACTTTGTTAATTTTTGTCTACTTGAGGACAAGTAAAAACTCAAGTTTGGGGGTGTGATGGTATTTCAAATGACATAGATTTTCTTCCCAATTTAGTGTTTAAATTGTCTCTTTTGTACTTCATTTAGTGTACATCATTAGCATTTTATACTTAGCTTTCATGTTTTCCAACTCATTGATTGTTAGTTTAAATTCTTGTTATTTTTATCTATTTTTGTACTAATATCGATGCAAGCACCCGAAATATTGCATCTTAATAATGTCAGCGTAGGAACTCAGTCTAAGAGCCTAATGCTGAACAATTGCAGCCACAAGATCAGCTGAATATTACGACAAAGAGATGTCGCCGCGTTGAAACTGAACTTCAAATGAGAAGAATCAAGTTGAATTCACAGATGGAAGCACCAACGCAGGAATTTCACAGATGTTGCTGCAATTACAATTTCAGAATGCGTCCAGCGATACAGCGACAATCTGCAGATCTATGAAGAACATACTAGAACTGTGTGAGTGCACAGCTGTATTTTAACTAATTTTGATAGCTGCAAAATCCAGATCTAGATCTGAGAGAGAAGGCTAAATCCTGCAAAATTTTAGAGGCTATAAATAGACGAACAAAAAAGGAAAGAAATCATCAAGAGCTAAGGGATTTAATTCTAAAAATTCTGTGTGAATTGGAGATTCGAGTTGGAAATTGGGGAGCTGATGAAGCAAGTCTACAACTGCTTCTGACGAGAGGTGCTTGATGTTGAACAAGAGGAACAATTAAGGAGTAGGCCTAGTAGTCTAAAGATAGTAAGCTTCGTTGTACTCTTTAATTCTTCTTAAACGATGATGGATTTTGATGATATTAAATGAATACGAGAGTATCTTTTGATGTTAGATCATTTTGATTCTTATTTTACCTTGCTTATCCGTTTATTCTTGGATCTAATCGCTCTAAACACGAAAGTGAAATTGCAGTACGCTGACATCGAGAGATGCGGTGATAGGTTAGGTTAACAAGTGGGTTAGGTGAGAGCTGCTCGGGACTGGGATAAAAACCAATTACTTGTTCTTGGATACACATCGTTGCTCGCACCGAGAGGTAGAGTAATTGTATTTGAGTCGGGATTAAGTAGGGAGTTGTTGTTGGTAAGAACTCAAAGGGACTTTATTGTAGTGACAATTCATCTATCATCTACCTTGTCGACGCATCCAGCGTTGCAACTTAGCAGATGCAGTGAACCATTTCTACCCTTTACACTTTGTCACATTTATATTTCATGCATTTTAATATTCAGCATTCAACACTTAACACAATTTGATTTATTTCAGTACATTGACATTTAATCTCTAAAGTTTAACTTTAATTGAGGTAACATTGATTGACTATTTTAATGTACAGATGTGACATATTGCACTGACATTAGTACTCACATTACATTTAATTTTAGTATTGATTGCTCCGACATTTAGACATCAAGAACCCATTCCTCGTGGGATTGATATTTGATGGATTTGTCTATCAACTATACTTGCATCAACATGTGTACGCTTGCACAATCGTTGTGTCATAAAAACATCGATCACATTGCCAACACATTTAAAGTATGTTTTTCTTGGTGACAACGAGACATTACCTGTTATTGTCAACGCATCCCTTGACGCAACGCAGGAAGCTAAACTCATCACCATTTTGAAAGAACACAAAGGAGCCATAGCCTAGCGCATTGCAGATATCAAAGGCATCAGTCCCTCTTTTTGCATGCATAAGATAAGGCTAGAAGATGAAGGAAAGTAATCAACTGAGCAACAAAGATGACTCAATGAGAAAATGAAAGAAGTAGTGAAGAAGGAAATCATAAAATGGTTAGATGCGAGCATCATATACCCTATTTCTGACAGCAATTGGGTGAGTCTTGTCCAATGTATGCCGACAAGAACGAGTTGATCCCTACTCGCATTGCAACTGGCTAGCGAGTATGCATGGATTATCGTCAACTGAATACGGCCACAAGGAAGGACCATTTTTCGCTACCTTTCATTGATTAGATGCTAGATAGGCTAGCTGGTAAAGCTTACTATTGCTTCTTGGATGGCTATTCTGGATACAACCAAATTGCCATTGCGTCGAAAGATCAAGCAAAGACCACATTCACATGCCCTTTTAGAACCTTTGCTTTCCGACGTGTGCTGTTTGGGTTGTGTAATACGCCAGCAACATTTCAAATGTGTATGATGGCGATCTTTTTGGACATGATCGAGGATTCGTTAGAGGTATTCATGGATGATTTCTCTGTTTATAAACAAAATTTTTGAAAAGATACGAGGATACAAATCTCGTTCTGAATTGGGAGAAATGTCACTTCATGGCAACTGAAGGCATTGTCCTTGGGCATCGGATATCTTGTCAGGGCATTGAGGTTAATAAAGCAAAGGTGGAAATCATCGAAAAATTACCACCACCTATAACTGTCATAGCAATAAAAAGCTTCCTTGGACACGCTGGATTTTATAGAAGATTCATCAGAGATTTTTCCAAGATAGCTAAACCCTTATGCTCACTACTAGAGCAGAATAAAAAGTTTGTGTTCGATGTTAAATGTTTGGACGCATTCACAAAAATAAAAGAGCAGCTGGTACAAGCTCCGATTGTCGTTGCACTGGAATAGACTCAACCATTTGAACTAATGTGCGATGTCAGTGATTTTACTGTGGGAGCTGTACTAGGCCAAAGAAAAGAAAAGGTATTTCATGCTATCTATTATGCTAGTAAAACTCTAACTAACACGCAGGTTAATTACATTACCACGAAGGAGTTGCTAGCAGTAGTCTTCGCTTTTGACAAGTTTCGTTCCTATCTTGTCGGTGCAAAGACTACAGTTTACACGGACCACTCCGCATTGAGATTCCTTTTCAACAAAAAAGACGCCAAACCTAGATTGATAAAATTGGATCCTACTCCTTCAAGAATTTGATATTGAAATCAGAGATAGGAAAGGATCTGAAAATCAAGTAGCTGACCACTTGTCTCAGCTGGAAGTCGAAAGTGAAAATGGGTAGACGTCCCAAATTGTCGAAACATTTCCTAACGAGTAATTGTTCTTTGTCGACGCATCGCCTTAATATGCCGATGTTGTCAATTACCTTGTATGTGGGAAGCTACCTATGGGTGCTACTGGTCACAAAAAGATCAGATTTATACGTGATGTTGTGAAATATCATTGGAACGAGCCATACCTATTTAAGGTATGTGCCGACAATATCATTCGTCGCTGTGTGCTTAAAAAAGAAATGATGTCAATCCTGCGACATTGCCATGACGCCCCTTATGGAAGCCATTTTGGTGGAACAAGGACTACTGTAAAGGTCTTACAGTCAGGATTTTATTAGCCCATATTGTTTCGAGATGCCCACAACTTCGCGCAATGATGTGATCGCTATCAACGTACTAGATCAATATCTCGACGCAATGAGATGCTCCAACAACCTATCATAGAGGTAGAACTTTTCGATGTCTGGGGGATTTACTTTATGGGACCATTTCCAAATTCTTTTGGGAATGTGTATATCTTAGTTGCTGTTGACTATGTCTCGAAGTGGATCGAGGCAGTTGCGGTGCCAAGAGATGATGCTCAAACAGTGTTAAAATTCTTTCACACTTATATTCTTACAAGATTTGGAACATCGAGAGCATTGATAAGTGACCAAAGAACTCATTTCTATAACAACCAAGTGGCGACAGCATTAAAAATGTATGGTGTGAAGCATCGTATGGCTACTACGTATCACCCACAAACCAATGGGCAAGCCGAAGTATCCAATCATCAAATCAAAGGAATACTCGAGAAGGTGGTTAATCCATCTAGAAAGGATTGGTCTGCGCGGCTGCATGACGCATTGTGGGTGCTTCGCACTGCATACAAAACCCAATCGGGAATGTCGGCGTATCAACTAGTGTTTGGTAAGTCTTGTCACCTGTCAGTTGAGCTTGAACATAAGGCCATATGGGCAATCAAGCAGGTAAATTTGGACTATGATGCTACTGGAAAAAAAGAGTGTTGGACATCATGGAGTTAGAAGAAATTCGACTCCATGCTTATGAGAATGCCGAAATATACAAAGAAAAGACAAAGAGATGGCATGATAACATCATCTTTTGTCGACAATTTAGCCCTGGTTAGTTGGTACTTTTATTTAACTCACGTTTAAAATTGCATCCAAGAAAATTACAGTCAAGATGGTCAGGCCCTTTCAGAGTTGTTGAGGCAATCCCAAGTGGTGCAGTGACAATTAAAAAACTGAAAGATGAATAACAATTTAAAGTGAATGACCAACACCTTAAGCATTATGTGAGCCCAGATGTCAAAGAATCAAATGAGACCATTAATCTGGTTACATTTAAATAATGTCAACACATTTCTTTATTTACTTTTATTTGTTTCACTTTTCTTTGCGTTATTTTAAATTTGTTGCAGAAATAAAGATCGTATTTTTGTCAAAGCATTGAAGCACGTATTATCGACGCATTCTACGATGAGTTAGCATTTTTTTTCAGCAAGAATCGCGTCGATTGATTTCTTTCTCTCCCAGCCATTGTATCAAACGAAAAACTACAATCTGCAAAGCCTAGGAATTAATTGCTGCAAACGCAATGTTTCCCCGTAATTTTTCCAATCATCACACCTAGGTTATAAAACCTCCCTCTTGCGGTTGCTTTTTCTCTTCACAACCTCCATTGTTACTACAACTCGTCTTCTTCATTACTTTCATCCTTTCCTTTCTGTTATCAAAGCAATCATTTCTATAACTTCTCTAACTTTCTTTTTCTTTAACAATGGCAAAGACCCGTGCCTCAAGAAACACTTCCAAAACCCCAACCAAGAACACCCTAACCAATTTTACTATGGCTCTATCCACAACACCACCCTCATCTTCAGGCCCAATCTTATTCCTGATGATTGCAGCCAAAGAACGCTACCAAAACACCATGTTGAAACGTAATATCCACCCCGAACAAGGCCTACAGCTTTCTCCACACCAGGCTCTGGGTAAGCATGTTCATCGTACCATAAGCCACCTGGGGTAGGAATTCTTTTATGAGCATCGTTCTGGTTATTCCCTTACATTGGTTAGGGAATTTTATGCTAACTTGGTAGATCAGGACCAAGAATTTGTTTTTGTACGAGAGGGGCTTGTTCCATGGAGCGCTGCATAGGTGAACGTGTTGCTAAGGATCTCGGAATGGGTGGACGACCACACACCATTTATGCGTCATTTGAACGATGACTGTATGGCACAGATGATAAAGGACCTATGCATCGAGGGAGCCACATGGACTGGTAATGGCTTCCACAACTATAAAATGCACAGAAGGTTCCTTACACCTTTTTGCAAAGTCTGGTTCCATTTTATCAACGGCCGCATCATGCCTTCAACCCTTAGCACTACGGTGACATTAGACCGTATGTGTTTACTACATTCTATTCTACACCATTGACACATCGACATCGGTGAGCTCATACACACCCAGATCGCAGAAGCAGCAGCCAAGCAAACTAGTATACTTCCTTTTCCCTCTCTCATTATGCTGCTTTGTAAACAAAAGGGCATTGTGCCCAAAGATGGTGAGAAGGTCTTAAACAATAAAGGTTCAATCAATGATATATCTGTTGAGTGGATGACACGTGGCTAAGATACACCAGTGGCCAAGGAAGCCTCGAAGAAGAAAGATAAGGGAAAGGGGAAAAGAAAGAAGAACGGGCTGATGCGCCCACAGATCCACAATTGTTAAGAAGACTAGCTAGTTCAAAAATCCATCTTGACCGTATTGATATGCATACAATCCGTATTATGAGCGTATTAGACGATCTGGATTACAGGCAGCATATATTTTATGCTTACACAAAAGCCTGGAACGAAGCCATTGTCGCTGCATTACGTAGCATCAGCACCAGACCACTGCCAGATTTCCCAGCATTCCTTGATATCTTCCACCCGATGCACCACTCCTCATCTGACTATCATAGTCCTAATCGTAGGCTTACTCAAATGCTAACAAGAATTCATATATCTGATGATGAAGAAGATGAAGGGCATTCAAAGGCTAAGGAGGATTGCTATCGCAACATTGCTGATTTATTCGAGGATGAGTTATCTAATAGTCTAGGCGTAAATATGGCTGAACGAGAGGCTGTTGTGGGCAAAGATGTCGACGCAGTAGTGCAGCATGTAGATGACAGTGTGGATCAAAGAGATTCCCAAATGAAAGAGAAGGAAGAGGAAGAGAATATGAAAGAGAAAGAAGAAAAAGAACCTACCGAGGTGCAGGAAGAAAAGAAGAAGATGCCCGGATAATGATTGTTGAGGATATGGTGGGGGCATCCAACTCAAACAAAGCTCGACCTGGTGCGAGTCAGGCTGAGGTTGTCACCAACGAGGTAGAGGAACTGAATCCTCTCGCTATTGCGCCCTATGTGGCACCACTCGCAGAAATCCACCCATCAGAGGTGACAATCGATGAGGCATCCACCCAAACCGCCGAGGAGAAGCAATCCGCCGAGCCGGTTGGTTCGAAGGATAAAAAACGAAAAAGGCGCAAGGACAAGGAGAAAAAGAAACATCATGACGGAGGGGAGCGCCCGAAGAAGAAAAAGAAGAAAACAAAGGCAGCCGCTACATCAGCTGCTGATGAATGACTTGGTACTTTTTTTGGTTAGTTTTAATGCATTTTTATTGTCACTGCATTTTATTTTGTCACTGCATTCATTTTGTTAACTTAGTTGCTTTGTAGTTGCATTTTCATCATGTCTATATACATATTGTCAGTGTATTGGGGACAATGCAGGCATTAAGTTTGGGGGGAGATAATGTGAAATGGAAATGCAATTACACCCACATATTTAAATTTTACTTGTTTCTTTAGTTAATGAGAATTTATAAAATTTCAACAAAAATGTGACCACAATTTTTTATTTTTATGCATCATTCTTGAATTGCTTGGGATGCTGATGTGTAAATTGGATGAATGTGAATGAATAGTGAGTCTTCTGTTTTTGAATGAATGATTGAAATTGCTTCAGTAATAAGTGGATAGTGTTAATGTTTGAATCTTGAACTAACTGATCAGTTGCAGCGACATTGTATTAATAAAAGACACACCAATGTGAGTGCAGTGTGACTGTTCAAGGGAGAACAGTCCACTGCAGATTTTAGAAAACTCATCTAGCCAAAGGCTGTCACTGCAATAGTGTGTGTCAGCGCAATTACATACCTCCTGGGGATTTGTTGCACCCCATCGTTACTGCCTAGGAATGAAGGTAGAGTAATGCAATGACATATCTCAGTCACTTGAAAAAGGAAAATGAGAAAAAGAAAAAAAAAAAAGAAAAGAGAAAAGAAAAGAAAAGAAGAAAAAAATGTTTGCTATAAATGTTGTATTGGTTCAGGGAAGATTAAGATTCAATGCATAATACTAACATTAATGAAGTTGCAGTTTTAATGATTCATGCCTATAAATTGTCGGCGTATTAATCTATCATATGAATACAATTTGTGTATTAGGATTTCAAGAAATTCAAGTTGCGAGAATAATGTTTGCGGTGACATGTTTGCTTCTGATTTTGCTCATTTTTGTTTACTTGAGGACAAAGTAAAGACTCAAGTTTGGGGGTGTGATGGTATTACAAATGACATATTTTCTCCCTAATTTAGTGTTTTAATTGTCTCTTTTGTATCTCATTTAGCATACATCATAAGCATTTTATACTCAATTTTCATATTTTTCTAATTTGTTGCTAGTTAGATTAAATTCTTGTTATTTTCATCTATTTTTGTACTCATGTCGAAGCAAGCAGCCAATATATTGCGTCTTAGAATTGTCAGCGTAGGAGCTCGCTCAAAAGATCAATATTGATAGAATGCAACCACAAGATTAGCTTGGAATTGCGGCCAAAAGATGTTGCCGCATTGAATTTGAACCTCAAATGAGTAGACTCATATTGAATTTACATCTGAAAGCCCCAACACAGTAATATCACAGGTGTCGCCACAATTACAATATCAGATTGCGCCTAGCAGTGCGGCGACAACCTACAGATCTCTAAAGAAAACATGTAATCTACGTGAGTGCACAGCTGTACTCTAACTAACTTTGACAGCTGTAAAATCTAGATCTAGATTTGAGAATGGTGGTTGAAACCTACTACATTTTGAAGGCTATAAATAGACGAACAAAGAATGAAGAAATCATCAAGAGCTAAGGGATTAAATTCTACAAATTCTGTGTGATTTTAGAGATTTGAGCTGGAAATTGGGAAGCTGATGAAGCAAGTCTGCAGTCACTTCTGACGAGAATGTGCTTGATGCAAGGCAAGAGGAACAATTAGGGAGTAGTCCTAGTAGGCTAAAGATAGTAAGCTTCGATTGTACTCTGATTCTTATTTGAGCTGGAAATTGGGAAGCTGATGAAGCAAGTCTGCAGTCACTTCTGACGAGAAGGTGCTTGATGCAAGGCAAGAGGAACAATTAGGGAGTAGTCCTAGTAGGCTAAAGATAGGCAAGAGGAACAATTAGGTGCTTGATAACATTAAATGAATACGAGAGTGTCTTTTAATGCTAGATCACTTTGATTCTTATTTTACGCTGCTTAGTTATTTATTCTTTGATCTCACCGCTTTAAGCACGAGAGTGAAATTGTAATCTGCTAACATCGAGAGATGAGGTGACAGGTTGGTTAACAAGTGAGTTAGGCGAGAGCTACTTGAGACTGGATTCCAGTTACTTGTTCTTGAATGCACAACATTGCTCACACTGAGAGGTGGAGTGATTGTGGGTAATTAAGTCTGGATTAAATAGATAGTTGTTATTGGTAAGAACTCAAAAGAACTTTAGTGCTGCGATAATCCATCTATACTTTACCTTGTCGATGCATCCAGTGTTGTAACTTAGCAGAATTAGTGAACCATTTCTACCCTTTAAACTTGATCACTTTACATTTTATGCATTTAAATATTCAGCACTCAACACTCAACACATTTGATTTATTTTCAGTACATTGACATTTAACACCTGACATTTAATTCTGATTGCGCTGACATTAACAACTAATTTTAGTGTGCAAATCTGACTTAATTACACTGACATCATTACTCCTTAGTTTCAGTATTAATTGCTCTGACAGTTAACATCAAGAACTTATTCCTCGTGGGATCGATATCCGATAGATTTGTCTATCAACTGTACTTGCATCGATTCTATTCACTTGCACATTCACTGTCATGTAAAAACACCGATCACTCGCTGACCGAATGAGCATACGACAAATCAAACTTGTCACGATAGTGGAAGATATGGAGCAGTTCCAGAACTTATTCTATGCCTACACCTGGGTATGGAATACTGTCATTGTCAGCGCACTATGCATCATGAGCAAGCAACCCTTGCTAGAATTTTTAGTGTTTCCCCTATCATCAGGGAGGCCACACCATCAACAGAGAAGGCTGCTTCAGAAGGGAAGACTCAATCTGTCCACTCTCCCCACATGGTCCACATTTCTGATGATGAAAACAAGGAAACACATTCTAGGGATATGGAGGATTGTTTTCGCAATATCACTAGCTTCTTTGAGGATAAGTTTTTAAACATTTTGGGGGGAAATATGGCGAAGAAAAAAGCTACTGCTGCAGAAGAGGAGCACACAACCATGGCCTCTATGGGTGTTAAGGAAGAGGAGGAAGAAGAGAAGAGAGAAAAAGGAAGAGAAGAGAAGAGGAAAAAGAAGAAGAATTTGTCACGACAAATTTATCTAAGGAATTTGTCGCTGCACCTGCCCATGTGGGTACATCTACTGAAGAACTGGCGCCATCTAGTGTGAGTCAAGTCGAGGCCGTAACATCCATCGAGGATCTTAATCCTCTGGCTATTGTGCCTTATGTGACACCACTTGTTGAAATTCATCCTTCGGATGTTACTGTCGATGAAGCCAGCATCCAACCAAACTTGGAGGAGCAATCCACCACCTCGGTTGAACCATCGGAGAAAAAGCGCAAACGCAAAGACAAAAAGAAGCACAAGGAGGAGCGTCACAAAAAGAAAAAAAAGTCCAAATCAACCACATCTTCAGTTGCGACACACTGAGTTAGTTTTATTTTTCAGTACTTTGTTTAGTTGCATGCATCTAATGTAGTTGTCATTGCATTTTAATTGTCTCTGCATTTTTTTGTCAGTGTATTTGCATTATAATTGTATTTCCATAAATATTTGTATAGCATTATCAGTGCATTGAGGACAATGCGGACACTAAGTTTGGGGGAAATATGTATTGCATGGAAATGTAATTACACCCACAAGTTTAAGAATTTATTTGTCTTTTTAGTTGAATGAAAGTATGCAAAGTTATGAAAAATGTAACTACAATTTTTTCATTTGATGCTTAATTCTTGAATTATTTGAGATGCTAATGTGTGAATTGGATGAATGTGATTGAATGTTGTATCCTTCTATTTTTGGATGAATGGTTGAATTTGCAATAGTAATAAATGAGTAGTGTCATTTTTTGAATCTTGAATGCATTTACCATTTACAGCTATGAATATAATTACATCTGCTAATAAAAGACACTCCAATGTGGGTGCATTGTGACTTATCAAGGGGGAACACTCCAATGCAAGTGTTAGAAAAATTATCTAGCCAAAGGCTATCACTGCAAGAGTGTGTGTCGGCACAATTACATACTCCCTGGGGGTTTGTTGCACCCCATCATTACTACCCAAGAACAAGAGTATAGTAATGCAATGCCATCTCTCAATCGTATAAAAAAAAGAGAAAAAGAAAGAAAAATATATATATATGATAAAATATATGTATATATATAATAATAAATGTTGTATTTTTTAAGAGAATTTAAAATTTAAAGCATGATGCTAACATTAGTGAAGTTGCAGCTTTGATTAATCATACCTATAAATTGTCGGCGTAATTTTCTATCATATGAGTGTAATTTATACATTAAGATCCCAGAGAATTTAAGTTGCTAGAATGGTTATTACGGTGATAAGAATTTTGATATGACTTTGCTAGCTTTTATTTATTTGAGGACAAGTAAAAACTCAAGTTTGGGGGTGTGATAACATTAGAAAAGACCATTAAATTCTCCTTAATTAGAGTATAATTTGTTCCCTTTGTATCATATTTGGAATACATTTTCAGCATTATATACTTAGTAATTACATTTTCTAAGTCAGTGTTGTATGGTATTATTTTCTTTCATCTTATCCCATTTGTGCTACTAATGTCGTTGCATTTAGTATCAGTTTTGCATCTAAAGATGTCAGCGTAGGGATCCCTCTTAGAAGATCGAAGTAGGAAAGCGTTCAGAGCTGTCACCACAAGTTTGACGTAAAGGTGCACCCAAATATGTCACTGCATGAATACTTCCAGATTGTAACAAGAACTTTACACTACTAACATATCCAGAAGCACCAGCGCATGAGATGTCAAGTTGTCACAGCGAATAAAAATATAAATTTGTGTCCAGTAATGTCGTGACAACTTGCAACTGCCTAATGCATAAACCAGATTTGCATGAGTGTACAGTTGGAGTAACTAACTTGTACAGCTGCAATGAATTTAGATCTAAGAAAAGAAGGATACTTGTACTGGCCAGTGAAAATAAATAGAGGAGAGAGAGAGAAGATCAACATCAATCTCGTGAAGAAATTAATTCCATATTTTTCTGAACCTTTCTTAAGTAAGCTGCATGGAAGCTTAGCTTTCGAGGAGGATGATCTGATGCGACGAGAAGGCAACTACTTCTGACAAGGAGTGTCTAAGTGCGACGCAAAAGGAGCAATTATGGAAGAATTCTAGTAGGCTAGGAATAGAATGCTTCAATTTCTTCTTTAATTCCTCTTGAATGTTGATAAATTCTATTGACTTTAATTGTGTATAAAAATACCTATTAATGTTAGATCTACTTTGATTTCTACTCAATTCTTCTTATCTGTTTATCTTTGGATTTAACTGTCTTAACCACGTAAGTGTAATTTCCGTTACAGTAACTGGAAGGTGCAGTGACAAAGTTAAATTAATAAGCAAGACAACGGAAGTTGTTTGAGGCAAGAAGGAATTCTGGCCACTTGTTCTCAATTGCAAGGCATTGCTAGTACTGGAAGGTGTGGTTAACGTGAGTGTTTGGGTCTTTGGTAAACAGGGAAGTCGAAGGTAGTAAGATCTCATTAAGATTAATTGCGGTGACAATTTATCTACCAATTACCTTGTAGTCATGTTTAAGTGTTTGCCAACTTTCCAAGTCAAGGACCCCCCACTTCTTTACACTTGTTTTACTTCTTTAATTTTCTCAATTTCCATTCACAAAACATCTTCAACATTCATTTTATGTTCTATTAAATTGCTCTGACAATCTGTATTACAGTTTTACAATATTTGCGTTGATAGTTTTAACTCTTTTATTTGTGCAGTCTTGACTTAATTGCACTGACATTACTCCTGACAATTCTTCTTATTTTAACTACTTTTGCTTCGACAAATTTAAGCAACAAGAACACTATCCTCATAGGATCGATATCTGACAAACTCACATCTGTCTATTATACTTGCATCAACAGTATCCGCTTGCACATTATTACTGTGACGTTTATAGCGTGATCACTCATTCGAGCCCAGACAGAGTTTAGCTCATACAAGCCCAGATAGAGTTTAGCTCATTCGAGCCCAGAACAGAGTATTGCTCCTTTGAGTTAGAGTCCGGAATATCCAACAAGTCTTCCATCTCGATCCATGCTCAAGAGTAAAATCAAGATAAACATAACTACAATTATCAAATTGAAAATTTAATCGTACGAACTTACCGGACTAGTTTGCAGTTAAAACTTAACACTAGGGACTATTTTACGATTTTTCCTTTTTCGCGATCCATTGCACGTTCTTGATCTATTGCAATAAATCATTCAATTATCTCATAAAATCATGAAATTTAAATCATTTGATGCATTTAAGTCCTTTTTGTTAATTTACAAAACTACCCTCAACTTAGCACTTTTATTCAATTTAGTCCTTAAGCCTTAAACATGCAAAATGATCATTTTTCTTTCAAACCCACACCAGAAGAATACTCAAGGAACCCCTTAAAGCCCTATCATACAATTATTCATATCAAGTACAGTATTTTTATCCTTTTTAATAATCTAGTCCTCAAACCCTAAAATCATAAAAAAATCACTTTACAAAATCATCAAAAATAACATCCAAGCTTATAAAACTTCCTTAAATTTCCAAGAACTAGCTTATTCATCAATGGAAAAATTTATAACATTTGACAGATTTACAAATTAGTCCTTGGGTTAGCTAGATTAAGCTAATACGGACTCAAAAACATAAAAGTTACTAAAAAAAGATTTGCTTACCCAAATCAAAGCTCCAAAGTAAGAAAATGTAAACCCTATTTTCCCCCTAGCTTGGCCGTGTGCAAGGAAGAAGAAGAGAAAGATGATGAAAAATAACATCTTTTCTTCTTTAATTTTTTTTTGTAATTTTTAAATCGTTTATACTTAAGCTTAATCAATCATTTCTAACTTTAATTAATCTCTTCATATAAAATTAAATAGCATGGTAATCTACTCATTTAACCTTTATTGGTTATTTACTTCTTTGGTCCATCTAATTAAATGATCCAACTTTTGTAACTTCTACAGTTTAGTCCTTTTCACTTACTTCATTACCTTAACGATAAAATTCTTTAACCAAAATTTAATAGGACACTAATGACATCATAAATATTAAATGATTAATATCTACAACCTGAATTGTTGAAGTTGTAGTCTCGAAACCACTATTTTTGACACCACTGAAAATTATGTTGTTATAGTTATTATCTTATTTTTAAGAACAAATCTTGTGTGATTAAGGACTCATTTGGTCAAGAGCTAGTAACAGTAGCTATGAATGACAGATGTTTTATTTTTTATGTGAATCAGTTAGATGTGAAGGCTTATGCTAGTTTAGCTGATGAATCATGTTTATGGCACAAAAGGTTGGGGCATGTGAATTATAGGTCACTTGGTTTGTTGCACAAGATAAACCTAGTTGAATACATGTCTAAGGTAAAGGTTAAAAATGAAGTTTGTGAGGTTTGTTAGCTTGGAAAGCAGGCCAAATTGCCTTTTCCAGTCAATAAGGCATGGATAGCTCAAGAAAGGCTTCAATTGATCCATACTGGCATTTGTGGACCTATGAAGACTTCTTCACTAAGTGATAGAAGGTACTTTGTGTTGTTCATTTATGATTGTACAAGGTTTTGTTGGGTGAATTATCTAAAGCAGAAGTCAAATGTAGCTGATTTCTTTTGTAAGCTTAAGGCCTTAATTGAGAATTAAGCAAGTTGTAAGTTGAAGGCTTTGAGATCAAATAATGGCACTAAGTATGTGTCACAAAAGTTTCAAAAAATTTGTGATAAATTTGGAATTCAGCATCAGTTGACCACCATCTACACACTACAACAGAATGGTGTTCGTGAGAGAAAGAATCGAACAATTCTTGATATGGCCAGATGCTTTTTGTTTGAGAGCAAAACACCTAATAACTTTTGGGTTGAGGCAATAAATACCTCTGTGTATTTACTCAATAGACTACCAATAAATGCAATCAAAGGCAAAATACCATTTGAAGCTTGGTTTAGACACAAGCCTACTGTCTCACACTTGAAATTGTTTGGCTGCATATGTTATACATTTGTCCCAACTGAGAAGAGAACCAAGTTGGAAAAGAGGTCAATGCCTGGAGTTTTTGTTGGTTATAGTAACACAAAGAAAGGGTACAGGGTCTTTGATTTATCTACAAAAAGGATTGTTGTGAGTAGAGATGTAAAGTTCAATGAAGGTAGTAGTTGGAAATGGGATGGAACAGATGCAAGCTTGCTTGAACAAGATCAGCAAGACCATGACCTGCAGTCTGTTGAGGATGAAGTTCACATTGAGGAAGAGTTTGATTGCGTGCCTATCAAGGGTACAAGGTTTATCACTGAAATCTACAAAAGATGTGATCTGACCATTGTGGAACCTTCTAACTTTGATGAAGCTGCAAATGAAAACTACTAGAAAGAAGTAATGCAAGTAGAAATGGAAATGATACACAAGAATGATACATGAGAGCTAGTTGATAGACCAGTCCAAAGTAAAGTTTTTAGTGTAAAATGGGTTTTCAGGACCAAGCATAATACAGATGGGTCACTGAACAAGCATAAAGCAATGCTAGTTGTGAAGGGATACAACCAACAATATGGTGTTGATTTCGAATAAACCTTTGCACCAGTTGCAAGGTTGGACACTATAAGGCTATTATTTGCCTTAACTGCTCAAAAGTAATGGAAAGTGCACCAATTAGATGTTAAGTATGCATTTTTAAATGGTTTTCTCAAGGAAGAGATCTTTGTTGAACAACCTGAATGGTTCAAGAAACTTGGTGAAGAGCACAAAGTTTATAAGCTCAAGAAGGCTCTTTATGGTTTAAAACAGGCTCTAAGGGTCTAGTATGACAAAATTGATACCTATCTGTCAGAGCTTGGATTCAAGAAAAGCATTAGTGAGTCTACTCTCTATGTCCAAAAGGTTGAAAATCAAACCTTGTTGATAGTTTCACTCTATGTGGATGATTTACTTATGACTGGAAGCAAGAAGGAACTGATTAATGAGTTTAAGAAGCAGATGCAAGACTTGTTCAAGATGTCTGACTTAGGGGAGATGACTTATTTTCTTGGTATTCAGGTTACTCAAACACAAGATGTAATCTTCATAAGACATTAAGCATTTGTCTCTAAGATTTGATTGAATTTTGTATGGAAAACTGCAAATCAGTGAGCAATCCAGTAGCACAAGGCGAAAAGCTCTCCAACAAGGGTAACTTTGAAAAGGTAGATGAAAACGCGTATAAGAGCCTTGTGTTAGACAATATACAGTATATAAAAAATTTTAAATATAATTTAAATTTAATAATAAATTTAAAAACAAATAATAAGTATACTTTACGTAGTATTTGATGGATTGTAAATAAAAATATGTTGAGGCCTGTATAAACAGTCTCCTTAAGAAAGATTCACCCTCTCCTAGGTGCTAAAGAATTTTTGGACATCTACCTCCCAAGATAAAACAACGATCAGTTACCAAAAGAAGCACAACTTTTGTAACAGGTGAATGCTAACCAAGCCTCCTCTGTCACCAAAACAGAATTGGAATTTTTTAGAGAATTTTGAGAGAGAGCAAAAGTGTTTCTTTCAACTTGATATATAAAATGAAAAGAAGAGAGGGCCATTTATAATGAAATTTTCATGAAACAGTTACATGAAATTTAAAACAAAACATTATGAGGAGAGTTACAAAACAATATTTTGTAGGTTACAGAAATGGTGAGTTACAAAAAAAAACAAATAAAGCTATGTAACTGCCTTTGGAACACTAAATGACAGTTCTGTTGAAGAGGAAAAATATTTAAATGGGTTAAAAATTTTGGTAGGCCCAGTAAGCTTTGACCGGTCTAAACATTTTGCATCGCCTACATCGTGCAGGTGCACCCCTAACCAGTTTTGGTTTGATCGGTACCCCCTGCGCGTGAAGGAGAGCTTTGGTTTTGTCATTTACTAACCAACATGTTGTTTTTAGCTTATAAACCCTTCCCATATACCTCACTTTTAACAATATGGGATATGAGATTTTAAGCACCATTTTTCTTGAACAATCATTGTCATGTAGCTTACTTTGAGCTTCAATTTCTCATTCATTACTCAACCATTTTGAGCATATTATATATCATTTTAAAGGTCTCATGGAGTAAAATATAATAATAAATTTTATTACTTAAAAACTCCAATTTTACCCATAAATAATATGCCTCAAAGTTCCCTAGTAAAAATTATTTTCCAACAATCCCCCACATGAATGAAATTGAAAGATCAATGAAATTCATTGACATAGAGTGATTATAGAGTTTTCAATAGATATTTGCATAGGATAGGTAGGCATCAACCCTTGAACCTTCCCTTGTGAAAATATATTTACTTTACTGGCTGACCAGTAGACACGATATCCTTAAACTATTCTGTCTTTGGTGTAAACGATGATAAACCTCACTCAAATTCCTCCTTGGAAAGGTTTTTGATTCTCATGGGTATGTTCATTTGTCCATGAACATCTCCTGTTTCTACAAGAGTTTTAGAGAACTATGCCTAGTAGTCTCCTTGAAGTGGCCTCACTTCACTCTCACATAGGTGACTTATGTTGTTCGGCTCATCGAAACTTACAATGGTCATTAAAAGCATTTTCTTAACCTTTTACACATTTTTAATCACTATTATCATCATAGAGATGGACTTAGAGTAATAACCCCCGCAGTAACCTTACAAGGTCTATGCAAGTAGGTTGTCCCTTTGAACCTAGATTTTGGGATCTCTAGTCAACTATGTTAGGTTCTCCTTCACATAGCGCCTTTAAATGTTCATGGGATTTAACTCCATTCCTTTCGATGTTTCATCAATTGATCTAAATTTAATCCTTTGGTTAATGGATCTGTAATGTTATCTTTTGATTTTATAAAATCAATAGAGATAACCTCATTTGAGATCAATTGTCTAATAGTATTATGTCGATGACGCATATGTCTCGACTTACCATTATACATCACATTCTGTGCTCTACCAATTGTAGCTTGATTATCATAATATATGCATATTGTGGGCAAAAGCTTTGGCCATTCAGGAATATTTTTCAAGAAATTTCGTAGCCATTCAGCCTCTTCTCCAGATTTGTCTAGAGCTACAAACTCAGAGTCCATTGTGGATCTGGTTATAATCGTTTGCCTTGAGGATTTTCATGACATGGCTTCTCCTCCTATTGTGAAAACATGTCCACTTGTGCTTTTAGTATCTTGAATATCATATATCCAACTAGCATCGAAAAATCCTTCTAACACAGCAGGATCTCTGGAATAATGCATTCCGTATTCTCGAGTATATCTGAGATGTCTCAGTACCCTCACAATTTCTTTCTAATGGTTTTCCCCTAGATTGCTCATGAATTTGCTTAAATTGCTCACAGTGAAAGCAATATCTGGTCTAGTACAGCTCATAAGGTACATTAGACTGCCTATGACCCTTACATATTCCACTTGGTCAACACATTCACCTTTGTTTTTGGACAATGTTGGCTCGTATCTATAGGAGTTTTGGCTACACCAGAATCATCTTCGCTATATTTTCCAAGAATCTTGTCCACATAATATGACTGAGTCAATATGAGACCTTCAGATGATCTCTTGATTTGGATGCCCAAAATCACATCAACTAGTCCCATATCTTTCATGTCAAATCTTAAATTTAACATGTCTTTGGTACGTTTTACCATGTTATCATTACTTCCAATAATGAGTACGTCATCGACATATAAACACAGGATTACATACCCATTTACAGTGGTTTTGACATACACACATTCATCACACTTATTAATTTTAAATCCATTTGTCATCATGACATTGTAAAAATTTTCATGCCACTACTTTGGTGCTTGTTTAAGTCCATACAAAGACTTCACCAATCTACAGACTTTCCTTTCTTACCTTAGAGTTACATGACCCTCAAGTGTACCATGTAAATCTCCTCATCAAGGTCTCCATTTAGAAAAACTATTTTAACATCCATTTGATGTACTTCTAGATTCCGCAAAGCGGCAATTGCAAGTATCATCCTTATAAACGTTATTCTTGATACATGAGAGAATGTATCAAAGTAATCAAGACCTTCCTTATGTTTGTAACCTTTTATCACCAATCTGGCCTTGTACTTATAAATCATTCCATCTACTTTTATTTTCCATTTGAAAATCCATTTAGAATTTAATGGTTTAATTCCCGGAGGAAGATCCACTAATTCCCACGTATGATTTTGCATGATGGAATCAATTTCACTTTTAATATCATCTTTCCACAAAGTGCTTTCAGAAGAGCATATAACTTCATTATAAGTTTGAGGTTCAACCTCTAGGTTAAAAAATCTGTTCCAAAAGACTTTTCCACCCTTGCCCTTTTACTCCTTGGTTCTGCCTTAATTTCAACCTTTTGTTGAACATCTTGACTATTTTCATTAATAGTATCTGAGGTTTGTTTCAATGAACTTGAACCAATATCCCTAGTCTTACATGGGAATATACTTTCAAAGAATGAGGCATTCTTTGATTCCAATATCGTATTCTTGTGAATTTCAGGATTCTTTGATTCATGTACAAGAAATCGATATGCATTGCTATGGTGTACATAGCCAATAAAATTACAATCCACCGTTTTAAGACCTATTTTCATTTGTTTTGGTAATAGAGCTATTACTTTTGCAAGACACCCCCACACTTTCAGGCAGCTACAGAAAGGTTTTCTACCTTTCCATATCTCATATGGTGTCTTGTATTTTTTCTTGCGAGGCACTTTATTTAAAAGATAATTAGTTGATAGAACAACTTCCCCCCACATGTTCTGTGATAACCCAGAGCTTACTAGCATTGCATTAATCATTTCCTTTAAGGTTCGATTTTTTCACTCTGCTACTCCATTTGATTGAGGAGAGTATGGTGGTGTCACTTCATGAATAATACCATGTTGTGCGTAATATTCACCAAATGGTTCAACATATTCACCATCACGGTCACTTCTTACCATCTTAATTCTTTTATTAAGTTGGGTTTAACTTCCTGCTTGTAGAGAATGAATTTTTATATAGCGTCATCTTTGCTTTGAAGCAAATATACATAAAAATATTTTGTGCTATCATCAATAAAAGTAATAAAATATTTATTCCCTCCTCTAGTTTGAACAAACTTTAAGTCACAAACATAGCTATGTATTAAATCAAATGGTTCTGTATTTCTTTCAACAGTTTGAAGTGAAAACCTTGTTAATTTTGTCTTAACACAAGTTTCACATTTATGATTATAATTAATGTGAAATGAAGGAATGTGCTCTAAGTTAATTAATCTTTGTAAAGTATCATAATTAACATGTCCAAGCCTATCGTGCCATATATTAAATGACTCAAGCATATAAATAGAAGAAGAAGCATTATTCTTATTCATACTTTTAGCTTTTACAGATATAGTATTGAGTTTCCACATACCATTCAATACATATCCCCTTCCCACAAACATTCCCCCTTTAGACAACACTATTTTCTAGGATTCAAATACCATCCTAAACCCATGCACACTTAGGAGTGTCCCAGAAACAAGGTTCTTACGTTTGTCAGGCACATACAACACATTTTGAAGCTTCAGTTCTTTGCCAAAAGTCATATTCAAAATAACATTCCCTTCCCCTTGATCTTAGAAGTTGAATCGTTGTCCATATTGAGCTTCTCTCCTTTCTCACAAGGAACCATCTCAGCAAAGGAGTCTTTATCTCAGTAGATATGATGTGTGGCACCAGTATCAAGCCATCATTCTCTTGGGTTTGAGTCAACTAAATTGACTTCAGAAATCATAGAATAGATATCAATTTCAGACATTTCTCTCGTGTAGTAAATTTATGAATTTGTTAAACGTCAGGAATTTAGTTAGAAACTAAAAACCAAAAACAGAAACACAGCTTTTGTTAAACGGGAGGAATTTAGTAAAATTAAAAACCCAAAACAAAATTCCACATGGACTAATATAAAACACAATAATGAACAGCGCACCAAGTAGGTTACTTTGAAAGAGAGGTGATGCACTAGGCACGCTTAAATATCAAGTCTTTCAAGAAATCAATACTAGACCTGCACTCCCAAATTGTTTTTCAATTATCCGTACATACTCGCCTTTGAGGATCTGTCTTAAGATTGTTAGACAATAAACAGTATATAAAAAAATATAAATATAATTTAAATTTAATAATAAATTTAAAAACCAATAACAAGTATTCTTTACGTAGTATTTGTAGATGGATTGTAAATAAAAATCCGTTGAGGCCTGTATAAACAGTCTTCTGAAGATAGATTCGCCCTCTCTTAGGTGCTACAGAATTTTTGAACGTCTATCTCCCAGGATACAACAACGATCAGTTACCAAAAGAAGCACAACTTTTGTAACAGGCGAATGCTAGACAAGCCTCCTCTATCACCAAAACAGAATTGGAATTTTTGAGAGAATTTTGAGAGAGAGCAAAAGTGTTTCTTTTAACTTGATATATAAAATGAAAAGAAGAGAGGGCAATGATAGTTTTGTTGAAGAGGAAAAATATTTAAATGGGCTAAAAATTTCACTAGGCTCAGTTAATTGAATCTCCTGCCCAGGTATTATTTCGAGACGTTCTGTTTATGAACCTCTTCAAACAGGACTTATTGCTATTGATTCGATAATCCCTATAGGACGTGGTCAGCGAGAATTAATTATTGGGGATAAATAGACCGGTAAAACAGCAGTAGTCACGAATACGATTCTCAATCAGTAAGGGCAAAATGTAATATGTGTTTATGTAGCTATTGGTCAAAAAGCATCTTCTGTGGCTCAGGTAGTGACCACTTTCCAAGAAAGAGGAGCGATGGAGTACACCATTGTGGTAGCCGAAACGGCGGATTCCCCAGCTACATTACAATACCTTGCTCCTTATACAGGAGCTGCTTTGGCTGAATATTTTATGTATCGTGAACGACACACCTTAATCATTTATGATGATCTTTCCAAGCAAGCACAGGCTTATCGCCAAATGCCTCTTTTATTACGAAGACCGTCGGTGCTCTGACCAATTGAACTACAATCCCAGGGAAATAAATAAAAGTGTACAACATAGATAGTCTTATGATTTCATTCAAGCCATTTTCTATTTAGATTTTAGATTCGAATCGCCAGGTTGTAACAAACAAAGGCGCGAGTGATATATTGATATCCATACAGGTATGCACTTTGAGTGAGAGCGACGCAGATTACTAGTTACTAGGAATCCTTTCGTTATTGCCAAATAAATCGATCAATAATCAATTTGAAAATGAAAAAAAAAAGTCTTTTTTTTTGTTTACTTTACTCTTTTTCTTTTCATTAATCTTTCTATTTAATGATCCTGATATGAATCTAGAGCGTTATCAAGGTCATAATTTATGGGAACAACTAAATAAATAGAACAAATAAAAAACAAATAACGGTAGGAATGGTCAAAAAATTGGACTTTTTAATTCTTCCCTAATTTTTTTTGTTTGGCTTTTCTGGAAAACAAAATACAAAAAAATGGGCATTTTAGGTTATGGCGGATCAGCGAATTATTGGGTAGAGCTGGATTTGAACCAGCATAGAAATATTGCCTATGAATTTACAGTCCGTCCCCATTAACCGCTCGAGCATCGACCCAGGAAGAATCAATTCTAGGTTTATTAAGAATCCATGATCAACTTCCTTTCGTAGTACCCTACCCCCAGGGGAAGTCGAATCCCCGCTGCCTCCTTGAAAGAGAGGTGTCCTGAACCGCTAGACGATGGGGGCATACTTGCTTGACCGCGACCATACTATGCTCATAGTATGGGCAGTTTTTTGAAATTGTCAATATAATGGAATGACTAGAGCCGAAAGCTTTTTCCATCTTTTATGATTTTCCATTTTTGATTCACGATTTATACTCAGTAAATCATTCATTTTAATCGCCACTCTATTCGATATAGAAATAAATTAGATAAATTCAATCTATTATATAAATATTATATTTATTAGAAATAAATAGATATTATAAAAAGAAACTAGATTATATTAATAATACAAAGTATAAGATCAGTGATTGGTTTAACATAAACATAAACATAAAAAGGGAGGTAACCTTCATTTTTTCCACTTTCATTCAACCGGTCTGAACATTTCACGTTGCCCACATCATGCAAGTGCACCCCTAACCCGTTTTGGTTTGATAGGCACCCCTTGCGCGGGAGGGAAAGCTTTGATTTAGTCATTTACTAACCAATATGTTGTTTTTAGCTTATAAACCCTTCCCATATGCCACACTTTTAACAATGTGGGATATGAGGTTTTAAGCAACATTTTTCCTGAACTATCATTTTCATGTAACTTACTTTGAGCTTCAATTTCTCACTCATTACTCAACCATTTTGAGCATATTATATATTGTTTTAAAGCTCTCATGGATTAGAATATAATAATAAATTTATTATTTTAAAACTCCAATTTTACCCATAAATAATATGCCTCAAAGTTCTATAGTAAACATTATTTTCCAACACCTTGTAGGTTGTCTACTTATGTATGCAGACAACCTTCTATCAAGGTTTATGCATTATTGCAATGTTGCTCATTTCAAGGTAGCTAAAAGTGTCTTGAGATATGTCAAGGGAACCTTAGACTATGGGGTGAAATTTGTGAAAATTAAGGAGCTGAAACTGGTTGGCTACTCAAATAGTGACTAGGTAGGTTCTGTTGATGATATGAAGAGTACATCAGGCTATTTTTTCACTTTAGGTTCAAGAGTCTTTTGTTGGGGTTCAAAGAAGCAACAGACAGTAGCTCAATCAACAACAGAAGCAGAGTATATTGCAGCTGCTGCAGTTGTTAATCAAGCCATTTGGCTAAGAAAGTTGTTAAGTGATATGAATGAGAGGCAATGTGAAGCAATTGAAATCAAAGTTGACAATCAATCAGTTGTTGCCATAGCAAAAAAAATCATGTGTTTCATGGCAAAACCAAGCATATCAAAATAAAGTATCATTTTGTAAAGGAAGTTGAACTATCAAAGAAAGTCAATTTGATCCATTGCAGTTCAGAGGTTCAGTTTGCAAACATTTTAACTAAGCCTCTTTCCAGTACAAAGTTTGAATGTTTGAGGAAAAACATTGGTGTTTGCTGCTGTTTTTCTCTTTTCATCATCAAATTCTTTTGTGTTTTGATCTTTTGTTGTTAAAACTCAACAACTATTTTAAAAGCATTGAATATGAATGAAATATTTACATTAGGGGATTTACCATATGTGTACTTCTTTCTGTCGTATAAATATAAATGAGATTATCTTCTTTGTGCCCCTTTTTCACCTTGTGTCAGTACCTTAGGCCTGGTTTCCTGGAACTCGACTTAAATCCGTTGATTCATGCGGTCACCTTAAAATTAAGAGCCGGCATCTAACATGTCTTGAGTTCCAATCCCGATATTTATAACCTCTTCCCTTTCTAGAGCTGTAGCCTCCTTTGTATTAGAAAGAAAGTTTGATGTATATTAATGAAGCTCTATGTGAATGTAATTAGTATTACATACACAATGGTGGAGGAAAAGACTATCAACTAAATTTTAAGACATAAAACTGTAAAGCCTTTTGTGGGAAACATACAAGTCAGTAGCTGATACAATGTAAAACTCGACATCACATTCCCTGCATTTGAATCAAGCTATATATCATCAGTTTATATATATATCCTTCACTTTATAAAGAAGCCTACTTTTTAATGTGTTTGCTTGTAGAAAAGAATAGCACAGATCGAACTCTGAAATGGCTGCTTGATTTGAGCCCTGAAATTTACTTTTCCAGAAAGCATCCAGACTTGAGAATGCTAGTGGATAATGTTAATCCACGCTTTAGGCTTTTGATCGCTCATTTACATTATAATTCAGTTTGAATTAGCTGTTTGTGGTGTATGAAGACATTGTTTTACCTTTTTAGCATTCTGAAAAGCTTGCCTAGATTATGCTACTCGGATTCTTCATTTCGTAAAGTATTCCTATCCGACATATATGTCTGAAACATATTCAAACATGCGTTTGAAGGTATAGTATTGTCCTCCAAATTTATGAATCCGACACTCACCCTAAATCTGGTGTCCATAGGTAAATGTCAGTGTCATATATTGCAGCAGCTGTAAAGAAAAGAAGTTTTTGGGGCTGATGACACTGTCAAATGTTAAAGAGTTTCTTCATTGGTACAAAAGCTTGAGTAGTCGAATTTTCATTAAGTGTTTTTGAACTTGAAATTAGTGTACAAAAGCTTGAGGCCCAGGTTTTAAGTCCATCGGAAGATTAGATGAAGAATTGAGACAAATTGTAGGCGAAAACAAGGAGTTTGGAGCCAATGCATAGCAATTCGACACCCCCGCCACAACCGATGTCCCAACCCGAGAAAGGAATGAGTTACGTTGGTGCCCCTGCGCCAAAGCACCCTATGCCAATTTCGACGCCCCAACGTTGAGTCACCCCATTTCGACTTGAAGTTCCGCGTTTTGATCGTGTTTCAAGGGTGTTTTGGTCTTTTTATGGGATTTATGACATAAATCAAGTTTTTGCAATCTAGTTGAGGTAAACTCCCTTTTTCTGGTCAAAAGTTTTATTGATTTAATAAATTTGTGAGACTTATTTTCTCCATAATTCTTCTTTGTACTTCAGTATTCATGCCTCTCTTGTTTTAATTACAATAGACTTATTCAAGAATGTTGGTTATTTGTTTAGCAGTAGACTTATTCAGTGATGGCTGATTTGTTAAGCTCGAAAGTTGGTTAATATTCAAGAATGTTGTAGACAATAGTAAACTTCATAGCCAATGTGTCCCGAGAGGTTGATAAGCCATTTTTCTTCAGAGTAGGTCTTGGAACCCCAAACCTCCCAAGGTCCTAATAGAAACCAATTTTAGCTGCTGTTTATAAACCGTTAACAGTTATAACTGAAAAAGAAGCTATGTATCTATCTGCTTTCATTTTGTTTATATATATATATATATCCGAGGAACCATTCATTCCCATTTCTGCTTCCCCTCGCAATTGCATTCCCTTCCATCCCAAGAAGAACTCACCAGCAAGAAACCTCAGTGAGTCTTGTTGTTGCTTTTTCTTTTCTCCATTTCCTTACTATCCTTCTCTCTCAACTCTCATCTTCTTCATAACATAACTTTGGGTGTTTGTTTCTTGGACTCAGCAGAACAACCATTCTTATTATGGCTTAGCGGGTAACATTAGATGTGAAATGAATGCTCTACTTATGCCGCCATTGCAGAAACCACATCGTCACCAAGAACAACTTAGTTCGTTACGTAAGAAAACTTACCTTCTTGTAAATGTATTCCCTTAATAAGTTGGAATCTTTTAACATGAAATTGAGGTGCAAGGTTGTTACTTACCAGGTAAAACTTAAGTGTTCCTGCAAGAATACATGCACACTTACAAACTTGAATAAATTTCTTAGGTAACGGGGATGGTGCCTGGATATCTCTGCAATAATGTGTAAGATACTTAGTTATTCAAGAACACAAACTACATTAATTCCATTGAGTAATAAAGAAAAATAATTACAAATTAATCTTTGCGCTTGATTGATATTTATAGTGTCAATGGGGATGGATCCTCTACGGACTTGGCGATATCTCTATGATTTACCAGCGCTGAATGTCCGTTGCAATGATTGCCGCAGACACATTGGCGAGAGATTTCTGTGTATGCCTTTATACCTCTAATAAAATGAACAAATATACATTTTCATCTTGCGTTT
Source organism: Gossypioides kirkii (assembly GCA_005610355.1). Classification (NCBI taxonomy): domain Eukaryota; kingdom Viridiplantae; phylum Streptophyta; class Magnoliopsida; order Malvales; family Malvaceae; genus Gossypioides; species Gossypioides kirkii. Next base: position 16,314,553 of record CP032245.1, read on the forward strand.
ACTGTTTTCAGTTTACTACAGGGGACCGTCGTTTTTTACTTTATCCGTAAGTTCTTTTTCCCCCTTCAAAAGCAATAAAACAGATCAAATTAGAATCTTGGTTTTTTGAATGAAAATGGATGTGGTTGCAGGGACAAGTTGCTGTATTGGGATAGAAGTCGGTTGCATCCTGCGCCCACCCAAAATGGCACTGCTTGAAAGCGATTTCTACAAGAAAAGCAACTGCTGCTGTGCTGCTCTTCTTTTTCATTTTAGCTTTTTGAATAATCATCCAAATATTGTAAATGTGACATTGGTAGTATAATTGCTGTTGGATTTTATAGCCAAAACCAACGATTTTGCTGTTGGAAACTAATTAAACTCAGCATATTTGTATTTCTTTGTTATAAAAATGTTCATGTGAGGTCTGTTTACAGAATCATTGTATGAGCTTTGTTCCAATCCTTTGTTCTTTTCTTCTTCCTACAGATACAACTAAAGAGATATGTATATTATCTTTATAAGTTGTCATCTTACTTTGAAACAAACTTTTCAGGTAGAAGGAAGGGTGAATAGATTAATCATTACATAACATTACATTGTGTAATAGAGTAGAACAAATATTATAGATTAATCATTGCGGTTGCTTGATATTTGTAGTGTCAATGTGAAGAACGATCCTATATCGACTCGTGGGTTCCTCTTTAATTTTCCAGCGGTGAATGTCCGTTGCAATGGATGCAACAGGCACACTGGCGAGCAATTTGTAACATCTTTTCTATGCCTCTCTTTTCGTTTTTTTCGATGATTTTGTTTATAAACACTATCTGATTATGCTGTCCTTTAATAAGATTAACTTATTTAATTGTCTTGTTGTTTTATGTTTACAAATTGCTCGCCAATGTCCTTGTTGCATCCATTGCAATGGACATTCACCACTGAAAAATTAAAAGCAAAACCAGACGCGATAGATTAGTTTTAATGGTTCTATAAGTAGATTCTAGTCATGGTGGACATTCTTCCTCAAAAACAGGTGATCGACTTCACACTCCTAATTCAGATCCAGTGGCAAGTTCATTTTGATTGGTCACAACACATTCCAGTATTAAACTTTCAAGTCTGAGACACTTGATTAAAGTTAACTTGTTTGGAGCGAATGCAACTTGGTTATAGGAGGAAGTTAATTTATATTTGGTAGTGCACAAGTCGAAGGCTAGACATCTTCTAGCTTCTAAGTACAAATTCTACTTAGTTAATTCCCTACATAATTTAATATAGGCTCGTGACGGTTTTAGCAAAGATGACGTTGTGAAAATACGAGTCAATGTAGAGATTTATTGAGTATTACTTGTATTTCAATCAAACTCTAATTAGTTTAAATTATTTTATTATTATTTCACCTAGAAATTTAGCTTATAAATAAGCTCTTTTACAACACATTAGATATTAGAACTCGTAACACTTTTAGAAAATTTAGTGTTTACGTTTTGAGGGTTCTTTGTTTTCGGATTTTTTCGAGGTTTAGTTTTTATCTCCATTTTTTGTACTTTTTGTTTTTTTTCCGTTATTGTAAAATTATATTTATCCGTGGTTTTTTATCCTCTTTGGAGGGATTTTTTCACGTTAAATCTGTGTTAAATGTCTCAATTCTTCTGCTATTTTTTACTTGTTCGTTGATTAACCAGGTTGATGCCCAATATAAGATTATTTCAACAAAATGTGCAAAAGTTAATGTCCAAATTTTTAATTAAATGTTTATAATTTGACTATTTCACAAATTATAAAGGCATGAAAAAATGACTTAATTGTTAAAGAATAAAATTTACACATATAATTATAAAAAAGAAAAGATTTCCCACGTATGCATTCATCATGTTTATTAACATACTAACATTTACAATATGTAGGAACTAATTTTAAAAATTTAGGAAACATTGTAATAATATATTTATTATTAAAAAAGAATAAACTTTATTTTTATTTTTGTTTTAACTTTTTTTATTTAAGGGTGTAAAACGTCCCTAAACCTTTTTAAAAAAAGCAATTAATCTCTTACCTTTTTTTTTTGCACTCAATTAGGTAATTAAACCTTCAAAATGCATTAAAAATACTCTCAAACTTTTAAAAAATAAAACAATTAAGCCTATACTTTTTTTTTCAATCAATTAGGTACTTGAACTGCCAATATACATAAAAAAAAAAACCCCAAAACCTTTAAAAAAACAACTAAGCCTCTACTTTTTTTGCACACAATTGGATACTTTAACAGTTGATCATTAAAGTTAATTGCCCCTAATTTTTTAGTTAACAACACGTGTCACAAACACGAGGTGACATGTGGCAAAAATATATAAATCGTAAAAATCGTAAAAAAATATATAAAAAGTGCAAAATTTTATAAATTTGACTTAAAATTGATGGAAACCCTATAATCCTTTCCTTGATTTCTCATGACTTAACCAATGTGCATGAATAAACAAGATAAAAGTTAAGCAATGTCGTAAATGATTCAAGGTCAATCTAATTAATACAAATATGGATTCGAGAGCTTTTTCAAGAATATAAAACATTCAGATAACCATTTTTTAAATTAATTTAATGATTTAGATTTTTGCCCTTATACACTTAGAAAAGTTAAGATCGAATACTTGGGACTAACCATCAAAACACCGGAAATCGTATCATGTCGAAGTGCTTATGCCGAAAGACTAATAAGTAGGAGATCCATAATGCACTAAAGTGGTTTTCCTTATGGCACAAACCATGATTAACAATCGTATTTCTTATCATGCGCACGCATTCATCCCATAATTGGTGTAGACACCCAATTTTTTCCAAGATCAATTGGAGGTTCATTTATTCCCTTTAAATATTTGTTTTCTCTTGGGCCCGTTCGAAGCCCACTAGATTTTGGTCAATTAGAGTATCTTTGTTTTTCTTTTCTTTTTGGTCAAATAGAATATACTGGTGTGATTACATGGTAGTATCTGTTCATACTTTCTTAACCATTTGACAATGTACACACATCTTTCACACACAGGCGCTCGAATCCGGGACCCTTAGGATGAACAACATCCTCTTTTCCACTGGAACTATTTGTTGGATTCAAAGGCCTAAATTATTATTATGATTAATACTACTATTATTAAATATTATGGAAACATAACAAAAAATTACAAATAAACAAGATTAAAAAATATTATATATGCATGAAAGGAAAGAAAAAAGGGAGACTATTCATATTCTGATTTTTTTTACAAAAAAAGGTAAGAAAAAATAACAGCAAGGATGTTATTTCTTTTTCTATTCTTTTTTTTTTTGCCATGAACATGTCATGAAGGATCGGGTTTGGGTTCCAATGAAGGAGACGACACCAGATTGTCAATCCTCCGCCCTTAAGAGCCCCAAAAATCCCATTTTTTTCCTTTTGCCTTCTAAAATAAATATTTTTTTAAAGAAAAATAGCATGATCTTGAGAGAATTAGTGATTTTGTTTAAAAAAGGAAGTTTAGATTTTTAAAAATAAAAATTTATTTTTTTAGTAATTTTAAAGGAAAAAATTTAACTTTTTAAAAAAAAAATTTGAATTTTTTAACTATTTCGAAATAAAAGTTTTGATTTTTAAAAAAAGTAGTGATTTTTTTTAAAAAGAAGAAGAAGAAAGTTTAGATTTTTAAAAATAAAAATATGTTTCTTTAGTCATTTTAAAGGAAAAAGGTTAAATTTTTAAACAAAGTTTTGATTTTTTTTTAACTATTTCAGAATAAAAATTTTGATTTTTAAGAAAAGTAGTTTTTTTAAAAAAAGTTTAGATTTTTAAAAATAGATTTTTTTTAATCATTTTAAAGGAAAAAGTTTAAATTTTTAAATAAAGTTTGATTTTTTTAACTATTTCAAAATAAAAGTTTTGATTTTTAAGAAAACTAGTGATTTTTAAAAAAAAAGTTTAGATTTTTAAAAACAAAAATCTATTTTTTAGTCGAGAAAAATTTAAATTTTTAAACAAAGTTTGATTTTTTAAAACTATTTAAAAGTGAAAACTTTGATTTTTCAAAAATATAGTGATTTTTTTTAAAAAAAGAAGAAAACTTTGATTTTGCAAAAAAAATTTCGACCACCATATGCGGCGGCTCCATCACCAGAGTCGAAGAATCGTTGGGCTCTCCGATGGTGGAGCTATGACCAACATAGAAGGAGAAAGAGAAAGAGAAAGAGTTTTTTTTAAATTATATTAAAAATAAAAAAATAAAATAGATTTTTTCTATTTATGAGTGTAAAAATAGGTAATTTATTTCCACCCCAAACTTTTTAAATTTATGAAAAATACTTTATTTTTTGTAGTGTCGTCCTCATTCTCTGGCTTATTTACACAATAACTCTTTTGTTTATTAAAACCTTCGATTTAATTTGAAATTTCAAAATTAAAAACAAATTAATTGCTACATTAGTCCTATGTCTTTTACATTTTTTATCTTTTAGTCCCAAAATAAACTATGTCATTTTGTTTCCATCTTTAATAAGTTTTTATAATTTATATATTTTATGTCAATTATGCATTTTATTTTAATGTTTTATATTTATTCACACTTGTATAATTTTTATTTATTCTTATTTCATCTTTATTTATTTTCATGTCTATTTATATTTATGTTTTTTACACATTCCCCTTACATACATTTTAATATTATTTGTTTATTTTATTTTGATTCTTTTATTGTATTATAAATAATGTGTATTATTGTTATTATTATCATCATCATGTCAAAGTTTTTTTTCTTTCATTTATTTAAGTTTTTGTTTTATTATTGTCCTTTTTGAAAGAGTTTTAGATTTTCGTTAACTTTATCCAATTTAATTAATACTACAACAAAATAGTCCTAAGATGACACTTTTAGGGTGACACTTTTTTAAGTATTGGAATAAACTTGCCAACATACACTTTGGCCAACTTTTTGTATAAAGATTGGGATATGCATGCCTAAGACAACGCTTAAATAAGAGTTGGCTTTATCCAACACTATGTTGACACTTTTGGAACGACACTTTCCTAAGTGTTGGGATAAACTTACCGACATACGCTTTTGCCAACTCTTTTGTATAAGGGTTGGGATATGCATGCCTAAGACAACGCTTAAATAAGAGTCGGCTTTATCCAACACTATGCCGACACTTTCCTAAGTATTGGGATAGACTTGTCGGTATACGCTTTAGCCAACTCTTTGTATAAGGGTTGAGATATTCATGCTTAAGGCAACGCTTAAATAAGAGTTGGCTTTTTCCAACACTATGCCGACACTTTCTTAAGTGTTGGGATAGCAAAGTGTCGGCATAGTGTTGCTGACATATGCTTTGGCCAACTCTTTGTATAAGGGTTGGGATATGCATGCCTAAGGCAACGCTTAAATAAGAGTCGGCTTTGTCCAACACTATGCCGACACTTTTGGACCGACACTTTCCTAAGTGTTGGAATAGACTTACCGGCATACGCTTTGGCCAACTCTTTGTATAAGAGTTGGAATATGCATGCCTAAGGCAACGCTTAAATAAGAGTTGACAAATTAATTTATGTAACAAATATATTCATAAATGATTGACATTAAAATAAGGGAATCCAATGAGTGGCTCAAGTGGAAAAGAGGATGTTGTTCATCCAAGGAGTCTCGGGTTCGAGCGCCTGTGTGTGCAAGGTGTATGTGCGTTGTCAAAGAGTTAAGAAAGTATGAATAGATATTACCATGTAATCACACCAGTATACTAAAAAAATATAAGAGAATAGAACCCCATGTGATGGCATGGTGGTTAAGAGTGTTCACCACCCCAAGTGTGGCCCGGGCTGAAGACGCGTTTGTTTTTGAGCTTTGCCCATGTCATTGACACATAATTTTACTATTTTTTATCCTAAACCCTAAATTAAAAACCTTGAACCGTAAACCATAAACCTAGAACTCCAAACCTCAAACTCATAACATCAAACCCTAAACCATAAACAATAAGCCCCAAACTCATAACTCATAACCAAACCCTTAAACCTTAAACATGAATATTGAACCACAAACCCTAAACTTTATATACTGAACCCAAACCTTAAACCTTGAGGTTTAAGGTTTAAGATTTAAGGTTCAAGGTTTGAGTTTAAAGTTCAGGGTAAAATAATTACCAAAATTATATGTCAATGACATGGAAAAAATTACACAAAAAATTCTAATTTTTTAGAAATTGGTTGCAAAAAAAATTAAAAACATTAACTTATGAAAAAAAACTAAATGATTAAAATTTGAAAAAAAGAAAGATGTTTGTTTATAATTTTAAAAAATTAATTATTCTAAGTAATTCAATTAAAGACAAGGTGTATCCCAACCTTTTTAAGGTTGTCTTAGACAAGGCTTACCCCAACATTTTTTATAGGTTGCCTTAGACAAGGCTTACCCCAACCTTTTTAAGGTTGCCTTAGACAGGTCTATACCAATCTTTTTAAGTTTTCTTTAGACAAGGTATATCCCAACCTTTTTAAGGTTGCCTTAAACAAGGTTTATCCCAACATTTTAAGGTTGCCTTAGACGGGTTTATCCCAACTTTTTTTAAAGGTTGTCTTAAATAAGGTCTACCCTAACGTTTTTAAAGTTGCCCTAGACTAGTTTATCCCAACCCTTCAATAAAAGTCGGCTTATGTTAAATTATGTTGACGCTTTTTTGACTTAAGACAATGCAAAAAAGATTGGCATAGGTGTCACGACACTTTTTTTTAGTTATTTGTTGGGAATTGTATTTATCTTATAATTTAGTATTTTATTGATTCGTTAACCTAGAATTTCTTTATCTTGAACTTTTAATTGATCATAATATAGTAATTTCCTTTGTTTTTAATTTCTTTTCACATAAAAAATTTATTATATTTTGATGCAATGTTGAACAATAATTATTTTGGGTTTTTTTAATATTTTATAATACCTCTATATGACAATTATCAACCCTTAACCCTACTTGTAAAGTCTAAAAACTTCACTAATAATATATTAAATATTTTCCCATAAAATAAATATATTAGCATCAAATATTTAAGCCTTTTAGTTCAACTAGAAGATAAAAACTATAAAAAATAAAGTTCAATTATTTTTTTGACCCTTCTCACCACATTATTCATGGTCTCTTTTCAATTATTTAATGATATTTTAACAATTTTTTCATATTATTGACATATAATTTTGATATTTTTACCTTGAATTTGGAATCTCGAACCTTAAACCTAGAATCCCAAACTCATAATCCCAAACCCTAAAATCATAAATACTAAACCCCAAACTCATAACACATTACCTCAAACCCTTAAACCATAAACATGAATCCTGAACCTTATATCTCAAATATTAAACTTTGAGGTTCGAGGTTTAAGGTTTAAGGTTTGAGTTTAAGATTTAGGGTTTTAGATTCGAGGTATAATAATTATTAAAATTATATATCAATGACATGAAAAAATTGCACAAAAATTTTTAATTTTTTAAAAATTGGTTGCACAAAAATAAAAACATTAACGTATGAAAAAAACTAAATGATTAAAATTTGTAAAAGATGAAAAGATATTTGTTTAAAATTTTTTAAAAAATAATTATTCTAAGTAATTCAATTTAAAAGTAAGATTTAGTCATTAATTTTGTTTTTCTTAATTAGTCTTAAAATTTCATATTTTTCGTAATTTAATACTTAAATTTAAATTTTGTTAAGGTATGATGATATGAAATTTTAATATTGTGTTCTGTCCTCAACTAAAAATTTTAAAATTTATAATCTAAAAAACTAAAAAGAATTATATAAAAAACTAATATTGTGCTATGTCATCAACTTAATTCAAGTTTAAGAATTAAATATTTTTTTGAAAAAAAAGTTCTAAAATTTTGAAACTAATATAAACTAAAAAAAATTTAAATTATTTTGCTTTTTAAAAATAAAATTTATATTATTATTTAGTGTAATTATTTTATGTTTTCTTTCCCCTTTTTCCCCAAATGAAAACCCCATTCCTGATAATAAAGAAAACCAACGTCTGCTGGTAGCATTTTCCTCCAAGATTCTGGCGATTTGTAGTCTTGAAAATTTTAAACCCTGCTAAATTCAAAAATACCACCATTGAAACAAAGCAAGTGATGCCATTCCACTGCTAAATTCTATTTTCCTCCATAACCCAAAAATGGAAGTCATTTTAAACCCTCTTTTTAGCTCACCCACCATTCTAAAACCCACAAATCCGTTCTCTTTGTCGAACATCAACAAAGCTCCATTTTTGCTATCACTCACTCATTTCACGATCACTTCGTTTCCTTTTCATGCAATTCTCTCTACCCCTCCTTCCCGTTTCACTTCTTCTGGTAAGTTAATCTCTTAATCCAACTCTTTTTGGCTACAAAGACGTTCAGGTTTCAATATGTTTTCTTCGACTTTCTGCTAAGAAAAATTTGTGGATTTCATTTCGTTGTTGTTGTGTGTTAATGATTCTTTTGCAATTCTTCTGGTAACTTAACTCCAGCTTCTTATGGTGGTCTCAAAAAACGAATTATCCTATATGTTTCTTGGATTTTTTGGTGAGTTAAAAAATTGTGGGTTTTATGTCATTCATTCTGTGTGTTTGGGTTCTTTTAATTTATTTTGAAAGCATATTAAAATTATTATGTTTTCTATTTTTTCCCTTTTTCATAACCAAGATATCCTTCGCATATGGTTTTACTAAACATAAAGACTAATCTTTCGGCTTCTTGTTGCCTCTCTTGACCCGACTTCTCTTTTTATGAGTGCAATGTGCTACTACCACATCTGTTGGTTACTATGTTTTCTTTTAGCATATTAGAAAGTTTGATATTTCAGCTTACATGTTTGTTATTTGTTTTTAACTTATGGATGATTAACTCAGTTACATATGCAACTTCGGATAGCCAATTGAGTGAAGGAGTAGAAACCAGTACAAGAGAATGGTTAATGCAAGGTATGCTGTATAACTTACTAAATTCCAATTCATATACTTGGGGCTGAAAATTTTGATGGTTTATAAGATGTTGTACTAGGCTAGTACCGTTATTCAAATGGCTGTTTATTATATCCCAGGAAACAATGGTTATCTTCTTATTTAAAATAGTGAGAACCAGTTTGAGTTTTGCTCATTTAATCTTATTTTATGCTTAAAGTATTAAGTTTCTTATAAAGGATATTTTTGTTTTAAATGTAAATCTAACACGTATAGATGTTGAGGTTCTTCTTTGGTTTTATAGTGATTAGTCATTGTTACTGCTGCAAAAACTGCAATTTCAATGTAGATGAAGTTTCAAAGATAGCCATTCTAATGGAAATTGTAGAATCTCTGGTTTGCAAATACTAATAAAAGCATTAAATCTTCCTCTTGTATCTGGTTTAATTACAACTTGATGATCCGAGGATCTTTGGCTATCTAATATTGGCCTTTTGCATAAATGATATGTAATTCATGCCTTAGCCAAGGTCTTCGCTACAGCTTGAAAACATTTACTGATTTTATTATTTTGGAATTTGTTTTGACTGCTAACTTCTATATGTGGTCATGCAACTATGCAGGAGTTATTAGCAATTAAACAAGGGCCTAGAGCTATTGGGTTTTTTGGAACACGTAATATGAGATTTATGCACCAAGAGCTCATTGAGATTCTTAGTTATGCATTAGTTATAACTGTGAATGCCATGATCCTATTTTTTATTTATCCTTTACTAAATGTCACACAACACAATGGATACTTGCTGCAATATTCAAGTCTTACACTTTTTTTTCCAAGAAAATATACACTTTTCCTCCAAGAATTGTTTTGACCTTGCTACTAACATGGCTTGCAGAAAAACCATATTTTCACATCAGGTGCATCAGTACTAATGCAGTTGTCATCAGAGGTGCTTTAAGAGTAGAGAAACCAGAGTTGCTTACAGTAATATTGCCACAGAGCTTGAAGAAACAACCTCCTGAGAGTCAGGAATTGTTGGAAAAGGTATGTGATAATAGCATTTAAGCCATTCTTAAGAAACTTGTTTGTGCCATTGGTTGTTATGGCTTCATTTGACACTGCTAATTCCTTTGCATTTTGTTAGATTTGTTTGTTAATAAGTAAACAAGTTGCTTTTTATATCCATAGCAGATTCTATTGAAAATTCATGACCAGTTTCTTGTAACCTAAGAGGCTATGCTGTTAGCTCAGTTTGCTCAAGCTGTAACATGTTTAGTTCTTGTACTTTTATCTTGTTTAGCTGAATTCAAAAATGTTGCTCGATAACTCTGAATAAAACACAAGGTATTGGATCTTTCAATCTTTAAGTAAAGTTCCAAGCAAAAGGGTTTCACATCTAGTGGAAAAAGAACAATCATTCTTGTATTTTTTTTAATGATGTTTGATTATGGATCTTTCAATCTTTTTGTTTCTACATTTGCCTTCAATCTATCCAATTTGTTCGTTTTTACTTCCATGACCATTGAGGTTACTCATTGGGTTTATCTAGTTCCTGTTGGTCATAGAAATTTGAATTTTGAGATGTCATGTTTGTTGGAGTCCAATTTTGATCGGGTCTAACATTTAAACCAAACCCAAATAAATTTTAAATTTATTTAAATTTAAAATGTCTAAAATATATTTTTAAATTTAAATTTGTTTAAAAGGCCCAAATTACATGGCCCAAACCCAATTCCAAGCCCAATTATAAAAAACCCTTACAAGCCCAAATTACAATATTAAATTACCCAAACCCGAATGGCTTAACAAACCCAATTACACAAAGTCAGAAATCCTAGCCACTTGCTGCTATTGCCTCCCTCCCTTCCAACCAGGTCTCGCCATGTTAGCAATTGCCACCACCACTTGCCACCACCATTTACACCACCGCCACTGTTGAACCTGCACTGCAAAGAAGACAAGACTCACATTTAGTTGAGAAAGACAAAAGAGAATGATTGTAAAACAAGCTATAAAGCCAAATTCAAAAATACTTGTAATGGTTACATGAGATTATTCAAGGCAATACACAAAGAAATAGACATTCTAGCGTTCGAAATCAATACAAAAAAGTTATTCAAAATACACAAGAGATCATATTCGAAATCAATACAAAAGAAGCAAAATATACAGAGCAAGATATTCAAGAGTTAGAGGATTCAAAGCATTCAATTTTTTTTATCAAGGTATAACATTTGAATACACACATATTAATTGTCATTTACTATTCTAATTTCGAAACTTTTCATATTCAAAAACATATATATTATATATTATTTATTATATCTTTTATTAGCATTTATTTCGAAACTTTTAATAAATAAACATAATAAATAAATATATATTAAAAAATAATAAAAGGGCAGTCAGACGGTTTACCTGAACTCATAGTCGTCGTCGTCGAGGTCGAACGGAACCCCTCCGATCTTGTCCATGATCGTGAGAGGTGCTTCGGAAGACAAATCTGAAACAAAAAGAACATATTTCGAAAGTAAAAAGAAAAAAACAATAACAAGGATAGATTTTTTTTAAAAAAAAAATCGAAACAAATCTAAAAAATAATAAAAGGAAATAAGAAAAACACCTTAGATCCAAGGTTTTCAAGCCCAGATTTGGTTTTTAAAGGAAGTTATAATAAAAGGGAAATTTTTTACCTGTCGAACGTCGTGCACGGCGAACGACGACGGTGATCGACGGCGGTGCGCGACAAACCGGTGACCGAAGCTTGGCTGGTCATGGAGAGGCTTGAAGAGAGAGAATAGGGAAAATGTGTAAAAAAAAATCTATTTTTTTTTTCTAAAATGGAAGGAGGAATGGAATTTTAGTAAAAATTGGTTTATATACTCACATCAAAACAACGTCGTTTTGGTGTCAAAGCTTTGAGGCCAAAACGATGTAGTTTTACCTGACCTGATCCATGACCCGATTTGATCTAGAGGATCCGCGTGTTTTTGCTTTAGGGGTTATTTACCCATTTGGTCCTTCCATTTCTTTAAATTTACAATCTCGTCTTTTTTGTATTTTTGATTAATTTTAAAATTACCTATTAATTTTATTTTATTTTTAATTTAGTCCTTTAACCTTTTTGAAGCCCAGAAAGCTACCACGTGTCCTTTTTTGGTTTATTTATGCAATTGGTCCTTCCTTTTTTTTAATTTATTTCAATTCCATCCTTAATTCAAATTTTGATTTATTTTAAATGTGCGCAAAAATTTTAAATAATTTTCACTTTAGTCCTTTTACTTTTGGAGTTCTGGGAAGCTACCACGTGGCATGTTTTTTGGGTTTATTGCACAAAAAGCCCCTATTTTATAAAAAATCCCATTTTTACTCCCAAACTTTTCCAAAATCTTATTTTAACCCCTAAACTTCTCTAAAATTACATTTGACCCCTAAACTTTTCAAAATTGTATTTTGACCCTCGAACTTTCCTAAAATCATATTTTAACCCTAAAACTTTTTCAAAATTGCATTTTAACCCCTAAACTTCTCTAAAATCACATTTTGACCCCAAACTTTCTTAAAATCACATTTTGACCCTAAACTTTTCCAAAATCACATTTTAACCCTAAACTTTCTTAAAATTACATTTTACCCCTAAACTTTTCCAAAATTACATTTTAACCTTGAATTCTCTAAAACTTTATTTTCGACTCTGTTTTTTTTTCTCTTTTCTTCGATTTTTGTATATAAAATTTAATTATTATTATTCATATTTTTAAATAATCCTATTTTTTTATTTTGATTCACGATTCTATCATATTTCATATTTTATCTTATGCTTAATTTTTGCATTTACTTATCGGTTTAATTATTCTATTTAATTTTGCCAATAAATTGCATATTCGTACTTAATTTACGCATTCATCATTAAATTAAAATTGCTTTCTAATTTTCTCTAAAAATACAAATATTTTAAAATCGAGGCAATATTCCTTTATTTCGGATTTTGAAAATTGTGCCTTAACTTACTAAGTGCGATTTTTCTTCAACTCGGAATAATTGAATACCCTTGTCAAGGTTTGAAATTGGCAACAAAGGAATGCTCGTGATTTTCGAATCTTGAAATGTTATGTCCTAACTTACTGGATGTGACTTTCCTCCCCGATCATTTCGAAATAATGAGATTTCCTCACGAAATCCAATTTCCTTCTTAAACGTGTACATCAAATAAATCATGCATTCCAGGATTGTATTTTAAATTTTACTCAAGTTTTCAAACTTTTAACAAATTAAGACCGGAAAATAATTGATGTTGTACCAATTTTGGGCGTGTGAGGGTGCTAATCCTTCCTCACACGTAACTGACTCCCGGACCCGTTTTCTGGATTACGAAGACCAAAATATTTTTCAAAGTGGATTTTAAACATTTTGTGGTGATCAAATCACACCGAATAAAAGATTGGTGGCGACTCCCATTTTTTGATTTTTAAAATATTTTTCGAGACCTTTTTCTTTTTCAGAAAAAAGACATTTCGACAGCTTGACGACTTCACTGGGGACTTTTAAACAAAAGAGAGTTAAGCCAAAATTGATTATTTTCGGGTCTTTTTGTTAAAATATTGAACAATCGATTTTGTTTAAAAAAATGATCCTTTGCATTTTGCGTGATTTTATATGTAGAGATTGTTAGTTTGCATTCATATGCATTTGTTACTGTCCCTTTAAGTGGAAGTGGGAAGCTACTCCTTCGTGAGGTTTTCACCTCCGTTCAGGATAGTGGATCGCTTTCAGGATTACATCCATACCCATTTTTTCGTGAAGTTTTCACTTCCGTGCAAACATACGAAAAATGTGTCCCCTTAAATCGAACTCATCCGTATGAGCCTATAATGGGTGAGGATCGAGGAATCTGCTGGTTTGGGTACCCTTTACTGTAGAGACTGAACCACATATAATGAACCGTAAGTACTTGCCTTAGAAGGAGTTATACCGAACCTTTTAGCAACTATCCAAGATAAGTTCTTAGGTTCTTTGTTTTATACCTGTATATTGATGTATTTTGCTAACTTGTTCTGTTTTGTCTCTTTTGCATTGCATTGCATCGTCATACAAGGAAAGGTATTGATCCAAAATTTTAATTACTAATAAGAGAATCAATCATGGAAAACAAGTACCTTGATAAGGTGGAGAATAACATGGTTGTGCGTATGTGGTCAGAGGAAAATCAATGCCAAAAAGGTGATAGCTTAGTAGAAAGGCGTGAGTCAGACTTTTGAGATTATACCAGGATTAGTACAGCTCAAAATGGTGTGCAAGAGTTGAAAGAGATATGGGACAGTTGGGATAATGACATGAAGCAAACCTTTTACCAACAGTACGGAGATTTACCATACTTACTCAAGGTTAAGGTGGATAAGTACCTCTTCCGAGCTTTGGCACAATATTGGAACCCGGCCTACAGTTGCTTCACTTTTGGGAATGTGGACATGACACTGACGATAGAAGAATACACCACTTTACTTCATTGTCCGAAGATCTTGGTAGATAGAGCTTATTCTATAGCTCCTAGTGTCCCGACTTTTGTCAAAAGATTAATAAGCATCACTGGCATGAGTGAGCAATAGGTTGCAGCTTGGGTTAAGGTAAAAGGAGACAATAAATGCATTACGTGGAAAAGTTTGTGAGATTTTATCATGGCCCATCCAGATACGAAGAAAAAGATTGACATTCTGGCTTTAAGTATATACGGGTTAGTCATTTTTCCCAGAGCTTTGGGACAAATAGAAGATGCGATTACAGACTTGTTCGATAGGTTGAATAAAAGGGTTTCACCGATCTCGACAATATTGGTGAAAACTTTCAGATCACTAAATATGTGCAGAAAAGAAGGTGAAGGTCGGTTTATCGGCTACGCACCATTGTTGATGGTATGGTTTCATAGTCACTTTTAGAAAACAGAGAAAGTCTCCTATCAGTACTCATCTAAAGATTATTCTCCTTTGAGAGAGTTTGTAGCTACGTAGAGACAAGGAAATTTCTCGGAGGGAAAATGGATGGCAATACTTCAAAGTCTTTGAGATGAAGACGTAGAATGGTGAGCACCATGGTTTGTTCCTGATGAAATCTTGTATCGATGCGGAGACTTCGACTGGGTTCCATTGGCTGAAATTTGGGGAGCTCTAGGGCACGCATCTTTATTGGTTTCAAGACAGTACAGGTCGAGACAATTCATATCAGTAACTCAAGGATTAGCCCAGTGTGAATTCGCATATAGAGGAGAGAATAATAAGAAGAGAATTCAAGAGATTTCGAATGCATGGAACCAAGTTCGGAAAATGAAAGTGTTCAATGCCAATCTCATGACAACTACAGAATATGATTGGTGGTGGAATAGAAGGATCAATGACAACATTCCTGTGCCAAACCCAGAAGTTGTTCTTCCAATTGAGGAGTATTTACAGGTTGTCCCGACAGAATTGGAAATTATCAAACAAGATTTTGAGAGAAAAAATTCTGAAATGGAAAAAATGATAGAAAAATTAGAAGAAGAAAAGGTACTTTTGGGATTAGATGTTGATGTTTAGAAATTAGAAGCAGAAAAATTGAGAAAAGGGAAGAACAAGGCTGAAGAAGATCTCGATAGCCTGAAGAAAGACTACAAGAAACTTCGTTTGTCAATGAGGACTACTGATTTGGGTAAAACGTCAAAGCAATGGCAACGAGAAATCCGTGAAGAAAGGATTAGAACGAATCAGTGGAAGAACAAGTTTCAAGATGTCCAAGTTTAGGAAAATGCCATGAAAAGTAACTTGTTGGAAAGTCAAGCTGAGATAACTGAGTTAAAGGCCCAAATAAAAGAGTTAGAGGGATCCCTATATAGACATCGTAGTCGAAATTCGATGGTAGAGCTGAAAGCAAATCAAGTTGAGATTGAGAGGTTGAGTAAGAGGGTGGAAGAATTGGAAGCCGCGTTGCAGAGTAGTGAGATACGAATTGAGGTTCTTGAGAGGACAATGGAAACAAATGAATGGCACTTTCACCATGCTCAAAGGCAAGTTAGAGACAGGGATTATGTTATGGGTGAAGCTCTAAATCAAATGCGGGGAGTAGCTGACCACTTGCAAACTTTAGCAGTCGAAGCGGATATGTTAAGTGTGCAGTATGAGACAAAGATAGATCGGGGTCAGAATTTAACTTGACTTCTCAAGAAAATCAAAACTTTGAGTATTAAGGCAAAACCGTTTATGTAAATCTGCTTTATGTAAAGAAACTTATTATCTAGTGAAGTTTAGAACAAATCCAGAAGGAAATGCAAGAGCAAATCGAACGTTTAGAACAAATTCAGAAGGAAATGCAAGAGCAAGTGCAAATGCAGCTGCAAGACCATTTGGCAAAGGTACAACAAGATATGAAGGATCAGATTATAGAATCTCAAAGGAGCATTATAAGTGAACTAACACAACTGATAAGAGAAGGGGCGGATAAGGGAAAAGGTCCTAGTATAAGCCCAGGAGAAGAAAGTGAGGAGCACAAATATCTCCCAGGCTATACTGCTGTGCATATTCAAGCACCACCAGAAATGTACCCACGTGGGGTACTTGTAACAATAAGAGCACAATAACACCTCGGTAGCATGTCAGGGCCAGCAAATTTTTAGATGGGATCCGGTTTCAACCCTGGAGACAATGTAGCTATTCCTATCATCCATGACTTGGATGACATAGAGGAGACTGAAAAAGCAAAGCCGGAGATCCCTAAACAACTGGAGGACAAATACAAATGGTTGGAAGAAAAAGTGAAAGCAATGGAAGACGCTGATACCTTCTATGGCATTGACGCTAAGGAGTTGAGCCTTGACCCAGACCTAGTGCTCCCCCTAAAATTCAAAACACCTAATTTTGACAAATATAGCGGGACCAACTGCCCCGAGGCACACATTACCATGTTCTGTAAAAAGATGACTGGGCATGTCAACAATGACCAGTTATTAGTACACTGTTTTCAAGATAGTTTAGCAGGATCTATTGCGAAATGGTATAATCAGTTGAGTCGTGCCAAGATAAGCTCATGGAAGGATTTCGCACAAGCATTTATGAAGTAATACAGTCATGTAACTGACATGGCACCTGATAGACTGACCTTGCAAAGAATGGAGAAAAAGCCAAATGAGAGTTTCCGACAATACGCTCAAAGATGGAGAGACATAGCAACCCAAGTACAACTATCATTGTTAGAAAAGGAACCAATTATGTTGTTCGTTAATACTCTGAAGACCCCTTTCATTAACCATATGTTGGGAAGCGCTACCAAAAGTTTCTCTAACATGATTTTGTCAGGGGAGATAGTTGAGAACACGATCCGAAGCGGGAAGATCAAGGTGAGGGAAGGTGTCAGAAGAACAGCTCCTAGAAAAAAGGAAAATGAGGTCAACAATGAAGACTCTTACAAGACAAATTACTCAAAGCCAATGGTGATGGCGTCACCCAGGACCACGGAAGGAAACTATCAAAAAAATCCAAGGCAGAGGTTTGGTTCGAGGCCAAGAATGGAATTCACTCCTATTCCCATGACATACAGAGAACTTTATCTGAAATTGTATGATGAACGTCTTGTGTCGTCCATCCATGTAAAGCTATTGTTACCGCCATTCCCAAGTTGGTATGTTAAGAACGCACAATGCGAATATCACGTAAGAATAGTTGGACATTCAATTGAGAACTGTACGACTCTAAAAAGGCACGTGCAACAGCTCATTGATGCCAAGGTACTAAGATTCAAGAACCCTGCGAATCCCAATGTATCAAGGAATCCGCTACCCAAACATCTCGATCAAGGGGTGAATGCAATAGCCGGAGGAGAGGGAAGGAAGATCAAGGCTCGCATTGAGGAGGTAAGATCACCATTGGGTATGACACGAAATGGTAAAAATGGTTTTAATCGCCCAAGATTCAGGAAAAGCAGTGAGAAAAGGATGCTACTGTGAGTTTCACGGTAATGAAGGGCATGAAATTCAGGAATGCGACGAGTTCAAGACTCTGGTACAGGGATTGATGGACAATAAAGAGTTAGAATTTTTTGAGGAAAAAGAAGAAATGGAAGAGGTGTGTGCCTTTGAAGAGGACACAGCTAAGAAAACTTTTGGGATTACTAATCTAATGATAATCATATCACGGCCAAGGAATGACGAAACTGAAGCAAGAGTTACTCCCACAATAATAATCCAAAAACCCGTAGCCTTCCCCTACAAGGATGACAAAATGGTACCTTGGAATTACAACTGTAATGTAACAGTATTAAGAGGGGAAAATTCCAAGGTTGAATCAGAAGGAGCTCAAGACGTGAGTGTTGTCACGCGTAGTGGGAAAGACTATGGCCCTGCAAGAACAAAAAATGAAACATTTGGGAAAAACCTAGAAGAGCCGAAAAGAGGAAGTACTAGTGGACTAAAGTCACCAATTAACGAGCCAGTGACAAAAAATGAGGCTAAGGAATTCTTAAAATTCCTCAAGCACAGTGAATATAATGTGGTGGAGCAATTACACAAGCAACCGGCTTGTATATCCCTTTTAACACTGTTACAAAGCTCGAAGGCACATTGTAATGCGCTAATGAAAGTATTAAATGAGACTTATGTAGCCGAGGACATTTCAGTGAACAAATTAGACCGCTTGGTCAATAATGTCAACGCCGATAATTTCATCTTTTTTAATGATGACGAAATACCCCTAGGAGGTATGTGGTCAACAAAAGCGCTACATATCACCATCCGCTATAAAAGTTACACACTGCCTGGTGTATTGATTGACAAAGATTCAGCCTTGAACGTTCTGTCATTGACAACATTAAAGAGGTTACTGATCGATAGTTCTCATATGAAGACATGCCACAATGTAGTAAGAGCGTTCGATGGAATAGAAAGGAAAGTTATGGGTCGGATCGAGATACCATTGTTAATCGGTCTAAACTCATACGAAGTAGACTTCTTAGTAATGGATATCAAACCAAGCTACAACTGCTTGCTTGGAAGACTGTGGATCTATTCGGCACTAGAAGATGAAATTGGTGACCGAAGCACGATTAGTCACAATCAATGTTGAGGAAGATTTAATTGCGTTAATAGAAAATGATGTGCCATACATTAGAGTAGATGAAGAAGCCTTGGAATATTCTTTCCGATCCTTGGAGTTCGTTAATGCAACCTTCATCGCCGAAGAAAGCAGAATCCCTGTCCCTAAAATATCAAAAATCACGAAGATGGCCCTAAAAATGATAATTGGTAATGGAGCCCTAATTGGAAAAGGACTAGAAAGGTTTCTCCAAGGGAGAATCAATGTGCCAATGTTGGAAGAGAAACGAGATCATTTTGGCCTAGGGTATAAACCAGATGCGAGGGGAAAGAAAAGGAAGTTGGAAAAGAAGCAGGAATGAAGAAGAGCTCGATTAGCCGGAAAGGAGATCCAATAGGAGCCAATGATTTTCCTCCATATATCAAAAACGTTCATATTAGGAGGAATAATCAATTCAAGGCCAAGGGTAGAAGAGAGAGGGGAGACTAATTAAAGAAATAGGGACAAAGAAGGGTTTAAGCATCAACGTTGTATCCGAGGAAGGTAATGAAGAAAGAAACCTATGGGAAATTCATCCTTTCACCCCCGGAGTACTCTCGACAACTAGACTTAAGAGGAACTCCCTGTAGTCTTTAAAGCTTCTTCAGAGTAATGCTCAAAACACGCCTATTGCTTTAGGCTCGAAAGTAATATGGATCTTTTTGTAAAAAGGCCCATGATCATTATCTAGTTATTTTGAATGAAAATGCATCTTCTATCTTACATGGCAAATCTTTTGCTAATTATTCTTTCATTCTTAATCCAACTCAACAAACTGTTCGTACATATCCAATAAACAAAATTAATCATTCTTTAATACATACATTCTTGTCCAATTTGACAAACATACTCATACTCATACCATATAATCATTCATTTGTAAATTTATTTTGTTCTTTGGACCTCTTTTTTTATTCCTTTGACAGGTCCTTGAATATCAATAATATGAGTGACCCTGATGCTAACTTAGAGCCTCGTTTCGAGCAAGATATGTGTTTAGAAGAACTTCAGGACTTCGAAAATGATTAAGATTGTAATTTGTCTCCTGATCTGTTAAGAATGATGGAGCAAGAAGAAAAAAAATCTTGCCTCATTCTGAAACATTAGAAGTTGTAAGCCTAGGGAACGAAAATGAAAAGAGAGAAGTAAAAATTGGGACAAGCATCTCCCTAGAAACCAGAAAAGATCTTATCAAGTTGCTTCAAGAGTTCCAAGATGTCTTCGCATGGTCCTACCAAGACATGCCTAGCCTGAGTACTGACATTATGGTACATAAACTCCCCATAAAGGAAGAATGCAAGCCTGTTCAGCAAAAGCTTCGAAGGATGAGACCTGATGTGTTATTGAAAATAAAAGAGGATGTCAGAAAGCAAATTGACACTGGGTTTCTCCATGTGGTTAAATACTCAGAATGGGTAGCCAACATAGCCCTTGTTCCTAAAAAAGATAGGAAAGTGCGTATGTGTGTGGATTATCGGGATTTAAATAAAGCTAGCCCAAAGAATAACTTTCCATTACCTCACATCGACACCTTAGTAGATAATACAACAGGTCACTCTTTATTTTCATTTATGGACGATTTCTCCGGGTATAACCAAATAAGGATAGATCCTGAAGATATGGAGAAAACCACGTTTATCACGCTGTAGGGAACATTCTGTTACAAGGTGATGCCTTTTGGACTCAAAAACGTAGGGGCAACTTATCAAAGGGCCATAGTGACTTTGTTTCATGACATGATGCATAAAGAAATTAAAGTTTATGTCGACGATATGATTGCGAAATCCGAACAGAGGAAGAGCATGTAACGATATTGAGAAAACTATTTGGAAGGCTAAGAAAGTATCAACTAAAGCTAAACCTAGCAAAGTGCACCTTCGGAGCCATTTCGGAAAAGCTGTTAGGCTTTATGGTAAGCAAAAAAGGGATTAAAATTGATCAAGATAAGGTCAAAGCCATACAAGAGCTACCACCACCCAGTGCTCAAAAAGAAGTTCGAGGGTTCCTAGGAAGGTTAAATTACATTACTCGTTTCATCTCACATCTGACTGAGAAATGTGATCCTATTTTTCATTTGCTTAGAAAGTGCAACCCAGGTTTATAGGATGATGAATGTCAAGAAACTTTTAACAAGGTCAAAGATTATTTGTCCAATGCTCCCATCTTGATGCCTCCAATTCCTAATAAACCATTCATCCTGTACTTGACAGTCTTTGAAAATTCTATGGGATGCGTACAAGGCCAGCACGATGAGTCTGGAAAGAAGGAAAGGGCGATATATTATCTTAGCAAGAAATTCACCGATTGTGAGACTCGATACTCGCCAATTGAAAAATTATGTTGTGCTCTAGTTTAGACCACGCGAAGATTAAGGCAATACATGTTGTACCACACCACTTGGTTAATCTCAAAACTAGACCCTCTAAAATACATGATGGAGTTGGCCGTATTGAATGGAAGATTGGCTAGGTTGCAGATCTTGCTTTCTGAATTTGACATAGTCTATGTCAATCAAAAGGCAGTAAAAGGGAGTGCGATAGCAAACTTCTTAGCTAGTAGGGCTTTAGAGGGCTATGAGCTAATGAACTTCGACTTCCCGAATGAGGATTTAATGTATGTTGCAACCACTGAAGATGGAACCACACTAGAACATCCTTGGAGATTAAATTTTGATGGAGCCTCAAACGCCACAGGTAATAGAGTTGGGGCAGTCTTGGTATCTCGGAATGAGACCACTATCCTTTCACCAGTCAACTCGATTTTGATTGCACAAATAACATGGCAGAATACGAAGTATGTATCATGAGAATCCGTGCAGCCATAGAACGAGGAATCAAAGTTTTGGAGATATATGGAGACCCTACACTAGTAATCTATCAACTCAAAAGAGAATGGGAACGAGAGATTCTAAGCTAATTGATTATCGAAAATTGGTTCTCGAGTTAACTAAGGAGTTTGATGATGTCACATTCTATTATCTCCCACGAGAAGAAATTAGATGGTTGATGCTCTTGCGACTTTGTCCTTGATGATTAAAGTAAATAGACCTGAAGATATGAAACCCATTCAAATGAGCATCTATGAGGCTTCGGCTTATTGTTATGATATTGAAGAAGAAGAAGAAAGGGATGACCGCCCATGGTACCAAGATATTCTCCAGTATGTAAGAGAGCGCAATACCCTGAGCAAGCCTCTGAGAATGATAAGAGGACATTGAGAAGGCTTGCAAATGAATATGTCCTAGACGGGGAAATCTTGTACAAAAGAAGAATAGATCAGGTGTTGCTAAGATCTGTCGACGTAGTTGAAGCTAGAAAGATCTTAGAAGAAGTTAATGAAGGCATTTGTGGGACACACGTCAATGTGGTTCACAATGGCCAGCTAGATAGTGAGATTTGGGTATTACTAGTCTACCATGGAAGGCGATTGCATCAATTATGTCAAGAGATGCCATAAGTGCCAGATCTATGAGACAAGATTCATGTACCTCCATCACACCTTCATGTCATGATTTCTCCTTGGCCTTTTTCTATGTGGGGCATGGATGTCATTGGGCCAATTTATCCAAAGGCTTCTAATGGTCATAGATTTATCTTCGTGGTTATCGACTATTTCACCAAATGGGTAGAAGCAGCTTCTTATGCCAACGTCACGAAGTCTGCGGTTAGCAAGTTCTTAAAAAAAGAGATCATCTACCATTATGGGATGCCGGAGAGAATCATATCCGACAATACCTTGAATTTGAACAATAGCACAATAACGAAAGTTTGCGAGCAATTCAAAATCAAGCACCACAATTCATCTCCCAATCGCCCAAAAATGAATGGAGCTATAGAGGAAGCTAACAAAAACATAAAAAAGATCATCGCGAAAATGACTGAGACCTATAAAGACTGGCACGAAAAACTACCATTTGCCCTCTTTGCTTACAGAACTTCTACTGGGGCAACACCATTCTCACAAGCATATGGTATGGAAGCAGTCTTACCTATTAAGGTTGAGATACCTTCTTTCCGAGTCTTGATAGAGTTACAATTAGATGAGGTAGAATGGATTCAGGCCCGATATGATCAGTTGAATTTAATTGAAGAAAAGAGGTTTAGAGCCATCCGCCATGGTCAGATGTACCAGAAAAGAATGATGCAAGCTTATGACAAAAAGGTTCATCCTAGAGAATTTCATGAGGGAGATCTGGTTTTGAAAAAGATACTTCCCATACACAAAGACTTTCGAGGGAAATGGATGCCCAATTAGGAAGGGCCTTATGTGGTAAAGAAAGCTTTCTCTGGAGGAGCTCTCATTCTAACAGAAATGGACGGTAAGGATCTGCACCACCCCGTCAACTCAGACGGTGAAAAAATATTTTGCCTAAAAAATAAAGACAAAAACCCGCAAAGGGCATCTTGAGACCAAAAGAATTTTGAGTTGAAAACCCGCAAATGGCAACCCAAATTCAAGAACGGGTTTGAAGTGCTCTCTCAATTATAACAAGATGGAAGAAGATTACAACTTGAAGCATCAACAAAGTATTCTAGGTCTTCTAGACACATATTTGGGCTCAGAATGATTCTCAGCGAGTCGGCTTAGAGAAGCTCATCCTGCGATATTCGGGGCATCTAATTGTCTTTTGTTGTATACTTGGCAATTTCTTAACAAAAATTTGTCTCCTATTGATATTTTGAATTGTGTCTTTAATAAATTTTGACCTTATTCTTTCATAATCTCGTTCGAGCATTTTGCATTTAAAATAACAGATAATGAACTAATAATATGAATCATACAAAGATCCATGAGCATTACTCTGGAATTTCCTAAATAGTACAGGGGCCCGAAATGAGACTACCAATTGGAAAACAAACTTGAAAACAAGCAATTCAAGCTAAGCCTAGAAGGAGACAGAACAGCGCACCCATGACAGAATTTGGATAGGCGACAGGCTATGTCAACCCAAATAATAATTTGACATTCATCATGCGCATTCATGTAGTTAGGAGCATTTGATTCATTCTGATCATGACATCCTGATAATTCGGGCCTATATATGAGGTCTAAAAAAGCATAGCTTACAGGTCACATCCCCACAAAAATGGCGAGATGAAACCTTAGAGCTGATACCCTAGAGCATGAAGGGAAAAGATTGAGACCAAGAGTAGTAGATTGAAGCAGCAACAGTAAATCTTCTACCTCGAAGTTACAGTGGATTAGATCAAACTACAATACCAAATCTTTATCTCTCTGAAATTGCAGTAAGAGCAAGATGAAATTTCTATATCAAATCCTATCTTCTTGAAATTGCAGTGGAATTGGATTTAAAATATATCATTTCATTTTTACCCTTAATCAAGAAGGGCAGATTGAAGATTTTGATCTTTTACCCTGATCATAGGGCAGATCATAGCCGTCCGATCTTACCCCGAGCCTGGGGCAGATCACCATCAGCCAATCTCTTACCTCGTGCCTAAGCCAGATTGCAGCCTTTCGATCTTTTACCCTAGCTTAGGGTAGATCCCCATCAACCAATCTCTTACCCCGAGCTTGGGGCAGATTGCAGCCATTAGATCTCTTACCCCAAGCCTGGGGTAGATCACCATCAACCAATCTCTTACCTCGAGCCTGGGGCAGATTACCATCAGCCAATCTCTTACCCCGAGCCTAGGGCAGATTACAGCCATCCGATCTCTTACCCCGAGCCTGAGGCAGGTCACCATCAGCCAATCTCTTACCCAGAGCCAGGGGCAGATTGCAACCATCCAATATCTTAAAAAAATCCTTTACCCTCAAGTCAAGAGGACAAATTCAAGTTACCGTATCACAAAAGCGAATATCAATTTCTCTGAAGTTGCAATGGAGTGGAGTGAAATTTCAAATCTCATCTTCCTGGTGAAATACGAAGAAGTGGATCAAGATATGAAGCTACGACACCAAACACCTAAAGTTGCAAATGAATTGAGTGAAGTTACAGTAGCAAATTTTGTCTTTTTGAAATTGCCTTAAGGCAAGATGGAATCACAAACACCGAAGATATAGAGAAGCAGATGCAGTGAAGTTGAACTATTGATAAAGCGAAGGGTGGGCCAGTTGAAGAAAGAGCGTCGAAGAAATGAGACATAACAAAATTGGGCCTCCTTTTGGGTCTTTGCTCCGTTCCTGTTACACAACAACGAGCAAAGAGGGGCAGCTGTTGGAGCCCAATTTTGACCGGGCCCAACATTTAAACCAAACCCAAATAAATTTTAAATTTATTTAAATTTAAAATGTCTAAAATACATTTTTAAATTTAAATTTATTTAAAAGGCCAAAATTACATGGCTCAAACCCAATTCCAAGCCTAATTACAAAAAACCCCTACAAGCCCAAATTACAATACTAAACTACCCAAACCCGAATGACCCAACAAACCCAATTACACAAAGTCAGAAACCCTAGCCACTTGCTGTTGCTACCTCCCTCCCTTCCAACCAGGTGCCGCCTCGTCAACAGCTTGCACCACCGCCACTGTTGAACCTGCACTGCAAAGAAGACAAGACTCACATTTAGTTGAGAAAAACAAAAGAGAATGATTGTAAAACAGGCTATAAAGCCAAATTAAAAAATACTTGTAATGGTTACATGAGATTATTTAGAGCAATACACAAAGAAACAGACCTTCTAGCATTCGAAATCAATACAAAAAAGTGATTCAAAATACACAAGAGATCATATTCGAAATCAATACAAAAGAAGCAAAATATACAAAGCAAGATATTCAAGAGTTAGAGGATTCAAAGCATTCAATTTTCTATCAAGGTATAACATTTGAATACACACATATTAATTGTCATTTACTATTCTAATTTCGAAACTTTTCATATTCAAAAACATATATATTATATATTATATATTATTTATTATATCTTTTATTAGCATTTATTTCAAAACTTTTAATAAATAAACATAATAAATAAAAATATATTAAAAAACAATAAAAGGGCAGTCGAACGGTTTATCTGAACTTATAGCCATCGCCGTCGAGGTTGAACGGTACCTCTTCGATCTTGTCCATGATCATGAGGGGTGCTTCGGAAGGCAAATCTGAAACAAAAAGAACAGATTTCGAAAGTAAAAAGAAAAAAAACAATAACAAAGACAGATTTTAAAAAAAAATGAATGAAGATCCGATACTAGGTTTTTTTTTTTAAAAATCGAAACAGATCTAAAAAATAATAAAAGGAAATATGGAAAACACCTTAAATCCAAGGTTTTCAAGCCCAGATCTGGTTTTTAAAGGAAGTTATAATAAAAAGGATTTTTTTTACATTTCGAACGCCGTGCACGGCGAACGATGACGGCATGCGGCAAATCGGTGACCGGAGCTTGGCAGACCATGAAGAGGCTTAAAGAGAGAGAACAGAGAAAATGGGTAAAAAAATTTGTTTTTTTTAAATGGAAGGAGGAATGAAATTTTTTAGTAAAAATTGGTTTACAAACTCACATCAAAACGACATTGTTTTGGTGTCAAAGCTTTGAGGCCAAAACGACGTTGATTTACCTGACCCGATCCATGACCTGATTTGACCCAAGGGATCCGCGTGTTTTTGCTTTAGGAGTTATTTACCCATTTGGTCCTTTCGCTTTTTTAAATTTACAATCTCGTCCTTTTTGTATTTTTGATTAATTTTAAATTTGTCTATTAATTTTATTTCATTTTCAATTTAGTCCTTTAACCTTTCTAAAGCCTAGGAAGCTGCCATGTGTTCTTTTTTGGTTTATTATGCAATTGGTCCTTCCTTTTTTTTATTTTATTTCAATTCCATCCTTAATTCAAATTTTGATTTATTTTAAATGTGCACAGAAATTTTAAATAATTTTCACTTTAATCCTTTGACTTTTGGAGTTCTGGAAGTTGCCACATGGCATTTTTTTGGTTTATTGCACAAAAAGCCTTTATTTTTTAAAAAATCCTATTTTAACCCTAAAACTTTTTTAAAATTATATTTTAACCCTAAACCTTCTCTAAAATTACATTTTGACCCTAAACCTTCTTAAAATCACATTTTAACCTTAAACTTTTCTAAAATCACATTTTAACCTTAAACTTTCCTAAAATTACAATTTTGCCCTTAAACTTTTCCAAAATTATGTTTTAACCCCGAATTCTCTAAAACTTCATTTTCGACTCTGTTTTTTCCCCTTTCATCGATTTTTGTATATAAAATTAATTATTATTCTTCGTATTTTTAAATAATCCTATTTCTTTATTTTGATTCACGATTCTATCATATTTCGTATTTTATCTTATGCTTAATTTTTGCATTTACTTATCGGTTTAATTGTTCTATTTAATTTTGCCAATAAATTGCTTATTCATACTTAATTTAAGCATTCATCATTAAATTAAAATTCTTTCTAATTTTCTTTAAAATACGAATATTTTAAAATCGAGGCAATATTCTTTTATTTCGGATTTTGAAAATTGTACGTTAACTTACTAGGCTCAATTTTTTCTTCAACCCAAAATAGTCGAAAACCCTTTTCAAGGTTTGAAATTGGCAACAAAGGAATGCTCATGATTTTTGGATCTCGAGATGTTATGTCCTAACTTACTGGACGTGATTTTCCTCCTCGATCATTTTGAAATAACGAGATTTCCTCACAAAATCCGATTTCCTTCTTAAACGTGTACATCAAATAAATATTGCATTCCAGGATTGTATTTTAAATTTTACCCGAAAATAATTGATGTGGTACCCATTTTGGGCGTGTGAGGGTGCTAATCCTTCCTCACACGTAACCGACTCCCAGACCCGTTTTCTGGACTACGGAGACCAAAATATTTTTCGAAGTGGATTTTAAATGTTTTGTGGTGATCCAATCACACTAAATAAAAGATTGGTGGCGATTCCCATTTTTTGATTTTTTTAAAAAAATTTGAGACCTTTTTCTTTTTCGGAAAAAAGATGTTTTGACAATGTTAATTAATATAAATGTCTGAAATTCAATTTCATTTCTAAGGTTCAGCTGGTTGGCAAATGAAAAAGAATTTTTATTTTCTGTAATTTCAAGTCTAAAATGTTCTAGGCTTATAAATTTTTGAGAATGGTAGTGTAAAATTCAGTGGAGTGGATGCTTGTGTTAAATGATGCACGAGAGTTGACAGTGTTAAGCATTTTTTTGTTTGTGTTTTACATTTTATTAGGAACCTTTGAAATAAGTCAATTAATTACTATAGTTTTGGATATAGCTTTTATTATTTTAGCTTGGCTTTCTTGTTGATTTTCTGAGTTAAAGTTGGATACATGCAATGCCTTTGTGATATGATTATGTATGATATCGCAGATGATAAAGCAAAGACACAACTGGAGAGAAAAGCAAACATTATGCTGAAATTGGATGGTTGAAGATTCAGGAAGCTGCAAAGACTAATCCAAAGCTTGCAGCCATGAACAAGAAATTTAGAATGATTCATGGGTTATCTTCACTTGCAAGAATTTTCAAACTCATTTGTTTACTTCTATATTTTGGGTTGAATGCTAGTTGTATACATTTCGGCTAAATGTTAGTATATTTTGATTGTTGGATTGATTTTTGTAGTAAATATTTAACTTTTATTTTAATTTTAATTTTATATTTAGTTGTATTTAAAGTATAATTTTTATCATTATTCACAATAAATGTTTACAAAATATATTAATATTGAAATAAAAAAATTGTTTTACATGTGTTTATCTCAAATTTTTAAGGTTGCTTTAGACAGGTTTATCCCAACCTTTTTTTAAAGGTTGACTTAGACAAGGTTTATTCCAATCTTTTAAAGGTTGTCTTAGACGAGTCTATCCCAACCTTTTAAAGGTTGTCTTAGAGAGTCTATCCCAACTTTTTTTTAAAGTTGCCTTAGACAAATTCTATCACAACTTTTTTAAGGTTGTCTTAGACATGTCTATTTTAACCTTTTTTATAGGTTGCCTTAGACAAGGTCTATCTCAACCTTTTTAGGGTTGTTTTATATAAGGTCTATCCCAACCGTTTTTTAAAGATTGCTTTAAACAAAGTTTATCCGAACCATTTTTAAAGATTGCCTTAAACAAAGTTTATCCTAAACATTTTTAAATGTTGCCTTAAACAGTTGTATCCCAACCATTTTTAAAGGTTGCCTTAGATAAGGTTTATCTTAACCTTTTTAAAGTTGCCTTAGATAAGGTCTATCCCAACCATTTTTAAAGGTTGCTTTAAACAAGATCTATCCCAACTTTTTTAAGATTCCCTTAAATGGTTCTATCCTAACCTTTTTTTAAAAGGTTGCCTTAGATAAGGTCTATCACAACCTTTTTTAAAGGTTGGTCTTGACTAGGTACCTTTAATAAAGGTTGGCTTATGTTGACTTATGCCAACGCTTTTTCAAAAGTGTTGCGGCACCTATGTCAACTGTACTAAAGACAACCTTTTTAGAAGCATCGGGAAAAGGGTCGTAACACCTATGCCAACCTTTTTTGCGTTGTCTGAAGTCAAAAAAAGTGTCGTGGTAGGCTTGTTTTGTTGTAGCATAATTTTCCTATTTTATTACTATTCGTTTTTGTTAGCCCTAGTTTTTCAAGTATTTTGATATAACAAAAAGTATATTAAAAATTCCTTACTTAAATTTGCAAAAATTGTTTCTAAGTTCTTAAAATTATTTTCAAAGTGTTGGACAAAATAATCTTCTAAAAAGCCTTGAAATAACTAAGCTTTTGAAAAATTTTTGAAGCCTGGAAGACTTCTACCAATACTTAGTGGAACAAGTATCGGTAGAACACAAGGTAGAAAAACCTTTGGAATGCTTCAGACTTCTACCGATAGAAAAAGAACAACTACCGATACAACTCTTGGTTCTACCGATACAACCAAGACTTCTATCGGTAGAACAAACTCTAGTGAGCAACGAAGTTGTGACCTAAGACTTCTACCGATACCTTGGCCAAGACTACCGAAACAACTTCTGTTCTACCGATACCTTGAAGGCTTCTATCGAAACAAGTCAACTTAGTAGCCAAAGTTCAGCATCCCCTTCACCTCTACCGATACTTTGATTGGTTCTACAGATACCAAATGAAACCCTCAGAGTTCTACCGATACAACGAGGGATCTATTGATACAACGACTCTAACGGTCATATTGTGAAAAGGCTTCTACCAATACAAGTATGATTGTACCGAAACAACGAAGCTGCTGTGTGCATTAAATGCTAGTTTTAATGGCTACAACGATTCTATTTTATTTCTAACGGCTGCAAACGTCCACAAGTTTGTTAGAGGACTTAAATACAAGGTCAAGGCTCCCCATTGAAGTTAAAAAGACAAGAAACAAGTGCTTAACTTCAAAGAACTCATTTTTCAACCTTTCATCAATCTTCTACCAAACATTTCTTGTATACACTTGTGGGTTAAGTTTTCAATCATTCTTTCAAGTGTTGTAACTTTGTGTGAGAGTTTTTAATTGTTGATCACTTACCTTTTAGAGGTATATTCTCATTCATTCTTATTTTATCTTATTTTGTGAGGTGTTACTTAAGGTTTTGGGTAAAAAATCTTAAGGGTTAGTGGTTCTATCTTACCTTTGAAAAGATAGAGATTTGTAAGGTTAAACATTGCCTTTAAAGGTTCAAATCTAGTGGATTTTGGAAATTATTAGTCGAGGAAAGCTAAGGTAGTGGACATAGGCAATTAAGGTTGAACCACTATAAATTCTTGAGTCTTTTGCATTTCTCAAATTTATCGAAAACTTTTTAAAACATCAATTCACCCCCTCTTGGTGTATTTTGATCTTAACAATTGGAATCAGAGCTAGAACTCTAAAGACGGTTTTACAACCAAGAGAAAAGATCCGAAAATTATCCAAGATGGAGATCACAAGTCAAGAGATGTGCTTCATGGCATCGAAGCAAAATTCCATCATGGTGGGAGAAGGGCACTCTACCGTGAAGCCTCCTCTATTCAACGGCACTAACTACTCTTATTGGAGAACAAGAATGAAGTTATTCATCCAAACCAACGACTATGAAGTTTGGAGAATAATTATAAATGGGCCATCCATCCAATGAAGAGGGTCAAAGGCGTCGTTATTCCAATAGAAGACAATTAATGGAATGATCATGATATCAAGTTGGTCCAATTGAATGCAAAAGCTATGTACATTCTATTTTGTGCTCTTAGTTTAAATGAGTACAATAGAGTCTCCTTGTGAAGCAATGCCAAAGAAATATATGACAAGCATGGGGTCACTAATGAAGGAACAAGTAGAGTCAAGGAATCAAAGATAAGTCTTCTCACCTTTGATTATGAATTATTTATGGCAAATTGGAGGAAGGAATCAAGGAGATGTCCGATCGCTTCACCAACATTATCAATGGTCTCAAAGCCCTTAGGGAGATCTATCCCAATAAGGAGATGGTGAATAAGATGTTAAATTGTCTTCCAACATCTTGAGAGCCAAAAGTGACGGCAATAGAAGAGTCAAAGGATCTCAATGTCCTCTCCCTTGATGAGCTCATTGGTTCCTTATTGACATACGAGATGAAGATCAACCAACATGCAAAAGTAACCAATGAAGTGCCAAACAAAGTGGGAGTTACCTTCAAATCGACAACTAGTGAGAAGCATGAAGATTCCAATGATGTTGATGATGAGGAGGAAGAGATGACTATGTTGGCAACGAAATTCAAAAGATTCATGAAATTCAACAAAGCCAAAAGATTTCCAAGAAAATAAATCATCAAGGGTGAATCAAGCAAAAAGGAAAATGACCTAATCATTTGCTATGAGTGCAAAAAATCAGGTCACATCAAATTTGATTATTCACAATTGAAGAAGAAAGGGGCATCAAAACAAAAGAAGAAAGCCATGATGGTAACTTGGGGCGATAGTGATTCATCCGATGAGGAGGAAGAAAATAAAGTTACCGAACTATGCCTTATGACTATTGAAGAACAAAAGGTAACTCTAAACTCTAGTGAATTAAATGAATATACTTTTGAAGAGTTACAAGATGCATCGATGAATTAACTATAGATTTTGAGACTATGAACTCTAAACATAAGAAAATGATTTTAAAACTAAAGGAGGAAAATAAGTCTTTAATCATAGTTACAGAGGAAATCAAAAAGAAATTTAATGATAAGCAAGCTGAATCGATGATTTAATTTTAAAGAATGAAAACTTGCATAATTCATTTTCTATGTTTCAAATGGGGCAACAAAAGTTAAATGATATGCTTGAATCTCAAAGAGTCTTCTTTGATAAGAGTGACTTAGATTTTGTAAATTTATGAAAAGAAAGTAAATTTAAATTTTTTTTTGAGAAACCAGGCTATATTTATGATGCCTCACTCGTATGCACTCATAGTCATAAAAAAAGACATGATAGGCCAGTTTGTTCTTTAAGGAAGCTCAAATCTAGAAGTAAACTCACTAAAAGTGTGTGGATTCCAAAAGGATTAAACACACCTCACAATGAGGAAGATTTTAAGAAGTGGATTCCTAAAGGAACAAAAATTGTTAGGACTAATGCTAATGGACCCAAGAAAATTTGGGTACCAAAATCCAAAGTTTAACTTTGTGTTTGTAGGAGGAAGAGCATTGCTTCAAGGCAAGCAACTCTAATAAGAACTCATGGTACCTTGATAGTGGATGCTCTAGACACATGACCAGTGACAAAAGCCATTTCATGGAACTAATGTCATAGTATGGAGCAAAAGTTTCATTTGGTGATAACTTCAAAGGGCTTATTGAAGGTATTGGTTCTATAGGTATAAATTCTTCCATTCTTATTAAAATTGTGCTTTATGTCAATGGTCTTAAGCATAACCTCCTTAGCATTAGTCAACTTTGTGACAAGGGATTCAAAATAATATTTGAGTTCAATGGATACAAAGTTGTAGATATTGTAAATAATAGACTTCTTTTTGTAGGACATAGAGTAGTTAATATTTTTATGGTTCATTTTAATGACATATCTTCCTCTAATGTTTGTTTTGTGGCTAATAATGAAAATATGTGTTGGCTATGACATAGAAGATTAGGTCATGCAAGCATGAGTATTATTCTAAAGCTTATTAAAAATGAGCTTGTTGTTGGCATGCCTAAATTTTCTATTGACTTTGATAAAATATGTGATGCATGTGCTAAAGGCAAAAATAGGAGAGCATCTTTTAAAACTAAAGATATAGTTTCTACATCTAGAGTAATCCAACTTATTCATATTGACCTTTTTGGACCCACTAGAACTATGAGTTTAGGAGGTAATCAATATGGATTTGTTATTGTTGATGACTATTCTAGATATACATGGGTTTTCTTTTTGTTTTCAAAAGATGAAGCTTTAGAAAAATTTATTACTTTTTGTAAAATGATTCAAAACCAAATGGGATATTCGATTTCAAGTGTAAGAAGTGATCATGGAAAAGAATTTGAAAACCTTGACTTTGATAATTGTTGTAATGAACATGGTATTAGTCACAAATTTTCGGCACCTAGAATTCCTTAACAAAATGGAGTTGTTGAAATAGGACTTTAGAGGAAATAGCTAGAACCATGTTATGTGAAAATAATTTACCAAGATATTTTTGGGCGGAAGCCATAAAACACTTTTTGCTATATTATAAATAGAGCTATGGTTAGGCCTATTTTGAAGAAAACTCCTTATGAACTTTTTAAAGGAAGAAAGCCTAACATAAGCCATTTCATCCTTTTGGTTGCAAATGCTTTGTTTTGAATAATGGAAAAAAAAATTTAGGAAAATTTGATGCC
This sequence comes from Gossypioides kirkii, assembly GCA_005610355.1. Classification (NCBI taxonomy): domain Eukaryota; kingdom Viridiplantae; phylum Streptophyta; class Magnoliopsida; order Malvales; family Malvaceae; genus Gossypioides; species Gossypioides kirkii. The sequence continues at coordinate 16,348,326 of CP032245.1, forward strand.
AAAAGTGATGAAGATATTTTTCTTGGATATTCCTCTCATTCTAAAGCTTATAGAATTTTTAACAAGAGAAACCTTGTTATGGAAGAATCTATACATGTCATTTTTGATGAATCTAACTCTCCCTTTAGAAAGGAATCTATTGATTTTCATGATATAGAAATATATCAAATTGAGCAAAATCAAGCATCACATGAAGATCAAGGCATAAGTGAATTGGTTCAAGAACTCAAAATTAATGAACTTCTAGAACCAACTCATGTTGAAAGAGAATCTAACCACCCAAGAGAGCTTTCATATGTTAAGGATGGAAACATCATTGGTGATCCATCTAAAGGGGTAATCACTAGATCTTCAATTAGAAATACTTGTAATTATGTTGCTTTCATTTCTTGCATAGAGCCTAAGAACATTGATGATGCTTTAAATAATGAATTTTGGATAATGGCTATGCAAGAAGAACTAAATCAGTTTGAAAGAAATCAAGTATGAAATCTTGTTGATAGAACTAGTAATCATCCAACTATAGGAACTAAATGGGTCTTTAGAAATAAACTTGACAAAAATGGTAATATTGTTAGAAATAAGGCTAGATTAGTTGCCAAAGGATATAGCTAAGAGGAAGGTATAGACTATGATGAAACTTATGCACCGGTAGCTAGGTTAGAAGCAATTAGGATGTTATTAGCTTTTGCATGTTCAAACAATTTCAAACTTTTCCAAATGGATGTCAAAAGTGCATTTTTAAATGGTCTCACAAATGAAGAAGTTTATGTTGAACAACCTCCAGGTTTTGAAAATCCACATTTTCCAAATCATGTTTTCAAATTGTCTAAATCTCTATATGGTTTAAAGCAAGCTCCTAGAGCTTGGTATGAAAGGCTTTCCATATTTTTAATTGAAAATGGCTTTAAAAGAGGCAAAGTGGACACCACCTTGTTCATAAAAACTAAAGACAAAGGCATTTTAGTAGTACAAATTTATGTAGATGATATTATATTTGGTGTTACTAATGAACTTCTTTTTCAAGAGTTTTCTAAGATTATGCAAGGTGAATTTGAGATGAGCATGATGGGTGAGCTTAACTTCTTTTGGGGCTCCAAATCAAGCAAACTCAAAATGACATCTTCATCAATCAAGCCAAATACATCAAGGAAATACTCAAGAAGTTTAAAATGGAGGACTTGAAGCCTCAATCAACACCAATGAGTACTTCAACCAAGCTTGATAAAGATGAAGGAGGTAAATGTGTTGATACTAAACTTTATAAGTCTACGATAGGATCATTACTTTATCTTACCGCAAGTAGACCAGATATAATGTTTAGTGTTTGTTTATGCTCAAGATTTCAATCATTTCCTAAGGAATCACATTTACAAGCCATTCATAGAATCTTTAGGTACCTTAAAGACACTCCAAACCTAGGACTTCGGTATCTCAAAGATTCATCATTTAGTTTTCACGCTTAATCCGATATGGATTTTGGAGGATGGAAGTTGGATAGAAAAAGCGCTTCCAGAACTTGTCAATTCTTAGGCAACATGCTTGTTTCTTGGTAGCTTTATCCATAACTGAAGCGAAATATGTTGTCGTAGGTAGTTGTTGTGCTCAAATTCTTTGGATGAACCAACAATTAGTTGACTATGCAATTGATATGGATCACATTCCTATAAGGTGTATAACACTAGTGCTATTTTCTTAACCAAAAATCTCATCCAACACTCTAGAACAAAGCATATAGAAATAAGACATCATTTCATTAGAGATCATGTGCAACGAGGTGACATAGTTTTAGAGTTTGTAGATACTTTGCATCTACTAGCCAATATTTTTACGAAGCCTTCAGATAAAGAGAGATTTTGGACAATTAGGGGAGAGTTAGGACTAATGAACATGCCTTCATAAGCTTCTTGTATATTTTTTTGACATTCTTGGACACTTGTTTTGTTTTATGTATGTTTTGTGTATATATATATGTATTACTTGATTTTCTAGTAATATTTATTTAAATATGACATTATATAGTTTACTTTTAGGAGAACATAGTTAGATTAGTAATTTTTTATACATATTTTTTACAACTTGTATATTTTTATACATATTTATATTTTATATATATACATATCAATGTTATATCCATATATTTATTAATACATATATACTAACTTTTATATATATAAATATCTATTTTATATACATACATATATATATATATATATTTACATATATATACTGTTATTTTTTTATTATTTCATAACATCATTGTATCATATTTCAAAGTTGCATTTGCTGCTATTGGGGATATAAATTGTTCGTATTCTTGTTTTCTTTTGCAGGTACATTTTTACCCGAACCATTAACCTTTAGTTTAACCTTTCATTAGATAGAATGCCTCCCCATACATCTTGTAAGCATCCAGCCACTAAATGTGCTAGAGGTGAATCCTCTTTCGCTCCCTTAGATCATCCTTCGATAATTGAATGTTTTGAGGACAGCGATGCTCTCGAAAAATTCAACACCTATTTTGCAACCCATCCGGTTCAAATATCTCGTCCTGTTGATCTCAACTTCTTAGCAAATACCCTTAAATTCAAATACCTCGATCAACTCCGTGATTGGGGTTGGCTCGATTGTTTCCAACTTAGGGGTCCTTCCTACGACAACCTTGTTCAGGTGTTTTACTCTAATGCTAAACTTAAACACAACCTGAACACTCACTTAGTTAACTCTATCACCTCTTTAGTCATGGGCCAAGACATTACCATCTCGGTTGACACCCTCACTTCTTACCTTTCTATCACCGATGAGGGTGTTGATCATCATACCGACCCATATGACCCTTCCTTAGTTAGGCCAAATGATTATGCAGGCAAAGACATGGACCTTTATGACCATATCCTTCATCTTATTTTCACTTGGATTGTTGCCCCAACCAACAAGCATTCCGATGTTCGTCACACCAATTATTGGATGTGGCATTGCTTTAGAACCGATAATCTCCTAAACTTAACTTCCATTATTTTCTGAATCTTGTCGAGATCGTAAGATTATTGATGTCTAGCAACAAAACCTTACGTTATGGTACATTCCTATCCCATATCTTTCGTATCCTTTGCATAAACGTAAGTGTAGACCCCGGTCGTGCCATTAATTCCTTCATCGACATCTCGACCGCACATAGTTGTAATTGGAAGCTTGATGATGAGGGGAGTTGGGTTCGAAAGTTCGATCGCTAATCCTCAGCAGCTTAAGGATCGACGGTTCATCTGGTAGCTCCACCATCTTTTGATTCTCCTCCGTCTTCACATGAGGAACATCCAACTTTCCTTCCTCCGTCGTCTCCATGCACCATACGCTTACTTGAGGCGATCAATGGACTGCCATTTCAAGTCAATGCACAATTTAATGCATTGATTGCCCACATCGATGATTGCTACAATTAACTAGACAAGCGTTTAAATGAGTTGGCCTCTTGATTTCCTCCATCGGACGATTAGGACATCATGTCTTGGTTGAGTTCTACATGTTTTTTTTGGTTGGATTACATTATGCTTTTGGATTATTTGGTTGTTTGTCTTAGGATATATACGTTTTTTTTTATCAATTGCAAAGTTGGTTGCTTTGGGATGTTCTGACTTTCATTATGTTTGAATGTTTTTGGTTCAAAAGTACTACCATTTTACATTATATTATCTAATTGTTTATGCATAATTCTTCTTTGCTTGTTTTTTTTATTATTCTTTTGGTTCAAGTATTGTACATTAATTCCCCTAGTTTTCCAAGCTTATACTCTTTTTTATATTACAAAAAGGGAGAAAATGTAAAATTTGCTTAAATTAATTTTCAATTTAACTCTTAAAGCAAAATTCTTCAGGTTGAAAATTTAAATGAAATAACATCTAAAATGTTTTTTTTCTAATGGGAGCTTATTTTGAAAATAATGTTTAAGATAGGGGGAGTTAGCAAATTTTTTCAAAATTTTTTGTTATATCAAAAAGGGGGAGATTGTTATTTTCAAAGTGTTGGACAAAATAAACTTTTAAAAAACCTTGAAATAACTTAGCTTTTGGCAAATTTTTGAAGTCTGGAAGATTTCTACCGATACTTAGTGGAGTAAGTATCAGTAAAACACAAGGTGGAAAAACCTTTGGAATGCTTTAGACTTCTACCGGTAGAACAAGGACAACTACCGATACAACTCTTGATTCTATCGATACAACCAAGACTTCTATCGATAGAACAAACTTTAGTGAGCAAGGAAGTTATGGTTTGAGACTTCTATCGATACCTTGGCCAAGACTACTGAAACAACTTCTATTTTACCAATACCTTGAAGGTTTCTATCGAAACAAGTAAAGTCAGTAGCCAAAGTTCAGCATTCCCTGCACTTCTACTGATACTCTAATGGGTTCTATCGATACCAAATGAAACCTTCAGAGTTCTACCGATACAAGGAGGGATCTATCGATACAACAACTCCAACAGTCATATTGTGCAATGGCTTCTACCGATACAAGTGTGCTTCTATCGGAACAACGAAGCTGTTGTCTACATTAAATGCTGGTTTTAATAGCTGCAACAACTCTGTTTTATTTCTAGCGGCTACAAACATCCACAAGGTTGTTAGAGGACTTAAATACAAGGTCAAGGCTCCCCATTGAAGTTAACAAAGACAAGAAACAAGTGCTTAACTTCAAAGAACTCATTTTACAAACTTTCATCAATCTTCTACCAAACATTTCTTGTACACACTTGTGGGTTAAGTTTTAAACCATTCTTTCAAGTGTTGTAACTTTGTGTGAGAGTGCTTAATTGTTGATCACTTACCTTTTAGAGGTATATTCTCATTCATTCTCATTTTCTCTTATTTTGTGAGGTGTTACTTAAGGTTTTGGGTAGAAAACCTTAAGGGGTAGTGGTTCTATCTTACCTTTGAAAAGCTAGAGATTTGTAAGGTTAAACCTTGCCCTTAAATGTTCAAATTTAGTGGATTTGGGAAATCCTTAGTTGAGGAAAGCTAAGGTAGTGGACATAGGCAATTGAGGCCGAACCACTATAAATTCTTGAGTCTCTTGCATTTCTCAAATTTACCGAAAACTTTTTAAAACACCAATTCACCTCCCCTCTTGGTGTATTTCGATCTTAACAGTTTTAAAAGAGAGAACTTTAGGCCATTTTTCCATCCTATAAGTGTTGACATGAAGTTAGTTAAGTAAGTTTTATATTTTAATGAAACCATATTACATTTGAATTTAGGTTAGTCTTTAAGATCTTATCTACCATTCACCCTAGAAAAATTATAAATAATATGTATGATATTTTTCTTTATTAGGGTTTTAAACTAAATTTAAATATCGTATATGATAATTAATATGAAATATTTTAAGGACTTTGTTCAAGATTAAAACTAAGAATTTTTGTAGGTGAATTGTAAATCATGAGTAGGTTTTTCTAATTATTTTATTTCAGAAACTCTGTAAGAAAGCTAATAAATTGTAAATGGATTTTAATATTTCTCTTAATTCATTAGTAATTTCTAGGTTTTTTTTAGAATTCTAGAATTGAGTTAATTTTAGGAATTGAGTATATTTTACTAGAATTATTTAGGTATCTTTTAGGGTTCCCGTTAAAAGAAAAAATGTCTAATTTAAATTTCAAATTAGATAAGTTTGGTGAACACGTCTTAGTCAAGTTACAAGTAAACCAAAGGCATTTTTTTAGAGTTTTTTTTTAAGTTTTCCATAAGATTTTAGCCTAGATCAAGACATTAATATGCTTAAATAAAAAAAATAGCTCTCAAGATCCCGTAAGACTATCCCCGAATAGGCGTTGTGGGGTGCTATAACCTTCCCCACACTTAACCATACTCCCAAACCCGAAATTTAGTGATGAGATTGAGTCTAGACTTTTAGGATTTTTCGTAGTACTAATTCTAGACTTTTAGACAATAAGTGATTGACCAACCTAACCCTAATTGGTTAGTGACGACTCTACGTTAATTTAAGCCCTTTGAGTCTAACTTTGCTTACTAGGCCCCCGTACCCTTATGTAGGCAATGTTATGACAATTGGCATGCCGATAATATCCTAACTAGGGATTTAAATTAGCTATCGGATAGCGGAATAGCGGCCGCTATATAGTGGTAACAGCGTCGTCTGAAACAGCTATTATCGAAAATAGCTGTGTGAAGCAGAATCACACCAATAGCGGTGGATCGCGGCCATAATTTAACGGATAACGGCCAATTGCAGCAATAGCAGGCCGCTATTTTCGTTATTGTTCCGGTACGGTAAAATTAAAAAAATAATAATATAATTTAGATTATATGACTTTATCTATTTAATGATTTTAGTTAATATAAAATTCACAACGACGATAATCGCAATGACCGCAATAGCATCTGTTATATCCGCAACCGCGATAAACGCAATGCAACGAAAAATGCAACCGCAATTTAAATCCCTAATCCTATCTATTTAACTACGCTACTAAAGTCCTATAATATAGCATTTTTCTATTTTAACATAATTTCGTTTCAACTTATTATAAAATTATAATAAAATGCCATGACTTTTAACCATTATAACGAATATAATCTTTGAAGATAGTGTCTCCCCAAGAACACTTCATTTAAAAAATCCAAATCTCTTTTTTTTTTCTTCCCAAGCTATTTACCATATTTAAAGTATAATTCACTTAACAAATATGTTTCCACACATATGGTCAATCTTCATTGTAACAATTATAATTAAATATATTTATTTATATACACAAACACCCACGTTCATATTTTATCTACTAAAATAAAATAAATATCAAATCAAATAATAAGAAAAGTTTGAGAGTTTTCATGAATCTTTACCAACAAAAGATTCAGAATAAGAGAAAGGTCTTTCTCCCTCCTTAATCTACAAGCTTCTCCTTCTCCTTTGCTTGTAGCTTTTCTTTCTTCTATTTTCTCTTGAGAAAAATAAATAAATACCCATTTAATAAATCAATAAATTGTCATTAATATAGCTCAACAACTCATTTACCGCATTTAAACGTGTAATGAGATGATGAAATGCTAAAATGTCAAGAACTCTTACCCAACACTTCACCTTCTCTTTCTAGCTCAACATTCTCACACTAGAACTCAAACCCTAGGTGCGTGGATGATGATGGATTTTGATTCGAGTATGGTTTCTATAACATCTTTTTGCAAAACAGAATACAAGAAAATAGTGAAAGATTGAAGAGAAAGTGAGTAGAAAATGAGAAAGAGTGAAGATGGAAGCTTCTTCTTCTCCAACAAATATGGGCTGTTTGATGCTTCATGTTTGGGGGTTTCATTTCCCCTTTTTAATTTGTTTTGTTGTATTTAAAAAAACAAAAATGGGTCAAATTGTCAAATGTTAAAACCAGGGGGCCAAAATAATTTTTTTTTGGAAAAAAATAATTTTTGAAAATTTTGAGGCATATTCTCGATTGGTAAAGGTAAATATTTGAATTATAAAATTATGGTTTTATATTTTACTCCATGAGATCTTTATAACGGTATATCATATGGTCAAAATGGTTGAGTGATAAATGAGAAATTGATACTTAAAGTAAGCCACTTGTGAATTATGTTGAGAAAATAAAAAGCTTCGATCCCATATTGATTAAATATTAAGTGTGAAATATGTTTATATATGTGAACCAACTTAATAATTATTGAATAACTAAGCTAAAGTTTTCTCTTGCTTGCAAGGGGTCCCTTAAAAAATTTAATGAGGTTGGGAGTGCATGCTTATGATATGGGTGACGTGAAATGTTTGGATTAATTGGGTTTTTTTAAGCTTACAGATATTTTTATCCAATTTGATTTAATGGCTCCATTAATAAAAAATTTCCAAAAATTCCTTTATTTGAATTTCTATTTAAACTGAAAATAATCTGCAAAAAAAGTTACACAATTTTTTTCTCTCTCGATATTTTCTTTGCAAATTTTTCAAACGTATTTTCGATGATAGAAGAAGGCAAGGTTACGGTTCATTGATCACTGTAGTTGTGCTGCTGCCGTGCTCATCTCGTTGTTTTATCTTGGAAGACGGTCGACCAATGTTTCTCCAGCACCAAAGGAGTTGTTGAATCTATCTTAAGAAAGCTGTGAAAACATGTTTCAACTACCTAGGAGTACAAAATCTCAAAACTATTTATTTTCAATTTCTATTTTTAAATTTTGTAATATATATATTTATTTATTTTTATTATTTTATTCGATCTTGTGATTTAAATAAATATTTTATATTAATATTATTTCGCTAAGATGTGTATTTTTACCAACGCATACTCTCATAAATACTAATATTTAATCCTATTTTCCCCTCATCTTGTATTTTTACTTGATCAAGCTTGAAACTTTAAAAATAGCTTAGTACATTTTCTGATGACCTCCCAATGGTTCAAAAATAATAAAACATTTCATAATTGAATTTTCTTATTGGATTTACAGAAAAACTTCTCGAAAAGTCTCCTATGAAAAACCAAAAAAAATTGGGTTACAAGTTGTAACTTGCCCATTTTGTTGTCATATTTTGATTAGATTAAAACAACTATTTAGGCATACTTTTAAAGGATATAATGCAATAAAATTTCATAGATTATTGAAGGGAGAATTTCAGTTAAGCAAAGAAAACTCAAAGTGATATAGTGTGATGTCTTTCCTTATTTGAAGAAGTTTAATTGAAGAGGATCTCTAATTTATTTCATTCCTTAAGAGGATTAGTTGGACTGAAATTATAGAAGTCTAATTGCTATCACACTAGCTTGAGTGTGAAGAACTATAATAATTATATATTGAGTTTTTTTGTTACGCCTCCAATCTGATTTGATTCGTCGGATCCGAATTTCGGATATTACGATATAAATACAAACTTAGGTTAAAACTACTCGTGCAAATTCCAACCTTTTCAACTTCTTAACAATAGAATTCAATACAATTAATTACATTGTGGGTAGTTACTATAATGATCTTCCCCACCCTTAATACTATTGTATATTCAATAGGCTATTACAATTATTATACAAGGGATTTCTATTACAATAACTCATAAACAAATTTTATAACTTATTCGCATTATTCTTTTCCGACTCAATCATGCCATGCCATGTTCACTTTGTATGGATAATATCCTAACTCGTCAATACTTTGGCGCAGCCCTGACATCATCTCTCTTGGCACAGTCTCACATCGGTTTACTTGTGACATAAAACACAGAGGTAAGTTCATGAGAACTAAAGTGAATTAAATACCCTTTTACTTGCTTCTTTTAACACGACATATCCATGGGTTCATTTAACTATATTGCCCTTCACCATGTTTTTGAGCATTTAACTCATCAATTTCTGGTTCCCTTACACGCCATTGTCACCAAGCCTTGCTTTGAATTGTTTCCTTCTCTTTACTTCCTATAAGACCTTTTCCGCATTTGAAGCTTATGGCTTATCACGAGACCTATATGCAAGGGTGTAAATGAACTAGGCTCAAACGAACAAGGCTATGTTCGTGTTCGTTTTTATATTTTTAAAGTTGTTCATGTTCATGTTCATGTTTGGTTCGTGTTCATTTAATTTTTTAACATCATGTTCGAACTCAGTTCGTTTATTATTTGGTGTGTTCGGGCTCGGTTCATTTATCGTTCGCGAATATGTTTGTTTAGCGTTCGCGAACATGTTCGTTTAACATTCGCGAACATGTTCGTTTATACATTTGCGAACATGTTCGTTTATACATTTGCGAACATGTTCATTTATATATTCGCGAACATGTTCGTTTATGTTCGTGAATGTTAACTAAACAAACAAACAAAAAATTAAATAAAACAAAACCAACTAAATAAAAAACTAAGTTGCAAACAAGTAGTTTGATTGATTCAAAACAAAACATATTACAAGAGAAGCAATTCAAAAAGATAACACCAAAAATGCTGCAGTAAACATCAACTAGAAAAGTTAACTACATAAATAGTACATTCGCTTGCAATGAATTCAATGATACCACATCCTGAAAACACCAAATCAAAAAATTCATGAGTTTCATCCATCAAATTCAATAAGGCAACAACATAAAAACCTGAAAATTACTAGATTAAGTACCTTTGAAATTCTTCAAAATTCTAACTTCAAAGTAAATAAATCTCTTTAATTTCTATTTTGCTCTACATAAAAAAATAAAAAATTAGATGACCAAATTAAACAATATTTCAAATATTAAATAAATAAAAAATTACATTAAAATTACTCACTTTGGCTTTCATTTTCAACCCATAAAAGTTTCGATGCCAATCGGAACCACAAAGTAACATTTGCATCGTATCAGTTCCTAAAGATGAACAGTATACATCAATCACTCTACCACTAACACTAAAATAGATTCTGAAGCCACTGTGATAATAGGAATAGACAATATTTCACAAGCCATTTTTGATAAAATTCGAAACTTGAGGTTATTAACCTTCCACCACTCTAAGGCATCAAAATCACCATAGTTTTCCTTACAAATGGTTTTCCTTACAAATAAACACTCCTTCTTCCAAGTATATATCTAGTTCAGACTTAACATTGTCAACTATGTCAACACTCCTAATATATCTCTCAAATTTTGACCTCCCAATCATAACTTTTCTCTTGCCTATTCTACTAGTGGTAGAAGCATTGCTAACACCACTTTCTTGCACATCATTTTCCATTGATGTACCAACATTAGTTGCCGTATATTCATCCACATATTTCTTATAAATCTCACATAGACTATCACGCATAATGCGAATTTTTTTAGGAGCTTCCTCTTCAGAATAAATAACACGAAAATTGAAGTCAATCAATTTCATCTTTTTCCTAGGATCTAGTATAGCAACAATAGAAATCAACAAATTGCATTCACCCAATATTTATAAAATTTTCTTTTCATTTTATCAACCATTTGTCTTATCCAAAGTTCCTCACTCAAAGATTTCTCCATCAATAACTCTTTGATACTCCAAAGTTTAGGAAGAAACTAAGTTGAAGTTGGATATTCAAAACCTAATATTTATAAAGGAAATATCATGTATTAAATTAAATAACATAAATGAAAATTAAGAAATAATGAAATAAAACTAGATATATTTAAATTGTTTACCTGAGATAATGTTGATAACTCCACTAAAAAGTGCCAAGAAAGAACAAACTTCCTCAACCCTCACCCAATCTTGATCCCTTGGCAAATACTTGTAACTTGCATCTCGTTGAGCATACCGCGAAAATACGTCCTTAAACTCCAATACACATGACAATATAGCATATGTTGCATTCCACCGTGTACAATAATCTAAAATCAACCTCTTATTTGGCAACTAAAATTGTTTAAAATATCACTGAACATAGTCAAACGTATAGTGGATGTTGTGATGTGCTTCACACTTTCCCTTACATTATCAATTACATCTTGAATTTCGGAAAGACCATCATGCACCAATAGATTCAAGATGTGTGCACAACAATGAACATGAAACAATTTCCCATTCAAAGGAAGCGTTTTATGAAATGAAAGGCTATCTTTCAACATCCTTACAACTGCATCATTGTAAGAAGCATTGTCCATGGAAATTGAGTACACTTTTTCTTCAATAGCCCAGTAAGCATTTGTACAATGCATCATATACAACAACTCCACTATACAGAGAAGGCACATCAACAAAGTTCAAAACTCTTATTGCAAATTCCAATTCGAGTCCACAAAATGAGATATCAAGACCATGTATTGAATCTTTTGACCTGACATCCACATATAAGTATCGAGTTATCGTCTCTACAAGGACTGTATATGTTAATCAATTAATTGTAAAATTAATTTAAACAACTTAGTGATAAAAACACAATATATTTGAAGGATTGATGATTAAAATTAAATGCAAATAATCTAAATGCAATTCATTCCTAATGCAAATTAATCTAAATATGCAAATTATCTATATGAATGATTGGATTTTAGTAATAGATAAACACAATTCACAACAATTAATAACATAAATAAACTAGGATAATCATATTAATTAATTTAATTCATCATTAACATGCTTAATAATATTCGAAAATATTCCATGGCAACTTGATCTTTCATGAGTTTGGAAACCAAATTAGGTCATTTCGGAATCCTTTACTTAGAAATATGCATTTTACTAATCATTATTCACTAAGGGTTTCTTAGCATTCATGTGAAGTAACAGGGACGTGTCAGGTTTGAAGCAATTCAATCACATAAACCGAAAAATTATGCAGATAATAAAGCTTATCAAAGTTGTTATGAACGTCAATTTAATCGGGTCAGGATCTAAATTGAGCATGCACATTTCAATTATTATTTCCACTAGCTGTCGTCTGGTCAGGATCGCTCAGCTAATTCTAGTGCATCCAATCACGAATGAATGAAATCCAAACTTGGTATTAATTGAAAACATGATCGATTGAGGCACAAACATCATAAGCATGAATCAAATGAACATTATTTAATTAAAGCAATCATCCTAGCTTAAATAAAATTAAACTATCATTGTTGATGACAAGATCGAAGAACACATAGTGAACATTATAAAATTAATTATAAGAAAAAAAAGAATAAACCCTATCGAAGTGGCTGTCACCCAAAACTCTGATTGAAGATGACTCCTTCGATCCTTTGCTTTGCTCCTTTGCCAATGGCTCTCCAAGGCGACCGACCAAGCTAGCTAAAATCTCAATGTAAGAGATGGATGCTAGGCAGGGGAATGGAAATGGATTGAGATGATGAGAGAATGAGAGAATGAAGAATGTTGAGTGATGAGGGATGATTTCAAAGTGTTGTGAAATGACTCTATTTATAGGTGAGGATGGAGGTTACATTTACTAAAAATAGGGAGTTTGACTCTCCCATTTTCCTCTCATGCTTGGCCAGCCATGCTTTGGGGATTTTGAATTGATTTGGTTGCTTCATTTTGAAGCATTCAGACTTGCCACATCAAGCAGGGACCAAGACTCAGTCAACAACATCCTTCTAGGCCAATTTTTCATTTCTTTTCAACTATAGGGACTTCTTGCAATTAAACCAAATAGACTTTATTGGGAAGCCATGGTGAGTGCCAAAATTGGGCTTCTAATCCTCTTGGGTCGGACGGTTTTAATGACCCAACAAAATAATCAAATCTGTCCAAAGCAATTTAATTTAAATTGGGTCAAATTAATTAATTTAATTAACCCAATTTCATAACATTTTAATCAACCCAATTTTAATGAAATATTTATGTTAATTATTAAATATAATTTCATGCTTTAAAATTAATTAAAATTTGCATGACCCACTTTATACATTAAAATGTAGCATATTAAATTAAACTATAAAATAAGCCATTTTGTGAATAAAAACTATATAATAAAGCATAAAATCACATTTTTATAATTTCCATGTCTTAAATTATTATTTAAGCATATTCCATTAATTTATTAAATAATTACTTGATTTTAACATCGATTTTAAGGGAAAATATTATGGAAATACATAGGAAAAACCTTTATTTATATTTTCGAGTTTACACACCCCCAAACTTAAACCATTGCCAGCAAGGGTTTTGCTAAGGCAATATTGCTAAATGTGTAAGTAGCATCAATCTTTGGCACATAATCATGCATCAACAAAATCATGTTCATAGTCTCTCTTTATTATTAAGTAGTTCACATGCAAACATTATTCAAAATTTTTATACTAAGTATCCAGATATGCCAACATGAGTTATGGTTTGAATGCATTTCAAAGTTATAGAAAACATTCTCCATTTAACATAATTTCCTATCAATCTAAACAAAACAATCATAAGGTTTATTTGCGGTCTTCATATGTTGAACTTAGCAAATCCTCTTCACTAATGTAGGTGACATAATCATCAAATCAATAGGTCTTTTGTAAGGTTGTAATGGGGCTAGGCTAAAGGTAGGGATTAAAGAGATGTGAAATTTCAGTTTCAATAATCTTATCCCTTAACTTTGTCTTGGATCTTTTTGTAACACAACCTTATTCTTGAATGGATCTTTGGAACTCCCCCAAACTTATTTTAAACTCATACTCATCCATTTTCTTTCAGAGATTGAGCAAACTTTTATTTGCTCTTTCTTTTTCTCTTTTTTTAAGCATGAACATGTACATCCTTTCAAATTTTCCTTAAATGTTGATCACCATGACAACTTTAGTTAAGATGAGTGCAAAAAGTAGGATAACTTAAAAAGCTGGTAATATGGCTTATGATGTAGGTAATTTGGAATAAACAGTCCATTAAGCTCAAAATTAAAGTTTCAAGGGTTTCATATCATAAGCTGGGCTTCAAAGGCTCAAACGATCCAAAGAAATGGTGCTTATATCATATTTAGACTTTTATTTCTCCTAAGATTTCGCCTCAAGAAAGTTAGTAAGTCAATTTTAAAGACATAAACCTTCACGCATGTCTATTCTCAAGAAAAACTAAACTTTCATGGCAAACATTACCTAAGACTAAGATCTTACAAGCATTCCATAATCATTCATTCAACTCAGATAGAATCATCATTCATGCTTGCATTCAAACTAACTTATTAACAAATTTTTTTGAACATTTATTTATTAAAGCATAATTATGTAGAAAGATTAAAACATAATTGAAAATTTTAAAAATTCGAGCAGTTATTTACCTTACCCCTTTTAAAAAGAAGCAATGTCTGCATTGCAAAAACAAAGTAATGAATGAAAACTGAACACCAGGTAGGGTTGTAAGAAAAGAGAGGTGAGTCATAAAGACTGCTTAAATACCAAGTCTTTCTTAACAATCTAATCCTAGACATGTTCATTCCCATTACCACATCACTTAGTCTTTTCTTAATAAAGAGGTGTTAAGCTTATTCATGTTTGCAATGTTTTATTATGCGAAAGAAAATTCCTAACTACGAAAGAAAAAAAACCTAATGACCTAAAAATAAATAAACAAACAAAGATAAGAATTCCCCCTTTTATTTTTTTACTCATCCCCCTTGTCTTCTTTTTCTTCAGCTCCATCCTTGCTTTCATTCTCATCTTCTTCCTTCCATGTCTTGAAGATAGCATTTGAAAACTCAGAAACAAAAGTGTTAAAGATATTCTTAAAAGTATTTCTGATGGAATCATCTATAATCTTCGCATATTTCCAGTAAGTTTGTTGTTTCTTATGCATGAATTTGCACATATCCATCATAATTGACAATTCTGATTTTTTTGAAGTACTTGCAGAAGTTGGCATTGGAATTGTCAATTCAGGATCGACACTTTAGTGTCAGTAATTGAATCAGCTTCAGTTTTATTTTTGGTTTAGATTTGGTCCATTCCTCATTCGGTTTAGGACTGTTTGGCTCATCCTCAAATTCTGCTTCTTTAGTGTCAGTAATTGAATCAGCTTCAGTTTTATTTTTGTTTGATGGCTCATCGGTTTTTGGTTCAGTTGATTCATCTTGTTCACTCTGGTTCAGTTCATGAAGTCTCTCCACTAACCTTTCAAGGTCATAGGCTGCGATGCAAACTGGAACATAATGGCCCTTCAGATTTGATTTTGTTTTAACATGGGCCCTTAAGCAAAGTGAAGTAATCAGTGATGGGAAGTAGGCACTTCCTGTCTTCTTTTTGGCACAGTCATGGATCTCTTTGAGAATGATTCTCCCAACATTGATAGACCTTTCTATTAATATTGCATACAATAAGAGCATTCATTCTGTCGAGATGGTAGAACTATTTGAGATAAGCATGAAGCTATAACAAACAAAGTTAAACCATATCTTAGCTATCAATTCAAGGTACTCCCTTTGGCAAGAATGACTCTCATACTTTCTTATAATCCATTGGGATCCCGAGTTTGTGACAACATCAAGCACTTGTTGAAGTAAATCCCAATTGATATTGTTCATAATAGGAAAGTACTCATCTTCTTCAACATCAAGTAAGTTAAACAAATCATTAATAGACTTAGAAGTAAGGGGTACCTTCTTCTTTTGGACAGTGACCTCAATAGCTTCTTGTAAAGTCAAACTAGCATAAAACTCTTAAACTAGTTCATCATTGAGAAGTGAACGGGCATCACAAAAGTGTTCCCACTTGAAAGCATTAATCTTCTTTTGAATTGGCACAGGTGAACCATCAAATTAATGCTCTTCAAGTTAAATCATTTTTCTGGCATTGTAGGTTGATGCTTGAAGATTGAATCAAATCTTTCCTTCACTTCCTCATCTATCACAATCGGATTTTCAGGAGTAGTCTTGGAAGATCTAGTTCTTTTGCGAGACATGATATTTTTCTCGAAAATGGACAGAATTTTGGTAAGGATAAGGAAAAGGAAATCGAAAAGGTAGTGGTGGAAAGGACTTGCAACGGTGACTAGCGTGTAACAGCAAGGGAAATTTGATGGTGACAAGCTTGTAATGGTGACGGCATGCGACGACGACGGGCATGCTCTAGGAAACTCCTTACAGTGGTGCGAATGGGTGGCTTTTGCCACAAGGGAAGAAAAAACTAAGGAGTTTCTTAAAGATATGAGGCTAATGACACAAGGGAAAATTAAGGGTGGCTAGGGTTCAAGCTAATTGCTTTGAGGGTTGTGAAAAATAGTGTGGTGAGAGCGATTTATATAGTAACAGATTAGGGTAACATGTCGCAAAATTTTATCTACATAAGAGGTTTCTTGGGCGGCAAGCAATGGTAGTGGCGATAACTTTCCCTCCTTTTTGCTGTCATGGGCCTCAGACTCAAACTGTATTTAAAGACTCAACTTAAAAACAAACTTATTAGTACTTGGGTCAAATTGACCCCCTTTATTAAACATAACAAATAAAATTAAAATTAAAATGGAAATTAATAAATGAAAAATAAAAATTTCAAAAACTAATTAGAAAATTTCTTCTTAACAAGTTACATTAAATTAATTCCCAAGAAAGGTTGGAGGGTCATAGCGGTCCTGCTTAAGTTCCAATCTCCTTAAACAGAATTAATTAAATGTACTAAGTTCAGAAAAATAATTTCTAATTATTTATTTATTTACAAATGAGATTATAAAAAAAATTAAGGGTTTGTTAGTTTGAATGAGGATTCAACTAGCTCAACTTCATCATCCCAATAGTGTTTGAGACATTGATAATTAACTTTAAGTGTACCTCCGTAATTGTTGTACAATTCAAAGGCTCCATATGGATAAAATTTGTAGATGGTGTAAGGTCCTTTCCATCAGGATTTGAGCTTCCTAGGAAATACCTTCAGCCTTGAATTAAACAAAAATACCTTCTGTCCTTCTTTAAACTCACGAGGTTGTATATGACTGTCATGTCATCTCTTAGATCTTTCTTTACACATCTTGGCATTCTCATATGAAAATAACCTCAACTCTTCCAACTTATCAAGTTGTAACATTCTTCTCTTACTGACTTGCTTAAGACCCAAATTCAATTGTTTTAAAGCCCAATGAGCTTTATTCTGCAACTCCAACGACAAATGACAAGCCTTTCCAAAGACCAACCGATAAGGAGTTATTCCTAACGGTGTCTTAAATGTTGTTCAATAGGCCCATAATGCATCATCGAGCCTTCGAGACTAATTGTTTCTACTAGGGCATACTACCTTCTTAATAATTCCTTTGTTTTCATGGTTCACTCTTTCAACTTGCCCATTCAACTATAGGTGATAGGCAGTAGCAATCTTATGTTTTTCATCATACTTTTCAAGCTACCACTTAAGCCACTTATTCACAAAGTGAGATCCTTCATCATTAATGATGGTTGTTGGAGTCCTAAATTTTGTAAACACATGCTTATGTAGGAATCGCATGACTACCTTCGTATCATTTGTCGGGTATGCTTCAACTTCAACCCACTTGGATACATAGTCTACAACAACTAAGATGTCTTTATTCCCATATGAAGAAGGAAACGAGACTAAAAAGTCAATGCCCCATACGTTAAATAATTCAACTTCAAAAATGTTTGTAAAGGGCATTTTGTTCCTCCTTGATATGTTTTCGGTCCTTTGGCATCTATCACAATTCTTTACATATGCATAAGCATCTTTAAACAGTGAAGGCCAAAAGAGTCCAACTAGTAATTTTTTTTTTGCAGTACATGATTCACCAAAGTGTTCATCACTTGGAGATGAATGACAATGGTACAAGATCTTAGCAATCTCACTTTCATCTAAGCACTTCCTGATTATTTTATCTACATATTCCTTAAACAAAAATGGATCCTTCCGAAAATAATACCGACTATCATGAAGGAATTTCTTCCTTTGTTGGTACGTCATATCTCAAGGAATTATTCCACATGCTAGATATTTTGCAAAATTGGCAAACCAAGTGTTTCATGAATTCGACTTACCTCAAAGATGTGCTCATCTGGAAAATTCTCATTGATAGGAACAAGTGGATGAGTTACCTCATTTTGCTCAAACCTCGATAGATGATCAACTACTTGATTCTCAACACCTTTTCTGTCTTGGATCCCAAGGTCAAATTCTTGGAGTAAGAGTATCCAACGAATTAGCCTCACTATAGCATCTTTCTTTGTGAGTAAGTATTTAATGGTTGCATAGTCAGTAAACACTGTAACTTTGGTACCTATAAGATATGAACGGTGTAACAGCTCGATTTTTTAGTGGTGTCGAAAGCAGTGGTTTCGATACCACAATTCTGATAGGTCGAGCCGTAAATTTATTTATTTTTAAATTTATGATGTCATTAGCAATGAATTAAAATTTGGTTATGGAATTTTAATGTTTAGATAGTGAATTGAGTAAAAAGGATTAAATTGTAAAAGAGGTAAAGGTTAATTGTGATTGATTTAAGAATAAGGGACCAAAGTAGTAATTATACCAAGGTCAAAAGTCCGAGCGGTGGAGGATATGATTTCATTCCACTAACTTTTGGGATATTTATTCATTTAGTCCTAATTAGCTTAACGCTAAATTGTAAATAAGTGGTTTGATTGAATTTAATATAATTAAAGGATCAAATAGGTAAATTAACCAAAATATTTTAGTGAGTGGTTTATTATGAAATTTATTGTCATTGATTAGGAAAATTAAAGGTTAATTAAGTGATTAATTAGGTTAATTAGGAAAGTCTTAAAATTTACAATTATGCCATTAGGTATAAAAATGAAATTAAAGAAGAAAAATCACATTTTTCTTCTAATTTCTTCTTTTTCTTCACGGCTAAGACAAGAAATCCTAAGGTTTTCCATTGATGAACTTTGACCTTTGATTTGGATTACAATCGTGCCACGGATCGTGAAAAAGAGAAATTAGTAGAATAGTCCCTGAAGTTTAGCCAAACTACAATTTCATCCTGTAAGTTCGTAGTATTAGTTTATACACATTGTATGTTTCTTGTATTTTCACTATTGCTATAAAAACTCGAGGAAGGTTAAACATTCGTGATGATGGAAAGGCAAAGTAAGAAACAAAATGTCAGGCTTGAGGCCGGTTATCTGATTTGAAGCGATGGCTAGGATCTTACATATGTTGCAGTATCCCGACATCTTGTGTGAGTAGCATTGCAAGTTGATAGATTCTGAAAAAATACTGAATTGTGGACCCCTCCGATGGCTGAGTCTTCGCGTTTGTTGTGAATTCTCATCAGCTTGTGTGAGCAGTATCGAGAGTGGAAAATTTTGGACCGTATCGATGGCTGAGTCTTCGCGTATGTCACAAATTCTCATCAGCTTGTGTGAGCAGCATCGTATATTGGTTAACTATTCTGGGCTCGTAAGAGCTAACCATCCTGGGTTCGTAAGAGCTAACCATCCCGGGCTCGTGAAAGCTAATGTTGTTTGTGCTCGTATGAGCTAAAATCTAAAAGACTGAAAGAGATTAAATTCGTTACTGTTCACAAGATTATGAATACATACTTGTTATCATCTTTATAATCGATTTGACTATTTTGTAAGAAAATGATATTTGCGAACTTACTAAGCTTAATAAGCTTACCCGTGTATATGTTGTTATTTTGTAGATACATTTTGTTGTCTGAAGATTGAATCACCTCAAAGAAATCACACTATTGTGGATTGTTTGGTAGTTTTTACATCACTTGGTTTTATGACATGTACTAGGAGGATGTTATTATATAACTCTTGATTTTACGTGGTGGTTCATTATTGTAACCTTGGTTAGGTAGTTATCATACCTTGCATGATACTATGGGTGAAAGTGGGCTTACAATGAAATGAAATGTATTATCATATGTGTTTTGAACTTTAAGTATATTTATCTTTGTGTCTTATGCATGAAATGAGAATTGTTGGTTAAGCTTGAGAACTTGTGGGAATATTTGAATTCTGCATACTTGTTTTGGTAGAACTCATGATTGTATTGGTAGAAGTACAGGGTAGGAGAGAAGTTGTTCACTGACTTGGGTTGTATCGGTAATTGAATAGCAAGTATCGGTCGTTATGTGTTTAAAAGAATTGGTAGTTCGTATACTTGCATCAATAGAAGCAGCAGGGTGAGACTTTTAGCTCTCTGGAGTTTTTAGTATCGGTAGAAGCATGACATGTTTCGGTTGAAGTCTCACTTGTATCGGTAGTACCGTCTCAAGTATCGGTAAAAGTTTGTACTATTCTTAAACTATTTACTGACTTGACAACTACTGATACTTGTCCAACAAGTACCGGTAGAAGTCTCCAAAAATCTTGGAAATGACCTTTTTGCCTTGTTGAATTGTGTTTATAATTAAATGATAATTTACGACATGTTGGGTGTATTTCTTTAATAATGTAGGAACATATGACATGTTTTTTAAAAGATGAACAGTGATAGATGATTAGAGTGACACCAGGACCTTAGCCGGTGACGGTTCCGGGTTTTCGTTGTTACAAACAGAACTTGTCAAATGTAAAAATTATAACAAAGAGTTCTTTTTCGGTTATCGTATAATTAAGTTGGGCTCATGTCAAAGTTATGCTTACATAGTTGATAGAGTGAAACACTTTGTTTTTCTTCTTTGATCCATCACAGCTCCAACAGCAAAATCGCTTGCATCACACATCAACTCAAAATGTGAGTTTCAATCGGGTGTAACAATTATTGGGGTTGAGATTAATCGACTCTTCAATTCCTCAAAAGCTTCCAAGCATGCTTTTTTAATGTTAAAAGTTGTATCTTTTTCTAACAACAAGCACAAATGCTCAGAAATTTTTGAAAAATCCTTCATAAATCTTCGGTAAAAACGGGCATGGCTTAAGAAACTTCTGACTCATTTCACACTAATTGAGGGCAGTAATCTTACAATTACATCCACCTTCGCTTTGTCAACTTCAATTCCTCTCTTAGAGATTTTGTGTCCTAAGATAATCCCTTCCTTAACCATGAAATGACATTTCTCCCAGTTAAGGACAAGGTTCGTCTCCTCGCATCTCTTAAGTAACTTAACCAAATTACTCAAACAAACATCATAAGCATTACCAAGCATGGAAAAATCATCCATGAAAACCTCAACAAAATTTTCAACCATATCAGTAAATATTGTCATCATGCATCGTTGAAATGTTGTAGGTGAATTGCATAAACCGAAAGGCATTCGCCTAAAAGTAAACGTATTGTAAAGAAAAGTAAAAGTAGTTTCATGCTGGTCTCCGAGGCTACAACTATTTGGTTGTATCCTGAATAGCCATCTAAAAAACAGTAAAATTTGTTACTTGCCAGTCGGTATAACGTTTGGTCCATAAAAGGCAATGAAAATTGGTCCTTCCGAGCGACTTTATTCAACTTCCTATAGTCAATACAAATTCTCCAACCTGTAATAGTTCTCATCGAAAACAACTCGTTACGTTCATTCTCAACAATCGTGATTCCTCCTTTCTTCGAACACACTGCACCGGACTTACCCATGAACTATTTGAGATGGGGTAGATAATTCTCGCATCTAACCACTTGATCACTTCTTTTCACACTACCTCTTTCATGATAGGATTGAGCCTTCTTTTCCCATCAATTTGAGCTCGCTCACTTCTTCTAAGATAATCTTATGCATGCAGAAGGAAGGGCTTATTCCTCGAATATCAGCTATGGTCTAACTGATTTCTTTATTAAATTTCTTTAAAACAGCAATTAGTTGCTCCTCTTTGTCTTTTGTTAATTCTGCTGAACTAATCACAGGAAAAGTAGAGCAGTCACTTAAATAAACGTACTTGAAATGGGAAGGAAGTACCTTTTGTTCGATTTTAGGCGGTTCCTTGATTGATAACTTGAGCTACACATATTCACGCACTTATATTTCTAATGGTTCAAACCGTGCTAATTGAATATAGTTTCTGGAATTGGCTTCCAACAAAGCCATGTTTTCTTCACCTTCTTTATCTTCCAAAGGGTCTAATGCTAAAGCATCCTTTAATGGATCTTCCATAAAATTTCTTTCCATAGAAACAAAAGTTTCTATTTCTTCCATAACTGAACACTATTCCGTCGGATCGGGAAATTTCATAGCTTTAATAATGTTAAATGTTACCTAATCGTCTTGAACTCGCATGGTGATTTCACCTTTCTACACATCAATTACTGTTCCTCTTGTGGCTAGGAATCGTCTCCCAAGGATGATTGACACTCCCTTATCTGCTTCAAAATCTAAGGCAATGAAATCAACATGAAAAATAAACTTATTAACTCTTACCAAAACATCATCGATCTTTACTTCGGGATATGCTAAAGATCGATCCACTAGCTGAAGCGTCACAGTTGTAGGTCTTACTTCACTTATTTCCAACAAGTTAAAAATAGACTTGGGCATCAAGTTGATGTTAGCTCCTAAGTAGCACAAAGCTTTACCACAATAAGATTCTCAGATATTACAGGGTATAGTACCGCTTCTAGGGTCCTTCAATTTTGGCGGCAGCTTGTTCTATAGGAATGCATTGCACTCCTTTGTCAAAGCAACAGTCTCATACTTACTAAGTCATTTCTTCTTAGACAGAATATCCTTCACAAACTTCACATAATTCAGCATCTGTTCCAAAGCCTCCACCAATGGGATATTGATATGTAATTGTACTAGCCCAATTTCATCCGGGCCCAGTACATCAATTTTTATTTTATTCTTATTATTATTTTATTTATTTTATAGATACAAATAAATAAATAAATAATAAAGTAATAAAATAAAAAACAAAAATAAAGCCCAAACATATTTTTTCTACAAGCTCAAATACTAAATAAAAAACCAAATACAAAATTAAACCCAAGCCCAAAAGAAAAACCCAAAAGAAAACAAACCCTAAAATCTAAACATAGGAAACCCTAGCCCCCTCCTTTGCTGCTGCCGTCGCCATCGTCAACGCATGCTGTCGTCGCTTTCATCGTTGATTCCTTCTGATCCGGACTCCACCACACACATATCACTGAAAAATCCGAAAAAATTTATTCTAAAAAAGGTTATAAAAACCCAACACAAAAATGTAGACAAAAAAAAAATACACGAAATTTTTACCGAAAAATACTACGAAATAATATACTGAGATTCTTAGTAATTGCAAAGATACGAGCAAAGCAATCAGAATCAGAAAACAGATCACTGTATCAAGTTATTCTTTCCATATTTTCGAAAATCAGTAGATCTAACTTTTTTCTTGATATATATTTGAAAGAAAGTATATTGGGGATATTTTTTTACCTTTAAAACGCTTCGAATTCCACAGCTTTTCGGGTTCTGACCACTGTCCATGGTAGTTGTCGGTACCGGCCGTGGCGGGCTCACGGTGGTGGCTTACCCTCATCTTGTTTTTTGTTTGACCGACTGGCCATGGAAAGAAAAAGGGAGGGATGTTTGGTTTTTTTTTTAGAATAGTGAATGAAAATAAAAAAAAAGGTAAAAATGGCTTATATAGCCAAATGAAGTGATGCGGTTTGGGGGGGGAATTATTGCTCATTTTAAAACATTGGGAAAATTGCCAATAAGTCTCTCCAATTTTTTAAAGGTTTCAATTTAATCCTTGATGTCATTCTTTTTGTTATTTTTAATTCGACCAACAATTTCACTTGGTTTTCAATTTGGTCCTTGTCCCAAAAGTGTCTCTGGGGCTACCACGTGTCAGGATTTTTGGTTTTATTGCCCACGAAGCCCTTTCTTTATTTAAAATTTTTTTTGACCCCCAAACTTTCTAAAAATAGAAATTTGACCCTTAAACTTTCCAAAAATTAAAATTTGACCTCTAAACTTTCAAGAAATTTGAATTTGACCCTTGAATTTTCTAAAAATTCCAATTTAACCCCCAAAATTTCTAAAAATTATAATTCGACCCTCAAATTTTCCAAAAATTCGAATTTGATCCCTGAAGTTTCCAAAAATTCAAATTTGACCTGGTTTTAATGTAATTTTATTATTATTATTTATTTTATCCTATATGTATATATATTACATGTTTTTTTAATTTTTCTTTATTTTTTTAATCCCTTTTACGTGTATATGTATATTATTTTTTTTGTTGTATTTTATGTATATACTATTTTATTATTATTTATAATTGTAAATTATGTGCATATTTTTGTATAACATGATAATTTATTATTAAAAAAAACTCAAATTATTTTAATAAATCAAGGCAATGTCCTTTGTCTCGGAAATTTGAAAAAATCATGTCCTAACTCATTGGGTGTGGTTTTTTTCTTTGAACCTGGATAATTGAATATCCTTTTAAAATTTAAATACGAGCTTTTTTGAATATTCGAATTGTTATGTCCTAAGTTACTAGATGTGACTTTTTCTCGATTAATTCAAAATAACGAGCTTTCTTCGGAAGTTAAATTTGTTTTCAAAATAGAATAAATTTGACAATCATGCATTTAAGGATCGCAACTGAAATTTTTCTCGAATTTTTAATTTTCAACAAATAAGACTTTGAATAATCGATTAGGTATCAAATTTGGGCGTGTAAGGGTGCTAACCCTTCCTTATGCGTAACCGACACCCAAACTCGTTTTATGGTTTCAAGGACCAAAATTCTTTTATTGATTTTTTAAAAAAATCTCAAAAGGTGACCCAATTACGCCTGTTTTAAAAAAATTACTGGTGGCGACTCCATTTTCATTTTTATTTTCCAACATGTAAATCGAGACTTGTTTTTGTTTTTTTCAAAAAAGGTAAATCGAGGCTTGTTTTTATTTTTTTCAAAAAAGGTTTCGATAGCTTGGTGACTCTACTAGGGACCAATAAGAGAATCAAGTTGTAAGTCGATTGTTTTTGTCTTTTTTGTTGAAAATTTCAAATTCGATTTAATTTAATTTGCGATCCTATACATTTTTTTTTATTTTATATGTTTGTTGTGTTAATAGCATGTTGATATTATATGTTTATATTTTTGCATACATGCATTTATTACTACATCGCTTAAGTCGAAGTGAGAAGCTACTCCTTCGTGAGGTTTTCACCTCCGTGTAGGATATTGAATCACTTTCGGGATACATCTATACCTATGTTTTCGTGAAGTTTTCACTTCCGTGCAAACATACGGGAAACGTGCCCCCCTGAACTGAACTCATCCGTATGAGCTTATAATGGGTGAAGACTGAGGAATCTGCTGGTTTGGGTACCATTACTTTAGAACTGGAAACCGCATATAATGAGCCCTAACTGCCCACCCTAGGTAGAACTATATCGAACTTTTAGAAACCACCTAATAAATGCATAGGTTCTTTGTGGTATATTTATTGATACATTTTTGTTGATACTAACTTGGTATTTTTTCCTTATTGTGCATTGCATCCTCATATTAGGAAAGATATTGACTTGAGTTCGATTACTAGTAGAGAACTGGTCATGGTAAAAGGGTATCTTGATGATGTAAAAGATAAAGTGGCTGTGCGTATGTGGTTAGAGAATAAACAACATGAGAAGGGTGATAGTCTAGCTGAAGGCCATGTATCGAATTACTAGGATTTCACTTGGATCAATGTGACTCAGAATAGCTTGCAAGAGTTGAAAGAAATCTAGGATCAGTGGGATGATGGAATGAAGAAGATTTTCTACCGAGAGTATAGAGATCTACCATACTTGCTAGAAGTTAAGGTGGATAAGCATCTCTTCCGAGCCCTTGTATAGCACCGGAACCTAACTTATAGGTGTTTCACCTTTTGGAACATGGATATGGTACCCACGATTGAGGAATATACCATTCTATTTCGTTGCCCTAAAATTCAGGTATAAAAGGCCTATTTGAGAGCCGCTAATGTGCCAAGTTTTCTAAAGAAGTTGATGAACATTACGGGAATGAGTGAGCAATGGGTTATAGCTCGAATCAAGGTGAAGGGCGACAACAAATGCGTCACTTGGAAAAGTTTACGAGATTTGATCTTAGCGTATCCAGATGCAAGGAAAAAGGTTGATATATTTGCTCTCAGTTTGTACGGACTGGTCATATTTCCCAAGGCGTTGGGACACATAGATGAGGCGATCACTGATTTATTCAATTGGCTCGATAAGGGGGTTACACCTATTCCAGCAATTCTGGTCGAAACTTTTAGGTCATTGAATGCATGTCGAAGAGAGGGAGAAGGGAGATTTATTGGTTGCGCACCACTACTGATGGTATGGTTTCATAGCCACTTTTGGAAAGTGGAAAAGGTTCCTTGCCGAGTGTTTTCTATGAATTATTCTCCTTTGAGAGAATTTGTTACTACACAAAGGCGAGAGGATATTTCTGAGGAAAAATGGATGGCAATACTTCATAGTCTCCGAGACGTAGACATTGAATGGCGAGCACCGTGGTTTATTCCCGACGAAGTTATTTATCGATGCGGTGATTTCAACTAGGTTCCGTTACTAGGGATATGGGGAGCTGTAGGGTATGCTCCTTTGTTAGTAATGAGACAATATCGGTCAAGACAGCTCATCCCAGCAACTTAGGGTTTGGCTCAGTGTGAGTTTGTATACAAAGGTGAGAATAATAAGGAAAGAGTTAGGGAAATGTTAAATGCCTGGAATCAAGTTTGTAAAATGAAGCCATTTGCTGCAAATCCCATGAAAACCTAAGAGTATGATGAATAGAGGAGTAAGAGAGTCAATGATAACATCCTCGTGCCAAATCTCGACAATATCCTCCTAGTTGAGGAGCATTTGCAAGTAGTCCCATCGGAATTAGAGCTCATCAAGCAAGACTTTGAGAAGAAAAGTTACGAATTGAGGAAAAAGATAGAAACATTAGAAGAGGAAAAGATGTAGTTGGGTTTGGATGTTGATGTCCAAAAGTTAGAAGCCGACAAGCTAAGGAAAGGGAAGAGAAACGTTGAGGAAGACTTGGATGGTTTGAAGAAGGATTACAAGAAGCTTCGTCAGTCAATGAGAATTGCTGGGTTAGGTAAAACATCAGAATAGTGGTAGCAAGAAATCCAAGAGGAAAGGGTTTGAGTGGATCAGTGGAAGAGAAAATTTTAGGATACTCAAGTCCAAGGAGATGCTATAAAAAGCGAGTTGTTTGAGAGTCAAGTCAAGAAAGCTGAGATGAAGGCCTGAATAGTCGAGTTAGAGGAGTCTTTGCGTATGCATCGTAGTCGTAACTCTACGACAGAATTGAGGGTAAGTTAGGCTGAGAATGAAGGATCAAAGAGAAGAGAACTTGAATCTTCATTACAAAACTGTGAGATTCGAATCGAGTTCCTCGAAAGAACTTTGGAGACAAGTAATAGGCAACTTTAACACTCTTAGAGGCAAGTCAGAGATCGAGACCATGTCATGGGTGAAGCATTAACACAAGTGAGAGAGGTGGCAAAATACTTGCAGAAGTTAGCTATCTAGGCAGATGCTTTGAGTATAGAGTATGAGTCAGTGTCTGATAAAGGCCAAAAGCTAGCATGTCTCCTTCAAAAGATTAAGACTTTGAGCATTGGAGCAAGACCTTATTTGTAATTATCTTATGTAAAGACATTCGTTTTCTAGTAAGGTTATTCTATCAGAATTCGATTGAGAGTCAATACCTTTCTTGCATTTTGCATTCATGCATTCATAAAGTTTTAAATTGTATTGTCATACATTAAAATTTAAAGAAAGACATTTCTAATTAATTAAAATTTTCCTTTAAAAGTTACTATGGAAAAACCACACCGTTATACACTCGTGCTAAGACAATAGCAATGGATCAACGATTGGAAAAGTTGGAGTAGTAGCAAAAAGAAATGTAGGATCAGCTGCAAGAATAGTTAGCAAAAGTGCAGGAAGATATGAAGGACCAGATTATTAAGTCCCAGAAAGACATTATCAATAAGTTAACTCAATTATTGGATGCAAAAACTGATAAGGGAAAAGGGATTGTATTTGACCCAAAAGAAAGGGGTAATAGTCTTCCGTATTCTTCAAATGTTACCCCAACACCGACCCAAGTTCCACAGGAAACGTGTGTTCGAGGTGCATTTGTCACTATTAACCTGTAATCATGCTTGTTTGGCACGCCAAAATCGGTAAACAACCAAAACGGTTCTAGTTCTAACCTAGGAAATAACCTTGTCAACCATGGCATACCAGATTTAAATGAGGTGATGGAGCCAGAAAAAACAAGAGTCAAACTTTATAACCAGTTGGAGGAGCGCTGTAAATTGTTAGAGGAGAGGTTCAGAGCTTTAGAAGGAGCTGAGGGGTGCTGTGGGATTGATGCTAAGGAGTTGAGTTTGGTTCCCAACCTGGTACCTCCCCCCAAATTTAAAGTTCCGGAGTTCGAGAATATAACGGGACAAGCTGCCCGGAGGCACATATCACCATGTTCTGTAAAAAGATCACGAGGTATGTCCATAATGATTAGCTGCTAACCCAATCTAGGATAGTCTGACGGGATCAGTTGCAAGGTGGTATAATTAATTAAGTCGTGCCAAGATCAATTCTTGGAAGGATTTGGCACAGGCTTTCATGAGGCAATACGGTCATGTCATCGACATAGCTCCTGACAGGATCACGTTACAAAATGCTGAGAAAAGGTTGGGTGAAAGCTTCAGGCAATATGCTCAAAGGTGGAGAGATATGGCCACCCAAGTACAGCCACCACTGTCTGAGAAGGAGACAACCATGCTCTTCGTCAGTACTTTAAAGGTACCGTATATCAATCATATATTGGGAAACGCTACTAAAAGTTTCTTCGATATGGTCATGTCAAGAGAAATGATTGAAAACGCAATTAGAAGCGGAAAAATCGATGTTGGAGAAAATATAAGCTTATACCGAGCAAATGTTACGAAATCGATCATGGTGACTTGTTTAAAACCCTAACAACCAATTATCAAAGTAGATCGATACAAGAATCGGGCTCGAGGCCTAACACTGAAAGAATCCAATTCACTCCCATCCCGATGACCTACAAAGAGCTTTACAAAAGCTTATACGATGCTTGAGTGGTGTCCCCTTATTATTTGAAGCCAATACAACCCCCGTTTCCATAATGGTATGACACAAATGCTCAATGTGATTACCATGTAGGAATAACGGGTCACTTCTTTGAGAATTGCACTGCTTTCAAGAAGCTGGTTGAAAGATTTATTACGATGGGGATCATAAGGTTTGATAAATCCGCAGGACCTTACGTGGCTAGAAATCCCTTGGCAAATCATCTCGATTAGGGGTGAATGCAATAACGGAAGAGAGAAGCAAGAGGATTAAGAATGATGTGGGAGAGGTTAAGTCTCCATTGAAATGGGTTTGGCAACAGATGGTTAACAAGGGTTTGACCATGCAAGAGAGAGGACATGATGACAACAACTGAAAATTACTGTGAGTTTCACGAGTGGAGTGGCACAAAATCCAAGGGTGTATCGAATTTTGAACCTTGGTATAGAAGTTGATGGATAATAAAGAACTTGAGTTCTTTGAGGAGAGAAGAGATAAAGAGACAAGTGATGTTTGTGCTTCTGAGAAAGGGGCACCGGGAAAGGCCTATAAAGCCAACCTACCAGTGGTAATCATATCCAGGCCAATGGGTGAGGTTGGAGGTCGACTGGCACCACAGGTTATCATTTAGAAACCTGTGGCATTTCTTTATAAGGACAATAAAAGGGTACCGTGGAGCTATGACTGCAGCGTAATGGTACCAAATAAGGAAGGATCGAGTGAAAATGCAAGTCTTACATATGCAGAGAAGGAGGTTAATAAGAAAGCCTTGATGGATGGGCTTGAGAAGAGAGAAAACAACAAACTCAAGGTGCGAGTGAATGAGCCAATAACTATGGAGAAGTCCAAGGAATTTTTGAAATTCCTAAAGCATAGCGAATACAACGTGGTGGAATAGTTATATAAGCAATTGGATCGAGTATCAGTTTTAGCCCTGATATCAAGTTTAGAAGCCCACCGTAATGCGCTACTGAAAGTGTTGAACAACACATACGTGACGGAGGATATCTCGGTAAACAAGTTGGATCGGTTGGTTAATAACTTGATTGTAGATAATTTTATTTTCTTCAATGAATATGAAATACCTCCAAGGGGCATGGGATCAATGTAAGCTCTTCACATTACGACTCGATGCAAAGGGTACACTTTACCTGGCGTATTGATAGATAATGGCTCAACGTTGAATGTGCTACCACTAACAACACTTAATAAGTTGCCAATAGATAGCTCTCACATGAAGGCATGCCACAGTATAGTAAGAGCCTTTGATGGAACGAAGAGACAAGTGATGGGCAGAATTGAGATTCCACTCCTAATTGGTCCAAACACGTATGAGATGGACTTTTTGGTAATGGACATCAGGTCAACTTACAATTGCCTATTGGGAAGACCGTGGATCCATTCAGTAGGGGCAGTATCATCATCCCTACATCAAAAGTTAAAATTGGTGACAAAGGGTCGATCAATCACCATTAATGCTGAGGAAGACATCATCGCATCAGTGACTAGCAATGCACCCTACATAGGTACAGATGAGGAGGCCATGGAGTGCTCCTTTAAATCGTTGGAGTTTGTGAATGCTACCTTTGTGGCTAAAGGAGATAAGATCTTCACATCGAATATTTCAGCAACCACTAAGATGGGGTTAAAAATGATGGTTGGAAAAAGAGCTTCATCTGAAAGAGGATTAAAGAGATATCTCCAAGAAAGGATTACAACACCAGTATTAGCAGAGAAACATGATCAGTTTGGATTAGGATTTAAGCCAAAATTATAATAGAGAAAGGAAGAGCTACAGAAAAAACAAGAGAAGAGAAGAGCATGAGTAAGTGGGGAAGAGATCAACAGTAAGCCAATGGTCCTTCCTCATATCTCAAGGTCATTTGTATTGGGAGGTGTTATGAACCCTGAGTGAAAGCCGACAGAAGATAGGTTGGCATGAATAATGGAGAATCTGAACATCAGCGTTATTTCCTAAAGGATGAGTGAACAAAGGAATTTGACAAGAATTTGTCCCTACGCCCTTGGAAGCGTTCTAGACAACTGGATTGCGGAAGAGCTCCTTGTAACTTTTAAGTCTTTTTTAGAGTAATGTTTAGAACACCCTTGTTGCTTTAAGCCTGAGAGCAATTGGGATCTTTTTGTAAAGGGTATATGTTCATTGGCTTTTTATTTTCAATAAAAAAAGATGAACTTTTTCACACCCAAATTGGCAAAAATTCTCATTATTCTTTTTATTCATCTCATACCGCAATAAACATTCTTAAATTCATTTATCTTTCAGATCTTTTGCTCCATATGAAAAGTCCCTAGATATCAACGATATGAGTAACGTCGTTGTCGACTTAGAGCCTCATTTTGAGCAGGATGTGTGTTCAGAGGAATCTCAGGATTTTGAAGAAGCCCAAGATTGTAGTTTATCTCCTGATTTGTTATAGATGGTTGAGCAAGACGAGAAATAGATCCTACCTCACAGAGAATCAGTAGAAGTTGTGAGTTTAGGGGATGAAGTTGACAAAAGGGAGGTGAAGATTGGAACCTGTATCTGTGCAGAAATGAGGCAAGATCTCATTGATATGCTTCAGGAGTTGAAGGATGTGTTTGCATGGTCGTATCAGCATATACCCAGTCTAAGCACTGATATCATGGTGCACAAGCTCCCTATAAGAGAAGAATGTAAACCAGTCCAATAGAAGCTTCGAAGAATGAGACTAGATGTTCTCCTAAAGATAAAAGGAGAGGTCCAAAAACAGTTTGATGCCGGCTTCTTTCGAGTGGTGGAATACTCAGAATGGGTTGCCAACATAGTGCCAATTCCTAAAAAGGATGGGAAAGTACGAATGTGCGTGGACTATCAGGACTTAAACAAGGCTAGTCTAAAAGATAATTTTTCGCTACCTCATATCGACACTTTGGTAGACAATACAACAGGTCATTCTTTATTCTCTTTCATGGATGGTTTTTCTAGGTACAACCAAATAAAGATGCATCCTAAGGATATGGATAAAACTACATTTATCACCGTATGAGGAACCTTTTTCTACAAAGTTATGCCATTTGGACTGAAGAATCAGGGGCAACATATCAAAGGGCTATGGTGACTCTGTTCCATGACATGATGCACAAGGAGATTGAGGTCTATGTCGATGATATGATCACAAAGTCTCGAACAGAAGAGGAACATGTGGAAGTTTTAAGAGAGTTCTTAAGATTGAGAAAGTTTAGTTGAAGTTGAACCCAAACAAATGTACTTTCTGGGCTACTTCAGGCAAGCTATTAGGCTTTGTGGTTGGTAGAAAGGGAATTGAAATCGATCCCGATAAAGTCAAAGCTATACAGCAATTACCACCTCCATGTACTCAAAAGGAAGTTAGAGGGTTCTTAGGGAGATTGAACTACATCGCTCGGTTCATCTCACAACTAATCAAGAAGTGTGATCCTATCTTCTGTCTTCTCAAGAAGCACAACAAATTCAAACATTATTTATCCAATGCTCCAGTTTTGAGCCACCAAATTTGAACAAGCCTTTGATCCTGTACTTGGTTGTATTCGAAAACTCTATGGGATGCGTATTAGGCCAACACAATGAGTTAGGAAAGGAAGTAAGAGTAATCTATTATCTTAGCAAGAAATTTACTGAATGCAAGATAAGATATTCGCCAATTAAGAAACTATGTTGTGCTCTGGTTTGGACTAGTTAGAGGTTGAGGCGATACATGTTATATCATACAACTTGGTTGATTTCAAAATTAAATCCTCTCAAGTTTATGATGGGGTCGGCTGCATTGAATGGAAGGATGGCCAGATGACAAATGCTACTTTTTGAATTTGACATAGTCTATGTGAACCAGAAAGCGATAAAAGGGAGTGCAATAGCAGATTTCCTAGCTAGCAGAGCTCTCGAGGATTATGAGCCATTAGATTTTGATTTCCCAAACGAAGATCTAATGCATGTTGAAACCACAGCAAAAGAAGCTTTAGAAGGGAAACCATGGAAAATGCATTTTGACAGTGCTTCAAATGCTACTGGCAAAGGGATTGGGGCAGTTCTGGTATCCTCGAAAGGAGATCATTATCCTTTCACAAGCAAGCTTGACTTTGATTGCATAAATAACATGTCAGAATATGAAGCATGTGTCTTAGGTATTCGAGCAGCTATAGAACACAAGATTAAGACTCTAGAAGTGTATGGGGATTCTGCATTGGTAATTTATCAACTCAAGGGAGAATGGGAAACGAAAGATTCCAAGTTAATGGATTATCAAAAGTTAGTTCTCGAGCTAATTAAAGAATTCGAGGACATCACCTTCCATTACCCCTCACGAGAGGAAAATTAAATGGCCGATGCTTTGGCCACTCTTGCCTTCATGATCATGGTCAATAAGTAAGAAGATATTAAGCCTATTCAGATGAGTATCTACGAGGTTCCAGCTCATTGCTACAACATTAAAGGGGAAGAAAAAGGATAACCACCCTTGGTAACAGGAAATTTTGCAATATGTAAAAGATCGTAAGTACCCTGAGTAAGCCACCGAGAACGACGAAAGAACATTAAGAAGGCTCGCGATTTACTATGTCCTTGATGGGGATATTCTGTATAAAAATAGAAAAGATCAAGTCCTATTGAGGTGTGTTGATTCTGTTGAGGCTAAGAAAATCTTAGAAGAAGTTCATGAGGGTGTTTGTAGAGGTGTGTTGATTCTGTTGAGGCTTAGAAAATCTTAGGAGAAGTTCATGAGGGTGTTTGCGGAATGCATGCCAATGGTTTCACGATGGCCAGACAGATTATGAGATTTGGGTATTACTGGTAAACCATGAAAGGAGATTGCATTAAATACGCTTAGAAATGTCACAAGTGTCAAGTTTACGGAGACAAAATTCATGTACCTCCTTCACCTCTCCATGTTATGACTTCCTAATGGCCTTTTTCTATGTGGGGCATGGACGTCATTGGACCAATCTTGCCAAAAGCTTCTAGTAGGCATAGATTCATTTTTGTGGTTGTCGATTACTTTACTAAGTGGGCGGAAGCTACTTCTTACGCTAGTGTCATGAGATCAACGGTCAACAAATTCTTGAAAAAAGAAATTATATGTCTGTATGGAATGCTAGAGAAGATTATATCTGACAATGATTTGAACCTGAATAACAGCATAATAGCATAAATCAGCAGTAAGTTCAAGATCAAGCACCATAATTCAGCACCGTATCGCTCGAGAATGAACGGAGTTGTAGAAGCAGCTAATAAAAACATCAAGAAACTCGTGAGGAAAATGACAGAGACCAACAAGGATTGGCACGAGAAGCTACATTTTTCTCTTTACGCTTATCGAACGTCAGTTAGAACTTCAAGTGGGGCAACACCTTTCTCATTAGTATTTGGAATGGAAGCAGTTTTACCCATTGAAGTCAAAATTCCTTCCTCCGAGTCTTGTCAGAAGTAAAGTTAGATGAGGCTGAGTGGATCCAGTCAAGATATAACCAGCTATACCTAATTGAAGAGAAAAGGCTGAAAGCTATCCGACATGGATAGATGTACCAGAAACGGATGATGCAGGCTAATGATAAAAAAAGTTTGCCCTAGAGGCAAATGGATGCCAAATTGGGAAGGTCCATATATGGTAAAGAAAACCTTCTTTGGAGGAGCTTTAATCTTAGCTAAGATGGATGGTAAGGATTTGTCAAACCCTGTGAACTTAGATTCATTGAAGAAGTACTTTGCCTAAAAAAATGAGAGAGGTTGAGTTGAAAACCTGTAAAGAGTGGCTCAAACCAAAAAAAGGTGGGGCTGAGATGAAAACCCACAAGGGCGTCTCAAAACATAAGGAGATTTGAGTCGAAAACCCGAATGGGCGGCTCAGATTTGGATCAAGGATTGGGCATGAAGAGCTTCTTTCTTAGAAGTAGCAAGATGGAGAGACATTGCATCTTTGGCATCGATAAAGTGCAATTGCTTTCATGGGTACACATCAGGCTCAAAGTGGTCCTCATCAAGTTTACTCAAAAAAGTTCATACGTTGATATATAGGGCATCTGGTTTTATTTATTGTTGCTCACTTTAGCAATTCTTGATCAATGTTTGCTAATTTTTTACCAACATTTGTAATCTTGGCTGATGTTTTAGTTAATGTTTGATGTCTTCTCATTGTTTTCCATTCAAGCGTTATCTCCAATAAATTTAATCTTATCCATTTTGTAACCCTGCTCAGAGCATTCTTTGCATTGAAATAATGGTTAATGGACTTGATGGTATAAGGTATAAAAAGATTTTTGAATATTACTTTGGGAAATTTTAAATAGTACAGGGGCCTGAAACAGGACCATTAGTCAGAAATAACCGAATCCGAGGGTTGAAGGGATCCTGAAACGATTAAGTTCATCTTATGATTACCTCTTCGGATTCCGTATCAAGAACACCAGACTTAAAGGAAAGGCATGGTGACACATCAATGTTAGAACTTAAAATGACATCTTTGCATGCATATCAGTATCATTCATCCGCATTTAGATAGAACCATCCGATTCATTCAAATCATGACATCCTAGTTACATGGCCTAGATAGAGGTCGAAAAAAAAATTCTACAGGTCATATCCTCAAAGAATGGCGATAGAACGACGAGTCATATACCCCTAAAGCTGTAGAGGAACGAATTGAAGCCGCAATGACAAATCTCATAGACTTAAAGTTGTAGAGGGGCATATTGAAGCTGCAATGGCTAATCTCATTCACCTAAAGCTATAAATGGGTAGATAGAAGTAGCAAGGACGAATCTTGTACTCCTGAAGCTGAAATGGAGCAAAGACCATCCGATCTCTTACCCCGACCATGGTGCAGATTGAAGCAATCCAATCTTTTACCCTAACCAAAGGGCAGATCGAAGACCATCCGATCTCTTACCTCGACCATGGGGCAGATTGAAGCAATCCAATCTTTTACCCTAACCAGAGTGCAGATTGAAGACCATCCGATCTCTTACCCCGACCATGGGGCAGATTGAAGCAATTCAATCTTTTACCCTAACTAGTGGGCAAATTAAAGACCATCAGATCTCTTACCCCGACCATGGGGCAGATTGAAACAATTCAATCTTTTACCTCTAAAGCTATAAATGGGCAAATTGAAGCTACAGAAGCAAATTCTATACCCCTAAAGTTGTAGAGAGGCGGATTAAAACTCACAGTAGTAGACCTCAATCTTCACTGAAGTTGCAGAGAAATGCAGTGAAGTGGATACAGTGAAATAGAGTGGCCAATGAAGTGAAAGGACGAATCGTTGAAAACAAGAAGAATTAAATGACGAAATTCAGTGGAACCAGATGAAATTGGTCTTCTTTTTTTCTTTGCTCCATTCTCGTTACACGACAACGAGCAAAGAGGGGCAGCTGTACTAGCCCAATTTCATCCGAGCCCAGTACACCAGTTTTTATTTTATTATTATTATTTAATTTATTTTATAGATACAGATAAATAAATAAATAATAAAGTAATAAAATTAAAAACAAAAATAAAGCCCAAACATATTTTTTGTACAAGCCTAAATATTAAATAAAAAACCAAATACAAAATTAAACCCAAGCCCAAAAGAAAAACCTAAAAGAAAACAAACCTTAAAATCTAAACATAAGAAACCTTAACCCTCTCCTTTGCTGTCGCCGTCGTCAATGCACGTCGCCACCATTTTCATCGTCGATTCCTTCGAATCCGGACTCCACCTCACGCACATCACCAGAAAATCCGAAAAATTTTGTTGCAAAAAGAGTTATAAAAATCCAACACAAAAATGTATTAGACACAAAAAAATACACGAAATTTTTACCCAAAAATACTATGAAATAATATATTGAGATTCTTAGTAATTGCAAAGATACGAGCAAAGTAATTGGAAGCAGAAAACAGATCAAGGTATCAAGTTATTCTTTCCATATTTTCAAAAATCAGTATATCTAACTTTTTACTTGATATATGTTTGAAAGCAAGTATATTGGGGATATTTTTTACCTTCAAAACGCTTAGAATTCCACCGCTTTTTGGCTTTTAACCACTGTCCATGGTGGTTGTCAGCACCGGCCACGGCGGGCTCACGGTGGTGGCTTGCCCTCATCCTTTTTTTTGTTTGACCAATTGGCCATGGAGAGAAAAGAGGGGGATGTTTGGTTTTTTTTTTTAGAAAAGTGAATGAAAATGAAAAAAAGGTAAAAATGACTTATATAGACAAATGAAGTAACGCCGTTTGGGGGGGGGGGAATTATTGCTCATTTTAAAACATTAGGAAAATTGCCCAATAGGTCTCTCCAATTTTTTAAAGGTTTCAATTTAATCCTTCATGTCATTCTTTTTGTTATTTTTAATTCAACCTAACAATTTCACTTGGTTTTCAATTTGGTCCTTCACCCAAAAGTGTCCCAAGGGCTGCCATGTGTCTAGATTTTTGGTTTTATTACCCACGAAGCCCTTTCTTTATTTTAAAATTGTTTTTTGACCCTTAAACTTTTCAAAAATTTGAATTTAACCCCTAAATTTTTAAAAAATTCCAATTTGCCTAAATTTCCAAAAATTCTAATTTAACCCTTAAATTTTCCAAAAATTCAAATTTAACCCTCAAATTTTCTAAAAATTTTGATTTGACCCCTAAAGTTTCCAAAAATTCAAATTTGACCTGGTTTTAATGTAATTTTTTTATTATTTATTTTATCCTATATGTATATATATATTACATGTTTTTTTTTAATTTTTCTTGTTTATTTTTTAATCCCTTTTATGTGTATATGTATATTATTTTTATTTTATTCTATTTTATGTATATACTATTTTATATTATTTATACTTGTAAAATATGTGCATATTTTTGCATAACATGATAATTTGTTTTAAAAATAGAATAAATTTCACATTCATGCATTTAAGGATCATAATTGAAATTTTTCTCGAATTTTTAATTTTCAACAAATAAGACTTTGAATAATCGATTGGGTACCAATTTTGGGCGTGTAAGGGTGCTAACCCTTCCTTATGCATAACCGACTCCCGAACTCATTTTATGGTTTCAAGGACCAAAATTATTTTAAAGATTTTTTAAAAGAATCTTGAGAGGTGACCCATTTACACCTGTTTTAAAAAAAATTATTGTGACGACTCCATTTTCATTTTCCAACATATAAATCGAGACTTGTTTTTTTTTCAAAAAATGGCTTTGACAGTAATTGCTTTCAGAACGTCCAAGAACTTATTGAATTACACCTCATGTTTCTACTTATGTTGCTGCAATCTTTGCGAGTATGGAGGTGATGAAACTTTCGATTGGATAGGACAACTTTTCTGAGGAGGTAAATTTGCATTTAAAGAAGATGTTAGCGTATTAGAATTCATAGGTTTAGGATTTACCTCGTCAAATTTTGCAGATTCTAACTCTTTTAGTGTAGGAACTTCAATGGTTGGTTGACTTTCTTCCTTCTAAGTGGGTTCATCCTCAGCATCAATCATTCGGGGCTCCAAAGGCTTACCTCTTTGCAATGCCACTACCTTGCAATGTTCCAAACCTAAAATTCTTAGATTTTTTGTATCGCTTGGCAAGGTTCCTTAAGGTCTATTAAGAAGCTCCGTAGCTAACTGACTCATTTGGTTCTCCAATTTTTTCAGTATTGTTGCTTGGCTTTGGATCAAAGCGTCATTCTTCGCTATGTATGCTTTCAACAAGTTCTCCAAACTATTTGATTATTTGGCTTGGGCTAGTTTTTAAGCTTGTTGGTTAAACCCTTGGGATTGGTTGGGTCTATGCTGCATGTAGTTGTTGTTCGATCCATTTCCTTGGTTGCTCCAAGAAAAGTTAGGATGGTTACGACATTAAGAATTATAGAAGTTGGACTGGGGTCCTTGTCCACTTCTATTATGCTGTTAATTCTCCATGTAATAAACTGACTCAAGATTTGATGGACAATTCTTGAAAGAATGGCCATCCCGTTAATACACGTAGGAAACAACTTCAAACTGACTTGGTGATTGAGCTGCAAAATTATTAACACCATTAGTGGTAAACTGTTTTAACATAGAGGAAATAGATGATACCTAAGTTCATAGTGAAGTGAGGGTGTCAACTTCATGAACTCCAACTACACGTCTTCTTGAAGCTGCTTGATTTGTTGGCTATTGATAGTTGTTGCTAGAGATCCTCTCGATGATCTCATAAGCCTCATTATAAGACTTAGACAAAATAGCACCATTCGTAGAAACATCTACCATCGATCTTGTATGTGCATTGAGACCATTATAGAACGTCTCCAACTGGATACAATGAGGAATCCCATGATGAGGAAACTTACGAAGTAACTCTTTGAGTCGCTCCCAAGCCTCGTACAAGGACTCGTTATCCAATTGTTAGAAAGTTGTGATCTCGTTTCTCAACTTAGCATTCTTGCTAGGTGAAA
Organism: Gossypioides kirkii; assembly: GCA_005610355.1. NCBI lineage: Eukaryota > Viridiplantae > Streptophyta > Magnoliopsida > Malvales > Malvaceae > Gossypioides > Gossypioides kirkii. Next base: position 16,388,102 of record CP032245.1, read on the forward strand.
AATACTTAACAAAAAACATTTCTGCTAATTCTTGCCAAGTAGATATTGAACTTGGTGGCAACGAATTGAGCCATGCTTGTGCTCAATCTCGCAACAAGTATGGAAACAACTTCAAACTCAGTGCGTCTTCAGTCACACCAGCTATCTTGAATGAATCACTCACCTCCACAAACAATCAAAGGTGAAGATGTGGATCTTCTGTGGGCATACCACTGAACTGACCCACCGTTTGTAGCATTTGAAAGATCACTGGTTTCAACTCAAATTAGGGTGCCTCAATATTCGGCCTCCTAATTCTCGGATTTAACTCACTGAAGAATGACACAGCATTCTGTTTGATGCATCGATCTCTATCAACGATAATGAGGATGGGATTTTGCACATGATCAGCTCTATTACCTTGGACATTATTCTGATTTCCAAGGTCCATCTCAACTTGTCTCTTGGTTAATCGTTCATGTTTTCTTTGTTTGAATGTTTGCTCAATTTCAGGATCTACGGGGAGTAAATCGATAGTTCGATCTATGCTTATAAACACTTGAAAATAAAATCACAAAAATAAAAAAGGAATAAATTAGTAGGGTTAGAATTAAAATAAAAACCAAATTGAAAATAAATAAATTCACAAAAATGATTACGGCAACAGTCCCTAGTAACGGTGCCAAAAATTGTAACGCGTAGGTTTGTGCAAGTGTACACAGTCGTTATCAATTAATGAGTATCGAGTTATCGTCACTATAGCGAATGTATATGTTAATCAATTAATTGTAAAATTAACTTAAACAACTTGGTGATAAAAACACAATATATTTGAAGGATTGATGATTAAAATTAAATGCAAATAATCTAAATTCAATTGGCCTCTAATGCAAATTAATCTAAGTATGCAAATTATCTATACGAATGATTGGATTTTAGCAATAGATAAACATAATTCACAACAATTAATAACATAAACAAACTAGGATAATCACATTAATTAATTTAATTCATCATTAACATGCTTAATAATATTCGAAAAATATTCCAAGGCAACTCGATCTTTCATGAGTTTGGAAACCAAACTAGGTCCTTTCGGAATCCTTTACTTAGCAAATACGCATTTTACTGATCATTATTCACTAAGGGTTTCTTAGCATTCATGTGAAGTAACAGGGATGTGTCATGTTTGAAACAATTTAATCACATAAAACTAAAAAATACGCAGATAATAGAGCTCGTTAAAGTTATTATGAACCTCAATTTAATCGGATCAGGATCGCTTAGCTAATTCTAATGCACCCAATCACTTATGAATGAAATACAAACTTGCTATCAATTGAAAACATGATCGATTGAGACACAAACATCATAAGCATGAATCAAATGAATATTATTTAATTAAAAAAATCATCCTAGCTTAAATAAAATTAAGCTATCATTGTTGATGACAAGATCGAAGAACACATTATAAACTTAATTATAAGAAAAGAAAGAATAAACCCTATTGAAGTGGATGTCACGCAAAACTCCGATTGTAGATGACTCCTTTGATCCTTTGATTTGCTCTTTTGTCGATGGCTCTCCAAGGCGACCGACCAAGGGATCTTTCAAGGGCTTAACTAGTTAAAATCTCAATGGAAGAGATGGATGCTAGGCGTGGGAATTGAAAGGGATTGAGAAGATGAGAGAATGAGAGAATGAAGAATGTTGAGTGATGAGGGATGATTTGAAAGTGTTGTGAAATGGCTCTATTTATAGGTGAGGGTGGAGGTCACATTTACTAAAAATAGGGAGTTTGAATCCCCCATTCTCCTCTCATGCTTGGCCGACTATGCTTTAGGGATTTTGAATTGATTTGGTTGCTTCATTTTAAAGCATTCAAGGGACCAAGACTCTGTCAACAGCATCCTTTTGGGCCAGTTTTTTTTTATTTCTTTTCAACTGTAGGGACTTATTGCAATTAAACCAAAAAGACTTTATTGGGCAGCCATGGTGAGTGTCGAAATGGGGCTTCTAATCCTCTTGGGTTAGACGGTTTTAATGACCCAGCAAAATAATCAAACCTGTCCAAAGCAATTTCATTTATATTGGTTCAAATTAATTAATTTAATTAAACCAATTTCATAACATTTTAATCAACCCAATTTTAATGAAATAATTTATGTTAATTATTAAATATAATTTCATGCTTTAAAATTAATTAAATTTTGCATGTCCCACTTTATACATTAAAATGCAACATATTAAATTAAACTATAAAATACGCCATTTTGTGCATAAAAACTATATAATAAAGCATAAAATCACATTTTTTATAATTTTCATGTCTTAAATTGAATCAGTCGAAACTAACTAAAAATATGACTAAAGCAAGTGCACCTATCAATTAATAGTATAGTTACGGGGTGCATAGATATCGTTCTCACGAGGACTAAAAGTACTAATAATTATTGTTTTCCTATTATTTAACCGATAAATTGGATTCATTAATTAAAACTAAAATTAACTAAATTAATTAATTAAAAACATGACAAAGAACAAAGCAAGAAAATAATCAAGTAACAACCAAGAAGTGTGGCAATACCCAGGAAAGAATCCACCTATATTTCATCTGTCATTATAAATCTGAATTAAACAATTTATTCACTTAGTATCTTGATTCATAAAAATCCCTAAATTATTCTAATACCTCTATTCAAACATAAAAGCAACTGACTCTAGGTTGATTAATTGAAATTTCTTTCTAATTAAAACCCCTATTGTCATATTAATTCGATCTATGGATCCCTCTTATTAGATTTGACTCTAGTCCAATAGATTTATGTCATCCTATTTCTAGGATTGCATGCAACTCCACTCAATTATGCTAGATCTACTCCTAAATAGAGTCTATTCCTCCTCTGATTTAAGCACATCAAACATGGATTAATAACCTAGAAATATTAAACCAAGAATTAAGCACACATAATTGAGAATAAAATTTAAGTATTTATTGCATAAAAATAGAAATCAAATGAAAGAATTCATGATAGGGTTCATTGCCCCTAAGTATTTAGAAAATTAGTTAATAATCTCAAATAAAAACATCTCAAAGATAATATAACTGCAAGAAATAAAGAAACTCATAACAAAAATCAAAGAGATTAAAAAGAGGTATTCAATCTTGATGGAAATCTGCTTCAGAGACAGCATCAATTGTGTTTTCCAAGTTGTTTTCTTGAATATTCTATGACGACTTACTCCCTTCTTCTTATATCTGGTATATATAAGTCTTAGAATGCCTAAAAAAACCTAAATATTGCATTTTTTTTTGCATGTTTAGAGTCCAGTTCGCAAAATCCACATGGTCGTGTGCCAGCTTGTGTGGCTCACACAGCCATTTGCCCAGCCCGTGTGGCATGGGTGCAGCCCGTGTGGCTCCTAAAATATACTCTTTTTGTCTGATTTTCGCTCGTTTTTCGATCTTTTATTTTCATATGCTCTCCTAAGTATAGAAACATGAATTTAAAGGATTAGGAGCATAAAATTCACCATTTTAAATCAAATAATCATCCAAAAACGCATTAAGAATGAGATTAAAGCATGTTACTTTTAACACTTATCAAATATCTCCACGCTTAAGCATTTTCTTGTCCTCAAGCAAAATCCTCAACCTACATTCAAGTTAACTTTCTCAATTCTTCATTTTCATCAATAATACTTCAATATAATTTACAAACAATCATGCATTGGAAATTCAACCAAAAGGGCATTAAAGAATACAAGCAATCAAAGCTAAATTTTTTAAGCATAACAACATGAGTGTCTCCCCTTATCTAAATAATTATCTTAAATTCGAAATAAAAAAGAATTGTCATCGTCACTAAAGATTCACTCAAAGCACTCAAAGTGTTTAAGATTAATGAAATATGCACTCAATAGTAGAACAGGAAATGTCATTATCATAGGCTTGCTTGAAAATCAAATCTCCACCACTGTAAAATGAAATGATATATCAATCATGAGGTCTTAAAAGGGTTGTATCGGGGCTTAGGTTAAAGGTATGGAAAAAGTCAGAAAAGTTGGTTAAAATCAATATCGAGTTTATAAGTTACCAAACTAGAAAAAACAATCAATTGCTGAATTGACAGAAAGTACATCAACACGAATAATAAAGAACAAACATGAGTTTTTCAGTAGTATATGGAACTAATGGTTCTAGCTCAAACACATTTTTGTTTATTTTTCTTTCTTTTTTTTCAATTCAATTTTTTTATTTTTTCCTTTTCGATTTTTTATCTTTTTTTTCGAACAAAATAAAATTTAGTAATTCAAATAGTGGAACATAGTTAGGCAACTTAACCAAATCAAATCCCAACAAAAAGGGAGTCAATAAAAAGGATAAATATACAACATATATATGGGTCATGGGCTAATATTACGGGTTAATCAACAAAACGGTGTTAGGACCAATGGGGTTCATTAGGAGTTAATTTATTAGGTAAGCTTTTTAAAGGTTAAGGGGGTTAAATCCTAAGTGTTTCTATCATATCAGTTTATCAAATCAATATTGTGATCTCAACATGTATAATCAAAGCAAGTTCTAGAATAACAAATCAAGTTTACATACATACAACCAAAAATAACATGAGCACGAAAATATATGCTCTATATGCTTAAAAGCTCACAAAAAATTGTGGTTTTGATATCAAACCTGCAATTTCAAAATTTTAAGATAATAATTCAATTCAGGGAGACAACCTAAATTATTTAATTCTGAAAACAACTTATGATGCTTGATTCTCTCGTGTCTTAAAGTATAAACCAACCAACACACAAAAATTCACAAATTAATCTAAAACAACATCAATAAAATTCCAAATAGCAAAAATTTACTCTAATGGGGTATGAGAAAATTACTTAAACACAACAAATGATTCAGAAATTTTATCACAAATAAACAATCAACCTCCCCACACTTAAGATGTACAATATCATCAATGTACAAATAGATATAATCACAGAATAAACACAACATCATAAGAGAGGAAGAGAACTGAAACTTCTCTGAATTAGGATGATTTCATCGAAATTGGGAAAAACCTGGAATGTAGCGAGTCTAAAGAAAGTGCAATTTTCGAGCAAACTAATAAGAAAATAGACAAACACAAGTAAGAGAAGGAGATAACAACTAAAAAAACAACCATAGGAATAAAAATAGTACATAATAAAAAAAAATGTACTAATTTTTTTGAATTTTTTTGAATTTTTTTAAAATAACATGAAAGTAAAATAAATAAATAAAAAAAATCGGGTTGCCTCCCAAGAAGTGCTTATTTAAAGTCTAAGCTCAACTTTTCTCTCACACAAACGATTAAGGAAACAAAAAAAAAACTAAAGTAATAGAAATAAAATTTTCCTAATATTTCAGTCCCCGACAACAGTGCCAAAAACTTGATGCAGTCGAAACTAACTAAAAATTGACTAAGGCAAGTGCACCTATTAATTAATAGTATAGTTAAGGTGAAAATAGATATTGTTCCCACGAGGACTAAAAGTACTAGTAATTACTGTCTTCCTATTATTTAACCGATAAATTTGAGTCATTAATTAAAACTAAAATTAACTACATTAACTAAATAAAATCACGACAAAGAACAAAGCAAGAAAATAATCAAGTAACAACCAAGAAGTGAGGCAATACCCAGGAAAGAATCCACCTATATTTTATTTGTCATTATAAATCTAAATTAAACAACTTATTCACTTAGTATCTTGATCTGTAGAAATCCCTAAATTATACTAATACCTCTATTCAAACATAAAAACAACTTACTCTACGTTGATTAATTGAAATTTCTTTCTAATTAAAACCCCTATTGTCATATTAATTCAATCTATGGATCCCCCTTATTAGATTTTACTCTAATCCGATAGATTTATGTCATCCTATTTCTAGGATTGCATGCAACTCCACTCAATTATGCTAGATCTACTCTTAAACAGAGTCTATTCGTCCTCTGATTTAAGCACATCAAACATGGATTAATAGCCTAGAAATATTAAACGAAGAATTAAGCACACACAATTGAGAACAAGATTTAAGTATTTTTTGCGTAAAAACAAAAATCAAATGACATCGTAGGGTTCATCTCCCCTATGTATTTAGAAAATTAGTTCATAATCGCAAATAATAACATCTCAAAGACAGTATAACCGTAAGAAATAAAGAAACTCATAATAAAACTCAAAGAGATTAAAAAGAGATCTTCAATCTTGATGGAAATCTACTTTAGAGATGACTTCAATGGTGTTTTTCAAGTTGTTTTCTTGAATATTGTAGGACGGTTTACTCCCCTCTTCTTATATCTAGTATATATATAGGTCTTAGAATGCTCAAAAAACTTAAAAATTGTGTTTTTTCGTGTGTTTGGAGTCCAATTCGTAAAATCTACATGGTCTAGCACATGGTCGTGTTTCAGCTTGTGTAGCTTCTAAAATCTGCTCTTTTTGTCTAGTTTTCACTTTTTTTTCACTCCTTTTGTTCCCAAATGCTCTCCTAAGTATAGAAACATGAATTTAAAGGATTAGGAGCACAAAATTCACCATTTTAAATCAAATAATCATCCAAAAATGCATTAAGAATGAGATTAAAACATGTTACTTTTAGCACTTATCATAAATTTTTAAGCATATTCCATTAATTTATTAAACAATTACTCAGTTTTAACATCGATTTTAAGTAAAAAGATTATGAAAATCCATAGGAATAACCTATATATTTTTGAGTTTACACTTGCCATGAATGAGTTTGATGTGTTTGTGAATTTAATTGATGAATTATTAAAGTTAGAATCTAAATATAAGTATTTTATTAAGTGATTTTGAATGATTTTGAAAGTTAGGGGTGAAATTATTTAAATAGTAAATTTCAAGTGAAATAGTGTGAATTAATGAAAGATGTGGGCTGTCTTTTACCCCTAAAAAGATTTGTTGTCATGGGTTCTCTTTTAAAATGGTAAAATTTCAAGTTACGAGATTAGGGATTAAATTGCATTAAAGTTAAAATGTTAGAGGTAATTTGTAATTTCATAATAAAGTTGGTTATAAGCTAGAATTAATTATTTTAAGTTATTGGAATGGTTTAATTGAGTGAGGAATTATTAATTATATCACTAAACGAATCAAACGGATTTAAACTGAGGAAAAAGCTAAGGTGTCGAATTGATCATCGATTTCGCTTTTACAATTGTAATTGTCGAGGTAAGTTCATAGTATAAATACATGTATATATATGTGAAAATGTGTTACAATTGTAATATGTGCAAAGGGATAATTTAAATGAACACTTGAATTAAACATAATAAATGTTAAAAGATTTTGTCATGGCTAGGTTATGTACCAAATGTGTTTATGGTTATATGTTTTATATATGAACTCACTAATCGTGTGAAACTTGTGATGTGTATAGATAATTATTGAACTCAGAATTAACTTGTAAAATGTTTAAGTTACATTCTCTTTTGGTAAGTTAAAGTTTAAGTTTATTACAAACTTACTAAGCTTTAAACAAGCTTACCTCGTTTGGTATTTCTTCCTTACAGATCATCGGATATGAGTTGTCGATTGGATTACTTTTGGAGATCACACTATCCGGTAAATAATTATTTACTGTGGTTCGGTTGTAAATGGCATGTAATTAGAATGTTCTCTATATGTGTTATAACCATTATAGATATGTTTTATATTATTTGAAGTATGAGATGTGTATATTGATGTATATATTAAGTGGTTTTTGACTACTATCTTGCCTTGTTTTGGTATAAGTCCTCAAGGTATCGGTAGTACTCTGGTTGTATTGGTAGATCAAACCAAGGTATCGGTAAAAGTCCCAAGCCAAAATTGCCTTGCTCACTAGAGTTTATTATACCAATAGAAGTTAGGATTGTATCAGTACACTACAGCAAAACATGTTATTAACGGCATTTTTCCATAAACGCCGCAAAAGGTAAAGCAATAGTGGCGTTTATAGTAAAAACGCCGCTAAAGGTTAGAGCATTTAGTGGCGCTTATGAGAAAGCACCGCTAAAGGTCAAAGCATTAGCGGCGCTTATGAGAAAGCGCCGCTAAAGGTCAGAGCATTACCGACGTTTATGGGAAAGTGCCGCTAAAGGTCAGAGCATTAGCGGCGTTTATGGGAAAGCGCAGCTAAAGGTCAAAGCATTAGCGGCGTTTATGGGAAGCGCCGCTAAAGGTCAGAGCATTAGCTGCATTTCTGTGAAAGCGCCGCTAAAGGTCAGAGCATTAGCGACGCTTTCTCATAAATGTTGCTAAAGGTTAGCAATGCGGCGTTTTCCCATAAGCACCGCTAATTTATTTAAATTTTATACATCTTAAATTAAATTAAATTAACTAATAATTTTTTTATTTAAACTGGTGTGATTACATATGGTAATATCTGCACACACACAGGTTAAATCATTTAATTGATACATTAAGGGAAAATTTTAATTATCTTTAATTATCTTTATATAATATTGTATAAAAAATAATATAATTTGTTAACAATGGGATTTGAACTACGGTCATAAGAAAAATAAGCAAGCATCTTAACCATTAAAGTCAAATTAATTAATTGATATATTAAGGAAGTAATATTTTTATATTACTTATATTATGTGTTTTAAAGATTTATCGGACCTATTCTGTACACGTGTCAAATCTAAAAAAATAATACAATAATTCTGTAAAAAAATTCGTGTTTGCTTCGAGTAAGCAGGGAAAATAATAGTTTGAATGTTTCAAAATTCAAATTTAAACCGAAAAAATCAAAATTTAAAGGCATAAAAGGCTTGTTTTGGATGAAATTTTGATACTAAAAATTTCCCACCTTTATTTACATCATTTGCTGTGCAACGTTTCAAAATCAATGATATAATTAACTTCTCATAAGTTATTCATGCTAAACTATTGAGTGAACTATGATTTAATCAATGATAATATCTATTCATTAATTCCTAATTAGTATAATACTTTTGGTATGCAAAATTAGGAAAATTACCTTTTCATCCTTCATTCATTTATAAACACAATAATCATGAATGCTTTGCTTAAAACCATATGTTTGGATTGCTTGATCAAACTTTAAGTTTCATGAATGAGATGTTTGCTTAAACTTATATATAGATGTTAGCGAATTGCAAACTTTATGCTCTTGGTCTTTTAATATATAATTTATATTAATAAAATTTTAATTTTACCACTAAACAAAAACCTTATTTTGATTTGTTTTATTTATTTTAATTTTATTATGTATACTTTATTACCTTATAAATTGTGTATATTGATAAAGTTGTTGATTGAGTTGGTGTCACAAATTAATTCAACGCCAACTAAGATAAAATTTAATGATCATTTTATAATTTTTTGATGTTGAGAAATTAAAATGTGAACTTAAAGATAATTTAATGCCATTAGCTCTTGTTTAGCCTTAATATTTAAATAACAAAATGTTTTGACTCTAGAAAGGAGAAAAGCATTGACTCACAAATGAAGGGAACTCAATGCAATAACGTTTTGTTAAAGTCCAATTTATCCAAGCCCAACAAAATTTAAATTTATTTTAAATTTCAATTTATTTTAGGTTTAAATTTATTATAAATTTAAGTTTAAATTTATTTAAATAAAAAAATCCAAATACAAAGCCCAAAATGTCTATTTTTACAAAGCCCAATTGGGCTCAATTCCAATTAAACCTAAACAGGCCCAAATGACCCAAACTAAACCTAAACCACCTAAAGTCAAACCCTAAATTTGGTAGCTGAACTTCTGCCCCCAACTTACACCTGCTGCCATCCACCCGTCCAACCAGAGGCTGCCACGTCAGCACCAGCAGCACTGACCACCAGCAAGTTGCTTCTGCACCACCGTCACTACTATAGCCTCCATTGCCGCACCTGCAAAAGAAAGAAATGACAGCAGTTTAATGGCATAAAAACAAAAGAAAATCATTGTAATTCTGGTTATAAAAACTAGGTTTAAACCCTTGTAATGGAGGTTACTAGCTCTCTAAAAAAAACAATACAAAGAAATAGACTTTGAAGCATTTGAGATCAGCATATACAAGTTTACTTTCGAAGTTACCACTAAATATTTGCAATTGAATACGAAAGGGAACAGGTACGAAGCAGCCACAAACAGATCCAAAGTGTTCAAGCATTAAATCACTCAAGTATTACTTCAATGCATTCATTTATTATTGTTTATAGTTTAGGTGTCTAAACCATTTATATTCTAATTTTATAATTAGAACGCATTGAATATATAACTATTATCATTTATTATTATTTTCGGTTATTTCAAAAATGCATTAAATGAAATTTATTAATATTAATAAATATTAATAATAAAAAAAAAAGAGAAAATGAGTGGTCAGTAGGGTTACAACCCCTTTGGATGCCGCCGTCGCCGGAGTCATGCCGAAGTCACCACTGAACGTCGCCCGTCCCCCGTCATACACGGATCTGCAAGGAAACAAGGACAAGGTTTTAAAATCTTAAAACAGGAAACAATAGACTTGAGAATAAAATGAGAATCTAATCTTTTTAAAAGGGAAAGCATAAAAGTGAAGTAGACACAGATTTCTCGTTTTAAAAAAAAAATGAACTGAAATATTTTCAAAATTGGGTATGATTTCATTTGTGAAAACCTAGATCTAGGTTTTAAAACGAACTAAAAACTCAGATTCATAATTTAAAACTCAGATCTAAAGGTTTTAATGAAAAAAGAAAACTTTTCACTTACCGGTGGATGAAGACAGTGGCGCGTGGCACCGAAGGATGATGGATGACGACCGGTGTGACGGGGGTCGCGACAGACAAGGACCGGACTCTGATCTAGCATGGGGGAAGATGAGAGAAAAAAAAGAGGGGAATCAAATTTTTTTTTAAAGAAGAAGAAATGATTTTTAAAACAAATTTTTGACTTTTATAGTCCTTCCAAAACGCGAAGTTTTGGGGTGAGGGATTTGATGCCAAAACGGCATCGTTTAGCCTTGACCTAGCCCCAAACCCAATCCGACCCGATCTGCTCCCTAGGATCCGCGTGTTTTCAATAAAAGGTATATTAATTCTATCAGCCCTTCCGCTTTTTTTAAAATTTACAATCAGATCAATTTACACTTTTAATTACTTGTAAATTTTCCCATTAATTTCATTTATTATTTAATTTAATCCTTTGGCCTTTTGAAAGCTCAGGAAGCTACCACGTGTCAATCTTTTGGTTTATTTATGCATTTGGTCCTTTTTACTTTTGATTTATTTTAATTTTATCCCTAAATCAAGTTTTGTATTATTTTTCAATTGGCCCAAAAATTTTAAATCATTTTCAAATTAGTCCTTTGACTTCAAAATGCCTGAGAAAGCTGCCACGTGTCACTCTTTTTGGTTTTATTCCCCAGAAGGTTCCTGAACTGTCTAAAAATCATATTTTGACCCCTAAAGTTTTCAAAAAATGCATTTTAACCCCCCGAACTTCACAAAAATTACATTTTTACCCTAAACTTCTAAAAATTACATTTTTACCCTTAAACTTCCAAAAATTACATTTTTAACCCCAAACTTTCAAAATTACCATTTTACCCCTGAATGTCCAAAAATACCATTTTTACCTCAAACTTTCCAAAAACTACCATTTTACCATCGGATGTCTGAAAATTACATTTTTACCCCCGAGTGTCCAAAAATTACCATTTTACCCTCGAAGTGTCAAAAATTACCATTTTACCCCTAGATGTCCAAAAATTCCATTTTTTGACCCCGAAATTTCCAAAAAATACCATTTTATCCCCGAATGTCTAAAAATTACATTTTTGCCTCTGAGTGTCCAAAAATTACTGTTTCGCCCCCTAAGTGTCCAAAATTATCGTTTTACCTTCGGGCATCCAAAAATCGCATTTTTGACTCCGTTTGCTTTGCTTTTCTTTCTCTTCATTGTTTATATTTAGTTTTTAATTATCTACTTTCGTATTTCATATTTTTTATTCTCGTGTATGTAATTATCTACTTAATCATTTTTCTCTTCGTGTTATTTAATCTTCGTTATTAATCATTCACATTTCACACATTTGTTTTCAAAATTATTTTTTCATAAACCTTTAAAATCGAGGCAATGTCCTTTTCGTGTGGAAACTTCGGGAAATGATGCCCTAACGTGTTGGGTGTGATTTTTCGTATAATTCACACGAATCGAATATCATTTTCCAAGTTTTTTAAATGCCTTTTAACTTCGAGATTCCGAGAACGTCGTGCCCTAACATGTTGGTCACGGCTTCAATTCTCTGCGATAGTCAAAGCAAACAGGCATTCTTTCTTCAAATCTTTTTTAAGTCATGTGTCTGAGGATTGTATTTTAAACTCAGTACAAAATTTCAAGTTCTCAAAAAATATATATATACAAATAATTTTAAAACAAAACGAGGTAATATCCTTTCATGTGAAAACCTCGAAAAACCATGCCCTAACGTACTAGGTGTGATTTTCGTATAATTCACGTGATCGAATATCCTCTTTAAATTTTTTCAAAATGTCCTTCAATTTCTAAAGTCCGAGAACGTAGTGCCCTAACGTGCTGGACACGACTTTCAGTTCCCCTAAAAATTTGAAACACACGGACAATTTTCCTTAAATAGGATTTCGAAAATCATGCAAAGTTTTCTAAAAGTCAAAGATCGTATTTTAAGTTTTACTCAAGTTTTCAAAGTTTTAAAACCAAGACCCGAAAATAATCAATGTGGTACCAATTTTAGGCGTATGAGGGTGCTAATCCTTCCTCATGCGTAACTGACTCCCGAACCTATTTTCTGGATTTTGAAGACCAAAATATTTTTCAAAACGGATTTTAAACGTTTTGTAGTGATCCAATCACACCATATAAAAAGATTGGTGGCGACTCCCATTTTTTATCATACCCATTTTTTTATTTTTAAATTTTGTTTGAGACTTGTCTGTTTTTCCCAAAAAATAAACGTTTCGACAGCTTGGCGACTCCATTAGGGACATTTCTAAATAAACGAGAGTCAAGCCAAAGTTGATTATTTTTGGGTCTTTTTTGAAAACTTTTAAAGCTTCGATTTTGTTTAATATACGATCCTCGGCACCTTCGTGTGATATTATATTATGTTGATATTACTAGTATAAACTTGCATGCATATGCATTTTGTTACTACCCTTTAAGTGGAAGCGGGAAACTACTCCTTCGTGAGGTCTTCACCTTCGTGCAGGATAGTGAATCGCTTTCGGGATTACATCCGTACCCATGTTTTCGTGAAGTTTTCACTTTCATGCAAACATGTGGGAAATGTATCCCCCTGAACCGAACTCATCCGTATGAGCCTGTAATGGGTACGGATCGAGGAATCTACTGGTTTGGGTACCCTTTACTCTAGAGCCTAAAACCACATATAGTGAGCTGTAAGTACTCGCCTTAGACGGAGTTATACCGAACCTTTTAGCATTTACCCAAAATAATTTCTTAGGATCTGTGTTATATACTTGTATGTTGATATTATTATGTTCTGCTAACCGTGTTTTATTTTGTCTCTTTTACTTGCATTTGTATCATCATAAATGAAAAGGTGTTGATTTAAGTTCGATTACAAAATAGGCAGTTTCATTATGGAAGACGAATTTCTTGATAAAGTAAAAAATAACATGGCTACACGCTTATGGTTAGAGGAACAGTAGCGTGAAAAAGGAGATAGTCTAAAAGAGGGGCATTTATCGGAGTTTTAGGATTATACTCGGATTAAGGTGACTCAAAACAATTTGCAAGAATTAAGAGATATTTGGGGTCAATGGGATAGCGAGATGAAACAGATGTTCTATCAAGAATATGGAGACTTGCCTTACTTACTTGAAGTGAAAATTGACAAACATCTGTTTCGAGCCCTCGCACAACATTGGAATCCCGCATATAGCTACTTCACCTTCGGAAACCTAGACATGATACCCACGGTAGAGGAGTATACTGCTTTGATCCGTTGTCTTAGAATTCAAGTTGATAAAACATACTCAAAGGATGCATGTGTCCCAACATTTCTAAAAAGGCTGATGAGTGTAACCGGGATGAGTGAGCAGTGGGTCGCATCTCAGATAAAAGTAAAGGGAGACAACAAGTGCATCAATTAGAAAAGCTTGCAAGATCTAATCTCGACACACCCAGATAAGAAGAAACACATTGGCATTTTCGCTTTGGGCATCTACGGGTTGGTCCTTTTCCCAAAAGCATTAGGGCATGTGGAAGACGTAATAGTAGTGTTATTTTATCGGCTTAGTAAAGGAGTTACGCCTGTCTCTGCAATCATTGCAGAAACCTTCAAATCATTAAGCGCTTACCGAAAAGAAGGGAAAGGAAGGCTCATTGGTTGTGGTTTGGTTTCAAAGCTATCTCTGTAAAGTAGAGAAGTTTTCCTACAAAGTGTTCTCAGTCGATTTCTCACCTTTGAAGGAATTTGTTGCCACACAAAAGAAATAGAATGTATCTGAGGAAAAATGGATGGCTATCCTTCAAAACCTTCAGGATGAGGATGTCGAATGGTGCGCACCTTGGTTCATCCCAGAGGCGATCCTCTATTGTTGTGGTAGCTTTGATTGGGTCCCTCTAGTTAGGGTATGGGGTGCTACAGGATATGCCCCTCTGCTTGTGTTATGGCAGTACAAGACAAGATAATTTATCCTTGCGACACACGGTCTAGCTCAGTGCGAGTTCTCCTACAAAGGGTATGATTACAAGAAGAGGTTCGAGAACTAGCAAATGCATGGAAGAAAGTACATAGAATGAAGAAATTCAGTGTAGACCTGATGACAACACCAAACTATGATTGGTGGAGAAGTAAAAGAGTTAACGATAACATTCCAACGTCGAATCCTAAAGATGTTCGGTCGATTGAGGAATATTTACAAAAGGTCCCATCAGAAATAGACATCATAAAACAAGACTTTGAGAAAAAGAGCGTAGAGTTTGGAAAAAGAATAGAGGCCCTAGAAGAAGAAAAGATGAAGTTAGGACTGGACGTGGATATACATAGGTTAGAGGCTGAGAAATTGAGGAAAGGCAAAAATAAAGTCGAAGAGGACCTAGTTGACTTGAAGAAATTTTATAAGAAGCTCCTTTTGTCCATGAGAACCACGGGATTGGGTAAAACGTCAAAACAATGGTGATTGGAAATTCAGATATAGAAAGACCAAACAGAGCAGTGGCAAAGAAAATTTCAAGACGATCAGGCTCGAGAAAACGCCTTGAAAGGAGAGCTGTTAGAGAAACAAGTCGAGAAGGACGAGATGAAAGCCCAGATAGCTGGTTTAGAAGCAAGAATAAAGGAGTTAGAAGAATCACTACGAAGACACCGTAACCCGAACTCTGTCATGGAACTTAAAGCAAGAATGGCTGAAAGTCAAGAATTAAGAGAAAGGGTACAAGAATTAGATGCTGCACTCCATAACAATGAGATTCGATTTGAGATCATGGAGAGGAATCTGGAAACCAGCGAATGGCACTTTCGACAAGCTCAAAGACAAGTCGAAGAAAGAGATTATGTAATGGGAAGAGCATTGACCCAAATGAGGGAGGCCACTGATCACATGCAAGAGCTAGCTGCCAAAGTTGATATTCTGAGTCTCCAATATGAATCGAAATCAAAACGAGGACAAAAATTAGTTGGGCTTCTTGGAAAGATTAAAGTTTTAGGCAATAAGGCAAAGCCATTTGTGTAATTTCGCTTTATGTAAAGAAGTTTTTCTTCTAGAGAAGTTGTTCTAATGGAAAACGGACTTCAAAATCAATGCCTTTTCTTGCATTACATGCATGCATTTTATTCGCATTGCATCTTTGCATAGGTTCGCATAATAATTCTAACTCATTAAAAACTTTAACAATTATATCGGTAATCATTGAAAACTTACATCGTTATAATACTCGTAAAAAAATAAAGGCCATGGAGCAAAGACTCAAACAAATCCAGAAAAAATTGCAAGATCAAATGCAAGGGCACATTCAAGAATAAATGACGGTGATGTGTAGGGAAATGAAAAATCAATTTATGGAAGTGCAAAAGAATTTGATGAATGAACTAGCACAAGTGAAGCAAAACATGGCCGATAAAGGAAAAGGTCCTATAATTGAAGAAGACGAGGACCCAATTATTCCCCCAGGTTTTACACCCCTCCATAACCCAGCTTTGCATGAGGTACCAGCACGGGAGGCCACCATTATTATAAACGCGCAACTGCAGGCCACCGGCACATCAAAGCTGGCCAATTATCCAGTAGGGTTCGGATCAAACCCTGAGGATAATGCTGCAAATCTGGGCGTCCCGGACTTCGATGAGATGATGAAGACGGATCTCCTCGACAGATGGAAGAAAAATACAAGAAATTAGAGGAGAGGATTGAAGCGTTGCAAGGAATTGAAAATTCTTACGGGGTAGACGTTAAAGAATTAAGTTTGGTTCTAGATTTGGTTCTCCCTCCTAAATTCAAGGTCCCAAAATTTGAGAAATATAACGGAACAAGTTGCCCCAAAACTCACCTTACCATGTTTTTAGGAAAATGGAAGGGCACGTTCATAATGACCAACTGCTGATTCATTGTTTTCAAGACAGCCTAGTAGGATCGGCAGTCAGATGGTATAATCAATTGAGCCGAGCAAAAATTTATTCATGGAGAGATCTAGCGCAGGCCTTCTTAAAATAATATGGCCACGTAACAGAAATAGCTCATGATCGACTCACACTACAAAACATGGAAAAAAGGTCAAATGAGAGTTTTAGACAGTACGCCTAGAGGTGGCGAGATATGGCAACTCAAGTGCAACCACCGCTAATAGAAAAAGAAATAATGATGTTGTTTGTTAGCACCCTCAAGGCACCTTATCTCAATCATCTGTTAGGGAATGTCACTAAGAATTTTTCTGATATGGTCATATCGGGGGAGATGATTGAAAATGCAATCAAAACTGGTAAGATTGAGGCCGAAGAAAGTACTAAAAGGCCTGCTCCTCGGAGGAGGGATAATGAAGTTAATAACACAAGTGTGTACAAGCCAAGTTACGCCAAACCATTCGTAATTGGACAGCCTAAAGCCTCGACAAGTAATTATCAAAATGCTCCAAGGCAAGAACCGGGTTCAAGGCCGAATAGGGGAAGAATTCAAAATTCTCCCCTTCCGATATCATATGGAGAACTTTACAAGATATTGTATGACGCGCATGAAGTATCTCCTCAACGTGTGAAGCCATATAAACCCCCGTTCTTGGCTTGGTATGACGCGAACGCCCATTGTGAATACCATGCAGGGGCAAAAGGTCATTGATTGAGAATTGTCCCGCCATCAAGAGGCGAGTGGAGGGACTCATCGAGCATGGAATCGTGAAATTAAAAGAACCAACAAAACCCAACATAGCTGGGAATCCCCTGCCCAATCACCTAGAGCAGTGAGTGAATGCTTTGATAGAAGGGAGAGACCGAAAAACTAAAAGAAATGTTGAAGAAGTTAGGTCTCCACTTCGATGGGTGTGGCAACAGTTAGTTAAAAATGGGATAATAGTGGAGGATAAGGAGAGCACGATAGCAAGGACTGACAGTTACTGCGAATTTCATGCCATTAAGGGGCATGAAATTCAAGACTGCGTCGAGTTCAAAGCTGTAGTACAGACACTGATGAACAATCGAGAAATGGAATTTTTATAGGAAGAAGAGGAGGTTAATGACGTTTACGCCTCCGAGGATGGAACAGCTAAGGTTTATGGGGTTAATCGCCTAAAAGTTATTATCTTCAAACCCACGAATAGCGCGACAAGAGAGCAGACAATCTCGCGCATCATCATACAAAAACCAGCAATGTTCCCTTACAAGGATAGTAAGAAGGTCCCATGGAATTACAATTGCAACGTAATCATACCAAGGGAGGGAGAGCTCAAGAAGGATGTGAATCTTGTTACTCGCCATGGTAAGAGTTATGATCCAGTGAATAAAGAGAAAGAGATCAGCAAAGGGAAGACAATAATGTGTGAGCCAGAGGAAGACATAATTAGCAAGCCCGAAGCACCCACGAACGAGCCCGTATCCGAGAAGGAGGAAAAAGAGTTTTTGAAATTTTTGAGACATAGCGAATATAGTGTAGTGGAACAATTACACAAACAGCCTGCTCGGATATCAATCTTGTCCTAGCTCTTAAGCTTAGAAGCCCATCGAAGTGCTCTAATGAAGGTGTTGAATGAAACATATGTTGCAAATGACATCTCTGTCAGCAAGCTAGATCGATTAGTCAATAACGTGAGTGCCGATAACTTCATTTCCTTCAGCAATGAAGAAATTCCAATGGGAGGCATGGGATCTACCAAAGCCTTGCATATTACTACCCGTTGCAAAGGGTACATGCTACCCCGAGTACTTATAGACAACGACTCAGCTTTGAATGTGTTACCGTTAGTAACCCTGCAGAGATTACCAATTGATAGCTCTCACATGAAAGGATGTAATAATATAGTGAGAGCATTTGATGGGACTGAGAGGAAGGTAATGAGCAAGATTGAAATGCCTCTTCAAATTGGGCCAAATACATATGAGGTGAATTTTTTTGTGATGGATATCAGGCCCACGTATAACTGTCTATTGGGAAGACCATGGATTCACTCAGCTAGAGTAGTACCTTCTTCACTGTACCAATAAGTGAAACTAGTAAATGAAGGACAGTTAATTACGATCAACGCTAAAGAGGAAATTATCGCGTCCATAACGAGTGATTCACCTTACGTGAGGATAAATGAGGAGGATGTGGAATGTTCTTTCTGCTCACTCGAATTCGTCAACGCAACCTTCATTATTGAGGGTAGCAAGATCCCTATGCCCACGATATCATCAACTACCAGAATGGGCCTGCGTCTAATAGTTGGAAAGGGGGCGTTACCTAGAAGAGGACTAGGAAAATACCTTCAAGGAAGAACTAATGTGCTGAGCTGATAGAAAAGAGGATCATTATGGCCTGGGATACAAACCGGACGCGAAATAAAAGAAGAAAGAGCTAGAAAGAAGGCAAGAAATATGGAGGGCAAGATTGTCCAAAAAAGAAATTTCGTGGGAACCCATGGTCTTTCCGCACATATATGAGACTTTTGTCTTAGGAGGGGTGATCAACCAAAAGTCAAGTCCGAAAAAAGAGCAAGTAACGGTCAAGACTGGAGGAATCTTAAAGGATTTGGGCATTATATCCGATGAAGGGAAAACGGGGAACCTGACAAGAATTAGTCCATGTGTACCTGGAAGCATTTTGAACAATTGGACTGCGGAGGAACTCCCTATAATTTTTCAGATTTCTTTAGAGTAATGCTCAGAACACCTATTGCTTTAGGCTCGAAAGCAATATGGATCTTTTTGTAAAAGGGCCTATGATCATTATCCAGTTATTTTGAATGAAAATGCATTTCCATCTTATATGACAATTTTTTCTTTTTCTTAATTACTCTTTCATTCTTAATCAAACTTAATAAACCATTCGTACATATTCAATAAACAAGATTAATCATTCTTTAATACATACATTCGTGACAAATTTGACAAACATACTCATACACATATCGTATAATCATTCTTTTGTACATTTATTTTGTACATTTATTTTGTTCTTTGGACCTCCCTTTCATCCCTTGACAGGTCCCCGAATATCAATAATATGAGTAACTCTGATGCTAACTTAGAGCCTTATTTCGAGCAAGATATGTGTTTAGAGGAGCTTCAGGACCTTGAAGATGAGCAAGATTGTAATTTGCCTCCGGATCTGTTAAGAATGATGGAGAAGAAGAAAAGCAAATCCTGCCTCATTCAGACCCAGTGGAAGTTATTAATCTAGGAAACGAAGATGAAAAGAAAGAGGTGAAAATTGGGACAAGCATCTCCTTAGAAACTAGAAAGAATCTAATCGAGTTGCTTCAAGAATTCTAAGACATCTTCGCTTGGTCTTACTAAGATATGCCTGGCTTGAGCACTGACATTATGGTACACAAACTCCCTTTAAAGGAAGAATGCAAGCCTGTACAGCAAAAGCTCCGAAAGATGAGACCAGATGTATTATTGAAAATAAAAGAAGAGGTCAAGAAGCAATTTGATGTCGGGTTTCTCCAAGTAGTTAAATACTCGGAATGGGTATCTAACATAGTCCTTGTTCCTAAAAAAGATGGAAAAGTGCGCATGTGTGTGGACTATCGAGATTTAAATAAAGCTAGCCCAAAAGATAATTTCTCATTGCCTCACATCGACACCTTAGTCGATAACACAGCAGGTCATTCTTTGTTTTCGTTCATGGATGGTTTCTAAGGGTATAATCAAATAAGGATGGACGTTGAGGATATGATCAAAATCACTTTTGTCTCACTGTGGGGAACATTTTGTTATAAGGTGATGCCTTTTGGACTCAAAAATGCAAGGGCAACTTATCAAAGGGCCATGGTGACCTTGTTTCACGACATGATGCATAAGGAGATTGAAGTTTATGTCGACGACCTGATTGCAAAATCTTAAACGGAGGAAGAGCATGTAAGAATCCTGAGAAAGTTGTTTGGAAGGCTAAGAAAGTATCAATTACAGCTAAACCCATCAAAGTGCACTTTCGGAGCCACGTCTGGAAAGTTGTTAGGCTTTGTAGTCAGCAAAAAAGGAATTGAAATTGATCCAGATAAAGTCAATGCTATACAAGAGTTACCACCACCCAGTACGCAAAAAGAAGTCCGAGGATTTTTAGGAAGACTAAATTACTTTGCTCGGTTCATTTCACAGTTGATTGAGAAGTGTGATCCTATCTTCCGCCTGCTTAAAAAGCGCAACCTAGGTGTATGGGATGATGAATGTCAGGAAACCTTTAACAATATCAAAGATTATTTATCCAAAGCTCCCATCTTGGTACCTCTAATCCCTAATAAACCGTTGATCCTATACTTTGCGGTCTTTGAAAATTCTATTGGATGTGTACTAGGCCAACACGATGAATTTGGAAAGAAGGAAAGGGCGATATATTATCTCAGCAAGAAATTCACTAATTGTGAGACTCGATACTCACCAATTGAAAAATTATGTTGTGTACTAATCTGGACCACGCGAAGATTAAGGTAATACATGTTGTACCATACCACTTGGTTAATCTCAAAATTAGATCCTCTGAAGTACATGATGGAGTCTGCTGCATTGAATGGGAGATTGGCTAGATGGCAGATCTTGCTTTCAGAATTCGACATAGTTTATGTCAATTAGAAGGCAGCAAAAGGGAGTGCGTTGCAAACTTCCTAGCCAGTAAGGCTTTAAAGGACTATGAGCCAATAAATTTTGACTTCCCAAATGAGGATTTAATGTGTGTTATGACCGTTGAAGAGGTAACCATAGTAGAACATCCTTGGAGATTGAATTTTGATGGAGCTTCAAATGCCACAAGTAATGGAGTCAGGGCAATTTTGGTATCACCAAAATGAGACCACTACCCTTTCACTAGCAAACTCGATTTTGATTGCACGAATAACATGGCAAAATATGAGGCATGTATCATGGGAATCCGTACGACCATAAAACGAGGAATTAAAATTTTGGAGATTTATGGAGACTCCGCGCTAGTGATCTATCAACTCAAAGGAGAATGGGAAACAAGAGATTCTAAGCTAGTGGATTACCGTAAATTGGTTCTCGAATTAGTCAAGGAGTTTGATGACGTTACATTCCATAATCTCTCACGAGAAGAAAACCAGATGGTAGATACTCTTGCCACTTTAGCTTCGATGATTAAAGTGAATAGACCAGAAGATGTAAAGACCATTGAAATGAGCATCTATGAGGCTCCAGCTCATTGTTATGATATCGAGGTAGAAGAAGAAGAAGAAGAAAAGGATGACCGCCCATGGTACCAAGATATTCTTCAGTTTGTAAGAGATCGCAAGTACCCCGAGCAAGCTTCAGAAAATGAAAAAAGGACATTGAGAAGACTTGCTAGTGAATATGTCCTAGACGGGGAAATCTTGTACAAAAGGAGAAAAGATCAAGTGTTACTAAGATGTGTTGACGCAGTTGAAGCTAAGAAGATCTTAAAAGAAGTTCATGAGGGCATTTATGAGACACACGCTAATGGTTTCACAATGGCTAGGCAAATAATGAGATTTGGGTATTACTGGTCTACTATGGAAGGCGATTGCATCAATTATGCCAAGAAGTGCATAAGTGCCAAATTTATGGAGACAAGATTCATGTACCTCCATCACACCTTCATGTCATGACTTCTCCTTGGTCGTTTTCTATGTGGGGCATGGATGTTATTGGGCCAATTTCTCAAAAGGCTTTCAATGGTCACAGATTTATCTTTGTGGTTATTGACTATTTCATCAAGTGAGTAGAAGCAGCGTCTTACACTAATGTCACTAAGTCTGCGGTTAGTAAGTTCTTGAAAAAGGAAATCATCTACCGATATGGGATGCCAGAGAAAATCATATCTGACAATGCCCTGAATTTGAACAAT
Source organism: Gossypioides kirkii (assembly GCA_005610355.1). Lineage (NCBI taxonomy): Eukaryota > Viridiplantae > Streptophyta > Magnoliopsida > Malvales > Malvaceae > Gossypioides > Gossypioides kirkii. The sequence continues at coordinate 16,410,604 of CP032245.1, forward strand.
AGCACGATAGCAGAAGTTTGCAAGCAATTCAAAATCAAGCATCACAACTCATCTCCCTATCGCCCAAAGATGAATGGAGTTGTGGAGGCAGCTAATAAGAACATCAAGAAGATCGTTGCAAAAATGACTGAAACCTACAAAGATTGGCACGAAAATTACCATTTGCCCTCTTTGCCTACAGAACTTTAGTCAGAACTTCTACTGGGGCAACACCGTTCTTATTGGCATATGCTATGGAAGCAATCTTGCCTATTGAGGTTGAAATACCTTCTTTCCAAGTCTTGACTGAGCTCCAATTAGATGAGACAGAATGAATCAAGCTCGATATGATCAGTTGAATTTAATCGAAGAAAAGAGATTAAGAGCTATCCGCCATGGTCAGATGTACCAAAAAAGAATGATGCGAGCTTACGACAAAAAGGTTCACCCTAGAGAATTTCATGAGGGAGATCTAGTTTTGAAAAAGATACTTCCCATACATAAAGACTTCAGAGGCAAAATGGATGCCCAATTAGGAAGGACCTTATGTGGTAAAGAAAGCTTTCTTAGGAGGAGCTCTCATTCTAACAGAAATGGAAGGCAAGGATCTGCATAACCCCATCAATTCAGACTCGGTGAAAAAGTACTTCGCCTAAAAAAAAAGATTGAGATGAAAATCCGAAAAAGGGCGTCTCAATGTAAAAAACAAAGGGAGGGGTCGAGATAAAAACCCACAAAAGGCGTCTTGAAACCAAAGGTTTTGAGTTGAAAACCCACAAAGGGTGACTCAAAATGAAGAAGCAGGTACGAAGTGACTATCTAACAGGACGGAGAAATTTCACTGCTTGAAACATCAATAAGGCACTCCAGGTCTTCTAGACACATATCCGAGCTCAAAAGTGATTCTCAGCAAGGCGGCGCAGGAAAGCTCATTTTGCGATATCCGGGGCAACTAATTGTCTTTTATTGTTACACTTAGGTAAGTTTTGACTGATATTGCCTTTTTCAATCCTCTCTATTGAATAGAACTTTCAATAAATTACGACTTTATTTCTTCAAAGTTTTGTTTGAGTATTTTGCATCTAAAATAATGAATAATGAACTAATAAATCATACAAAGATCCATGAGCATTATTCTGGAATTTTCGAAAAAGTACAGGGGTCCAAAACAAGACTATCAATTAGAAAACAAACTTGAAAACAGGCAGTTCAAGATCAGCCTAGAAGAAGACGGGGCAACACATCAACGATAGAGTTTGGATAGGCGATAAACCATGCCAACCCGAATAATAATAAATGAATCTGACATTCATCATGCACATTCATGTAGTTAGGAGCATTTGATTCATTCTAATCATGACTTTCTAATTTAGGCCTACATAAAGGACCATAAAAGCATACTTTACAGGTCATATCCTCGCAAGATGGTGAAACAGATCAAGGAAACTTCGAGCATTGAAGGAAAAGATTGAGACTACAAAGGCGAAGTTGAAAAGGAGCAGGACTCCAACACCTTACCCCGATCATGGGGTAGATTGTGATTACCCAAAACAGTGAGTTGGTCGTCTTCTTGATGAGATACAGAGAGGTATACCAACTCGATGAAATCAAGCTCCAAGTGAGCAAATCTTCGAACCCCAGCTTCCTGATGAGATACTGAGAAGCAGATCGAAGTAATAAAATGGTTAGCTTCCTGATGAGATACTAAGAAGCGAACCAAATTCATCTTCTTGATGAGATACAGAGAAGCGGATTGAAACAAGTGATGTGGTCATCTTCCTGATGGGGTACTGAGAAGAAGACCAAATCAATGAAGCCAGGCTCAAAGTGAGCGAATCTTCGAACCCCAGCTTCCTAATGAGGTACTAAGAAGCAGGTCGAAGCAATAAAATGGTTAGCTTCCTGATGAGATACAGAGAGGTATACCAACTCGATGAAATCAAGCTCCAAGTGAGCAAATCTTCGAACCCCAGCTTCCTGATGAGATACTGAGAAGTAGATCGAAGCAATAAAATGGTTGGATTCCTGATGAGATACTGAGAAGCGGACCAAATTCGTCTTCCTGGTGAGATACAAAGAAGCGGATTGAAACAAGTGATGCGATCATCTTCCTGATGAGGTACTGAGAAGAAGACCAAATCAATGAAGCCAGGCTCAAAGTGAGCGAATCTTCGAACCCTAGCTTCCTGATGAGATACTGAGAAACAAGTCGAAGCAATAAAATGGTTAGCTTCCTGATGAGATACTGAGAAGTGGACCAAATTCTTCTTCCTGATAAGATACAGAGAAGCGAATTGAAATAAGTGATGCGGTCATCTTCCTGGGTACTGAGAAGAAGACCAAATCAATGAAGCCAGGCTCAAAGTGAGAGAATCTTCGAACCCCAGCTTCCTGATGAGATATTGAGAAGTAGGTCGAAGCAATAAAATGGTTAGCTTCCTGATGAGATATTGAGAAGCGGACCAAATTCGTCTTCTTGATGAGATACAGAGAAGCAGATTGAAACAAGTGATGCAGTCATCTTCCTGATGAGGTCTGAGAAGAAGACCAAATCAATGAAGCTAAGCTCAAAGTGAGCAAATCTTCGAACCCCAGCTTCTTGATGAGATACTGAGAAACAGGTCAAAGCAATAAAATGGTTAGCTTCCTGATGAGATAGTGAGAAGCGGACCAAATTCGTCTTCCTGATGAGATACAGAGAAGCAGATTGAAACAAGTGATACGGTCATCTTTCTGATGAGGTACTGAGAATAAGACTAAATCAATGAAGCCAAGCTCAAAGTGAGCAAATCTTCGAAGCCCAGCTTCCTAATGAGATACTGAGAAGCAGGTCGAAGCAATAAAATGGTTAGCTTTTTGATGAGATACAGAGAAGTGAACCAGATCCGTCTTCTTGATGAGACACAGAGAAGTGGATCAAAAACAAGTGATGCGGTCATCTTCCTGATGAGATACTGAGAAGAGGACCAAATCAAATGACACCAAACCATTGGAATTACAAGCGAATCGAATGAAGTTACAGTGACAAATTTTGTCTTTTTGAAATGGCCTCAATGCAAGATGAAATCATAACGCCGAAGGTAGAAAAGCAGATGTAGCAGGGCGAACGACCGATAAAGTGAAGGGCAGACTAGTTGAAGAAAGAGCATCAAAGACCTAACAAAATTGGGCATATTTTTGGTCTTTGCTCCGTTCCTGTTACACAACAACGAGCAAAGAGAGGTAGCTGTTGAAGCCCAATTTATCCAGTTACAACAAAATTTAAATTTATTATAAATTTAAGTTTAAATTTATTATAAATTTAAGTTTAAATTTATTTAAATAAAAAAATCTAAATACAAAGCCCAAAATGTCCATTTTTACAAAGCCCAATTGGGCCCAATTCTAATTAAACCTAAACAGGCCCAAATTAAACCTAAACCACCTAAAGTCAAACCCTAAAATTGGTAACTAAACTTCTTCCCCCAACTTGCACCTGCTGCCATCCACCAGTCCAACTAGAGGCTGCCACATCAGCACCAGCAGCACCGACCACCAGCAAGTTGCTTCTGCACCACCGTCACTGCTATAGCCTCCATTGCCCCACCTGTAAAAGAAAGAAATGACAGCAGTTTAATGGCATAAAAACAAAAGAAAATCATTGTAATTCTGGTTATAAAAACCAGGTTCAAACCCTTGTAATGGAGGTTACAAGCTCTCTAAAAAAAACAATACAAAGAAATAGACTTTGAAGCATTTGAGATCAACATATACAGGTTTACTTTCGAAGTTACCACTAAATATTTTGCAATTGAATGCGAAAGGGAACAGGTACGAAATAGCCATAAACAGATCCAAAGTATTCAGGCATTAAATCACTCAGGTATTACTTCAATGCATTCGTTTATTATTGTTTATAGTTTTGGTGTCTAAACCATTTATATTCTAATTTTATAATCAAAACGCATTGAATATATAACTATTATCATTTATTATTATTTTCGATTATTTCAAAAACGTATTAAATGAAATTTATTAATATTAATAATAATAAAATAAATATTAATAATTATTATTAATAATAATAAAAGAGAAAATGAGTGGTCAGTAGGGTTACAACCCCTTTGGACACCGCCATCGCCAGAGTCATGCTGAAGTCACCACTGAACGTCGCCCGTGCCCCGTTATACACGGATCTGCAAGGAAACAAGGACAAGGATTTAAAATCTTAAAACAGTAAACAACAGAATTGAGAATAAAATGAGAATCTAATCTTTTTAAAAGGGAAAGCATAAAAATGAAGTAGAAACATATTTCTCGTTTTTAAAAACAAAAAAGAACTGAAATATTTTCGAAACTGGGTATGATTTCATGTGTGAAAACCTAGATCTAGGTTTTAAAACGAACTAAAAACTCAGATTAATAGTTTAAAACCCAGATCTAAAGGTTTTAAATGAAAAAAGAGAACTTTTCACTTACCGGTGGATGTAGACGGTGGCGCGTGGCATCGGAGGATGATGGACGATGACCGTTGCGATGGGGGTCGCGGCGGACAAGGACCGGATTCTGATTGGGAATGGGGGAAGATGAGAGAAAAAATAGAGGGGAATCAAATTTTCTTTTAAAGAAGAAGTAAGAAATGATTTTTAAAACAAATTTTTGACTTTTATAGCCCTTCCAAAATGCGGCGTTTTGGGGTGAGGGATTTGATGCCAAAACGGCATCGTTTAGCCTTGACCCAGCCCCAAACTCGATCCGACCCGATCCGCTCCCTAAGATCTGCGTGTTTTCAGTAAAAGGTATATTTATTCTATCAGCCCTTCCGCTTTTTTAAAATTTCCAATCAGATCCTTTTTACACTTTTAATTACTTGTAAATTCGCCCATTAATTTCATTTCTTATTCAATTTAATCCTTTAGCCTTTTGAAAGCTCAGGAAGCTGCCACGTGTCAATCTTTTGGTTTATTTATGAATTTGGTCCTTTTTACTTTTGATTTGTTTTAATTTTATCCCTAAATCAAGTTTTGTATTATTTTTAAATTGGCCCAGAAATTTTAAATCATTTTTAAATTAGTCCTTTGACTTCAGAATGCCTGAGAAGCTACCACATGTCACCTTTTTTTGGTTTTATTCCCCAAAAGGTCCCTGAATTATCCAAAAATCATATTATAACCCTTAAAGTTTTAAAAAATGCATTTTAACCCTCAAACTTCATAAAAATTACATTTTTGCCCTTAAACTTCCAAAAATTACATTTTTGACCCTAAACTTTCCAAAAATTACATTTTAACCCTAAACTTTCCAAAAATTATATTTTTACCCCCAAACTTCCAAAAATTACATTTTTAACCCCAAACTTCCAAAATTACCATTTTACCCCCAAATGTCCAAAATACCATTTTTGACCTCGAACTTTCCAAAAACTACCCTTTTACCCTCGGATGTCTGAAAATTACATTTTGCCCTCGAGTGTCCAAAAATTACCATTTTACCCCTGAAGTATCCAAAATTACCATTTTACCCCCGGATGCCCAAAAATTCCATTTTTTTACCTCAAAATTTCCAAAAAATACCATTTTATCGTCGAATGTCCAAAAATTACATTTTTACCTCCGAGTGTCCAAAAATTACTGCTTCGCCCCCGAAGTGTCCAAAATTATCATTTTACCCTCGGGCATCCAAAAATCGCATTTTTGACTCCGTTTGCTTTGCTTTTCTTTCTCTTCATTGTTTATATTTAGTTTTTAATTATCTGCTTTCGTATTTCATATTTTTGTTTCTCGTGTATGTAATTATCTACTTAATCATTTTTCTCTTCGTGTTATTTAATCTTCGTTATTAATCATTCACATTTCACACATTTGTTTTCAAAATTATATTTTCATAAACCTTTAAAATCAAAGCAATGTCCTTTTCGTGTGGAAACCTTGGGAAATGATGCCCTAACGTGTTGGGTGTGATTTTTCGTATAATTCACACGAATCGAATATCCTTTTCCAAGTTTTTTAAATGCCTTTTAACTTCGAGATTCTGAGAACGTCGTGCCCGAACGTGTTGGTAACGATTTCAATTCTCTGCGAAAGTTGAAGCAAACGGGCATTCTTTCTTCAAATCTTTTTTAAGTCATGTGTCCGAGGATTGTATTTTAAACTCAGTACAAAATTTCAAGTTCTCAAAAAATATATATATACAAATAATTTTAAAACAAAACGAGGTAATATCCTTTCGTGTGAAACCTCGAAAAACCATGCCCTAATGTGCTGGGTGTGATTTTCGTATAATTCACACGATCAATATCCTCTTTAAATTCTTTCAAAATGTCCTTCAATTTCGAAAGTCCGAGAACATAGTGCCCTAACGTGTTAGACACGACTTCAAATTCCCCTAAAATTTCAAAACACACGGACGATTTTCCTAAAATAGGATTTCGAAAATCATGCAAAGTTTTCTAAAAGTCAAAGATCGTATTTTAAGTTTTACTCAAGTTTTCAAAGTTTTAAAACCAAGACCCGAAAATAATAAATGTGGTACCAATTTTGGGCGTATGAGGGTGCTAATCCTTCCTCATCCGTAACCGACTCCCTAACCTATTTTCGGGATTTTGAAGACCAAAATATTTTTCAAAACGGATTTTAAACATTTTGTAGTGAACCAATCACACCGTATAAAAAGATTGTTGGCGACTCCCATTTTTTATCATACCCATTTTTTTATTTTTAAAATTTGTTCGAGACTTATCTATTTTTCCCGAAAAATAAATGTTTCGACAGTAACATTTTAACTTTTGATTTTCTAAAAGAAAAGAGGGGAAATCTAAATCCCGTTCAGTCCCAAAAAATAATTTTTGGTTACCGCTCGTTACTCCCTCTTCTTCTCATCTCCGTTGAGCGCCCTAAATCCCCCAAATAAAAGTTTGTTCTTCCCTTTTAATCTCAAAATTTGCCCCCAAATTTCCCATTTCCAACAACACCAAGTCAATACACCTTCACCAACACACACTTGTTTCTCTTTTTCATTTCACTGCACTGAATTCACTCACCATAGCTACTCTTTTTCTCTTCATCTCTTAGGGTTTCTTTTAATTTTAGGCTTTTAAGGGAACGTACAGTTTCCTTTTAATTTTGCTGCTAACTTCTATGGCGACGAAAAACCTAGATGATAAGAAAGGGGAGTCCTAGGAAATCTGGTCCAGATTTGACTGAGAAGAAAGAGCCGGTGATGCCTAGTAGTGATAGGCCTACAAGGGAAAGGAAAGCCGTAGAAAGGTAATCAGCTCCTTCTGTTGCAAGGTCTTCCTTGTCTAAAACTCTGTCAATTGAAAGGTATGTTTTCTTTTTTGAGGTTAAGGATCTGATTTCATTCAAGTCATTTTCTTTGTGTTATGATTGTTTTTTGAACTTTGATTTGCTTTTCAGGGTCATGGTACTCAGCTTAAAGATATTCCTAATGGTATGCGTCTGTTCTTTTACTTATTTGTTTTTTCCCTAAGGTTTTACTGCATGTTTTCTTTGAATTTCATGGGATTGGATTGGTTGTGATTCTATTTGTATTCAATTTTGGGTCCTTCAAAGTAATGTAGTCTACGTGATAAATTGAGAACAACTTAGAATTTAGTTAAATTTAGTACTTCCTAATAACATTTGAAGGTCATTCTATTTGTTGGTGTTTTAAATGATATTTGAAACTAGTGGTTGATTTATAAAAGAATTGTTAGAGGGAAGTTTAATTGTAATGCTGGAACTATATGTACTAACATTTGACCCTTTGAACTCTTGGAATTGGTATGATATGTTTTCCAAAGTTTAGGGAGTACAGGTGCAATTACTCATACATACATTTTTGGTACAGTGCAAAAGTGTTACCCACAATTAAACCTGGGTAGTTTTTAGCACAAAATTATCAAACCTGAGATATTCTTACAACTCTTCTATATTGATGGGGGAATTTCTTGAAGAATAGATGGATCCTTGATTGTTACTTCTTGAGGCAACAATGAGAAGTTAGTACATGGAATGATTAGCAAGTTTGTGGATAAGCAAGATCACAGTGCTCTTAATTTTAAAAGTTTCTCTAATGGAAAATATATGGGTCTAGTCAATAACTAAATCATTAACACATTGAAGAAATCTACAAGGAATGTATACAATGATGATTGATGAGCAACTCAACAAGTTATGGGCATATAGTACCTGCACTGAATTGAAAAAAATACTAGGTTTGGTCTTATGCTAGTTAGCTAGATGATATTACTAGCTGAGCTTATCTGTTTCTTCTCTATTATATGCATATACAACTTGCCACTTGTTAATAATAGTACCCAATGCATTTTTTTGTTCAACCATCAGTTTTCTTCCTAGGCTTTTACTAAGTCATGCAATTGAATCGGTTTGTCTTAAAACTTTCATGATACTATCTTTTATTTGTCATGGTTATTTGTCTTTCAGGAAATTACTCGACAGTTATGCATGGAACATCAACTTTTGTTCTCGAAAGTGGTACTATGTATATCTATTTGAGGTCAATATCATTTTTATCTAAAATATATATTGAGTATGAAATGATTTCTATAGGCATCATTTGATGATAACCCCTAGTTCATGATAGGAATGTTAAGGTGAGAGCGCTTGATTTCCCTTTTCTTGAAGCAAAATCTATTCTAATTATCTTTAAACTGATAGTGTCTATCATTACAATGAATGTGGATTAGCACATAAAACGATTATTTTTATGCTTGATGAATTTGATTTTTTTGCTCAGGTTAGGCTATTCTATTTTTCTATTTAATAATGCGAAATGTAAATGCTCCTTTTTCTTTTCAAGGTGTGGACCATAGATAACATATTAATAATTTTATTTTGGGAATTTTGTAAGGAAAACAAAGATTACTTTATAGCTTGCTAGATGCAATGCAGTCCGTGAATTCACAAGCTATTGTCATTGGTGTGAGCTGTCGACTGGTGTGTTTAAAGTTCTTTATTTTTTGAATTTTTATTGTTTACAGCATTTATGGTCTATCTTTCATTGTTTTATTTTGCTGAGTTTTGTATAAAATTCTTTTACTTGCTGAAAGATAAAAATTAACTAGAGAATTTATGCTTAGCTTCTGTCTATGGATTAGTTTATAAAGATGCAGTTTGCTTAATAATAATTTATTTACTTTCTTAAGCCCTAAAATGTTAGTCCATACCATATAGGATGTTGATCAGCTTCTTGAAAAAAAGTTCTCATTTTTCACACAGAAAGTTGTTGTTTCCCCTCTAAAGAAGATACGGAAAGGTGATTTTTCTTTATAAACACAAGAATCACTTTTTAGGAAGCAGAACAATTAGTCTCCATAAAACCTGTCAACAAAGATGCGAGTAAAGACATTTGAACCAATACAAATTTGAGGTTAAACTGTTTGATATATGGAGTTTGCCTTTTTTATTGTCGTTGAGTTTGAATAAGTGATGATAAAAACATTGGTACTGTAGGGTCAGAGCAATATAGGCTTATATGCTTATTTAACTTCATGCTTATTACGGTGAAGTTTAGAGTTTAAGATTCAAGACTCAGGACTCATTTGCATGTCAGATTTGAGTATGATTTTACATTATTTTATTTATTAGAAAATAGTTCGATTAAATATTTTCTCTCAAACTTTCTTCATTTACAAGCCATTGACATAAACTAATTCATAATATTGTATGAATCAAATCGAACCAAATAAAATTTAAAAATGATTATATTGTTTATGTTGTTGCAGGAACTTACGGAGATGATCTTCAACTCTGTGCTATAAGAGGGACCTTGACTAGCAATGTCTTTTCCAATTTAGCATTAGGAATAATTGATGATGTTTTATCAATAAGTACAGTTTATGTATTTTTATTTTTATTTTTTTGATAGAAATTTTGTCTAAATTTTACACTTTTTGTTTCAATTTTGTTAAGAATATTTGTTTTTTTTTTGGTAATTCGAGTGTAATTGAATTATTAGATTTTTGGATATTTAGTTGCTTGTGAAATGCAATTTTAGCCTGTCACATGTTTCAAGTTATCTATATGTATTTACATATTCTAGCTTTGCAAGACTTCATCACTAACATTTAAAAAAGCTCTATCTTTCAAGAAATTTATGAAGGTCTGAGTAAAAATTCAATTGAAAATGAATTTGAATTTATAGGAAAAATATTGAAAATTCGGGTTCTATATGAATTAAAATGAGCTAGTAAAATTTGTTAATGTTAGTGGCATTTGTAGGAAAAGCGCCATTAAAGGCCATGTTCTTTAGCGGCGTTTGTGGAAAAGCGCCACTAAAGATCATGTTCTTTAGCTGCGTTTGTGGGAAAAGTGCCGCTAAAGATCATGTTCTTTAGTGGCGTTTGTGGGATAAGCGCCGCTAAAGACCATGATCTTTAGCGGTGTTTGTGGAAAAGCACTGCTAAAGACCATGTTCTTTAGTGGCGTTTATGGGATAAGCTCCACTAAAGACCATGTTCTTTAGCGGTGTTTGTGAGATAAGCGCCGCTATAGGCCCAAAAAAGCCGCTAAAAACCTGTTTTCTTGTAGTGGTTGAACCTAGAGTTGTATCGGTAGAACTCCCAGTTCGACTAGTAAAATTCTGTAGCCTTTTTAAGATCCTTTCATCTTGAGTTCTACCGATACTTGCCCACCTAAATATCAGTAGAAGTCTCTCAGATTTGAAAAACTCGTTAAAAAATCAAGATAATTCAAGGCATTTTTAAAAGTTTATTTTGTTCAACACTTTGAGAAAATTTTAAGGACTATAAATTGTTTTGAAAATGTGTATTATTTGTTGTAACATTCACTTGCCTGGGCCTGACGATTAGACCCGGTGAGGAGTCTTATATTTCGTGGTATCAGAGGTACGATTTAGTCAATTTTAAGACTAACATGGCGTGTATAGAGTCTAGTATGTACATGCCAGATATACCAGGGATGATGTGATGCTTCTAATCCGATCAGATTATGTTTTTCTTATAAATTTACAATTTTGGCCGAGTTTAATCTTACTGTAAATGTTAAAATTGTTAGTAATGTTTCAGCTTCTGAACATGAGATAAGTTATAGTTTGCTAGATTTGTAAATGATATGCAAAATTTTCATTTTGGTATGGTAAGTAAATGAGTTTTATAGTGTTTGAAAATGTATCCTAAAGCTAGACGACCTCTGCCCTGATCATGTTCTTGTCGATATTCCCTTATTCTCAAAATATTAGTACAGTAAATGATAAAAAAAATTTGATTGATTCATTGAGTAAGCATGAGACAGAAATACATTAGTAAGAACTGAAACTTATGCATTTTCTCGAGTTTATACTGATCAAGGCAGAGAAGAGCTCACTATTCCTGATGATATTACAGGTACATTTTCTTCATCTGCTATTTATGTACATATCGTGATTAGTTCTAGAGTAACGTATTCTTACTTTTGAATTGTTTAAATAACTTAAGAGATTATGTTTGTAGAGTTGACAGATTGTGATATTAGAATAACAAATCTAATAGATCAGTATGTTTATGCTAATAATGTGTTTCACTGAGAATTCGTGGTTGTAAAATTTTTATCGATCTGATTTCATTAACATTTGATAGGTTTGATGTGACATTCAGTATGAATTCATTGATTGTATTTGATGTTGTGATTGACTGTAGACAAATACAAATTATACTTAAGTTTCAAGGAAAGAAATCAATAAATGTGAGATTGATAGAATTGAATGTGTGAACAATAGCATGTTAGTGATAACAACTCATGAAATGAATAGAAAGAGGTCGTGAGTTGTATCTTGTTAGTATCTTAGATATCAGAATGTCTGAATCAAGGAATAATCATGCACAAATGATTAAAGAATTTATTGATATGTTTCATAGTAAGAATGAGAACTTATTACAATGGATTTCATATCGGTATTACCGGTAATTGTTGGCATATTGATGTAATCAGCTCAATTTATTCTGGTTCGAATAGATTTTTCACTTAAGAAGCTAGTTGGGTTATATGATTTTGTGATCGTTAGGTAGTACAATGCACTGTTATTCATTATTTCTAACCGTGATATGAGTCCTAGGTACTAGATTGAATTCCATTACTGTTTTCCGTTAGCAGACAGATAGCCAATCAAAACTTGTTCAGATTTTGGAAAATGTACTTTGATGTCGTATTATTGAATTTTAGGTAGTTAGAAGAAAATTCTTCATTCTGGTCGAAAAGGGGAACCTAGTCTGAGGTTCATCAGTCTGTGTGAGGTTCTTGAGAGAATAGGATCGGTAATGTATAATTCAGCTTTACCGTTAAAGCTCAAAAAGATTTATAATGTTTTCCATATTTCGATGTTACAACGGTATAGATCATATTTCCCTTACATTATTACTTTTGATGAGATAGAAATACAACCTGACTTGTATTTTCAAAAGAACTGATAGTGGGAGTTTTGTGACACCGATTTTGTATTGAAGAAGTTATATAGAAACTGAAAAATCTATGAGATTACAAAACCTGAATTTATTCTCAATTAAGAAATTTCGAGGACAAAATTTCCTAAAGGGGAGAGTTTTAACAGTCTGTTTTTTAGTGGCTTCGAGGCTATCAGTATAAGAGTGAGTCCGTAAATATTATTATTTAATATTTCATAGTCAAATATAATATAGTAATAAATTTTGATTTGATAATTTATGTTATTTGATGAATAATTTTTTTCAAGTGATTTTAGAAAATGAGGTATTGAGACCTCGTTTCTATAAATCGAGCTCATAAATATTTTATTAAATACTTACGGAGTGTTATTAGGGTTATATTAAAATTTGGTTTAGAAATTTTAATGTTTAGATGGAAATTAAAGAAAAAAAGGATTAAATTGTAAAAATTGCAAAAGTCTATTGTTATTACTGTTAGTGCCAATTCCGTGCTTAAGTGAAATAGGATGGCCTAATATGGCAATTACGTCATTTCTTAGCTAGTGGACGTTAGGTAAGCAAAAAATTTGATTGAAATGTGTTAGTTATGACATTATTGAAATTAAGGCTGTGTTTGTTTGCCTGTAAAATCTTTTACAGAAAATGTTTTCGATGTTTTCCAATGTTTGTTTGCCTAAAAATGATTTACTATTGTAAAATCTTTTCTAAAACACGGGAAAGTGATACCTATTTTTAGGAAAATGTCTTACCCTTTCTTTTTCGGTAAGATATTTTAGGGTCCATTTGTTTGACTGAAAATGGTTTACCTATTTTTAGGAAAATGTCTTACCCTTTCTTTTTCGGTAAGATATTTTAGGGTCCATTTGTTTGACTGAAAATGGTTTACTTAAAATGATTTCTGAAAAATGAATTACTTTTCCGGAAAGTTAATATTTTTTGATGTTTAGATGAATCTGTGTAAATTATTTTCTGATGTTTTGATAAATATTTGTAAAATATTTTTTGGTATTGGAAAGATTTCTTGAAAATATTTCATAAAAACTGTTTTAAATGAAATAAACATACATTTGTGAATTTATTATTTTTTCATTGTTTAATTGAATTTATTTTATATCTATTAAATTTATATTTTACATTGTTTTTTACATATATTGCAGTGATTTATTTATAAATAAATACATCAAATTATTCCTAATTGTGTTATAAAAAAATAAAAAAAGATTGAATAATAATAAATCAGCTTCAAAACTATAAATAACACTCCAAATTAATAATATTATCCATGTGTATAATTAGTAGTACACCACATGATAACTACAATATTGTTCAAGTGCATATTTATTATTGTACCATATAATTAGTACTACATCACATTAAAGCATCAATATATTCAACCTTGAGAAAAATTTTGAAGCCAAATTTTCCTATGCTTCGTACTTTTAGCTAAGAAAGTTTTGGCTTCGGATTCACGACCCACAAGATAATCAAACTTGCTACAAAAGAAATCGTCATCAAATCCTTCCACCTCTATCGACATCACTTCTTCATACTTTTAGTCCAGTTATGAATCGTATCCCGAGATCTTTCATCTCCAAGGGCAACAAATTGACCATACCAATCACTATTATCTCAGAACAAAGAATTGAGCTTGGAGCTAAAGATAAAGTGATAAACAAGTATAAGCTGTAATTTCTAACCATCTCTTAACAAATATAATATGTAATTTCTAACAAATATAAACAAATAGCATCAACATCTTAGCCCGTGGTTGAATGCCCCTTCCCATCTTCCTAACTTGAGGAAGGAGTCATGACTATCTAACCAAGTACCTATCGACAACTAAGCGAAACTGAAGTAGAAGTTTACAAAAGTTTAAATATAATAGTTTCAGAAATATATCCAGCCATAATCCATTCATTCATTCTTACAAAAGAACCACAACATTTAAAAATATGTATTACTAGTTGACAATTGATTAGAACAACTAGGAAGCAATGTCTAAGATACCTTTCATTGAAGAAATATCATATGGCAAATGAATGTTAAAAATGGGTAAATCATATCAAAATGCAAGATTAGCGAAATCTATTGGGAATTGAAACTCACTGTCTATAACCTTAGCAAGATATAAATGCAAAATAAACTAAAAATCTATCTATAGTTTCACATGTCAAGTTCACAAACATGATTCCTCTAGATCACCATCTAAAGAAGACAAAAACTACCTACATAAGTTTAACAACTGTTCATGCTCATGAACTTCAAACCAAAAAACCCTAGCCTATTACAAACAGAAACAGAAACATTAAATTTATAAGAACACACAAAAAAGGATCAAACAATGGACCCAAAGGGAATCGAAAAATAAAATAGTAGTGTTAGAAACATTATAGTTTGTTCATCAAAGAAAAACTCAACTTGCTATAATGAACATAAATCAGAACTCATGCAAACCTATTGTTTTATAGAAACATGTAATGTAATGTAGGTTCTTTAAAGGAGTCAATGTACTAATGGCTCATCCACTTTAAAGCCTGCATATTGATATTTGTCCATATTTACGACAACTACATAAGCTTGAGTGTTCTGCCAAGAATTAGGACAACTAAAAAACAAGGCAATGAAAGATAGATAACAAACAAAACAAGTTTCAATTTTTTTAGAACCACATATCTAAAAAATCACCCCTTTTTTGAAAAAGTTCTCTGCAACCATAATATATACTATATAGTACTAAATTTTGGTGAAGGTTATTCATTTGGCTAATACTTCACATTATAATTAGTCACTTATGCATAATATTGTTCAAGAATAGCTAATCTTAGCCTTTAAAGTTTTATTTTCAGTAGATATCAGTGCTTCCACTACCTCCACTCTACCTGCATCAACCCAAAAATAATCATAATTCGGATTGAGGGGTATATTTCTTGAAGACAAATTGAATGACTTACTCTCTCATAATCAAGGTATTTTACCCATAATGGAATATTATGAAGAAGATTAAGCAAAGCTGTGTCATTTAATTGACTCACCCGCCTTGTGATTGGTTCTTGTAAGTAAGCTACATGATAACGTCTAATCTCAAGCTTTTTATCTATTTTTCTAAACCTAATGAGCTAATATAAAGAAACATAGTTGTTGACAACGAAATTTCAAACCATTCTGCATAATGTTGAAGAAATCAATAAAATACAACCAAGCTTTGATACATTCTAATCTCTAAACCAGTAATAGCAAAAGCAATATAGAACAAAATGAAAGAGAAAAGAAACAAATATCCAAATGAAATCCAAACCAAAATAATGGGCCAGATTGAAATCTTCCAGATTTAATAACAAATTGTTTCTAATAATTTATAACTAATTTAAACAATTTTTTTGTTTATAAACAATTTGTTATAAATTATTAGAAAAAAAATTTAATAATAAATTGAATCTAAACAATTTGTTATAAACAATTTAAAAACGACCAAACAGATGGAAAATGGTTGAACTTTGACATGACAAAGTGAAAATTAGAGCACCAAAAATCCAGATTGAAATTTTTTTTAAAAAAAATTGTGTTTACCTGAACAATTTTGGGATTAAAGTATATGAAGAAATAGAGCAAGAGTCCAAAAGGAATGCCCATTCCAAAACCAATAATTCCTATCAGAGTAAGTTGCCGAAGAGTGAAACTAGTGAAAGACCAGTGAGAAAGTCGAAAATAGAAAATTTTCTTCTCCCTCAACTCTTGTCGAATTAACGTGTTTTGGGACGATGCAATGCTAAATCACGACATGGGAAAAAGTGTGTTTGATTGGAAAATGTGAGGAAGAATCCTGGGTCGAGGTCAAAATGAAAGAGGAAGGGGAAGGGGAAGCGGAAAGGAGGAAGGAGAAGAGAGTTTAGCAAAGTCCCGAAGTGTGAAAAGAAATTGACTATAAGGTTGTGTTTGTTTGCATGTAAAATCTTTTACAGAAAATATTTTCCATATTTTCCAATGTTTGTTTGCCTGGAAATGATTTACCATTGTAAAATCTTTTCCAAAAAACGGGAAAATGATACCTGTTTTTAGGAAAATGTCTTACCCTTTTTTTTTCGGTAAGGCATTTTAGGAAAATGTTTTCCTGAAAATGCCTTACCATTGTAAAAATTTCATTGTTCCATCCTAGTATAAAATAAAATAATTAAAATTATAATAATTTTCTCAAAGCATTCGTTGGGTGTTCTATGTAAAAACCAAATATCCTCCTTTTGACCCAAAAAAGAATCTGATTGTCAAAAAAAACTAGAAGCCAAACAAAAAAACTCCATGAGTTGAAATTTAGTATCGCCACGCAACTACCACCACCATGCTACTGACAGTGGTGGAGCCAGAAAATTTTTTTGAGGGGGCCAGAATTAAATTGTATATTTTTATGATAGTACAAATGTATTTTCATCATTTTAATAGCCTATATCTTTATTACTTTTAAAGGGCTAAATTGAATTTTTTATCATTTTTAAGGGGGCCAAAGTGTGTAATTTTACCATTACTAATTTAAAATTTTATAAATTATAAAGGGCTTAAATTAAAAATTTACCATTTTAAGGGGGCTAAAATATATATACAAAGTGGAAAATTGAAAAAATCTTAAACCTTGGAGGGCCTACTTATATTTTTGAGAGGGCCATAGTATAAATTTACAAAGGACTAAATTGAAAAAATTTAAACTTGCGGGGACATGGCCCTCTAGGCCTTAACGTGGCTCTGTCACTGGCTACAGACTACTGATAAGCCAACCTATTGTACCATTTCCAGTGAATTCATTCCAGCCTTAGTGAGCCATTCATCAGTTGTGATCTCTATGCCCTTGCTGCGTTGGTGCCACAACTCTAGCATGTCGTGGGATGTAAAACCTTCGCGTGCCACACAATCCTCAATCGACATGCTAGGCAAGATGCCATGCTACATGCAATAATAGTTGTTGGTCAGTTCTACTTCACTTGATGTGTGTGATATCGAGGTTGGGTTGAGGCGCGATGCCTTGGTCTTCCTGCACAATCTTGTGTGCTTGTTAGGGCGTGAAGCCCTGACACCTTGCATGTCATGAGTCCAGCTGGGGTATAATTCCTTGGCCTCCTACATCGGTTGCTAGCATATTGTCCATCATTTATTTTTTCATACGATTTTTTGTTCAGTTTGGATTATGGATCCGCCACACATTCACTTGGTTAGGTTAAGAATTTTGTGATTACATAAATTCTTAATCTATTTTTGGCTCACATATTTTTTCCCAATTTTCTTATCTTCTTCTAACCACTCAAAGTAACTCCATCAGTACTTCACATTTTATAAGCATACACAACAAACATAACAATTTACTTATCAATACGTCCATACATTTCCACATTTAGCATTCAGAGTACAACCGCAAACAATCATTCTTACATAGCTTTATGCATGCATAACTTACTCATTCATCACAACTAGATACAACCAAGGAATTCAGACTGAACTCATAACAGACACATGAGCAAAACATTCCAGCACAATCAACAACACCTAAGGTGGAGTATAGAAACTCACCTTAAATCCTTTGTCCTCCCCATCTTAGCTTTCCAAATGCTAGAGCCTCCTTCATCCTGGTAGTTAAGTATGGAAACCAAATATACTAGTTAAACCGAAGGTATAAGAACCATAAAAACCTAGAGTTTAGTATCATTCAGAAGCTTCCCAGAGATTTAAGAAATTCTTACTTCCTTTTCTCAAATCCACGAATACAGAAAGATAGAAAGGCTTACCAGTTCCTTAGATTCTTTACTTCCTGGCCTCAAACGTCACGATTACTGCCATCTGAATAATCCTCCACACTCATATATATATAACCCTTCTCGCACGGTCACCAAAGCCCCAACTAAGCCATCCATCGGCAATCATTTAGTCTCCTACTAAGAAACCAGTCAGTTTCATCTTAATTGAACTAGAATTATATCTCAACTAATTATCAATCAGTCATCAAAATTTTCCAAGTTTTCCAGTAGAGCCCGCCAACTTAATATTTTATTCAATTAACTACCATTTTTCCTTTAAATTCGAGACTTTAAAATCAGGTGTCACAATACAAGTCAATATGTCAAAGATATGATAGTCCATCAGGACTAACTTACATGTATGATTCCGTAAATAGGGGATTCGTTCTTATGAATCCGCCTACATGTGTCTGTTTCTAATAGTGGACAACTATGAATGGGTTATCTGTTATTGCGAACAGTGTTAGGAGATGATGCTCCGCCAGATTTTTCTTCTAGGTTGAGATGAGTAGATCTTCTTTATGAATCTCGTAATGGAAGTCTTCCTTATGAATTTGTTGATAGGTTTCGCAAAGTGCGAATCTGCATTTTTGGGTCTAAAACATGAATCCAAAAGGATTATGCTACAAATCTGAGCTCGTAGGACAAACTACTAATAATAATTCGCATCAAGAACTATTCGATAAGGTCTGTCTTATTTGGTTATCTGGATTTATTGGTACAGGATGTCCTATAGAAATTATCTGTGGGTTTTATTTCATAATTCCGCAAGGAATCCCTCTCAAGGAAGTAGATGCATAGGGATCCAGAAAGGAAACTATTGAAAACAGAATTCACAAGGATAATGTGTGCAAGGCTTTGTATAGCTGAATATGGAATCTTCCATATTCAAGTCATCGGTAGTAAATCAGATGTAATTGAGTAAGTTGAAATGTTCTTGAAGATGTGCAAGTAAATTAGCAATGGTTTCTTAAAGGATAATGTGTCATGTACAAGTGAGCTAGTTCGTGGAATGTAAATATTACACTAATAAGATTGGCAAACCGTCCTAATGTAGACAAGTCAGACATGAATGCAAAGCCATGAAGTTCAAGTGTGCTAGCGTTGTGCTAATACAAGGTAGTTGGATCATCGGTATGCCATATGGTGCAATGAAAAAAATATTCGACGATCATCAACCAAGGATTCATGTACGAGGAATGAATCGAGTTGAAATAAGGGTTGAAAAATATACCTTTTAAAAAATGAAAAGTGACGGATAGCATTATTGATAGGATCCCTTTTGGAGATGTCGATTCCAAGTCGCAACAATAATGTCTCGATCTCTATGTAATCCACCCAACCGAAGAACGAACAGCAACAACCGCTTGAACTTTTCAGAGAGTTTTTGAAAATGGCTACTAGACCTTTTTTTCCTTTTCTTGGTAACTCTAACACATTAAGGGATTCTTTTTCCTTTTATTTTCTTTGATGTCATATATCAGAAAATAAAACCGAGATTATTCCCTTATTATTAGAGAAACAAATGGGAAGTTAGGGAAAATATTATATTATTTCCAAAAGAATATCACTTTCCATATCCTTTTACATTTTGACCGAAATTATTATTATAACTACTTATATTAATAATTTCGGTAAAATATATATATATATAATTAATATTTTGTATGAATCAAATTCATATATTAATTTTATCTATGTTCTCTATTTGTGTACAACAAGTTTGTACATATAATGTGTTTAATATTTAACTATCAAATTAAATTAATTCATGTGACAGCTAAATGCAATACCAAATGTATTTGGATTCTGTTCATTTCAACTATAAGGTGTGACCTTGTAGGCTCTTGTAATGTTGATAGTAATACTAGAATGTTCCTAACATTACAAGTAATGAGTAATATCTAGTAATGCATCACTACCACCCAAGTTACAAGAAGTCATTATTCGACATAACCTTTTTGTGATAATATTTTCATGTGTTATATCCTTTTATCCTTAATATCTAGATTGGACACAAGTCATGGAATAGTCACAATTGTATAGTCCAATCTCATATTTCTTGATTTTCTAAGTAGACTACAATAAACAAATAAGTGTAATATCTTATATCAACTTATTCGAGCATGGTCATGCATTTCTATTCTCACTCCATCAAGATGCCTAAGATATTGCTCCCATTATGTAGGAAGGATAAATCCTATCTTGATCAATCATATCCCACTACATGGATTGTGGTATATCCAATATTAGTCTTTATAGTACAACCTGTTACAGTAAACGTTTGATTGTATCAAAATATACAACTCACGATGTTGGAAAAATGATGATCTCAAAGCCTGAGGATCATATACATAGTTATCACTATGAGTAATATTTGTGACTATTACATAATCCAAGAAACATACTCATAGGATGTTAGTCCAGTATGCTATTCTCTAACACATGCTCATGTATTGACTTTGACATCCCTATGTCAATGACAATTCTTTGTCATCAATCAACTACACATGAGTCTCAATGCATTATTATTGTCCAAGCCTACAATAATACTTGACTAAGGACCTTTTAAGAATAATCATATTATTATTAGGACTTCATTATTGATCAATTTATTTATACACACAGAAAAAGAAACTAAAATAACAATGTCAATGTCTTATATTAACAAGTAAGGTAAAATGAGTATGTGATTACAATCATCTCATGATTGGTTTTTGGGCATAATCTAACAATTAAAACTTGCTAAGTTTATTTGAACTTTCATGTATGTTATTATGAATTGTAACTAAAGGGGTAATTCAAGGATTCGAGGAGGGACCAAGCTAGAATATGCTGTACTCAGACATATATTCGTAATATGCATACAGCAAGGTGGCTTAGAGGCGGAGCCTCAGAGTCACAGTCGTAGTTGTATTTAGCTATGAACAAAATGTTATTTTCAAAACTGAGCAAATATTCAACATGTTAATAGCTACTTTGTAAAGTAATGTGTATATTAGATTAAAGTACATAATTGAAATAAATTCATTAATATTGCAAGGTCAATTAGATAACTGTGTTTTAATAATAATTGCATTAATTTTGAATGGCAGAACATATATTAATGAATTGGTATTAATTTTGGATCTGAAATGTAACATCCCATAATTTGAATTCCATGATTGAATCGGGTATGGGACGTTACAAATCACGCGAGAGAAACATTAGAAGGTGAATCTATTGATTATCTAAAATCTATCTAAGAGTTCAGTTAGGCTGTAGAGAGCCTAGATACTAAAATGGATTACCAACATCTTAAGTAGTGTGGTTAAGTATATTGATTGCTTAATCCCATTAACCTTAGCAATTTCCTTATCACCAACTTTTTGCTTTCGATTTCATTTTACTTCATGTTTTTTACTTTTATATAATTCATTTTGTTGTATCAAACTTATTTCTCTCTTTACTATCTAAATATTATCTGTAGATTAATAAATTGCAAATCTGGTAGAACCAATACTTGATTCAATTTGGTAATAAAGTGGGTAACAAAATTCTATTACTTCAACTTATAATTTTGATTACTTTGCACAATGCATCGCTTCTCTTGGTGATAATATACTGATCATTCTATATTACTCTTAGTCATGCACTTTCAAAAATCTGCAAGGTGTTTGGTTTTGAAAAAAAACCACTAAAAATGGATTTACAACCTTAACAAAACAGAGTAAATAGAGAACTCAAGAAATTATTTCCTCAATCTGAAATTCATTAATTTGTGTAAACTAAAATCTAAATCTTCTTCTACAAATGCATCTGTTATTTATGTACACTTCTACTGAACAAACTAGTAACTAAGTACCAACTTATAACTGATTTACAGTTCAATTCTGTTAGTTGTTGTAAACTGCTATTACAACTGTTTGAGCTCTGTGTTGATATACTGATATTCTAATATTCACCTATCTACTCTACTTTCGTGACCCGTAAAAGCTATCTGAGTCTACTAAATTGAGCAAACGATGATGGTTTGGTTAAGATGTCTACCACTTGATCACAAGATGGTACCTCACCAATGACAAGAAATCCATTATCAACCTTCTCTCGAACAAAAAATAGATCAAGCTCGACGTGCTTAAACTTTGAATGTAACACTAGATTTGCTGCCACAGCAACAGCATTGGAGTTACCACACCATATCTTTGGTGTATCAACAGACTTAACTCAAAGTTCACTCAAAAGTTACACCAGCCAAGTAACATCTACAGTTACAACTGCTAACCCTCGATACTCAGCCTCAACTGTTGATCGAGACACGACCTGTTATTTCTTAGAACACCACGACACAGGATTATCAGAAAAATACACACAGTATCCTGTTGTTGATCGCCTATCATCAAAGTCTAAACTCCAATTAGCATAAGCATACTCAACTAAAGATAACCTCTTAATGGTTTCAAAACCAACCCATAATCAACCATACTAGATAAGTACTGTAAAATTTGCTTTAGAGCGACAAATGATCATCGGTAGGCATATGTATGAACTGACATATTCAATTAACAGCATATGCAATATTTGGCCTAGTAAGAACAACATATTTTAAAGCATTAGCAATACTTCGATACTCACTAGGGTCTTCAACAGGAGAACCCACATTCTTAGATAAGCATGAGGAGCTAATCATAGGTGTAGTGACAAACTTAGCACTTGCCATATGATAACGATCGAGTAGATCAAGAATGCACTTACATTGACACAAATGAAGAGAACCACTACTCAGTCGCGTCATCGCAATCCTCAAAAAATAATGAAGATTTCCCATGTTTTTTTAGCGAAAATTGAGAGTGAAGCCGTGCAACAAACTCATCAATTTCTTGCGTTACACTCTCTGTAATTATAATATCATCTACATATACCAACACAAACATACTAGCATTATTAGTATTGCATATAAACAAGGATGCATTAGATTTTGACCCCACAAACCCAACAGATAGAAGAAAATATTTTAACTTGTCAAACCAGGCTTGCGCAGCTAATTGTAGTCCATATAGTGCCTTCGCTAACCGACACACAAGAGGTTCCCCATCTGTACCAAGCTGAAGATACCTAGAAAGTTTTGCATATACACTTCTTCAGTAAAATCCCCATTTAAAAACGCATTATTGACATCCACTTGTCGTAACTGCCACTGTTTTGACACAACAATCGACAAAATTGTCCGAATAGTAGCTGGTTTGACCACAGGACTAAACATTTCCTGAAAATTATACCAGGAACATGAGAACATCCTTTAGCTACTAACCTCCCTTTTCACCTCACAATAGTGCCATCAGGATTCCTCTTAATTTTAAACAACCACTTGCACCCGATACCCTTCCTTTGTGGTGGTAAAGGAACTAATTCCCATTTGTGGTTACGAATAAAAGCATCAAACTCATCTTGAGATGCCTTTTTCCATTCTGGAGTTGCAAACGCTTCAACAATATTCTGTGATTCACAATCCTGTAACTCAACAGAAAAGATCTTAGGCTTATAGATACCTGCTTTAGCACGAGCTACCATAGAATATGTATTACCAACTAGAGGAGGCAGATCTGGTACCATAGTGGACAAAACCGATGTGGGTGAAGACTTAGCTTCCTTGGTAACAAGTGTTGGGGCCAAAATCGAACCACTATGATGCATTCTTTCCATAGAGCTAGAAGGAGTTGTCTGTGCACTCTGTTGCTCATCCACACGAGTGATAAGCACATCAGAACAAATATCGATTACAGCACAAGCACATGTGTAGTAACTCTGTCTTTCGTACAATCAATCGATGCACTATCCTTTGAAAACAAAAACCTAGATTCATCAAACACAACATGTCTAGATATAAATATTTTCCCACTTACCGTAAGGCACTGATATCCTTTATGCTGAGGGCTATAACCGAGAAACATGCATTATTCTAACCTAAACTCCTACTTGTTATTATTAAATGGATGAAGGTACGAATAACAGAAACACCCAAAAACCCTTAAATAACCATATACCAGATCCTTACCAAAAAGATCTGAGTATGGAGACTTACCCTGTAACACTGGTGTGGGTACGCGATTGATCAAGTGAATTGCACAAATAAATGCATATCCCCAAAACTGCATAGGCAAATTTGCTTCAGCTAGTAACGTAAGACCTACCTCAATAATATGTCGATATTTTCGTTCTGCAACCCCATTCTGTTTCGAAGTATACGGACACGTAACTGGATGAAGAATGCCTTGTTGAGCTAAAACCGAAGTGAATGACCGATATTCACCACCCCAATCACTTTGTACTTGTTTTATATCTCTGCCAAATTGCATTTTGACCATCTTCTAAAACTGTAAAAAACACTCAATGGCTTGAGATTTCCTTTGAATAAGATAAATCCACGTAAGCCAACTAAACATATAAATGAAAGACACATAGTACCAAGTGCTATTGTACACTACTGCTGTAGGTCCCCACAAGTTAGATACAACCAATTCAAATGGACATTTATACACAGTTGTAGAATTAGAAAAAGGTAACTTGTGCGCTTTGCCTTGTTGACAAGCAGAACAAACATGATCGCATTTTCTATTATTTATAGTGACATTACATGTTTTTAAAACAGAATGCACAATATTTCTTGAAGGATGACCTAACCGTCTGTGCCACAAGTCAAACACGTGATTGTTAGATTGTCTGGCTCCCAATTCAACACTAAGAGTAGACCCAAGAATAGCATGGGTGGAGTCAGTGTTGACTGGTGAAAATCTATATAATCCTCTATGAGTGTAGCCCCTCAAAAGTACCTCCTGAGTCTGTTCGTCCTTAATCACACAATGAAATGGGTGAAATTCAAAATAGACATTGTTATCACGAGCAAACTAAGATACTGATAATAAATTCTTACGAATAGTCGAAACATGTAAAATGTTAGACAAATGCAACACTCCATTTTGCGCTACCAGTGTAGAATTACCAACACCTATAATTCTAGCATGTGTACCATCACCCATCAAAAGTGGAGTCGTACCTGAATATGGATTAGAGGTATTTAGACCGGTCACTTCCTTGTACAAATGATGAGTTGCACCCGAGTCCGGATACCAAGACATCAGTAACTCGTGCACGACCAGCCCATTCCATGATAGGCCTCTAAATGAATGGACCAACACCCGCATCATGATTCGGCCCTTGAAACACTCTGACTTTGGGTTTTGTGAACCATGTGCGACGAACCCCAAGACTCGAATATAGACTACGTGCCATGTGACCATAAAACTCGGGCCCGCCATCACGAGAAACATTCAGCCACTCAACTGTGACTCTCCCAAATTCCACATGATTCGCATATGGGTTACCATACCCATTCCTCACATTGAGCCCACTTGGATTAGAGGCCCACCTAGCATTATCAACATATGACCCAAACCCATTAGTCCATAAGGAATTAGGGTTAGAGCCATCATACCTAGGAGCCATAGGTTGCTTGGGAGCAGCTGCATGAGGAGATGGTGCCACTCCACCGTACGGTCGAGGCAACGGAGACGTTAGAGGTCCTTCACTTCGATGCGCATAACGATAGTAGTACTGCTGCGCAAGGTCACCTATCTTACTAAAAATTTGGCATTAAACATGCCCTCTCGGGCTTCAACTCCAACCACGTACAACGAAACGTCCACCACCTTGAGGTGGCACCCTCGGCTCTCCTAGATTCGGTACCATCGTTGACTTTTGGACTAAGTTCCCATGTAACGGTGAATCAACCACGAACTATCCTTGTCGAGTTTCACACTCAAGCAAAGCTTCCACCAATCGTTCCATCGATAACGGCACCGGATAGAAGGTAGCCATCGTGATGACGGACTCAAACTCCACCGTCAACCCTGTAAGAACCACTAAAATCTGTTCATTCTCAAATACACTGTGACCGGAGGCCGAGAGGACATCACACATGTGTTTCACACGAGCCAGGTATTCAACAATAGATAGATCTCCCTTCTTGATGAAGTGGTGGCCATGTTTTAGCCAAGCAACCTTCACATCGGATGCCGCCGCAAATAACCGAGACGCCTTGCTCCAGATCTGATTTGCGGTGGTCGCCCCTGTAAAGGCCGACAACAGATCTCCACTAAAGGTGAAGATTAACCAAAAAGCAAGAAGTTTATTTTGCATAACAAAAAAATTATAACAGTGGAAATTATAACACAACCTCCTTTCGGTATCAGTAACTGACTGCGACAATGCCACCATCGTGCCATCAACGAAACCAGTAAGGTCATATGCATAACAGTAATTTTAATTGATACTTCCACTGTACAAAATTGTCTGATTGAAGACTAATCGTATCGTGCTTTGGAAAAGCTTGCAACATTTTGGAGAAGGCATTTTCATTCGGGAGGCTCGTCGAAGCCGATTGCGATGCAGCAGGAGTCGTTGTAGGACCACCATTGATAGGTACGTCTGTCGTCATTACACTACACACTTACAATACACACTCACACGCCCCAGGACATAGCAACTAATACCATGAAAGAAACCACTAAATAATGGATTTACAACCTTAAAAAAACAAAGTAAACAGAGAACTTAAGAAACTATTTCCTCAATTTGAAATTGATTAATTTGTGTAAACTGAAATCTTAATATTCTTCTACAAATGCATCTGCTATTTATGTACACTTCTACTCAACAAACTAGTAACTAAATACCAACTTATAATTGATTTACAGTTCAATTTTGTTAGTTGTTGTAAACTACTATTACTAACTGTTTGAGCTCTGTACTGATATATTGATATTCTAATAGGTTTCATAAGCTAAATATCTAATTTTATCCTAGTAGCAATGAGGACAATAGTGGGGAACTACATCACTCTATAATACTTTGATTCAAGCAAGTATTGATGTGTCGAAATTCGATAACCTTGTTCAAGACTATTCATCTCAGTTCATTTTTCTCTCATTTATACTTCCGTTTGACGAGAATGGAGGTTAGTAAGATGGCTCATAAATTTGGTAAACTTGTTGGTTTGGGTTTAGCTTCTCTTCCTCTTGTGTTTCACTCTTGTTCTCATTCTTTTTTTTATATGAGGTGCGCTTTTACCCTAAAAAAATTAATACCATTCAAACCTATGTATATATATAATATTTCATTGTTTTTGTCAAGAACTTTAACTATATGTTCTTTTCAACTATTACATGCTATGCTTGAACATCGATGGAAATAGTAGGATGAGACACTTAAAGTTAAGCACAACTTGTTAACATTTAAGACTTGCATGTTTTGGATTGATCCAGTCAGCGAATGATTATTAATCTATGCTACAGATGAGTTTAATTATGTTGAGGGGTTTGCTTTTATCTCAGAGGATTTTGAAGAGAAAGGGAGGTAATTTTTAAGTGGGTTGTAACCATGTCCTCATTCACTAATGATGATCTTTTAATTCTTTGTTAGGAGTTGAAAACAATGGCTTCAGAATTTAAAAGAGGAAACTTTTATCAATAAAGTCAGCATGAATTTAAGAGTTGATTTATGTGTTTTTATTCTAAGTGTTTGATTTTTTTTTCACGGTGATGATAGCTTTCAAGTTGGCTATCATCTGTTTTCTTTTCTCTCTCATCAATTTTCTCTTTTTTTTTTCTCCTCATCACTTCATGTGCCTTTTTTCTTTTCAGTTTTCAAATCTATTTTGCATGTAACTTTGTTATCTTTACAAGTTTTGATTATTTGCTAAACTTATATTGTTATAGTATATATACATATGATTAGTAACTAGGCACGTGTGAACACCTGTGATATTATTTATTAAGAAACATAATATTTAATATTATAATAATGTGTTTTAAATAAAAAAAATTATAAATAGTATGTTTTTTTTTTGAACAAATAAATGGTATGTTTTGTATGTAAGAAATATGGGATCAAATCTAGCGGAGCTAGAAAATTTTTTTTAGGGGGTCGGAGTTAAATTGTATATTTTTATAATAGTATAAATGTAATTTTATCATTTTAATAGTCAATATCTTTATTATTATTAAAGGGTTAAATTAAATTTCTATTATTTTTAAGGGGGCCAAAGTGTGATTTTACCATTACTAATTTAAAATTTTATAAATTATAAAAGGCCTAAATTAAAAATTTATCATTTTAAGGGGCTATAATATATATACAAAGAGGAAAATTGCAAAATTTTTAAACCTTGAGGGGGTCTACTTATATTTTTGAGAGGGCCATAGTATAAATTTACAAATGACTAAATTGAAAAAATTTAAACTTGGGGCTATGCCCCCCCATGAGCCTTAACATAGCTCCGCCACTGGGGCCATTAGGAGCGAAGCTAGAAATTTTTCTTAAGTGAGGTCAAAATTAAATTGTAACTTTTACAAAAGTAAAATTGTAATTTTTATTTAAAGGATTAAATCAAAATTTTATCATTTTTAGGGGAGGTAAAATATAATTTTATCTTTACTAATTTAAAATTTAAAAATATTTAAAGGGTCTAAAAAAAAATTCTATTTTAGAGGGCCAGGGCCCTACCAACCCCCGCCCCCTCCCGGCTCGTTTCGTCCCTAGGGACAACATGTGTAAAGGGTGGCTTGACATTGGTGAAAGGAAGAGGAACATTATCATGGTCAGGCCCGTTCTTGACATTTTGGAGTCCTAGGCAAAACAATAAACTGGGGTTTTAAGTTCCTTAAAAGTTGGAGAAAAAAAATTTAGGTTTCTTAAAAGTTGTTATAAAGCAACTTTTCTTACATCTGAAAAAATTTGTATATATAGTTTCTTTTTTGCAAAAGGGAAAAAAATTAGACTTTTTCAAAGTCAGAATGTTTCCCCTTAGTTCCCTGGAGAGAATTTTAGGTCTTTCTTTGTATATTGATATTTTATTTTGTATTTTCTAGTTTTCTAGTAGATTTTTAATAATTTTCTTTATAACTGCTTTGTAAACTCTCAAGAAGGATGGAATCTTCAAGGATTTGAGAGCATAAGCTGGTTGAATTCAAAGTTTGTGAAGGGATCTAGTCATGCACTGTGATAGAATATAGAAAAACAACAAAACTAAATCTGAATCTAGACTGAATTTGATTAAGAATTCTTGATACAGAGAAAATACCTACATTCTTCTTTCTACACTGCTCTATATATACACAAAGACTTAGTTGTTTGCTTGTACAACTACCTATAACAGATTCCAACAAAATAACAAACTCTTGAAAACTAACTATAACCACTGACTCTAATATTCACCTATCTATACCACCTTCAAAACCCTAAAAAAATTTCAAAACTGACAGAATGACGAAGCTGATAACGGTTTGGTAAAAACATCGGCCACTTGATCACAAGCTGGCACCTCTCCTACCACAATGGACCCATCATGCACCTTCTCCCGAACAAAGAACAGATCCAATCAACATGTTTAAACTTGGAATGCAAAACCGAATTAGTAGCTACAGCAACTCCACTTTAATTGTCACACCAGATTGTTGGTGTATCAGCAGATTGGAGCTTCAATTTGCTTAGCAGGGATACTAACCAAACAACATCCGTAGTAGCAGCAGCCAACCCACGATACTCAGCCTCGGCCGTTAACCAAGAAACAACCTGTTGCTTCTTAGAACACCAAGATACAAGGTTTCCACCAAAATATACACAATAACCAGTCATAGACTGACGATCATCAAAATCCAACCCCTAATTAGCATCCGCATAACCAACTAACAATAACCTTTTAGACGGTTTTAGAACAATCCTAAACTTAATCATCCCGCACAAATACCGAAGAATCCTCTTTAAAGCACCATAATGATCTTCTGTAGCTTTATGCATAAACTGACAAACTCTGTTCACTGCATACGCAATATCAAGACGAGTCAACACTACATACTGCAAAGCCCTTGTAACGCTACGATATTTAATGGGATCACTAACAGGAGTGCCCACATCTCTGGACAAATAGGATGAACTCACCATTGGAGTATGAACAAACTTGGAATTTAGCATCTTACACTTATCAAGAAGATCGAGGACATACTTTCTTTGACATAGATGGATAGAGCCATTAGAAACCCGGGTAACCTCAATGCCCAAGAAGTAGTGAAGATCACCCATGTCCTTAAGGGAGAACTCAGCATTCAACTGCTTCACGAACTCTTGAATACAACTTTGATCACTGTTTGTGATAATAATATCATCAACATAAACCAAAACATACATGCGAACAGTGCTCGTTACATGCACAAACAACGAAGCATCCGACTTGGAATCTACAAAACTAATAGATCGAAGAAAAGCTTTCAACTTGTCAAACCATGCTTGTGGAGCTTGACGAAGCCCATATAATGCCTTTGTCAACCGACAAACAAGTGGACGTCCATCAGCTCCATGTTGAACATATCCAAGTGGTTGTTGCATATAAACATCTTCACTCAGATCTCCATTCAAAAAAGCATTATTCACATCCACTTGGCGTGTGACCAGTTCTTCGACACAACAATTGAAAGAATTGTACGGATCTTAGCAGGCTTAACCACTAGACTAAACGTCTCTTGAAAATCACACCCTGGTACTTAAGAGCAGCCCTTCGCAACAAGCCTACCCTTACGTCGGGCTATAGATCCGTCAAGGTTACGTTTGATCTTAAACAACCATTTAAATCCTATAGCTTTTCGTCCTGGTGGAAGAGAAACCAACTCCCACGTATGATTCCTTAATAGAGCATCATACTTTGCCTGAGCTGCTGCATGCCACTCTTCCGTAACAAACGCCTACTTAATCGTGCGTGGCTCAAACTCCATAAGCTCAATTACTAAAGCCTTGGGTTTGAAAATGCCTACTTTAGCACGAGTAACCATCGGATGCACATTAACCGATAAACAAGACGGCTCAACAACAAGAACAGCCAATTCTGGTGTATTCCCATCTGAACACATAGCACCATTCGTAGGAACACTAAGATCCACATTGCCCTAGCTCTTATTCAACTCAGAACCATGAATTATCCCGTCATTGCTAGGTGCTACAGGAGAATCAAAGGTAGATGCGACAGCAGCAGACTCACCAGAGAGAGGTGTACTTCTCTCAGCACCAGATGTTGGTACTTGACGAACAACTGGTACATATGTAGCAACACGATCGTCGGTGGACGTAAGAGGCACTTGGTCTGAGTATAAAAATCGCCTCTCATCAAAGACAACATGTCGAGAAATGATAATCCTCCCATCCGTTGTGAGACACTGGTAACCCTTATGACTCAGACTATATCCAACGAACGTACAGGGTTGAGAGCGATACTCTAACTTATGAGAATTAAATGGCCGCAAATAAGGAAAACAACAGCACCCAAATACTCTAAGATGATCATAGGTTGGTTGCTTATTATACAGCA
The DNA here is from genome assembly GCA_005610355.1 of Gossypioides kirkii. NCBI lineage: Eukaryota > Viridiplantae > Streptophyta > Magnoliopsida > Malvales > Malvaceae > Gossypioides > Gossypioides kirkii. The sequence goes on from CP032245.1 coordinate 16,442,144, forward strand.
TATAAAAAGGAGACTGATTTTGTAACACAGGGGTGGGTAGTCTATTTATCAGATGCACAACACAGACAAAAGCAAAAATCCAAAATTTAAGTGGTAAATTTGCCTAAGCAAGAAGAGTTAAACCAACCTCAACAATGTGACGATGTTTGCGCTCAACAACACCATTCTGCTCTGAGGTGTGTAGTCATGTTACTTTGTGAATAATTCCTTGTCGTGTAAGTACAGCAGTAAAAGTCAGATACTCGCCTCCCCAATCACTTTGTAACTGTTTAATAACTCTCGAAAATTGTTTCTTTACCATCTGTTCAAATTGGACAAAGCATTCAATTGCTTGGGACTTACGTCAAACAAAATAAACCCAAGTGAAACGAGTAAACATATCCATAAATGACACGTAATACCATTTTCCACAACTCTCAACACTAGCCGGACCCCATAGGTCAAAAACTACCAATTCAAAAGGAAAATTGTAAACAATTTCAGATTTAGTAAATGGCAACTTATGTGCCTTTCCTTTCTGACACGCAACACAAACATGTGTATTATTCTTTCTATCTTTACTTGAAGCTACATTACATTGCTTCAACATATTTTCTACTATGTGACTTGCAGGGTGTCCCAACCTCTGATGCCACAACTCGAAAACGTCATCAAAACCATATCTCGACCTCAAACACATATTATTAGCTGACGGCATATCATCAACTCTATTTGACACCACTAGGGAAAATCTATATAACTCGTCATGTGTGCAGCCTTGTATCAAACAACTTGAGTCTCGATGTTCTTAACTAAACAATGATACGGATGAAACTCAAAAAACACATTGCTTTCCCTAGCAAACTGCGAGACTGAGAGCAAATTCTTGCGAATACTAGGCACATGTAACACATTTGATAAATGCAATACCTTTGTTGATGTATCTACCACAGAATTGCCTACCGAATTAATTTTAGTATGAGTGCCATCACCCATTAATATCGAAACAGTACCTGAGCATGGTGTAGCATTATTCAAGACAAACGCATCCTTGCATATGTGGTGTGTGGCACCCGAATCTAGGTACCACTTAGTCGTAACCTCGATCGAAGCATACGGATCATCCTCAGAATATTCAACTCATGCACTATCAGAAAAACCAGCACCTACCGGTAGACCGATAAGATATCTTGAAATCATACCATCATCAGGACTTGATTCATACACTACTCTCGCCCTTGGTTTTGTAAAGCACAGTCCATTTGGCCTATTTGTGTGCATGGCCGACCCATAACCCCATGCAGCCAATTCCATATTTCCCATTTGAATGCAATTCACATTTGGTGTGGCGGTCCCACGTACATCAAGAGCACTTGCTTCATCAATTGCATCTGCCATTGTAACATTTTCCACCATATTGACACGTGGGCCACTATGCTCAACATGTCCACCACGTTGTTGCCCATTAACCACCAAATGGCCACGTGAATTATAATCATCCACACGCCTTGGATAAATCGCCATTTCATTTTTCCTTTCTTCAAATCTGCCATACTCCCATTCATAGGAAGGCACGAACGGCGCACCTCCATGCTTCCATCCAGACGGATGACGTACGATAGGTTGGCCATACCCACGCACACCTACATTTGCTGACAGCATAAGCTGACGTGGTCCATCATACGCTGCAGTAGGCAGCATCCCACGCCTAGCACCATAACCATCGACCGACGATGGCTCAAACCGTGGCTCTGTAACCGAGGTTGAAGCTTCTCGGTCATAACGATAGTAACACTTCTGAGCTAGATGGCCAAGACGACCACAAATTTGACATTGCGAATGGTTTCTCGCGAAACGCCCACCACGACCAACAACAGGAGCACGACCACCACGAACCGCCGCTGGTATTTCAGTTGTCTCACCCTCTATTTCGTGGGTAATGACCAGATTTGCTTGTCAATGCCATCCTTTGCAACCTCCCTTCATACTCCATAAGCATGTCAATGATCTTGCCCATGGTTAAAGGTTCCGACGTGAACGAAGCATAAGCAACAACCGCATCGAGCTCCGGCGTTAAACCGGTAAGAATTACTTCAACCTTCTCCGCTTCACTGACTGGATGACCTGAGGCTTTAATCAAAGCACAGGTGTTTTGTATTTTAGCAACATATTCCTTAATAGAGAGTGTACCTTTCTTGATGGCGTGAAGATCATGCTTCACGTGAGACAACCGAGATCCGGTGACAGCGGCAAATAGGCGATTCGTAGTGCTCCAAATATCACACGATGTCTTCACACCAATGAAACACACCAGAATCGAGTTGCTAATCGTGGACAGTAACCATGACGCAAGCAGTTTATCTTGCTGCTGAAAAACGCAAACTCAGGATTTCTGGTCAAATTACCATCTTGATCAGTCAAGAACCGTGGAGGACAATGGAGAGATCCATCGACAAAGCCAGTAAGTTCATAGCCTTCCACTATAGACTTCACATGTTGTTGCCACTGTATGAAATTCCCTTCATCTAACTTCATCGTGTCATGACGAGGGAAATCACTCACCAGCCTATATCTGATCGAATCACTAGTTTGATCGGTCGCATGATCAGCTTCTGGAGTTGCACCAGCTGGATTCGTCGAAGTCGTAGGTGCCACTAGTCCCGTCGTTGACTCATCAGAATCAACCATTGAGTAACACTCACAAACAGTCAAACAACAAAGCACAAAAAAACAAATCTCAAATAATAAAGCAAACACTCAGGATCTTTCTATGGCGACTGATACCATGATAGAATATAGTAAAACAAAAAACCTAAATCTGAATCTAGACTTAATTTGATTAAGAATTCTTGATATAGAGAAAATACCTACGTTCTTCTTTCTACACTGCTCTATATATACACAAAGACTTAGCTGTTTACTTGTACAACTACCTATAACAGATTTCAACAAAATAACAAACTCTTGAAAACTGACTATAACCACTGACTCTAATACACTAGCTGAGGATTTCTTTTCCCCTTCTTTCAATTTTTGTTTTACTTACTGCAATCTATTTGGAAAATCGGTTTGAAAAATAGTGGAATTATAAAAAAAATTCTTTTCAAAATCGATCAGTTGTGATGTTTATAGCAATAAATCTATTTATTTAAATTGTATTTGTGTTTTGTACGAAGCAAAATAAATCGCTTTTGGCTTTCAACAACTTAATTTTTTTCTTAATCCTCGACCTCGGTTTGCTAAAGTGTGATCTCAATTAGTAAATTGATGAAAACTTTAATGTGTAACTTTAAAGTGCTACAAACCAAAAGATGAAATCATAAAATTTATTTGGGAAAATAATCTTTCTATATTTTAACAGAATATTGATGTATGCAAAAGTATATTTTTGACCTAACCCTTACATTTCTATTTATAAAGAGAAAAACAAGTGTTCCAATCTAACAAACATTAACCAGATAATAATTTTTAAATAGAAAAATACAACTCCTACTTGGAGTAAACCATAAGGGCGGAGGCAACCCTAATTTGGGACTAGGGTTTTCCGCCCTTTGCCATTAGATTGAGCTTGTTGGGCCTCATCATGTATCGGGTTAATTATATGTAGGGGTGTAAATAAATAGAACGTTCGATGAATTGTTTATAAACCGTTCGTACAATGTTCGTTTATGTTCATCTATTAAGCTAAATAAACGAGTATGATTAAAATTTTTATGTTCGTTTAATAAACAAATGAACACGAACAGAGGTGTGTTCGGTTCGTTTATGTTCACAAACAAGCTCGTTTATTGGCTCGTTTGTTTGTTAATGGTATTTTCTTATAAAAATATTAAAATAATATTTCTGTGTATGTATTTATTTATAGTTTGTTTTTTATTATTCATTAACATTGTTATTGAAGATGTTCAATTATATGTTCATGAACATGTTCGTTTAATGTTTGTGAACATGTTCAATTAAGTTAAATGACCATATTCGTGAACATTAAACAAACGAACATGAACACACATAATTTTAAATAAACGAACTTGAACAAAAAATTGAAATTCTTAACGAACACAAACTGAACAAGAACAAGCTTAAAAATAAACAAACGAACATGAATAGAGGTTTGTTCGTTCAAGCTCGGTTCATTTGTAGCCCTAATTATATGTATTATCTGATATTTAAACCAACTCATATAATTTATCCTAGTCCGATATATATTTCTTATGCCCAAAATATTATTTATTCATTTAATTAATTTAAATAAATAATTAAACTAATTAAATTATTTTTCAACTTTATCATACCAAGATCTATGAGTGAATTAATTTAATTAACTTGTTCTCGTGAAACTATGATGACTTAATTAATTTAATTTCTATTTCTAACTTCAATTATTTAATTTCATATTAAATAATAATTCAAAGAATTAGACTAATTTACAAGTCATTTCTTATTCATAGTGAGAAAACGCATTCACATGGGATTGTGATTTAGAATTTACCAATGGACAATCTATCGTAGAGGCTCTCCTAATCCCTAATAGTTAACACCTTCGTTAGCAAAGAATAACTCTCCTGATTTTTTCGATGATAACAAGGTCACGTGGAGAAGATGATTCAGAAATCTTCTCTCCAACACTACTCTATCCTATTTGTGGTTAACTCACGGAAATATCCTAATCAGAACTATCTTCGATGACTTCTAGCTTTCACATGCTTTCATTAACTAATCACGTTCTTTGAGGCCTTCCAAGTGTCCTAATTATCAACACGTTGCCTTCAATAGGATGTTAAGTGACTTAAATGTGTTCCAAAAGCTATTTTACATACTCTAGCCACCATGTAAAAACATGGGTGGCAATCTCATTAGCAAAAATGTCGGCCTAATAAGGTATCGCCCTAATTTATCCCTTACCTATACTTGCTAATATCCTACCACATAGGGGAGGCTTTACGAAGTACTGCGCCATTCAATCGCCAACCTCCATTGAGCTAAGTCCAGCAACCTAATCGTCCTTTACTAGTGTAGTCTTCCCCAATCCGGACCGTTTCATCAAATCAAGGTGTTATATTGCATTCGAAAAAACATTAAACTGAATTCTGAAATCGGATCAAATTATTTGAATTGAATGATGATATGCATTGACATTATAAATTTACATATGTGAAATGTGATTCACGATAGCCTGTGATAGAACAGGTGAACTGGTTTATATGAGCTGAAAGGTCGATTAGTAACAAAATGAATCAAAGGGTTCGATATGAAATGTGATGATAATATGAATTATGATATGAGTTGAAACAGGAAAGAATTTGATGTGATTGTAGAAAGTATGGCATGGAATGTTTATTTTGAAATTGATTGTAATATAGCATGATTTAGTATAAATGTGTGAGCTTAGTTAAATGAGTTTTTGTATCATCTATGTAACTTGGTTTGAATGATACATGAATTGCTATATAAATTTTGTAATTACATAAATGATATATTGATGGAAATACTTGACATGAATAGAATATGAATTGTTTGAAATTAGAAAATGAATGGATTGTGTTCATTTAGCTAATATTATTGTTTCAATAACTTGAATCATGAAAGTATCACTGAGTTTTATTACTCAACGTACAGTTTGTTTATGTCATGTGCAAGTTAAGGTGGATCTCGAAGTTACTAGAGATGAATTTAGCATTCAATCCGTTAGCACTTGACTCAACAATGTTTGTACAGCCCGTTATATTTTTTAATATATGGCATTTACCTATAGTCGAGTTAGTCTTATAATGTAAATGGCCATTTGGTACATTAATTTAGCATATTTCAATTGAAATTACATTTTGAAATGCTAAATTGCCTAATGCATATATGTCTATGGTTTCAATGGTTCAAAGGTAGAAATTGTCTTGTATATTATGGTTGATTATTGAATTTCGAATAGTTAACTTGATAAGTTTGATAATGATGATACAATTACAATAGTTTATGAAGTATTTAGAGTATGCTTATATGTTAAAACAGGGTGGATATGAGTTTGGCCATTTTGCTAGGCCATTGTGAATAAGTACCATTTAGATCTTTTGCAAATAGACGGTCACGTCGTGACGTTGGACTCTCAATATCGCGATAATGGAAAGTCAGTGAGTTACATCATGACCTCGAACCCCCAAAGTCGCGACGTCAATTCAATACTTTGAAAATTTTATAATGTGGTCATTATTCGACCTCGAGTCATCTTAAAAGCTTTCATAAGCTCGTGCAAGACCCAAAAATGATGGTATGACATATTATGAATGCGTAATTTATTTAGTAGCATGTATAAATGGTTAAAATGAATCGTAACTGGCCATAGTTGTTTAGGCAATGAGTGTGTCATCCCGCAGCTCGAATCAGATATGGAGTGTTAAATCAAACATGCTTGAAGAGCTTCTAAAAGCTAAGTTAATTTGGTTAACCATCCTCTAGAGAAGTGCTTCATTTTGAAAGACAAAGCAATGCAACTCTTTGAAGAAGGAAAATCGAGTTTGAAGAAGAAATAACATCATCAAACCTGAAATCAATCAATATGGTTTCTCAATGCAATATGATCAATAGAACCATAAAATTTGACTCTTAGGATCCCATTACAATGGCTTTGAGGCTTGTTACTATGGTGGATCTCTAATGGAGTAAGGCTAATCTTCTATTTCCAAAGCATCAAAATGATCATGGTTGGGATTCAACCGTATGCTAAAGAGGACAATGAAAAGCATTAGTCATAAGCACGAGTTTTAACTGCTACTTTTCTCCTAAACACGAATTTAAATTGTTCACCTAAAAAAATGATGACACTCCTAAGCACAAGTATAAAATGCCAAGCAATTAAATCCTTTTAAAACTATATTATATTAATATTATACTCTTTAAGGATTATTTTATCTATATATAATTTTTATAATAGGTAGTGGGGAATAGGGTTACTTGAAATTAAACCCAAGCTCTCACGCCTAGAACATAATGCTTTCGCCACTAAATTTAGAGGTTATTGATTTTATCTATAATTGATTTGAATTAATATAAGGTAGAGTCAACAATGCATTACAGTGCAAAAGTCAAATCCTATTTAACCGACTAAAAGGAGACAAAAATCATTCTTTCAAATCAAGTCTAGAACGCCATTAAAGCGAAATTATTCATCAAGCTCAAGCTTTAAAGGCTCTTAGATTAAACTTTTCTAATCCAATTGTATTAATATAAAGGACATAAAACTCGTTCTTCTACATCAAATCTCATCAAAAATTGAAATAAATTAAATATGTGTAATATCAAATTTAGATGACCATTAGATAAAGCTCCAATAAAAAGAAAAATCAAAATATTTATCCACAAATTATAACTCAATTTTATATATACTTTTTTATTTGCTCTAATTTTTTTTTATTTTTAAATTAAAAGTTGAGGGTAGAATTTGTAAAATAACAGTAAACTATTTTTAAAAGGGGTAAATTATAAAAATAGTCATTTTTGTTTGCCTCAGATTACATTCTAGTCACTTATGTTTGAAATGTTACGTCTTAGTCACTTACATTATCGTCTTGTTACAAAGTGGTCACTCTATTGTTAAACTCTATTATCCCCCTAACAACAATCCTACGTGACAGTCCAAATGAGTTTTAAATGCCAACTTGGATATCCAACTGGGAACTGGAAAAAAAATTAATTACACCTTGAACTGGAAAAGAAAAATTGATCCTCTCTTTTTTCTTTTAGTTTTCTTTTCCATTTTGATTGAAAAACTATTCTCATCCCAGTTCGACATCCAAGTTAACATTTAAAACCTATTTGGACTGTCATGTAGGATTGCTATTAAAGAGGTAATGGAGCTTAACGGCAGAGTGACTACTTCGTAACAAAACGATAATGCAAGTGACTAAAACGTAATATTTCAAACATAAGTAACTAAAATGTAATCCAAGACAAACAAAAGTTATTATTTTTACAGATTACCCTTTTAAAAGGAATCTTGAGTTTTATTATTTCAAATTTCAATATATATAGAATAAATTTGAGTATACCTTGTAATCAAATAAGAGCATTGTTTATATATATTACCATTTATAGGTGCCTGAAAGATAGCAAGAACCTGTCAAAGGAACTAAAAAAGAGAGAATGAGAGAGGCCATGCGATGAAGGGCGAAAATTAAGGTGAGGTGAAGAAGAACCTGACCCTTACTCCCCCATTTTTGTATCTATATCTTTGGCAAGGCCTTTCCTTTCGTCTTTTGCCGTGCTTTACCAGGGTTCCATCTCCGCCATCAACGATAGCCAGTGCGAGAGAACATCAAATCCCTGGTTCACGTACGAGCCTCCACCTCTCTTCTTCCCCTGTTTTGACTGTAATGTTCTTCTAAACAAGATCCCTGAACAACGAATGGGGAATCATTGAGTATTTTACTACATTCTTCGTTGTTCAGGATCGTTTAGAAGAACTCCCTATTTACAACAGAAAAAAAAAAGTAAAAAGAGACGAGGTTCATTTCCCATTGTTCCCACGTTCATTATTCTTCTGTTTTGGTCCCCCTCTCCCCCCAATCTGCCATTACAGCGTCTTGAGTTTCGAGGTTGAAACGCAAGAATTTGCTTTTGTTTCGTTGTTTTTCGTTATTTTAATCGACCCTTTTCAAATCCAAACAGGTTGTAATCGTTTTGTTTAGAAGAACAGAACAGAACAGTCTCCATTGTCGCGGAAATACAGAAGGAAAAGAAAAGGAAAAAAAACAGGGCCAACCAAACTACACCACAGCAGCAATTAAGGCAGGCCAACACCCAAATAATCCCAATCATCTTTCAGTCCACTAACATTGACAATGTCTAGCCCGATGCTCCTTAAGAACCCAAACTCCTTCCAACGGCGGCAACCGCTGCTGCACAGCCGTTCCAACAGCGTCGATAGCTGCATCAGCCCTCGCAGGAACACCAATCTCAGGTTCGGGGAGGTTTGCGGTGGTACCACCGCCGATGTTGCGGCTGTCTGTTGCTGTTGCCCATGTGGGATAGCCAACCTTGTGGTTCTAGCAATATACAAGGTCCCTGCAGGGCTGTACCGCCGCGCTCTCCGCCATAAACGGCTGCGCAAGTTGCAGAGAAAAGGGTCACTTCAACCGAAGAACCACGGCGCCCATTGCCGATGCAATGACCACGAATTACTTAGCATGGAGGACTATTTCCAAGACGCAGAGGTTTCGGAAGAAAGTGAGAAAGCTGCAGTGGAACTGGAAAAAGAAATGTGGCAAAGGTTTTACGGAACTGGATTTTGGAGAAGCCCCTCTCAGAAAGAAGGTGAGACTCCCAGGTTTCATCCTCGCTAGCTATAATTTTCCAACCATTGCTGCTTTCGTGCTTCTTGTCTTTGCCCTTCACCATATACGTGCAGACATCTATATGTTTTAAAGCTATTAATCAAATGTTATATGTAAAAGGAGGTGGTGGGATTTTCTGATTCCTTGTCGTCAACGAAAAAATCAGAAAGGAATTAGCTAGGGTGATTGAATTGTATGGATCGTATGTCATATTTTAAGATTTTGATTGTTGCTGCCTTCAAATCTTCATTTTCAAATCCTTGAACACATCAACACATTTTGTGAGCTTTTTGATAATAACATACTAATAAAGATTGATTTGAAGTTATTAAATGTTATGCTTATATATATTTTATCGTTAGGTAAACTATGAAGATAGCAAATTTTGTTTATCTCATATTCCATTTTAATCATTTATATTTAAAATGTTACGTTTTAGTCACTTATGTTATCGTGTTGTAATATTTTAGTCTCTGAACTTTAATTGTTGTTAACTGTATAATGATAAGTTGACGTGACACATTAAATAATCATTTCAAACGAAAATTTAGGTTAAATTATACAATTATTCTCTATATTTTTTTTATTTTGAGCAATTTAATTTTCTTTCTTTTATGATCTTTTAACTTTTTTTTTTCATTATTTTCCTTTTCTCTTCTCCTTCTCTCTGTGTTCCTCCCTTTTCTGTTTTTTTTAACGTAGTTTTTCTATGTTTTTCATTTGTTAATTTTTTTTATGTTTATGAAAAAAATAAAAGTATAGGGACTAGTTTTAACAAATGAAAAACATAGAAAAAGTACGATAAAAAAATGGAGAATAGAGGAAAACAAAGGGAGAAGCAGAAGACAATAAAAATTAAAGAAGAAAAAAAGGAAAGTTAAAAGGACTAATTGTATGATTTAACTTAAAATTTTTATTCGAAATAAGTATTTAACATGTCATGTTAGCTTACCTTACACCGTTAACGGCAATTAACGGCTCAATGACTAAAATATTACAATACGTTAATGTAAGTGATTAAAATATAACATTTCAAACATAAGTGATTGAAATGTAACTTGAAGTAAACAAAAATGACTAATTTACCCCTTAAAGATATTATAGGATGTATTAGATATTAGTCACGCATCAAAGTTTTTAAATAAAATTAAATTCCAATTTTACATTAGAATTAAAAGTTATTTGAATTAATTATTTGTTGTTTTGTTTTTGGTAATTATATGAATATTTACAATAACAAAATTTGTAACCAATAAAATATTTTTAATTATTTAATGAAAAACGTATACAGTCAAATGGATTCTTAAATAAGGTATATCATCGAGTCCGTAAATGTTATTATTTAATATTTATGATGTTAGTATGAAGTTCAATTAAAATTTGATCTTTTAATTTTGTCAAATGGATTCTTAAATAAGGTGTAACATCGCTAAAGAGGGATCATGCTTTCTAACATATAACATTGAGCAATCGATTCTGAATCTCTCTAGTGATTTCTCGTTTTGGATCGAGCTTCAGGAGAGCACGTTTCGTCAATAACGAATTTTTGTTTCTCACAGCTGAGAACTATTAACAAGTTTTGTTTTCATTCTCGAAAGTTATCCCCATTTAATTTATTCTCAGTAAGAATGCTAATAAGAGGAATATGAGACATATTTGAACTGAAAAAAAAAAAACAAAGATTCACTAATTACAATCTTTTTATTAAGTAAATATTTCTCATTTCAACAACATATCAAGAATACAGTATGATGCATGCGTCTTGTATTAAAACCTTGAAAAAATATTTTTCCTTTGCTACGATCATTATCACACCCATCAACCATGTCTTTGGGGTATCATGATTAACTAGCAAGAACAACATCCAATCAGTTTGTGAATCATAATTCTCAAGACTCCACACGAACTAACGATTAATAAGAGATGATCTTGAGTGTATAACCATTGACTCAACACCAATCATGAGCATGCTTTCATTTGTAAGTCATCTTGGGAGAATCTCTCTAAAAGTCATGCATGACTAGGTGTTCTTAAAAGGAAATCTCATCTAGTGAACTCACATGACAAAGTTTACCTTGGGGTGCGACCAAGGTAGGAATCGGCTCGAAACTTTATCATGCTATCACTTAAGGACCATCAGTGGAGGCTATAGGTCTTGTTCAAGTACCTTCTCCCACTCAATATTTTAAAAAACATGCAAGATTTTTTATCCCAAATTTCAAGAATGATCATACAATAGTACTAGTTGCATTCTTACCTAATCTAAATGACTTGCTTCCAATATATGCATGGCATGCTATGACAATTTTATAATATTCACATTCATTCACAAGAATTAATCAATCATAAAAACAAACAATTTTGATTCTCCACAGTTTTTCTTTTAAAGGAAAAATCGAAGAAGTTAAATGTAATCGTGCACCAGGTAAGGTCTTAAGAAAGGGATGTGAGTAAAATTTTACCGTTTAAAAACCAAGTTTTTCCTAGCCAGAGCTAATTCTAGACATTCATCTTATCATTACCACACTTCTTACAATAATCGAATAACCTAAAGAAGTGAATAGAATAATACAACACATATATTTTCTCATTACCACATTTCTTATTTTTAATCAATCAACTATGGATCATCTCATATATATATCACGTTATAATATTACATAATATAAATATTATAAATAATTATAAAACAAATATATAAGGAGATAGGTAATTAAAATAAAATTGTCAGGTAAGGTTTTCTTGGTTCTATTTCTAAAAAATAAATGAAAAAATAAAATTAAATATTTTTTCGCCACAAAACATTCCTTGTGTCTTCAACCGCCATCACTCCATCTTCTACTCGTCATGGATACTTTTTTGAAAAAATTACATTTAAGTCCTATGTCCGTTTCCAACTCATAAGAATTTTAAGAATTTAAAAAAAAATAATCCTACGTGGAGATGATAGTCAACGGTCTATTTCCTAAGAACCACAAGCTCGTTAATAAAAAAAATAATTATATAAAAAATATATAATATCGCATCCATTCTCATATATAATTCAAAACATGCATAAAATCTAAAGAATGTCACTTTCTATGTAATTAAATCATTTAAAAAGCAGAGAAGTTTATTTTAATTATCTGTTTATACTTATAGATAGAGCACAACCTGACTCTGATACTAATTATTGAAAAATTGGGTTTGAAAAAAGCAGCGAAAAATAAGTTTAGGGAAAAACCAGATTTTTAAAAAAAAATCAAAACAAAAACTTAATTGTGATATCTAAAGTAATAAATACTTAATCAAAATTGTACATTTTCAATTCGTCTAGGATGAACACTTTGATCAAGTAGTCTTCTTCATTATTCTTAAGCTCACGTCTGTTGAGTGTAGACTCATTTTGAATCAAAAAAATTTCACAAAAATTACCAGTGGGGTAATTTAATTACCAGTGGGGTAATTTTACAATTTCTCTAAACTTTTGGATCAAGTTGTAAATAAGAACAATATCTCTAATTTTTTTAAATAATCTCTTCAGAGAAATTTTCTCTATAGATTAAATTTAAAATTATATCTTATTAAATTAATAGAATATTTATCTACAAGATAAACATTACATTAAATTTAATAATAAGATAATTACTTTAAAATTAAATTAATAAAATACTATTAAGATAAGTAGTAAATTAAATTTAATATTAAATCTATTAAAAAATATTATTTTTGGAATAATTAATCTGAAATTAAATTTTCTAGTAGAGTCCCAATGTAATTCTTCCATTGCTCAATCACCAAAGACCCACCACCGCCGACCATTTGTCGGTCACCGAAATGCCGTCGACACCCTGAACTGGTTTTGTTGTTGTTGGGCCAGATCTGATCCAACCAATAGTTGGACCGTCGGCCCAGTTTCACATACCAGGCCCGATTTGACCATTTCTTGGGTCTTGGTGTCGATTTTAGGCTCTCGAGCCCAATTTACGATCTCAAGTCCAATTTTCAAGTTCAATTACTCATTGGGTTAATTGTCTGACTTGAAAATTAATTTTCAAAAATATCATATTAATTTTAATTAATTTTATTAATTTAATTTTACTTGATTAAAATTAATTATCCCAAAAATCACTTAGATTTTCCAAATTAAATTTTCAAGAAAATTTTTTAATCAAATTCTCTAGTTGAACAATTCTCACAATCACCTAATTTAATTTCACATCGAATAAATTGATTCAATTAAATTATTTCTAAAATAGTAGAATTTTCTTCTAATTTAAATGCAGTTCGATCGAGCTTTAGTTGAGCTAGTAGAGGTACCAATCATACATATACAATTAGGCTCTAGTAATCGCAATTATGTTCAGAGGCATCGTTATGATAATTTGCAATTACTTAATCATGGAGTCAGTCCACAAGAAGTATTATGATTAAAAACTCCTTATTGTATACTCTTTATGAAAGCAATTCATCCAACTGCTTTGTTCAATTATCTCGTCATGTGTGTGTCACTCTCATATGATATCCTTGATTCCTTTGAGTTAAATTTGTTCACTCAATACAATCCTATTTTATCTCATTGTCACCATTGTGTCTTCTTAATGATTAATATGATCACTATCAACAAATGACTGTGATAAATTACTCATTCGAGAACAAGCAACCCATGGTCACGTTCCATATTTATCAATCCACACAATGTCAATTGGAGGATATTAATAACTCTTTAATTGAGCTATGAATTCCACTGTTTCTAATAAAGTCATGCCATACACGTCATGTACCCATTATTTCGACCATGGGCTTGATCATCTTTACAGCATATGTAATGGCCCGTTTTCAGTAATGTCAGGAACAGTGGTTCGAGACCACACATTTCGACGAGGGATGTTAGTGGATATTAATAAATTAACATGTACGAATAATGTGTAGGGTCATATTAAATTTTTTGATAAGGAATTTAATAGCTATAATAATAAATTAAACAGAAAGGACATTTTTGTAAGAGTTCAAAAGTTGAGTTCTATAATTAAGATTGGCTAGAATACAAGGGAAGAGAATTAAAAGGATCAAATGGGTAATTGTACCCTGCACATGAAGTGGACAGCAACTGCCACCCACTTTGAGATATTTTGTATGTAAATTTTAATTTAAAGGAATGATGGAGTGGGATTAGGTGAAATAAAAGGAATGATTATTACCTTTTAAAAAAAGAAAGAAAAGAGTACTTTCCTTTTCATCTTCTTCTTGAATGGGTATATCACCATTATTGAAGAAGAAGGAAGTTTGGGGTTAAGCATTTCTTTTGATTTGGTGGACTCTTGAGGTTAGTTTGATGATTTCATGTTTTTGAGCTTGTATTTGTTTGGCTTACCTAACCTAAGGGTTGTTTTCTTTTAATGTTGTTAAAAGTGTAAGGACTTACCAAGAATGAGGTAACTGTGTGATAGCATTAGAAAAGACCATTAATTTCTTCTTATTTAGAGTATAATTTGTTCCCTTTGTACCATGTTTAGCATGCATTTTTAACATTTTATATTTAGTAATTGCATTTTCTAAGTCAGTGATGTTTGGTGTAATTTTCTTTCATTTTATTATACTTATGCTACTAATGTCACTACATTTAGTGTCAGTATTGCATCTTGAGATGTTAGTGCAGCGGTCTATCTTAAAAGATCAAAGCAAAAAAGTGTTCAAGGCTGTCACTGTAATTTTAATCCAAAATTGCGCCCAAACATGTCACCGTCTGAGTAGTTCTAGATTGCACTGAGGATTTTACTATGTGAGCATATCCAGAAGTACCAGTGCGTGAGGATATCAAAGTTGTCGCAGCAAATTAAAATCTAAATTTGCTTCCAAAAATTTCGCGACAACTTGCAACTGGTTACTGCATATACCAGATCTGCGTGAGTGTACAGCTGGATTAACTAACTTGTACAATTGCAAGTAAGTTAGATATGAGAGAAGAAGGACACCTGTACTTAACAGTAAAGATAAATACTGAGGAGAGAGAGAAAAGTAGGAGGGTCGGGAAGCTGGTGACAAAATCAATTCCGTTTCTCATTTTTTTAAGCTTGCTTTCATGGCAGCTTAATTTCTTAGAGGGTGAACTGACTACGATGAGAAGGCAGTATCTGCTCCTAACGAGGAGTGACTCTGAGTGTGATGCAAGAGGAGCATTAGGGAAGAGTTCTAGTAGGCTAGGAATAGAATGCTTTAACTTGTTCTTTATTTCCTCTTAAACGCTGATAAATTCTGATGAACTTAATTGTGTATGGAAGTACCTTTTAATTTTAGATCTACTTTGATTTCTGCTTAATTCTTCTTAGCTGTTTATCTTCGGATTTAATTGCTTGATCACGGAAGTGTTATTGTAATTGCTGACACTGGAAATTGCAATGACAAGTTAAATTAACAAGCAAGACAATGAAAGTTGCTTGAGATACAAAGGAATTCTGGCCACTTGTTCTTGAATGCAAAGCATTGCCAACACTGGAAGGTGTGGTTAATTTGAGTATTTGGGTATTTGATAAGCAGAGAAGTCGAAAATAATGAGATCTCATTAAGCTTAATTGTAGCGACAATTTATCTATCATTTATCTTGTGGTCAGATTTAGTGATTGTCGACTTTTCAAGTCAGGGATCCCCCCATTCCATCATCATTATTTTAGTTCTTTAATTTTCTTAAATTGTGTTAACAAAATATCTTCAAACATTCTTTACATTTCTTTATTAAATTGCTCTAACATATTGTATTACAGTTTTATAATATTTGCTCTGGCAGTTTTAATTCTTTTATTTGTGTAGTATTTGATTTAATTGCACTCACAATATTCCTTACAAGACCTTTTATTTTGATTCTAATTGCTTCGACAAATATAGCATAAACCGCCATCTCTGTGGGATCGATATCTGATAGCTAAACCTATCAACTATACTTGTATCGACAAGTGTTTCCTTGCACAATTGCTGTGATGTTCATAGCTCGACCAAGTTTTGGCATCGTTGCTGGGGATGACGTTTGTTTGATGTTTATTTTGGTAGTTGCAGTTAGTCTTTGTTTCCTGATTTTTATTTGTTACTAATTTATTTTATTTTTGTTGACTCTTTTTCAATTTTTTTAGGTGTTTTATGACCAGTAGGAGAAATCCTGAAAATATTATTGGCTTAGATTCGGAAATTGAAAGAACCATTCGAAGGAGAAGACAAGAACAAAGGAATATGGCTTTACCTGGAAATGATGCTATACCACAGTTGCCACCACAAAATCTTGTCCCTCTAATACAACGACAGAATTTAAACAACCCACCGCTGCCACAAGAAGAGCAAATAAAAAATAGAACAATTAGAGACTTTGTTGTTCCTGTGTTAGATAACTTGCAACCAGGGGTTGTTAGACCAGCTATCCAAGCTAGGAATTTCGAGTTAAAATTGGTTATGTTTCAAATGTTAAATTCGAATGGGCAATAAGCTGGTTTGCCTCATGAAGATGCGAGAGAGCATCTTAAATCTTTTCTGCTAATCTGTGCTTCTTTTAGTCAGCATGGTGTTCCTGATGAAGCCTTGAAGATGCAGCTGTTTCCTTATTCATTACAAGGAAGGGCTCGTACCTGGTTTCTTGGATTACATGTTGGGTCTATTACATCGTGGAATGCACTTGCAACTCAATTTCTTTTGCGGTTTAATCCACCCATGATGAATGCTCGATTGAGGAATGATATTATTGCTTACCACCAATTAGATTATGAGAATTTGCATACCACATGGGAGCATTACAAAACCTTGCTTCGACGTTGTCCTATGCATGGAATCCAATAAGGAACTCAAATCAAAATTTTCTACAATGGATTAAATGTACAGACAAGAAGTCTTGTCGATGCATCTGCGAACAGTCCTTTGTTGGATTACACCTATGATGAAGCTGTGCGAATTTTGGAGAGAATTGCGCAGAATGATTATCAATACCCAATTTCTTAAGTTGCTCAAGTAAAAACGAATCTTGGAGTTATTGAATTAGACGCCATATCAGCTTTAAGTGCATAGGTATCTTCGTTAGCTAACATGATTAAAAAATGAAGGGGACAAGTGATGTTGCTCCCATTCAAGTTGCCCAGCAAATGGATGTCCCGACATTTTGTTGTGAAATTTACGGTGACAATTATAGCTACGAGGATTGTCTGTAGCATGCAGAAAATGCGTTTTATGTCAATAACATCAGAGGAAATTCGTATGGCAACTCTTATAATAGTTCAACCAGGAATTAACAACCTTGCGGGAATCAAAATGCGTCCACATTTTGATATGAAAATTCCTCGAGTCAGGGAAATTTTCGAAAAGGGAGTTACAATCAGGAACAAAATTACAATCACAATCCTCAAGTACAGGCACATCATGATTAGATGCAGTCACATGCTCATATGCAATCACATGCTCGTATACAGCCACAGCAGACTGTAATGCCAAATATGAATATGCAAGGATAGCATCAACAATAGCAACAACAGTACTCTCAACTGCGAGTAGATCCTTTAACTGCCCTTAAAGCTTTGATGCGTGAGCATATTACAAGAATTGAATCTATTGTGCAAGGTAACTTTCTTCCATCCAAGCATTGGAAGCACAAGTAGGACAGCTAGCTTCTAATATAAGCACGAGACCACCAGGTGCTTTACCCAATGATACTAAAAATCCAACTCAAAATGGGAAGGAACATTGCAAAGTCATTACTCTTCGGAGTGGAAAGCAAACTGTTGAACAAAGCAGCAATTCCAATACAGCATCTATCGACGCAAATGAAACAGAGCAATGAGGAAAAGTTGTAGACGAAGAAGAAGCAGTAAAGATAAATGAAAAGGAGCCACTAGTAATTACACCCATGCCAACCATTCAACCTACAAAATTGTCAACACAATTGCCAATGTCGATGCAGCCGATTGTTTCATAATAGCCTAATGTTTCAATACCTTTGTCGTTCCATAAAGATTCAAGGAGAAAGAAAATGATAGAGAATATTAGAAGTTTTTGGCCACCTTGAAACAATTACATGTTAATATACCTCTTATTGTTGCTCTTGTGCATATTCCTAGTTATGAGAAATTTATAAAGGAGCTTTTATCCAAGAAAAAGAAGTTGACTGATATCGAGAAGACTGCGCTTACAGAAGGTTGCAACGTTGTACTGACAAATCAATTGCCACCTAAGATGAAAGATCCTAACAGTTTTACAATTCCATGCTCCATTGAAAATCATTATTTAGGCAAAGCTCTTTGTGATCTAGGAGCAAGTATCAACCTTATGCCCTTATCAACATTCCGAAAATTGGGAATTGGTCACATGAAACCCACTGCGATGACATTGTAGCTGGCGGATAGATCTTTAGCGCAACCTGAAGGACAAATCAAAGATGTTCTCGTCCAAGTAGATAAGTTTGTGTTCCCAGCAGATTTCATTATTCTTGATTGTGAAGCTGATAAGGAGGTACCCATAATTTTGGGATGCCCATTTCTTGCTACAGGTCACACTCTTATAGACGTATTCAAGGGTGAGACACAACGATGAACACGTTACCTTTAGTGTCTTTGAAGCAACTCCCTGCAGGAGTAAAGAGCAATGTCACCATATTGATGTATTAGATGAATTAATTGCGGAAGAATTTAAAGAACGAAGTACAACAACCTTAGAAGAACTTACAGTGACATCTGAAGACAATTTCCTACCTGATTGCGACCACAAGGTTGAAGTAAATATTGTTGAGCTTCGACATGGTTGGCAGATGGAATCCTTAGATCTGACCAATAGAATGATCCCTGTATTTAAGCCGTCTATTGAAGAAGCTCCAACTTTGGAGTTGAAACCATTTCCAGCACATTTAAAATATGTTTTCCTTGGTGATAACGATACTCTGCTAGTAATTATCTCTGCAAATCTCAATGCAAGTCAAGAAGAGAAATTAATCGGAATACTGAAGCAATACAAGCGTGCCATCGCTTAGAGCATTGCGGATATCAGAGGCATTAGTCCCTCTTTTTACATGCACAAGATAAGGTTAGAGGACGAGGGAAAGCAGTCCATCGAGCAGCAAAGGAGGTTAAATGAAAAAATGAAGGAAGTAGTGAAAAAAGAGATCATCAAATGGTAGGATGCGGACATTATTTACACAATTTTTGATAGTACATGGTTGAGCCCAGTCCAATGCGTTCCAAAGAAGAGCAATATTACGGTGGTAAGTAATGACAAAAATGAATTAATTCCTACTCGCATTGCTACAGGTTAGCAGGTTTGCATGGATTACCACCGTTTGAATGCTGCCACAAAAAAGAACACTTCCCACTTCCCTTCATTGATCAGATGCTGGATAAGCTTGCTGGTAAGGCCTATTACTACTTTCTTGATGGATATTCTGGGTACAACCAGATTGCAATTGCACTGGAGGACTAAGCAAAAACAACTTTTACTTGTCCATTTGGTACCTTTGCTTTTCGTCGAATGTCATTTGGTTTATGCAACGCACCGGCCACATTTCAAAGGTGTATAATGGCAATTTTTTTCAATATGATTGAAGACTCGTTAGAGGTATTCATGGATGATTTTTCTGTTTATGGTCACACTTTTGATAAATGCGCTGACAATTTAGCTAGGGTTTTGAAGAGATGTAAGGACACTAATCTGGTACTAAACTGGGAAAAATGTTACTTCATGGTAATAGAAGGCATTGTCCTTGGACATCGTATCTCATGTCAGGGCATCGAAGTAGACAAGGCAAAGGTGAAAATTATTGACAAGTTGCCTCCACTTACTAATATCAAGGGAATAAGGAGTTTTCTCGACCACTTAGGATTTTATCGATGATTTATCTAAGATTTCTAAAAAAATGTAAAACCTCTCTGCTCATTGTGGGAGCAAAATAAAAAGTTTTTGTTTGATGCTGCCTATCTGGAAGCATTTGTAAAAAATAAAAAGACACCTATTGTCGTCGCACCGAACTGGTCACAACCGTTCGAAGTTATGTGTGATGCGAGCGACTATGCAGTAGGTGCAGTGATTGGGCAACGTAAAGACAAGGTATTTCATACAGTATATTATGCTAGCAAAACTCTTACTGAAGCGCAGGTCAATTATACAACTATAGAGAAAGGGTTGTTGGCAGTAGTTTTTGCATTCGACAAGTTTCGTTCGTATCTTACTGATCACTCTGCATTGAGATACCTCTTTGCCAAAAAAGATGCCAAACCTAGGCTAATTCGATGGATCCTGTTGTTACAAGAATTCGATGTTGAAATTAAAGATCGAAAAGGATCGAAAAATCAGGTAGTAGATCATTTATCTCGTCTGGAAATTGGGAGTGAAGATGGAAATACTTCACAAATTATCGACGCATTTCCAGACGAGAAGCTCTTTTCTGTCGACGCATCCCCATGGTATGTGGATGTTGTCAATTATTTGGTTTGTGGGAAACTACCACTAAGTGTAATTTGTCACCAAAAGGTAAGATTTCTTCGAGATGCTGCAAAGTATTATTGGAATGAGCCATACCTATTCAAATTATGCGTTGACAATATTATTCATCGCTGCGTTTCTGAAGAAGAAATGCTTCCTATCCTGAAGCATTGCCATGATGCCCCTTATGGAAGTCATTTTGGTGGTGCTAGGACTGCTGCAAAGGTCCTTCAGTCAGGATTCTATTGGCCAACATTGTTTCGAGAAGCCCACAATTTTGTTCAACAATGCGATAACTGTCAGCGCACTAGATCAATATCTCGATGCAACGAGATGCTGCAGCAGCCTATTATGGAAGTTGAGCTTTTCGATGTCTGGGTATAGATTTCATAGGACCATTTCCTAATTCTTTTGGAAATATTTATATTCTAGTCGCTTCCGATTATGTATCAAAGTGCGTCGAAGCAATTACTGCCTCAAAAAATGATGCTCGGACAGTGTTGAAATTTTTTCACACACACATCCTCACACGATTCGATACACCTAGAACATTAATCAGCGATCAAGGCACTCATTTTCATTGCAATCAAGTTGTGACAGCATTAAAGCGTTATGGTGTTAAACATCGAATGGCAACCACATATCATCCACAAACGAATGGCCAAACTGAAGTATCCAATCAATAAATTAAAAAATCCTTGAAAAGATGGTGAATCCATCCAGACGCGATTGGTCTTCGAGGCTCAATGATGCATTGTGGGTGCTTCGCACAGCGTACAAAACACCATTAGGAATGTCACCGTATTAGCTTGTTTTTGGTAAATCCTGTCATTTGCTTGTGGAACTTGAGCATAAAGCTATGTGGGCGATTAAACAAGTGAATATGGATTATGATGTTGTTGGACAAAAGAGATTGTTGGACATTTCTGAATTAGAAGAAATTCGACAAAATGCATACGAGAATTCTGCCATATACAAAGAAAAAACTAAGAGATGGCACAACAACATTATCTTGCGGCGATAATTTTTTGCAGGTCAATTAGTACTTTTATTTAATTCACATTTAAAACTGCATCCTGGAAAATTACGCTCCAGATGGTCAGGGCCATTCGAAGTTGTCGAAGAATTTCCTCATTGTGCGGTGACAAATAAAGATTTAAATGATGGGAACCAATTCAAGGTAAATGGCCAACGATTGAAGCACTATCTCAGCCCAGACGATCACGAGCAGAACAAGACCATTAATCTGGTCACATTTTCTTAACATGTCATTACATTTATTCTATTTACTTTTTTGTATTCTATTTTATTTCAATTATCTTCTTTAGTTCTTTTGCAGGAATAAAAGCTATCCTTTTTGTCGAAGCACAGGAAACCTTACTTGTCGACACAATTTACTTCCTAACTCATCATAATGAAACGTTTCAGGAAAGAATCACGCCGTTTGATTCCACTGTTCTCTAATCGTTTGATCGATTTGGAAAAGGACAATCCATGTCATTGTATTTATTGGATGCAGACACAACATCCTATCCCTGCAGTGGAAATCATTACCCCTCTTTATCTTCATCCCCTATAAAATACCACAGTATGTCGACGGTGTTCTCCACAATCACAACCTCCATTGTTGCTGCAAAACTCTCTTTTCTTTAACCTTCCAATTTCTTGTAACTTTCATTCTCTTTCTATCATACAGACATGGCAAGAACAAGAAGATCCAAAACCCCTTCTAAATTAGCCGCTGAATCCTCTATTACGGTGGATCGCAACATAGAGCAGTTGCCATCCAACGAACCAGTATTGTTTCTTACAAAAGCTGCCACAAACCGCTTCTAGAACAATATGTTAAGCATAATTGCACCCAAAGTAAGTATTCCAACTGTCACCACTTCTTACGCTGGGAAAGCAAGTCCATCGAACCATCTCGTGCTTGAGGTGGGAAAAGTTTTACAACCATCCTGAAGGGTATTCTCCGTCCCCTGTTAGGGAATTCTTTACTAATTTGATTGATAAGGAACAAGAGTTTGTCTTTATTAGAGAGGACTGGTTCCCTGGTGTGCTGCACATATAAATAGCTTGTATAATATTGTTGAGGGGGAAGATGAGCATATCGCCTTCCTAGAACAACTAACGGAGGAGGGTGCTGATTTGTTACTGAATGACCTGTGCATTAACGGTGCCGTCTGGACCAAAAACAACCCCAACAACTATACAATGCATTGTCACTTCCTCACGGTTTAAAGCAAGGTTTGGCTCCATTTTATCAACTATCGCTTATTGCCTTCTACTCACAGCACCATGGTGACTTTAGATAGAATGTGTCTCATACATTCAATTGTTAAAGGTCACCAAATAGATGTCGGTGCAATCCTGCATCAAGAAATTACAGAAGGTGCAGCAAAGCAAACAAGTATTTTTCCATTCCCCTCTATTATAATGCAATTATGTCGACAGAGGGGTGTTGTGCCTCGTAAGGGGGAGGAATTCTTGGAGAATAAGGGACCCATCAATGATGTCTAGGTTGAGCGCATGATGAGGGGGAAGGAGACCCCTGTGGTAAAATAAGTTACACCAAAGAAAGAAAAAGGAAAAGCAAAGAAGGAAGCAAAACAACCTCATGCCCCCACAGATCTTCAATTATGAAGGAGAATTAAAGAAATCGAGCAACTGGCTGACAGAATGAGTGTGCGACAAATCAAACTTGTCACCATAGTTGAAGACATGGAGCACTCGTAAAACTTAATCTATGCCTACACCAGGGCATGGAATACTACAATTGTCAGCATATTACGTAGTATTAGTAAGCATCCTCTGCCAGAATTCCTAGTGTTTCCCCCTATCATCAAGGAGGCAACACCCTCAACTGAGAAAGCTGTTTCAGATGAGAAGGATCACTCTGTCGAGTCTCTGCACATGGTCCACATATCTGATGATGAGGATCAGGATCTGAATTCAAAGGATGTTGAAGATTGCTTCCGCAATATTACGAGCCTTTTTAAATATGAATTTTCAAATAGTCTAGGAGCAAACATGGTTGCAAAGGAAGCTAATGCTGAAGAGGAGCACAAAACCATGGAATCTATGGGTATCGAGGAAGAAAAAGAAGAAGAAAAAGGAGGAGAGAAGGAGGAAATTTTTGTCGCAAAAAATTTGCTTGAAGAATTTGTTGCCATACCCGAAGATGTGGGTGCAATTAATGAAGACCTAGTGCCATCTGCTGTGAATCAGGCCGAGGTTGTGACAGTCAGCAATAAGGATTTCAATCCTCTGGCTATAGTGCCCTATGTGTCACCCCTTGCTGAAATTCATCCTTCTGATGTCACATTCGATGAAGTCAGCACAAAACCACATGTGGAGGAGTAATCTGCCAACCCGATTAAGCCAACAGAAAGGAAGCCAAAGCGCAAAGATAAGAAGAAGAGTAAGGAGGAACGCCACAAGAAGAAGTAAAAGACCAAAGCAGACACATCTTCGGCTACACATTACTGAGTTAGTCTTTAATTTTTTCAGTACATAGTTTAGTAGCATATCATGTAGTTATAATTGCATTGTCATCACATTTTAATTACCCCTGCATTTTATTTGTCAACGCATTTGCATTGTAGTTGCATTTCCATGAATATTTTTATATTATTGTCAGTGCATTGAGGACAATGTAGACTATAAGTTTGAGGGGAAATGTATATGGAATGGAAATGTAATTGCACCCACATTTTTAATAAATTATTTGTCCTTTCGGTTTAATGAAAGTATGCAAAGTTATGAAAAATGTGACTACAATTTTTTTCATTTGATGCTTGATTCTTGAATTATTTGATATGCTAATACGTGAATTGGATGAATGTGATTGAATATTGTATCCTTCTATTTTTGGATTAATGGTTGAAATTGCATTAGCAATAAATGAGTAGTATCATTATTTGAATCTTGGAATAACTTGCCATCTGCAGCTATATATAATTATAACTACTAATAAAAGACACTCCAATGTAGGTGCATTGTGACTTATCAAGGGGAACACTCCAATGCAAGTGTTAGAAAAAATATCTAGCTAAAGGCTGTCACTGCAAGAGTGTATGTTGGCGCAATTACATACTTCCTGGGGTTTGTTGCACCCCATCGTTTCTGCCCAGGAACAAGGGTATAGTAATGCAATGACATCCCTCAATCGCATAAAAGAAAAGAAAGAAAGAAAAATAGATAAAAAGAATATATATATATATATAGAATTATAAATGTTGCATTGGTCAAGTGGATTTAAGATTTAAAGCATGATGCTAGCATTAGTGAAGTTGCAGTTTTGATTATTCATACCTATAAATTGTCGGTGCAATTTTCTATCATATGAATGTAATTTATACACTAGGATCCCAAAGAATTCAAGTTGCTAGAATGATTATTGCTTTGACAAGAATTTTTGCTATGACCTTGCTAGCTTTTGTTTACTTAAGGACAAGTAAAAACTCAAGTTTGGAGGTGTGATAGCATTAGAAAAGACCATTAATTTCTCCTTATTTAGAGTATAATTTGTTACCTTTGAACCATGTTTAGCATGCATTTTTAGCATTTTATATTTAGTAATTGCATTTTCTAAGTCAATGATGTTTGGTGTTATTTTCTTTCATTTTATTATACATATGCTACTAATGTCACTACATTTAGTGTCAGTATTGCGTCTTGAGATGTCAGTGCAACGATCTATCTTAAGAGATCAAAGCAGGAAAGCGTTCAAGGCTGTCGCCGTAATTTCAATCCAGAATTACGCCCAAACATGTCACTACATGATCACTTCTAGATTGCACCGGAGATTTTACTATGTGAGCATATCCAGAAGTACCAATGCGTGGGGATATCAAAGTTGTCGCAACAAATTAAAATCTAAATTTGCGTCCAAAAATGTCGCAACAACCTACAACTGCTTACTGCATATACCAGATCTGCGTGAGTGTACAGCTGTATTAACTAACTTGTACAGTTGCAAGGAAGTTAGATCTGAGAGAAGAAGGACACCTATACTTGGCAGTAAAGATAAATACTAAGGAGAGAGAGAAGAGTAGGAGGATCTAGAAGCTGGTGACAAAATCAATTCCGTTTCTCATTTCTTCTTAAGCTTGCTTTCATGGCAGCTTAATTTTTTGTAGGGTGAACTGACTGTGATAAGAAGGCAGTATCTACTCCTCACGAGGAGTGACTCTAAGTGCGATGCAAGAGGAGCATTAGGGAAGAGTTCTAGTAGGCTACGAATAGAATGCTTCAACTTGTTCTTTATTTCCTCTTAAGCACTGATAAATTCTGATAAACTTAATTGTGTATGGAAGTACCTTTTAATTTTAGATCTACTTTGATTTCTGCTCAATTCTTCTTAGCTATTTATCTTCAGATTTAATTGCTTGATCACAGAAGTGTTATTGCAGTTGCTGACACTGAAAAGTGCAGTGACAAGTTAAATTAACAAGCAAGACAACGAATGTTGCTTGAGGTACGAAGGAATTTTGGCCACTTGTTCTTGAATGCAAAGCATTGCCAACACTAGAAGGTGTGGTTAATTTGAGTATTTGGGTCTTTGATAAGCAGGGAAGTAAAAAATAGTGAGATCTCATTAAGCTTAATTGCAGCGAAAATTTATCTATCATTTACCTTATGGTCACTTTTAGTGATTGCCTACTTGTCAAGTCAAGGTTCCCCCTAGTCCATCATCATTGTTTTACTTATTTAATTTTCTTAAATTGCATTAACAAAATATCTTCAAACATTCATTACATTTCCTTATTAAATTACACTGACATATTGTATTACAGTTTTACAATATTTGCTATGGCAATTTTAATTCTTTTATTTGTACAGTATTTGATTTAATTGCACAGACAATATTCCTTACAAGACCTTTTATTCTGATTCTAATTGCTTCGACAAATATAGCATAAATTACCATCTCTGTGGGATCGATATTTGATAGTTAAACCTATCAACTATACTTGCATCGACAAGTGTTCGCTTGCACAATTGTTGTGACGTTCATAGCGCGACCAGTGTGCTTGTTAGTCTTGTAGTTTAATCTCTATGGTGGATGTCAAATAGAAGTTTTGTCTAGAAAACTTTGATGATTTAGGGTTTAAGGACCCATTTATGAAAGGGCAAAAATATAAAGAGAAAATGTGAAATTTAAAATGAAATATGGGGTTTGTATGAAGCCATAATAATAGTGCAATATCTTGGGTTATGCTTGATTCATGATAAAGTGTTGAAGTTGAGTTGAGGATAAAATAGCAAAAGTGTTTAAATATTTTGGGTAAATTAGTAAAATTATCGTAATAAAGATTATATCTTTATTTTAATTTCTAAATGATTATTTAGATCAAGGCACGAAACAATCGAGTTCGAGTCGAGGAAAGGACAAATTTATAAAGTAGTCATCTACTCATTTTGTGCTTCTGGATTAGCCGAGGTAAGTTTGTAACTTACTTAGTTAATTTCGTTAAATACATATGAATAAATTACAATTATTGTATTTGGTATTAATTTGCTTATAATTTTTGAAGGAACATTGATTTGATGATAGTATAATATGAAATGACATGGATATATGCCCAATTAGATTCCAATGGATACTAGGATACACATGACCCGATTTCGGGATTACAGGTTTAATGGGTGCTGGTCTTAGATGTCCTACGGATGGTTGAGGTTCGACATTTATTGTGAATTCTCCACAGCTCGTGTGAGTAGCATCATGTAGCCTAACATCTCGACCTACAGCTCGTGTGAGCACGCCCATTTCACAACTTGTGTGAGCAATACATGATATGGAGATGTTACATGCACACTTAGTGTGAAAATGATTCTAGTACGACCCATGTTGTTTTAAAAATCCAACGGGTATACAAATAGTTATATACTAGACATGTAATAATACATGATTTATATACAATGTATACTACAAGATCGGGTACATGGAAATTTTGAAGAGAGAAACTAGTCATACAAGAGTGTGAAAATGAACTATAAACATATCTTGGAAAAATAACTGGTTTGGTAAGTTGGTTACTTGTTATGAACTTACTAAGCATTATGTGCTTACGTGGTTGATTTTTATGTTCTTGTAGATTGTCGGAAAGCTTGATCGATTGGGATTTCATTGGAGCACCATCACACTATCTGAAAGTTATTTTGGTACTAGGTTACTTTATTTTACGTTATATATGGCATGTATAGGAATTGGATAACTTTGAGTAGAAACGAACTAACTTGTCATTTTGTGTTTTATTGTCTTAAAATGATGCTTGGAAAATGATGTAAGTTTTTTTGGAACTTAGAAGTTTATACATTGATGTATATTTTGAAATCTGCATACTTGTTTCGGTAGAATTCTTATGACTATCGGTAAAAGTACAGGGCAAGTTAAACTCTAGCTACTGACTTGCATTGTATCGGTGGAAGTTTTCCTAAGTATCGATAGTTCTTGGTAGTATCGGTAGTCTGATCAATTGTATCAGTAGAAGTTACAGGGTCCACTTATATCAACGTACATTAGTTACATTCACATGATCAATGACTAACTTAAGATTTAGGTAAATCACACCATGAACATCACAAGTGAATTAATTCACAAGCGGATTCAGAATTAATTCATCTTGGGTCCAGCTCAATTTATCATTCTACCAATGAATATATCTATGTCTCTACTCGTTAAGTCAAGTGCTCCGATAGCCAAAATTTGTCATTCCCTAATTGAAATTGTAGAAAATATAATAATCTTTCTCAATATTTGAATCAAATGCTCACTTTGATTTTTTTACGAGATTACGGATTCATTTAGATTATCTACTGAAGTAAGTTGTCTTTCTCGCAATGTAAACATTCTTACAATGCCACTTGTCTTTAGTTTGAACTTAGAAAACCAATGAGCTAATATTCTTATCACAATTTCATTATGCATGCAAAATATGAAAGATAAAAATACAAATGACATAATAGCGAAATGTGAAATTAATTTTATTTATTTATCGTTCAAATAAATAAAAAATAATTACATATTTACTACAATATGGGCATATTTCCCAACATCCTCATCACTCCAAGTAGTAACATGAACCTTGCGTTTTTGTTTGCTTGACCTTGTTTTCTTCCATTGGGTGGGGACAATAAAACTTGATATGTCCCAGTTTCTTGCATTCGTAGCATATTATCGGTTCTTTCTCCTTGGAAGATTCAAGTTTGAGTCTTTCTTTCTTTTAGAACTTTTTACATCTGTTCAATCTCATAAATCTCTTGAATCATCTAGAAAACATTGTCACCTCTTTATCCTCATCCACATCGTCATGAGAATCACCTTCTTCTATTGTTATGGATTTGAGAGCAATACAACCTTTTTTCTTTTCACAATTTTCTTCTTCGACCCCTCCCTTAATTTTCATCTCATGAGTGAGCAAATAACCAATAAGCTCATCTAATAAGAGTGTTTTCAATTTCTTTGCTTCTTCTATAGCTGTCACTTTAGCTTCCCATGAATTTGGCAAGCTTCGAAGTATTTTTCTCACAACCCCTTCATTGGGATAAGTTTTTGCATAAATTTTGAGCCTATTGATTATAATTGTAAACCGATCGGACATAGTCTTGATGTCTTCCTTGGGCTTCATCTTGAATGTTTTGTAGTTGAGTGTGAGAATTCTGACTTTAGACTTCTTGAATTGACTAGTACTCTCATGAGTGACTTCTAATTTGTTAATGTGTCATCGGCAGCACCAAATATAACCTATTCCTAAAATTATCAAAAATAATAGTAAAGGGAAGTAGAGCCAAATCCTTAGGGATTAGACTGTTGCAAAAATCTTGTATGTCGAGATCCTAGGCGAAATTGTGCCCAAGAAAAGTGTTAGACCTGGAGAAAATAAAAAACAGAATTAAAAGAAATAAGAGATTAAAGTGTCGAAATAATTTAAATTGCATAAAAGTAAACAGAGTCAAGGAAAGAAAGGTTTTATCGATATCGAGAGTTCCAGCCTCCTGTTATCTTGATTCCTCCTTGGTTCAATCATAGACTTTTAGATGGTTCTTCTCATGCCGAATAAGCCAGTTATAGTGGAAGAGGACGATTACGATCACCAGCTCCAGTTATAACTTTGATTTTAAAGGAACCTGACTCTAGCCAACTGTCGCTACAATAGGACCGTCTTACACTAGATCATCTCTTCTCAATGACGAATGTCACGCCATTTTGTTTCTTTGGCTCGACAACCTTTGACGCAGTAACTTAGCGAACCAACTATGCAACCTTCTCAAAACATACAAAGCGGCTGTCTTCGCACAAGATAAAAAGATTACTTTTGAAGGGATATGGACGGAAGCGTCAATCCCATGCAGAGAATTGATGAATACTAGGTTAAGAAGGGTTAAGCGCGGGTTCTAAGCCTCATGAACTTTTTGGAGGAATGCTGATAACCTTCGGCTAGAAGGGTTTTTAGTTGCTCATGCTTTTTTGGGAGAAAACACAAGTTATGGAAATAGAACTTTTTATTGAAATAAAGTGACTAGGGTTTTTGAGAGATGAAGGATTTTACAGTGAATTGGAAGTGAGAAGTTCATATCACTTCATCCCTTATTTATAGTACATAAAAATCCTTAGTTGAATCCTATAACACCCAAAACCTGACTCCATCACCGATTAGGGTCCCGAGGTCTTTCCGATCATTTACTGTTGCAAATTTATCACTTTAACATTTTAGTCCTTAAACATTAAAATCATCAAAAACTAATTTACAAAATAATCAAATCTAACAACCAAGCTTATAAATTGTACATAAACTTTCAAGAACAAGCTTATTCATCAATGGAAAAATTTATAACCTTTGACAAAATTACAAATTAGTCCTTGGGTTAACTAAATTAAGCTAATAAGGACTAAAAAAATCAAAATTACTAAAAACGGGCGAGATTTCACTCTCCAAATTAAAGCTTTAAGCTAGCCGAATGTTGCTTGGTGTTCTCCTAGGGTTTTTTGCCAAGGTTGAAGATGAAGAAAAGAAAAACAATGACTTTTCTAATTTTCTTTTAATTTAATTACTTAAGTTTATATAATTACTCTTTTATCCTTTATAAAATCACATAAATTCCTATTTATTTTAGTCAAAACCGTCCACCTATTTCCTTAATGGTCTATTTAACATTTAGGTGCCCTAACAAAGCTTTAAATTATCAATTAATACCTTTAATTCAATGGCATTAAACTTTTACACCTTTTACAATTTACTCCTTTTTCCTTAATTAAGCAATTAATCATCAAAATTACCCAATCAAACTTCAATTCACATATAACAGGACTCTGTAAATATTTAATAAAAATATTTACGACCCTTAATTTTAGAAATGAGGTCCTGATACCTCATTTTCTAAAATCGCTTGACTTTGGAACAAAACCACTTATACTAACTTTTAATTCAATAATTAAAATTCTTCAATTCAAAATTTCATATAAAATTATTATTGACTTATTTAATTTAAACACTCATTATAAAAAAAATTTCGTCGGATTTGTGGTCCCGAAATCACTGTTTTCGACACCACTAAAAAACAGGCTGTTACAAATCCAATCTAAACTCTAAAAGATAATTAGAATTAAATCTAAACATTAATTCCCTAGTTGGATCCAAGTTAAGTTCTAAATAAGATAAAGCTTAAAAGATAAATATAAATTAAATATAAACAATATCCTAATAATAATCCTAAACAAAATAGAGTTTTAAAATAAAATAAAATAAAGTCTTCATGTCCAACAAAAACTCTTCTCAAGTCTTCCACACTTTTACACTTTCTCTTCCAAAATCACACTTTTTGCCCCAATTTATCCTTTGTCTTCAATTTAGTCCATACAAGATAAAAGAATCACAAATAACCCAAATTAGTAGGATCATACTTACAATATATATATATATATAATTAATATCCAAAAGTATGTCACTTTTAAGCATTATCATATTCTCCCTACTTAGCCCATGTTTGCCCTCAAGTATGATTCTTAATCCACTAAGTAATTTAAATTTTATCATGGAAAGAAATAACACTCCAAAGTTTTACAAACAATTAAGCATAAGTATATGAAAATAAAGAGAACATTTAGCTTGCTGTAAGTAAAATAAAAAAGTACTCCAATTTAAACACACAAAAATTAAATCGACTTGAATTATTTCATGAAAGTTAGGTAATGTACTAAACTTACCAAGACACCTATTTGTTCATCCTTAATCCCTAAATTTAATTCTCGTCCTTTTATTTTGTCGATCTTCTTTTTTTTCTTCTTTTTTTTTTTGCTTAAGAATATATTAGGTATTTTGACGCGAAATAGAATGACAACCCAAGTACCCTATCCCGGTTACTCAGCCCAACATACTCCCAATTTATTATCAATTTTTATTTAAGAATGTGTTTGCCCTTTTGACGCAAAATGAAATGACAACCCAAGCACTCCATCCCAGTTACTCAGTCCAATACACTCCTAATTTATTATTCCATAATTCCAATTAGCGGAGATTTACCTAACATGTCATGCAACCTTTTTATGCGAAGTAGGATGACAACCCAAGCACCCTACCCCGGCTACTCAGTTAGTCATGTTTTAGGTTGTGCTCATAACCGTGAAATCATCAAAGTTTTGTTCTTCTCTTCTTCTTCCTTTTTTGTTTTTCTTCTTCGGATAGAGAATTTTAATTTAGGAGGACTAGGAAAAACAATCAAGTGTCAAAAATAAGTTTTGGCAACTAACTAACAATCATGAAAAACAATTTAGCATGCATCCGAATTAAATGTTCTCTTTATACTTAAACTCAATCGATTTTACCATAAACAAGATAGACTTATCTTCATTAATCATAGCTATGTTTGCCTAATAGGAATAAAACAGTGGAGACGAAATCAACCATAACTAAATCAAAATTAACTTAGCACACAATAAGCATACTCATGAGCGAAACAGTGGGCAATTCGTGGGAAAAATCTTGGGCATGAAAAGGGACAGGATATACTTAAAAAAAATAAATGTGGGCAAAACAAGCAGAAAATAGAAAGCAACAGTGATAGTAAATACATAGTAGCACAAACAGCAGATAAAAATAGAAAAAATAATGAGGAACGTCTCCCCCATACTTAAAACGCATTGCCCTCAATGTGAAAAAAATACGAAAAAGAAAAGGGTTTAAAACACTCCTCACGTCATCGTCGCTCTCGTAGTGCTGCAAGAATATTAGTCATTTGCTGGCTAAGGGTGTCTAGGCAAGTTTCAATTTGCTCCAAATGTTGCTCGATGGTCATTGATGATTGTTGGTCGGGCACCGCTTGCTGATTTTGTCGATGAAAAACCCATTTAGATGGTGACGCACGAATACTTGCAGGAACAAAATGGAAAAACAAGGTAATGCCAAGAAGAAGTCCCATAGAATCGAGACAGCAAGCATCTAATGGATCAGCTTGACAAGCAATATGTAAATTAGAAACAGGAGCACTAGATCCATGCAAAGAAAATAACAATAGTGTGATCAATGAACCCAAAATTAGGGGTCGTTTGGCCTTAATAACATTCTCGAATTGAAATGCATACTAATACCCCAAATTTACCGAACGACTTGTGTAAATGCACCACAATAAAAATAATTTCGTCTTCGAGATGGCAGCCGAAGCATCTTTTCACCTTGAAAATTATATGCCAAATATCGATGTACGTAGCATAAAGCAGGATTATGCAACCATAAATCCTTAGATGTTTTAGGGCTGTATGTGGTCTCGGCATTATCAGTTAATAGTGTAAAAATAGTGACAAGATTAAAATCAATAGGAAACGTGCACAAAGCAGTCTCATATGCAGTGGACAAAACATAGTCCTCATCAACAAATTGAAGTGCAAGATTAAAATCACTAAAAGACAAACTATGTTCAACCCCAAGAAAACGAAAAGATATAATACTCGGAGTGTCTAACGAAATCTGTGCATGCCTTTGAAAATGAAAAGTGGTATAGAACTCTAAGACTAACTCATAGTAAACACAGTGTACTAGATCAAAACCACCAATCCAGCCAATATTACGAAAATAAGCATGAACAACAGTATCGATATTCAAAGCAGTCAATACAGATTGCGATAGGCATCTGAAAGGAATTACCAGTTTGTGTCATAAGTGATTATACCTGTCTCGGTCGTTACGATTGTGAAAGTGCAAATTACCAATCAATCGGCACTCAGGCGAAAGTATATTCGCTCGAGATCAGTAGGTCCTACCTCGGGTCTAAAAAGGTTGATCGTCACCGTTACTGTCAGTAATCTTGTAGAGTGTCGTGGAGTCATCGAGCAAATCGAATTATGGCATGGGTTGCTTACTATCAACAAAAGATGTGGTCTCGGGCTCATGAGAAGGCTAGGTCAGTGAATGACGTTGAGTTGAGGGTAGTGGCATACGAGTTGTTGCGCTCCTACTTTATCGAAGGGGACAACGTTGACTTATTATCGGAATAGATATGGAGACGGAGACGAAGGGTGAGGGTGAGGGCGTCGGATCTCGGACCAGTGAGGGGGTTGGTTTTAGGTTTCAGATCAACGAGGGCGTCGGTGGGTTTGCAATAGCAAGGGTGGATTGAGTGAGGAAGGGAGGAGGGTTTGAAGTGGGAAGGGTGAAATTGATGGGGATCGTGGTCTAGGGTTTGGCGACGATGGGGGAGATGGTCGTTGTGGGTTAAGGGCGACCGATGGTGAGGGAGAAGGAGAGGGAACGAGTGACGGTAAGGGCAAATAAAAAGGATTAGGTGAGGGGGTTTCGGGTATGAAGACATGTTATGATGTCGTGAATCAACAGTGATGGGGATTAACGGTATAGGAGAGCTTAGTTACGGTACGATTACTAGCGCGAACCATGGTGTGAGGCGAACGGCGGCTAGGGAGGACTCAAGAGGGTGAACGGCGGGTTTGAGAGGAAAAGATGAAAAGAAAAATTAGGGTTTGAAAAATATGTTTAAATAAGTTGGGTGGTGTTTGGTTATAGGGATAGGCTAAAGAAAGGGATGCGTTATTCTTTGGTGGGATAGGGAATATGGGCAATGGTTGTTTGGTTGTAGGGATAGAAGTTTTACCAAAATGTGCCCTGATTGCACTATAAACGTCACAATAATTATGCAAGAGAACACTTGTCGATGCAAGTGTAGCTGATAGACTTAAAACTATCAGATATCGATCCCATAGAGATGGTTGTTTATGCTTACAATTGTTGATTCAATTAAAGTTAAAATAAAGAGTGCAAAAATGAATGAATTAAACTGTCAGAGCACATATTGCAAGACTGTAATAAAATATATCG
Source organism: Gossypioides kirkii (assembly GCA_005610355.1). Lineage (NCBI taxonomy): Eukaryota > Viridiplantae > Streptophyta > Magnoliopsida > Malvales > Malvaceae > Gossypioides > Gossypioides kirkii. Next base: position 16,477,188 of record CP032245.1, read on the forward strand.
AAGCAAATTAATAAGAAATGTAGTGAAAGTTTGAAGATAATTTGTCGATGCAATTTAAGAAAATTAAAGAAGTAAAAACAATGATAATGGAATGGGGGATCCCTGACTTGATAAGTCGGCAAACCACTAAATGTGACCACAAGGTAAATAATAGATAAATTGTCACCGCAATTAAGCTTAATGAGATCTTACCAATTTCGACTTTCCTGTTTATCAAATACCCAAATACTCACATTAACCACACCTTCCAGTACTTGCAATGCTTTGCATTCAAGAACAAGTGGCTAGAATTCCTTTGTTCCCCAAGCAACTTTCGTTGTCTTTCTTGTTAATTTAATTTGTCACTACACTTTTCAGTGTCAATAACTGCAATAGCACTTCCGTGATCAAGCAATTAAATCCAAAGATAAACAGATAAGAGAAAATTGAGCATAAATCAAATTAGATCTAAAATTAAAAGCTACTTCCATGCACATATAACTTCATCAGAATTTATCAGCATTTGAGAGGAAATAAAGAACAAGTTGAAGTATTCTATTCCTAGCCTACTAGAACTCTTCCCTAATGCTCCTCTTGTGTTGCACTTAGGAACACTCCTCGTCAGGAACAGGATTTGCCTACTCGTCATAGTCAGTTCACCCTCCAAGAAACTAAGCTGCCATGGAGGTAAGCTTAAAGGAAAGATGAAAAACCAAATTGATTTTTGTCTTGAGCTTCAAGATTCCTCTCCCTCTTTCTTCTTTTTTTTCATTTCTTTTTTTATCAATATTTATCTTTAATGCCAAATACAGGCGTCCTTCTTCTTCAGATCTAACTTCCTTACAGCTGTACAAGTTAGTTAATCTAACTGTACATTCACGCAGATCTGGTGCATTCAGCAAGCAGTTAAAGGTTGTCGCGACATCTCTGGACGCCAATTTAGATTTTAATTCGCTACGACAACCTTGATATTCTCAAGCACTGGTACTTCTACATATGTTCATGCGACGACAGGTTTGGGAGCAATTTTGGATTCTAAATTACGGTGAAAACCTTAGAAACCTTCCTGCGTTGATCTTTTGGGACAAATCCCTGCATTGACATCTTTAGACGCAAAACTGAACACTAAATGTGGTGACATTAGTAGCAAAAGTAGGACAAAATTAGCCAAATATCACTGACTTAGAAAATGCAATTACTGAATATAAAATGCTAAAAATGCATGGTAAACATGATATAATGGGAACAAATTATACTTTAAATAAGGAGAAATTAATGATATTTTCTAATGCTATCATGCCCTTATCGTATAGAGTTTTTGTCACTAATTTTTTTGTGAAATAAATTCCTCGAGTTTCTTGGACATATAATAAATAAATAAATAAATAAATATAAAAGTAAAAAGAGAATAAAAATAAAAAATTTGGTTGCCTCCGAACAAACGCTTGTTTAACGTCGTTAGCTCAATAACCCGAATCAGTATTGAGGCTATTCAAGATGAATTTTCTCGACCGTTTAAGTTAGGAAATTTTCATAAAATGGCTTCAACCTTTGACCAGTGATTGTGAACCACTTCCCTGTTTCCTCACTCTCTATTTCCACTGCACCGTGAGTAAATAATTTAGTCAGAATAAAGGGTCCTAACCATCGAGATTGAAGCTTATCGGGAAACAATTTTAAAACTGAGTTGTAAAGTAGCACTTTTTGTCCTATTTAGAAATGTTTCCGAGATATCATCTTATCATGAAACAATTTTGTTTTATCCTTGTAGATACGAGCATTCTCATAGGCATCATTTTGAATCTCCTCCAACTCTTGGATGTCTAATTTCCTAGCTCTTCCTGCGGGCTCTAACTCCATATTACATTGTCGTATAGCCCAATAAGCTTTATGTTCCAATTCTACTAGAAGGTGGCAAGCCTTTCCAAAAACAAGCCGAAATGGGGACATACCTATTGGGCCCTTATATGCTGTCCGATAGGCCCAAAGAGAGTCATTTAACCAAAGGCTTTAATCCTTCTGGTTAGGTTGAACCATTTTCTCCGAAATAGTCTTGATTTTTCGGTTCGAGACCTCTGCTTGGCCGTTCGTCTGGGGGTGATAAGCCGTAGCTATACGATGATAAACCTCGTATTTCTTCATGAGCACCTCCATCACTTTATTGCAAAAATAGATCGTTTAGAAACTCCATAACAGTTTTAGCATTGTCATTTCGAGTAGGTATTGCCTCTACACTTAGAAACATAGTCTACTACTAGAAGTATATATATATATTTCCAAATGAATAGATAAATGGGCCCATAAAATCAATGCCCCATACATAAAAAATCTCACATACATGAATTGGGGATTGGGACATTTGATTTCGCCTAGTAATGTTGCCTATCTGTTAACATCTATCACAATATTTACAAAATTCATATGCATCACGAAAAATTGAGGGCCAATATAGCCCACATTCCAATACCTTATGAGCAGTCTGTTTAGGGCCAAAGTGAACTCCACATGCATGCGAATGACAAAAAGTAAGTATAGATGTTACCTTTATTTTTGGAACACATCATCATATAACCTGATTTGAGCAATGTTTCCACAAGTATGGGTCCCAAATATAATATCGAGCCTCTCTTTTAATTTTTTCCTTTCTAGGATGAGATAACTCAATAGGTAAAGAACCTGTAGCAAGAAAGTTTACCATATCCGCATACCATGGAAAATAATCTTGGGCCGAAAATATGCCTTCATCAGGGAACTCATCCTTTATAGAAATATCGTCATAAGTTGTTTTTACCCTACTCAAGTGATAAGCCACCAAGTTTTCGCATCCCTTTTCATCTCGAATCTCGATGTCGAATTCTTGTAGCAGTAAAATCCATCTCATGAGCCTCGGCTTCGCTTCCTTCTTCGCAATTAGATACCTAAGAGCTTCATGGTCAGAAAAAATAATCACTTTAGATCCTAATAAATAAGACTGAAATTTATCTAAAGCAAATACAATGGCTAGAAGTTCTTTTTCTATGGTAGTGTAATTGCTTTACGCAACATCTAGGGTTTTTAAAGCATAGCAAATAACATGGGGCTCTCGATCTATCTTTTGCCCCAACACAGCCCCCACACTTCGGTCACTTGCATCACACATGATTTCAATGGGATATTTCCAATTTGGTGCTTGGACTATAGGAGCAAAGACCAACTTCTGTTTCAACGTGTTAAAAGCCTCTTTGCATTTTGGGCTAAACTCAAATTTCTTATCTTTTTGTAATAACTCGCACATTGGCTCAGCTACTTTCGAGGAGTTCTTTATGAAGTGCCTGTAAAACCCTGCATGGCCAAAGAAAGAACGAATTTCCCTTACAGTCGAGGGGTATGGTAAAGAATTTATAATATCAGTCTTCGCCTTATCGACCTCAATCCCTTTAGATGAAACTATATGACTTAGAATTAAACCTTTATCTACCATAAAATGACATTTCTCATAATTCAAGACAAGATCAAATTCTATGCATCTTCTTAAAATTTTCGTGAGATTTCCAAGGCATTCATTAAAAGAGTCCCCATGCACAGTAAAATCATCCATAAAAATTTTAATAATACTTTCTACATATTCTGAGAATATACTCATCATGCATCTTTGGAAGGTGGTCAGTGCGTTGCAAAGTCCGAATGGCATCCTCCTAGATGCAAATGTGCCAAATGGGCATGTAAAAGTGGTCTTTTCTTGGTCCTCGGGTGCAACTGGGATTTGAAAAAATCCTGAATATCCATTACGACAAAAATAATGAGTTTTTCCAGCTAAACATTCAAGCATTTGATCTATAAAAGGAAGGGGAAAATGGTCTTTTCTAGTATATGAGTTCAACTTCCTGTAATTAATGTAGACACGCCACCCATTTTGCACTTGGACAGGTACCAGATAGCCCTCAGCATTTTTTTTCACTGTCATGCTCATTTTCTTGGGCACAATTTGATTCAAGTACTAAAGAGCCATAAGGAAGCCATCCCCAAAAAATGCATACTTAAGATGCTCGAGAAGTGGTTTCAACTCCAAATCTGGTGTCTACACAATAAAAGGTAAAAGTTTAGTATTCGTAGGAGGAAATAATCCATTACCAAATTCACAATTTGGATAAGAATCAAAATTATCATCAAACAATGTTTCGAGCTAATTTTCATGGAGTGACTTGGAAGTCTCTTCTACTAAGGATTTCACTATATCGACACAGTTTATGTTCAAGACTTCACTAGGCTGATTGATGGCGTCGTAAACATTAAACTTCACAATTTCTCCGTCAAACTCCATCGTGAGGGTTCCGTTTTGCACGTCAATCTTAGTATTTACGGTACTAAGGAAAGGTCACCCTAATAAGATGTCGAAAGACTAAGAGTATTATCCTCTTCCATCTTTACTACATAAAAATTTGCAAGAAAAATCAGTTCGTTGACTTTTACTAACACGTCTTCAAGGACTCCTTCAGGACGCACAATGGACCTGTCCGCCAATTGGATTATGACACCTGTTTCCTTCAAAAAACCCACGTTAAGTGATTCATATATAGAAAAAGGCATTACATTTATAGAAGCTCCTAAATCACACATAGCTTTTTTAATTCCGAAATGACCTATTTTACATGGTATTGCAAACATGCCCTTATCTTTACATTTTGTTGGCATCCTTCGTTGCAAAATTGTAGACACATTTTCACAAACGTTTACCTTTTTGTTTCCAATCAATTTTTGTTTGTTGGTGCAAAGTTCCTTAAGAAATTTGGCATGCCGTGGAATCTATTTAATGGAATCTAACAAAGGTATGTTTACCTTGACTTTTCTAAATGTTTCAAGGATCTCTTTTTCCTCCTTACATTTCTGGTCCTGTTTTTACTACAAGAAGAGAACTCACAAACATTAGTAAGTCTTTCAACTTTATCTTCTAAGGTGGAATTACTTAGCTGGTGAACCCTTCTAGTAGGTTCAGGATTGGCTCGAAATTGCTAAGTGTTTGTGTCTATTATGGATATCAAGTCCCTTGCTCATTAGGGAGTCATATTAACCAACGGTCCTCCACTGGCAGCATCTATCATATTCATCTCCATAAGTTTTAGGCCCTCATAAAAGAATTGGAGAAGAGACTATTTTGTTATCCCATGTTGTGGATAACTTGCACATAACTTTTTAAATCGCTCTCAATAGTCATAAAGAGACTCCATATCCTTTTGCCTACTCTCAACAATTTCTGTCCTTAACTTGGTGATACTCGATGTTGGGAAGAACCTATTCATAAACAAATGAGAAAGATCAACCCAAGTTCTAATAGACCCAAGAGGTAGATAAAATAACCATTCCCTAACAGAGTCTGTTAGAGAAAAAGGGAAAGCACGTAATTTAATTTGATCCTCAGTTACCCCCTGAGGTTTCATACTAAGACAAACCATATGGAACTCCTTCAGATGTTTACGTGGATTCTTTTTCGGCTAATTGTCGAATTGTTTGAGCCATAGGTTGTGGTACCAGATTTCGATTTTCGTCAACACTAGCGTTCGGCACTTCTTCCAGTGGATCAACTCCTTTGTTTTCCAGTGTTGGATTAGGGTTTTTATTTACCCTAGATTCACCTTCGTCGCCTTCTTCTACTTCTTAAGGTGGGCTATGCTTAGTTCCTACAACCTCTGACTATTTTTTTTGTAACTTTGTTTATTTTCGAATAGCTTTTGTAGTCTTTCCAATCTCTAGATTGTATGAGTACGTAAGATTTCTTGGAGCAGATCTAGTCATAAGAAAGAAAACAAGATTAGTATGTTACCTTTGATGTGTCGTCGGGAGCACCAAATATAACCTATTCTTAAAATATCAAAAATAATAGTAAAGGGAAGTAGAGTCAAATCCTCAGGGATTGAAGTGTTGCAAAAATCTTGTATGTCGAGATCCTACGCGAAATCGTGCCCAGAAAAAGTGTCGGACCTAAAGAAAATAAAAAAATAGAATTAAAAGAAATAAGAGTTGAAGTGTCGAATAATTTATATTGCATAGAAGTAAACAAAGTCAACGAAAGAAAGGTTTTATAAATATCGAGAGTTCTAGCCTCTGGTTATTTTGATTCCTCCTTGGATCAATCATAGACTTTTAGATGGTTCTTCTCGTGCCGAATAAGCCAGTTATAATGGAAGAGGATGCCTACGACCACCAGTTCAGGTTATAACTTTGATTAAAACGAACCCGTCTCTAGCCAATCGTCGCTCCAATGGGACCATCTTATACTAGATCATCTCTTCTCAATGATGAATGCCACGCCATTTTGTCTTTGGCTCGACAACCTCTGATGCAGTAAGTTAGCAAACCGAATATGCAACCTTCTCAAAGCATACAAAGCGACCGTCTTAACAAAAGATGAAAAGATTACCTTTGAAGGGATATGGACGGAAGCATCAATCCCGTAATGTAGAAAATTGATGAATACTTGGTTGAGAAGGGTTAAGCGCTGATTCTAAGCCTCATGAACTTTTTGGAGGAATGTTGATAACCTTCGACTAGATGGGTTTTTAGTTGCTCATGCTTTTTTGGGAGAAAACATAAGTTACGGAAATAGAACTTTTTATTGAAATAAAGTGAATAGGTTTTTTGGGAGATGGAGGATTTTACAATGAATTGGAAGTGAGAAATTCATATCACTCCATCCGGTATTTATAGTACGTAGAAATCCCTAGTTGAATCCAATCTAAACTGTAAAAGATAATTAGAATTAAATCTAAACATTAATTCCCTAGTTGGATCCAATTTAAACTCTAAATATGATAAAGCTTAAAAGATAAAATTATATTTAATATAAACAATATCCTAATAATAATCCTAAATATTATTTGTAAACAAAATAGAGTTTTAAATTAAAATAAAATAAAGTCTTCATGTCCAACAAAAACTCTTCTCAAGTCTTCCACACTTTCACATTTTCACTTCCAAAATCACGCTTTTTGCCCCATTTTATTCTTTGCCTTCAATTTAGTCCCTACAAGATAAAAGAACCACAAATAGCCCAAATTAGTAGGATCATACTCACAATATATATAATTAATATCCAAAAGTATGTCACTTTTAAACATTATCACTTGTCCCGAATTTCCTTGGCATTGGAACATGATGATACCCAACTATATTCTTCTGGACCAAGTGCACAAAATAAAGTGTGGTTGGCTTTGGCATTAAGTTGAATGCTCCTTCTATCCTCTTCATTCCACTCCTTGATTTTTGGCACTAAAAGCTCTCCTTGTTTTTGAGGGATGGAAGGACTATCCATGATGATGTCTTAAGAAGAAAAATCATTAGCTTGAATGAATACTATCATCTTCGTCTTCCAATAAGAGTAATTGGCTCCATTGAAATATGGAGGTTTAAAGATAGACTAAGATTCACCAAAGAAAACTGACTTGGAAATGGATGTCATCTTGTGTGGTTTGAATTGACGAAAGTTGAGCTACCTCAAGGATATTCTCTTTGTTGTTAGACTGTCTTTCAGAGATTAGCGCTGATACCAATTGTTAGCTCAGTAAATCAAACCGAAATCGCCAAGAGGGGGTTGAATTGGCTTTTAAAAATTTGTGAAAGCTAGAGAGATAAGATAAAAAAATTTGACACAAGAATATAAAGTAGTTCAGACTCAATTTCCTACTCCACTACCTTAGCTTTCCACAGCTAAGGATTTTCTCAAATTCACTAATTTGATAACTATTGAAGACAATGTTTAACCTTACAAACTCCCTTAAGGTTTCTACCCAAACCTTAAGATACAAACTCTCTCAAAGAGATACAAAGAATCAAACAAAGAAATAATCCTTACAAGATCAGAGTGTTTACAAATTATGCTCAATTATAATGAAAAACACTTGAGCAAAAGAAGGGAAATAAAGCTCACAAGGGTATGAAAGAAAAGTATGGAAATATTTTGCACAAAGGTTTGATTGATGATTTTGCTTGAATATTCTTTCTTGGTGTTGTAGGTCCTTTAAAAGCTAGTATTTATACCCTCTAATTCATTTTCAACCATTGTGGTTGTTAAGAAAATAAATAGAGTCATTGGGGATGAAAATACCAAATCATTACATTCACCTGCAATAAAAAGTATCGATAATTTTTTATATGACTATCGATACTAGTAGCATTTAATGCTTGACCAGTGACCGTTAAAGTTAGTTTCCAATGACACCAAGAAAGATTTATCGATACATGATAAAAGGTATCTATCGAAACCTTTTTTTCGAAAGTCTCGACTTTTATTTAAAAAAAGAAAAGAAAATGGAGTCGCCACTAATCCTTTTTAATTTAGTGTGATTGGATCATCTCGTAAAATATTTAAATTTATTAAAATGATGATCTTGGTCTTCGAAATAAAAAATGAGTTTGGGAGTTGGTTACGCATGAGGAATGATTGGCACCCTCATATGCCCAAAATTGGTACCTAGTTGATTATTTAATGTCTTAGTTGTTGAAAAGTCGAGAATTCGAGAAGAATTTAAAATGCGATCCTTAAACGTGTAAATGATATGATTTGATGACATTTATAGATTAAATTTTATGAAAAATCTTGTTTTATTTTGAGTAAATCGAGAAGAAAAGTCATGTCCAGTAAGTTAGGAGCACAACATCTCGAATCTTCAAAAATAAAGAACATTTATCGGTTAATTATTATCCAAATTATATATATATTTTAATTTTAAATAGGATATTCAATTACATAGGTTCGAATATAAAATCATACCCCATGAGTTGGGATACAATTTTCTCGAATCCCCTAAATAAAAAACATTGGCTCGATTTTTTTAAACTCGAATATGTATTGCGTAAAAATAAAAACAACATTTAATTTGACATACAATTAGTTTATTTGTGCATGGTACTAAAATGATCGAATGTATCTAAGCATAATACCACATGATAATGGCAAAACAAAATAAATACATGGATAATAAAATAAAATAATGATACAATCAAATAATAAATAAATAAATAATATCAACCAATAATATTATAACTATGAAAATATTAACATGATAATAAAAAATACAAAAAATAATTAATAGCAGATATAAGTAACACCATAAAATGAGGAAACAAAATAATTACTCGAGGATGAAAATAAAAAAAGGGTATAATTTAAAGAGCAATTATGTAAATGGCATAAAATAAAAGTACTGAAAATTAAAAAAATAAAAAAATAACAAAATAAAATAAATAAACAAAGGCTAAATTGAAATATAAAGGAACTCTAATGGGCGAAAATGTAAATATCAAAAAATAAATGTGTTAGAAATAAATAAATAAACAAAATAAATAAGTAAAAATAAAATAATAAAAAATAATTAAGGAAATGACTAAATCGAAACTTAAACAAAATTTAAAGTATAAATTAAAAAATGATAAAGGATTAAATTGAAATAAAATAAAAAGTACGAAGACCAAAAGGGAAAATATCCAACCTCCGAACATGTGTCCTTCCCTAAAGGGGTCAAAAGTCAAAGGACTAAAATGAAAACAAAATAAAAGTAATGGATAAATGCGAAATAAAATAAAATAAAGTAAAAGGGACGATATTGAAAGGATTTGAAAAAGCGAAAGGACCAACATAGTAAATAGATCCTCCCCTTGAAAACACGCGAATCCCAGGGGATCCGGGTTGGATCATCGGGTTGCGTCAAAATGATGTCGTTTTGGGACATTTTGAGCCACACCAAAATGACGTTATATTAGTAATACTATATAAGTAAAAAAATCCGTAAAAATTTCATTTTTTTCCATTCTTTTCTTCAAAAATAACATTTTTTTCTTTGTTTTCTCTCAAATGGCTCTCATGGTCGACCACTAGGGTCCGCCGCACCTTCACCATGGCCAACGACCATCGGTGACAGCGATCGTCGCCTCCAATGATCGAAAATCCCAAAAGGACCCCTCCTTATCCTTTCGAAACCCAGAACCCAAATCTAAGGTCAAAACACCAAAAAAAAACTAACCAAAGGTTAAAAAAATCTAAGAAACCTTTCGATTTCTTAGTGTTTTTGAAAATGAAAACACCCTCGCCCCATCTCTCCGACGAAGCTTTCCTTCCCGAAGGGAGTCCTGTCTTTCATCGGAGACAGGGACCTTCTCCGTTCATGGTGGAGTCGAATCGACAGGTAACAAAAAAACCTATATCTATTTTTTTTATTTTCGAATCAAAAAATAAAAAACAATCTTATTCCTTAAAAAAATTTTGTATTTCTCCTTGTGTGTAAAAAATTACAAAAGCTTTGGTATGGCTTTTATAGCCAAATTACAATTGTTAGTTCATTTTCTTTTGTTTTCTATTTGTCTTTTCTATTTTTGCAGGTATGGTAGATCTAGAAAGTGCCTTTACATGCGGACGTGGCGAGGGCAGCGACGATCGTGGATGTTGACGTTGGGAGGAGTTGGTGCTGATGTGGCGGCGACGGTTAGAGGCTCAAACAGTTTACGGTTTTTGGTTTATGTTTAGTTTTAGGGTCTGGGCTTAGGGTGTTAGGTATGGATTTTTGTTTTGGGCTTTTGTAATTGGTTTTTTATTTTTTTATTTGTAACATGGACTTTTATTGTATGGACTTTTTTTTTTTTTTAAAAATTGGGTTTTTATTTATTTAAGTGGGCCAGACAAATTTGGGTCCGTATAGCTGCCCTTCTTTGCTCTTTGTCGTGTAACGGGAAAGGAGCAAAGACTCTAAGGAGGACTAATTTCATCTGCTCCTAGTGAATTTTAGCTCATGGTGTTTCCTTTCTTCAAGTAAGCCAATCTTTTCATCTCATGGGTTACTGTACTCTACTGTATCCACTTCACTACAACTTTAGAAAGATAGGATTTAGTAGCACAACTTCAAGGAGATAAGATTTGCTATTATAGTTTCATTCCAACCCACTGCAAATTCAGGGGAACTGGAATTGTTGTTTTATCCACTTCACTGCAACTTCAGGAAGATAGGATTCGATATTGTAGCTTTATCCTACTCCACTGCATCTTTGGGGAGATAGGGTATGCTAATGCAGCTTTAATCCGATTCACTGCAACTTTAGTGATATAGGATTTGATGTCGTAACTTCATGTTGCTCTACTGTATCTTCAAGGAGATAAGATTTGTTTCTCTAGCTTCAATCCGACCCATTGTAACTTCAGGGGTATAGGATTTGATGTGGTAGCTTCATCTTGCTCTATTGTAACTTCAGAGAGATAAAGATTTGCTATTGTAGTTTTAATCCGATTCCTACAACTTTAAGGATATAGGATTTGATTTTGTAGCTTCATCTTGCTCCACTGCAACTTCAGGGAGATAAAAATTTGGTTCTATAGTTTAATTCTGACCCACTACAACTTCAAGGGTATATGATTTGGTTTTCTAGCTTCATCTTGCTCTACTGCAACTTCAAAGAGATAAAAATTTGCTACTATAGCTTTAATTTGATCCCTCTAACTTCAAGGATATAGGATTTGGTGTTGTAACTTCACTCCATTCCACTACAACTTCAAGGAGATTAAGATCCACTACTGTTAGTTTTACTTCATTCCACTACAACTTCAGGGATATAGGAATTATCGTTTTACTGATCTATCATGCCATTCTCTGGGAATAAGATCTGTAAAATCTATTCCATGAGCCTCTATCTAGGCCAAGTAATTAGGATGCCATGATTGAAATGAGTCAAATGGTCCTAACTAGTTGGGTATGAATGATATTGGTATGAATGCAAAATGTCATATTTCTAAATGATTTTGTTTGTTTAGTCCTTAGGTCAACATTGTTCGTCGTTTGCCCAAGTTCTATCACTGATATGTCACCATGCCTTTCTTTCATGTTTGGTGTCTTCAATATGAAATCCGAAGAGGTAGTCATAAACTGAACTATTCATTTCAGGATCCCTCCAACCCTCAGATTTGATTATTTTCAACTAGTGGTCTTGTTTCAAGTCCCTATACTATTTAGAAATTTTCCAGAGCGATATGTAAAAATCCTTTTATACCTTATATCATTGTTAGTCCACTAACCGTTATTTCAATGCAAAAATGCTTGAACATGATTGTAAAGTGGATAAAATTTAATTTTATTGAAGGCGAAGCTCGAATGAAGGAAATGAATGAAAAGATTGAAAATGGAAAACATTAGTCAAGAATTGCTAAACACAAGGTGAGCAAAAAATGAAATCAGGTGCCTCAGATATCAAAGTATGAGCTTCTCTGAGCAAACTTTATGAGGACCATTCTGAGTCTAATATGTGTCCATGAAACTTAGAGTGCTTCATCGAGGTCTAGAATGTAAAGGTCCTCCAAAGAAGGCCATTTCATGCCCATTCTTTGATCCAAATTTGAGCCGCCCTTTTGGGTTTTTGACTTAAATCTCCTTAGGCTTCGAAACACCCTTTACGAGTTTTCATCTGGACCTCCCTTTCTTTTTCAAGTTTGAGCCACCCTTTCAGGTTTTCAACTAAACTTTTTAGGTTTCGAAACGCCCTTTACGAGTTTTCATCTCGACCTTTTTTTAAAGACGAAGTACTTCTTCACTGAATTTGACTTCACAAGGTTAGATAGATCCTTGTCGTCCATCTTGATTAGAATTAGAGCTCCTCCAAAAAAGATTTTCTTTACCAAATATGACCATTTCCAATTTGGCATCCATTTTCCTTTGAAATCCTTTTGTATAGGAAGGATCTTTTTCAAAACCAGATCTCCCTCATGGAATTCTCTAGGGCGAAACTATTTTTCATAAGCCCACATCACTCGCTTTTGGTACATATGACCATGTCAGATAGCTTTCAGCCTCTTTTCCTCAATCAAGTTTAACTGATCATATCCTGATTGGATCCATTCTGTCTTATCTAACTTCACTTTTGACAAAATTTGAAGGGAAGGAATCTTAACTTCAATGGGTAAAACTGCCTCTATTCAATACCAATGAGAAAGGTGCTGCCCCGGTAGAAGTTCTGACAGATGTTCGATAAGCGTAGAGAGGAATGGTAATTTCTCATGGCAATCTTTGTAGGTTTTTGTCATTTTCCCTATGATCTTCTTGATGTTCTTATTAGCTGCTCTACTGCCCCATTCATTTTTGGATGATATGGTGATAAGTTGTGATGCTTGATCTTAAACTGACTGCAGACCTCTGCTATTGTGCTGTTGTTCAAATTCAATGCGTTGTCAGATATGAACTCTTTTGGCATTCCATACCGACATATAATTTCTTTCTTCAAGAATTTGCTAACCACCAATTTCGTAACATTAGCATAAGAACCAGCTTCTACCCACTTGGTGAAGTAATCAATGACCACGAAGATGAATCGATGCCCATTGGAAGCTTTTGGCGAAATCGGCCCGATGATGTCCATGCCCCATATAGAAAAGGCTATGGAGAAGTCATAACATGAAGAGGTGATGGAGGTAAATGAATTTTGTCCCCATAGATTTAGCATTTGTGATCTCTCTTAGCATATCTAATGCAATCTCCTTCCATAGTGGACTAATAATATCCAAATCTAATTATTTGCCTAGCCATTTGTAAAACCATTAGTATGCCCCCATGGACTTCTTCTAGGATTTTCTTGGCCTTGACAGCGTCCACACATCTTAGTTAGACCTGATCGTTTCCCCTCTTGTATAGGATTCCTCCGTCTATGTCATACTAATTGGCTAGCCTTCTTAGCATCCTTTTATCATTCTCGGTTGTTTACTCAGGTGGAACTATGAAAATGTGCAAGTGTACACAATCGTATTCAAGTAATAAAGTGAAAGTAATGTCGAGTATCGTACGCACAGGGACTGTGCTATCAAAAATATTTATAAAATATTTAATTATCTATTTAGTTAAGAACAAGATAATATTGGTGAAGGAGATTACTCTAAAGTATCTAAATTATATTAAACTAAGTTTAGCTAAGACTAAATTATATTCCTATGCACGATTTCTAAGAGTTTTAATCAATATGACATAAATGTGTAAGGTTAATTGCTTTAACTACTCAATTACATCTAACTCATGTTCATGCTTGTTACAAAATAACATTCACGATAACTCGGTACTCTACTAACTTATGAACAACATCACTTACTAAAATTCATTCATCTCTTGAACATATCTCTATGCCAATTCAACCGACTAAATCAATTCTAATAAATTCAACCGACTAAATCAATTCTAATAAGTAAATGTGTTATTATACATACATACTATATGAAAGCTAAAGAATATCTTAAACATATCTCTATGCCAATTCAACCGACTAATTAACAATCATAAGCATGTAAAGGATCAAGTGAAGTAACAATCATATCTTTATGTTGAAACAGTTTAATCACAAAAATCCTACAAGTTATGCAAGGCTATGTATTGTTTAATACCATCACAAATCTAGCCTTCAGATCCCTTAGAAGATTAGACATGCACAAATTAAATACTGTGTCCATTAATCACAATTTTAATGTGCTTAAATGATTAATTCAATAGTTATATTACAAGGGTAATGCAATAATAATTTAGGCATGATAATATTTAATTAAACAGAATATTTAGGGCCTATAACAATGTGAACATGAATTAAATATAAACAAGCAATGAAACACAATCAACCCAACACTTAAAGAATTTAAGCCATTTCAATTAAATAATTAATAGCATTCATAATAGCATTCATCATAATGACAAACAAGAATCTAAAAAATAAACAAAAAGACTATGATTAAATCCATCAATTTCTAAGAATAGTTGTCGCGTTCTTCATCATTCTTGCTCGATTCTTCTCAAATCGAGGTCTCTGATGAAAATTCAACAAAGCCTATGGAAGGCTGAAGAACCACTCTTTCTCAAGAGTGGAAATTGGAAAAGGAATGAGGAAAAACTAGGATGGAAAAGCTAGAGAATACTAGAGAGAAAGAAGAGAAGTGTGAGTGAATTGGTGTGATGAAATGAGGTGAATGGAGGTGTATTTATAGGTGGAGTTGAAGAGAGGTTGTGTGGCTATATTTAGAAAATAAATATCAGCCACACACTCTCCCATGGCCGGCCACCACATGTAACTTTGACTTGTTCAAAGTTTGCTATAAACAAGCTAGGGGTGAGAATGTGAAACAATGAAAAGAGGAGGGGTTGGAATGGAATTTTGGGAAAGTTTGAGGGTCGTTTTGCAAGGTTGAATTGGTCAAAATTTCAGCTGATTAAGGTCAGCACTTGGACGGCACATGGCTAGCCCATTTGCAGGTGGTTCGACCCTCAGTTGTATGCACATTGAGTCACTTCAGTTTCGCCTTTACAATTAATTTTTAATACAATTTAATTTGAATTAAAAATATAATTATAAATCATAATTTAGCTTCATATTGGACTAATCCTTGACTTGAAAAATATTCTCCTCAGCTCGTCATTAACTCGGTGTAAAAATTCCCCCAACAGTGTAAGCTGTCAATAGTGTCTGCCGGGTCGATTTTCACCAATTGTGCAAAACTATCGAAAAATCATTAAATTCATGCTCAATATTTATAAAAATAATTAAAAACTTCTTCTTCTTCTTTTGTTTCAAGATTCCCTTTTTGAGTTTTCATCTCGACCATTGTTTTTACCTCCTTTTTTAATAGCACGTCAAGCTTCATTCTTGGAAGTTTTTGCTGAACTAGATTGCATTCTTTCTTTATAGGGAGCCTGTGTTATGTCATTAGTACTTAACCCCGACATGTCTTGATTGGACCATGCGAAGACATCTTTGAATTCTTGAAGCAACTCTATGAGATCTTGTTTTGTTTCTGCAAAGATACATGTCCCAATTTCACCTCTTTCTTTTCATTTTCATCCCTCAAACTCACAATTTCCACTAACTCTTTGTGAGGTGATATTTGTTTCTCGTTTTACTCGACCATCCGTAGCAGATCGGGATACAAGTTACATTCTTGATCATCTTCAAAGTCCTGAGGTTCTTCTAGACACTTATCCTTCTCAAAAGGAGGCTCTGAGTTAGTAGTAGTGTCGGTCATATCACTGATATCAAGGGACTCGACATAAGAGGAAATCTAAATAATAAATGAATTTACGAATGATTAACTGTATGGTATGAGCATGACTATAAAGAATAGTAAGATGTTTGGAAAATAGGACACAAAAAAATGCATCATTTTCATTGAAATAAAATATAGTAGTCATGTGCCCTCTTACAAAAGGACCCATACTGCTCTCGGGGTTAAAACAATAGGTATATTCTGAACATTACTCTAGAAAAGTCCTAAAAACTACAGGAAGCTCCTCCACAGTTTAGTTGTTTAGAACACTCCCGAGGGTGTAGGGACGAATTCTTGATAAGTTCCCCTCTCCATTCCCTTCTTCAGATATGACATTAACGCTAAAAAGAATTTTCAACATTCCCCCCACAGTCTTGATTATCTTGTTTTCTCTCAATTTTCGTTTAGGGTTGATGATTCCCCCTAACACGAATGTTTTAGATATGTGAGAGTTTTTTATTTTTTATTTTTTAGTCCTTTTTTTTAAATTTAATGCATGTAATGAAAGAAATGCATTGATTCTTAGTTCAATTCTGTTAGAATAAATTTACTAGAAAACGAATTTCTTTACATAAGGCAGATACATATATGGTCGTGCCTTAATGCTCAAATCCTTAATCTTATTAAGGAGCCAAGCTAATTTTTGGCCCTGTTCCGGCTCTGATTAGTATTCAGGCTCAAAACATCGGCTTGAATGGCTAGAGCCTGCAAGTGTTTAGCCACAAATTCTCTCAATGGTGAGTAGTCTTCATAGAACACTCGATAATGGACCTTTTCCACTTTCCAAA
Source organism: Gossypioides kirkii (assembly GCA_005610355.1). Taxonomy (NCBI): domain Eukaryota; kingdom Viridiplantae; phylum Streptophyta; class Magnoliopsida; order Malvales; family Malvaceae; genus Gossypioides; species Gossypioides kirkii. Next base: position 16,493,970 of record CP032245.1, read on the forward strand.
AATGGCTATGAAACTAAACTAGAAAGATTTGTACACAACCAATAAACCTTCTTTTGCCCTCTCTTCGACATGCATTCAAGGATTTCATACAAGATTGCTGGTACGGGCTAACCCTTTTATCGAGTCAGTCAAACAAATTGTAACTGCATCCTCTATATGCCATAATGTCTTGGAGAAGAAGCTCCCTTAAGTTGATCAAACAAATCATCGATACGTGAGAGAGGGTATCGATTCTTAATTGTCAACTTGTTTAGCTGATGGTAATCTATACAAAGTCCCATTGATCCATCCTTCTTTTTAACAAAGAGCACTAGAGCTCCTCAAGGTGATATACTCGACCGAATGAATCCACGCCCTAATAAGTCTTGCAACTGTACCTTTAATTCTTTCAACTCTATAAGTGTCAAACGACACGGAGCTATAGATACTGAAGTTGTACCCGAGAATACTTAAATTGCAAATTCTACTTCTCGAGTAGGTGGTAATCTAGGCAATTCTTCAGGAAATACATCAGAAAATCTGCAAACTGTTTGAATGTTACACAATTCGACTTTCCCAATCCCTGAATTTATAACATCATCTAGAAAAGTTTCACACCCTCTATTCATCAACTTTTCTGCTTGAATTGCTGAAATCATTTGAGGAGATCCAATCGATCTAACCCCACTTACTTTAATGACCTTCCCATTCGATTATTGAATTGAAAACTTTTTCTTACGACAATCCAGAATCACTCCATGCTCAGTTAACCAGTCCATTCCTAAAATAACATCAAAGTCACCAAAAGGCATAATTAACAAATCTACTAGGAACATTGAGTTTTGAATTTCTAAAAGACAATGCTTGTAGACCTAATCGAGTAACACTATTTGGCCCAAAGGACTTGATACTGACATAGCTATTTTAGACATTTCAGAATTCATACATCCCGACTAAACCATATTAGAGTTAACATATGAATGAGAGGAACCAGGATCTATCAAGGTATACACAGGTGTAGAGAATAATAGAAAAATACATGCTACTACATCAGTAGCATCTCCCTCATCTCTCGTTTTAACAACATAGGCATGAGTTGGTGCCCTAACTTTAGAATGACAAGCAACTGTTTCATTCCCTTTTGTAGATCCTCCCCTCGCAACTGATCCACCTCTACTTGGTCCCACACCTCGAATAGTTGGAGTGGTTCTCTGAATGACATCTGGTATATCACCCTCATTCTTCGGGCATTCCTGAGCAAAATGATCAAGTGATCCACATCTAAAGCATCCCTTAATTAATTTATAACACTTTTCGCAATGTTGTCTACCATATTACTCACAACTCGGCATCCTAGAGGTCTTATTCGACGCTCTAACACTTCCAACTCAAACCGTGGTTGATTATCCCGCATTTTATTTACTGTAGTAGATCTTGCAACTAACTTTCCATAATCTCATGATTCTTTATTCCTTTTTGACGCGGTAAAAGAACTATGATTTCCAAATCGTTTCCTCGTAAAATCAAAGGGCTCAAATTTCTTACTTAAATCTAAAGATTGTTCCACCATTTTTTGTCGTTCAAACAAATCTGTAAATTCTTTAATTCTCAAAGCCACTAGTTGAGTCCTAATTTCGTCATGCATACCAAGAAGAAATCGTTTGCATCTTTTCTCCTCTGAAGGAATCAATTCCTTAGCATACTTACTAAGCCATGAATACTCTCGTTCATAGTCTACCACAAATAATTCTCATTGCTTCAGCATGAGGAATTTTTGTTTTCTATCCTCTAAATAAAGTTCCCTAACGTACTTCTTCTAAAATTTCGTTTGAAAGAATCCCCAATCAACTCTTTCTTTAGAGATGTGTCGTGTAACTATCTGCCACCATGTATAGGCTTCACCTTGTAATAACGATACTGCACAAATGACAGTTTCTCGAGGAGTGCATTCAAGTTGTTGTAAAATTCTTGTTATGGATTCCAACCATACTTCAACCGTTGACGGATCCACAACCTTTAATCGCGCAAATTCAATAGCACCATATCTTCTTAGCTCCTTAATAAGAGCTCTTTTGGCCACATTTGTTTGTTCCACCGAAGGAGCCACTCTAACTACCCGTTGAAGGGCTTCAACAATTGTACAAAATATGTTTGTATCAGTTTGCCTTTCATTAGGGCCTCTATTATCACTTGCTCGTTGTGCACCATCTGACTGCACACTAGAAGTGATTAATTCAATTATATCCAACTCTTCCGTAGATTTATCATTTAGATTTCCCTAATTCACAATGTTATTGGATTCATTTAACATCCTTTAACCATAAAAAAAACAACTCACATCAGCATTGTCATAACGTTGCCTACATAAGAGTACGAGGGCCTAGTAAGCAAAGCTAGACACAAATGACCTAAATTAATGTAGAGTCGCCACTAACCAATTTGGGCTAGGTTGGTTAGCCACCTCAAAATGCGATGAAAAGTAAATGAGCCTCCACACCTAGGCCTCTAAATATGATGAAAAGTAAATGGGCCTCCACACCTGAGCCTGTAAATGCAATGAAAAGTAAATAGGCCTCCACACCTGGGCCTATAAATGCAATGAAAAGTAAATGGGCCTCCACACCTCGGCCTCTAAATGTAATGAAAAGTAAATGGGTCTCCACACCTCGGCCTCTAAATACAATGAAAAGTAAATGGGCCTCCACACCTGGGCCTCTAAATGCAGTGAAAAGTAAATGGACCTGATGGCATTAGAAATGACCATTAAAATCTCTTTAATTATTGTATACTTTGTCTCCTTTGTATTACATTTAGCATTAATTTTCAACATTTTATACTTAGTATTTACATTTTCTAAATCAGTGTTGTATGGTCTTACTATCTTTCATTTTATCTCATTTGTGCTACTAATGTCGCTGCATTCAGCATTAGTTTTACGTCTAAAGTTGTCAGCACAGGAATCAACCTTAGAAGATCGGAGCAGGAAAGCATTCAGAGTTGTCACCACAAGTTTGGTGTAGAATTGCAGCCAAATATGTCACCACATGAATATTTATACATTACACCAGGGGCTTTATGCTGCTAACATATCCAGAAGCACCAGCGCAGGAGAATGTCAAAGTTGTCGCAGCAAATAAAAATCTTAATTTGTGTCCAGCAATGTCACAACAACTTGCTACTACCTAATGCACAAACTAGATCTGCGTGAGTGTACAGCTGCAAAAGAGAGTTGGATCTGAGAAGGGGAAGAAATTTGTACATTCTAATGATTATATATAGAGGGGGAGAGAGATAAGATCATAATCAAGCTCGTGATGAAATTAATTCTACATTTTTTGATTCTCTTTTAAAGTGAGCTGCCATTGAAGCTTAACTTCCCAGGAGGGTGATCTGACGCGACGAGGAGGCAACTACTTCTGATAAGGAGTGCCTAAGTATGCGCAAGAGGAGCAATTACGAAAGGATTCTAGTAAACTAGGAATAGCATGCTTCAATTTCTTCTTTAATTCCTCTTGAATGTTGATGAATTCTGTTGACTTTAATTGTGTACGGAAATACCTATTAATGTTAGATCTATTTTTGATTTCTACTAAATTCTTCTCATCTGTTTATCTTTGGATTTAACTGTTTTAACCACGAAAATGCAATTGCAGTCACAGTTACTGGAAGGTGCGGTTACAAAGTTAGATTAACAAGCAAGACAACGGAAGTTGCTTGAGGCATGAAGGAATTTTGGCCACTTGTTCTCAAGTGCAAAGCATTACCAGCATTGGAAGGTGTGGTAATTGTGAGTGCTTGGGTCTTTGCTAAACAGAGCAGTTGATAGCAGTGAAATTTCATTAGAACTTAATTGCGGCGATAATTCATCTACCAGTTACCTTGTAATCACATTTGGTGTCTACCAATTTGCCAAGTCAGGGATCCCCCATTTCTTTACACTTGATCTTCTTCTTTTAATTTTCTAAATTTACATTCATAAAACATATTCAATTATTCAATTTATTTTTATATTAGATTGCCTTGACATTTTATGTCACAGTTTATAGTATTTGCGTTGACAGATTTAATTCTAATCTTTGTGCAGTTTTGACTTAATTGCATTGACATCATTTCTAATAATGTTCCTTATTTTAATTCCATTTGCTTCGAAAATTTTAAGCAACAACAATACCATCCTCGTGGGATCGATTCTGACAGGCTTACATCTGTCTATTATACTTGCATCTATAGTGTTCGCTTGCACATAATTGATGTGACATTCATAAAGCGATCAAGTTTTGGTGTCGTTGTCAGGGATGCGTTTGTTTGATGTTTGTTTTTGTAGTTCCAATTATTCTTCCATTTCTAACTTTTATTTGTTACTAATCTATTTTATTTCTTTTGTTGATTCTTTTAAATTCTTTTTAGGTGTTTTATGTCCACAAGGAGAAATCCTATCAACATTGTCAGTTTCGATCCAAAAAATGAAAGAACTATTCGGAGGAAGAGACAAGAGCAAAGAAATATGGCTGGAAATAATAACGATGTTCCACAGTTGCCACCACAAAACCTTGTTCCTCCAGTGCAGCCACAACACGTCAACAATAGACCGCTGCCATAAGAAGAGCAAATCCAAAACAGGACAATTAGAGATTCTGTTGTTCCTATGCTTAATGATCTGCAACCAGGGGTTGTTAGACCAGCAATACAAGCTGGGAATTTTGAATTGAAACCGATTATGTTTCAGATGTTAAACTCAAATGGGCAATATGTTGGTTTGCCTCATGAAGATGTGAGGGAGCATCTCAAATCCTTTCTGTTAATATGTGCTTCTTTCAGTCAACATGGTGTTCCTGATGACACCCTGAAGATGTAGTTGTTCCCTTATTCTTTGCAAGGAAGGGCACGTACATGGTTTCTTAGCTTACTGGCTAGATCTATTACTTTATGGAATGCGCTAGCAACTCAGTTCATTCTGAGACTCAATCCACTCACAATGAATGCTAGACTGTGGAATGATATCACGGCGTACCATCAATTGGATGATGAAAACCTGTACACTACATGGGAGCGTTACTAAACTCTTCTTAGACATTGTCCCATGCAAGGAATCTAATAGGAGACGCAGATTGAAATCTTCTACAATGGATTAAATGCGTAGACAAGAAATTTTGTCGACACATCTGCAAATGGTCCCTTGTTGGATTGCACTTACGATGAAGTAGTGAGAATCTTAGAGAGAATTGCTCAAAATGATTATCAGTACCCGATTTCTCGTTCTACTCAAGTAAAAGTAAATCCTGAAGTTATTGAGTTCGATGCCATTTTAGCCCTAAGTGCACAAGTATCCTCACTGGCGAACATGATCAAGAACATGAAGGGGACAAGTGAGGTTGCCCCTATTCAAGTAGCCTAGCAAATGGATGTCTCAACATTTTGTTATGAAATTTGCAGCGACAACCATAACTATGTGGATTGTCCTCAGCATGCTGAGAATGCATTCTATGTTAATAGCATCAGAGGAAATTCATATGGTAACTCGTATAATAGTTCAACTAGGACCTAACAACCTTGGGGGAATCAGAATACAACCACATTTAGATATGGAAATTCCTCAAATCAAGGGAACTTTCTATAAGGGAGTTACAACCATCAACAGCAAAATTACAATCATAATCCTCAGGTACATTCACATCCTGGTTAGATACAGTCACAGAATCAGATGCAATCACATGCTCGTATGCAGCCACAACAGACTGCGATACCAAATAAGCAAGGATAGGATCAACAACAGCAACAGCAGTACTCTCAACCAAGATCAGATCCATTAGTTGCTCTTGAAGCTTTGATGCGTAAGCATATTACCAGAACTGAAGCTATCGTCCAAGGAAATTCTTCTTCCATCCGCGCGTTGGAAGCACAACTAGGACAACTGGCTTCTAATATGAGTACAAGACCACCAGGTGCTTTGCCCAGTGACACGAAAAATCCAAATCAAAAGGGAAAGGAGCATTACAAGGCTATTACTTTGCGAAGTGGAAAGCAGATTGTCGAACAAAGCAGTAACTCGAATGCAACACCTGTCGACACAAATGTAACAAAGCAATAGGTAGAAGTTGCATTTGAAAAAGAAGCAGTTGAAATAAGTGAGGAAGAACCACCAGTAATCACGCTTATGCCTACCATTCGACCTTCGAAGTTATCAACGCAACTGCCAATGTCAACACAATCAGGTGTATCACAACAGCCCACTGTTAATATACCTTTGCCATTTCCACAGCGATTCAAGGAGAAAGAACATGACAGAGACTATCAAAAGTTTGTATCTACTTTGAAATAGTTACATATTAATATACCTCTTGTTGATGCTCTTGTGAAGATTCCCAACTATGGGAAATTTATAAAGGAGCTCTTATCAAAGAAGAATAAGTTATCTGATATCGAGACAATTGCACTCACAGAATGGTGTAGCGCTGTACTGACAAATAAACTACCTCTTAAAATGAAAGATCCTGGAAGTTTCATAATTCCATGCTCCATTGGAAACAATTATTTAAGAAAGGACAGATTAAAGATGTTCTTGATCAAGTCAATAAGTTTATGTTTCTAGCGGATTTCATCATACTTGATTGTGAAGCTGATAAGGAGGTGCCCATTATTCCGCCCATTTCTTGCAATGAGACGCACACTTATAGATGTTTTCAAGGGCGAGTTGATCAAGCAACATAATGATGAACTCATTACCTTCAATGTTTTCGAAAGTAACTCCTTCTAGGAGTAAGGAACAATGTCACCACATTGATGTTCTGGACGAGTTAATTACGAAAGAATTTCATGAACGTAGTTCAGCAGTGATAGAAGAATATATAGTGACATTTGGAGACAATTTACTACCAGAATAAGACCACAAGGTTGAGGCTAATATTTGTTAGCTCAGACATAGTTGGCAAATGGAATCTTTAGATTTAACCAATAAGACGATCCCTGTTTTCAAGCCATCAAATGAAGAAGCTCTGACGCTGGAGTTGAAACCATTGCCAACGCATCTAAAATTTGTTTTCCTTGGTGACAATGATACATTGCTAGTAATTGTCAGTGCAACTCTCGACGCAAGCCAAGAAGAGAAGCTAATTGGAATATTGAAGAAGCATAAGAGAGTCATCGCTTAGAGTATTACAGATATCAGAGGCATTAGACCCTCTTTCTGCATGCATAAAATTAGGCTGGAAGATAAGGGAAAATAGTCAATTAAACAACAACGTCGATTAAATGAAAAATGCAGGAAGTCATGAAGAAATAAATCATCAAATGGCTGGACGCAAACATAATCTATTCAATCTCAGACAATACATGGTTGAGCCCGGTCCAATGTGTGCCAAAGAAGAGTGGCATCACGGTGGTAAGCAATGATAAAAATGAACTAATCCCTACTTGCATTATTTTAAAAGAAAAGAAAAATAAAAACCACTATTTTACACAAAATCGAGTGGGCTTCCAACGGGCCCAAGAAAGAACAAATGGACCTCCAACTAGGCTCGAACAAAATTGGGTTTCTACAAGCATCCAAATCCCGACTCAATAATGACACAACTTTGGCATGTACCTCTAGACTCATTTACAAGCTCGATTTAGTCCGAGAATCAGCTAAACCCAGAGGCTTTGATACCACTAATTGTAACACCTTAAACTCGTAACTGTCACTGATTTAAGGTCCCGGAGTATTACCAAACATTTTGCCATTATCACTTAACTTTTATCAATTAATGAATTCCCTTTAAGCCGTGCACATACTCATATAAGTCATACAAATAAACATGTGTATTAACACAATTTAAATCATACATGTCATATGCAAGCATTACAATCAATTAGGAATCAATTTCGAACAACTCAAAACTTTCAGAAGAAACATGAAATCTTTCTCAAAACATGGGGAAAAGGTCGTGTGTCTCAAACACACGCTCGTGTATCCACATACACACGTCCGTTCCCTTGGTCGTCTACTAGGCTGTGTTCCTACTCGAAAAACATTCACACGGCCATGTCACAAATCGTGTGACAAGCCGTGTACCTATTTTGTCTTGCATCACACGCTCATGTGCTAGACCGTGTTCCTATACGAAATTCGGCCACACGACTGTATACCAGCCCGTGTGTTTACCCGTGTAAACTATACTGCACCTTAATATGGCACACGGCCGTGTGATAGCACGTGTCACAGGTAGTGTGTACCTAAATTGCTTCCTAAGCAATATATTTTTTTAACCAAAATTGATCCATAAGTCACCCTAACAAAGAGGCAAATTTTCTAAGACTCATAGAACATTTCAAGCATCAAACAAGTTCAATTCACATCATTAAAACGTAACCAAAAAGTCATATTTCAAGGTACATTTCTATTACATCATTTAAAGGGATAAACTACCTAGACTACCTCCTATATACCAACATAACTCAACTTGTTCCAACCTAAACAAAATAAGGGACACAACAATGGTGCATATTTCATCATCACTAACCACATTGACATTCTTTTTATTTCAAATTCTACTTAAAATAACAATTTTAAACATACCGAACAACGAACTCAATCATTCATATAAGATTTGTCATGCAAAAACATACATATCTCATATCATTTTGATATATTTTAAATATTTACATTGCATCAAGATTAACTAGTTTCTCATATCATTCACAATATTCAAACCAACAATCATTTAAGTAGTATTCACAACTAAATATCACCTAAAGACTTCTAGACTTCTAATTTGTCCTAGGTACATGCCAAAATATCAAAAGAAGACTTCACCGACTTAGAGTACGGGATTTTCGCAAGATGTTGAGTCCAAACCTACTAAATACCTAACCTAAAATCAGGAGAAGATACTTTACATTAGGAAAGTTCCCATTTCTATAATAATCATATGTCAAAGTACCAAAGAAATGAATTTATTCCTCAACATTCATAATGCAATTCAACCCAAAACACTTCTTTTCAATTTAGCTATCATTGTATTTATGTATGAATTCATAGGTACTTCTTACTCAATAGTACTCATTCATCATCTTTCCTTAATAATCCATACCTTCTTACCAAAAGGGTTCATCGAGTCTTATTATACATTTTCCATCAATTCATGACACCCATTACCTAGCGGATATACCGCAACAAGTGAACCCAACTCTAGTAGGATTAACCAACAGTTTTGCGCCCAGCGCTAGTCGGATAAATCGACGATCCTAGCACCCAGTGCCTAGCGGATAAATCGCAAAAGTGAGCCCAGCTCTAGTTGGATTAACTAACAAATATCCGTCATATCCTGGCACCCAGTGCCTAGCGGATAAACCGTAATTTTGTGCCCAACACTAGTCAGTTAAACTGATAAATTAATTAAATATTCATTTTCACCATCTCCTCATTTCTTAATTTATATGAACATTCAAAATACATTTATATATACAATTATTTCCATGCATCAAGAATTAAAATAACAATTAAATGAATTTAACCTTTAATCTATAATTAAATAAAATAATAAGTTCAGGAGTACGAACTTACCGAATTATAAAAGCTGTCTAAATTCAGGATTAGCGACTCAACGACTTTCTCTTTTCCACGATTTATATTTGTTCTATTTGCTTCTTGATCTGATTATAACAATTGGTTCAATTAACTATCTCATTTGATAATAATTTCCACCCTTCACAATTAACTTTTACTCAATTTAATGCATACATAAAAACATGAGTTCATCCCCTTTTCTATGTTAACCGTACGTTCCATGACTCAACTACAGCCCACTTTCAACCTATTTCATTATCAATCCATAACAATTTCTATTTTCACAAACAAATCCTCATGCTCCATAATCCATACATTTAGTTAACAAATCAACTTTATCTAATACCCAAAGGTAAATATCATAGAAAAACATTATAAAACCTTCAACCATAATCATGGTAATTACCTACACCTTGAATGGTTTTGTAAATAAACTCAAAATATATTTAGATTAAACCAAAACAATAATAAAAACATAATTTCCATAAAAAATGAAGGTCAAAACACCTACCATGTAAGGTATAAACAATAGCTAAATGCAAGAGCTCCAAAAATGTCTTTTCTTTTCTTTTTTTTCTTTCAAATTTCGGTGGTGAGAGTGTTTAAGAGAGATGATTTCCTTTTTTTCTTTCTTTTTGTTTTTCCATCATTTCATTTAATTAGCATTTTACTATCTTAGCCTTAATGGTTAACTAAAATTTCATAGCATCCCACCACTCAAACATCCACTAACCTTATTTTGGTTAATTTGCTCCTTTCACACCTTGACCCCTAAATCTTTAAATTCATTAAAATAATTTGACATGTTATACAAATTTTAATAATCAATGCAATTAAATCCTTATTATCCATTTAGCATTTTAGTCATCTAAAATTTCTTAACCATAAATAATCTTACTTTCTGTAGTTAATTAAACATAATTAACTAATAATTCACTAACTCTCATTAAAATTTAGATACTCTAAGCTTCATTTCTGATATAACTAATTACGGGTCATTACAATTCTACCCCCTTTAAAAGTTTTCTTCCCCCAAAAATCTTACCAAAGAAGAGGTGAGGATACTAAGATTTCATTGATTCCTTAAGCTTCCACGTCACTTCCTCGAGGTTATGACTATGCTAGAGAACCTCCACTAAAGGAACTCATTTGTTACATATTTCTTTTACCTCATGAGCCAGAATCTCAACCGGTTCTTCTTCGTATGATTGATGGTATTACAAATGACATAGATTTTCTTTCCAATTTAGTGTTTAAATTGTTCCTTTTATACTTCATTTAGCATGCATCATTAGCAATTTATACTTAATTTTCATGTTTTCCAACTCATTGATAGTTAGTTTAAATTCTTGTTATTTTTATCTATTTTTGTACTAATGTCGATGCAAGCAGCCGAAATATTGTGTTTTAATATTGTCAGCGCAGGAACTCAGCATAGAAGCCTAATGCTGAACAATTGTAGCCACAAAATCAGCTGAATATTGCGATAAAGAGATGTCACCGCATTGAAACTGAACCTCAAATGAGAAGAATCAAGTTGAATTCACAGATGGAAGCACCAATGCAGGAATTTCACAGATGTAGCTGCGATAACAAATTTAGAATGCGTCCAGCAATATAGCAACAATCTGCAGATCTGAGAACAACATACTAGAATTGCGTGAGTGCACAACTGTATTTTAACTAATTTTGACAGCTGCAAAATCCAGATCTAGATCTGAGAGAGAAAGCTGAATCCTACAACATTTTAGAGGCTATAAATAGATGAACAAAGAAGAAAAGAAAATCATCAAGAGCAAGGGGATTAAATTCTGAAAATTTTGTGTGAATTAAAGGTTTGAGCTGGAAATCGGTAAGCTCATAAAGCAAGTCCACAACTGCTTCTAACCAGAAGTGCTTGATGTTGCACAAGAGAAACAATTAGGGAGTAGGCCTAGTAGTCTAGAGATAGTAAGCTTCGTTGTACTCTTTAATTCTTCTTAAATGATGATGGATTTTGATGATATTAAATGAATACGAAAGTGTCTTTTAATGTTATATCATTTTGATTCTTATTCTACACTATTAGTCTATTTATTCTTGGATCTAACTACTTTAAGCACGAGAGTGAAATTGTAGGATGCCGACATTGAGAGATGCGGTGACAGGTTAGGTTAACAAGTGGGATAGGCGAGAGCTGCTCGGGACTGGGTAAAAAATGAGTTACTCGTTCTCAAGTACACATCGTTATTCACACCAAGAGGTGGAGTAATTGTGGGTACTTGAGTCGGGATTAAGTAAGGAGCTGTTGTTGGTAAGAAATCAAAGGGACTTCATTGCAGCGACAATCCATCAATATTACACCTTGTCGAAGCATCCAGCGTTGCAACTTAGCATAATCAGTGAACCATTTCTACCCTTTACACTTGGTCACATTTATATTTCATGCATTTTAATATTCAGTATTCAACACTCAACACAATTGGATTTATTTTCAGTATGCTGACATTAACCTCTGAAATTTACTTCTGATTGTATTGACATTACTAATCATTTCAGTGTGAAGATCTGACATAATGCACTGACATCAGTACTCACATTACACTTAATTTCAGTATCGGTTGCTTTAACATTTAGACATCAAGAACCCATTCCTCGTGGGATCGATATCTAATAGAATTGTCGATATCGACTATACTTGCATCGACATGTGTACGCTTGCACAATTGTTGTGTCGTAAAAACACCGATCAAGTTTTGGTGCCATTGCCGGGGAATGGCGTTTGTTTAATATCTACTTTTGTAGTAGCAATTAATTTTACTTACTTAATTTTTAATTTTTACTAATCTGTTATTATTTTTCTAATTGTTTTCTTTTTCAGATTTTTAATTGTTGCATGTCCAAGCTTTGATCCGGAGCTTGAGAGAACACTTAGGATGAGAAGGCAAGAACAAACGAAAATGGCTGGTAACAACAACAACAATAATTTACCACCAAGGCTGCCACAAAATGACATTCCTCCAGTGTTGCCACAAGATTTACCACCACCACGTCCACAAGAAGAGCAAATACAGAATAGGACAATAAGAGATTTTGTTGTGCCTATACTCGATGATCTACAACCAAGGGTTGTGAGACTAGTAATTCAGACTGGTAACTTTGAACTGAAACCAGTGATGTTTCAGATGCTCAATTCTAATGGGCAGTATTCAGGTTTTCCGTATGAGGACGCACGAGAACATTTGAAATCATTTTTACTTATTTGTGCATCCTTTAGTCAACACAGTGTCCCTGATGATGCCTTGAAGATGCAATTATTTCCTTACTCATTGCAGGGAAAAGCACGAACATGGTTCTTAGGATTACCGGCTAGATCTATCACATCTTGGAATGCTTTAGCAATACAGTTTGTTTTAAGATTTAATCCACCGACAATGATCACAAGGTTGCGGAATGACATCACTGTATATCATCAACTTGATGTTGAGAATTTACACACAACGTGGGAGCACTACAAAGCATTGCTTCGACGATGCCCAATGAATGGAATTCAACAAGAGACCCATATTGAGATTTTTTATAATAGTTTAAATGGTCAGACAGGAAATCTTGTCAATGAATCAGCAAATGGTTCGTTGTTGGATTGTACATACAATGAAGCTATTCGAATTTTGGAGAGGATTGCTTAGAACGACTACCAATATCCAATCTCTCGATTTGCACAGGTGAAAACTAACCCTGGAGTTCTTGAATTAGATGCTATTTTTGCATTGTCAGCGCAGGTATCTTCACTGGCCAATATCATAAAGAATATGAAAGGAACAAGTAGCGTTGCTCCTATACAAGTAGCCTAACAATTGGATGCACCGATATTTTCATGTGAAATTTGCTGCGACAACCACAACTATGAAGATTGCCCACAACATGCAAAAAATGAATACTATGTTAACAACATCCGAGGGGGTTCATTTGGTAACTCTTACAATAATCGCTCACAACAACCTTGGGGAAATCAAAATATGTCCACATATAGATATGGAAATTCTTCAAACCAAGGAAGTTATAGGCAAGGAGGTTACAACAACAACCAATCGCAAAACTACCATCAAAATTCACAAGTAAATCCCCGTACTAAACCAATGCAGCCACATAGTCAAATGCAACCACAATCGTGATTGTAGCCACAACCGTCTGTAATACCACAAATGCAAGGACAACATCATCACATCAATAGCAGCAATTTACTTAACCTAAGGTAGATCCTATGGCTACTCTTGAAGCGATGATGCGCGAGCATATCATACAAATCGCAATAATAGTGCAAGGTAATTCTTCTTCTATACGAGCATTGAAAGCTCAACTTGGACAGTTGGACTCTAATCTCAGCACTAGATCACCGGTACTCTACCTATTGATACTGAAAATCCAACGCAAAAGGGGAAGGAGCATTGCAAGGCAATCACACTAAGAAGTGGGAAACAGATGGTAGGATTAAGCAATTCTGATCAAGATGATGTCGAAGCATCCACTTCACAGCAACAAGAAGAGGTTATAACTGAAGGAAGTCAAGCACAAAATAATGCTGAAGAACCAACTGTAGTACCATCTCTGCCTACAGACTGTCCAGATAAGTTGTCGACACAACCATCACTGTCGAAGCAATAGAGTTATCCACAACCACTTACTACGACCATACCTTTTCCATTTCCACAACGTTTCAAAGAAAAAGTCCATGACAAGGATTATCAAAAGTTTATTTCTACTTTGAAATAATTGCATATTAATATACCTCTAATAGATGCTCTTATACAGATACCCAGTTATGGGAAATACATGAAGAAGCTTTTATCAAAGAAAAAGAAGTTATCCGATATCGAGATGATTGTGCTCATAAAGGGATGCAACTCTGTAATCACAAACAAGTTACCAACCAAGATGAAAGATCTTGGTAGCTTCACAATCCCATGCTCTATCAGAAATCATTTCTTAGGTAAAGCTTTGTGTGATTTAGGAGCTAGTATTAACTTAATGTCTCTATCTACTTTTAAGAAGTTAGGAATCGGGACGATGAAGCCTACTGTGGTGACATTACAACTGGCAAACAATCTCTAGCACAACCAGAAGGACAGATCAAAGATGTTCTTGTTCAAGTCGATAAGCTGGTGTTTCCTACTGATTTTATCATCCTAGTTTACGAAGCAGAGAAGGAGGTACCCATTATTTTGGGAAGACCATTTCTAGCAACAAGACGAACACTTATTGATGTGTTCAAAGGAGAACTAGTATGCGTCATAATCATGACCATGTAACTTTCAGTGTGTTTGGAGTATTACCATTCGAACCCAAAGAAGAAGTCACCAAATTGACGTGTTGAATGAGGTTATTTTGGAAGAATTTCATGCAAGGAGTTTAACATTGTCTGAGGATGATGCGATGACATCTATCGATGATATCCTAGCTTATTGCCAAGACAAAGAGGAGGTAAATAATAGTGAGATGCGTAGAAATTGGCAAATGGAATCTTTAGATTTGTCCAACAGGACAATCCCAGTATTTAAACCGTCTATTGAGCAAGCTCCTACCTTGGATTTAAACAATTGCTAACACCTTTGAAATATGTTTTCCTTGGTGACAATGAAACATTGCCTGTCATTGTCAACGCATCCCTCAACATAACATAAGAAGAGAAGCTCATCGCAATCTTGAAAGATCACAAGAAAGCCATAGCCTGGAGTATCATAGACATAAGAGGCATCAATCTTTCTTTCTGCATGCATAAGATACGGTTAGAAGATGAAGGGAAGCAATCCATTGAACAACAACGATGGCTCAATGAGAAAATGAAATAAGTGGTAGAAAAAGAAATTATCAAATGGTTGGATGCGAGCATTTTATACCCTATTTCTGATAGTAACTGTGTAAGCCCCATCCAATGTGTGCCTAAAAAGAGTGGTTTCACAGTTGTGACTAATGATAAGAATGAGTTAATTCCTACTCGCATTGCAACTGGATGACGAGTGTGCATGGATTACCGACGACTTAATGCGGCCACAAAGGACCATTTTCCATTTCCTTTCATCGATCAAATGTTGGATACGCTAGCTGGTAAAGCCTACTATTGCTTCCTAGATGGTTATTCTGGATACAATCAAATAGCTATTACGCCAAAAGATCAAGCAAAGACTACATTCACGTGTCCTTTTGGAACCTTTACCTTCCGACGGATGTCATTTGGGTTTTGTAATACGCTAGCAACATTCCAGAGATGTATGATGGCGATATTCTCAGATATAATTGAGGACTCACTCGAGGTATCCATGGATGATTTTTTATTTATGGACAGATTTTCGACCAATGCGCCGATAATTTGGCAAGAGTTTTGAAAAGATGTGAGGAAACAAATCTGGTTCTGAATTGGGAAAATGTCATTTTATGGCAACTAAAGGAATTGTTCTTGGTTATCGCATTTCTTGTCAAGGCATTGAGGTCGATAAAGCAAAGGTCAAAATCATCAAAAAATTACCACCACCTACTACTGTCAAAGCAATAAGAAGCTTTCTTGGACATGCTGGTTTTTATAGACGATTTATCAAAGATTTTTCCAAGATAGCTAAAGCCTTATGCTCATTGTTAGAGCAGAATTAAAAATTTGTATTCGACGATGCTTGTTTGAGTGAATTCACATCAATAAAGAAGCAGCTGGTACAAGCTTCGATTGTCGTAACACCAGACTAGACGCAACCATTCGAACTAATGTGCGATGCTAGTGACTTTGCTATTAGAGCTGTCTTCAGCCAAAGAAAAAAATAAGGTATTTCATTCTATTTATTATTCTAGCAAAACACTAACTGAAACGCAAGTTAATTACACCACAACTGAAAAAGAATTGCTAGCAGTGGTCTTCGCCTTTGACAAGTTTCGTTCTTACCTTGTCGGTACAAAGACTACAGTTTACACGGATCACTCAGCATTGAGATACCTTTTTAACAAAAAAAGATGCCAAACCTAGACTCATTAGATGGATCCTACTCCTTCAAGAATTTGATGTTGAAATCAGAGATTGGAAGGGATTCGAGAATCAAGTAGCTGACTATTTATCTCGGCTAGAAAGTGGGAGTGAAATTAGACAAAAGACCCAAATTGTATAAGCATTTCCTGACGAGCAATTATTCATTATCGACACATCTCCATGATATGCCGATGTAGTCAACATCTTGTATGTAAGAAGCTACCTTTGAGTGCGACTGGTCACAAAAAGATCAGGTTCATATGCGATGCTGCCAAATATCATTGGAACGAGCCATACCCATTTAAAGTATGCGCCGAAAATATAATTCGCCGCTGTGTACCTGAAGAAGAAATGATATCAATCCTGAGACATTACCACGATGCCCCGTATGGAAGACATTTCGGTAGAACAAAGACTGTTGTAAAGGTCCTACAATCAGGATTCTATTGGCCCAATTTGTTTCGAGACACTCATAATTTCACGTAACAATGTGATCGTTGTCAACACATTGGTTCTATATCTCGATGCAACGAGATGCTCCAACAACCTATCATGGAGGTAGAGCTTTTTAATGTTTGGGGTATAGACTTCATGAGACCATTTTCAAACTCTTTTGGAAATGTATATATCTTAGTGACTGTTGATTACGTATCCAAGTGGATTGAAGCTATTGCAGTGCCAAAAGACGAAGCTCGAACAGTACTGAAGTTCTTCCATACATACATCCTCACAAGGTTTGGAACCCCAAGAGCGTTGATAAGCGACCAAGGGACTCATTTCTACAATAACCAAGTGGCAACTGCATTGAAACGATATGGTGTGAAGCATCGTATGGTCACCGCGTATCACCCACAAACTAATGGTCAAGCCGAAGTATCCAATCGTCAAATTAAAAGTATGCTTGAAAAGGTGGTTAATCCATTTAGGAAGGATTGGTCAGTATGGCTACATGATGCATTGTGGGCGCTTCGCACCGCTTAGAAAACCCCATTGGGAATGTCTCCATATCAACTAGTGTTTGGAAAATCTTGTCACCTACCTGTCGAACTTGAACACAAAGCCATGTGGTCGATTAAGCAGGTAAATTTGGATTATGATCCTGCTGGGAAGAAAAGATTATTGGACATCACGGAATTAGAAGAGATCCAACACCATGCTTATGAGAATGTTGCGATATACAAGGAAAAGACAAAGCGATGGCATGACAACCTCATATTGCGACGACAATTTCATCCTGGTCAGTTGGTACTTTTATTTAATTCATGTTTGAAATTACATCCAAGAAAATTACGATCAAGGTGGTCAGGACCATTCAAAGTTGTCGAAGCATTTCCAAGCGGTGCGGTGACAATCGAAAACTTAAAGGATGGGCAACAGTTCAAAGTGAATGGCCAACATCTTAAACACTATGTGAGCCTAGATGTTCGAGAACCAGATGAAACTGTTGATCTGGTGACACTTAAATAATGTTGATGCATTCATTTATTTTCTTTTATTTGCTTCACTTTTCGTTGTGTTGTTTCAGATTCTTAGCAGAAAAAAAATCATCTTTTTGTCGATGCATTGAAGCACTGATTGTCGATGCATTCGGAGATGAGTTAGGGTTACTTTTTCAGCAAGAATCGCGCCAATCGATTTTCTCTCATCCTAACCGTTAGATCAAAACAAAAAGGGTACGATCTGCAGCCTAGTAATTAATGGCTGTAGACACAATGATTTCCCATATTTTTTCAATCATTACATTTAGGTTATAAAATCCCCTATTGCAGTTATCTTCCTCTACACAATCGCCATTGTTACTGCAACTCATCTCCCTCACTATCGGCAGATTTCCTTTTCATATTTCAAAGCAGTCTCCTTTTGCAATTTTTCTTTATTCTCTTTTATTTTCACCATGGCTAAGACTCGTGCTTCTAAGAATACTCCCAAACCTTCCTCCAAAAACACTCCGACCACCCTTATTGAGATTCTGTCCACGATACCACCACCTTCATCCATAGGCCCGGTGTTGTTTTTAACGACTACGGCTAAAGACAGATACCACAATATCATGCTCAAATGCAATATCCATCCTGAACAGGGCTTCCAACTTTCACAAAACTTGACCCTCGAAAAACAAGTCCAACACACTATCAGTCGTTTAGGGTGGGAATACTTCTATGACCATCCATCTGGCTATTCCCCTACTCTAGTTCGGGAATTTTATGCCAACCTAGTAGACAAAGAGCAAGAATTTATTTTTGTTCGAGAGGGGCTTGTACCATGGAGTGTAGCACATATCAATGTCTTGCTACGGATACCAAAACGCATAGACAGTCACTCGCCCTTCATACACAGTTTAAACGAAGATAGCCTGACTGAGATAACGAACGACCTTTACGTCGACAATGCTTCATGGACGGGCGTTGGATTCCATAATTTTACAATGCATAGACGTTACCTGACGACTTTCTGTAAGGTATGGTTCCACTTTATTAATAGACGCGTGATGCCATCCACTCACAGTACTACGGCCACATTAGACCGTGTGTGTTTGTTGCATTCCATCTCGCACCATCGTCACATCGACATTGGGGAGCTTATACATGCCCGGATTGTGGAAGCTGCATGAAAGCAAAATGGTATTCTTCCTTTCCCCTCTCTTATTATGCTCATTTGTCAACTTAAGGGCATTGTGCCAAAAGATGATGAGGAGATCGTGAAAAATAAGGGTCCGATCAATGATATATCAGTTGAGAGCATGACACGAGGCCAAGATACACCTGTGGCCAAGGAAGCTTCGAAAAAGAAAGACAAGAGGAAAGGGAAAAAGAAAGAAGAACAGACTAATGCGTCCACAGATCCACAAATATTAAGAAGACTGGCTAGTTCAAAAATTCATCTTGATCGTATTGATACGCGTACAATTCGCCTCATGAGTGTATTAGACCATTTGGATTATAGGCAGCATATATTTTATGCATACTCAAAAGCCTGGAATAAAGCCATTGTCGCTACATTGCGTCACATCAGCACCAGACCACTGCTAGATTTTCCAGCATTCCCTGAAATCTTTTATCCTATGCACCACTCCTCATCTGACCACCCTACTATTGATGGTAGGCCTACTCAAATGCCAACAAAAATTCACATATCTGATGATGAAAACAACGAAGGGCATTCAAACGCTGAAGAGGATTACTATCGCAATATTGTTAATCTGTTCAAGGATGAATTCTCTAACAGTTTAGACGCAAATATGGCTGAAAGAGCAGTTGTTGCAGAAGAAGATGTTGATGTAGTCGAATGCACTGACATTGGCCCAACTGAACTTCAGTAACATATGGAAGAGGAAGCCAATCAGGGAGGTGATCAAGAGAAGGATAAAGAAAAAGAAGAAGGAAAGGAATAAGAAAAAGAAGAAGGAAAGGAATAAGAGAAAGAAGAAACAGAACTTGCCGAGGTGCAGGAAGAGAAGGAACCCGATGCCTCAACAATGATCGTGGAGGACGTCGTGGGAGCATCCAGCTCAAAAGAGACTCGACCTACTGCGAGTCAGGCTGAAGTTGTCACTGGCGAAGTAGAGGAACTAAATCCTCTCGCTATTGTACCGTACATAGCACCACTCACCGAAATCTACCCATCCGATGTGACAATTGATGAGGCCATCACCCAACTTGCTGAGGGAGAGCAATCCACCGAGCCGGTTGGTTCAAAGGATAAGAAAAGGAAGAGGCACAAGGACAAGAAAAAGAAGAAACACTATGATGAGGGAGAGACCCGAAAAAGAAGAAAAAGAAAACCAAAGTAGCCTCTACATCGACTGTTGCTGAATAAATTGGTACATCTCTTTTTAGTTAGTTTTCATGCATTTTTCTTATGCCTGCATTTTCATTGTCAATGCATTTCTCTTAGTTTACTACATTGTAGCTGCATTTTCATTGCTTTTTGTATATCTATTGTCAGTGCATTGGGGACAATGCAGACATTAAGTTTAGGGGGAAGCTAATGTGACTTGGAAATGCAACTACACCTTCTTATTTGACTTTTATTTTGTTTCTTTAGTAATGAAAATTGACAAAATTTCAACAGAATTATGCCCACAAATTTTTATTTTGATACGTAATTCTTGAATTGTTTGAATGCTGATGTAGAAATTGGATGAGTATGAATGAATGTTGAGTCTGATATTTTGGAATAAATAGTTAAAATTGTTTTAGTAATAGATGGAGAGTATTGGCGTTGAATCTTAAACTAACTGATCAGTAAAGCGACATTGTATGAATAAAAGACACTCCAATATGAGTGCATTGTGACTTTTAAGGAAGAAACTCCGCTACAAACAAAGAAAAGAAAACTTATCTAGCCAAAGGCTATAACTGCAAGAGTGTGTGTCGGCGCAATTACATGCCTCCTGGGGGTTTGTTGTACCCCATCGTTACTACCCAGTAACAAAGGTAGAGTAATGCAATGACATCTTTCAGTCACTTACAACGAGAAAAAGAAGAAAAAAATAAGAATAAATTGCTGAAATGACTCAAGGAAGGTTAAGATTCAATGCGGTGACATTTCTAATTGCTACTTTGTTAATTTTTGTTTACTTGAGGACAAGTAAAAACTCAAGTTTGGGGGTGCGATTGTATTACAAATGACATAGATTTTCTTCCTAGTTTAGTGTTTAAATTGTTTGTTTTATACTTTATTTAGCATGCATCATTAGCATTTTATACTTAATTTTCATGTTTTTCAACTCATTGATAGTTAGTTTAAATTCTTGTTATTTTTATCTATTTTTGTACTAATATCGATGCAAGCAGCCAAAATATTGTGTTTTAATATTGTCAGCGCAGGAACTCAGCATAGAAGCCTAATGCTGAATAATTTTAGCCACAAAATCAGCTGAATATTGCAATAAAGAGATGTCGCCGCATTGAAACTGAACTTCAAATGAGAAGAATCAAGCTGAATTCACAGATGGAAGCACCAACGCAGGAATTTCACAGATGTAGCTGCGATTACAAATTCAAAATGTGTCCAGCAATACAGTGACAATCTGCAAATCTGAGAAGAATATACTAGAACTATGTGAGTGCACAACTGTATTTTAACTAATTATGACAACTGTAAAATCCAGATCTAGATCTGAAAGAGAAAGCTGAATCTTGCAACATTTTAGAGGCTATAAATAGACGAACAAAGAAGGAAAGAAAATCATCAAGAGTAAAGGGATTAAATTCTGAAAATTCTGTGTGAATTGAAGGTTTGAGCTGGAAATCGGTGAGCTAATGAAGCAAGTCCACAACTGCTTCTGACGAGAAGTGCTTGATGCTGCATAAGAGGAACAATTAGTGAGTAGGCCTAGTAGTCTAGAGATAGTAAGCTTCGTTGTACTCCTTAATTCTTCTTAAATGATGATGGATTCTGATGATATTAAAAGAATACGAAAGTATCTTTTAATGTTATATCATTTTGATTCTTATTCTACACTGTTAGTCTGTTTATTCTTGGATCTAACTACTTTAAGCATGAGAGTGAAATTGCAGTACGCCGACATCGAGATATGGTGACAAGTTAGGTTAACAAGTGGGTTAGGCGAGAGTTGCTCGGGACTGGGTTAAAAACCAATTACTTGTTCTCAAGTACACATCATTGTTCACACCGAGAGGTGGAGTAACTATGAGTACTTGAGTGGGGATTAAGCAAGGAGCTTTTGTTAGTAAGAAATCAAAGGGACTTCATTGCAGCAACAATCCATCAATATTACATCTTATCGACGCATCCAGCGTTGCAACTTAGTAGATTCAGTGAACCATTTCTACCCTTTACACTTGGTCACATTTATATTTCATGCATTTTAATATTCAGTATTCAACACTCAACACAATTGGATTTTTTTCAGTACGCTAACATTAACCTCTGAAATTTACTTCTGATTGCATTGACATTACTGATCATTTTAGTGTGCAAAACTGACGTAATGCACTAACATCAGTACTCACGTTACACTTAATTTCAGTATCGGTTACTCCGACATTTAGACATCAAGAACCCGTTCCTCATGGGATCGATATCTGATAGAATTATCTATCAACTATACTTGCATCGACGTGTGTATGCTTGCACAACTGTTGTGTCATAAAAAATCGATCAATGATAAATTAGGTTGAATTTCTACTTCTTCCATCGAAATAACATGAGATGGATCCGATCGATATCTTCTGAGCATAGACACGTGGAACACATCATTCATTTTCTGTAGTTCCTCTAGTAGAGCTAAACGATACGCGACAGGTCCTACTCTTTCGAGAATCTCATATGGACCTATGAAACAAGGACTCAGTTTTCCCTTTTTACCAAATCGTAAAATTTTCTTCCATGGAGATACTCGTAAAAAAACTCTATCGCCAACTAGATACTCAAGATCCCGACATTTCTAGTCTGCATACAATTTATGTCTATTTGATGCTACTTTTAAGCTTTCTCGGATCATTTTAACCATATCCTCTATTTCTTGAATTAATTATGTTCCCACTATCTTCTTTTCATTTAACTCAAACCAACAAACCAACGTTCGACATCGACTGTCATATAAAGCTTCATATGGAGCCATTTGAATACTTGCTTGGAAGCTATTATTATAGACAAATTCTGCCAAAGGTAAATAACGCTCCCAGCT